>CM036617.1:63779856-65065687 GCA_020746105.1 Trogon surrucura
ATACCACTATTTTTGGCATCACCAATAACAGAAAATGTAGTTGCCTAAACATTTGCAGAGAACTTTTACTTCATTCTGAGGTAAAAGATCACAGAATCACAGAATGTTAGAGGGGACCTCAGAGAACATCTAGTCCAACCACAAACCAAACAACGACAACAAAAAACTAAAAAGAAACTGTTTATTAAGCAGAATATTGTATTGAACACAGGGATATGGAAGTATACCTTTGCTAAAGGACACACGGCATGTGTAGTGGATTAGGAAAGACCAGCCTTTTCTAATAAACTCCCTGTGGTGTGGCCAGTAGAAGAAGACTTACAAAAAGCAAGTAGAAAATTACCAGCATCTACCACAGGGAGAATAAAATGTAACAAAAGCCTCTAAAAGCTGTCAGAAAGAACAAACAATTCTTGATCTATGGTAGTTAAAAGAGGTCTGTAAACAAAGTAGGTTTTATTTTCATTTCAAACAGTCCTGTGATCAGGCTGAAGTGAGATAGCAGCTGCTTAAGTAGAGTTAACAAGCCAGATACTTCAAACTCGATAAAATGATACTGTACAGTCTGATGTGGCAGTTTGCTTTTAATGAAAGTCAGCTTTCTGGCTACAAACAATATCTCTTACCAGAACTTCTGTGACAAAACTTGAAATTCTACAAAGAAGGAATCGTTAGCACTGATGGTGGGGAAGCAACATATTTTAGGTTAAAAATTAGGTATTTAAATAAGCTGTAGGTTTACTTTTTTTGGTGATTCTTTTGTCACCAATATTTTCAGATGACAGGACTAATTTTTATTTGAAAGCTGGAAAAAATGGATTGCATATAAATATATATGGATTGCATATATATATATATAAGGATTGACACAAATTACAAAACTTTTCAGTTGATCGTAGCTGTTAAGGTTTCCCATCTGTTACTGAATTATCATATAAATTATCAAACAAAAAAAATCATTCTCTGCTTTTCCACTGGTCATGATGTTAAACCTGCCCAGGTCACACTGAGCAGTTTATATCTTATGACTGAGGTATGAACTGAACTACACATATATGAGAAATTTCACTTTATTCATCTCTAGTTTCAATGGTACAACAAGATGTTTCACTTTAGGAAAGTCCATTTTCAGGCTGAAAGAAATAATTCCAGTTTGGAGAAACTTGCAACCTAGGAACAAGAGAGCTATGAGAATGTATAAACTAGGCAACACTACATGGAGACCATGACTCTGCCTTATATGGCAGGCTCATCCCTATGAATTTTGCTTCTAAGTCTCACCAGCACTCTTCCTGTGGACTCGTTACACCATACTACATTTAACACATATTTAGGAAAAAAAAAAAAAAAAAGATTTAATATTAGTTTGACAAAAAAATAAAAACAGTCAAATAAATGTTTCCCATTTATTTCCCTGGAAACAATTCCTCTTGTGTTTCTCTTCTCATTCTCACAGACATCTCACAGATTCCCACCAGAAGGCAAGAATAGGGCTTTGGGCTGCTGAGGCACAGAGGGTTCGTTATTTAACTACCACTAAGTGCTACTAACACATAAATAAAGTAACTATTTTAACTTCTTGTTCTTAAAAGACTAAATTTGTTACCCTCATTCTTTCCTCGGCTTGCACCACATTCTTTATTCACAAAAATGTGTATCCATTGTGAACATTTTGTGGTCTACTGTAGTGTACTAGACATTATACCTCCAAGCCCCATAGAAGATCCCGCTAGGTAATCAATAAATCTGTGTTGAGAATAGCTTCGGTAGTGTACAACGGATGAGACATGAGTCAAGAATTGAATTAAGAGTGCAAACTTTTGGAGAATACTCAAGAAAGTGAGAGAGACAGTCCTGTGCCAGGCATGGTACAAGATTTTTTTTCTAAGGGTAAGGAAGGGATTAAATGAACAAGTTTAGCATTCCCTAATTTTTGATAGCTTAACTTTATAGCCCTCACTATGTGCTTCAATACAGCATTCTGAGTTCAGCATATAATGTCTTTTGACATGTATAAACATTCTTATGATGAGTGGTCACAGTGTTTATTTATTGTTATGAATTTTGTCCAATTCAATTTGGTTTCATATTGTCCAACTCCCAAGTATCACTGTAAAGGGAATCTTGGAAACCTGTAAACGTTAGGGACTCGGTTGAAATAGCTTGCCTTGGCAAAATCAGTGAAACATATCTGTCAAACACGGCAAAAGCCTTGTAAAATACTCCTCTGCTGTAGGCCACTGAATGGAGCTACAATAAACTCTGACCCGTAAAGAGTCATGTAAACATTATAACCTGTTTTTACTAGCCTTTTAAGTGCCAGGAGCAATTGATCTTACATGACTTAGGTCTTTCCAGTTTCCAAGTCTCCATGAGCACCTAGGATCCCACACGGGTGTTCAAGTACCTCTGGCTTTGGAAGCCTAAAATAGTAACAGATATTGTGCCATCAGCTATTTAGTTACTCACTCCAGGCAGCTGTTTGATATTTCCAACAGAAAACATCTAAAAATGAAGTACCTATGGAAATCAACTGAATGTTTCTTTATTGTTAATCAAAATAAACGTCCATGCAATCTCGAGCTGTTTCCCTAAATTGCTGCATCTGTCATACTGGAAAGAAAAGCAGGGGGAAAGAATAAAAATTTAAAAAAAAAAAAAAAGAAAAAAAAAGAATAAAACCCCCCACTTTTATATTTAGAGTAACACTGCCTTAAGTCTCTCTGATCATGACAGCTTCCCTAAGGTTCAGTGTTGTTATTTGTTTTGAGAAAAAAGCTGCAAACCTCAGTTCTCAGGGGAAACTGAAGTTCACTTCAATACACTTCAATAGGACTTTTGCCTAAGTAATAGCTGAAGGATTTAGCTCACTGCTAACTTCATGAGCAAACAACATGAATTTTACAGCTTTTGATTTCTGCCAAATACTTACCCCATTAAATTGCTGTGGGAAATCAGCCATACAATTAAAACCTATTTTATGTCTTCAATAACGTTAATGAAGCAATTGTGGCTTTCAGAATTTTATATATGTGTGTGTATATATGGGTGTATTTTGCCGTCACTGCAGCAGCTGCGGTTGGCTTCAAACAACATCTCTTAAATACACAGACTTAGTGATGGAGGTGTACGTGACTCTGATGGTCATTAAACCTCATTAAAAAAGCTAAAAATCCCTTTCCATATGTAGACGGTTGCCATAACATGCACAAATTTGCTACTTATTAATGTGTATACTCTATTCCTTCCATTCTGGTTAAAGAAGAGGAAAATATAGAAGTAATGAGGAGTTAGTGTTCAGAATTTGAAACTAGTTTCCTGACAACTTATCTTTCCCAGCAAGGTTTTGATGCCACATCTGAACATAGAGTGTTTTTCATGTGCCAGTGTCTGAACCTGGATTTGAACGTAGAAACGTAGATCAACTGTTTGTTTCAGTGCATTTTCCCCTTTTGAATCCTTACACCAGAAAGCCCTTCAGATGAGGATATTTTTTTTACTTCAGGAGGAACCCTCATATTCCTACTGGCAAAAAAAGATCTTCTCTAAAATAATGGAATTCTTGTCTTTCTGTAAAAATCTATGTCATCAAGGCAAAACTGTTCAAAACCCCACTTTTGATTTTTGACGGAATGACACTGGTAAGAGTTGGCCAAAGATTTTGATCTGAGAAGAAACTGCACACAACTGATAAATTTGAAATTTAGTTTTGAGATGTAATACTCGCTTTCTGTGTATTTGTATTGGAGATTCAAGTTTGGAAGGAGTGCCCTAAGCTTGAGAAGAGCTGAACATACTGAATATGCTGAATACGCTAAATATGCTGAATATGATTGCAGTGACCACCTCAGGATCACAGTACCCATCTTTGGAGCATTTACATTTTCATTACTCTACTACTTAAAGAGACTCACAATCCTGACCTGAGTGGCTAGGGCCCAATGGGGTAAAATGGAAGGACATTTGGACATCTGAGATGGCAATTTGCAGGAAGTGAATTACTGAACACAGAATGACAGAAAACAAACGAATAGAAGACATTTGAAAAAATAATTCCCTAGGATAATCTGTCTGTAGATGAAAGATGAGAACTCAATCTTCTTCACAAGAAAAGAAAGATTTTAACTGTAAGTCTTCAAGATTTAATAAATAGTTAAGTACCACTCTTGGGCAAAAAAAAAAAAACCTAAAAAAACCCAAAAAACCCAAGCGTATACTATTTCTTATCAGATTTAGTAAGAGTTAAAATTTTTTTCATGCTTAACTCCTAAATCAGATCCTGTATGTAATTCAGGCAGGAGAATCATCATTTGGAGCATTTCAAAAGGCAGTGAACTTTCCAGCTTTCCTGTATTTCAGTGATTATGCGCATGACCTCCTCCAGTAACTTTGGCCATCAAAATTAACCACAGGAAACTTAGGAAAGAGGGTGGCTGTCAGACATATATGAAATATTGGAAGTTAGAAGAAACATTCATTCAAGCAAATCTCTCTCTCCAGTTTCTAACCACCAGTTAGAAAACTTTATTTTGCATTTTTGAGCTCCCACTTTCATATTTATGTAAGATAGAGGCTGGGGTTCTCTCACTGCTTTTTTACAGAAGTGAAATTCTCCGATACTACTTGCATTTGGGAAGTATCGACAGTACCAAATACATTATTATTCATCTTTTTTTCCACCTTTTTAACCAGCTCATGTAATATTTGCAGACTCAGTCTGAATAATTTTCTTCTCACAATGGAGAGCATGTTAAAAGCTGCTGTGTTTTCACTTTGTGGAAATTGTTCCACTGGTGCAGATACAGAAGTCCTAGCAAACTCCTGTTCATATTTAGCTGTTCCTGAAAATAGAACTTGATATTTAAATCCAAACACTATGCTGACATCTTAGGCTGGCTGGTGTGAAATTTAATTTGTGCTGTTAAGCCTCAGAAGCCTGGGGAAAATGCAAGATGAACAATAACCATTAAACTTCAGCTTTACAATATCCTTCAGAAATGAAACAGCGACTCTGTGCCGTATGGGCCCAGAGAGAAACACATTTAGGTGCTATACCCGGATCTGACCTTTGGATTTTTCCTGCTGCCCCTTCCAATGTAGAACGCCTTAGACACAGTGTTTAAAAACAGAACAGAACAGAAGTAGGACTCTAACGTGGCCTCAGCAGTTGTATTCCGAGACTTCCAGATTTATTACTTTTTTCCCATCAACCTCTTTTTTTGCAACATTAAAAAAAACCCTGCAAACCTTTTTTTAAACCTCAGATTTCTTGAAAATTTTCCTGTACTTGTATTCATAAAGTTGTCCTAAACAAACAAGTACCTTCCCCACAACAAAAGCTTGCAAGATGAATTAAGAAATACATGAATTCAAGCAAGCAGCTCTCAAGAGGCATTCCTAATGGCATGCAGGTTTGAACTAATTAAAACTTAACTTCTAAACAGGGGCCCAGTCATCTGCTTCTGGAGAAATTAACACCAGAGGGAAGAATGGCATTCCACCAGTTTTTGCCAACAGATCTCTGTGCCAGCGCTTCTGAACAGATCAGTTGTTTGTGCCTTTGTGCTAGATTAGTGCAGCTCTCCCACATGCCCTCAGCTCCAGAACATCAGAGAATCTGTAGAGCCAAAATAAACACGTTTTTGGTGTCAACACACTTCACATTTCCCACCCAGTAGCAATACAGTAACTTTCAACTTAGAGATTCTGAAGTCCTGTGTGGGTGAGCTAAAAAGCAAGTTCATCCTATCAAGAAATAAACTTACTGTGGAAACTGCTGAAATTTTTTCTTATCTACTCTTATATTCAGTGGACATTAATCACTCCCAGCTGCTTAATTTGCACTAATACTCCAAGGATTTGACAAAACTCGTCACTCCCTAAGCTGCATTAGCTGCATATACCTTATATCTTCACATTTGAATAAAGGGGTTTGCCTGAATGCCCTGAAAACCTGTAACAAAAGCAGCGTGATGTTGAACACTGACTTCTGTTACAAAATCAGTTCACCTGCCAGAAGGAAGATTGAATGACTGAGACAAAACAACAAGGTTACTGGCAGTGTGACTAGACAGTATTGCCAGGAGGTCAAACAGTATCAGGCTATTCCAGCCGAGACCAAAAATTCGAGAATGTGATGTGGCAATATACAGCTTTGTCTCGTAACCACACAGAAGCACAGTACCCTATCTTATTTCAACCAGAGCACTTCCCCAATAGCTAATCATTATATTCAAAATTATATTCATTCATTTGAGAAATATCACACTGTTTCAGGCTCCAGTTCACAAATTACACTAGTCAGAACCACAGATGTTTGCATCTTGTTTATTATTTGGATGCATCATATTTGTATTGTTTCCATTTCCCTCAATCTACATACTCCTTCTCAAATGTATACAACACAATACATCTATATATCTATCCTTAATCTTTATGCCCCATCTAAATTTTGACAGGGATTGCATTCCTGCAAAATTTTCTGAATTCCTCAGACATTCAGTAATGAACATCATATTTAGAACTCTCCCTTCCACCAGATTTTCTCTACTTTCTTTTAAATCTTTTCTCCACTTTCTTTTAAATCAAATGTCTGTCTTCTAAAGTTCAGAATCTCTGTTGAAATTTCCTCTGGAATCCTCCTGTCCTTGACCTCAGTTTCTTCTACATTATTAAGATGCTCTAAGGAATCATTTTCACTAAACACGTGCAGTAATGCAAACTGCAGTATATCTACTGTTTTTTCTTAACCCAGATTGGTTCCTATACCTTTTAAATCATATTAGTACCTTTAATTTTGGTGTTTGATTATTATCAGAATAGTTTAAAGATTTTAATTAGTTTTCATATTTAATTTCTTTTTTTAATACTGATAAGTTGTCATTAGTCAGATTTAGAAAGGTGTTGACAGGGACTTTATGCAGTAAGTCTGAGAACAAGTCTGAGATTTCAAAACAGGATAGGATTCAACCTACCAAGATTCGTAAAACCTTCCTAATCTGACTATAGAGGTGAGTTAGCAGAAATAACATTTCATCTCTGGGAACAGTCCCAGCACTTGGTAATTCCTCACAGATGTGTTAATCAGTGGTTAACTATAGTAAGCTTATTACTGGCAACACGCATGTGGAGAACTTATTTTTGCTTCTAACTGCAGTTATGCTACTTTCAAATACATTTCCGAGTAATAAAAGCCCTCAGGCAAACCACTTGATTTGGGTTCCTGCTAACTTCCACTTGTCCCTAAGCATGTGAAAAATCTGCATTAGTTTTGATGGGAGTTATGCTTTTCCAGGTAAAGAAGAAATCCTTCAGGGCATGCATATAATTATTATATATGGTTACTAACAGTGGAGTAACAGATACTTTCTAGGCAAACAAACTGCTGTTTCCTGAAATACAAAAATAGTAACTCTGATGGTCTCATGATGCTCTACAATTACTTGAAAGGACGTTGTAGAGAGGTTGGTGCTGGTCTCTTCTCACAGGTCATTAGGGACAGAATCGAGGGGAATGGGTTCAAGTTGCAACAGGGCAAGTTTAGACTGGACATTAGAAAGAAATTCTTCATGGAAAGAGTGGTAAGACACTGGAACAGACTGCCTAGGGAGGTGGTTGAGTCGCCATCCCTGGATGTGTTTAAGTGTAACTTAGATGTGGTGTTGGGTGATATGGTTTAGGGGTGAACTTGTAGTGTAGGGTTAATGGTTGGACTCGATGATCCCAAGGGTCTTTTCCAGCCTGAACAGCTCTATGATTCTGTGATTCTGTGATTCTATGATTCGATACCATGCTTCACCCTCGGATCTGATTGCTATTTTTAAATTTTAATTTGAAAACATCTCATGTTATTTGTCTCTGTGGTATCTTCTCACAGATATCTTCAATAACTCTCCATAAAGAGATGTCCCGCGGTGTCCTGCCTTTGCAAACTATTTCATAGTTTTAAATTCTTCCCTTCCCTTTTTGCTTATTGTAAGTAGAACAAAACCAAACAAAAAAAACAGCAAAAAAACCAGCCGCAAGCCCTCCAAAATTAGAACATCTTGTGGAAGACGTATTTCATTCTATGTTAAATTAATTAACATGGCAAAGAAGACAGAATATGATCAATGTCAAACAGTTCAAGCATATGCCTCACTTCAAAAAGAACAGAGGGAACTTAGTTTTTTAACAGAGTTGACCAATTTTTTTTTAATACAAATGGCTTTTTCATAGTTACCCATTTGTACTTCTCCATTGCCATCCCTTTTTTTTGAAGAACTTTTCCATGTGATTGTGCTCAGTAGACCTACATCTTCAAAAACTGTACCATAACATATATATATACATTACAACAAAATCAATGAAGTTTTGTTTATGCTGTTGATTTGTGCATGCAAATGTTATGCATACATGCATATATAAAGTATACTGTACTGATATTCAATATACTGCATTGTCTTTTTTTGATCTCTTTACCTGGGAGGGTATATACATACATGAGGGCCGGTTTAGCTCACTCGGTTGAGCGTGGTGCTGAAGCACCAAAGGTCGCGGGTTCGATTCCCGTTTGGTCCTCATGTGTTGCCTGATCTAGTTGAGAGGCATCCCTGCCCATGACAGGGAGGTTGGATTAAATGATCTCTAAGGTCCCTTCTAGCCTAGGCCATTCTATGATTCTGTGTGCTGCTTGTAAAGAAAAATCTATGATACACATATATGCATACATATACTTGTATCTATGTATACTACTATGTCTATATACTTATATACATAGTTTAAGTACACATCCTTAAAATCTTTGGAAAGAAAACACTTCTTAAACTTTATAGAATGATAATATACTTTTCTCTTTTAATAAATTCTTTAATCAGACACAGTAGCTGCATGTAGTTTGGAAAAGCTCCATACAAAGTAATGCTTGAAAGTGATTTTAATTATATTTCTGTTTACACATACTTTCACCTGAGGCTAGCTGAAGCATAAAAGCCAGGCCATTTAAACTCCTTAGGGCCATTTCTGTAATAAACAGAGCAGAGAAATACAAAGCCATTACTCATTTCCAAAATACAGAATAAGTCGTGTTTCATGCAGACCACACTACAATGCATAAATAGATGAGATAGCTAACCTAATTTAAATTTGATTTTTGTACTAATTTTCCTCACAACACACTTCACCAAATTGCATAACTTTCTTATGAACAGGCCCTTCACCATTTGAGATATACAGTTACATTAGGAAGCTCATGGGCCTCAGGTGGACTAAAATATTAAGAGTAACTTATTAATGTTTATTCTATATTTTTTTTGGCAAAAAAAAAAAATCATTTTCTCTTTACTACTATGTTTGGTACAATGAAGAAACATAGGTTTCAATCTTCAAGTTCCTGAATACATTTTACTTCATGCGAAACCAAAGCTGAGAAAATTTAACACATGGCAGCACTTCTGCATGTGAAACTAAGCTGTTATGATTCAAATCTGAATATATACGTTTCATTTATATGCCTAATGATCTGTTATCTCTTTTCATTTTAAATATATACAAAAGTGTGAACCTGAATTGCTTCTTTTAAGGACAGCTAAATAAAAGTGAGTTCCTGTTTCTTCTGCTGGCTCCCTACAGTACTGCACACATTGACACTCACAGGCCATTCATAGGTTCTCTGCATTATTTAACTATTCCCGTATGTGCATGCAAATTGATTTATTTTTTTTTCTATTGTATCCTACTGGGCACTCCAACTGGCTGTAGTGAAGGGGATCTGCACAGGTGCTTTCCATCATCTTATCAAAAACAACAGCCTAAAATATAGCATACTGTCTTAAATGCCAGCTTTCTACTTTTGTACATAGTCTTCAAAGGACAGGATAAAGATAAGTACCATTCTCTAAAACTAGAGGCAGCTGCAGAGTAAAGCAGTTCCTTCTAGGTGCAAATATTTTTTCCATTTTTTTTTTTTATTGCCCTGAATGTCCTTTCTGTTACTTTTCTGTATCTGCTAAATTATCTGCTGCAGTATTACATTCTTTAATAGTGTAATAGTTCGTATGTACTAGAACTAGTATAGGTAATCTTTGTTTATCTGGTACCTTACTCCTAAGGAGCTGTACTCATGTTAGGGATTCGTACATTGCTATGATATTTTAATGCAACTACTCCTAGAGTTTAAGATACTCGCTTATTTAGTGGGAATACAGAAAAGCTATCTGAAAACAGCTGCTTGAAGACTGATGGTGCTGCGAACTGTATAATATGTTTACCTTCAGATGAACTCTAAACTTTTCAGAGTACTATGCTGTAAGGTTTGGACTTCTTTTTTATTATTTGTTTTTTTAAATACAGTGGGCGTTATATTTGCAATAGAGGTTTTGCCTGTTGTGATATCTGACTTTTCCAAAGAACAGACTTATTCTGTGGGGATCTAAGAACATTTGAGAGCTTAATTCACTTCCCATTTAGTTCAATGAATGAAATTCCATTAATTTCAAAGTTGTAGAAGCAACCCCCAGATAAATAGCAATGCTAAAGCAAGTCTTGTAATGCTAATTCCTGGTACTTATAAACCCTGCATTTAGTTTTTATTTTGAAAGAACAGTAAGCCAGTTTACTCAGTACTGACAGTATTCTGTCTTCAAAACTCCTTTAGAAACTGCTCACTTGCAAATTGAGCTGAAAGAAACAATGTTCCTCTTTTCTTATTGCCCCCAAACTTAACTGCAGGTGGTCAATGGAGCCCATAGCTAAAAGTGGTCACTACATGACTTATCGACATAGTGACTGGCACCATGATATGGAGCCCCTCTAAGAGTCATTTTTATGAGAAGATAATCAAAGAGTCTCACTTTCAAAATCACAAGTGCCACTTTCACCTCCTGGTCATATCACTGCAGGTATCTCTTTGCAAAATCAAACTATGGGCTGAGTTAGTAAGTTAGAGATAGTGGTGAGATAATACAACATGATTCCAGTTTACAGAAGTGAGTTAAGGAACATGGTTCAGATTCCAGCACCACTTAGAAGTATGAGGTTCTTATTTCTAGAGTGCAAGCTGTATTCTTCCTAATCCTCTTTTTTTTTCATTCTTCTTTCCTGCTAACTCCATCCCTCTATCTCCATTTTCTTCTTGCCTTAATATAGCAGTGTAAGTGCCATAGTGTAAGGGTGTAACAGTGGCTCAGAGCTCAGTATTTACTGTCTTCTGAATGCTCTGCCTCTAGGCTTTTATTTTAATTCAGCTGCCTCATTTAGAATCTATAAACAAATATTTATGTGTGGTAAAACACTACAATCACTTACAGAAATATTCTTAATTTTTGTTTGTTTTCACAATCGGAAACTCATTTAGCAACCAATTGCCAGTCTAGATTTTTAATACTTCAGTCCTCATGTCCCACCTTTCCAGTACTCATGTCTGATGCAATTGACAGTTGTACTACACTCTCCTGCATATGCCACTAGCAGATACTTTCTTCTAGTTTTGAATGGAGACTTAGCTGGGAGTCATCATCCTGATAGTTACCACCCAAGGGAAAAACAAAACAAAACAAAACAAAACACAACAAACCCCAGTTTTCTTAGAAAGTAGCTTTCATGGATGGAAAGTCTAAAATTTTAAGACTTCTTTTATAGTCTGCATTGAGTTAAATTCTTGAAAGCATGAAATGTAAAGCCATTAAAGGCATACTGCTCTTATTCACTTAAAAAAGACCCAAAGCAAACGGCATTTGGCAAATGTGTGGGCTACAGGTCTTCTTTGTATTAATTCAGACCAGAGAGCTGAACAAGGATCCTATCTCAGATAAGGTCTCTTGCATATTGGCTGTTGAAAGTAAGATCTGATTCTTCCTGGTGGAACTATTTCACTATGTAGAACTACATCTGACTGATGGTCAAGCAGAGTGCTCATTTGCGATGTTACTGTAATATTTGAACTGTGGGTTTGAATAGCCTCCACAGCTGAGAAGTATCTATGATTTTCTAGGCAAGTACCCTCCTTACTGCACTATACTGGACAGAGAGATTCCTATGAAAATGCTCATACCAGTTCCTTTTCCTGTTCCTTTTTTTTTTTTACTTTCCTCAGAGCAAAAAATTTGCATATTTGGCCATGAAGTGTGCAATCAGTTTTAATAACAGGTGTTAATCTCACCAGTGCAAGCCATTAGAGAAACAAAATCACAAGTACCAGTCCATCATTTATGCAACTCATTATACGTCTTGCATCAGAAAGGTTAGTCTCAAGTAAGTGGTATACCAACACTCAAGTTCTGAATGTTATTTTGTAACTAACTACAGCAGACAACTGTAGAGTGAACTGTATCTTTCTTTTTTGGTCTGGAATCTTTAAATCTAAGTGTTCCTTTAGTCACAGAAGTAGAGACTGAATTTTAGCTATAGTCGATCCCTGCTGACAACCCTCTGAACCAGGTGTAAACAGCCATGAACTATTACATTTGGCCTCTGACTAAAGGTGAAGGTTTTGGAATGTCTGAAGAAAATGCCTTGAGCCATATTTAATAATGTTCACATGGAGGAGGAAAAAGATAGACATTAAGATAAATAATAAATAATTAAGTAAATATATTAATTATCTATTTAAAACCCCCAAACTCCACAAACTGTATTGAATTAGTGTTTTTAAAAGAAGCTTTGAAGACCGCACTTGCTAATGACCTTAAACGAGTAGCAGTGGCCTAAGTTTTATTGCAGAAAAGAACGCAAAGTGCAAGTGTAAAAAAACTTCTAAAGGTGTATGTATTAACTGCATATTTTCAATATCTCATTCTTCAGGGACAAATAAAATTGGTTATTATGACTGACTAGACAGTGGACAAGGAAATAATTTGTTGCAGATCCTTCATTGTTAGCTGATATAGAGCTACATTAGGCAGAAGGGTGAAATTTCTACTCTTTCTAGCAATAAAAGGATTGAACATCTTTCTTTTTTTTTAATTGCTAAAATATATTTTAAAATATAGTAATGCAATGTCTAAGAATGGTTCACTGATAAGATACTTAGCTCAGCCCTGATGAGTTGAGCTGAGATCCTTCTTTCCTTTTCACAGACATTGAGTGTGTCTGAAAAAAAGTTGTGAGGGGGTGAAATCAGTTATTTTAGTTTAGGCACCCAGTTTGCCCAGGTACATTTTAGTGACCGGTAAAACAATCTTTCATCTTCCCTGTAAAGACAATGGAGAGAGATTACACAATTCTGAAACCATGAAAATATTTGCGTATTTAGATACATATATGAAATGTTTAGTCCTTCTGAGGATCCTAGCTCTCACTGATAACTGTATGCCAAGGTGCCTAATCTGCCTTAAGACCATGGAGAGGGAATCTACCTACTTCCTTTGAGGACTTTGGTTTCTTTTTAGTTTATGTTTCGATTTTTTTCCTTACAAAATCTCCAGACATTCATTTAGGAACTGCAGTCTTAAAATTGAGAAATCAGTTTAAATAGTAAACAGAAAGAAGATGCATATTAATTCTCGTAAAAGAATGATGACTTTAAACTTTGACTAGGGCACTCCTTAACAAAAGATTCTTGTGAAGGCTGAAGGATTTTTTCTCTTCCAGAGTTCATTGTAAAAGTACATGTAAGACAAATTACTGAAAAGCTTGTAACTACTAGGTCTCTGACTCAAAGGGTCACTGTGCAGAAAAGTATTGGAGACTGGGAGACTATTAAAGAGTGATCATTGAGTGTTGTGTCCTTCTATGACTTGTCCTGAAGCATCCACTTTTGGAGAATGGATGCTATCGGTTTTTTCTCATCCTTGTAATACCATATACTAGTTAACATTTTTCCAAGCTCAAGTTTCCCTAAATACCAAACTACTGTGCTGCACTGATGTTGTTTTAGCAAGACCAATAATATCTTTGCCATTAAATTTCTCTATTATTCTGATTGCAACAGCAGTAGCTGCAGTCCTCAGGCCTCAGTTGTCTTTTACACTTTTCCACAGAAGTAGTAGTTTGGCAGCATACCGTTATTCTCTTCTTACAGTTAAAAATCCCGTCTGTCCTGTACTTTTATTTCTGAGGAGCTGTTCCTCACAGAAACCTATAAATCCTGTCCGTGGGTACAGATACTGTACTTGCATGTTCTATTAAAAAAAAAAAAAAAAAGAAGCCACCAGGAAATACTGGTTTTGAAAGGTAGAATAAAAATTGAAATGAAAAAGAAATTTAATCAGATAATTCTGTGTGACTTATCCTTCCTGTAACTTCTTGCTTTCTTAAAATTTACCTAAAGATATTCAGCTAAAAAGGCAACTCCTATTTACAGGAGTAGCTGAAGCAATTTAAATGAGTTAGGCTTAAAATAAATATGTGAGATTTCATATATCTCACTGGAACACATGTTAAAATATATCCTTTAAAGAGTGAGAGATGAAGAACTTGCTTTAAAATTGATCCAAAATGAAGGAATTTCTTCATTTGACAGGTGTAGATTTTAAAGGTTAAAGGTCTGAGCCTGCATCACTTGCATGTTCAAAGCTCCCCATGACCTCTGAGTATACAGTAACAATTATATACTCAGTTTTTATTGGTTACCTCAGGTTACCAAAGGATTTTCTAAATGCTGCCCCATTTACTGTGAGGCAAACTGAGGCATAAATAACTTCAGTACAAACCTAAGTCCTTCTGTGTGATCTTGTCTCCTTTCCAGTAGGAAACCTCTAAATAACTGAAAGACTAAATCTCCTGGAAGCACTTTACTCCTAATAAAATTACACTCTTGATATTTTCTAAATATATCACAGGTAATCACTGCATCAGCACAACATGTTCTTTTTGCTGTGATACAAAGGCTGTCCTTCAGATTGACAAAATCCCTGCTCTACATACACAACATTTGGAAACAACTGCAACCACGAGCTGTGTTACTCAAACAACTACTACCTTAAGAAACCAAGACACATTTAAAGTTGTGTTTTTATGAATACCAGGTTATTAATCCTAGTAATGCCTTTATTTATATTCCTGCACTTAATCCATGAGTGGTTAATTGATTCAAATGAAGCCGAATTTCAAATTCATCTGATGTTGGCGCAGTGTTTTATATGTAAGTCTCTCTCTAACACTTATTATACAATTATACATGCTTAGTTCTGGGAAACACTGCAAAAATATTTGTGATTCCCAAAGTACATCTACAAGGAGTGTGTAGGAGTGCTAATTGCGTGACATGAAGAGAAAAATTACGTAAATTCATGAAGCATTCTATTTTCCACAGTGCACGCTTTGAAGTCAAGGCAGATATACAAATGTGAACAGGAGCAGCACTCACTGGCAAAGTGCCAGCCATCTCTCTCTCTCTCACTCTCTCACATAAAGAGCAGTCCATGTCTCAGTAGTGGCTGAAGCTATCAGTAACAGATTTCTTCTTACAGCTAGGTGCTGGCTGCGAAGAGCAGTTTCCCCACAAAGTAGTATTTACATTCACCTTGTATTCCATCATGATACCTAAACCCAAAAAGTGTTGAGCTTGGAAGGGAAAAAAGGGACAACTTTACAGTGACAGAGATCTGTCCGGGGTTCTAGTAGTTCTTCTTTTTGTTCTGTCTTGCTTAGCTTGAAGGTATTTTCCTAACATTCAAATTACTATTTTCTGAAATAAAAGAGAAGAAAACATTATTTAAAAAAAAAAAAATCAAAAACCTCCTTGTGGAGTGTCAGAAGCCTGTTTCTAAACAGTGCATGCATTACATTACACATAACAGATCAAAGAAATATTCTGCTCAGGCTATCATGCAGGGGCTGACTAACCCACATGTCATAGGACAGGAGGAATAGACTGGACATTCTCAGTTTTGAGGCAAAAAAAAATCCAGAATTAGTAGGTTCATCTTTAATCTAGTAGAGTTTCAATCACAAAAGAGTTTCCTCATTATTTTTTTGCTGTTGAGGGTATCACGTACCGTGTTTATTAAACAAGGGCTTGTTGTGTCCTCATTCAAATTCACAAATACAGATCCAGTGATTTTCTGTACTGGTTTCAATGCTTGCATACGATAGAAAAGCTTTGTGACATGAGATGCAAGACAAAGTCTTCTCAGAGGACACCCTACCATTCTGCTCTTTCTCATCAGCAAGAACTCAGCCTGGGCACCTCTGTTAAGAAGTGTCCAACAGAATCATGATAATATGCCTTTATAATGTTGAGGTGATATGGCACAGTGAGCATTCCCATTACTGAAAATGTAAGTACTGTGAAAGCTTTTAATTTGGACATTCCTGTACAGCTAACATTCATAGCTGTGTCTGGTCCTCTTTTTACTGCTGTAATGACCCCCCTCATTAAAGAAAATAACTTCAGATTTGATGCAGGTGGAGGTAGTTAATGAAATGTTGACCTAGTCATCCGTTTGAGTCAAAGCAACACAAAGTCAGGAAAATGTTCTTCTAATGAAAACATTACCTATAGCTAAGGGTTATTTTAACTGAGGTGGTTAATATCCTGTATTGTTTGTATAATCCTATAATTTCCTTTGTAATATAGACTATTGCGTCTTCTGATTAGCTGGTACAGTTACAATAAAAATGGATGGTGTTTCACTCCTCTGTTTAAATGCCTGTATTTGCTTGACTTCTTAGTGTGGCTTTATAAAAGCATATACCATTGAGTATTCAGATAGGCACATTTCTAAAATAAAAACAGGAAGATATTACCAATTAATCTATACCTAACATGCAGAACTACTGATACACAACTACCCGTGTAATAAAAAAATTACATCTTATCTTTCAACATGGCACAGACACTATGCAAGAGAAAAGGTGCTTTGAGAATATTAGGCTGTATTATCTAAATCTGCTAACTTTATTCATGGTCTTTTCCTTATGAAATTTTTATCCTGAGTGAGGATATCATTGCATATATCAATATTTCAGTCATAAAGGTTTCTTTAAGATAGGTATTCATAGGGATACAGAGAGCCTCACTGTGATGAGATCTCTCAGATCTACAACAGTCACAAGGGACTTCAAAAAGGCTTTGAAAGGCTGATGAAGTCATTCCTACTGATACTAAACTAAATAGTTAATCATGAAGCTTCTTCTATCAGAGCAGTTCTCAGTATTTTAATTTATTTAGGATTCCAAGAATAAAGTAGGGAAAAGCCTGTCCTATATTAATTAAATACATTCAGAAAGCTCACATACTTTAAAGAAGAGCTCTTGGAAAGTAAGATTATATGTCCAAACACATGGTTTAATCAATTATTATCCATATTACATGGCTTTGTAACATGTGCAAACTAAAACCTAGACCAAATACTAAACTCACTGCCACAATCCAAACTGAAAATTACTAGGGGAGAGTTTCTTGGGGGTTTGTGTTTTTAAGTTTTTTGGGGGGTCCTTTCCTTTCCTTTCCTTTCCTTTCCTTTCCTTTCCTTTCCTTTCCTTTCCTTTCCTTTCCTTTCCTTTCCTTTCCTTTCCTTTCCTTTCCTTTCCTTTCCTTTCCTTTCCTTTCCTTTCCTTTCCTTTCCTTTCCTTTCCTTTCCTTTCCTTTCCTTTCCTTTCCTTTCCTTTCCTTTCCTTTCCTTCCTTCCCTTCCCTTCCCTTCCCTTCCCTTCCCTTCCCTTCCCTTCCCTTCCCTTCCCTTCCCTTCCCTTCCCTTCCCTTCCCTTCCCTTCCCTTCCCTTCCCTTCCCTTCCCTTCCCTTCCCTTCCCTTCCCTTCCCTTCCCTTCCCTTCCCTTCCCTTCCCTTCTTCTTTTTTTTTTTTTTTTTTTTCTTTTCTGCAGCCTACTCTTTCCCCTCGCAGCTCTAATCACAACTTCCACTCTACTGTTTGTCTCTCTCCCACATCCACAACAGCCTTAATCACAAATGCTGGGTTTAGCCCTTAGTCAAGAACCTCCAACCCATATATACCAGAGGAAAAAGATCTCAAGTGAAAACTCTTTTTGGCAGTGTATTCCTTCCTTTAGCAGACCCTTTGCAGTCCCACATGAACAGCCTGCTTTGTAGCCCTTCTCCAGGATTTTACTCTCTTTCAAGCTCAGTCCTAAATGATAAACTGTTGGCCTTGGTTGAGCCTCAGGCAAGTACCCTGAAACATGACAGAGATAAAACAGTTTCCAGAAGAGAAACCTCTCTGCATCACAAACTTTCCCTTTGTAGCCCCATACCAGCTCGAGCTTCAGGCTCTATTTCTTTTCCAACCTTAAGCCCAAACCTCACTTTTGGCCTCAGGCTGATCACTAGCCAAGGACCCCCAGCCATGACCCAGATAAAAAAGTCCATAGAGAAGAAACCTATCTTCAATGTAACTATCTTTTGTTTGCTTCTTTGACCCAACTCCTATTGAAGATCTAAGGTTCTGTCTGTAATCATAACCCTAATCCGAGCCCGAACTTTGGCCTTGGGCTGAGCCTTAGCCAAGGCCTCCCTGCTGTGTCAGAGTCTTCAGGGGAGAAATATTATTGTCACCTTCCCCTTGCTTTATCAGCTTCTTCACAGCACAAATAAAAGTGGAGCACACCCATTAGCCTAGATTTTGATTCAGCCTTTGCCAAGGACCTGCAGACATGGCCCAGACTACAACAACAGTTCAGGAAAACGCCTTCCTGCAGCCCACCTCTTCCTTTGCTTCTCTCTTTGCCACCACACTCCAACTGGATGTTCAGGCTTTGTATCTCCTCAATGTCTACCCTAAACCCTAACTCTTATTGCAAATGGGGACTGAGTCGAAGACCTGCAGCCATAATCCAAATCAGCAGCCTAATCCATCCTTTTAAATGATCTTTTCAACTGCTTATGGGTTTGGGCACAACCGGGACTGCTTTTGACTTGGCATAAAAGGAATTTTTCCTCAGAATGATTTCCATTAACTTGGCCAAGGAAACCTATTTTCAAGCTGAGCTCATTTTAGAATGCAAAGTTCTTTTTCACCATGAGGAAACTAAATCCCTCTCTGGAATGTACCCTTAGCCGAAGGTAGGGCGAATTAATTATTTTCGTAATGATTCAAGAATCAGTGAAACATACACACGGATCAATGAACATCAGGCACATCTGCAAAAGCTGCCTTTAAATTTTTACCAAAAAAAAATATATCTCCAAATATACTGTAGAATGTGTTTTCTCCCCTTTTTCAGTATAAATGGAAGAAGATACTTACTTATTTTTTTTTCTGGATAAAGACATGCCAGGGCCCTGAGGTTACTGAGGACCTTCTTGTCCCTGCCCAGACCCTGCAGGGTCTGCCTTCACCCTGTTCATGTTCCGAGGCTCCACTTCAGCCCAGCCTAGGGTCGTCAGTCCCTGCTTCAGCAACACCACAGCTGTGCCGGTCTTCGGTCCCATGTCTGTCTCTTCCCGATAGGGTCTTGCTGCAGGGACCCAGCCCTGGCTCATTGCTCTCCAAAAGTGTCAAGGCTGCTGCTGAACCATTACTGACCCCCATCTCGGACCACTGTGCTCAGGTGCTGCAGGATGGTAGCTGTTGGGGTGTGCCACAGCCAGTCCTGGGGACCCCTGGCACCCAACTCCCCAGCCCAAGGAAGCAGCTGGCTCTCACTGCTTCCTGCCAAGACATGAGGACAAATTCTGATGGAAGTGATATGCTTCCTTTGTATGTAATCCTTATTGTGCTCCACAAGCACTTTGTGTAGTATTGGGCATCATTATTCAGTGAGAATTTTAGACAGACAATGAAGCAAGAATCAAATCCTTTTATATAAATGCACATTCCTGCCGTTATATAATCATAAATAGTTACTATATCAGGTCCATACAATGAAATGCAAGATAAACAAGCCAATGCAACAAACTATGAAATTGCTTATGTGTTGTACAATAGGTTGCTAGTTTTTGCCCCATGGCTGAGCTGCCAGGTAGTAAATATGAGAATTGACCAAATATATAGCTGTTGATACAGCTCAAAAAGAAAATGTGGCATGATTTCATTTACAAGAAACGGTGATGAAGCAACAAAAAAAACCAGAAAAATCAAACCACAGCAAATCAAAAATATGGTTGTGCCACAGAAGCACTGCTATACCTTCTGCTAAAACAGGCAGGCATACCTACTTAAAATGCTAAATAATCATAATAACAATTAATTTTAAAAAAAAAAAAAAATAGCAACTAATCAAACAAATTAAAGATTTTTTTCATTTTGCAGTCTTAAATCTTAGAAAATCTTCTAAAATTAAGAGCAGCCTGTTTTCGCATAGAAATTTAACATGGGTGTGTTGTAAAGGTTGCATCTAACTAGTATTTTACACTGAATTTTAGTATGTCTTCTCCAGAGAATTAAGCATGCTCATCTGCTTCCATCCTGTAAGTGACAGAAGATTTCTGATTTGATCATCAAACTAGTGTTCTTGGAACTGTATGTATACATCATAGAATCATACAACATATGTATACACTCTAGCAGTATCTTTTCCAACTACTTACTTACTGATTTAAGAGAAGATATGGGAAGTTAGGAGGGCTGCAGACCATTGCTCCTGTGCTTTGTGTGTTGTGATGCAGCTGGTGTTGATGGTATTCTTTTTAGTTTACAGCTGTGTCTAGCTTAGGAGTTGAATTCAGAGTCAGGAACAGATTCCATAGGTAGATGAAGGGCCCAAAATTGTGTATAAAAACCATGAAAAGAAATGAAAACCCATCTCTAGAGCCTTGTGGAACTAATAGACTCTCTACTTTCCCATTCTGTTCGATATCCAAGTTTGTACATCTTTGTCTCTACTAGAAAGGACAGGAAAATAATGTATCACTTCCCCTGAGAATTAAAGGGTATATATCTTAAAACCTTGATATTCTCACCTCTTTCTCCTGCTTAACACCACTAATCTCGTGTTATGTCCAAATAAGTCAGTGAAAATATTCAATATATTTCAGTGTCTGAAAACTACTTCTGACTTCAAAATGAAAATAAATGCAGTGGATAGAGAGATCTTTTCCATCTTAGTTCAGGTATTTCTGTGCCTGGAACAAGAAACACAGTGAAGATAAGCAGGGGGCAAGAAGTTCTGGGAAAGGTGTGGAAGAGTGTTTAAAAAAAATTGTTTGCTGCCCACAAAAATCAATGTGATTTTACAAATATTTTTCCCTTTCACGTTTTGAAAAACCGTTTTAGAAACTGTATTGCAGAACAACAGTGCAGAAGCAGGCAGCAGCAATTTTTCATCTTGATAGAGGCTGTATTTTGATACAATCATTTCCTGATGATATGACTTCTACTGCAGTCAGAGACAGCATGAGCTTTATCATCAAGTCCTCGAATTCCCTGAATGTTGTTCTTCTAAGTGACAAGAGAGTTGCCTTATAGGCTCAGTGGCGACACTGAAATGCTGTCTGTCAGAAACAGGCCCTGCACACAGCTTCCTATGTCTACAGTCTTCTACAAGGGTTGAATGGCCATAGATCCTATAGATTTGCATAAATCGTGAGCCCATTTTACATGAATGGTGAGAACATTTTCAAAAAATTGTCTCAAACTCCACTGTAAAGAAAACCAGCAAACCTAAAATTTCTTTTTTCTTTTAAAACACTAATGATTCAAAATGTCAAAAGTTTAGGTGAGTATAGCTTACTACATTTACTGCAATATTGAGAAACTAAGGTTCAGCTGGCAGTATGCTGCAGAATTTGTTTTTTGCTCTTCAAAACTCTCTCTTTTTTTTCCCCCGAATCTTGTACTTTTCTTATAACTCTAAAATGAGACTTACCCAAACCCTCCTAAAGCAGGTGATAGGACTAACCTTATTTGCTTCTTCATAACTGCTAGAGGTATATTACATGGAAACCTGTAACACACTTTACAGCAATCGGAGAAAAACTCCACTGCCTTTCTTGTGGACAGATTTTAAAAAGATGTTTTATGTGATTTTATGAACTTTCAGAAGTTGCAAACAATACCTAACACAGACATGACCAGTGGATGTGAATGTATACTGTTACTTGAGGAAACATTTTAGATAACTTCTTCAAGTACATTTGGAATTTTCTTAATTCTACAGACGTAGTAACACTTCCTGCTGCAGTACGATGAAAAGAAAGTTTAATGATAGAGCTTTGAGGGTGCAGAGCAACACACTAAGGACTGCTACCTTTGAACTACTGCTAGCACATCCTGCTGTCTTCAAGGAGTAGAAAATACAGGCTTATCCACTTCACAGTCTTGAATATTCTGAAACAAAAAAAAAATTATGATTATGAGTCTCAAGTTGCCCAAGAATCAAAAACTTGCTGAGCTGATTAGCGAAGAAGATTGTCTATGTTGTGTTACATTAATGCTGGCCAACAGTCCCCTTTTTCATCTGTTCTGTAGATCTCCCATAGTTTTGAAAAACTGAAGAAGAATTCTAACCCCCTTTTACTTTTCCTGTGCTGTATTTGTATTTGCATGTACTTGGTAGGTAGAGAGCTATCACCATGAGACGCTTGGAAAGCCTGTTGTCAGTCTTCATCAGCTGACATTTCTCAGTTTTTATAAATTTTTTTTTTTTTAAAAAAAAAAGGCATTTCCAAACATTAGAAAATCAGTCATTTAAACAGCCATCTGTTTCTGCCCATTGTAATATAACCTACCCATAAAGTTTGGGATTTCTTTGTTCTAGGAATACCAAAGCCCACAAACTACACAGTCCGATGTTTGTTTTGGCAACTTGTGGTAAAACCTCAGCATAACCAGCTTTTGGCTGACAGGCAGAATGTCATTATACCAGTGTCTTTTGATGCTTTAACCATCTTCAAACACTCTCAGTTACAGTGTGTAGACCGTTTAGCTGGAGTTAATCAACTTTCCTTTGTAAATTACATTGCTACTCCCTCCACTGTAAATTTATCCTGGCTCCTCTAATCAATAGCGTAATTCAAAAATGCAGAATCATAGGTTTCTTAATGTAAGAGCTATTGGGCTTTGTTCTGAAGAACAAAAAGCATAAGAAAAAGTATCTCTCTATCAGAGCTTTGTTTTACATATGAAAAGGAAAGGCAGCTGGCCAAATATACTTGCAGAAAGTTTAATTTTAACAACTGTGATCAAAAAAAATAATGATGTTATGAGATGCAAACAAACAAAGTGACTGTCTAAAAAATATGCCTCAAAATAATTAAAGTTAAATCTAATCAAAAAATGCAATCCAGAAAAGGTCATTGGAATGCTAGAAATATAAGATATTGTGAGAAATATTTAAACTTATTTGTGGCACTAAAACAGCGTGCAGCAAATTAGGAACTTTTCCTCTGCTGTATTTTAAGTAAATGTGTTCTTGATTTATTCTGAAATCATTAATTACTCTGCAGATTAAATATTTATTAATTCTTCTAGAGTGCAAGTCAGCTGAGCAACCTTCTTTGAGCTAGACATTTATTTTCTTCTCAACTTCAATAGTAATTGTACAGGCAAAACTGAGACACAGTCTACTGAAAATAAAGAATAGAAAATACATTTTTGTTTAATGTTATAACAAACTTTGATATTGGAGGGGTACCCATACAAGGAAAAACATGATGAGATCATACAAATGTGACTATGCAGGTTTTTTGCTTTTGTGTGAGCCAAAGTAAACACAGAATGAAGCATACGCACCACAGCAAAATGAAAAATATGTAAACCGTGCAAAGTTACCTGAAACTGTAAGTATTCCTTTATATCCTAAGTCACTCAATGAAATGATTTTTATTTTAATGAGTGGTATGTAATTTATAACTATATTTACTTATTTTACTAAAACAATGGGGTGGGGAATATTTTCTCTGAAATTGAAAATATTTGGTTATCTAGAGTATTCTTCATAAGTACTCAAGTGAATTTGATTCTGTTGGTGTTAGCTCTTGTTAATACAGGGGGAAGAAAAGTTCATAGTTCTGTAGGCAGTCATTCTTTTTTATGCAGGTAGAAGAGATTGGTTTGAATTCAGTTTATATTAGCTCTCTGACCAATATTTACTTGTGCGAGATTACATTCTGTTAGTAAAACTTTTAGCTGAAACTGATTATTTGAAAATGCTGATTTTCAAAACTGAAAATATTTTCTTGAAAGAGTTTGGTTCTAATTAATCAATTTTCATTTTATTTTTAAATAAGGCACCAAAAATGTTAACAATTTTTCTATCACTGTTTTCTAAATGAAGTAACGATAAACTTCTTACATTCTTCTTATCTGTGCTTATTTTTGCAGTCAAATCAAGGCAAGTTATACTTAAAAATAAAACCATGATAATATGAAAATGTATCATTTCAAAGTCTCTCAGCTTTGTTTTATGTATGGAGTATATATGTTTTCAACATGGCAGAAATTGCTGATAACTTGAAAAATTCCCTTAAACAACAACAAAAAATTTTGTAACCAGCACTTATGCCTATTCCAAACACCTGTATAAGCATGCAAAATTCCTACACCTAAGTTCTTCAGATGTCTCCAAAATCTGCAATTGCTACTGTATTTTTCAGTAGCCCTTCCTCATTTATCTCCCAAAGGTTAGATAGTACGGTGGATTCCCATTCCCTACAGTTTTTAATGACCGCAATATTAGAAAATTTCAGATATTTCAGTACTTGCAGTTTCTTCTGAAGTGAATTCAAATGAAAAATTAAAAGAAAATTTTGACTTGTGAGGTTTCTCCTTTCTTTATTTTCACCCCCTTCTGCTTAGTCAAACCAAATCACCCACCATGGTGGTTCCTTCAACATTTTTCCATTACACATTATAAGTGATATATCCACCATTTACTTGTGAATTAGTGTGCTAAATAAAAGAGTAGGCTGAGCCTACCAAGGCAGCAAACTAACTCTTGTCTTGTTAACTTTGCTAAGGGCACTGGAAATTTAGGTTTCTTTTTATTCAGGACTATTTACAGACAGGTCATTGACTAAGAGCTAAGCATGAAGATGTAGGAAATCTGCCAAAGTGCTTATTTACAAAACCAGTAGCAGCAGATGTGGGTTTTGGAGTTGCAGGCTTAAGGACACAGGAGTAGTAGAAGGGAAGGAAATAAAAAATAATAAAAAAAGAAAAGATTTCCCCCACCCTGATAAATAAAACCCTCTCCTCACTTCCAGATTGAGAGTGGAATTTCCTCATCAGGACCTGAAGTGGTGACAAGTCAGTTAAGTGAGCTCATTGCATAGGTAATAGACTGACACAGTTTTCCTTCACTTTGCATTTACTGAGCAGCTCTGGCAGCAGATCTAGAGGGAGATACTTACATTGCCCTCCCAGCTGGTGGCCATCTGCCTTAGTGACAACTGCCAGATGGAGGAAAAGCGCATGAAATCAAAGATCAAACACCAAATAAAGGAAAATTACTTTGAAAGTAACTTTGTCATATTATAAATAGACTGTTTTAAAATGTCTCACATGTTTTAATTAGAAGGGGAAAAGGGAGGTAATGAGGTAGATATAAACCTGTGAGAGAAAGATAGTGCAGCAATTTACAGACAGCCTTACTCTCCTCAGAATGTGGATGACACTAATTTAGAGATACATTTTGATGTAAGTACATCAAAAACTAACTGTTAGATGAATACAAGAATTATCAAATAGAGTTTCTTTCCCTGCGTGTTTAGAGTGGTGGGAGCCTCCCACAACCGCATTTGCACTTGCTGACAGTCCCTCTCTTGAGCGACTTGCTCTGACCTTTGCACTGAATAACCTTCTTCTGAAATCAAATTTAAAGCAGGGCTGGTGATGACAAATGTCACCAGACTGAAGCCTCATCAGCCCCCTGCAATGATGAATCAACAGCTAGAGCCTGAAGAAGGACAAACAAGAAAACTGATGGTTCCCTTTCGCCTCCCTTACACGAGCTCAATTATGCAAAGGGTAAACAAACCCTCCTTAATTCACTCAGAGATTAAAGCAAACAAACAAATAAATGAACAAACAAAACCCCACAAATGCTGAAGGCCTCAAAGACCTTGTTTTTTTGTAGATAATTCATAGACTCCTGGGAAATCAAGGTTAAAGGACTTCTCCTACACACTCCTAAGCAGACTAGAAAAAGAGAATGTTGTATATTATTAGAAAGACAATGTAAAGTACAGAGACAGAGAGATTTACTGGGCATGGAAGTCACTGGTACTACAGTACCACTGGCAAATATTACATTAGTGAGCACTGGAAAACCAGATGATTCCATTTGTGTTTACATGTCTCATGTTGGTTCTACTTTTAAAAAACTTGAATGAAAACAATTTTGCTGTTACCTAGCTATAAAGGGATTTAAAAAAAAAAAAGTGTATTTTTCTTATTAGTAAAATATAGGGGACAAACTTCTTAACAATTGTGTAGCTGAAATTACTTCAGGAAAGATCTGACAAAATAATAGACATTTGAAGAGGGCAAAGTGCTTTTTTTTCTTCTCTAGAAATTGGTTTTGATGTGACCTAGTTAGAATACTCAGGTTTTCAGTCTGCTTCTAGATGTGTGTGTGCATGATGGCCACCATTTGGCTAAGACCAAGACATTAGCTGTCAACTGTAACCACTTCATGTCATCTCTGAGTCTTGGTGGACAGCAGGATGACCATGAGCCAGCACTGTGCCCTTGTGGCCAGAAAGGCCAATGGCATCCTGGGGTGTATTAGAAGGGGGGTGGTCAGTAGGTCGAGAGAGGTTCTCCTTCCCCTCTACTCTGCCCTGGTGAGACCCCATCTGGAATTTTGTGTCCAGTTCTGGGCCCCTCAGTTCAAGAAAGACAGGGAACTGCTGGAGAGAGTCCAGCACAGGGCAACTAGGATGATGAAGGGAGTGGAGCATCTCCCTTATGAGGAAAGGCTGAAGGAGCTGGGGCTCTTTAGTTTGGAGAAGAGGAGGCTGAGGGGTGACCTCATTAATGTTTACAAATATATCAAGGGGGAGTGTCACGAGGATGGAGCCAGGTTCTTCTCGGTGACAACCACTGACAGGACAAGGGGTAATGGGTTGAAACTGCAACATAAGAGGTTCCGCTTAAACTCGAGAAGAAACTTCTTCTCAGTGAGGGTGACGGAGCCCTGGAACAGGCTGCCCAGAGAGGTTGTGGAGTCTCCTTCTCTGGAGACATTCAAGACCTGCCTGGACACGTTCCTGTGGGGCATTATCTAGGCGTTCCTGCTATGGCAGGGAGATTGGACTTGATGATCTTTCGAGGTCCCTTCCAATCCCTAACATTCTATGATTCCGTGATCTTGCACTCTGTGAAGAGGAGGGGCACATGGCACCTGGAGAATAATTCTGAGTATCTGAGTTGTTAACATGTATGTTGCAGTATGCTGACACAAAGTCAGAAGTACACAGATATGAAAGAATCTCCTTTATATCTCCTGCATTTCCCTGGGGAAATAGCACACATTTTGCAAACCGTGAAGAGTACTATCAAGCAGTTTTGCCTCAACTTTGCAGGATGCAAGAGGAGATTGCACTTTCCTGTAGGCAATTTAATATAATTTGGTGTAATATTCCCTGTAACTGCAGCATTGTTATGAATCTCCTTACAAATGTACTTGATGGAATAATGTGATTGTCTGGGAAAAGAATTAGCATGCTTTTTTTTTTTCTTCATCCCACAAAGACAAAAAAAAACCAAAATGCCATGACTGTAGAAGAATTATTAAGCTACAGCGTGAATACTACTTTGTATTGGAAATGCAAAAGTCATCTTTGAAGATAACAGGGAAAGAAACATGGAAATCCCTGTCAGGTGACACATTCCCTACTTACTTACACTGGAGTTCTTCAGAGATGGTATTTTCAACTGTTTAGTAAAAAGAAGAGTGTACATTCATCACATATATGAGTCAATCTCTATGTTTGTCACCAGAGCAGTGCTGATAGCTCAAAAGTGACAATCAGTTCTTTTTAGTACTTGAGTTAGGATTCCTGAGAAATTTGCAGTTTACCAGGAAGAACATGCATTGGTCTTATTCAGCTCTCACCACCACAGAATACATGCACTCTGTCCCATATGTGTACACAAATGGAGAATTACCAGCGCTTCCCTTAGCAATACAATTATGTTTCCTATGTCAAACATTAGTGTTTTAACAATTCACGTTTCCTGAATGTTGAGTAATTTGACAATGCATTATATCAAGAATAATTTAACTGCAAACATCTAATACGAAACAATTGTCAGTCAGATTCTGACAGATGGTTCCACTGTTGAAATGAGAATTTTATATGCCTCACAGTAGTATTATTCTACTTTATTCATAGTTGTGACTGAAGGTCTTGAAGATTGATCATAGGGATTGCACTATAGTTCTTATTGGGTCATGCAGGCAACTTGTATGCATTTCAGAATAAGCAAGCAACAAGGTAGGAGAATAAAGAGGAAGGAGCCTAAAGAGCTCTTCATTAGGGCAGACTATAATTATTCGGTGGTCACCCAAGTGTGCCATGTGCATTACAGGATAAAGAATCCCAGGTCCGAACAGTGAGGTATAATTATTAGACTACATAATGAGCTAAGATTGCTCCTGGAAGACAAATATCATGGAACACTTCTATTTTTATGCACACATAAAGAACTTTATTTTCAATGTTTTTGCTAGATCACTATTTATGCAGAAGACGAGGAAATCATAATGGAGAGAACTGGAGCATAATACAAAAACTTTGCAAAAGCTGTTATTAATATGCTCATGAGAATTTACAGTTACGTACCTTTCCTGCTTCTCTTTGACGATAACAGCAACTTATAAATACAATTCCACTTGCAATTGTAAGCTCCTGATACCTGTGAATTGGAGTTAGTTTAGCTCTAGCTGCCAAGTCAGAAATGCTCACATCTTTCAGTAACAACTGAGAATGACCTGAAAAGGTACAACAAAATTGTATCCTTACACTTTTCTCTTGTTCTGCCTCCCTCTCCCACTGCAGAGTGAAATGGAGTAACGTAAAAACATCATGGGGCAGTCTGGAGCACTATCAAATTCCAAGTTTGTCCTCCGTAACACGAATCTAGGAAGCACAATAATGGAAAGTTTATACGCTACTTCCTATAACACTCTTTATTGCAAAAATGTTGGTCTTACCCAAGCACGCGTATAGGTTACCAAAAGTACTGACTGGCGGGAGGTACACAGCCTCGCAGCAGCCATTATGCAGCTCATTATGCAGCTGAGAGCTCAGAGAACATTCTGAAGTGAGTAATATCTGGGAGCAATAAGAGGTACAAGGCAGTTGAAATGGAGTTCCAATATTCTGCAGCTGAATATGCAACTTTCACATATCCTAGCCTTCCTCAATCCTCTCTCTTTGACACACTGCATTTTCAGAAAGTGTAAAATGGTTATAGTGAGAATGCTTGAGTACAAAAGAGCTTCCTGAGCCACTGATAGCTTGCAATCAAATGGATCTTTGTTCCACTCTGTAGTTCTGCCACGGGAAGTAAAGGACAGTATGAGTATTTCAAACCAGAGAAAAAAAAAAAAATAGGGCCATCTATGTCTCATTCTATCCCTTGGCTGCTGGGATAATCCATTTTTGACTAAAACTGTAAACCAGATCAAAGCTTTTTTATACTTTAGCTTAAAATATTTGGAGAGAGACTTTCCACATTTTTTTACCACACAAACGACAATTATATGCTTTCCCCTCAATACAAGCTTACTACTTGGATGTCCAGTACAGCGCAAACATTTCACAGGAATAAACTGAGCAATCTTTCCTAAATTACCAAGACTCCTTCAGCATAGTCACTTGTGTCCTACAACTTCATTCTCTGGAGTCTGATTGCCGTAAAAGTCAGAGAAGCAGAGCTGATGACCAAATGCTAAAAGACGCTGGCATGTAATACCTTATTAGGCATTCTGCAGACTACTCAAGAGGGGTTTATTTCCTCTAAGAATTTCAATTAGCTGCTAAAGAACAGGAAGCTGCTAAAGCTTCCATGAGAAAGCAGCTAAAGATGCAATTTGCAGCTGGTCAACAGGTAAGAGGCAATTTTCATCCTATTATGCTGTGTTCTGCAGGAGACAGATTGGGCTAGTGTGCAAGAAAATGCTTTACCAGCACTTTAGCAAAGACCCATCAGTCTCTAGAATTCAGGATTTTGTCTGAAAAGCTAAAACGGAGCTCTGCGGTCCAGATAATGGGGGAAGGAGGGAACTCAACCAATGTCATGTTGCCTGCCCAAGTCAGCAAATTTTAAAAAGTGCTTTAAATAACAGATAACACATTCACCACAGATACATTCACCACGTATGTTAACTCTGAAGTCCAAAAAAAGATTATGCTGTGGATGGTTAAGCCTAGAAGATACCTACACACATTCCAGTCCAATATCAAAGATAATATTCTCACCTATTATAAATCAGTGATGCCTTGTAAACATTTCATCCTTCATCCTGTAAAATGAAGCAGAGTTTTTGTCAACAACTTCTTTCCCCATGAACATATACATATTTAATCATAGCTTTCATTTTCCTATGTACTGAGTCCACTGAAGAGAATAAGGAACTGTCCCTTCCTTTCAAGGGGAGAAAAATAATGTCCCAGAGAGCTGTGTCTATTGCTAGACACCCACATCGATTGAAAGATGATAGCTCTGATTAACGGCAATGAAGTGCTTCTGGCTCTAACAGTGATGAAAAGTTCTGACTTGAGATTGCCCATACAGCATGTAGATAATCCTTGGCATTTTATATACTGATTTCCAGTGTGGTTTTTTTTGGAGAGCATTCTTTGGGGAGTTCTTGCCAATTCACTTCACGGCAATTTTTCTTCTTTTTTTTTTTTTCCTTGTTACTTTGTTTTTCACTTCTAGAAGCTGTTTATATTGTTTTCTTCTGCCCTCCCCTGTTCTAACCTACAATTGCTTTTCTTTGTAGTTTTAGTCTTCATCCTGTTATTGTATCACTTCTTGTTTCCTGAGGTAAGGCTCTAATATGCCACGGCTTTTCCTTGCTGTTTTACTACTTAGGAAAGGTTCAGAATAACTTGTAGAGATACCTCAAGGGTGAGTCACTTGGTAGTTCCTGTGGGGCTGGCCACCTGTTTTTACAAGGCTGCATCAAGAACGATGGAAGTAGTGAAAAAATTAGGAACTAACAGTCTGCTACTTCAGCTCGTAACCATTAAACAGTGAATGTGAGCAGTCCTCAGGTCTGAGTGCATTTGGTGTTGCTAAGAAACAGAGAAGAGGGTTAGTAAACTATTTTTTTCTGAGACTGTTTCTGAGAATGAAGATCCTTCCCTATTCTGGCCTGGTGTTCTGTTGTCTTTCCATACACATCCATTTCCAGGTGACAGAGCACTGACTGAAATGCAGATCTCCTGGAGCAGGGATGCTGAGCAGTAGCCCAGGGACCAGGCTTAGCCCGCCAGGACAGCTCATCCAATTTATGGCCCAACTTTTCCATTTTTCAGATAAAAGCAAGGAGCAAAACAAAACAAAAGGATGAACTTCGTAATATCCCATAGTGTAATGTCTGTTTCTGAGAAAGGAAATATGTCATATAACCTGAACTAATTTTAAGAATCCCCTTTCACATGACAGCATGTATATATGCATACATGTGTAGGTGCCAGGCTGATGTGATCCGAGATCACTTTAGGCCTTTTGCTTCCACCAGCGTTTGTATGTCTCATGAAGAGAGAATAGCCTCAGTTTGATTTTTAAAGGGGTGTTTATTATCCCACTGTGTGCCTTGACACATGTTCTCATCCTACTGTAGGGGACGCCTCTATTAGCGTCATGTGGTGAATCCAGACACATGATGAAAGAAGAGACAATGATGCCTACCTGAGAAGTTCTCCTAGTGTCTATCCAAGAAGCATGGGGTGATCCACCCAGGGGCAGCCAAATGCTGGAAAACATGAGAGAAATATGCAACCCCTGGCTTCCCAGTCCCACCAAATCGACAGGACAATGTGAGCCAGGGAGCTCTGCCAGAGGTACCTGCAGAGAGGGACATGCAATTCCAAGTACCCTGAAAAGCTCCCGTAAACTAGAAATTTGTATTTTACCACAATATAAGTGTCACGTCAATAAAAATAATCTTGAAATTACTTCTATAAGAACCATATGGTCATCTAAATGTTTGTATTATGACTGTCATAGGAATTGATACATTTACTATTTTCATCTACATTCCTAACTCTAACCTGCATTTTTTGGTCTGTAAATATTGGATGAAATTATTTTTAACAGAAACCTCAAGCTTTAAACACATGTATAAACTATCCACTTCTATTTCAAAAGTGAAAGAGACACTATTTGAGTGGTTTAGGACAGAAGAGTGAATTCATTGGACAGATATGCTCATGTAGTTTTGAAGGGGGTTACCAGGGCCAGCTGTGTTCCAAATAAGTTTGCTGACCTAAGTGAACTTCCTATCAACAAAATTCTCTCAGGCTCCCATTATTTCTCTTCAACAATTAATCAACAGCTGCTGAAAAGTTATGAGTGTGCTTGTAATTAATGGAACTCCTATCTTCTGAAATGTAGAAGGAGTTTTCTTCCTAACCCTGGTGTGAATTTTCTGATTTATTTTTTAAATCAATTACCCTTCTGAACTCCCACATCTCCTGTCTCTGGCAGAAAGGATCCCAGACTTTACCATGACAGGCACAGAGAGCTTTCGCTGATGCCTATAAATTTCCAAAGCTGTGACCTCTGCTGTAGAAAGATGCTGATATTTGTTAGAGTTTTGTGCATAAACAGGATGTGGTTACTCCTTTTGAATTTAAGCTTTCTGTTGGGAATCAGTATTACTCAGTATCTGTGCTGCTGCTAGTCAGGGAAAGGGTCTTGTCTGCGTAAGCAACCTTTACTGAAACTGGTGCTTTGAGGGTCTTTGTTCTGCTACAAGGGTGTGTTGGGCAGAGCTCAGTGACCAATGGGGAGTTGTCATCACTGAACTCCCTTTGAGAACCAGTTTGGGGAGCTCACTTCTATTACCTTTTCTCTTCCTGCACCCATACTAAGGCACTGTTTCATCCTAGAGCACCAAACGTATCATACTTTCACCAAAAAAAAATGATACCATATCAAAATATGCTTAAGACCTGAAAATGTTTTAAGTAAGAAAGTCAGAGCTTTCATGTATGTCCAGGACACTGCACCTTTTTCACATGGGGTCAAAGTGCTAGTCATTGGACAAGTAAAGCGGGAAATAGAACATACAAGCAAGGAAATCACTGAGACACTCAACACATTTAGAATAAACCCTATCAGATATTCTTGTTTGATTTTTGAAGTAAGAGCAAGTTATTCTGGAGTTTCATTTGTGGAAGAAAAAAGGAGTAACCCCATTATGCTTGTGTGAATTCACCTGCAAACAATATCTCATTTGCCCAAACATTTGCAGGATCAGGCTCTGTGCATTGCTCTCAGTGCCTGAGGATTACGTCATGTTCTTTCGACTTTCCTTCTGTTCAAATAACCTAAAACACAATGCATTTTTTATGACCCAGGTCGCCTTTTGTTCTCCCATGGAGCACAAAAACAACATTCAACAAATTTGACTGATAAAAGATTTTTATCTTACATGGGAAAGCAATGTTGTTTCTCTAAGCCACGTAATGTGTTAGTAATAATGGTATTCCACTTCAAACAAATTACAAACTAATGTTAGTGTTCTTAACAATGTTATACCAAATAATAACTCCCCACAGGCCAATTTGCATACAAAATGTAACATTTAAAGCCAAGTTACAATTAGCACTTTGTTATGGAAGTCTGTGGATTGTAATTTGCTGAAACAAAGTTATACTTGCTGGAAGGAATTTTAATTTATGAAAAATTACCCATTTAGAATTGCTGTCACAGCGGACCAACTTGTTTTAAAATGATGGGTACCTAATAAATACATCTATTATTAATATAATGAATGACAAAAATAAAACAAAGTAAATGTAGGATTAATGATCGTGCGTCTTCGTAAATCAGAGATGCAAGTAGACAACTCTTTCCCTCTTTACTGATGATGGCACATATGTGTGTGAGAGGAGAGGGATCTGAGAGAAAAGGAAATGAAGATAATGAGGGGAAAGAGGAAAAGCAAGGAGAGATACACAGAGTAGAAATAACAGAGAAATACACAGGATGTTAATAAATTGAAAATTAGTGTAAGAGTAAACCTGAAAAATCTAGCTCAGCAAAGATGAATCACACAAGTACTTCATTTCCCTTGGGAGAATGCCATAAATCACCTGATAATGATAGTGAAAATTCTCAATCTCAGAGAATTTATTTGAAAGGAAAGAACATTCATTATCTGATGCGAGTACTTACAAAGCAACAAAATACAAATACAGACATTCTGATGTTAAAAAAATAATTTTTCCACCCACTTTCCTGAATTCATGCTTAGAACATGGTGTTTGTTGTTCATTTTAGTTTGAGGGGGTTTGGACCTCAGCAGTCTTCATTTCTAAAAATAAAAGGCCTTAAGAGTACCTAAAATGTCAATCTGTTCGACAAATACTGCTAAATATGGTCTGCAAATACCAGATGAAATATTTTAGGGTTTTCCTTTCATCTATACCCACACACTTGTGTCCTCCCCTCACAAACATGAGGCCTTTTTACTTTAGCAGGACACAGGTCTCCATGTACTGTGGCACATTCACCAGAGCAGGCATTCGGTCTCTCTGTCAGCCAGACCTCAGGGCGGGGGGGGCACATGCCACTGTGTGCTGGGCTCACATCACTAACTACAGATGTGTGCTGTCATCATCACATCTGCTCGCATGGCCTCACCAGCAAAGCTATGCTGGCTGTCCACCAGCTCCAGGTCTCCCTACCACCCTGCAGTGCGACCACTTATGCCGGGATGGAGAAGGTGGGAGTCAAACACGTAAAATTCACACAGGCTATAAGAGGCCACGACAGGTCTAGAATATTTGCATCGTGGACATTTCCACTGCAGATGTTTATAAATCGCTTAAGCAATCTGGTTTCTTCAGGGAGCAGAGACATTCCCACATAATTTATCTGACTAACCTCAATGATTACACGGGTTCAGCCCTTTCACATCTGAAGGAATCACTGGGAACTCTGCTTGTCACAGTCCACTGAGCTAAAAATAATGTGGAAAATCATCTCCCCATGGATATCCTGTGAGAGAATAGAGTCTAAATATAAGATAAATCATTCATTGAGGTTGTTTACTCACCTCCAGTTAAATCTGATAGATGTCTTCTTCTATAAAAAAGCTCTTGACAGTATAAACTCGAATTAGGTCATAGCTTGCCTTTGGTAGTATGATACTTAGGCAGCACTGGGCAGCACCGATTGATTGAAGAATGAAGTGAAGAATGTGGTAAACACCCAGTAAGCAACAGAAGTCCAGTCACTCATGAAAAAAACACACATACACATTTCATAGTTGGCAGTATCACATTTTGATGGAGATCAGAGTGAACGGTGTCCTCAGGAATGTACCATATTACAAGGAGAGCTCAGAGAACCAAACTGAGACCGGGAGTAAGAAGTCACTACTCCATTGTTCTATGTGGTTTTACACCCACTGACACCAGCACAAAGCTTTGTTTTGATTCTATGAATATCTTTCTACTAAGAATTGTTTCTTTCTTTTCCTTAGACATTATATCATTATACGCTTTTACAAAGCAACAATGACATGTTCCTATGATCAAGATTCTTCTATCAAGGCTTCAAAAATTCTAAAAATAGAATTAAATGTTTTAAAAATAACTGGGAGGGACATGGAAAAAAATATAAAATGGATCATATTTGCTAAACACTTCTTTTTATTTTTAGCTTGCTTGGTTTCCTTCTTTATAAAGAGTGTTGTTGCTTTATAGGAGCGTATTCAACTCACAAAATTCAGATTCTGGATTCAACCTAAACTGACTCTCCATCTGAATTTACATAGAGGATATTCCTATGGAACTAGCTGAAGCTGTTCACTAGAAGATAAATTTAAACATTAGGTTAAATCCTCCTGTAAAATTAATTTAAAAAAATTTAATGCGATATAAAAAGCAAAAGCATAGAGGTGTATCCATTGACTATGTAACCGGTAGAAGTTAATTAACCAAAACCAAAAATACCTCTATTGTAGAATTTTTCATCATCTTTTTAATCTCAGGAATTGTGAACATATTCAAAACTGCCCCTTCTGGTAGTCTGATATAGCTATTGCGCTCCATTCACTTTTTCCTCTTTAAAGTTTTTCTAGTTTAGAAGATCATTTTGACAAGCACCTGCTCTGCGGTCTCAATCTGGAACCTGGCAGATGAAGTGAGTTTTTTCTGGTCTTCCTGAAAATACCAGCAACACATTTCAGGTGACTAAATGTTTTAGCTTTAGCTGTAGAGCTGTTATTGTCCTCAGCTTTCATTTGATGATCTTTCGAGGTCCCTTCCAATCCCTAACATTCTATGATTCTATGATTCTATGATTCTCTTTCCATGCCCAACATGACATTCCCATGATTTGAGCTCTCATGATAAAGAGCATTCTACAGAATGCACTTTTAAAGTAGTTTCCAAGACATTTAAAATGTTTGAGTTGCAATCAGCACAATATATAAATAAATGGAAATAGAAAACTACTTAATAGAACTTGACAAAGGAACTTATGCTTCTTTCCCATGAACCCTTTATTTCTAGTTCATTTGAAATTTGAATTTCTTATTCTCTTGTTCTGACAAACAAGGTAAAACATTCTTTTATAAACAAAACCATGTTTTCTCAGTTCACCATTATAACCAATCCCCAAGAGGATGAATTAGGAACTATCAAGAAATGACACTGGTTGCATCTCTTTCTGGTGTCTAATGCTTTATACCCAGCAGACTTTAGTGAATTTACAGCACTGCGTGATTTAATAGTAAATGACAATAGCTGTAAATGGTTAGGAATGTTCTCTGCACTGACCAAATCAATTTTCTCCAGCTTCACCCCTGAAACCAACATGAAACTAATAATAAAAAAATTGGCAATTTCTTGAAAATAAAGCTGTAGTTCAGATTCCTCCTGTAAGGACTAAAAGACAAGGATGATTATTTTACTACATGAGGCTACCTGGTGAGGGGTATTATTCAATAAATACATATTGCCCCTTTACCTAGCAATGATTTTACATTGATTCTTCTTTTTCTCATTCTCCAAAAGCTAGAAAGATTGAAAAAAATGAATAAAGCCTCATCTCAGTACTTGATCTGATGTGAATCAGTGAGTGACTTCTATAAACCTGTGCCCACTTTACCCAGCTGTGTATATGACAGTTTTATTAAATGGAAAGGCTGTGATGCAACTTAGGGAAACAACATTGAAATAAGATGTTTGCACGGAATACAAACGACAATAAACCCTTTCAATTCAAAATCACGAAAAGGTTCATTTAACAACGTGGTTAATTGAGGCCCCACTTCAGAGAAGTATTTATCTGAGTGCCTTTTTTAAAATCCAAAACAAAGTATTATGGATACATTGGAGCTGAAGGGAGATAACAACGTTAATGAGCAGTGAGGTGGGTGTTGTAGCATGGATGCAGAACAATATTTTTAACTAAAACTCATTCAGTGGTGTGTGTTAAAATCAAAATTACAGAATAATGTCACATCACTTGACTGAAAGAAATGGCAAATTCTCAGCGCTTGCTTCAAACAGGTAAAACTTATCAATTTTCTTGTCCATACAACTTTGTTAGTACACGTAAACTAGTATGATTTGAAAATGTACACATTCTGAATATTCACGTAATAGCAAGAGTGAAACACTGGGGACTTTTAAGGCCATATGTAACTTAAATATGCTCATGTAATTCACACAGGACAATGATGTTTCCTGGTTGAAAATTATGCATCCTTACCTTTCAGTAGTTTTAGTAGGCATATAATTCAAATTCATTTATAAACAAAATGGTTTTAAAAGGTATATGTATACACTCAGAGTATGTAACAAGGGCACTCTTTTGCACTTGTGATTGATGGTTTCCTTCCCTTTGTTAATATATGAGAATTATTTTTCCTTGTAGTCACAGATGTTATATCACAAACAGAGAATTATGTTTCCTATTATCGATAGTTCAGGTGTAAAGAAAAATTTCAGAGAGAAATTTCCTTTTTATATACACTTATCTTCAGTTAATTATCTTTGAAGAGAAAACTAGAGAGAGACAAAAAAGAACTGAATATACAGGTAGTACTGACATGTTTTAGTCATTTGCTAAATGTTTGACCAATCCAAAAACTACTCTGTCTCCTCCATAATCCATCTCAGATGTACAGATCTAATTTTGAAACAGATATTAATCTTTTTTTGTTTAGACTAAATCTCCATCTCATACTGTAACTTTGTGCATTGTTGATCAAATACATATACTAAGAGAATACATCCAATATCTATATTTTTGACTGAGACGTAGTAACTGGAATATCTGACAGTATCTACCTGATTCAAGACTTCACTCACTATTGCAAAATGTCAAATAAGGTCAGACAAGAACTGTATGTCTCAGTATTAAACTATCCATCAGATTAAGTACGTACTTCTCAAAGAGCAGAACAGTGTCTCCTAGGATACAACTAATTATCAATTAAGGAAGAAAAGCATCAGAAGTACCAACTGATAGATTATTAGTGCCATTACATTTTGTTATAGAATTAATTCAGCTACCCTTAAATGATGTCTGAGATTATACAGTGGTGAACAGGGGCAAAAATTATTAAAACTCCTGGGTGTCAAGGAGAAGAGGTCAGATTCTCAAAATAAAATCTTTCTACGGTTCCAATGATAAAAAGCTTCGGTTCCTCCAGTCTTTAAAAAAGTTAGAAAAGTAGTCTTCCAGGATGAACGTCTGACATTTTTTTCTTTTTTTTCTTTCTTTAATCAAACCCAATATAACAATTCAATGTAGTCTCTGTAAATGGAGTGCAATTGCATTAAGATCTGTAAATGCTTTGGTGGTATTTACAAAATCTACTGTAATTTAACTTTTTTTTTTGTCTGAGCTCTTCTGTTTTAAAAGTGATTTCACATCTAACACACTTTAGATAGTGTCAAGAATTCAAATTACATTGCAGATAAATGAATGATTATTGTGAACAAAGGTCCTTCCTAAGGTTTGAATTGTATTGTACTTCATTTTAGAGGAACTTCTTAAATGTGGAGAATCCCAGGAAGAGTTTTTAAACTATATTTCTAAAGATTACATAGGAAAAAATATGTAGAACTGTAACATTTGATGCATGTAATAATTTCCTTGGAGCGAAAATCTTGCACAGACAAAGCCTGAGCACTTTTAGCTTTGGTACTGTGCGAATCCTCTCTGCTAACGGGAGTAAAAAAAATTGTATATATCTACGGTTGCAGGTTTTTCCATTTGCTTCTTTGTTTGGCTCGCATTGTTATGAAGAGTGAACTTTAATGAGTCAGAAAATAATAGATTCTCTCTTTTTTGCTGATATTAAACATGAAATGGTTTCTGCAAGTCTGTGTAAGAGATCAGGCCTTTATTTATTTAAATATCAAATTATTCTCTTCAGAAATTGTTTTCTGTTTTTCTTCTTACTTAGAAATTACAAGTGACCATCAGTATTTATGTATATTAAAGAGCAAGGAGGGAAAAAAAAACACCTAAAACATTAAAACAAAAGTTTTTAAATTGCATGAATACAGTGTCATTGATTCAACATGTCATCGATAGAGCTTTTCTGTGGCAGCAGAGCTCTGCAGAGAAACTGATTTCTAACCCAATTTGAGGTGGAACACACATCAAGGAGTGACAGACACATTAATGTAGTGGTTTATCACTTTACATTAACATACTGGTTTATCTCTTCAAGCTCTGCTTTCTTCAAAGTTATTTTACTCATGATAAATACATAAATACATTGATATTCAGTAACTGTGAGCTATTTCCCTATTAAGGAGTTATTAAATGAAAACATTAATTTATATTTTATTTTGTAATCTAGTGATATTCTTGAATGTAAACATAACTGAATCTTTCCAACATCTAAACATAAATTATTGTTTATGCATCCACCCTTTGGAAAATACAGATAACAATAAGTGGAATTTTCATATTCTATAAGAAAGCAAATGGATAACTGTACCAAAAAAAAAAAAAAAAGCTAGATAATATTCCTAAATGCTCTTTTTTTTTTCATTTCTCATATGCTCATAGATAAGTCATATGTTGCAGTTATACATTCTTTTCCAATTTGCAAGTACAGACCTTTATCTAATAATTTTTCTGAGACTATTGAAACAATGCAGAAGTAATACAACAATAAATGTTCAGTAAATCGGATGTTTGAAGGAAAAACAGACTACTGCTCACTTTTCTCTCAAAACACTTTTTCACCTGCCTGTGGAATACTTCAATAGAGCCCATAATAAATGTATCATCTATTACATGCAAAATAATTCTCAAAAGCTATCTTCAGTGTAGAGGAGTCAGTGCACAGTGAGAGAGAAGATGACTCAGATATCGATGGTTGCATAAGAGCAGCAATCCAGCCTGGCGGATTGAACCAAGTTCTGGAAACTATGGTACAGTTAGACTTGGTGAGTTATTCCCTGAGTCTCATCTCAAAAATTACTCTGCTCTTGTTTTAAAATGTACTTTTTAAAATGAATGATAATCAATTTTTCTGCTACTGTGTGTGAAGTAGTGAGAAGCATAAGATGATGTAAAATGACACTTTCTACTTATTGTTTTTTATGCTTATAAGTGAACTATCTGTAAGACACTAAGGTATATATGTGGGAGTTTGAGGCTCATTAAGCCTTAAATAGGTATCTGTCTGCAAAGCTACTGTAAAAAGAGAAAGAAGGAAAAAAAAATCATTGCAATAAAATGTACACAACAACTTTTTTAAATTTGTCATGCAACAGCTGAGGAAATTAACTTTTCATAACCTTCTTCCTTAATAAATATACGTTACGTAACAAAGTCTGAGCTGCTTATAAATGTATACATAGACAGGGCCTTTTTCAGTGGCTAAAACACGTCATGTCCTTGCATTCATGTTTCATAAGTTAATGAATTTCCTTTAATAGAAGCGAGTAAATCTCTAAGCAAGTTAACCAAGGGTAGAAAATTGTAAAAACTGTTGGAGGAAAATTATTTAATTCCACCCTTGTGCTCTATGGAACCTTTGAAATAAAATAAGATATTTTTTTGTCTCAGAGAAACACTTCCAGCAGCGGAAGAAGTTTTTCTTGATTTTTACCCCACCAACTATACATGGCAACAAACCCGGAATGATTTCTCCTTGCATGCCATCAGCAGCTACAGATATCAGTATTTTCCATTTCTAATATACATCATGTTCTCAGCTTTCTTAGATGAAGGGGTCAGGAATGTAATGAAAAAGAAACCTTGATATTTCTTGAACAAAACATTGTCTATGAATTTATGTTTGATAGATGATGCCAGAGACAAGGAACCTTCTGTTACTGTTAAAGAGAACAGTAATTGTACAATGTGAAAATAAGGAAGAGTACCAAAATCATTCACACGCTAGAATACCCAGATCTGATACTAGAAAATTCTCAACAATTTTTAGAGGAACTGTTGTGTGACCTAAACACAAGCAATACAGAAATGTCATCATAAAACAAAACTACAACTGTGGGAGAAACAGCTGAACAAAATCTACAGTATATGAACAGAACATCTAGAAACCAGGACACTGGAAAGAAATAATGGAAATTTGAAGAATGTGGCAAAATATTAGAGGCAACATATCACAGAATCACAGAATCACAGAATGTTAGAGGTTGGAAGGGACCTTAAAGATCATCTAGTCCAATCCCCCTGCCAGAGCAGGATCACCTACAGTAGAGCGCACAGGAATGCGTCCAGGCGGGTTTTGAATGTCTCCAAAGGAGGAGATTCCACAACCTCCCTGGGCAGCCTGTTCCAGTGCTCGGTCACCCTCACAGTAAAAAAGTTTTTCCTCATATTTTTCTGGAACCTCCTGTGTTCCAGCTTACATCCATTGCCCCTTGTCCTGTCAGTGGACACCACTGAAAAGAGCCTGGCTCCATCCTCCTGACATTCCCCCTTGACATATTTATAAACATTAATGAAGTCACCCCTCAGCCTCCTCTTCTCCAAGCTAAAGAGACCCAGCTCCTTCAGCCTTTCCTCATAAGGGAGATGTTCCACTCCCTTCACCATCTTTGTGGCTCTGCGCTGGACTCTCTCAAGCAGCTCCCTGTCCTTCTTGAACTGAGGGGCCCAGAACTGGACACAATATTCCAGATGTGGCCTCACCAGAGCAGAGTAGAGGGGGAGGAGGACCTCTCTTGACCTACTTGCTACTCCCCTTCTAATACACCCCAGGATGCCATTGGCCTTCTTGGCCACGAAAAATAAATGATGAAAGGACAAGAGACCTTTGAAAGAATATACAGGATACCCAGTACCTGGAAGTGTCATCACTGAAGTTATATTCTTACTTGATCAGCAAACCTACCAACATACATATATTAAATGAAAATCATTTGTATTTTCATTTCAATGGCAGTGTGGCTGCTGCTGCTGTTCAGAGAAGTTGGGGATGGATGTCTGTTAAGGCTGAATCGAATTCCACATAGATCTAATACAGAAGATTTCTGTGGTCAGCTCCTTGGGGAATTAGACAACAGAAAGAACATCCTTCAACAAATAATATATATCATTATTATTTTGTAAGGTAAAGAGACTAAAAATGTTATTGAGCAGTGTAAGATTTACATTCATTACAGAATGACTAACAAAAAGCTGCCTTCACAGAAGACTCCACATATTCACAGGCTAAAGAAAATGCCAAGGGAGTATTTCGCACAACTGAACCACATCATAGGCACAGAAAGATATTTCCCACAGCTGACCATATATAATCATCATCATATTACCTTTTTTTCTCTTACTTAAAGTGCACATATTCCTGGCTTGCCTTCAATAGACAATTCTACTCTGAACAAGAAACTAAATTTTTAAAGTAAATAATATTTAAGAGGAACATCCTGTTAGACTTAGAAAATCTGAAAAGGTTTTTATCCTATTGTGCTAGTTTTGCCTGGGGCAGAGTTAATTTTCTTCACAGTAGCTGGTATGGGGCCATGTTTTGGATTTGTGCTGGAAATAGCATTGAAAACACGGGGGTGTTTTAGCTGTTGCTGAGCAGTCCTTGCACAGTGCTAAGGCCTTTTCTGCTCCTCACCCCACCAGTGAGCAGGCTGGGAGTGCACAAAATGTTGGAAGGGGACACAGAAGGGACAGTTGACCCCAACTGACAGAGGGATATCCCACACCATATGATGTCATGCTCAGCATAAAAAGCCAGAGGAAGTAGAAGGGGGAGGGGGAGGGAGGGGGAATTTAGAGTGATGGCATTTGTCTTCCCAAGCCACCATTACACGAGAAGGAGCCCTGCTCTCCTGGAGAAGGGTGAGCCCCTGCCTATCAATGGAAAGTGCTGAATGAATTCCTTATTTTGAAGCTTTTTCTTTACCTATTAAACCGTCTTTATCTCAACGCATGAGTTTTCTTCTAATTCTCTCGCTCATCACCTTGAGAGGGAGTGAATGGCTGTGTGAAGTGGCCAGCTGGGGTTAAACCACAACAGTCCTTTTGGTGCCCAATGTGGAGCATGAAGGATTCAACATGACAACAGGTCTGTTTGGAATGTGCATGATTGAATTTATAGCTGTTATAGCTGTTTAGCTATTAATTGGCAGACTTCCATGCTTGCCATGGGGCTTGCCTGCCTCACTATATACTAGAGTCTAGTGCTTATTAGTAGCTGCTTTCTGCTTTTGCTTCTTGCTGTAGTGCTGCACTGCTTATCATCTTACTCTGCTGTGCCTGGGAACATGTTGATAACAGCAGTGGCCATGTGTCTGGGCTGGCAGATAGCCAGGGCATCGTGCTGTTTCTCTGCTGCTGTATTGGACAAGCTGGAACTCCAGTGTGAACTCAAGTCACAGGGACTGTGACCCGGTGATGAGACCACACGGGAGCAGGACAACCTGAAGCATCTGTGGCCGTGGATAAGCCCATGCCAGAACACATACATCTCAAAGCATGTGGGGCCGTAGTTATGCCTTCGTTGCAGCAGATATACCTCTGAAGGAGTTGTGGCCCAAGGATAAGTCCACACTGGAAAATCACAGAATTGACGAGATTGGGAAAGACATTTGTCCTGGTTTGAGCTAAAAAGAACCAATTCTGTTCAGGGATTTTTACTTTGCAGCTCAGTCTCTTCTAAAAGGGCTGCACGTTCTAAAGTCAGCAGCATGTTTCTACAGACAGTGTGTGCTACTGGCAGTGATAACACCTGATGTTTACAGTCACTGCCTGGGACTGGGATGCAGAAAGGCTCTTGCTTATACTTATTCCTACAGCGACCAAGGCCACTGCTGGCTCTTGTGCGCTTCGCTGGGGTGCCGGGTAGTAAGAGGGGTCACAAGGAAGTCAAAAGCTGCACCTCCTGGGGGGTAATAGACAGGACAGGTGACCAATGAGAGTATTCCATCCCATATACGTCATATTTAGTATAAACTGAGTGATCAGGAGAGTTTAGCTCCTCCCTCTTTTTATGTAATGGCTGGTGTCCAGGGAGGACTCTGCCTGATCTCCTGCTTTTGATCCCAATCCTGAGTTCCTGAATCCAGCTCCCCTCTGCCACTAGCCTGGGGCTTCCCCGGTGCTCCCTGCTCTGCAGCATCAGCAGTGATTGCTACCAACAGGTAGTCGGGTTCAATATCGGATCTCTATATATTTGTATATAGTTCTTTATTTTTATTTATTTCCTTATTAGTTTTTTTTGTTTTGTTAAAGCTGTTTTAGTTTTCTTTCCTAATCCATAAGTCTCCCTGCCTCATTCCCTTTTCCCTCCCCTTTGGGGGGGAGAGGAGGTTAGAGAGCATCTGTCAGTGTTTAGTGGCCAGCTCAGCCCTACCTCTTGACAGCCTTGAAGATCATTGAGTCCAGTCTTTAACCTAACACTGACAAGTAGTAGTAACTAGTATGGGCCTATGTCTTGGGTTTGTGCTGAAAAGTGTCTACAGAGATGTTTTTGTTACCGCTGAGCAGTGCTTGCACAGATTCTAGGCTTTTTCTGCTCCTCATACCTCCCTGCCAGTGAGTAAATAGTGGGTGCACAAAATCTTGGGAGGGGACACAGCCAGGACAGCTGACCTCAACTTAGCAAAGTGATATCCCAGAGGATGTGACATCATGCTCAGCCTATAAAGCTGGGGGAAGAAGGAAGGAAAGGGGGGGATGTTTGAAGGGATGGTATTTGTCTTCTCAAGTAATGGTTACACATGATGGAGCTCTGCTTTCTTGGAGATGGCTGAACCTCTGCCAGATGATGGGAAGTGCCGTATGAATTCCTTGTTTTACTTTGCTTATGAGCATGGCCTTTGTTTTATCTGGTTTATTCTTCTGATTTTCCCCTCCATCCCACCATGGGAGTGAGTGAGTTGCTGTGTGGGGCTCAGTTGCCAGCTGGAGTTAAACCACAACACCTACCTAATTCCTCCCATTCCTCAGCTTCTGACAATTCCTTGGGTATGGCAAACCAATCTGAAAACTGTTTTTACAGTTTAGTCCTACCAAAAAAAAAAATATATTTACCATAATGAATAATGGTTGAACTATTTTTATTTTCATTAAGAAACACCTGATAAAAAACTTCATTTGGGAAAGGTGAAAGAACTACCCCCACTCCGTAACAGTGGTGGAAGATGCACCTTTTGCAATCTCCTACAGAAATGTATTGTTTTTCTTCAATAAGTCTTACAGAAATTAATCTGTGTTAAACTCCACTGAAAAAAAGCAGTCATACTAAAGCCTTGGGTCTGTCAATGCCTCAACATGCATTTCTTCAGTTTGCATTTTGAAAACAGAAATGTACCGTAAGTTCTCACAACATCTATCAGGTTCAGTGACATGTGGTGACCATCTATTCATGGCTACAGTCTTCTTCCTTTTTCTTTTATTTTTCCACATTGTCTGATGTGCTCTTCTCTGAATGTTGTGTATATAGTTGTTAAAATCAGCAGACACTACCTATAATACCAATTAAGCAGTTAAGCACTTATCAATAGAAGAAGAGGTTTCATAGCAACATGTTAAAGTCCACATAAGCCTTTTTCTGGCATTCTTCCCAGTATCTGCTAGTCATCTTCAGGAAATTATAAATGAGCAGATAAAGGACAGCTAATGACAGAAACCCATTCAATGATGACAAAGAAGGTGGGGTAGACGAAGCCATTTTCCAACAGGGCTGCTACCATACTGGTAGTTGCCTAATGGCCTGTTTCTGAAAACCGAGTACATCTTGAACTCTGTGGTACTTAAAAACAAGCTGTTCTGCAAACTCCACGAGCAGCTCCAGTGCATTAAAAGGTGATTAAAAAAAAAAGGTTAGCATCATATCCAGTTAGTTAGGCATTCCTCCTTACAGAACTTGGCAATAAGATATAAATGTCGCATAAGGTGCATTCAAATGTATAAACATAAATTTGTAAATCTTAGTCATCTTTTCTCTCAACAGCCAATAGCTGGAGAAGCAGCACCTCCAAGGAGTGATTTCTGTCCTGCAGGACAGGTAAGCCCCCTTCATTACGTATATATTTTTCTCCATTGATACAAACACAGACTATAGGATTAACTCAGATTTAAGTGATTGTCTTCTGATTCTGTGACTCCATATTGAATTTTTATGTGTCCTGACATAGTCTGGAAAGCAAATTGGAAGATTGTCTTTTTAATTGTGATGGATTGTCTAAGTAAAATGATAAGGATCTGGTCATATCTGTTTAAAAGAAATGTAACATTATTTCTATGTCTATTTCTACTTATATTTATATATTTATATTCTATATTTTATATTTTATATTTTTTATGTTTTATATTTTTATATATTTATATTTTATATTTTTATATATTTTTATATTTATAAACTAAGTATTTATGTATTTTTTTTATTTGTTTATTTCTATTGTAATAGCTCACTTGGTTGAGCGTGGTGCTGAAACACCAAAGGTCATGGGTTCAATTCCCGTTTGGTCCTCATGTGTTGCCCGATCTAGTTGAGAGGCATCCCTGCCCGTGACAGGGAGGTTGGATTAAATGATCTCTAAGGTCCCTTCCAGCCTAGGCCATTCTATGATTCTATGATCTGTCATGTCCCGAACCTTCAGGACGGTGCCTAAAGTTCGCTGATTCCCAGGCCAGGATTAAGGTGAATCGACACGAAGGATCCTAACGCCACTTTGATTTGTCAACAACAAAGAACTAACATCTATGCCTTTCAATTGCCCACTTAACGCTATTAACGCGCCTCACTATGAAGAACCATCAGCGGAAACAAAAGAACCGGCCTTGTCATAGATAACCTTTGGTTGGAACTATAAATAGAAAGGAAAGCGACAGGGAAAGGAAGATCGGCCCCCGTGATGAGGGCGGCACACGCAGGGAGCTTCTGGTGGTGGGCGAGCTCGCCTGGGGTGATCGCCTTTTATACCGGCAAATACCCGTCACATCGCGTTGTTTGCCCCTGGTGGAAAATTATCGGGTCTGGGGGATGGTGGGGGCCTCTGAGGGGGTCACCGCTCCCTCTCCCGGCTTGACTTCTTCGTATTTGTAGCCAGAGCTCCAAGCCCTGCCTGCCCGCACACTCCCAGCAGGGCACGGAGGGGGCGGTGGGCGCAGGACTGCGCTGGGTCAGCCCTGTCCCAGCACGGGCAGGGGCCAGGACAGCGGCTCCGGCCCGTTTAGGTTCGGAAAAGGCCCAGACTATTTGAGACGTGCATTTAGCAGTTCCTTACAATACTTCATTAAAAACAAAAATGGAAGAAAGATTGGGTGAAGAGTTCCCAGGTTTTTTCACTACTGTGTGTTTCTGACAGAACGGGATAGGGGCTCACTCTCAGAATTGAAAAAGACCCTCACTTAGGAGTATTATATACAGCCCTGAAAAATCACACTACCCACTTTGCAGAAAACCATCCACTGCGATATTTTCTAATTTTATTTTGCTGAAATATGTATACCTATTTAATAAGTTAAATGTAAATTTAGATTGGACCTTGCAATTAATTTTCAATTATGCTGCTTATCTCATGAGCACACAGATAATTTTATTTTATTCTTAAACATTTTTGTTTCCAAATATTAGCCCAGATGTATCATAAAACATTTAAAAGTTATGTTTGTATATTTACAGATTCAAATTACCCCGTAACACTTCCCTTTATGAGCCTTCCTTGTATGTGCATTACCGCTCAGATTTTAATATATTATCATTTTATATTTTCAGTTTATGTTTAGAAAATTGAAGTGCACATGTGAAATTTCAGAAAATTTATATCCAAATTTATACAGACTCTCTCTTGCTGCCTTCTATTTTTTAATGGTTGAAGTGCTCAATAATTGGGTTTACTCTTCTCTTTGAGAAGTAAGTATACATGCATTAGATCAATAATAGATCACAGGAAAGAGATAACCCAGTGTACAGAGGTGACTTTTCCTCTTATCTTTACTTAAAATGAGTGTAACATAAACTACCGAAACAGCACCTAAAATCAGACTAGTTTGTTGGAATAACACTAAATAGGAGGCCAAGTGACCAATCTTGCAATTTCCACGTGCATGATTACTGCACACGGCCTGTATGACAACAAATTGAACATTATTTTCCAAACGTTTTCCCAACGTGTTAGTGATGAGTCACACAGAACTGCATGATGTTGCCACTATCCCTCATCCAGCATAAACTGTTATAGATTTTTGCAGAGCAGATTAAGAGAAAGGCTATTGTCTCCATAATGCTTCTTTGAAGTTAACAGCTACCGCTCATGTCTTTCTGTAGCTGGGAGGAGTGATCTGAAGAAGTGCAGGTTTCCTCAGCATCCAGACTTTCCCAGAAGGGCAGCTTATGCTTCTCGCTGTGGGATGAGATCAAAAGGGAACATGTTCAGTGTCAGATGTAGAATAGTTACAGCTTCAGTAGATGCAGTTTTGTACTTTCATTTCACACATTTATTGAAATAAAGCAAGGACATCACCCTTTGCCATACCTTTTCTGAAAATAACACTGAATACAAAGTTATTTAGGAGAGATGGATATTTTGCTGGAAAATCACCAAGCTCCTAGTTTCAATGCCACATGAGGACATGACACTACACAGACAAGCGGTGTCTCCCCAAAACAGAAGGAACATGGACAATAGAAATGGATGTCTGTGTCTCTTACCCTTCCACCAAAAATAGAAAACTTTCATTAGACAGAAGACTTAGATTAATACTAAACCCATCAGTCAGCCCACGAAGGGCAACAGTTAACGTCTTTGGAGCAGAAAATTGAGCTGCCCCTTTGTATTGGATAAGTACTTGGAAATTATTTGCTGAGCTGGGCTGTCTATCAGCTGATTAACCAATTAAGCAATGAATCCCAGCTCTTTTAAGTGAAAGGCATAAGTGTGTCAGCTGTGGAGCAGCCTGGGTGGTCTGAAGACAGTAGCAGCTGTGTGACAAGTGGGCAGGATAAGCGGAAACACCGCACCCAGGTTTACGGTGAAACACTGGCACACATTGCATAATTAAAAAGGTTCAGAAATCACTGGAGTGTGAAGACATAACAAATAGGGAAATAATAACTATTTATACTGTATCAGAGGGATGGAGGTTTTTATCTAATTTCAACACTCCAAATGGCCATCTAGTGAATACTGACACACCTAACAACACTCATCTCCTATCGTTCCTGTACAACTTGAAATAAAGTATCCCTTCAGCCAGTACAGTAACAAAATAGGTGCTGGACCTATAGTCGTCAGAATAATTATTACTGCCTTAAGAGTGGTAAAGCAGTCTTCCAAAGAATACTGCTTTGAGGATGGGAATAAGCAAAGAAGAAATTTTCCAGCTGGTTAGTAGAAAAGATAAGATAGGGTGCACCTGGAGATAGCAAGTAGACCATTGTTTAGGAAGTTTTAATGAGCTGTTCATCCTAGAGGTGTGTGGAACCAGACCTAAGCGGGACTTTTCTAGTCAAAACCATCGTTATGGAGATTAGAGGATACCAAAATACAAAAAATTGTTTATAGAAGGCTGAAAGTGAGCCAAAATTCAATGCAGCAGTGGGAGATCATGACCAATGATCATAATCAGTTCAGAGCACCAAAAACTCTCTCCCTCACACTCGAAAGGAGCATTAATGCTAATTCACATGAGAGACGACACTAATTTTAATATACTGAAACAATGATGAATGTAACCGTTATCACTAACCAGTAATTGTAGAATTAGTGGCAAGTTAAGCGCATTTACACTAATGAGTTACAAAATAAATATGTTACAACTTTTGAATGTGATATGCTTGTTTCATCTAGCATCCAAACTTGGCCAACTTTGGTAATAAACTAATGTCAGCTTTCTAAACTATCATTTGGTTTGGAGAGTTTTTTGAAGTCACTGCTTTTGGCAACAGACCCTTCCACTTCCAGCTAGAACTTAAAACACTTTGGTGTCCTCTTGCCTAAATACCCCCTCCTGAGCATGATGCTCTTTAGGAGTGCAGAGAGAAAGCTGTCCTCCTCCGAAGATGCTGTGCTGTTTCCCTTAGCTGCTATTAGAATTGTATTAATAACATTTGGACTTCATGTCTTAACAATCTGAAAGAGTTATTAATGTCTGTTTCTACTCATACACTGCATATGGCAGAGCAAGCTTGCTGCACTTAGTCACACACTTTGTTATCTTAGCCCTCCTTGTCGTGCTGTGAGTATACTGCAAGTATATTTGTAGCTCGGAAAACTTCCCTTCCTTTCTCTTGGCTTTCTAAGTCACACCTTGTATTATGTCTATGGTACTCTTGGTGCTGCTAAGATAAGGAACAAACAGTATAATTATAAGGGAGATTTTCTCTTTAGTTACTTTGTCATTGACACAATCCCTGACTGAAAAAAATACAGAAAACCGCTCACAGGATGAGAAATATTGAATTTTCTTTCTTTGAATTCCCAGGGACTTAACAATTACTTTTCCTTCTCTCTCCCCTTCAGCCTGGAATTTTCCTCAACCAGGAGTTCTGTAGATCTTATTTATGAGTTCTTCAGTGCAAGGTCCATAGTAAGGGTGAGTTAAAATATTGTCAAATAACTGTACAAGTACTGGAGCCCTCTGGCTTGAGAGGCTGCAGGTTGTTTCAGCACTGAATGTAAGTGGGTGTGGGGCAGGGAGCAGAAAAGAAGGGAAAAAAGAGGGTAAACAAGCAACAAAAGTGCCCCAAATGTCTCACTATAGTTCTGGATATGGGTTCAAACATTCCATTTTTTTCCTGCTTGCTGTTTCCCAGGTCTTAAATGAGTGAAGTGTATACATATTATTATGAAATATTTAAATATATATGTATGAAATATATATACACATATGCAGTTATATAACTAGGCATATGTATAGTTACTTGTCTTCTTGAATTATTCTTGCCAGTTTCCTTTTTTCTCCCTCTTTTGCTTTTCCTTCGGCTGAGATGGAGGCAGAAGAATTAGGGAATACAATTATTTTAAATAAATAGATAGATGGAGAGTGCGTGGTACTTTATGCTCTCATGTCTAGTATAATGAGTTATTACAAATCTTCCAGGAGGTTAGAAGCTACTGGAAAAAATTATAAACAGTAGCTGGTAGAAGATTGTTCGTGGGTTTTTTTTCAATTTGTAGCAGAAATGTCTAGGTTTGGGCTGATAAGGAAATGGGTTTACTTTCCCAGGAAAATTCAAAACTTGGCAGGGGTGGAAGTGTGTTTGTTTGTTTTCTGTTCAATGTTTTGATGAACTCAAGACCTATCAATGTGAATTTATTTTAGATTATTTATTGTATATGAAAATAATTAAAAGAAAACATTCTAATCCCCAAAGACCCCAGTGTTTATGTTACTTAAAGTCAAATCTTAACTCTGTAAATTAGAAAACAGAATGAACTTGGGCCATCTATTTCAAGGGGGAAAAAAAAAAAAAAAGGAAGCCTTAAATTCTGCTCTACATGCACAGTGTGTTACCACCTTGTCAAAAGATTTCTTAACAACCATTTTTGTTTGTTTGCTTTTAACAAACTGCTGTGTTTCCATGAAAAGTTGTGTTTCTAATAAATAGTCATTTCTGGAAGGAAAGCAAAGAAAAAAAAAAAAGAAACTTCTAATTGGCTCAATTCTAGATGAAAGCAAATCAAATGAAATTTGAATGAACATCTGAGTTTTTGGGTGTTTAACTTAACCTGTGAGACTTCCGAGACATACTTAGTAGTAAGTAAAAGACTGTCACTAGTTAAAGGAAAAGAAAATCAATAGATTATTTAGAAAAATACAATTGGATTCAATCTTTTGGTTTCTCACAGGATATTTTCTCCCTAATCTAGTAATTCTTTTATTTGTGCCTGACATTAATTTTGAGAGCAAATGAGAAGACTTTCCAGAAAATGTACATTAAAACCAGCTACATGGTAAAAAAAAAAAAAAAATCCACTGAAGATTTACATTTAAGGCACTGCTCAATATGCTCAATACCAAAAACAAGACTCATGCTAGCACTGACATTTTATATTTCAATTCTAATCAAGTTGCATTTTCTTAAGATTTTGAGCTCCTTTTGTTTGTTACACATAAATATATATGAATGGAATGAAGGCTAACATGATGAAAAAAAAATGGCTTCTGTTGGCATGATCAGAGCTTACAAAACCTTTCAAATTTGACTGCTGGAACTCAGGCTTCTGGACTCCAGATCAAGTGCTTGAAGTGTTAAACACCTGCAATTCCCCACTGGCCTCATTTTTAGAGTTTGGATCGCTTTTATTGACATGGTTAAGTCTGGTTTTAAGAGCAAGATTTTAAAGGAAGTACTATTGTTTTGCTCTTTGCTGCTTTGTTCCTTTCCTCCCTTTCTTCGTTCACTGCATACACACACACATTCATATGTGTATACGAGGTTATAGAAGCTAAATAGCAGTTTCAGTATGACCCAGCACTTTGTCCAATACTGTGAATTACCTCTAGGATAGGTAGAACTATATATCACTATAATGAAATTCAAATGGGCAAAAGGTAGAATAACTATTATAGAATAAAGTGTAATTAACACTGATATTTTCTAACACTCCTGTTCTTTTCCTGTCTGTCTAACCTACCTAATGAATGATGAAGTTTTTAATAATGCCAGCCTCCTCACTCTCTGAATGATGTGGAGGAAGTTGCAGATACTCAGCAAGAGAGAATTTTGTGATAAAATAGTGCAGTCTTTCTACTGCAGTTTGCAAGACAGAGCCTGTGGGCTGCCATTTTATATCTGCTATCTGCACATCAATTAGCAACCATAGAGTAAATTCACTGTGAAAGTCTGTTTTCTTTTCAGTACTGGGAGTTTGAAGTATATTGTTGATGGATGGTAGATAAGAATAGTTATTCAGATATGAAAAGCATAAAAATAAGGTTGTGGATTAAAGCTACAAGAAAAAATTGTACCTTAGACATAATATGAAACCAAAGCTTGCTTATATTCACCTTCCCTTCACTAAAAGGAAGCCATTCAGGAAAGTTCAAGCATTTTTTGTTGAACGCTTACCTAATTAATTCAGTAGAAAAACTCCAATTAACCTCAGGGCAACCTGATCTGACCTCCTGGCTGGCCACTATGCTGAGCTTGTTTGTTTATTAATCTGGCTGATTTAAGATGTTTCTGGATCCATGATATTAAGGTAATTGTAATAGTCACTCATATTAGAGAAAGACAATTATACTTTATTTGATGGATGTCACCATCCTTTCAGGCATTAGTAAGGAAGATTAAGCTGCTTCCTGTACAGCTATTTGCATGGTTACCTGAGCACAGTACTTCTATTGTGTGCATATCGCACTTCTTAAGCTATTCATCACTTTTCCTGAGTACAAATTCATTTAAAATGCACCTATCAGTATCAATAAATGAAAAGAAGCAGATGTTTGATGTGTCTCTCATTGCACTGACAGGCGCGACACACAGTGCTAAGACCCCTACTGCTTTCTCCAGGAGCTCCGCTTTTGGGTGTCCATAAACACAGTTTGATGGAAGGCCATACAAAAGGGCGGCATGGCCTTTGGCCTTTTTATGGCATGGCGATTTTGGAAGGCTTTGTCTGAGATAAGCCATTGTACGACAATCTCTTGAGTTAACTGGCACAAGTCTAATTTCCCTGACATCAATACAGGCGTCAGATAAATCTCTCCCAGTTAGGTTAAATGCAATAGAATATCATTAAAAAGCGGATTTGAGAGGGTTTTTTTGGTTTTGGGTTTTTTTTTATTATTATTTATATAGTCATCAAAACAAGGCATCTCATACAGATTGTACCATTATTTAGAAACAGACAAGAAACAGATTTGGTAATTTTTTTCTATAGATGCTTAGCAGTACTTGCTTTAAAATAATAATTCCTAAACATACATTTCTTAAATATATGTTCCTAAAAAAGGTATTTCCTAAACACTGCCTCCATAATACTTCCTGAATTGTAGTAGCACACTTCTTTTTTCACTTTCTCTCCCCTACTTAGAAAATAAACACCACGATGCTTTGACAGGCCAAGGATCATGTAACTCACTATGCTTCCTCTAACAATGGCCATAAGCCAATATGTAAGGAGAAATATGAACAATCTAAGAATAAATAATACTTCCAGAATTCTCTCAGCCTCCAAATGTTTTCAACTCAGTGGATTTGCTGAACTGCCTCTGGTTTCTATATAATTAGTAATTTTAAATGGCTTTATCATCCACAGACTTTTTTTGTCTCAAGTCTGTATTCAAGGACATCATCCAACATTAAATTTCAGTCTCCTAGTATTTCCTTTTTTTTGAGTCCAGGTGCTATTAACTACATCAAAACTTCTTTCTTATTTTTTTGGAAGAGGGAAAAAATAATTTACGTTCTCCTTAACCTTCATGCTTTTTCATAGATTCATAGATTACTGGGTTGGAAGGGACCTCAAGGATCATCTAACCCAACCCTTTAAGGTAAAGAAATACAGTTTAAATGAGATGGACCAGCACCTTGTCAAGCTGAGCCTTACAACTGTCTAAGTTTGGGGAATCTATCACTTCTCTTAGAAGACTATCCCAATGTCTGATTGCTCTCATGGTGAAAAATTTTCCTCTGGAGTCCAGTCAGAATTTCACCAGGAGGAGATTTGTAGACTTCTTTCATATTTCTCCTTTTCTGGGCTTGATAACTACTAGTTTGTTCACTCATTTCTCAAATGAAAGCTAGTCTATACATTAGCCAACTTTTCCTCCCCTTTTAAAATTTCCCTCCAACTCCTTTAAGCCTTCCTGTTCAACTCCTGCCTCCCTACAATGACTCATGTCTCCATAATACCTCTTATTACACTTTCGCCTCATATCTTTTTGGTTACCATTCTAAATTAAGGATACATTTTCTTGCTCTAGTTTTTACTCACCTCTTTCTTTTCACAAGGACTCCCACTTTTCACATTTTTCTCCCATTACACTGCTGACACACCCCTTCATCACATACTCATCTCGCACTCCTACAAGCTGCCAGTACATCTCTTCCTACCTGCTGCTTCTAGCATTTCTCCACTGTCCAGGGAAGGAGGGATAGGAAATGGAAAGCTCTGTGAAACTCAGAAACTTCTTGATTGGAGCCATAGGAGCTGCAGCAGCTGATACTTCTCCCTGACATAAACTTGAAAAGACTGCTGCGAGGATGAGAGCATAGCTGGGATTAATTTCATCAGATACTGGACATCTGTGCAGACATCTACTACACTGAAGTAGTTATCTGGACTGGTTGTTTATAATCGCTGGAGAGAAAATATAGATGGTCTACTTAAACATCTCTCATATAGACGGATGTCTGTAGGATACACCCTACAGCATGTAAAAGGAAGGAGACCCTAATTTTCACCAGTTTCTCTATCACATCATCAAAATTTACAGGTACTTCAACAGGCAAAATTACAACTTTTTCTTACCTCGCTCTGATAGATTTCTGCATGTACAAAATAACTTGTGGTTTAGTGTCTGTGTCTCCTTGTTTGTCAGCCCTGACTACACATACACTACATCAAAAGTCTGGTCTATGAAAAGAGATTTTCATCTTTTTGCATGCTTGCCTTGGTAGTTAGTAGTTATTGTTATTAGAAACAAGAAAAGCAACAAAAAAAAGCTATCGAGGTTTTCCAGTTGAGGAAGTAGGGAACTTGCACAGATATTATCAGAATTACTTATCACAAGAGTGAAATCTGCTTTGTTTTCCAGTGACCACTTTTGTCTTTGCTTCCATGCCTTCTACTCACTAATTAATCACCACTGAAATTCTCAAAATTAATTAATTCCCAGATGACACACAGGAATATACTAAGGAGTTTCCAAAGAATTAAACAGAAATTACATTTTCCTTTTTTTTTTTTTTTTTGCATACTGTGTTATTAGCAGAATGATTTTGGGCTTGGTGAGTTTGGAATCTTTGAAGTAGGTAGTAAAGTAGATAGAATAAAACAGGTAATTCTCTAGGTGGGCTGAAATGACACTTTCTCTTCTATAGCATTAACATAATTAGTAGATAATTGTAATGTTTCTTTCTAGTGGAGCAAATGGAGAAGTGGTTCAAGTAGAATAGAGAAAGTGATTCTGCAGTTCAAATGTTGCTGCTCTGTATTTCTGTACTAAAAATTCATTATCCTTTCTTGCTAAAATGTTATTGCTTCATTAGCAAAAAAACGTTGAAGTGTACAAATAATGTTTTCTTTTGGCAATATGCACGCTTAAAAACAATTGCAATTAACTGGAACATGCAATCTGTCCAGTTACATGATTACTGCTGATTATCTAGATAATATTATGCACAGTGTTACAAAAAAAAATCAACAGATGTATTGATTTTAGGAATTTAAATCCTGCGTGACTGTCTGGTAATGGTGTTAAGGTGGCCATGGGGTCTTACTAGTGAAGGTTTTTGTGTGCCCAAAGCTATTCCATATTTTCAACCTTAGTAGTTGATCTATTAAAAGATATTTCCTTTCTCCTAAAACCTTCTGTCTTTATGACTGTCCATACTATACTGATTTCAGAAAAAGAATTTAGTGCAGGCTAGCTACTCTCACAGTGACATAGTATCAAGGAGGAGCAGGACCCACCCGAGAGAAGGGTGTGTTGCCAAGATATAAAACGAAGATCTTGTCCTCCAATTATAGGTGTTAAAAATTCTGCAGTAGTTCTTTTCCAAAACTAAAAGGCGGTGCTGATAGCTGTCATATTGAACATATTCTGCCTCTCCAAAAACCAACTTCTTAAAATCAGTGACTGGATTTTGGAAGTCTCCACAGCTATGAATTGCTTCTCCTCAGCAGTCACTGACAGCTCCACTGAGATGCTGGGAGTAAAGCTGTATCTTTTTCCTGTGTTCACATCAAGATACAACTGCGATACTACTGTGTGTGTGGGAATAAGGGTGGAGAGAATGAAAAGAAAAATGCCAGTGAAGAGATAAGGTAGAAAACCTCTGCTGAAAAGCATGCCATGACAAACAAATGGAGGCAGGCTGTGGAAAAAAAAGTAACAAAAAAGCATACACCCTGCATTGTTAGGTGGAACTGCATTTCAGAATGTCCCAAAGCTGTAACTGCTTTCTCACCTAACAAAAGCTATTTTGGAAGATAACTTATTTTCTCCATCCTCTCTTCTCTGTCCAAAAGAATACCATAAAATGATAGTTATTAAACTGAAACTAAGTCAGGTAACAAAAAAAAAAAAAACAATCCACAACCAGTTGAAATTAATGTATAAATCCAAGTTAATCAAACCTCATTACTACTGTAAATGATATTTTCTCATTCTCCATACTTTGTCCTTGGACTAATCTGGTGTACCATGCATTTGTGTGGATTCTATGCTCCTCATTCAGAAACTGTGTTTGTTAAAATCTAAATCACCTAAAATATTTTTGGCTATATCCACAGTTTTTTGTAAATATGTGACTCTAAACCTGTCAATAATGCAATGTCTGCAATGCAAAAGTCTTAGGGGCTTGTAGTATTCAAGCTGCACAGATCTACAGTGAAGATTCAGTGGAGACATTCAGGTACACTGAAGTCAGTGGAAACAAACGCAAGTCTCTATAGTACTGACCATTTGACCTGTTTGGAGATGTACGTAAGGGTGAGATTATTTGTGCTTTAGAGGGACTTACTACTCTGCATTTCATTAAAGGAAGCCTAGATTGTTAGTCTTGGCTGCAAACTTCTATAGACATCTAAAATTAGCTGGTCTGAACCCTATGTCTTATGCTTTGCCGTGTGAGAAGAATACAATTCTGCTGCAGCTTCATGTGGCAGAGAGCAAGCAACAGCGTTACGAGGCAGCCCTTTCTTTGGGGCTCCTTTGGAGGCAGTGCCACAGCTCCTGGCCATAGATCAATAAATTCTGCATAAGACATGTTGTAGCTGGTGAGTAACTCACACACAGAAGACCCACCAGCCCCCTGCCATCTTAACCATCAGTCCACACTAAACCCTTTGGATGGCATACAAACTTAAAACAAAATTGATGAAACCTCTTGCCATGAAAGTCAATTAATGTGTTTCTCTTAAATTCAGTCTTGACAGATTTTCATTCCATTCTTTCCTTTTTCTTGAACTTCTTTCATACCTTTCACTGATTGATGTTCCACTACTTTCATTATACCAATATTCTGAATTTGCCAACAATAAGAATAACCTCTCAGGATCACAATGAGAAATATATGTCAGTTAAGTATGGCAGTTAATTGCTGTTTGAAATCTCAGACATCTGTTTTCTTACAATTGTTTTACAATACCATATGGGAACAAAAACCACAGGATGGAAATTACTTATCCAAAATGGCAGGTAAAGCTGCAGAATAGGGAGGCATGTCAAATACCTTTATTTTAAATGGAGATAGGTTACAGTCAAGTAATCAGAGGGAAAAAAATACTCTTTAAAGCCAAACTCCATGACTGACTGTACACTCGTGGCCCCTGGAACCCACATAGGTTGCGCTATGGGAGCAGGGTCAGAGGTCATGTTACAATACACCCGTTTTACAAAAATAAAAACAAACACCACAAAAAACAACCAAAAAATCAATATTAAATAGCTATGAAACATCTTTAAAACAAAAGAGGTTGAAAGATAAGACTTTAGGGATGTGCAAATACCAGCAATAAATTGCTGGAATAGCTACTGTTGGGTTGAACATGAGTTAAGAATAGCTTCCATTCTATTAACAGCATTTCAATCGTTTGATGCTGGATGGATTCAAACAGCTTTCAATTTACATGATGATTTTTCAAGGTATGTCAAAGCTTCTTACTGCTCTTAGAATTTTTTCTAAACAAATAACTGTAAATGTAATATTCCAGTACCTATTATAAGCTTTATTTATGCCATCTAACTGTAGAGGAAAATATAGTCAGCAGGAATCCAGAATGGATTTTTAAATGTATCTAGTGGAACCATTTTCAAGAAAAAAGAGGAATATATATTTCTAAATATACCTTTGAGTAAGGCAATTAGTTTTTTCTTAAATCAACCAACCCTGGAAATGTAGTTCTGATTTTAAGTATCCTTTTAGGTCAGTCCTGGATAGTAGGTGTGTGTTAAAGCATATGTAAGTGCATACATATCTTTAAAACTTATCTGTGTAAAATCTACAAGTACTAATTTTCAAACATGTATAATAATTATGTAATTTTTTTCTATTCTTACTGCACACTCAAGGCAGACACAGTAAGAATTCTCGCTGCTGGAAGGACATCCGTCCTCAAATCCGTCTATCGGTCCACTTAGAATAATGATGTCATAGTACCACATGTCAGTACATACTCATCCCTCTTGGGAACTCAGCATGTGGGCAAAGTAAGAAAGAGTACTTGGGCAAAAAAAATGATTGGTTTATAAAAGTGGTTTGCTTTGGAAGCTAGAGGCTGTTCTTCCACATACCTTGAGCAACACTAAGTTACTACATACTCTTGACTTTGTAAGGTGGCAAACACACTTCCCAGTGCAATAGCAATTAATATTCTCACTCTGGAAGTCCATATTACAATATTTCATTAAACATAAGTAGAAAAAAAATCAGCAGAGCAGGATTACCAGACTGTTTGTATCTCAGTCGTAGAAGTGAGGAAGAAGGTAAATGAAATCAAATTGAACTTTGACTGATTTAAGAGACAATGTGATATTACCTGAAAGTAATCACCTACTCTTGCATATTTTTGGACTCCCTAAATTGTTTGAAGATTTAATTCATAATGAATAAAGTTGGTATGTTTTGGGCTAAATGAGCCTTGAATGAACCTCCACAGGTTAGAATCTCACCCTGTATATCCTTATGATCCTGCCATTTGTGCCAAAGCCACAGAAAGGGAAAAGTACATCTGAAAGCATTAGCTGTGTGCAGTCCAGCAGTCAGCCTAATTGAACTGAAGGGGTGGAAGAAGGTGTTTTTTTTTGAGCAATATGTCAATAATTCTAATTAACAGAACCACACAGTAAATTTCAGCTTTTGGTTGTTGAGGTTTTTTGAGGGAGTTGTTTGGTTTTCTAAAAGAAAAAAGAAAAAAAGAAAGAAAAATAAAAAATAAAAAAAGAAAAAAAAAGAAAAAAGAAAAAAGAAAAAAGAAAAAAGAAAGAAAAAAATAAAAGAAGCAAACAAGTATAATTTTTTTGATTGAATAAAAGAGAATAATCAAAATATCCTGACTTTAAAATACTTCTGTAAACAAATAAATGAACAAACAAATGAACAAAAAAACTTAGTCCCATAGCAGCTACTCTTTACTCCTGTGCTTATTGAAGTGCCCATTTCTCTGAAGGGAGAGGAGTAAGCAAAAAAACAGTCCTTGAACGGATGGAAAGAACCATTGTATAGAGAATGCTATTACTTTTCATTTTTATCTAATATTTAACTTGAGATAACCCTTTAGGGTTCCTCAGTGGAATAAGACAAATCACCCTCTGGAAAGATCCATATCTTTCCATTTACTGTACAAGGTACCTCTTCAGTTAGCTCAGATTTCACACCTAAACATCTCAGATGCCTAATGTTACAAGATTTAGTTGATCTGTTAGTTGACCTGTTGGTCTTTGCTTTCCACAGTCATTCTACTGGCTATCTGGGCTGTTAACTCTAAATTGGCACCATGTACCAGAGCCTCAAAGGGTGTGGTAATGGGAGCAGCACACAGTGAGAAAGAGATATGGGAACTGGCAGAGAGAAGCAGATTTTTTAAAGAAATAAACAGCAGGAGTAAAGCAAAAGAAAAGCTTTTAGAAAAGAAAATTGCTTAGTGTGTTAGAAATAGATACAGTTGTCACAAGGAGACAAAGCTGTACATGAAGTCTTTCAGCACGCCAAGGGTATCTTGAGAAATGCGAATATACTAAAGCTACATTCCTCTGACTTCCTAGTAAAAAGCTCTATGTGATAATCCTTGATTATTTTGACCACTTCCTGGGTCGCTTGGTTAGATTTTAACTTCTAGTGCCATGAGAGCTGGAGGGAGTTTCCTCTGTAAATGTAGCCTATGTAGCCACAGAGTAAAGACCTCAGAATCTGCCTTGCAGCATCATAGAGATATTACGTGCTTGTAAGGAGAAAAGTTCCTGTTCAGTAAAGAAAAGTGATATTATTTCCTTGTGGATTTTCAAGAAAACCTTTTCAAATACTTCTTGCTTTAATTTCTAAAGTTACTTTCATGTGAGAAGCTCAGTGGATAAGAAATATTTTATGTGAATATTCCAAATACAGAGGATGGGACAAACATGGGATAAATTACTTTTTTCAACTCATTAGTGAGAGAGAAGCAAGACTTTAGGCTTTATCCTCCTCTGTCAGAAATAATCCTGCTTTGACTTCAGAAAGAGAATCCTCTCTCCTCAGAGAGAGGATTTCTAGAAAAGCCAGAATCAGCTATACCAATCATGATAGGATATGGTATGCAGACAACAGTAGATGGTGAGCTGTAGTTCAGCTATAACATTATAACAGCAGCCAGAACCGCATACAATTTAAATCAAATCCAGCACAGAATTAAATTGTGCCCAATCCTTTTCCCATTTCTCTCACAATTACATTTCTTACACTACAGAAACACAAAATCCACGAAATTCTCCAAAGAACCTCTTGAGTCTGAGGCAGAAATCCACAAGTATCTTCTTTCTGATGTTCTGGTAGGATGTCTTGACCAGAGCTACTTTAAATAGATGAAACTGGAATATCACCACACGATACTTCAGATTTTCTGATGTAAGATTTCTCCACATCAGGGAAAGAACAGTGACAAAAAATGAGTTCTGCAAAAACTGAAACTGTTTCAAATAAAAAGATTTTTAAAAGACAGATCATAGGCACAATCCGTAGCAATACTAATGACAATGGTGGCAGTGCTGGCAGCAACCATGTAGGCAGATGGAGGATTAGCACTGCTGAAGGGTGAGATTGGCAGGGGGAAGATTTGGTAAAAACAGATACCTTAGATAAGATTTTTCTAGATGATGACTGTGGCCAGCCAATCCGTGACAAATGAATCATTACCAATGATGTTGGCACCTCCAAATACACAGTGGAAAAAACCTGTTGAATCAAGGCACTGAGCATATGCCAAATAAGCTTTAGGAATGGTTGGGTTTTTTTTCCTATTGTACTTACTCTTACATCAAGACCCACTTCATCTATAGATGATTCTTAAGATTTTTTAAGGAAAAAGGCTAATAAAGTGTAGTAAAACCAAGAAAACCAGAAAGTGTTGTGATGCTACATTACTAGAACTAGTACTTATTCACTGCAACTATAGTATATGTGCATTTAAGCCAATTACAGAGTTTCTAGCAAAAAACCAAACTCACCCTTAATTCCACCAGAGTGACTACAGGCTACATTTTTTACTATTATTAAGCCTAAAATAAGGTAAAGTTACTTAGACCTAAAGTACAGATGGAGTGCGCATGAAAAGCTGGGAGGAATGGTCTGGACTTCTGGAGCTTTCCCACTGTTTGCACATTTTATAGCTCTTAATTTAAGAGGTTGACAAGATCAGAATTTTGAAATGGCCCTGTATTTTGCCTATATCCTATCTACGCTACTAAGTTGCGTTGCTGTTTTTTATCTGATATATACAATCACTACAGTGTGTACATAATTATTCTTAACTTGTTGGAATAACAAAGCATCTGATTTTTGTCCTACTGGTCTGGTATTTGATGTCTCTTTGGCATCTGCTACAGCTCAGAAGAAAAAAAAATGTTTGCCTTTTCTCATTTAGTCAGGCTTTTAAGGTCTGTAAGACATGGATTCAGACTTCAACCCAAGTGCTATTCTGACCTGGATTTGAGAACCAGGTCAAACTTCCCCCATCTCTTCTACCATAAAGGAAAAGATGACTGCATCTATCTTGCATGCCTTCATTACCTCAAAAACAGGCTTTAACAATATGAACTGATTTAGTGGTTGTTTTGTGGTTGGACACTTGTGCCAATATATTACAGTATTTTTAGATATCAGATGTAGAAGGGTGGCTTTTCAGGATTCTCAGACTTAATATGTTGATTTAGATATTGCTAAATTAAGGTCAAAACTGTTTCAAGAGAATTTTTTTTTCTGCATTACATTTGCTCACTTCATAAATATAGCATAATACAAAAAGTCTTTAGAGAGAAAAAATGTGAATGACATAAAAAGGAGTAATTTAATATCATGTTAACTCATTCTATATGATACCAGTTAATACTGCATCATGACAAAGACATGGTGTAAAGTATTCCCATATGATTTTATAACCATTAATACAAGAATTCCATATTTTATAACATCAACAAACGAGATGAACTTCATCCACTTAAAGTATGGAACAGTGAAAAGAACAAATGTCTTGTGAGGAGTGGAAATAAGAACAATGTGTCTGAGTTTAAACAGTGGAAATCAGTTGCGGACATCGTGCATGAAGTAATTATTTTTGCACTGGGGTTTTGCTGTTCCTGCATTTGGTTTATAAGCATGTCAGAGCACACAATCCAGGCGTTTCAGAAAAAAATACACAGTTTATTTATATATAAAGAAAGATTTACCCAAAAAGGATCCTTTATAACAAAAAGCCTTTTGAAAATTGAGGATTTATTAGGAGAATAAAAAGGAGAAATGTATTTAATTTAAAATATATAGTGTTTCTAGTCTGAAAGTATTCTGTCTGTGAGCCTCAGATGGCTTTCTCAAAATGGTGCTATATCTGAAACATAATCAAGGGCATACCAAACCTTCTGAGGACTAATAATTGTGCCAATACCCCAAATATTCTCCATATGTCATTGATGTTTTTTGGTGGGTTTTTGGTTTTTTTTCCCACATAAATATCTATCTAAAACTGGCATTTGAACAGAAAGGCAAAAAGCTACCTGGAGTTTGTTGGGATGTAAATGAAAATAAACAAGTCCATACTGAATAAGAACACAAGTAGAGGAATTATCGAATGTAAACATGCCTGTACCAGAGGCAGAAATCAGAACTCTGATAAAGAACAAAGAATCTTACAGACAGTATTCAGAGGGCTGGGGGCTCACATTGTGTTCCAGAGCCTGTTTGTTTTAAGCCTCAGTCAAAATTTTACTGAAGTTCAGAGAAAAATGAGTTAAGAACTGTATATTTGGGGGCAGAATATAAAACATAAAAAGAGAGAAAATATTTCTCATTAACTAGCTAAAATTTGAAACTAGTGATTTCTCGCATTTCATGAGATCTTAAATTTTGGTATCTCTCAGCATTATTTTGCCATTCTCTTTAACATACCTAATTTTGTGTCTTTCACTGAGTTTTGGATCAGATGTCTCAAGCCTTAACAAAACAAATGGACTCAGGCACCTAAGACAGGACACCGGCAAACTGTTATTATTTTCTCATCCTCATTCATTTCTGTGCTGTCTCTTGTGAGTTGAGGTGTCTCCAGAGATGTGCTGTAAAGCACTGCACTGTTTGATTTTAAAATTTCTCAGTTATCTGCAGTCCTGTTTCTACCCTTTTGAGTGAGCCTATAACTCCTGTCACAGACTGATCAAAATCCAGGTAGTAGTTGTTCCTCTTCCTAAATTTCCTGTAAACTGTCAATCCAAATGAAAAACTCCCAGGCCAAATCCAACACAGATCTTTAGGAACTAGCCTTGCAAAATGCGTTTACTTTCTGAGGCTATTTTATTTATAAAGCAAGGCTTGACGAGGTTCTTACCTGATACTTAGAACCCCTCTGAAGAAAGCCAAAGATGTAATACTCTATTACATGTCCACTTTACATCAAACAGCCATTAGATGAAGGAAGGAAACAATTTGTAGAGCAGTTGCCAAAATTTGTTACACTGCAGACTGATATTACATTTTTCTTATTCTCCTTCTTCCACTGTCATGGCACACTTGCACAGAACAGATTTAATAAGAAAGGTTGAGATTGTGTTCTTCCTGGCTGTCCAGGCCGTCACATGCACTGGTGATGAGGGCACTCAGTGGGGGTTGAGATGAGAGCTACAGATTTCTGGATAGTCACACCACTAGTACATCATGATCAGCCTCTTTGATTGTGTGAGGATTAAATGGAAATTTCCTTGAAGTTCAGAGCTACAAGACATTGAAGGCTACTAAATATGTAAGAATCACCTCTGGATCAATGAGCCCCTGAGCCACAAATGGTCACATGCTTGGACAGCATAGGCAGAAAACATCACTGTTTGATTCATTCTTGAACTTTCCTCTAAGTATTCACATTTTTTCAGCATCAGATTCAGAATGCAATGTCAGAGGGACAATTTCTTTGGTCTTTCTCGTAGTATAATATAACATATTGAGGGCCGGTTTAGCTCAGTGGGTTGAGTGTGGTGCTTGAAACACCAAGGTTGCGGGTTCGATTCCCGTTCGGTTCTCACGTGTGTTGCCTGACCTAGTTGAGAGGTGGCGTCCCTGCTCACAGCAGGGAGGTTGGATTAAAATGATCTCTGAGGTCCCTTCCAGCCCAGGCCATTCTATGATTCTATGATAGGCAAAAGAGACAGCACAGTTCTCCCACAAAATAATTCACAGGAGGGAGACAACAGACCCTGCTCATTCTGCTACTCTTCCAGTGGAGCTGGGATTGGCATAAAACTGTCATAAAAAATGTGTTGTATTTACCTTGTTACCTCTTGTAACTGTATTATCAGTTAACTGGAGATATATCCAAGTTCAGCAATGAGACTACTTTTGAGCAGCTCACAAAACACAAAGTACTCACCCCTGCACCGGCTAAAATACACAGTTGGTGGCAGCACTAACACCAAATATGCCTTAAGAGAGAGCCTTAATTACTCCTTGGAAACCATGACTGGAGTTGTGTACCATGGAAGAAAGGAATGTAGGTCCTGAAAAGGCTGAGCCCTAGAGGGTATAAAGTTTCAGAGATGTTTGTCCTAGGCTAATGCCAAGTAGGGCTCAAACCACATGTAACCCCACCAAGACTCCCAAGTCCCCTCATGGATGTTGAGAGAGTTGGTATAAAGCAGTGCTTTGCTCTGAATTCCACCTGAGCTCCTAAAAAACACAAGTGGGTATTCTGACACCATAAATTGTAGGATTTAGTGTTCTTTGTGACAATATATCTCTTTTCAAAACTGGGACATGTAAATCGAGATTTCAGTAACACTTCAATCTTTGACTTCGTCAGGCTCACTCCAAAATTAAGGGTTTCAAAGGGCAACAACCCAGGGATAAATAGGCAGTCTCACAATGAAGGCTTGTATAAGCAGGACCATCCTAGAGTATGCAGAATTAGTGGTGAAAGGGTGCTGGATTCACTTTTGTCTTATATGCACACAAATAACTAGCTTTAATGAGGAGTTCTGCTATACTGAATCCAGACTTTAGCTGGATTTCTCCACATTGTGTTCTCCTGCTCCCTGAGGTGGTGACTTACATGGCAGGGACATGCTTCTAGAAAACCACTGATATTATAAAGAGGGAAAAAAATCCCTTTCTGAAACTCATCTCTCATATAGGCAAACAGAAGGACAGGACATGTATACATCTACTTCAGGGATAGCTAGGTATAGAAACCTGAGTTTTGACAGAGTTCAGGTTAGAATGGGATTAATGTTTGCGGAATCATTACTCTTCAAATCACTGTCTGGACTTGATGAATGCATAGATCAGAACTGACTCCCTTACAAGAGCCAAATGTTCTTTGCAAGAGGAACCCGTACAAATGTTTGTGACAGAAACACATGGAGTACCAAAGTTCCAGTTCTGAAAAAGATTGGAAAAACTTGGAACAAGTTTCAGAGCATAAATGCCCCATCTTTTTTTTTTTCTTTTTTTCCAGGTCCAACTCAGTAGAGTGAATTTATTTTTCTCTACAATACAACTTTTACATAATTATTTACTGACTAAACAATCATCTAAAAAAAAGGAGCAACTTAGTTCATTCCTCTTTACCATTTCAGATATTTCAAACTCAGATGTATCTCTCTCTCTGCTCTAACTCTCAGGTTATATTCCCCAAGAGAATATCAATATCCCTATTATTCCTTCTGAAATTACACTACTGCAAAGAAAAAGTGAACAAAATTCATGGGATCAACAAAAAAACATGTATGTGGAAGTCAGTAGATTGTTAGGAAGCTTTCTATTTCACTCAACTATAAGGGAGCAAAGAGAACCAAAGATCTCTTGGTCAGGATCCCAATAGATGTCTTCTACTAAGCAGTACTGAATTTAAAAAAAAAAAAAAAAAAAAAGTCATCTCCAAAACAGGGACTGGTATGCCTAAATGATGGGCAGTTTTCAAGTAACCACGAAGGATGCTTAGAGTTCAGACGGGTGTGCTATTTGACAGCAATTAATTTATTGGTTTTACTAGATCACCATTTCAGCTTACAGCATGTACATCCCCCCAAGTCCTTTTTAGATGACCAGTTCTTTATTCTTTCAGCACTACTTTTGCTATGCCTTTATTGAAGTTAACTAAATATGCTTGGGACCTTTTTCTGGCACAGAAACCACTGCTACGGCCCATGCCTTTATTGTTAAACTCTCTGCTTTTCCTCTTTTTTTAATTTTTCTTTTTAACATTTACTCCAGATATTCCGAAAGGGTGCCAGAATTGTGTAGCAGTGTGCTCAATGTCAAGGCTCAGCATCATGTTGGGAACCTCTCTTCACAATCTAACAATGCAGGTGCTTGACTACTGATGTCCAGGGAACATTCCCCGAAGTGTTTGAACTGGTAATGTGGCTTCTATAACCAGAAATATGGTACAGTCGAGAAAATAGCTTTCAAATACTGGCAACAACACCACAAATTATATCACCCTGCTGCATTAAGAAGCTTCAAATGAGATGGAATATAACTGGAAACATGTTAGTGCAATTCAGTTTGAGAGGCATCGTGTGTAATGTGAGTCCTGTTGAAGATGTTGCCTTTCTTTGGATGTAAAAATATCCCAGTGAGCATCACCACTTTACACCAACAGATAGGTGTTATTTTTTCTTTCTGCTAACCTTGGGACATATTGGTAAGTTCCTCATCCAAATGCTAACAAATTTTTGCAACTGTTTAGAAGTTCATTCAGTTCTAACTTACCTCCAGTTCTCTCAGGAGTGGAGGACTTATCCCTCAGAAGCCTTACACTTCATTTTCTCAAAAACTTTCATTCCACTTACTTCTCTTCCTAGCCCCAAACCCTGGCAGCCAGCCCTAATTGTCTTCCTTGAGTACAAGTGAATTGCCCACTTCCCATTACACTATAACTGGGCTTTGTGCTATCACTGGTTGCATACATCTGGATTTTTGATTAGGCTTTCCCACAGTAAAGAAAATTCTTGCCAGTCAGGTCAAACTAGTTGGTGACTAAACAGCTCAAGTTACTGACTTGACCTGATGTTAACCTTCAGAAAAAAACACTTTTCTTCTCAGTCTCAGAAACCTCAGTAAGGGTGTGGATTGTTTATTTAAAGGGATAATTAAAGGTATGTGTTTTCATCCAGCTTGTACTGATTTTTTAGTCTTCTGATATGTTATGAAGAAAGTAGTAATAAAACAGTTTTCACACTGGAAAAAACATAGTAATTTAATGTGTCTTCTACACAAATAAGCAAATATGAGAACCTGTTTGTTAAAACTGACACTTGGTCCTTTAGCTGTGATGCTTACAGAAGAAAGTAATACAACACTGAGTTCAGAACATGGTGCCAAGCTTAAAATCAGGAATGCTTTAGCTCTTGTTGTTCAATGTTTTTGTTTTTAACATGTCTGTGAATTGCTTGTGACAAACATACAGTCCCAGTAGGCTAAATGAATATGTATCTTTTTACTATTAAAATTGAGAATTTCCTGCGTAAGATCATAGAATCATAGAATCATCATAGAACCATCATAGAGCCATCATAGAACCATCACAGAACCACCATAGAATCATAGAATGCATTGGGTTGGAAGGGACCTTTAAAGGTCGTGGGGAAAGGATTTTTCCAACTTAGTCTCGGAATAAAACTAAGTATACGGTAATATACGTATTTTTTTTCCCATAGACAACATTAGATCTATCAGCCAAATCAATTTCTTTTTTAAAAAGAAAGATGAAATATGTTCCTGAATTTGTGGTATGCTGCATTCCAGCTATTTTTTTAGTACTGATAATCATAGAATCATAGAATCATAGAATCATAGAATGTTAGGGATTGGAAGGGACCTCGAAAGATCATCAAGTCCAATCCCCCTGCCAGAGCAGGAATGCCTAGACTATGCCCCACAGGAACGTGTCCAGGCAGGTCTTGAATGTCTCCAGAGAAGGAGACTCCACAACCTCTCTGGGCAGCCCGTTCCAGGGCTCCGTCACCCTCACTGAGAAGAATTTTCTTCTCGAGTTTAAGCGGAACCTCTTATGTTCCAGTTTCAGCCCATTACCCCTTGTCCTATCAGTGGTTGTCACCAAGAAGAGCCTGGCTCCATCCTCGTGACACTCCCCCTTGATATATTTGTAAACATTAATGAGGTCACCCCTCAGCCTCCTCTTCTCCAAACTAAAGAGCCCCAGCTCCTTCAGTCTTTTCTCATAAGGGAGATGCTCCACTCCCTTAATCATCCTAGTTGCCCTGTGCTGGACTCTCTCCAGCACTTCCCTGTCTTTCTTGAACTGAGGGGCCCAGAACTGGACACAGTATTCCAGATGGGGTCTCACCAGGGCAGAGTAGAGGGGAAGGAGAACCTCTCTCGACCTACTAACCACCCCCCTTCTAATACACCCCAGGATGCCATTGGCCTTCCTGGCCACAAGGGCACAGTGCTGGCTCATGGTCATCCTGCTGCCCACCAAGACTCCCAGGTCCCTTTCCCCTACACTGCTCTCTAATAAGTCATTCCCCAACTTATACTGGAACCTGGGGTTGTTCCTACCCAGATGCAAGACCCTACATTTACCCTTGTTATATTTCATTAAATTTTTCCCCGCCCAACGCTCCAGCCTGTCCAGGTCTTGCTGAATGGCAGCACAGCCTTCTGGTGTGTCAGCCACTCCTCCCAGCTTGGTGTCATCAGCAAACTTGCTGATAGTACTCTCTAGTCCCTCATCCAAGTCATTGATGAATATATTGAATAATACTGGTCCCAGTACTGACCCTTGAGGGACTCCACTGGATACAGGCCTCCAACCCTGTTATATCCTCATAAAAGGCTATGAGGTTAGTCAAGCACGACTTCCCTTTGGTGAAGCCATGTTGACTGTCTCTAATGACCCTCTTATCCCTGATATGCCTTGAGATGGCACCAAGGATAAATCGTTCCATCTTCCATCAATGTGCAAACTTGGAATATTATATATAAATTGAATACTTCTGAATATCATGATTGTGTGTAAAACAATATATTTGTGACTAATCAGTAGTTTCTTTCCAGCATTTCACCATTCCACTGGGTACTGAGCAAATTCCTTCCAAGACAACCATTACAAAAGGATTCTGTTTTTTTCAACCTGGAGTATAATACACTGTTTTGTTTCCTTAAGAAAAGTTAACACATTCCTAAAAAGAAAACAAAGCACATGACATAACAAGCTTCAGTCTTTCCTTTCTGGAAATAAAATCTTCCATTGTACCATTTTGCAGTGATAAGAGTAGCAAGCAAACAGTTGGGTGATGGTACAACCATATCATATTCCACTGCTCATACCACAATTCTCAGTTAGTGTGAGTTTTAGTATCCTTTAAATATTAAAGTTCTACTTAACCCAAGGCCAGAGGGTCCATTAGGGGAACTGTTCTAAATTCCTCTGTGCAGAAAACCATTAAAAAACAACCAAAGCCTTCTGTATTGATACCTGAAAATGAAAACATTATGGTCCTGAGAAAATTAAGCTTCTGTCTTACTCTGAATTTAATTCTACTCTCTACTTTTGTGCTAATTGCTGGTATGTTCTACAGTCTGAGAAGAACTAGAAGCTGTAAAATATCCCACCAGTAAGTAAAACTACAGAAAACTCTCTTTTCAGATATTGTTTTAGTATTTGAATCACAGGATTTCTATTTAAACAACATGTATGTGCTTTTGAAGCAAAGCTTACACAGACACAACCCAACTTTTCATAAAGTGCAAAGGCATATAAACCACTGCATGACCATCATTAGAGCACCCTTTGTAAAACAGCCCACTGTTCAGACATATCACTAGTTTTTGGGTTGAAAACGTTTGGCTCCATATATCTAGATTCCCTAGCTACTAGGTTATAGGCTATTGTGGACACAGATATTCCACTAAACCACTGTGCTGTAACACACTCAAGATTCATAGATCTGCTGAGAAAGACCGCAAAAGTATGAGCATAGCTATATGGATAAGGACTGTTAGGAAATGTGGTTTGAATCTACAAACCCAGGGGAGGGCTTCTCACTTTATATATAACTGCTTTGATCAACAGTAAATCTTTCCTTTTAAAGGGAACGCATTATACATCCAATTTCTGAAGCAAGTTTGCAAATGTTTACCTCCAGGACAGAATTTTTGGTATGGAAGATGACCTGGAAGTGGCTATATATGCTCAAAACAGAGATTTAGTCTTTTCCATGTAAAGCTTAACTCTGCTTGGAGTCTACCTTTGAAGTCAAATCAAATACAGTAATGAATTGCAAAGGGTAACTGGAACTTGAGTGTGCTTCAGACTTAAAGAAACCAGCACTCCACAGTCCCACATAAATAGTCCTTACCTGAACATTTTACAAATCCTAATTCTATTCCGCTGATCTTTTTTTCTGCAAGACTCCTCCCCATACAAAACTTATTAAGAGATTAAATAGCATTATACCGGGCATTGTGTCTGTATTACCAGATCAGAAGTGTGCCTGAGTTCTTAGGTCACATTGTACATCATGCCCTGAGATAGAGCTGGCCAACATGAAATCAGTTCCTTTATTAGTATTTCTTCCTCAGCCCTCTTTTCATTACTTCCATTTTTCCGTTCTTACATCCAGCAGAGGGAACATAGGCATCTACAAGAGCTACCTATGTGATTTATCTGCTTCATATATGTATATATCTACACACGATGTATCTACATCAGCATATGGGATCCAAGTCTTGAACTAGACAGCTGAGGGGCGAGAAGAAACTCTGAGGACTGCCCTAACAAAGTCAAGGATAGTCCTTTGACAGACAGTCAAAAGGAAATCTAAGTTTGAAAAAAAAAAAAAATGGACATATTCCCCTTAAGCATTCACATTTTAAGTTAACTTGTACTATTAATAGCAAAATTTGAAGTTCTTGTTGTGTTTGTTGTATGGTGCTGCTACATGCAACAGTGGTACTACTCACTGGAGTAGAGTTACCATTTTTGCAGCTTCAGCCAATTTTGAGAGCTTTGCAAGCTGTTGCTGGAAAATTCATGAGTAGGAACAATGGTAATATGTGTGTTGAATGAATTGTTTGTTGTGACTTATTTGTCCAGTCCTCATTTTAAGCCTAACTACAGTATATTGTCAGCACTCTAGTAATAAATAGCTTCCACGAATAAAAGGCTTTTGTTGGAGTTTCACCTGCTCTTGTTGCATATGCACACCTGGTAAGCTTCTAGACAAATACCCTAAATATTAAAAAAGAGAATAAGAAGTTCAGGCCAGTTGAATAGAAAAGCCATTAAAAGTCACTTCTTAACAAAAATATAACTTAAAATTTGAAATACTCTGGTACACAAATAGAATCATAGAATCATTGAATGGCCTAGGCTGGAAGGGACCTTAGAGATCATTTAATCCAACCTCCCTGTCATGGGCAGGGACACCTCTCAACTAGATCAGGCAACACATGAGGATCAAATGGGAATCAAATCCGCGACCTTCAGTGTTTCAACACCGCGCTCAACCAAGAGAGCTAAACCGGACAAACATTCAGATAAACCTAACAAGAATCTTTCATTTCTGTCATCAGAACTAACACTCTCTCAGCTTTGGGTCTAGAATTATAGGTCTGAAGTTCTGCTTCTGAATTTATTCTCGTAACAAAACATCTGCAATTAAAGGTTTTAATCTTGCCAGTGCAGGATATTACTGTCTGGGATGTGTTCCTGAATTTCATTCTGTTCATTTTCTTATTTTAAAGCAAAACATTTTTACTTCTCATGCCACCTGCAGAGTTTTTGGTGCATATCTAACTGTCTATGAATCTTTTTTTCCCACATACAGAAGAAACTGCATCCATTTTCCTCCAGGTTGGGTGTATCTCAGTGAGAACTGGTTCCACCACTTTACATTTTCTGCAGGTAAGGGGAATACCCAGAAAGGGGAAAATTTGGTTGACAAGTTCTTACTACTCTCCTCACAAAAAACAAACACTAGCTAAACTAAGACTCCCTAACATAAAAGTGAATTTGTAGGTTTGTCAACATATATGCTCTGCTATAAAAAAAAAGTAGATTTTAAACACCATTTACAATAGCTCCATTTTATCAGTCTTGCTGTAGTCTCTTTATTAATATTGTAAGTCTCATATATAATAACTGGTCTTCAAATGATATCTGAATCATGTTTCTCTTCCTAGGATATGACAAATTCTCCACACCAGTAAAAAATACATAAAAAATTTAGTTTTAATGTAAGTATGCTTTTGAAAGTAGTACTGAATTAAATGCTAATTAAGGAATTTATATATCTCAAGAACACTTAAATAAAAGACTTTGTGCTTTTTTCTTTTCTATGCCTTCTATAGCTGCAGCATACAGGTAATTACAGAGCTGAGATTTTGTTATATCAAACAGTAATCATAATTCATTGTTCAGCATTATACATAAATGCTTTGAAAAACATTTTCTGTGACTGAAAATGCTTATTTAGCAGCAACAAATTTCTCAAAGAAAAATAATGCAGTGAAAATGTTAGAAAAAACTAACTTTTCTGAAGATTTTTTGTTGAAATTCTGGTCAAAATTAATAAGAGCATCAAGGAAGCAAGATTTTATACTCTCCCATTTCTCGGATGAGGGTTTGCTGAAGAGACTACATGAAAATCATGTTGAACCTTGAGAATGTCATTAAGATCAGTACGTTTCTCAATCATGTTTAACTAGTGCCTGTAGTTATCAGGTCAATAAAATTATAGGATTCAGGCTATTTTTGTTGGAAATCTTTCAAATAATATTTTTATTCCATTAAGATTCAATAATAACAATATTTGACAATGATCCTTACTGCTCTAAGCGGTGCATTGGAAATAATTCTTCTAACAGTAAATTAAACTTGCCAAATGTAGAGCTTTACCTCCTTATCCAAATCACACACACTATCATATGCATTTTGTGTCAAGAAATTAAAAAGCAATAATGACGAAGAGCTGTGGTTTGCTTATTTTCTTTGGGAGGATTATCAAGAAAGCGAGCACTGTTTTATGCAACTCTCAATAAGGCAGGAATCTGATTTTACATCAACTGGAGACTTGCCAGCATAAGCCTTGTAGGATATGGTCCAAAGATTTTTTTTCCAGAGCAATATGCAATACATTAGATTAATCTGGCTTCGGTCTTGCCAACAGTTACTCCTGTGACTACCTTCACACACTTGATTTCAGTAGGACTCTTTGCAGGTGTTAAGATAAGCACGTGTAACACAGTTTGTGGGGTCAGTGACCATAAAGCTCTGGAAAACACATAGTTATGTAGCTATACATAGGTTGAGGAAAATTTAAAGATAAAAAAATTTTAAGAAAAAAATATACTTAAAATTGGCCAAAATATGTTTTGTGTCTTGCTTTATTTCCTTTGTTACTACTTTAAAAAGAATTAATTTTCATCTCTATTGACTACCTAAGACTGATTCTAAAGGCAATGTTACAATTTAAGGTATAGATACAAATTAAATATATCTATAAGCATAACATCTTATTTTCCTTAATTTGGTAAGGATTAAAATGATAAGTCTTTACTTCCACGTTGCTCATTTATGGCTTCTTCTCTGACTTGCAAACTGTCAACCCAGTAATGTATGCATCTTAAGAAGAAATACACATATGTTTTTCATACACTTTACAGTCTCCACACTTGCTTAAAGTAAATAGCTTACAAAATAAATGTAGATAACCTTTTCCTTTTCTCAGTATTTATTGTTATTTTGCCAGGTTCAAAGCAGGCACTTCAGTAAGTGTAGTAAGAACAAATGCTTGAGCTCACTGTGTTTTCCATGTTTTAGTTTCCTTCACAGAACTGCTGTTTTCTAACTGTTCACTGTGTGCTTTCAAAATGAATAACAACCCAGCATCTCTTACAGTAACTGAGTACTCTGTCCCTTTAGTTTTTTTAAGTAGAAACATCTTCCAACTATCAAAGCCACATTCACTGAAGGCATTAGCTTTTTTTCTACAACTGTGTACATAACATATGGGGAAATACTGAGTGTAGTAAACTCCTTGCCAGGACACCATGTGAGTGAGGCTCTAGCTTCACTCCCACACTGAGGACCTCTATAGCTTGCCCTGAATTCCTTCGCCCTTGATTGTGCAGATCAAGGACTTATTTGGATGGTATAGCAGTTCCACCCCTGACCCATATATCTAGATTTCCCTACCGTGAAATTCACAAAGGGCTGGTAATCTCCCAAGTCTTGCCCCAGTATGAAACTGGGATGCAGCCAGAAGGTGCATCTGGACCCAGCCCTCCCGTGTTCTGTCATCAAGACGTGACTAAGTCATTTAGTGTGGTCTGTACCGGATAGACTACCATATGCTTCAGTTCCCTTGAACACATCTTTTTTTTTTAAATGCCTGGAACATATATCCAGAGGGAATTCAAAGATTTTTGACATTTGTTCAGGATTTCTGGATGTCTGGCAACCTAATCAGAGCAGTAGTGGAGAAAATCTGGACATATCCACTCCACATGCGCGTATCAACTTTACAGTGCATTTGCAATGAGGCCAACCGACCCACTATGCATGTGCTGCACAGATGGCCTGTGTGTACACTGTAAATATGATGTAAAAATTACTGAGAAACACATGCACAGTTGTCTGTAGCTTCCTGGAAGCCTCAGGCTCATTGCATTTACCCTTAATATGTAAATGCATGGCAAACCTGTTTGGGAAATCCTTCTCAGCATGACAGAGGGATATCCAGGAGTGAATGAAACACGGAAGCAAACAGCAGGGTCATATCTTTACACTGGATCCTGGAAGTGGTGCAGGGCTTTGTGAGGGGAAGGGATACCTTAGCACACAGATGTACATACACCTGCCTGATTACCACATGGCCCCATAATGTCTCACAATTTTTGGAGGAGCTCAAAAGAAGCCACTGGGACATGTGTTATGCTATGCTAAAATAGGTGGTGCAGGCAATGCGCAAGCATGACCAAGCTCAGACTACTCTGTGGGCAATTTAACCCAGAGGGTTCTGCAAGTCACACCGAAACCAGCTTCCTCGTCAGCGTGCTTGTGCTGTCCTCCACGAGAGAGAACATAAATGTCGACAAATGTTAAAAGTACTTAGCAACCAGGAATGAGGATACTAGCATCTGGGAGAGATCAAGGGAAAAATCATCACTCTGTTTTCACACGCAGCAGACAAACAAGCACCCACAGTGAACAGTTTGGGGAAAACAGGTAGCTTCAAAAAGATGAACCCTTAGGGAATGGGCTGCAGCCCAAGGCTGTGAGAGTCAGAGGTTCGTGTAAAAGGAAGTTGGAGAGGAAGGAAGAAGGAGCTAAACTGAAAACTTGAGAGTACCATGTTCTGTAAATAAGATGAAAACTGCTTCAAAAAGATCAGAAGTATTCTCTGATGCAGTAGTACTATGTAAGTGTTAAATGGTCTCATAGGAAGACAAACTATGTCACTCACAGGAGATTAGCCGGCCTGTAATCAGATTTAAAATAAGCCTGAAAGTCAAGAAACCCAACTCATTAAATATTATTTAGCACTTTAAATGCATCAGGAAAAAATGTCAAGCCCAAATTTATTAATGTTCAGTTCTTCACTGAAAATCCTGAGAAAACACTTTTTGTTTGTTTGTTTGTTCGTTTTTCTTACAGCTGAGAATCAGACACTTATATGAAAATTTCAGCTTTCTCTTGTGTTTCTCCCTTGGCTTTTTAATTTCTAACCAATATTTTCATAAAGAAAAGTGTAAACCACTTAATCCTAAAACCTTAAGAAAGCAAAGAAAGTTGTTTTTTTTTTAAAAAAAAAACCCACCTGATTTTGTTGAAGTTCTATTAGTTGCAGTTTGAGGTTGGTTAAAGAAATTTAAATTGTCAGAATTGGCAATACTACAAGTCATGTCATCTTATATGATCTAGGGAAGATAAAACAAAGAAAAAGGTTCAGTGTAATAAAGAATACTTTTTGCGACACAAGAACACAATGTTTCCCAAAGTCCAAAATGGCATATAGGTGCAGGTCAAGAAAAGGCATCAATTTCTCAGGCTTGATTGTTTTCAGCTGTAGTGTCCTCTGAAGTTTTGTCATGTTGTGTAAAGCATATAAAAATATAGATGTTGACAGAGAACAATCAGCTTTTATGTGTTCTTCCCTTCTTAATTTCAGGATGACATAGGAAGCAACACAGTGGACAGATACTTAACTCCAACGAAGGGCAATAAGCTGAAAAAATTGATGGCACAATGGCAATTTTCTGTTGGACCCTTCTGAGAATTAAAATAGTTTCTGTGTAATCGAAAGAAAAATACACTTAGTAAGGGATTTAACAATAAAAGATGTCATACTTCATTACACATCAAAGACAGTGCTCTGAATACATTCTGTATTAGCATGCATATATGTTCAGAAGTCCCTATGCCCCAAATTACTTGTTGTTTAAATACATTACTTAAAAGAGAAATTGAATAAAATTGAATTATTTTGTCACTACTCATATTTAGTGTTGTCTTTGTGATTTCTCTTCTGGCTAAAATCAAACATAGATTGTGACAATTGGATAATTTGATTTTGCTTTATTTCTTTTTCTTTCTCTTTTTTTTTTTTTTTTTAATGTGGCAGAGACATTGGGCCTAATTTTCTGATATTATTGCCAAAACTATATCTGGAAAAAAGGTGCATGCCAGGATTTTGATCCTATATTGACAAAATAGAATTGGAACTCATGGAGCAGGTAAGTGCCAATGCAAACTAATAATTATCAGTTTAATTAATCTCTTGTCTTATTTTCACAGAGATATAACCATTAAGCAATATTGCATTATTTTTAGGAGCTACAGATTATATTACAAAATCTCTTGTTTAAAGATCCACATGAATTAAAGCTAGTCTGCTAGCTACTAAGACCTAGGGGTTTTTCTTCTTTCCTTTTCCACCACCGTCCTGAGCCAGAATACCCTCAGTTCCACAGAAAGAATCCCAAAACATAGTGGGAGATGGCTAAACATCAAAAGGTTTGCCAGTTGTGTTTAATTATGATTGTAATAGTTCAGCTGCTTTTCCAAACGTGATGAGGATGAAGCCAAAGATCTTTTATATCGGTAAGCCTACAGTATCAGTCCTTTTGCAAGTTTTCCAGTAGTTACTTTAGAAACAGGCTTAAATCCAAGTCAGTGAAATCTGCTGCCTGTATTTCATAGATTGGATTAAATTCTTATTCTCTTGTTCTGTCCAGGGTTTTTTTTTATAAAAAAAAAAATCATAATTTTACATTCTTTTGTATCTCTGCTCCCGGTATTTTTAGCAAGACTAAAAGCATGCAACACTTTTTTTTTTTTATTAGTCTAACTTACACATAGGCAAAATAGAGTTTAGGTTAGATTTTAAAAAAATAAATAAAATCAGTTGCAACCTTCCCAGTAAAGAAATATATGAATACCTAAAGAAAATGTGATGTGTTTTATTCAGAATATCTATGTAGTTTTGCACAAATTAATTCATTTCTCTGTAGTCTGATTCCTCCTAAATTTAAATAGCACTATCTTTCTACCTTAGAAAGATACAAACATTGTATTGTAAAACAATCCTATGATGCAGGACAACATAGTTATTAAGATATTAAAATTCTTGTTAAACGTAAGTATTCTACTAATCTAGTCACAGTGGATCTAAATATATATTTACAGTATCACAATCTGCAGTGTAATAAAACATAAAGTAACTGATTATTAAATCTACTTTTATTCTTTGTGACGCGGAAGGCAATAGAATTTTACTTTTAAGTTTTCACCAAAACCAAAGGAAATTCACTGAGGAAAAAAAAAAAACAACTTTCAAAGAATAGTTCAGTTTCAACTTAAGCTAATACAAACAAGGAAATTTGCAATTGAAGATGACTTCCAATATCTATGCCCATCAGGGTGTCTCCTGAACCACTTCCTTAATGTGCCCCTATTGTGTCTTGGAGGGCAGCTGGCCTGTGAATTTCCTTATTATTAGTTTATGTCCCACTGTTAATTCTCTTATTCTATTATGATGATTTTAGCTATTACTTTTAATTTCCTCTTTCCATGGTGCAGATATGACCCCAGAAGGATAAACTACCCCCCACCATGCAGACACACTGAGACTCAGTTATCTTCTGCTGAGCTAATGTGGCGTTGGCCTACTGACAGTTAACATAGAAAAGACAGATTCATTACAGCTCAGCTTTTATTTACTGACCTTTTCAAATCTTTTGAAGAAAAAGATCTGAAAGATCTGAAATTTCTCACCCACAGCAAGACACTTGCAGAAAAAAAATCATTTGGTCTTTTTTTTGGCATACTCAAAGTATTGTCAGATGCAAAAATGTTTAGTCAAGCACTTTTTATAAAAATATTCCACTTGTTTCGCATTCAAATTCTGAACTTACTAACTTTGCTTTGAAAATTTCCGCACAGTTAAGTCTTTAGTCTATCCTCACCAAACGCTTTAACAATGACCCATGTTTTAGCTGAATTAGCCGGACAACTGAGTGGCCAGAGCCTCATGTACTTCTTGTCTCTGCTTCTGTGCACCTCGCAGTGAACCAAAAACTGGAGTGCCCGTTTAGTCCTCTCTCATTATCACATCCAATCTTGTCAAGGGATTACTCCAGATGCTGAGCCAGCCTGTCAGTAACAGAAGTGAATGGCAGGAACAGTTACACCTTCATGGTGGGGAAAAGTCCTTGCTTTGTTGGCAAAGGACACACACACCTGAGCCAGGACACCGTGCAGCCTCCCTGCACACCTTCCTGCCAAGGGAAACATTATTTCTGCTCAGACAGCCCTGACTCTTCCCTCACTTTGATGCTTCCTTGTTATTTACTGTGGTTGAGAGCTCAATAGAAAAGTCTGGTAGGTAACACATGACCAAGAATGCCTTTGAATGATTTTGGAGTTTTTCCTAGGCAACTAGTTCTCTTGCAAAACTCCAGCTGCTCATAGAGAACTACATTCATGAGTATCTGAAGTAGGGGAACCTACAGATCAAAAGATTGTCCAGCTAAGAGACATGAGATGATGCAGGATTTGACTTAGATTTGACTGTCTAGGACTGGGTAGTGACACAAGAACAGGTGAAGCATTCAGAAGTGCTTGAATCTGAAAGAAAAAATGATCCTTGCCCATGCTATGGCACTTTCATCCATAAGTATCATGAATTCCTAGTAGTAATGACTCAAGATTAGCTTCCAGCATCAGAGAGTTTGCCCAGTTTATACCACCACCTGAAATCCCATAAGTATTTGAGCATAGTAATTCCACCTCACAGACGAAGTGGACTGGTTTTGGTAAGCCTTGCTGTTCTATTTCAATAAGCTATTTAAACATACAGTGCGAAGAGGCAATGTGGGAGAATGAGTTTGTAGACTTGTAATTTTTTTTCAGACAGAATCTGGGCATTGCTCCAATTAATATTTGATTTATTTTCTGCAAAGCATAAACTTTTAGCAGAAGAGTGTAAAGGAGACCTTCTCTAGATAGCCATTATCTTAAAGGGGTTAAAACATCTGACTCTCAAGTGAGATAGATAGAAACCCTAATTCAGGCAGAGGAATAGAAATTTCAACATTAATATCTTTCATTCTGGATCTAATGATTACTGAGGATGAGCAGAGTCAAAGGGACCCCATCAATTTCTTCATTTTTCTTCCAAAAAAAAGGGTCATACCGAGTTATGCAAAAACACATCTATGTATATGTAAAATGGCACCCAACTGTAGCCCAAGTCTTCTGAATTTCCTGTCGGCTACCCTAGGTTGGTTCATACTTCACTACAGATTTTGTGATTCAGGTTCTCATGAGTTTCATTTGCAAAATACCCAGTGTATGGAACAGGGTATAATTCTGGTAGGTACCAGACCATCCAAGAATTAGTCATTTTAATATCAAAATCCTTTTATGAGTTTAGCCCAAAGGTTTACTCTTATATTTGAGAGCTACAGACTCGTGAAAGACAGAACCAGCTGAATATCTTAAAAGATTTAAATAACTACTGTTTATGAAAGTGAATAAAATGAATCCAAATTTCATCAATTTCTGCTAACTTCTCAATGTGCCAAGACAGTATATTTTTGTGTTATGCAAATGTCAAAGCCAAGATCTTTTTATGGAATCTGTGTTTGCTTACAGCTTTATATAGCATACATAAGAAGCAATGCTGTGATGAGGTACTTCATGGCAGGGGAAGACGTACATTTTTAGCTGAATACTTAGAGAGAGCATGATATTTCTAGTAGCAGAATGTTCCATATGAAATGAGTTAACTGTGATGAATTATAATCTCAATAAGATTAAATTAGTAATTTTTCTCCAATATTTGATAGCATTTTGTTCACTTGAGACCTACAGATGACCTAAGCTCTTTTTTCCCCCCAACTTTATAGTACAGTCTGTAGTAACCAATGTTCTCCTTCAGTCTTTTTCTCACTACCCTACCATACCTTGTAAGTATTCCTCCATACCTGCTTCCTTTCAGATTGGAAGCTGCCATTTCTCCTTTATAAAATGATTTTAATACATCTAAAGTATCTTTCACCCAGTAATACTAGTAATGATTTTGGAAGGGAACTTACACAGTTGTAGTTTAACGTTACACTGGGGCATCTTCTGGATCTATAGAAAATTAATCTGCTCTGTATTTGCAATTTTATAATCTTCAATTTCTTCACTGTTCAAGGAAGTAGAACTATGTAGTCTGGAGCTAGATCATATAAGTATGCATACATATGTGCATATTTATGAACAATATTGTGGATAAGCATGTATAATATGCATACTGCACTTCCCTCAAGTATTTTGGCTCTTTTCTGGATCCACAATAAATATTTTGTTATAGAAATAACAGTTCTATTTATTCGACAGTCATCAGTATCTTCAAGACTAAGAACACAAATATGTAAAATATAATTTTCTACAAGGTTCAGAACTTTAATGGTCACTCTGGTAAATAAAACACAATGAGCAGAGAAGTCAGGTTGAACAAAATCAACCATTACATAACTACCTTAAAAGGCTGGAACATATCTTAAGCAATTTAAGTAATTAGATTGCACACCATACATATATAATATAAATTCAAGTTAATGATAATGGAAAGAAAAAAGGAAATGCCAGATACTTGATGATTACTTCTCATTAGCTTTATTTTTCCCCTTGCAAGCAGCAAAAAATGAATTCTGGGGATGAAGTATTAATTACCTTAATGTAAGATAAATGTGGCTGACATTAAATTAATACATAGCTTAAATTCAACTTTTAAGAATGATTCATCACATTTTGACAATTCCCCACAAAATTCTCAGTGCTGACATCATAGCACAAAATGGAGAAAGAAACTGTCTCCTTCACTAGATATAACTACCAATAGAAAGACTGATGTGTGTGTAACAAGCTAAATTAATTTTAACTTTAAATGTACTTTTGGTACAAGGAAGAATGTCACATTAAGAGAATCATAATGTTTTCATAGTTAGTGCCAGGCCAGGTCTTGCTCAGTGTGCTTGTAGATTCATCTGGATGGCTTTTAAGTCACTGAGGAAAGGCCATTTATTTCTGCCTCGACAGTTGTATTTGACAGTGGGTGCTTGTTTTGTTGTACCTTAAAGTACAACGTGAAATACAGGGACAGAATTCACTGCAGAGGCATCAGGAGAGTCAATCTGTACTACAAACTACCTGCCTGCAGAGAGGATTGGAATTCACTCCATTCAATCAAAATAGTCTCTCTTCCTCATATGTTCCTGTCCAAACTTCTTGGCCTTCCCCCTTCCTATTCTTCTTTTCTCAAAACAAACAACAACAACAACAAAAAAGGGACAAACAGAACCCCCCCCAAAAAAAAAAACCCAACAACAAACACCCTAACCAACAAAAAAATCCCCACCTAAAATAAGTAATCTGTGGAAAGGACTCTCCATCAGAGAGCTGTATATGAATAAGCATTTTTGCAGATTTATTTTCTGGCTCCTAGGCCCCACTGCATAATACTCTTCTGTGGTGTGATCGTGAAAAGCTTGTGAAACAGCATCTCTGTAAGACTTCAAAGAGCTAGGATCTGTGTGGCCCATTTTTACCTTTGCTCATATTACTGGCTGTGAATTTGCTGGTGTGTATTATGAGCCAGAATTTGGCCTCAAATCTAAAGCACAGCTTTAATATGTAACCATATAGTCGCATGAGACTCTGTTAACATGCTAGTCACAAGAGAGAACACTTAGATATCCTTAGGAGCATTTATTCAGAGACCACTTATTTCTGTAGATTTAAGCATGAGTTAATATATTTTCAAAATGAAAAGAAAAAAAATAAAAGGGCATAAAAATATTTGCACAAATCCTTCATCACCAGAACATGACAGGAATGAAGGCACAAGGAAGGGCTTGAACAAAAGTATTATCATGGCATTGTATATTTACACATAAAAAAATCATAGCACAGCAAGTCAGAAATTTTACTTGTTAATTCAGATGAAACCTGACAGCTTGTTGAAAACCTGCAGGTGAATAAATACTCCAAGATCAATACCTAAATCCATTACAAGGAGTTCACAGAACTGCAGCTCAGCAGAGAGCTTTCTGTGTTCCCACTCCTGCACAGCTTCTTGTCTCATGGCTCATGCCAGCTTCAAGATTGACTGCCTGTTCCACTTCGGGAAACACCCTCCCTTTCACTAAAATGCACTATAGGAACACCACAAAGTCTAGCCTCCAGCTGCTGCTGAAAGAAGGGGTCTGTCCTCGTACTTTGTCTTCTCCCTTCGCCACAAATCGCAGATGAAACTCTGGGTAGTGTGAAAGGACTTTGCTCCTGTGAAAGTTAGAGCAATTTTCCAGAGCAGAGAAAATTTCATAAATAGAGTAGGATTATATAAAGAAGGCCTTGGCAAAAGAAGGTCCTGGTGAGTTGCTTATGGAGTGGTGCAGAGAAATGCATCTTCTGTTTGTACCTAGAGCTAGTCACATGCACAGCTGTGCTATGTGGCACTGCAGAATGCCTTGCCCTGGCTTGTGGTAATGCAGGAAGACAAGCCATGCAAAAGTCCCCAGAGGCTCCCCAGCAAATCTATGTTGCCACATAGTGCTTGAGGTGCCTCAAGCCTCACAGGTCTCACAGGCTAAGCCAACACAGGTCTCGGTGTTGTCCCGGTGCTCTTACAAGGACCTGAGTGGGGGTGCACCCGGTGTGCAACAAATCTCTCAGTGAAATTTCCCGTCTGTGGAGGCACTCCCTGAATTTTTCTCCCACTTGTTTCATCTTAATAGCTCTTTGATCCAGACGTAACAGTGAATCTGACTTAAAATGAAAAATAATATCCTGCATTTTGGAAAGTTTTGATTTGTATCCAGAATTTATACCCTGAAGCAGATAATTTGTACTGTTCTTCAACAGGCTTAGGTGATCAAATCACTGTTTCTTCTGAACCAGAGGTGCAAACATATATGTTTACGGTTCGAATTTACTGGGTGTGGAAATAGCTTGTAAACAAACTCCATTTACATATTGATTCTTCAAAACTCAAACCTTTTCTTTTGGAAATGATCCAGTTTTATAAAAGGCATAATGCAAGGGGAAAAAAAAAAACCACAACAAAACAAGTAAACAAAAAAACACCCAAACAACAATAACCAATAAACCCATCCAACCCAGGCTATTCTAATACTTTGCTGTTCTAAAAGAAAACAGCTTATACATTTTAGAAATGAGATACCAGACCTTCAGCACAACAGCGGGGTAGGCAAATGTCAGATCTGGACTAAGAAATTCTAAATTAAATCAGTCTGTAAGTAACCCGATAAAGTCCATAACACATTTCTCAGAACTGGAAGTCTATTATTCTCATGTTTAGGGGAAAAAAAAAAAACACAGTTATGTTCTGAAGAGCAAATGGTAAATTGTTCTGATGCTTCCTTTTTTTATTTATTCTTTGTTTTCAATTTCTCAATTACATTCATAACTTCAGAAAACAATTAGATGATGTGGTAAACCTGACAGTTTGAATCTCAGGACTTATATACTAAGATATGGAAGGGACATTGTTTTGTAGATAGAAACTAGACCCAGTTATTTATACCCCACATTACATTCCAGTGACCAGGAGTAGTGTCTTAGAAACACATAAACTCAGTAATCATGATGGACTTTGTTCTTTGGGGTGTTTAGTGGATACAGAGCTATTGTGTTCTCTGTAGCATTACACTGGACCTACTCTAGCCTTAAAATAGACCTGGAATATGTCAACCTCCCTGCCATGGGCTTAGACGCCTCTCAGCTAGACCAGGTTGCTCAAGGCCTCATCCAACCTGACCTTGAACCCCTCCAGGGAGGGAGCATCCACAACTTCTCTGGGCAATCTATTTCAGAGCCTCTCCACCTTCATACTGAAGAATTTCTTCCTAGGATCCAGTCTAAACCTATTCTCCTTCCATTGGAAGGAATGGAAAACCATTTCCCCTTGTCCTATTGCTGGATACTCTTGCGAAAAGTCCTTCTCCAGCCTTCCTGCGGGTTCCCTTTAAGTACTGGAAAGTAGTTGTAAGGTCATCCCAGAGTCTTCTCTTCTTCAGGCTGAACAATTCTAGCTCCCTTAGCCTATCCTCATAGCAGAGGTGCTCCAGCCTCTGGATCATCTTTGTGTCTCTCCTCTGAACCCATTCCAACAGATCTATGTTCCTTTTATGGTGGGGACACCAGAACTGTACACAGTGTTTGAGGTGGGGTCTCACAAGAGTAGAGTAAAGGAGGAGAATCACCTCTCTTGATCTGCTGGCCACACTCCTCTTGATGCATCCCAGGATGCGGTTGGCCTTCTGGGCTGCATGAGCGCACTGCCGGCTCATGTTGAGCTTCTCGTCTATCAACACCCCCAAATCCTTCTCTTCAGGGCTACTCTCAACCCACTCTGTACCTAATAAGACTATAAAAATCAACATAAGGGTTTAGCCATGTAGTGAATGTCTGAAGTAATAGAAGGCATAGCCTCAAGTCCTAGCATTTACCATTAGATGTCTCATCAGCTTGCCAAGAGCACAAAAGCTTCTGAGAATTTTCCGAGACACTATGTGTCCTATTGCATCAGTGGAAATAGCCTAAAAACCTTAGAATGTATATAAATTTTAGGAGGACCAGGTCCTGGGACCACAGCTCTAATAAGCCTTACTGTGTTATGCTGTGGTAGCATTGCCATCTGGCTGGCTTTCAACTGGACTGGCTGCTTTTGCTGTGAATGTGCCAGTTGGCAATACACGGGAGCAAGTTAATCTAAGCACATTCAGCAGCTGCACGTCTTAAGGTCACCAATTCTCTTGGACATCAAATGTAGTAGTGTTAATTGGGCCTAGAAATCAAACAGACATAAAAGAGTTTGGTAATATTCTTTGCACATTTACATTTTATGGGGGAATTTGCTATTCTCTCATTGCACTCTGAATTCAGTCTCTGGGAGAAAGGCAAGAATGTTAAAACCACATAGGTCTGCCTAACTCACCAGTTGCACTGTTTTTCGTGCTCTTGGAACACAAAGATCCAGTTCCGATCTTTTTTTTTGCTGTCTTCAACAAGAATAGAAATAAGGCCTAGGGTCACCGTTTCCTTGTTGACTTTTTCCTCATTTTTTACATTTGAACTCAATTTGAGATAAACTTTGCCCTCTGGGGAAGCAATTACAGATAATACTAAAATCAACATAAATTAAAACTTGATCATATTTACAATGTCACCAGCCTGTGAATTATGCTCCCCATGTGAAATGTTTTTTTCTGCTTAGTTTTGGAAGGGTCACTGCTATGTATACATTTACACGTATAAACAGAAATATAGATACATCAAACAGAATCATTCTTCTTTGTGGGTAATTTTTTTTATCTATACAGTACTGGTAATGAATAACCTCAATCAGGAAATAAGTTTTCTTGGCACCCAATTTTCCTCAGTCTTTGGATCCATTAGTGAAAAGTTATTATATGCATACTGGCTTTTTTTTTTTTTAAGAAAGAAGAAAATCATTTTTATACCCATAATAATGTTTATGCTTTGGAAAAAATCTGCAAAACAAGACAAAAAGAAAAATCACATATTTAAGAACGATCTTTCCAAGATCTGAAGAAATTTATACATGAAGCAAATAAACAAATCTTTATGCGGATGAAATTACTTTTCCTAAAGTTAACAAAAGATTTTTTTGGGAAAAAAAAAAAGATTAAAAAAAAAAGAAAAAGAAAAGAAAAGAAAATATATGTACATATATGTGTTAGAAATGCTTTATTTTACTTGACTTTTGTCATGGGTTAGGGCTGGGCTGGCTACTAAAATGTGGACAGAAGCTCTCTAACCCTCTCTCCCCCCACAAACAGGAAAGAATAGGGAATGAGGCAGAGAGACTTATTGGTTAGAAAAGATAACTAAAACAGCTTTAATGAAACAATAATAGAAATAATAGTGAAATGATAAAAATAAAGAACTATATACAACTATATATATGTCTGATATCTAACCCAACTCCCAATCCAACAGCAATTTCCACTGGTGCTGCAGAGCAGGCAGCACCAGGGAAGCCCCAGGCTCAGCATCAGCGGGAGCTGGATACAGGGAGCTGGATTCAGGAACTCAGGATCTGGATCAAAAGCAGGAGATAGGACAGAGTCCTCCTTGGACACCGGCCATTGCGTAAAGAGAGAGAGGAGCTAAACTCTCCTGATCACTCAGTTTATACTAAATATGATGTATACGGGATGGAATACTCTCGTTGGTCACCTGTCTATTACCTGCCTATTACCCCCCGGGAGGTGCAGCTTTTGACTTCCTTGTGACCCCTCTTACTACCCAGCACCCCCAGCGTGGCACACAAGAGCCAGCGGTGGCCTTGGTCACTATAGGAATAAGTATAAACAAGAGCCTTTCTGCATCCCAATCCCAGGCAGTAACTGTAAATATCAGGTGTTATCACTGCCAGTAGCACACACTGTCTGTAGAAACATGCTGCTGACTTTAGAACGTGCAGCCTTTTAGAAGAGGTTGAGCTGGAAAATAAAAATCACTGAAGAGAATTGATTCTGTTTAGCTCAAACCAGGACAACTTTTAAAAGAAATATTTGCCCGTGCTTGGCAAACTGGGACAATGAACATGAGAAATCGAAGAATAGTGGAAAGCAGATATAGGAAAGACCTGGAGGTCATTCTAGTCATCCCAAATGCAAGATAATTCCCTATAGTATGCTCCTGAGAGATTAGTCCAGTCTGATTTTGAATGAATCTGCTGGTAGCATTTTTATGACCTCTCTGAGGAGGCTTGTGATTCTTAGACACAGAAGTTATTCAGGTATTAAAATTAAAATTAGAGTCAAAGGGAAAAAAACCTGAATAAAATCTTATGTATAGTTTTGGTTTGCTATCCAGATCTGATTAAAGTTAACAAAACATAATGAACGTGCGTGCAAGCTCTCAGCAGGAGGCCCGGCAAGACCTAACTGAGGATTTGGGGCTGAAGCAAAACAGTCTTGTCAAGCAGTTTAGATATTGAAAATAAGTGGATTTATATGTGAAAATTTCTGAAAACATCTTTATACATTTATACATCTCATCCCAAAAGAGAAAGAGGAAGTATAACTGTGGTTCATGTCTCCCATCGAAGTCCAGAGAACTCTTTTTTTCCCCACTAGAAAAATAAAGGTGTGCCTTTTCCTTGGCTTAGGTAACGTGTAATCACTATGATATGAAATCAAATCTTAATTAAGGTTAATTAGTTGGCAGCTTTAAGATAAATTCGTTGCATAAAGTAAATTCTAGATTCCATGCCAGCTCTCAAACATACCTTCTTGCACTAATGCATGAAAGCCCAGGTTTTTACCAGTGTTTTATGCAAGTCCACACAAGGAAACACATCTTTTTTCCAAAGAATTGAATCCAAAATTTGTAGCCCCAGGGATACAAACAGTGATAATTGAGTGCCCGCTACATCTCTCACACCAGCCCAGGTCAGGACTGTGCCTCAGGGTATTCCCACTTGCTCTGACTGTGGGTTTGTGGAGGCAAAGGAATAACCTGATCACAGTAGGCATCGGACTGACCCAGATGGAAGGGGTGGGGGGCTGAGGTGTTCAGGAAATCACGGGCAAATTTGTGGGTGAGCATCACACACCACACACCTGATTCCTTAAGGGCACGGTGCTGGAGACCGTCATGGTATCTGGACTTATCAGGCTGTGTGCCCTGCCTGCCGTGGTGGAGCACATGTGGGAAGAGTGAAGCTTTCTAGATGCTTCAGATAGGTTGGGCACCCTGAATACTTGCCAACTGGCAGTCTCAGACTAACATGCTGCAAAGGAAAGATCTAAAGGAAGGGGAGGAGAGGCAGCAGATGGTTCCCCCCTATCAAGGAGTAGCCAGGGCAGTGTTGTCTTGAACCCCTCAGCTTAGAAGATCTCCCAAAAGGAGAAGAAGGGAGATTCTGCCAGGGGTCCCAGCTTTTTCTTGAAAAACTCCCAAGCCAGCCAGGGCTTGGCTGTCACTATTTTCTCCTGTCTGGAGCTGGTCGTGAGCAGCCAGATAAAATGTCATCCTGCTGGTAGTGGATCTTCCTGATAGAACAGCCTCCTCTTACAATCCTACCTAACAATGAGGTTACAAAGAAAAATACAACATCTTAAAGCAGTTTTCTCCCATTCTGGAGGAATTCTCCATCAGCTGCTTCGGACAATAAAATAATTGTCTGCAGCACAGTTGTAAGGCTGAAAATCTGGCCCAAAATATCAGTTTATTTTGTCTTCAGCACGTTTCTAATTTGTCAGTGCAGACTGGTCTTACTCACAAGGGGGGGAAAGCTATTTTTGTGCTGTTGCCAAGATACTACCAGCACTAGCAGACTGATCAGATAGCAGCTGTCAATAGATGTGACAAACTAACACGATGATTCAAAGAAGGGAATTTAAATGATGTGTAACTAACAGTGGTACAGAGCCCGCCTGACATATCTCCCACGTGCATATCTCCTGCTTCTGCCTGGAACACTGGGTAAGTCGGTCCCATTCCTTCGCAAAGCTCTCCATGACACTGAATATCATGAGAGGTGGCTGGTGCAGGGAACAACCTAGTTATCATTCACAAACCCCACCACAGAACCCGTACTTCATACCTAGCAAAATTCCCATAAAAGCATACAATATACCCCAAAGGCTACTCTAAAGATGTCTTTGAGGAGCACTGTGTTACCAGCAAGAATGATGGCGCAAGCTAGGATCGAAAGGCATTGAGAGTGTAAGTGAATGCAGAAACAGAAGGGGTAGTCATACCTAATGCAAACTAAATACTTTCAGGGAAAGCTTAACATAGTCCAGAAACATTTCACAAATGCAAGATTCTTTACCTTTATTGCTAGCTCTTCAGCACTAAAATCTAATCATGTCTCATACTTTCTTTGGAATTTCTTCCAGGATAGCAATTTTTCGCATAAAATGCTGCACTTAAAAGTATGTCCAATTTAAAAAAGACATAGTGGAAATAGGAGTCTGGATTTGCTCGATCTTTACACAAAAATCAAAGAATAAGCATTGGCAAAAATAATGCAATTTACATTCAGTAATGAAAATGTTTTTAACAGAATGTGTACACACTTTGCATTTATATGTCTGTAGCTTGGCATATATAGTGTAAAGAAATAATTTACCAATGATGCTAACTGTTACATTAGGGATTCTGTGCCCACATAAAAATGTAAAATATATCTCCTGATTGTGAGCCGTATGCACTTAAAATTTAAAATCTCCGTCCAATAAAAATGCTTCAAAGTCACCTTGCAAAATAGAATGTACGCAATACCACTAAATGCTACAGGAATAGATCTTTAAGCAGAAACTTTTTACCTAGGTATAATTAGTGTAATATTTTAAAAATATAATCACAAAAAAAAGTGGAATAGTGTTTTTCTATGTGTATGTATATGAACCTCTGTGTGTACACATATATGCATATATGCATACATATACAGACACACAAATCTATAGAATCATAAAATAGACAACATCAGGAATAGTATGATACTATTTCTGTAATTTGTATCTTTTGCTTTGCTGTAAGGCTTTAGATAACAGTAAACAAGACAAAAAGAGAATATATAGTATTTTGCTGAAAAAGCATTATTATAAAATGCCATCAAATGAGATAAACAAGGATCCTGAACTTCTCTGGGATGACAGTGAAGCTTGGACCAAGTACTACTACCAAGTACTCCACCAAATGGAGATCCCCTTAGACAAGCCTAGATTTGGAAGATGCTGAAGTTGCCAAGGAGTTAAAAAATCTGCAGCCGCCACTTCTAATATTTCTGGAAAATCATAATTTTTGCCTCTATTTCCCTGTCAGTCCTAAAGACAGGCCAGAATTCTCAGGCAGAAATATTAAATGTTTGATTAGTCCAGAGATTTCCTTTAGTTCGACTTTTCATCCCTATTGTCCCTTCTAGCTAATAAAACAAGGGTAAAGATATGTTACCATATTAGGTTTATGTGACAAGGTTTTGGTAGTGGAGAAGACTGTAGGGGTGGTTTCTGCGAAAAGATACTAGAAGCTGTCCCCATGTTGGACAGGGCCAATGACATCTGGTTTCAAGACAGACCTGCTGCCAGCCAAACCTGGGCCACTACACATTGGTAGTGACTCTATTATAACTTATTTCGGAAATGGTAAAAAAGCACAGCAGCTGGGAGAAAAGAGTGAGAAAATGTGAGAGAAACAGCCCTGCAGACACCAAGGTCAGTGAAGAAGGAGAGGAAGAGCTGTTCCAGGCACCAGAGCAGAGATTCCCCTGCAGCCCATGGTGAAGACCATGGTGAGGCAGCCCATGGACATTAACAGTGGAGCAAATATCCACATGCAGCCCATGTAGAACACACACCAGAGCAGGTGGAAGTGCCCTGAAGGAAGCTGCAGCCTGTGGGGAGTCCAGACAGGGTGAGGCTCCTGACAGGAACTTGGGTTCATGCAGAACAGCCAACGTAGGAGCAGGTTTTCTAGCAGGACCTGTGACCTCATGGTGGACCTTTGCTGGACCAGTCCATTTATAAAGGACTGTATCCCATGGAAAGGGGAAGAATTGCAGGCTGTGTGAAGTACCCACATTGGAGCAGCTCAGGAAGGGTTGTTTCCCATTGGGATACCCCATGTGGTTTTCATTTTTGTTCTTATTTCTTACTATCCTACTCTGTTTTAGATATTTGATCATAAATTAAATTATTTCTCCCAAGTAAAATCTGTTTTGCCTGTGATTGCCATTGGTAAGTGATCTCCTTGTCATTATCTCAACCCTCAAGCTTTTCATCTCCATTGTACAAAAAGATGTGGAGAAACTGGAGAGGGTCCAGAGAAGGGCCACAAAGATGATTAAAGGACTACGAAGCCTGCTGTATGAGGAAAGGCTGAGAGGATTGGGTTTGCTCAGCCTTGAGAAAGAAAGCTTAGGGAAGACTTTATCACCATGTTCCAGTATTTAAAGGATGGCTAAAATGAAGTTGGAGATTATTTTTACAAGAAGTCACATGGAAAAGACAAGGGGTAACAGGTACAAGTTACTCTCAGGAAGATTTCAGTTGGACACAAGAGGAAACTTTTTCACAATGAGAACAGCCAGCCATTGGAATAATCTCCCCAGGGAAGGATGGAGTCCACAATATTGAACACTTTTAAGATTCATTTGGACTGAGTGCTAGGCCATCTTGTCTGCTGTACTTAGGTCAATAAAGATTGGACCAGATAATCCTTGAGGTCCCTTTTAATCTGATTTCCTATGATTCTATGATATTTTCTCCCCCCTGTCCTGTTGGGAAGGGGGAGTGGTAGAAGAGTATGGTGGGCACCTGGCAACCAGCCAAATTCAGCCCCTTACAGTTACTAAATTCACCAAAATTTTATGAATTTCAAAATAGAAGGACAAAATTTGTACCAATCCAATATTGCAGGTGGAACAATAAACAACTACTGAGTCGTATGATTCCCGTAATATTTAGTTTTGTTTTCTTTTGTTTTCTTTTGTTTTATTTTACTGCTCTGCACAAGTACCTAGTAAAATGCTATAAGGGAATCTCCAATGAAATCAACATGTAAAGTGATGAAAAGTTTTACACTTTGATGGATTCCTAAGCAAACAGGAAACTTCTGATGATGTCTCCTCGGAGACTTTTTCAAAGAGCCAGGAACAAAAAAAAAAGACAATTTAGACAGCCATCAGATCAGAAGTGACAGATTTGCTCTCCTAGCACTTATCCTGCAAAACAGTTATTTTTGCATTCAGTTTTAAACATGAAAAATGTGTGATCACTTACCATCTTAAGTTAACCATAAGCTTATTTAGCAGCAAACAGGAATGAATGCTAGTTCTTGATATCTCATTATTTTTGGTTGACAAGTATGAGGCAGAAGCAGAATTAGGAAAATAAAACATCACAGAACAATAGAAGTTGAATGTTATTTCTTAAAAACTGAAGACATAAATAAACCTAGACATTCTTATTCGTGTTATTTCAAATAAGTTGTCTTCAAATTAAAATTCCTTTTTAAAATAATGAACTAATGATCAGCTAAAGTATTCTCAAATGACCATTAATCTTCAAGACATTCCCTGAGATTTTTGTTTTATTCTTTGCTCGTAACTACGCCAGAACAGAATCTTCTTCTGGAAGAGACCTGGGTGAAAATAGAGAAGAAAGGTAGGGCAAAAAGACATTCAAAATAGTCATAAGACTGAAGAGGTGAAAATGCTTTGGGTTTATGTAGGAGTTTAGAACATCGCATTCCAAAATTCTGATTCAGGCTCACGTGTTTCAGGTGTGCCAGAAACCACCCTTGCCTTCAGTTTCCCACTGGAAAAAGGTAGCAATAATATTTACTCATCTCTTATGGCTGTCAGAAGGAAATCCCACATGCTAAGTGTCAAGAATCAAGGCCATTGTCGTATTTTTTAGCTTCTAATATCAGCCCACAGGGAGAGACAGGAGACTGAGAATTTTAGAAGCCTAAGTGGGATAGAAATAAGAATATGGGTCCTCAATAACTTTTGAGGAGGAATAAAAAACAAAAGTAGTATTGTAGCCTAAATGCATGCAGAAAGTCTCTCTGAATACGTGAGGTAGTGTACTCTAATATTAAACTTGAACTTTGCAGAAAGAAACTGTCAGGAAGGAATAACTTAATTTAGGAAACTTTGTAAAGGCTCTGACTGGAACAGTAGAATTCAGAAACATAGAACTACAGAAAGAAAAAGAGAGAGAGAACAGGTGCCACTCTGGAAGTATCCGTAGCCAGTTGCTAGGTCATGTTGTGTGATGCTGGTAACCTGGAGTAAAGTAGGTGCTCTGTCTTGTCTAACACAAAGCCTTGCGGTCAAACCTCCTGTATCTGAAAGTCTTCAACAGTTCACCACTCTTTAATCTGTTTTCCCATTACATTGCCTGGTTTTGAGAAGGTAGTATACCCTGAACCCCTCAGACTTATATCTAAACACCCTTGACAATGTTAAACTAAGCTTTTTACAGTCATGATAAAAAACAAATATTGTATATACTACGGAACAAAGTATCTACACCAAGAGTTATGTAATTGACTGATCTTCCCTTTGTGATTATGTTCTTCCCACCTTGCTGTTTCATCCACTAATCTTGTTCCATATATGTCCCCAGAGTTAAAACCCTCTGAGCACAGACTATACCTGTCTACATGCCTAGCATGTTTTGGATGATGCCAAAATATACACAGCACACAAATAGTGATAACAGCTTCACCATATCTGTACCGTAAACTTTTGCAAGTTGGGTGTTTGCGTGGTGGTGTTTAGTTGAATCACATTAATTGAACTCACTGTTTTCGCAAGCACAGGTACTTAGTGCTCTTGCCAAAATATCTTAGCCTTTGATGCTGCTGTAATATTCTCTAACCTTGTTCTTGTATCACACCCTATAACGTCTTTTTGTTTTGAAGGGCGAGGGTTTATTTCCACTGAAACAAGCCATCCTCTGACGTCAATAGACTGAAATTTGGGATAACAAGAAAGAAATTGCCTAATCGTAGCAGGCGAAAAAAAAAAAATGAAATGAAAGACTTGTGAATGACATCTTCCTACGGAAGAGGAAAAGATAAAGACCTGAAATAATAATAACCAGATGCCTACTCATTAACCGCCCTGTCAGCAGTTTAAGACTTTCCAAGTCTTTCTATCAGCAGATGGACAATTACACTGGTTGTTTTCCTCCATACACACTTTGAAGTTCTTTTTAACTCCTTACGTGTGTTTTTACATGCTAGATGCTTTCAGTTGTTAAGCAAGGCAGATTTCATCCCCTAGGTCTTCCACTGAGGGATCAGTCATATAAATCAGTAATTTCTGTTAAAATTCCTTTATTATTAAAATTATTAGTTATGAAAGTTATTAAAATTGTGTTTGTGTTTTACCATCACAGTTGGACAGTGCTGTTGTACTCAGGAGCCAGCTGTAGTTACCTGATATGGGAGAACATATATGAAGGCATGGATGATCATAATCACCCACAGACTGAGAGTAGCTGAGAAGGTGCTTTGGAGGATTATAGAGGAAACAATTTTTTTTCACTATAGTTTTCAGAGAAATATAATCTGTCTGCCGCTTCCTGTGCCACATATACCTTTTTTAGGGTTCATCATCCAGTTGAACATCTTTGTCTTCTCTCTGTGCTTCCCACACAACAGAAGTTTAGCAAACTTATCTAGATGGGAGATGGATTCTTGAATGAGTAAAACAAATATTCACAAGTACACATAGTCGGATTCTTAGAATTAGTCACAAGCTATTTGAGTTAATGAGAATTAAGCATTAAAAATGGCTCATGACCTTCCACTGATAAATAGAAGACTAAGGGTACTATACTTTGAAGTGCTCATTCGAGTGGTTTGTTGTAACCTGAATTAAATCACAGAAAAATCTGAACTGTATCAAGGCTGCATATACAATCAACACGATTTTTTTTTTAAAAAAAAAAAAAGTAAGTGCATTTATTAACACGACTTCAACTTCATGGCCTTCAGAAGAGAGGTCGTAGCGTAAATGTACAAATCAATAAAGCCTGTTTACTGATCAGTCTGAACAATACAGAATTATGTATTAGGGGTGATAAGGAAGAATACTGTTTTCTCATGTTCCTGAAACAGTTATCAAAATAAGAGTATAACCTTCATTTTCTTCCATGGATCTTTACCAGATTAAAGAACAGAAGGGTCACGGGTTTGATTCCCATTTGGTTCTCACATGTTGTCTGACCTAGTCGAGAGGTGACGTCCCTGCCCATGACAGGGAGGTTGGATTAAATGATCTTAAGATCCCTTCCAGCCTAGGCCATCCTGTGATAACAGAAAGGCATTAAAATTGTTCAGTTGAGAGAGTAGTAGTTTTTAATATTTGACGTTTAAAAATGCTACGTATACCTGTCCCAAAAAGAGATAAAGGAATGTAATCCCAGATGGAGTGAAATGTCTCCTTTTGCGTTATAGGGTTTAAGGTTTTTGGTTTGGGGGATGTTTTTCTAATTTTCACCTTCAGCTTTTATATGCAGACTATAGACCAAAGGACTAGATTTCAGAAAAGAAAAGTATTCAGAGCATTTAGTCTTACTTATTTAGCAGGGAAAATCATTTATCATCTACTTTATGAACTCTTAGTTGTCTCAGTGATAAATGCTGTGGAAATCATAATGGTCTTTTACCATCCATGGATCTGCATAAGGACCATTAAGGTCAACTTTTCTTCAACTGACCCTAGAACAGAGACAGAGGGTAAACAACATCATAGCTGTGGACACCTGGGCTTGGCCAGCTCTGGGAAGGGGCATTCTAAGTTGTTCCTGATGTAAATTCTTCCAGAGGACCAACACAGGAAATTCTGCTTTTTGCTACCTTCAGCTCTCCCATCCACAGCACCTATCTTCCCTTTAACTCTGAGTACAGAGTCAAGCAGGAACCAGTTGCTCTGAAAAACTACCTCGACCAAGTCTGTATGAGCAGGCAGCTTCCTGCTCTTTTAGAATTCTCCAGTGATCATTTATGGTTCCAAATTCAACTTCTCATCTTAGTGAAGGTCATAATCAGTTAATACATGCAAGTCTTGGACATTTTGAAGAAGTATATAAACTATTAAACTAAGTATATGGACTATATAAAACTTCAGGGCAACAAAGCTGGTGAAGGGCCTGGAGCGATTGAGGGAGCTGGGACTGTTCAGTTTGAGGAAGAGGAGGCAGACGGGGGACCTCATCATGCTCTACAGTTACTTGAAAGGACATTGTAGAGAGATTGGTGCTGGTCTCTTCTCACAGGTAACTAGGGACAGAACCAGGGGGAATGGTTTCAAGTTGCAACAGGGCAAGATTAGGCTGGACATTAAGAAGAAATTCTTCACGGAAAGAGTGGTCAGACACTGGAATATGTTTAAGTTTGGCTTAGACATGGTGTTGGGTGATATGGTTTAGGGGTGAACTTGTACTGTAGGGTTAATGGTTGGACTCAGTGATCCCAAGGGTCTTTTCCAGCCTGAACTGTTCTATGATTCTATGATTCCATGATTTAAAAACATGTTTTAAGGGTAGTTAAAATTGTCAAAGTTTCGATTTTCAAAATCAGAACTAATTCTGAGTGAAAATATTAACTTTTTAGTTTGAAGCAAATCACACAATCAGAGAATGGTTGAGAGTGTAAGGGGCCTCTAGAGATCTTCTGGTCCAAGCTCGCTCTTCAAGCAGTGCCACCTAGAGTCAGTTGGCCACGACCATGTCCAGACAGGTTTTGATCATCTCCAAGGCTGGAGACTCAACAGCCTGTGCCAGTGCTTGGTCTTCCTCACAATGAAAAAGTGTTTCCAGATGTTCAGATAGGACCTCCCACATTCCAGTTTATGCTCATTGCCTCTAGTCCTGTCAGTGGGCATGACTCTAAAGAACATGGTTCAATTTTCTTTGCACCATCCATTGATAAGATCATCCTGAGACTTCTCCAAGTTGAACAGTCCCAGTTCTCACAGCCTTCCTTCATAGGAGAGATACTCCCATCCCTCAGTCATCTTCATCACTCTTCGTTGTACTCTGTCCAGTATGTCAATGTCTCTCTTGCACTGGGGAGGCCAGAACTGGACACTGCACTTCAGTTCTGGCTTCACCAGTGCTGAACAAAGGGAAGGATCACCTCCTTCAACCTGTTGTCAATGCTTTGTTTAATGCAGCCCAGAAGGGCATTGGCCTTCCACATTGCTAGCTCATGTCCAGCTCAGGAGCCTCAGGACCTTCGATGCCAAGCTGTTTTCCAGCCAGGTGGACCCCACATGTACTGGTGCTTGGGGTTGTCCCTCCCCTTGTGCAGGACTTTGCACTTCCCCTTGTTGAACTTCATGATGTTCCTGTCAGTCAATTTTCCAGCTTACCAAGGTCTCATTACATGGCTGCAAAGCTACCCCCAACAAGCCTACAAAATCACTGTGGCACATCTTACAATACAAAGCCATTGCTAAAATTTCCAGCGAGTAAATGGAACAATATGATGAGTAGGAATCTAGTTCATCAAAGAAAGCTTCTTTTTCATGTCAGTAAATCACATTTTCTCTGAACTCCTATTATCAATCAAGAAAAGCAGCAATGTTTCACAGTAAAGCAATTTAGTAGGAATTTATGAATGTTGGGAAGTGGCAAATTAGGGTAGATACTACATTGCTCAGCCTGACTAGTTATACTGCCAGCTGAATATGACTATATTAATTATGGGTATTTTACTTTTTTTAACGCAGTCTTTCATGCCTTTATGCAACATAAACTGTAGTAATGGATTAAACACAGCCTTGAAATCATGACTGCACAGGGTCTTGTCTTGCCTTTTAAGATAAGAAGGATGCTATCAACTCAATGAAAGGATCTTAGCTCAATCAAAGGACCTTAACTCAATGAAAGGACCTTAATTCAGTGAAAGGCCTCCCTTAAAGTGGGAGGTTAATTTGGATTTTGTGATTGACTTCTTGTGTGGATGCCCATCTTCTAAATTCCGAAGTGTGTAATTTGGGATAAAGACCCTTATTTTAGAGTCAGAGGATGTGATTCATCTCATTTAGCTTCGGACTTCTACAGCTGAGATGTTTATAATCAAACGAGTCATCTTTATAGTCAAATAGAAAGACAGAGACACACAGAGGATGTGATTTATATGCCCTATTTTAAACTTCAACCTTTAGAAAAAGATGAATCATATACTGGAAATTAAATTGATTATTAAAGGAAGTCTAAATAAGTGATTCAGTGTGAATATCTAAAGTTCTGTGGGATTAACCTGCCCAGGAGTTCAAAAGCAGTTAATTTCAGTCACTATTTTATATCCTAATTTAGCCTGGTTTCATTTTTCATGTAGATTCGACTTAAGTGAATCAATGCAGCTTCCATATTACTGCTTCTACTTTCTGTTAACTCAGTTTCTCAAAAAAATTCCCAGATAAATGCTCACAAATCCTAATCCCACCAAATATCCAATGAGATCATTATCTTCAGTAACCAGTTGCAAAATTTTCATGTACTGCATGTAGACTTCTGCTTTCACATCATTCCAGACTGTGCTCATTTCTCACACATATTACAGCCTTCAATGACCAGGTTTTTCTGAGTAAAGGAATGTTTCAGCTAGCCTAGATGAAACCCAGTCATTTTGTAGAAAATTTCTACAAAATATATATTTGCAGAAATCATTCTCTCTTATTCCCTCATTTTCTATCACAGTTTATCTTGCAGCTTGTCCCACTGATATTATATTGAACACTAAATTTGATAATATCTTACTGTACCTCATGCTTGATTTCTTTAGTATAAGCACAATTTGCAGTATTTTACTGCATAGTGAAAAGGAAGTTTATCACATAGCTCCTTGCACACAGATACCCAGGAACAGTTTTGTGTACTGCAAATTTGTGATGGGAAGGAAGATAAAAAGTCTAGACTACTGAACAGCCTGTTTCAGGTAATTCAGCAAACCAGAAACTCACACTAAGGAGAGAACTTTTCAGGCAGGAATGGGAATTCAGTTGTAGGCATGATTTTGAAGATTAACAGAGAGATGGCTGAACAGAGTCAATATCCAGTGTGGTTTGCCTCAGGGTCATGAAGGGAACTCCTCCAGACTGTGTCATGGCAGGACTGCATTCCAGAAGGGAGATTTTTAGGTTGGGTGGTACTTTCAAGAGAGATTAGTGTTCAAAATGAATTGCTAATTACTCTGTTTGCTTGATTTCTTGTGAAACAGGGAGAAGCCATGCACGTAGCTGCAAGATATTGTTTTAAGGATTGCATCCTAACAGACTGGAGGTCTAACGCCCCACTGACTGAGCCGCTTGATTTCTGAAGAAAGCCTGTTATGACAAGAGTGCCCCATGACTTATCCAAAAATCATTTAGTCTGTCAGCCTATCAGGTTTCATTGGTGAAATATATTGTTGATGTTATATTGGACAACCCTTGGTGATGTTCTATTATGTGCCCCATTAGCTAGCAAACTTGCAATTTAAAGGAGAAAGCACCAAGTAGAATTTTTACGTCTCCAAAGTCAGTGCGCAAAAAAAAGGTTTTTGCTTGTTATATATAAGTATACACACTGCTGAAAATAACAAAATGTTACACATTTATTTACAAAACTGAATATGTAATAATTCTTAGGACCATAGATTCACTCTTTTATTGAAATCTGAATCGCATTTTCAGTAGACTGTTCTCTGTTCAAACTTTTGAAAAATTTACCTTAAGTCATTCCTAGACTCTTCTTGGCTGATTTTTTGCTCAAAACAGTAGTTACATATGACTACATATAATATAACTACACTAAAAAGGAGATAGTAGTTTTACAGAGGCAAGCTTTAAAAGGAGCTAACCATATGAAATATTGAACTGTTTTGAGTTTAGGAGAATACAGTCAAAATGTCAGCAAAACTTTAGATTGAGGAATTGTGACTTTCCTTGCATTTCACATTAAAGGTTATGCATCCCTCGTCATCTGCTATTTGCCTATATCTACTATTAAGGTATATGGCCACGCCTGCAGCAAGGTTTCAGAATCTGCTTGACTCAGGTATGACAAATCTTTATACGTGCATGTTGCCACATATAAATATAGATATTGGATATTTTGATTAACAAAAATGGGATGGAGTTCAATAGTCCTTCATTTCTGAAAAATCACTTTTTCCATAGTTCTTTCCAAATTCCATCTACAAATTTTGATCATGATCTTGTTAATGATAGTGGTAGTATTGTCATTTCAGATAGATTTTTTAAAATGTAGTCACTCTAATGACAAAATAAAGACATGAAAAAAATCTGATGCAATAAAAATGTTAAAATGTTAAATTTTAAAAAAAAATGTTCTCAATATTGAACTATAAGGAGTGAAGTGACGTGATCATGCCCCTCTACTCAGCTTTGGTGAGGACTCACCTTGAGTATCGTGTACAGTTTTGGGCCCCTCACTACAAGAGCGACATTGAGGTGCTGGAGAGGGTACAGAGGCGGGCTGCCAAGGTGGTAAAGGGCTTAGAACACAAGTCGTATGAGGAAAGGCTGAGCAAGCTGGGGCTGTTTAGCCTAGAGAAGAGGAGACTGAGGGGAGACCTCATCGCTCTCTAAAGCTACCTGAAGGGAGGTTGTAGAGAGACGGGAGTTGATCTGTTCTCCCTAGTGGAGAATGATAGGATGAGGGGAAATGGATTTAAATTGCACCAGGGGAGGTTCAGGTTAGATATTAGGAAGAATTTCTAACCTGAAAGAGTTGTCAGCCCTTGGAACAGGCTGCCCAGGGAGGTGGTTGAGTCACCATCCCTGGGGGTGTTTAAGAGACGGGTGGATGTTGCATTGGGGGACATAGTTTAGTAGGTTGATAGAGCTGGGACAAAGGCTAGACTCGATGATCTTTAAGGTCTCTTCCAGCTGAAACTATTCTATGATCCTATGATTCTATGATTCTATAAATTTCACCACTGAAGAGGCCTTCAAACAGTTGTATTGGGGAAGATTAGCTTCCACTATGATCCAATGATATAGTAGTTTATGCAAATTAAGCTTTTTATTTCAAAGGTTAATCTCATTAAATTACCAGAAATTAGAATGATATGTTCATGGAAACCGACTATGATGCATTTGTCTAGCATAGCTTCTCATATTCCCAAGAATTCAGGCACTGCCTTTGGCTCCTGTGAACCTCAGGTCTGAGACAGCACAGCAATTCCCACAACAAAACCTGGCCTTTTGCTGTATCACTTGCTTAACAGACAGTGCTTGTGATTTCAGTATGACTCACACATTACACGGTGCTTTTTTTCTTAAAAATTAGCTTCTAAATCTTAACAATTGCCTGAAAATCTCAGGCAGCCAGCTAAGGGGTCTGAGATTTTAGTGCAAATGGTTTAAAATTTGCAGGTTTTCCACCCCTGCAGTACACAAAGTTGTCTATTAAGAGCAATGGCTTTGGGACTGTGCTGGTAATTTCCACCCTGGTTTTCTGGTTTCTTGAATTCCCTGTTAATTCTGACGGCTCTCTGGCTCCCCATTCAACAAACGCTCAGGTGCTTTGATTGCCAGGTTGCTGAGAGTGAATATCCTTGGCTGACTGCTTTTCTGGATTATCTGCTACCTGAGCACTCAGCTTTCCTCAATGGCAAGCCTTGAAGCTGAAGTGGCAGAGAAGGACCTGATGCTATTAAATGTAAGAGATTAGGCACTTATAGAGGTCTAGCTCCAAAATTTCATGACAGGGAATGAAGCCATACAGTGATGAAGGCAATCAAGCAAACTGGCAGAATGCCAGGGAATTTCTACCCCTGCAGAAATCTGCCAAGTTTTGACAAATGTTTTCTTGATATCAACATGTTTTGATTCAGTGAATCTGAGCTTCATGACTTAAATAGTGTCCCACCAGAAAATGTCCAATCCTTTCTGGAAGGAAGCTAGCAATTTGACTCATTAATAGAATTTAAGCTTTGTGGATTTAATTTTAAAACCGATCCACTCTTCCATAAAGATAAATTATTTATGAGTCATGAGAGTTGTTCTTAGTTTCAGTTCTCAGGGAAGGGTAACTGAAGTCAGTAGTGCTCTTTTAATTCATTGCCTGGCAGTGGTGTGAATTCTCCTCAACAAGTACATCCCTTTAAGATGTATTCCCATCTGAGACACTCTCATCTGTTAGAGAACGGTACAATATCTTCTTGTGCATCTTGCATGCTTTAAATGGTAATGACTGTCTTACTTCATTTAGCAGAATTTCTGCTTTTCCTGATTGTGGGTTTTTGTCAGGTGAGTGGGGTGGGTGGTTGGGATGGGCTGGATTTTTCATTTGTTTGGTTTGGTGGTAGTAATGCCTGCAGCAGCTTCTCTTAATTTGTGAAAAAACTGTTTCTGGGAGGAAGAGAAAGAGATTTTCAGGGTGTTTGTGTACATATTTTAGTGTTTATTGAAAAAGAAGAACACCAGAACTATCTGCTGGAAATGTTTGCCACTAGCTTTCACACTGATGCCACAGACCTGTTTACACTGGGTTCTGAGTTTTCTCGTACCACTCTAGGCTGTGATCTTCTCAGATCACAAAAGCTGAGTAGGATCAGAGCTACCCAGTGTTTAACCGAAAGAAGTCCAAGGAAAACCCCAGGTAACAGAGAGTGGGATGAAGAAGGCATCTTACCCTCTCATTCAGAAGGGAGCCAGCCTGCTGCCAGAGGCAGCGTGTACCGACAACACTGGGCCAAATGCTTCTGTGCGATTAAACCCCACTCAGTGTAGAAGCAGATCTAAGGTGGAAACATTCCTAAATGAAGCTATATACACAGTCTGTTTTCCCAATTGGTTTTGTTATTCCGTTTATCTGCTTTTCTGCCTTATGTAAAACTGGTCCCATATGCCTGATCCAAAGCTCCTGTGATCTATGCATATCCTTTGTTTTCTCTTGAGATATTTTTATAATTGCATTTGCCACTGTCTGAGGTGAGTAAATTCTTTCGAATTCTCTTTGCAGCCATTCCATTCTCTTGCACAGATTTCAGTTTCTTCCACTGCTACTCAGTACAGAGAAATCTGATATACCCCCACAGGTTTAAGTACAATTCAAATTAAGTTTGACCATATCTCACAAGCTCTTCATTATTCTTAAAGAAATCTCTCACATACCAGTGGAGGAGGTTTTCTAATCATGTTTTAATGCCTTCTATGGATATTTTTGTAAAAGCTCTCCCCAGTATTTTCTACTCATTGTGTTGCCTTACAGCTGTTGACCTCTGTGCATACGAGTAGTTTGGGACACCAGCTATATTGGACATTTGCTTCATTTTTTACTAGTTTTTCCTATTCAACAATCAAAACAACTGCCCTTATTCAGAACTTGTATGTTCTTCATATGACGTTGTGCACAGTGAAATTCTTTGAAATCCTGTAGTCATAGAATTGTTTAGGTTGGAAAAGATCTTTAAGATCTTCAAGTTCAACCATTAACCTAGATATGTTGGTTGCACCACTAAACCATGTCCCTAAGTACCCCATCTACTCATCTTTTAAATATCTCCAGGGGTGGTGACAGCACTGCTTCCCTGGGCAGCCTGTTCCAATGCTTGGCAACCCTTTCACTAAAGAAATGTTTCCTAGTAGTCAGTATAAACCTCCCCTCGTGTAGTTTGAGACCATCTCCTCTTGTCCTGTCACTAGTTACTTTGGAGAAGAGATCAACACTCATCTCTCTACAACCTCCTTTCAGGTAATTGTAGAGAGTTATAAGGTATCCCCTCAGTCTCCTTTAATCCAGGCTAAACAACCCCAGTTTCCTCAGCTGTTCATCGTAAGACTTTTTCTCAAGACCCTTCACCAGCTTTGTTGTCCGCCTTTGGATACATTCCTGCAACCCAGTGTCTTTCCTGTAATGAGGGCCCCAAAACTGAACACAAAAATGGCAACTGAAACGTTTGTTGCTACACATATTTATTCCTTCTGAATATGTTATTGCATGTTAACATGATTTTGCCATAGCTTTATTATATAGAATGAAAAGCAATTCTAATGTCATATTGTGATTATGAAAAAAGGCAACTCCACTGTTTTAGGATGCGTGTTTCTTTCTACTAACTGCCGGGAGGGTTATATAAATACTGTTAAAGAACAAGTATCTTCCATCAATACTGTGAGAATTCTTGAAATAAGCTGAAATGAAACTTGTTCAAACTCTAACAAAAATTATTTTTTTTTCACTGTATGAAAATACAGTTAATGTGTAAGCAGCCCAGCATGTTCATTTCGTGACTAGTGAGTTTTTTTGCTAGTGGGGGCAGGGCTACAGGATGGCTTCTTGCGAGAATTCCAGAGCTTCCCCCAGCCCAGGTAAAAGTCGAACCCAACTCTGGCTGGGGCTGAGCCAGAGGAGAAAACCTACTGGGCAACTTCCATTCCTTTGTGTTGGGAGTTGCTTTGCTTTGGAGAGAATGGGCATATAAGCACAGCAACCATGTGATCAACAAGGTCTGTGAGGAAGGAGGGGTAGAAGGGCACCAGAGCAGAGATTTTGCTGAGGCCCATAGTGAGATGGCAGGCTGAAACCCTGCCACCCAAGGAGATTAGCAGTGGTGAAGGATCCAGAATATAGCAGCCCATAAAGGACCCCATGACACAGCAGAGGACTACTCCTGAAGCCTGCCATGACTCCAAGTGAAGCCTGTGCTAGAGTGGTCCGTTGCTGAGAGGACTGCCAACCATGAGAGGGACTCATGCTGGAACAGTTCAGGAAAAAACTTGACCATGTGGGAAGGACTCACATTTGAGAAGCTTGAGGAAGACCATCTTCCGTGAAAGTGACGACACGTTGGAGCAGGGGAAGACCTCTCCCTGAGCAGGAAGGAGAGACATGGACATTCTGTAATGAATAGACTGCAACCCCCAGCCCCTGCATTGCTGGGGGAAAAGAGAGAGCCAGGAAGAAGTGGGGGGTGGGGGGAATGTGTTTTTTAAGATCTAGTTGTATTTATTTTCTCACTAGTCTACTTTGATCTAATTGATTGAGGGCCAGTTTAGCTCAGTGGGTTGAGCGTGGTGCTTGAAACACCAAAGGTGGTGGGTTCGATTCCTGTTCAGTTCTAACTGTTGCCTGACATAGTCAAGAGGTGACATCCCTGCCCATGACAGGGAGGTTGGATTAAAATGATCTCTGAGGTCTCTTCCAGCCTAGGCCATTCTATGACCTATGATTGGTAAACTGGTGGTAGTCCTGTTGTCAAAATTAAATTGGTGTTTTCTCCCCAAGTCTTCTCTTTTTTTCTGCCTATGACTGCAAGTGGTGAGACCTCCCTGTCCTTATTCATGGTCCTCAAGCCTCTTGCTGAATTTTCTCCTCCCCATCCCAAAAAGGAGGAGGGTAGGAGTGAGTGAGCAACTGTGTGGATCTTTGTTGCCATGTGGGTGGGCTCAAACTGTGGTACTCAGTTGCACAGAAGTTTTGGCTTTTATCTTGTCTGTAAAGGCTGATAGCTAGGTCACTAATGTAATTCCCGCAGTACATATTTTCTTCCCTTTACCACTGTTTGCCATGGATCATATTTGTTCAAATTCTTATTCCAGAAAGGGAATAGTTTTCCAGAATCTTCATAAGCATATGCTTAGTAAGAATTATCAAGGCAGTTTGTCACAGGGAACACTTTTAACAGGTCCTAATAATCAACCAGAAATTTTATTTTACGCATTGTGATTTCCTTCTTCTCAACCAAATTCCTTCAAAACAGCCCTTACCTATACATAGACTGAAAGTATTATTTGGTATACCAGCTACTTAAAAGGTGGGCTCCATCTACTAAGCCATCAGCAAATAACTTATATCAACTTTCATCAATCTTAACCTTTTTTCACAGCTACATTATATAGATGGTTTACAGGCCTCTGATATAATCAGAATTTTCTTGAAATATTTGCAAATAATTTACAATTCATAGTAAAAATACTTCTATTAGTTCCAAGATATCTGACCATGTACATTTTGTACTATAAAATGTATTGTATTACTCTATCAAGGATATATGCTATTTTAGTTGTTCGTGATATGTCTGAAATTTATGTCAAGGCCAAATTTCATTAGCACTGTCCTGTAAGTTCAGATACTTGAGAACACCAGTCCGCTGGTTCACTCTGGAAGAATGTCCTTCCCATCTTAGATTTTCCTTTTTATCATTACCTATTATTAGTATCTCTATAGTAAGATCCATACTTTCATTACAGTTGTTTTACAGACTTCATCCTCTCCATCTTCTGTGAGAGGGATTTGTTAAACACTTAACTAAAGTCTCTGAGCAGCCCCATCTACACTGAGCTATCTGGGTTTGGGCCAGATGATGCCAGAGGTCCTTTACATGATCAGTTATTTTATTCTTCTGAGGCTTTTTGTCTAGACTGGTAAGACATATTTCTCCTCTCCAAAAGAAAAACAAAAAGTTTTGTAGTACAGTAAGTAAGACTAACATGGCCTGTTTTGCTAAACAAATTGCCATTTTACTCCATTTTTGTTGACCTCCATTCCTTACCCTGAAAATCTGACATGTAGCCTGGTACATATGTGGTCAGACAGCATACCTGTGATTGTTACTTTATCTCTTTTATACAACATTGCACACTATGGACTAAACTTCAGTTAAACACACTTCTCACAGGGCTGAACTGAAAACTAAAGAACTCAAGTAATTAAAAAATATTTATTCGTTTCATCTTGATTTGTCTTTATTATCTTGTGTTGCCTTTTTTTTTTTAATAGAATATTACTTTAGTTATTATCTTTTCAGTCTGCTAAGCGGAAGATCTCCAACATCTAACATTTTCTTGTTGGAAAGATAGCTGTAGACAAAGCACAAGTCGTATTTATCTTTTTATTCACTTACACACATTGAATTCTTTCCAGCGTTCTCAGGCTTTTTTTCCCTTAAATTATGTCTACATTCTCTGTGTTTTCCAATATTATTTCAAATGGGGATATAAGGGGTAAAAGCAGGATCTGATTGATTAATGGCATATTCAGAGGTTTACAGAAGTTTTATTATTTGTCTGAATTACCATGACAGTACTGTCACTGTTCTTCAGTTCCTCAGCTTTACTTTTACAGCAGTACCACTTGCCCTTCAACAGATTTACAAATTCCTGCATGTTCCTATTTTTCATCGTATAAATGAGGAGTAAGTCAAGTGAGATTCAAACAGCTCTCTCATGAAAGGATAACTACTTAATAAGACAAGGTAAAATTAATTTTAAAAGTACATTCCTCACATATTGTAGGTTGACTGGCCTATTGAACAATTATCTTTTCAGTTGTTTCTCTTAGGACAGTAATTTCAGTTCTAAGTACTGAAAAAGATGGGCTATGCCAATAAGCCTTAATATGAGAGGGAATTTTCCCTGCCTCAGGTTCTGATCGGAATGCAAGATACATTGACAGTGACAGCTATACATTTACTAACATATTTCAGATGAATTGCTGGAAGTAGAACAATCAGTTTTGTCCACTTTTTGCAAACCTCTCAGTTTACCAATAGAGCTTCTGTTTGAAAATGATCTTCTATAATAAATGCAACTGTGCATGCACTACAATCAATATTTTGTTAACACTTGGAAAATTAAAACTGTTGTGGCACACAAGCTATATTTCTTATCTAAATTTAGTATTAAGTTTTATTTAAGTCACTTTAGCCTTGAGTTTTCTTGCCGTTATTAGTTATCAGTGTCTTGCAATGAACAGTTAAAACATAGTTACCATGAACATTGTTTTTTCTTGATAAATAAAAGTTATTCTTCATCCTTTTTAGCCTTTTTCATAACAATCTGTAGTTATTTAGAGGCAGTTCTCTACACAGTTTAGACAGACCTGCCACGCTCTGCATTTCTAGATAAGACAAAAAAAGAAAAAAAGTTTTCATCTACAAATTTGACTTGGGGTATCTTTGTCCAGTGGACCATTCAATCCCACTGTTTTCCGTTTCACTACTCTTTCTTACTTCAATTTCACATTCAGAAGAAAATCATATGTAGAAAAATACCCAAATGAAGTGAGTGTAGTGCAAACAATTGTTAAGCCAGTCCTGTAATCAAAGATTCACAGGTCTTTGTAGTCTAACCTCCAGAAATAATTTTTATATGTGTATAGGTTTTAGAGCTACATTGCTGAAACTAGAGCTGGATCTTTTTTCATCCAAGATACTGTTTTATAATGGAGTTTCATCATTTAAGAAGTCCTCTCATAAGCTAACTCTTGCAACATTTTCACTCAGATGATAGAAAAAACCACATTTCCTTTAACAAGATATTATAGACCAATAATGCAAGGACAAGAAAGAAGACCTGGGAAATATAGAAAAACAATTAGACTTAACTCACTTTCAATTCCTGGGAAAGTTACAGAGCAAATATTCCTGGAGACTGTGTCCAAACACAGACAAGAAAGTGATTTGGAACAGTAGAATGGACTGACCTTGTTGCCTTCTACAGTGACATGATTGGCTCTTTGGACAGAGAAAGAGCAGTGGTTGTTGCACGCCTTCATTTAGGAAGGCCCTTGACACCGTGTGCAACAACCTGCCTTGGTAATATCTGGACTTGTTAAGTGAACAAATAAGGTGGGTGGAAAATTCACTGGACTACTAGGCTCTCAGGCTTGTGATCAGTGACATAGGTCCAGCAGGTAGCTGGTTATTTATTAGTGACATCTTTCAGAGACTGATACTAGAGGCAACTCTGTCTAATATTACTAACAATCTGGACAGTGGGGTGGAGTGCACACTTCACATGTTCCCAAACGATACCAAACTAGGGGAGTAGTTGAGGGCTTAAATAGTGGCACTGCCCTCCAACTTTGGCAAAAGCAAATGTGAACTCCTGCTCCTGGGATGCAGTAACCCACACTACAGCATAGATTGGGGCCAGCCTGCCTGGAGGCTCTGCTGGACAACAAGCTGAGCATGGGTCAGCAGTGCGCACCTGTAGCAGAGGCCAAGAAGCTCCTGGGCTGCATTTAAAGTGTACAGCCAGGAAGCTGAGGGAAATTATTCTTCCCCCCTACACTTGTGAATCTCTGCTGGGAGTATTCTGCCCGGTTCAGGGCTCCTCAGGAGAAGAAAGATATTAGTAGATGGTGATACATCCACTAGTATGTTAACAAGTTGCCATGAAGCACATGGCAGACAAGGAGAGATGGAAAAATCAGGATCTAGTCAGCCTTAAGAAGGGAGTGTTAAAGAGAATGCTATTTCTGTCTACAGCTACCTAAAGGCAGAACAGGGAGAAGAGAGATCCAGACTCACAGAGCAAGGGCAGGAGGTAACAGACCCAAGTTGAAGTACGGGAAATTCCAGTTAAATACTACAGAAAATGTTTTAACTCTCAGGGTGGACAAATTTTGGATCAGGTTGCTTGAATAAGTTGTGGAATTCCTGTCCTTGGAGATATTCAAACCTTGACCGAGCTATCTGAGCTGATTCGATCTGCTTTAATCATAGAGTTAGATTCAACCTTCAGAGGTATCTTCCTAAGTAAATTATTCAATGATTCTATGATATGTTCGATTATTTCTACCTAGTTGGTTTAAAGATAAGCTTCTTTCTTTGGAGGGGCACCAGATTTAGTAGAACTCTCAAAGGAATCTGTCTAAAGGGACTAGAGTCCTTTTTAAATACTGTCCAAATACAGTGCATGAGTAAATCAGGTCTTAAGATATGTTTGATGACATTTACAAATGATAAAAAAGATGCCATCCTACCTCAAAAAACATGGTGTTGTGTACATCTTTTCCTTGATATTTACATGTGGTTAAAATATTGGAAGCCATATAAGCTCTTTAATAGTAAACTATTCAAACATGTGTAAAGCTCTTTGCTTAAACATGATTCTTGTTTAAATCATTTCAAATATCAGAAATACTCTCCAGTCAAATTTCTTCCTCTGACATGGATAAATGTTTTGCTGATATGGTTGACCTCCGGGCCCTCTTAATGCAGCTAGATAGTGAAAAACAATTTGATCCTTTGCCCTACAGGGCAAAGCTTAATCTGATAAAAATCTCTACAATTACAGGATTCGTCAGAAATAAAATCCACACAAAAATTCAGTAATGGCTTACACTTAATAAAGACACAGATTAGTAAATTGATTCACTCTGCAAAGTTACTTGTTCAAAACCCTTTTTTCTTGAGTAATACTTAACATTTTACTCTGTGTGGTTTTGAAGTATATCCTGAAGCACTTGGATATCTTCTCTGCAGACAAGCAGTGCTTGCGTCCAATTTAGCCTGGTGCGAATGAATACTTTGACTTGTCTAAGGAGATTTACACCACTATATCAGTCAGTGGGAAATGGAGAGTCCCTGTGCTATGTGTGATTGTTTTCTATCAGGTACAGAATTTCCAAAAGATGTCAGAGGTTTAGAATTCTTTTTTTTTCATATTTTCTATGTATCATTACTATCCTGAATAAAAATACAGTCTACTTGCTGGAGTACTTAGCTCATATTTGGCGTCGATAGTGAACTCATCTGATAATCACATATAAGGATAATTATATAAGCCTCGGTCATTTCTGCAGGGGAAAAAATGCCTGAAATACTAACTTCACTCTTCTTACTTATATGAACATGTTTATACTACTCTCAGAGAACCTTCAAATCATTTAGAGTTGTAAGTTTCAGAACCAGCCCATGCTAATCACACACTCTCACGATGTGTAACAACTGTAGATTTACAAAAGAGCTATCATGCTTTGCTTTACTGGTTATTTCACAATAGCACCCCTCTCTAGACAAACATTATGATTTTACCAGCTTTTTATTTCTGAATAGCAACCAATAAGATTTGAAGAAATTATTCAAAAGCATGCTTCCTCTGTGGAGATTGATGTGATCAAGATTCCTCCAAGCGTCTTCTTTTAGTTGAAAATTCAAACTCTTATTAACATCAAAGTCTTGAGTTATTGTTAGTGATTTTTACAAATACTTTGATTCCCAAAGGTACCATAAATACTTAAAAAATTGACTAACATAGTCTTGTTTGAAGAATGATAAGACATGAAAGAAAAACAGGTTCACAACTGATTACCATTTGAATCTAGTCAATAACAGATCTTTCTGTAACATGGCCATGTATGGCAGATATAAATTGCAATATTGGCAACATTTCTATTTAGCATCCTGAGGTTAAAAATTATTTAGAAAAACATAACGATTAAAGTACAATACAAGAAGTCAAGAGCATTTAATACCAGTGTTCTCAAAAGGGCACATTTCAGAAATTTTTATCATACTGCAATCTGCTCAAAGCTGTTAAAGTATGGATAATTTCGTTCAATTTTCCAGTAGGTTTCTGCCTTGAATAAGTAAATAGTGGGTAATGGTTTGTGTCAAAGTCCTTGTAACACTCCATTAAACATAAAGCATGACAATCTGATCAGATGTCTCTTTTATAGTCAGAAACTGACTTGTGACTTTGGGAGTTACTCAGCTGCATCAGGTCACATCAGAAGTCTAGTCTTTTCATCTTCTAAAAATCCCTTATGGCTTTACATCTGACAAATTTTGAATCATAGCATCATGACCTCACTTTTAAAACTGCATTTGATATAGTCCAAGCACAGTTACTGAATGGAAAGTAGAACACTCTTCTACTGGGGACTGTATAAAAGGAAACCTTCTCTTTTAATGCAGTAGATTTAAATCATATTCTTAAGCTTCAAGTATTTCATTTACATGAAAAGAAATTAGACTTCAGAATTGTCAGGTGTCTAGCTTAAAATACACACACAAAAAAGGGAATTCAGAGTTAGAAGAGAATCATTTGTCCATTCAAACATAAGTATTTCATGAAGATAAAGGCTTAAAAACAAACAAGCCCTCTTCTAAATAGCTTAAAATAGAGCTTCCAGACAAATACAGAAGCAGAGATCTCTAGGTTGTGCACAGTTATCATTAGAGTCTGTCTCTATAAAGTCTTTGTAATGCTGTACATCTAATATAACATTCAAAATCTAAAACATGATGACTCCCCACCTGAAACAGAGTCCCATACATATTTCAGAAACTATTTGCCAATTCCTTTCTTTCCTGCAGGGCTATCTCAATTGTCTGAAGTTCCACAGAAAAGAAAAGGTTATGGCATTGTAAGAGAGGGAAAAAGCAAAGACTCAAAGGATAGAAGACAGGAGAAAATCACGGAAAGGTGGAGAAAAAGCCAACTTGTTCCCAACATTCAGCAGAGCGGATCAATGGAACCTCTTTAATGGTCAAGGATCAGTCTCAGAGAAATGTGAAGAGAAGTTTTGGCAAAGACGGGTTCAATAAAGCAGACACTTTATGCCTTCAAATTCATGGCTTTTCACCTTTGGCATGATAAAGTTTTACAGATTGTAGCCAAACCTGTGTTTTTTTCCCTGCGGCTGCGAGCAACTTAAACTATCGCTCTTTCCTGACTAAATATTATAGAAGACATGGCCTATCATTCCTTTGCAATGTGTCCCAAACCTTGTAAAAATGTCACTTCATATGACGTCTGGAGCCAGTGTGCCTCAGTAAATATTGAATGCTGTTATTAAAAACTAATAACAGGTTTAATAATTATTAACATGATTGATTATTACATGGGTTTGAGAATCTAAAAACCTACTGGTTAACAAGCAGAGCTTCATCCCAGCCTACACATGATGCCCTCTTTGCGTGAAGATTCAGGCATTTGTTGTAAACAGAAATCCCTTAAATGACAGTAAAAGTGAACAACCATCTCCTATTAAAACATTGAGTTTTAGCTGTCTGTGGTCTCTGCAAAAATCTTACAAAACACATGCTTTATCTCTGATAAATGTCGTTAAACATAGAGTAGGACAATTTTAAAAGGATCTTCTGAGATATATCACTTTTAAAATGCCTGTCATTCACATTTGCACAGGAACCCAAATTCTAGTGTGATAACTAGTGTGATAACTTTGCACTCTGTCATATGCTTCAGTCTAACTACTCACACAGTCTGTTATCACTGTGTAAATGGAATATCGGAAAGTCTCCCTGTCCTCCTCCAGCAGCTTAAATAAAACAACAAATGTAAAAACATCCACATATACTACTATCACAGCATCTGGCTGTTTAGAATTGCATCAGAGTTTGCACTTATCCTAGATACTCTCAGATGAATGCTGGAACTATGAAAACAATTTGACGATGTTATAACCAGCGTTTCTGTAAACCTATTAACATTTTAGATGTGTAGTTTTATACAAGAATATATGAGTGCTCTATCTCAGCTCATCTAATGAAGTGTGTCATCTCTCACTACCAGCCATTCCTTCTTGTACTCTTGGAACAGTGCAGCTACAGAAGCAGAAAATTAAAAACACACAAAAGAAGTGAGCTATTGGCATATTCTTACAGTGCATTAGGTGACAGTTTTATATGAAGACAGACCCTGACTCTAGTATCAGTTTTATACAAAGGTTTATTTGTATGGACTTGTTAGTAAAATAACACTTCATTTCCTATAACTCACTAGGTTGACAATGGATTTTTTTTTGGCAATACTCTTAAAAAACGCTTTGTGGCTGAAGTATTATTTTAGCATCAGCACTGCTACCGTTCGGCAATGATAAATATAGAGTATATTTGGATACATTATTTAATTGGAAGCTGTAAGTTGCAAGTGGTTTCCACATTATTCAGTCTAACCCCATTAAACCTGTATTTCTGGAACACCCATCTACAAGATTGTGCTTTCCCTTACCTCTGCCTTATGCAGCTGGAGGTATCACACAAAACAGAACATTGGTATAGAAAAAGAACACTTCTTAATCAATTAGAAAGAATAATAATGCTCCCAGTTAATCCAAATTAGCTTCTTAAATCCCTTCCATAGAATAAGAACCATTAGTAATATTAAACTTCTGTAAGGAAAACACTACTTTTTCTTGGTGGAATGGGAAAATTTAGTTAAAACACGGTTCATGCTCCTGACTTAAGGCTCTGATGTGAAGTAAAAAATTAAAGGAAGTTTAGTCTAAATTAGAGCCTTTTAAAACATCTACAAAATAGTAACCTATTGTTCTCATGGGATTTCAAACTCTTATGCTTAATATCCAATAGATTACAAAGCCAAACCCTAGACCAAATATTTGGTGTAACTTGAGTTTTGCCCATTATCCTTTCTTCTTGCTGGCTGGAAAAAAAAAGCTTCATGTAATTGTACCCTGGAGAAAAACAGTTTCGTACAAAGCACAAAGCCAGGTGCAGAAGAGCTTTTATTACAAACAAACATCCTTAAACTGAGGATTGTGACCTGTTTAGGACTGTGTAGGACTTATCCAGTCATAAAACAGATATCAAAATCTAGTATGTTTAATATTCAATGACTTGTTTTAATGAGCATCAGAAAAGATTTTACATAATTCTCAACAGACTTTTTGTTAGTAGAACCATTAAGAAAGTATAGAGAAGTAAATGAAATAAATAAATTTTTTAAAAAAGGAAAAAATTACAGTGTAGAAATAATTTGGAGGGGGGAGAATAAACATTTTTTATAAGAAATAGCACAATTAACTCTCAGGCAATACATATTCTTACTGCCATTATACTGAGAGTGGAGTTGTCTTAGTAAGTTTATTTACATTTTGTTTAGCTAAAGAAGAAATGTGAGGGGTTTTTCCCAAATTCAGCATACATTTTGGACTAAACCAATATAAACGCAAATGAGATGGAAGGAAAGACCTGAAAATGAAATTTTAAACACTTCAGGGATTTAATACTGATTTCATGCTAAAAAGAGTCTTTGACCCCTCTTCAGAAGTGAGCCTGATAGCTGTCCCATAGCATAGTGCTCATTGCATTCCATGATGGCTCACTTACACAGGAATGAGTTTCATCTTTTATACCTTGAAATCAAGAAGGAAGTTCATGAACCATGCACTCATCTTCATGACCTTCAATCATTATGGTATGATGGCCTGGAGACAAAATACATGCTAATCCACTAAAAAAAAAAAAAGGAGAAAGAAAAAAGCTTATTCAAATAGTCACAGGAAACTACCAACCAGGTTTCATCATTATTAACAATTTTCTTAGAAGTTAAATTTTCTTTCCATTGTCAGCTTTTTTAGACCTTTACCATAAACTGACTCTTTTTCCATGGGCCTATCATGTTAAGCACTGTTCATACTCTCCCTGTATGTTTAAATGCATTCACTACAGGCCATAATTACACTTGAGTTTAATAAAACTGGTGTTTTGGTTTTAGGTGGTAAGGTTGTAGTAGTGGGAGAAGGAGAGACAGCTTCTGGAAGAAGACACCAGTCAAACAGAGCCAGCTTCAGCCAGCTCCATGATGGACCCGGCAGTGGCTAAAACTGAACCCATCATATCACATTTAAGAAAGAGCCCATTATATCACATTTAAGAAAGGGTAAAAACAGTGTCATGGCAGTTGTAAGAGGAGTGAAAAATGTAGGAGAAACACCTCTGCAGACACCAAGGTCAGTGAATAAGGAGACAGAGGAGATGCTCCAAGCACTCGAGCAGTGATTTCCCTGCAGCCCAGGGGAAGACTATGGTGAAACAGATTGTCCACCTATAGTCGATGGAGGACCACAGTGGAGCAGATATCCACACTGAGGCCTGTGGAGGAACCCACTCCAGAGCAGGTGGATGTACCCTGAAGGAAGCTGCAGCCTGCAGAGAAAAGCTCACAAAGGATCAGGTTTTCTGGCGGGACCTGTGACCCTGTGAAGGGACCTATGCTGGAGCAGTCCATTCACGAAGAACCATAGAAAAGACCCATGCTTTGGCATTTCTTGAAGAACTGTAGCCCACGAAAAAGACCCACATTGAGGAACTACGTGAAGGACTGTATGACATGGGAGGAATCCCATGCTGGAACAGGGGAACAGCATGAGGAGGAGGAGTGGTAGCAGAAATGATGCATTATGAACTTACCACAGCCCTCCTTCCCCATCCTGCTCTACTGCTTGTGGGTAGGAGATAGAAGAGTCAGGGGTGAAGAAAAGCCTGGGAAAAAAAGGGATGGTGAGAAGGTGGTTTCCATTTTGTTCTTATTTCTAACTATTCTCATCTGTTATTAATTGGTAATAAAATAAATTAATTTCCCAAAGTCAAGCATGTTTTGCCGTGACAGTAACTGGTGAGTGATGTCCCTGTTCTTATCTCAATCCATGAACTGAATCATTGCATTTTCTTCTCCTGTCCTGCTGAGAAGGGGGTGTGAGAGAGTGACTGAGTGGGCATCTGGTGGCCAGCCAAGGTTAACACATCGCTCCTTTGTGGTGCCCAATTTTTGCCAAGCAGACCCAATACAACAGTGAAAACAAAAGATAAGTGATTTCCTGGGACTAGATTTCCTAGAGTTTATTGATAACTAGTCAAATAAGCAATTTGTAGACCAGCAGATTTTCACATAAGTGAAAAATGCCTAAGTGGAGTAGTCTTAACGCAGAGCTTACAGGGAAAAGAAGAAAGCTGTGCCCTTTCACTTACAAAAGTTTGATGTATGCCATTGTGAACCAGAACAGCCGTAGGAGGCCCTTCTATGGAGAAGACTGTCTTTCTCTCAGATGCTGATGAAACACCTTCATGGAGAAGAGTTTCTACACATGAAGAAAAATTAAACTAAGATGTGTTTGGCTTATTTTCAGATAGTAAAACAAAATGCATCAATCCTCAGATCAGCAGCAAAAGGCATTTGAGAGTCACTTGTTAGACCAGGGCAGACAGAAGAGTGCAGTGTCCAGGAGAAAGGAAGACCAGGGACAAGGAAGCAGCATGGAGGCAGCAGTCATTGTCTGGAAACCTGTTTCTGGAAGATCTGGGGTGCTTGTGTGCTTGAAGCTGGAGGACAGCGAGGTCTGAAAATAACCTGGAAAGAGGTCAGACTCATCCTCTTTATGATTTTGTGATATTTTTTTTCCACTTTCCAAGGCTTTCCACCTGTGGAATGCAAAGGAAGGACAGGGAGGGGAGGGAGGAACTTGGCTCATACTGACCATAAAATTAGAAGTCTGTCATGACAGATGCACACGTACAAAGAAGCAGTCCCTAAAACTCAATAAAGCATCAGCAGATGGAACACAAATGCAAGGTGAAAAAAGTCATGACCAACACACGGAACTCTAGCAACTCTCCTTTGGAATAAGACTGATGCATGTGGAGACTAAAACAAATCTAATCCAAAAAAAAAAAGGGTTTCCTGTTATTTATAAAACAGCTGAATCCTGTTTGTGTAGGTCATATTTGCACGCTTTCTTTATTATCTACTGATCTTCAAGGCTACAGAGCACTAATTTAAAATTCACCATTTTAATATATCCATTTGCAGGGTTAGAGCAGATATGGGGTTTTATTTATTTTTTGAGGAAAGAATGGTCTTTTTTAGAATCATATCCCAGCTTAACAATTTACCTAATAATTCACAGAATTCAGTATAGCAAAGTGTTTCTAACTTGAATAGGTTATTAAAACTGGCTGACTGTCGGGGTTTTTTAGTAGTGCTTACCTGAAGAGAAAAATTTCTGATCTACAAGATTCAATTTTCAATATCATATCACATTTTAATACATGTAAGGCTGTCTCAGTCATGTTTTGCTCATAAAAATCTTCAACTGCCCTAAAATAAAGAAGGGGAAGAAATAATATTAAAGTGACCTGAAATGGCTGAATTATACAAAGGAACAACATGCACTCCAAAACCAGTGTATGAGCACCTCAAAATTTCCAAATAAAGACAATAATTTGTGTTCACCTTAGTCCCTCACTCAGCAGAAAATACATTTATCGATTGAATATTCAATCATTTATTATGTGTATTGCCAAATATCTTTTCAATAATTGTCTACTGAGGTTTATCTAGAATAGAAATTTAGTCTTTAGTTACAGAATCACAGAATCACATAATTATGGAGGCTGGAAAAGACCTTTGAGATCATCAAGTCCAGCCTAGTTAGGCTTACTGTTTGCTTCAATATTTATTTCATTTAGAATAATAATCAACAGAACAAAGCTGATGCCTGAGGCCTTGTCCCCATGTCAATAGCATGCAAAATTGTCTAGTAAATGAAAATAACTAACAAGAACTGTCAAATTCCGTAGTGTCATTTCAAATTAATCTCTTTAAGGAAAGTCAGGCTTTGTATTAATAACAACAATAGCTGTAATACATATTTTTCTTCTTCCGTTAACAAAATGCAAAAGTGACAGCACATGATCTGAAATGTCAGTTAATACAGACAGCAGAAATATCTTTTGAGAGAAAGATAAAACAGCATTCTATTGCTTATTTGTGGTGCACTGCAAAAGCAATACAGCGGCTAATGTACATACCCATTATATTGTCTAAGACACAAATGTGTGCTCAGTAGCAGGAAATCCCTGCCCAACTGATAAGAAAGGAGGATTATTCTATACTATTCAAAAAATTGTGAGGTTAAAATTGGATTATTATTCTGCCTGCTTTAGTTTTGAAAAGTCTATTTTATTTTTAACCCTTAGAGAAATAATTCCAGGCAGAGTGGACTTTCAGAATGACTAACCTTTTATATATTTTAAGGAATAGTGAGCTGTTTAAAAGCTTATTATTAGAACAGATGACAGTTCTTTTATTTGCTTTACCTGAAACACCTATTTCAACTATTTAAAGCAATTACATACATATACACTTTTAAAAAATTACAATGAAAAAAATATTTTTATTAATCCTCTAGAAACTAATAGAAAAAAACAGTAAAGTTAATAAAGTCAGATCAATGATAGGTTCATATTAATGGGCTTTTAGGTTTGGGATATATTTCATTTAATGAAATTGCCACTGTGATTGTCAGTAGCAAATGAATTATAAATAAAAGATATATTCCCTATGTGGCCTGGTGGTTGGAACTCAGCTCCGGGGATCAGATCAAATTAATTTGATACTGTTATTTCAATTTAAAGGAATACTCTGCAACACAAAATCACCACACACAAAGTGTGAGAACCCTTTGCTATGTGCTAAAGGATGCCAGCAGCCAGAAAGACAAGGGGCAGATTTATTTGCTGTCTTCAGGAAAGTCAGAGAAATACTCAAAGTAATATAAATTAGACCTCAAAACGGTTTATGGGCTGAAAGGATGTTAAAGTGGGAGTGAGAGTGTAAATCACACATGGAATTAATGAAGTAGAGCAATTGCTTTTTTCAGTTACAACTTTTAAGGTTCTTCATTTCACAGTTTGTACTGATTTAGAAACCACAGTCTCAGAATGGAAGAAAGTTACAGGATTGCTTCTGAGTGCACAAGTGTCTAAGTTGAACTTGACATTGGGTATATTCAATGTGGTTTTGGAAAGAATGTGTCATATAGAAGAAGAGATAAAATACAGGGTTTAGGAAATTTTTTTGTAGGTGTACAGATGATAAAACATATGTTTCTTCTTATTTGCAGAATTTTATCATTACAGAGGAATTTTTATAATGGCCTGTAATCTAATCAGACAGAGTAACCAGGGTAAATGTTAGATGATCATTTTATTCCCCACCTATACACCTACTTTAAAAATATTACTTGCTCTTGTAACGGCCACATGCACAACTAGCGACTCTTGGGTAACTACAGAGCATTACAAAGAGTTTAAGCAGGACTTCCATAGGGCTACATCATGTTAATAACCACAGGGTTATTCCTCTTGGCTGAGATTTTGTGATCAGAGAGATTGAATCATCAAGGACTTCTAAGATTAATACTGTCACATCACCCTTCGATGCAGCCACCCATTCTAGAAGGACAGGATAGGAGCCTTTGGGGAAGCATCGCTTCCTACTGTTCCTGAGTAGAAGTCCTTTTTTTCCTCTCAAGTACCAGTGTAAAAGTCCAAAGTGACAGTTTTTAAAGTATCATCGCATACTAAAAGTCTTTTTCTTGATAGGGATGTTTTCGGAGTGGAAGTTCACTTCAGTGAAAGTTCCCAACTCATTTAGCACATTTAAAAATACAGTGCATAGAACCTCAAAATCACTGACAAGGAACAATAAATGCAAACACTATATTTGGTAGGAAAACCAGCATTCCTACTATGTTTCTTGTTCACACTTTATAAACACCAGCAGAGGTGATTTTGAAGAGGAATGCTGGTCAATAATCCAACACAATGTGCCAACTTTATTTTAGATAGAAGACCCATTAAATGGTTCATAGGATCTGTGTTATGCTTTTTAAAGCATCCTGCACCATTACAGGACCTTCATGGGATTTGGGAAGTTTTTGCCTTGAAGATCACACCCAGGAGCCAGTATGTTCTGTGACCCCAGTAATGAGAATGTTTCCACATAACTCTTGGATATTTTTGCTCCCCCATTTTTGCACAGTATTTTTACATAGAACGAGCAATTATGAGCTTCTGCATTTATCTGCCAACACATTTGGAAAGGTTTCTATGTTTCAAACAATGCCTAAACTTTTTGCCCTCCTCCAGCTGAGAATGAGTACCCAGTTGGAAAGACACATTTCTTAACACACTGTATCAACTCGTATGTATATGGACAAGTTTCCATAACACCAGGTAACTATATAGAGCCCAAATTTGTGCTCTAATATTTTATGTGTGGAAACAAGGCATAAAAGCAGTTTTATCATATGTAGGAATATATTTATGAAGTTTGGCCAGTGACAACTGCAACATTAAATGTTCATCTCCAGGCTTAGTTATGAAAAGCAGGGATCTAGCAACTGCTAACTGAGAATGGTGCTCAGTGGGCAACCTGGAGCTGTGACGAGTCACTGCTGGTCAATAAACCAGCAATGAACCTTCTGCCTCTGAAAGGCAATCTAAGATGACTGCAAGGAGGTAACAGGTTTGAAATATTTCAGCTCCCTTGTCTGTTATCATTGATCTGAACTTGCTTGCTAGAGCCTAAGCAAAGCCTGCGCTTGACCTAACTGGCCCTTAAACCCACTCCCTGGCCAAACCCTATGTCTTGGTTTTGCCTGCTCAAGCAACATTCTGTGCAGTCCAGGCTCCTTCCAATGAAGTCATGTGTGGTTTCACTCCCACCTCAGTCATTCCTACTGAGGGGGCTGAGGTGCTCCCTATTCCTGTTACAGGACACGCTGTGTTTTACGTTCTTTTGTAATGTGTCTTGCACCTCACCCTCACATCACAAGGCTTGCATATTTTCTTACGAGAGAGAAAAATTTTGTTTGACCATGCTCAAACTGTACTTCTGCATTGCAGTTTTCCCATCACTGCAAAACAGACAGAGGACTAGTTCTTACAGAGGACTCTGCCAAAACCTTATCTCTGGCCCTCCACTAACTAATGCCAAAAAAAGTTCTTTAAAACAAGTTCGTTTTATATTCAACCAAGCAGAAACAATATGCCCAGAATGGGGCTGAAATAATAAGCCTGAATGGTTTTTTTTTTTCTAAATTTATGCTTTGTTTGCAAACATCTGTGAGCTTCTTTTTGTCCAGTTGCACCCAGATCTGTGTGGCAGCAGACACACGACTCTGCTGTCCTGTCTCAGTGGTCTTCCTTTGAGACTAAGGAGCCGCAGTTTTGCGGTGGTGTGACCGAGTCAGACAACCCAGGTGAGCACACCACAGAAACCAGTGCCAAAACAGGGACAGAAATGGACTAAGGTCCTACCCCTACTTACGAATACAGGCATGCTAAAGAACTCAGGTTCTTTTTGTTTCCGTCTCCCTCTTTAGAAATAATCTGTAACTGTGAGGTGTCCCTTCAGTCTTAAATCCTGCCCCCGGCCTCACTGACCTAGAAAATACATCATTACCTCTGTTGCAGTAAATCAGATAGCATTATTCAAAAGTGTTCAGCTGCATATTTCTGAAGGATTGTCTGGTATGTTCTTTAGGAAAAAAAATGGCTGTTATTCTTTTCCTGGTCTTTGTAATTGTTTAATTTCCTTTCATTTTTTCTATAGAAGTCTCTTCTGATTTAACTCCATACTGCCTGTAGAATAACATGAGATAGGTAAATCAGCTAGTATATTATATTTATACATTACGGATGTATCCTTCATTCTCCACATCTCCTGCACCTTAGTGAAATAGCTGAGCAGATCTATTTGGTAACTAACCTAGAGAAACTGGGTTAAAAACTCCGTTCTGGCTGCTACATTTTTTACACCTAAAAGTAAAATGTTTCTTGGAGTACCTTCTTATCAACAATACAGTTTTCACAAAATATCAGCTATCAGCTTCAAAATATTGCTTTCCCAAATTGAACTTTCATATTCCATTCTGTGACCTCATTGCCCCAAATTCTCCTTTCAATGAGCCTATGTTTCATTCCAAGCACATCTAATCATAACGTAATGGCTGTAGGAATGAGCCCACAAAATTTGTTGGCTCTCTCCAGATTTCTCCATTTTTTCCAAAAGATTTTCTGTCAAGGCTCACATGTTTGACAGTACTCTTTCAAAATGCAGAGATGGATGGAGGGATGGAGGGATGGATGGATGTACCTGAATTTTGTTTCCCCAAATTCATGTTACAGAACACCCTCATTCCTGCTTTCTCACTACCAATATATACTAGGTTATCTTTCATGGTCACAAAGTACTTATTTCAAGTTAACCAATGTACCTGATGCTTTCCCTCTGGAAATGGGTGGAGGTCCTGCTTGCTCTGAGTCATGTCAGTTTACAGGCACTGGGAATGTGACCTGAGGATAGCGGCTTTCACTTTTGTCTGTAATGGAGTGGGAGGATGTTGATCTTCCCTCCCCTTGTGTTTGGCTATCACCTTGTGTATTTTCACTGATACCCCCGGCTGCATTCCTGCAGCCAGCTGTCTGCAGATTTCTGGCTGATGCATACAGTACACCTTCCAAGCAAAATATCAGAAGATATGTCCTTTGATATCTTTACTGACACTGTTCCTGATCTTTACAGGGTGTGTGCAGAAATGTGCTCTTCAAACAGCAGACGTGGCTTCATGTTTGGAACTCTCAGCTCCATTTTCCACACTCCCAGCATCTGATCCTTTACTTCCTCGTAGAAGATGATACCAGAGTTCTAGCAGCCCCTGTGCCTCGATCCTCTTATATGTCTCTCCCATACACATTGCTTCACCATCTCCTTCATGCCAAAGTGTTTTGAAACTCCCAACATGAAACATTAAAATAAACAGTTGTTTGTAGTTGTTTGATGAGAAGTCATCTATGAAAAAATCATTGATCTCAGAGGAACTAACAGCGTACCTTGCTGGCAGAAGATGTATCACATGGTTAACTGCATTAACCTGAAGCCCAAAAGCCGTTCTGGTTGGTATCTTGGTAGCACAGGGGGTCACATATCTGGTCCTCAGAAAATGCTTCTAAACCTCAATTGGCAGATTCTTCCCAGCTAAAACTTTACATGGGTGTTTCCGTGATTGTTCTTCCCTTCGTCTCTTTGCCTGTGCTTCTGAAGAAGTTCACAAATGTTTTCTGACATGACCTTAATCCGTTCTCCTTCCTTGGGAACTTATGAGCCTTCTTTTCAGAATAAATCAATATCCCTCCATTTTCAAACATGTTCTTTGTCAGGGCTCTCTGAGGTGAGCTTTACAAAGAAGAAGAGGCTCATTTAACTCATTTCTAAGTGCTTAATCATCCTATAATAACCAATAAAAACCTCAATCTATCAGTTTCAAACCTTTATGTCCTCTCATATTTTCAACACAAGTTTACTTAAGCCTGTGAAATTCTGGTACTGATCCCATCATCATAACCGACCTGAACATCCGAGTCAATTCATGTTCCCAAATAAACCCAAATCACATGAATGAGGTTTCATTGTATCCAAGGCTATGGGATGCTGACTGTAGTCAATGTGATTTGAGTCTGCTTACTGCTGAAACCAGGCAGCTGGGCACAAAATATGGATACACTCATTTGCATGTAAACATACTTCTTTTATTAAAGCACCCTAGTTAAAGCACTATTCTTCCACAAAACAGAAATGAGTTCACCATCCAGTTTCACCTCTTACGTTCAATGATCTAGGTTATAAAAAAAAGGGTAGGCTAAGGCCAACTTTAACAGTTCTTGTAAAAGCCATAGCATTGGTCATTCAGGCATGCAGAACTCAAAAGGATCAGATAAACAGAGGACAGAGACCAGACTGAGCAGCCTGTGAAGAGAGTATTCACAGAAGCTGACAGACAAAGAAAAAATTGATAGATGGACTTAGGATCTAATTCCAAAGGCAGTGCACCTTAAAAGTAAACAAGCATCACGAAAAATACGTTTGGAGTCCTCCATTCCCTCTAGCTCTGCTAGTACATCATACAGCACCTCAGGACCTGCTGTAGCCCATTTGACATTATTCATTCTTGCAGCTTTTTGCTCCTCAACTGTATAAATTTTTTCTGTTTCTGCTTTGTTTACTTGAAAAGCCTCAGGTACTCCAACTCTTCCTTTTAGTCCTCTCTGCAATTTCGTTTTAGAAGATGTTTCAAACTCATCTGAATACATTTTCACAAAGGTGAAAGTGAGTAAAATTATTCTGATATTCTTCCTGGTGATATAAGCTTTGTACCCCAAACTTTCACATGTCTATAAGGTATATACCACACTCTCAAAAAGCTAAGGGAGCATTGGGCGTGGTTCACATGCCAGTCCTGATATTTTCTCAAGTCCCACTACTCCAGCAAAGAATGAATTTGGATTGGGCAAGGCCTCTGATGGGTAGACTAAATGTCATACTGATGCTTTCTTCCTAATGCCCTCCTATTGACCCAGTACTGCCACTGGTCACATGCCAAATCCCAGCGAGGAGTTATCCTTGAACTTCCCACGAGCCTCAGAGTTGGCTGTCAGGTAACAACTTGACTCATTTCCCTTCCATAGTTAGTGCTGGACACCTAAGTTTGCTCTCATGAGCCTGGTCTTAGGAGTAGGATGTACAGGTCATCAGTTGAATATAGGCACCTCATCAGTTGAATATAGGCACGAATCTCTTTTTCAACATATTTAAGCTTAAACAGAGTTTTCACATCTTTTTTGAACTGGGTGGATTTAGAGATATCTGTAATAACTTTAATTGCATCATATTTTCTCCTTTACTCATCCTTTCCTGTAACAACCTTTCTCCTGGCTTTCTCTTTAGTAGACATTATTTTCAGTTTTGTTGTAACTCACTGCAAAATGTCACCATCAGAATCCTGCTACTGCCACCAACAATCATAGGCTTAGCCAGATGTATTTTAAACACCTTGATGTACGGATGTAAGTTGGTGACTCTACTTCCTTCATCACCATCAAAGCTGAAATCTTTCCATTTGAAGAGGTATGTACCAGAAATGTGTCAATGTCAAATAACAAACCAGCATAAAAAACAGAAAAGATAAAAACATGAAAAAAAAAAACCATATCAAAATGTGAACTATTTGTCAGCTGTATAGAAAAGGCCTGGAGAAGACCAAATTCAAGACTTTTTATAGAAGTTATTGCCAACCCCACCCCTCCTTTTCTGCTTGTATAATTCACTTACATGTCAAAATACTGCAGAACACAGCTTTGTTTGTAGCATCCCCAGATCAAACAGGAAAGGGATGTCATCCTTTAAACTATGTCAATGAGAAGCAGATTAGACAGCTCTAAAGCTAAAAAATATCTAGAATCTATTCAGAGCCTTTTTTACTTTTTAAATTGTTTATATGTATTGGGGGGAAAGTAAGGGAGCTGCCTTCTGTGGTGAAAAGAGCTGTCAACTGCAGAGAAAGACAAAAAGGAAGAATTCTTGTACAATCACATTTCCCTAAAGGTACTCGGGGTTCAGGAAGCTGCCTCATCCTGTGTTATAACTCCTCATCCCAAAATGACTAACCCCCTAATCTGAATAGAGATTTTCCTGTTTAATACAGCTCCACAAACCACATACTATTACCTGAGAAAAACAAACCATGTTTTCAAGTAATGGCAAGATGATAAAGTTACATGGCAATGCACAAAAACATGTAAGGGGCTGATCCAGCCTGCCCGCACAACCAGCATGAAATTAGGCTGCAGAGGCTCAGTAAACTCTTGTGTCAGGTTTGTTTGATATGTCTTAGTCGAGGGAATACAAGATCCTAAAACACTTAAAAATTGAAAGTTGGCATATAAAATGCATTGTTGCCTTTATTTCATAGCACTCCCATGCTCACCCCCAAAACACTCTCAAGAAATCAAGACAAAAGTTAAAGCTCCCAAATAAGAAGGAAGGACGAAAGGATGAAAGGACGGAGGGAAGGACGGAGGGAAGGAAGGACGGAGGGAAGGAAGGACGGAAGGAAGGAAGGAAGGAAGGAAGGAAGGAGAGAGGGAGGGAGGGAGGGAGGGAAGGAGAGGGAAGGGAAGGGAAGGGAAGGGAAGGGAAGGGAAGGGAAGGGAAGGGAAGGGAAGGGAAGGGAAGGGAAGGGAAGGGAAGGGAAGGGAAGGGAAGGGAAGGGAAGGGAAGGGAAGGGAAGGGAAGGGAAGGGAAGGGAAGGGAAGGGAAGGGAAGGGAAGGGAAGGGAAGGGAAGGGAAGGGAAGGGAAGGGAAGGGAAGGGAAGGGAAGGGAAGGGAAGGGAAGGGAAGGGAAGCACTTTACTACTCCAGCAATATGAAGAACTGAGAAATCTGCCCTGCTGCCCCTGTGTTTTATAGAGATATCATATTAAGCAAAAGAAGGAAAAGCAGGATGAATATGTGAAAATGTAAAGCTGCAGGGAGGGAGGGCTAAGAAGAATCAAGGGGCCATCATTAATCTTCTGAAAGCAAGACTTTCACATCCAGCAGCATAAAGACTTCCTGTGAATATTGAGCTTTCTTATTACATAATACACAGGAAAGGACTAAGGCAGCATAAAGTGAACGCAATGATATTAGGGTGGATATTATCAGAAATTAATACAATACCATTTCAAAGAGATTTATGACAGCTGTACAGCTTTTCAGTGGTAAAATAGAAGACCTTTTTGCGCAAAACTGGCTGTCACCTCTGGTAAGTGGAAACACATGCATTTTCATTCCAGTGCATATAACAGAGGCATTTTGTCCTGAAATTTAAAAATCACACCCAATATATCAGTAATCAACCTGCATCAAAAGCTGCATGTAGATCTATGGCAGGTGTGGAAGCTTACGTGGAATCACATAGGTATGTGAATACATGCCATTTCAGCTGTAACTTAAAATTTTATGGAGTCACGTAACTCAAGTTGTTCATGACGAACTCTTCACTATATTTCTCCGCGTGCATGACTCACATTTCTGAATGCCACCTCCAGTCTCTCTTACTTGCCTCCCTACCCCCACCCTTCAACCTCATCAGCCTTTTCTCGTGGTTCAATATGGAGTACAAAGAAATAAAACTACAGAGAAGACCAAGATAGGATATAGAAAATAAAACAAATGAGGTTGAATACAAGGGCTAACCTCTTCTTGTTTGCTCCCCTCTGCAATGAGAGTGGTTAATCTGCAATAAAGTTCCCCAAATCCAAGGCACAGTTCACCGTATTGCAAGCACTTGCCAACAAAGCTATGCTTCTCTTTGAAACAGAAGTTTACTGTTGGCAATGGGCAAGTTACAAGTATCCCAACCATCTAATCTGCCAGCCTGGAATATCTTCACTTCCTTCTCTTTACCCTGAACTCCTAAAATAGGAGGAAAGCCAGACAGACTCATTTCACTAGTTACCACTAACCTACACTGTTTTTCCTTGAGCTCTTAATTGACTTCTACATCACAGAATCACAGAATCACAGAATGTTAAAGGTTGGAAGGGACCTCAAAGATCATATCTTTGATTTTACTTCTGATTTTATTTCTGGGTAGGGTTTTTTTGTGGTTTCTTTGTTGTTTTGTTTTTTTTTTTATGGATGAGGTGCAGCTTAACCCTCAAAGCTAGCAAAATTATTCTGTGTTTAATTTAGTTAACATTTTGTGTCTATTCAGTCATAAACACTCTGAATCACAGGATATATTTTGCTGCCTAATTCTGCAATGACTGCATCAAACCTTTTAACTTCAAAAAGGGTCTTCCTTAGATACAAAACCTCTTAGACACAAGAGGACAATCACTGTCATTAAAATTTTCACAATCTAAAAGCTATAAATGTTCAAATAACAATTCCTTTAGCATGCCGCAGACACAAACTATGCTTTGATTTACATCTTAACACATATCTGAAGTCATCTCTTTGAAAGCTTTACAGCATGATTATTTCCCAGCAGCAGAGTATGCAAAGCCTAATTGAAACAATTAAGGTGACATCTAACAGCTTCAGTTTCATTTTGAAGGTATCAGTTTGTATTAATACATTTCCATACGAACAATATTAAAATGTATGTTGGTCTATCACCCTGTGGAAAAATTATGCTCTTAGAGATAAATATTAAAATTACCTTTCAGAAATTGAAGTTCAAATGTGGATAGGGGAAAAGGACTGCCTGTGCCTATATTCACTAAATAAGCAGTACCACATCCTGTAAAAGAAACACAGTAATCCAGGACATGAAATGCTGTCTCTTAGTTGTATATCATTTCTGATGGTGGCTATCTGTTATAATGGAAAAAGCATCAGTGATGCATCAGGGTCTATCTGGCAAGGCACTATGAGGTTCTTAGTCACTCAGTCTCCGCAAAGTGACAGCTCTTGTAGTTCATGCTTTTTTCTGCAGAAACTTCAGTGCACCAGAAATGTCAGGTTACAGCAGCAGCAAGATCTCCATCTATTTATTCCAAACTCAATATAAGACAAAAGTCACAGCATGGAATTGACTGCCTCTGATATATAAGATGTGTTTCTCCCATTCTGAAATGCTGTCAGTGCCTTTAATCCTTTTTTAAGTAATGCAGTAACATCGAGATCAGAATCACTGTGTGTGTCCCACAAACCTGTGTCAACGTGAAAAGTTTCCATCATGAATTGAACTTCCCTGCCTCCCCCTTTGGGTATAGACACCACAGAAAGCTTTTGGTGGTGTGGTGGGACACGGTTATATCCAGCCTTCAGTGCCATCCAGACTGCTTTGTCCTTCAGTGTCTGCCCCTCTCCCTGGGCTTCAGAGACAAGTTAAGATACATGTTCAGCAAAAGGGTAAGGCAAACAATGGGAAGAAATAGAAAAAAGAGGCTGATGGCAGCTCAGGATAGGCACGGTTGTTACTTAGATTATTCTGGTCACTGTTATCTGATTTTAAGCCATTTAAAGTTTTAGAAATCAAAACACATGCAGAAGCCTTTTCTCAATTTGTCATAGCAAATATAGAAACAAGGGGGTAGGCAGGGAGGACTGCTGTTCGCTACATCATGCTTAGTACATGCAGTGAATTTTCAGGGTTTTTTCCAGTGATGCTCCCCTGATAAATATGCATTGAACATGTGAAGTTTTTCTGTTTTCTCGTCAAGTGGTCCACTGTTACAGAAAGCTTTTTGCTTTGCTTTTCATTAACTGGCTGGTATTTATTTTCTTTTTTCTTCAAAAAGTCATTATAACAGTCTTTTGAAACAAAAGGTTTACCTCTCCCATCCAAATTAATAATACTTTGAAATGCCTTCATTTGGAGGCCAGAACAATTTTTTATGTAGCCTCAAGGAGAGGTAGAGGAGAGTAAATCAACATTAATGTTTCATTTGTAGCCAGCCCTTGGTATATGAGATTATATTCTAGAATTAATTTTTCTTTAAAATAACATATTTAAAGCTGCTACAACCCCTAAGGTGTTCATTGCACTCACATGTTTTCTGTTCATCCAACTCCCACATAAAACCCACTAAGAAGAACCACACAGCATTCTGAAACTGCACCTTGTTTACTTTAGGTGGCTGAGGAGGACTAATCTAAAGAAAGAGCATTATGCTCACAAACAACAGTTTCTAAATATTTTCACCTTCTTTCTTAAATTGAAGAGGCAGAGAGGGGGAGGGGAATTAGCATTGTCAAAGTTGTTATACTAATCAAATATCCAACTGAAAGAGAACACTATGTCACTAACACAGGGAGCTACCTCAAGCACTTATATAACCCTTACACAGGTTCATAAAGATGTTAGGAGCAGGCGTTAGGAGTTCCTCCTCTCAGCCCACAGTGCAGCACTCACAGGAGTGAGCTATAGCCACCACACAGCCCCAAAGGAGGTACCAGCTCAGTCCTAGCCTGAACCTTCAAAAGGATGCAGCACTCTATGCACAACTTAAGCCAAAATATCGCACTGGTAATTTTAATGTCAAATTTTGCTCTTGATGATGTCGTTGAGCCTTGTTGTTCCTGTGAGAGTGGCCCCTACCTCACACTCATTGAACAATTTAGGATACACTACAATAGATTGTGAAATGGCTGTGACTTAAATAATCCTTTTAAATTAGTGTTATTTGAGAATGGGATGAACCTAATGCAAAGTGGAGACCTCCTTAGAGGATGGGTTCAAATAATTTGGTTTTAATAAAACAATAAAATGTAAATTAATTATTAATGAAATACCATGGAACACTTAGAAGAACAAATATTATTGACCAGAAAGAGAACTTACAGGAAGATTGTCAACATTTTTTTCTTAAATAGTACAGTTGAAAAAAGTTTGATTCTAAAATTTCCTATGGTGTTTTCTTCAAATATTACATCCACAAAACTTGCTCCATCTGAAAACGTTAGACACTTCAATATTTTAATTCAGTATTCTTTCAGACAGGGCAATTACTTCTGAAAATTTTGTCTTTTAAAAAGCTAAACTGTTTTCCAGGGGTTTTTGTCTATTTAACTTAATTAAAATTTAGTTTTGGACAAAAAGGTACCTATTGGTGACTACACTGCAAATTATTTGTTTAAAACTTGTTTACAAAGTATGATTAAAGTCTTCACCTTATAAGAAGAGTGTCGCAGGTTAGGGCTGGGCCGGCCACTAAAGCGGACAAATGCGCTCTAACTCCCTCTTCTCTCACCTGTAAGTCTCTCTGCCTCACTCCCTTTTCTCTTCCCATTTGGGGGGGGGGGGGGTGCGCTGCCCGGGAATCGAACCTGGGTCTCAAGAATGGGAATCTTGCTGGGCCGGCCACTAAGGCGGGTTAGGGCTGGGCCGGTCACTAAACAGGACTGGGTTTTTAGCTAAACTCAGGACAAAGAGTAAAAGATGTCACCTGAAAAACAAGCATTAACAGATGTCAACATAGTTCAATGAATAAAATTTTAAGGTAATTGTAGTGATAACTGGGTAATACACACTTGCAATAACATTCATTATAATGAATTTTATCAGATATTTCCAGAGTTTTGCACTATTTAAAAATGGTAAGGAAATTCTTCATATATATGTGTTCATGCATTTGGAAAGAAAAAAGCTTTATCAGTAATTTTGTGTTTTGTTTGTTTTTTTTTTAAAGACTGGCTTAATAGCTTTTTGACTTGAAACACTCTGGAATCTTAAATCCATTTATAAAACGCCAAATGGAGCTGTACAGGAAGCATTAAGGATCACTGGCTAATTTTGACACTACATGAATTTTCATACAATTTGCAAAGGTGCGAGTCAATATAAAATGTTGTGAATGACTTCAGCGAATCATGCAGTGTATCTCCCCTGAGAAAATGATGAGATGAAGTAGTTGGTCGGAGAAACAATCAAAAAATCCACTGAATATTCACTTCTTCACTTATGGTTCCTTTTGAATCTAAATAGCCACAGAGAGCAGATTGAACATCCTTGTAATGTTTACTTAGCAAAACCACAGAATCACAGAATCCTAGGGGTTGGAAGGGACCTCTAAAGATCACCTAGTCCAACCCACCTGCCAGAGCAGGGTCACCTAGAGTAGGTCACACATGCAATACTCGTGTGATAAAAATAAATAAACGAGAGCATGCATTTACAAAAGCCTGAATCCACTAAATTACCCTTATTATCTAGTTGTAAGCAGAAGAAAGAAACATAAACAGTACCTTGTAAGGTAGAATTTGAGCATATCCCAACACACACAAAAGGATTATGTTTTGGACACAGGATAGATGCCCAGACCCCATTTCTGTATTGAACAGGAACTGCCGAGGCAGGGATCCAGGCCAGGAAAAACTTCAAGATAGATTTGTTTCATTTATGTGCTTAGACTTTTCTACAGTTTGAAAGAAAAAAGTGCATAGGTATATTATACCTGTTTGATTAAATGTCATGCCCTCCAGCCATTCATTTTAATACAGAATAGTTTCCCCTACTGCAAAATGCTGGGAGGCAGTTGCAATCGGCAGCTCACGGGGTCAGTTAGCTTTTGTAAATTCTGGCCAGTCAGGAGTAAAACTCAGCTTTCCAGAGGAGGTGCTGGCATTGCATTTTTTCTTGCGTGGGCATAAAAATAACACCAGGATGATGTATAACCCGAACAAGATTTTCTCACAGAGATCAGCCAGAGTAGCCGAACTTCTCTTAGATACTAATAAACCCTCAAGCTACTCCAGCATTCCTTCAGTTACTCTGTTGACCTTTTCAGTGACCATCAGAGTTTTTCCAGAACTCAGACAATTCCTTGCAATCTGCCTATTTTTGCAAAGAAAAGAACTGAACAGGGAGATGGAAACACAAGCTAAAACTGAAGCTGGAGCCAAGGGTGCAGTCCTGGTGAGCATGATGCACAGAGGAGAGGACAGGCTGAGCAGAAGGAGGGCAGAGTAAGATTTCTGCAAGTTGTTTATGGCACACCACCTGCAAGATGTGGATTAGTGAGATGTGGATTGGTGAGACAATTCACATCAGCTGAAATCAGAAGTGGAATTCAGTGACCTCAAAACAGGCACCTACCACAAAAATAAATGTCAAGTACCCTGCCTGCTCTCCAGAAAGGTTTGGGTCAGCTCTATTTGCCACATCTTCCAGCCAATGAATGTCTTGTGTACTCTACAGCATTAAACATCTGCATCTTGGCCACTGGATTTACTGCCATGTTTTGCAATAATATTTTAAACTAACTATTTTTCCCAAGAATTTCTGGTTTTGACATATTTTGTTAAGATTTGAACACTTTGTTCTAAAAGACCATGGCAAAGTCTTGCTGAATATTTATTGTCAGAGAAAACTGTAAAATGTACTTTCTTTTCAGAAACATAGCTGTGGGTCTCATACAACTTCCTCCTCTGAGCAGTTGATTCAAAGAAAAAAAAAACCACTAACTTTATCACACGGACTGTGATTCCACCAGGAGAGTTAGTGGCACCACGACCATATGCTATATCACTTGAATACTCCCCAGGCTTGCTACAACACCCGGGCTTCAAAAATAGCTTTCAAAAGCAGTTTTTCATGAAGATGGGGACTCCATTCCCTTTACTTCTGGCTTTGAAAATTAAGCACATTAGAGAACAAGGGTGCAGAGCCAAAGCTGCTGTTAGCGGTCATTAATGCAGAAAGACTTTTTTTTTGTGGTTGTTGTTAAATACAGCACAGCAAACCCTAAGGCTCCATGTGCTCTAGCCCTGCACACATACTCCTGTGCCATCTGTAACACCCACACACATCCTGTGCTATCTCTCCAGAATCCTACATCATACATCTCCTGGAGAAATCATACCTAGCAAGTCAGACGTTCACCATTAGGGAGACTGAGCTGCTCCAGTAACAGTGCTCTGAGTCATGGTTTACTCAGTGCCTGAATCATTTGAACAGCTGCAGCAATCAGAGACCAATACCTCTCATTGGGAATAGGTAGATTCCTGCTATTTCACAGTGCAGCTCAGTGTTTTTCACTGCACACATTGCTTTGAGGGGTAAGCAGGAAAGGACAGGTTGGCTCAGTGCACAGAGAATGTATCTCATATATCTGGCTTTTTCTAAAAGAAGTATCCAGTGAGAGTAGGAAGGTCTAACTCTTATTCTTGTCCTGGGTTTAGCTGAAAACCCAGTCCTGTTTAGCGATTTTTACTTTCCAGTTTAGTGTCTTCTAAAAGGCTGCATGTTCTGAAGTCAGCAGCGTGTTTTTGCAGAGAGTGTGTGCTACTGGCAGTGATAACACCTGATGTTTACAGTCACTGCCTGGGACTGGTATGTAGAAAGGCTCTTGCTGATACTTATTCCTATAGTGACCAAGGCCACTGCTGGCTCTGGTGTGCCACGCTGGGGGTGCTTGGTAGTAAGAGGGGGGCACAAGGAAGTAAAAGGTGGCACCTCCGGGGGGTAACAGACAGGACAGGTGAACAAGAGTATTCCATCCCATATACGTCATATTTAGTATAAATTGAGCGATCACGAGAGTTTCGTCCCTTTTGTTAGGCCCTTTTTCGGTCTCTTCTCCCTTCTTTTTCTGCAATGGCCGGTGTCTAGAGAGGGCTCCATCTGACCTCCTGCTTTTGATCCGGATCCTGAGTTCCCGAATCCAGCTCCCTGTATCCAGTTCCTACCGCCGCTGAGCCTGGGGTTTCCCCAGTGCCTCCTGCTCTGCAGCACCAGTGGTGATTTCTATCGGGGGAGGGAGTCGGGTTTGATATCGGGCTATTATCTATAGTTGTATATAGTTCTTTACTTTTATCTTTTTACCATTATTCCTATTACTTTCATTAAAGCTGTTCTAGTTCGTTTTTTTTTCTTCTCTCATCCGTAAGTCTCTCTGCCTCATTCCCTTTTCTCTTCCTGTTTGGGGGGGGGAAAAGGGGGTTAGAGAGCGTCTGTCCGCGTTAGTGGCCGGCCCAGCCCTAACCCGCGACAATTCTTCATCATTTACTCTACCAGCTGGCTGAACCGATTCCCAAAAACAACACATCTGAACAGCCAGGCTGGGAAAGGATGGAATTAGCAACCCAAGTGGATTTTTAAAACAATGCAGTAAGCCACATCTAAATCTTGCCAAATAAACGCAATGGCCCTGATCCTGACAGTACGTTTTACACTGGAAGTATTGGCCAGGTGCCATAGGAAGAATGGGAAAAGCTGGAATATTGAAAACACATAAAAAATTATCTTAGATCTGCTTGTCCTCCAGTTCAATGAAAAAAAATGTTTTGGCACCCTGTTCTTACAGATTAGCCAAGACGTTCCCTGGCAGCTCAGATTTGTCTTGGCCCCTTTTGTCACCTATGCAACATCTCAGCAGCTCCAGGGTGTCAGCAGGCGGGATGCTTTTGAAAGGTACCAGTTGAAACTTATCAGGGAGCCTCAGGACATGCTGTCTAGCAGTTCGAGTGGATTAGATATACGATACTAAGGTGTCTGACAGCAAGATTTCAGTTACAACGCAGCATTTTCTCCTTAGATCAGCCACTGTATGATATGTGCATGTGGATACAAAAAATACCCAGATGTATGTATTTTAAATACTTGTATGTAGATATGAAATAGATATACATACATACATGAAAGACTGGTTTCTGTTTTACAAACTATAGAAGAATACATACATGGGCAAGCCTTGATTAAGAGCCTGGGTAGCACACTGGATTTATAAAGGTTTTTAAGCAAAAAACCTGCAGAACAATCCCAAAGTAAATCTCCCTCCAAGCCAGACTGGCACTGATGCAATGTCAGTAGAGTCATTTGTATTGTGCAAGAGCAAGAGTGAAACATGGCTCTCCAGGTTTCTTTGCCTGAATAAAAAGAAGTATAGCAGCTCTCAGATAATTTCGGTGAGTTTCTCTGCTGTAGAGGCAGCAGAGAAAAGGCACACTGCATTCAGAACTGGTGGCTACCTCATTCTTTAGCAAGATGATTTTGAGATATCTTGCATGCCTACATGCATGAAGTTTTCTCTGCATTCTTACAGTAAATGCAACAGATCCTGATGCCCATGAAATTGTGCTTTACAGGTTTTTTTTACACTGTAATCACAGCTGTAACAACTGAGCTACCATAACATGTTCAGTCCCTTAATGAAAATAGTTTCAAGATTCTTAAAAGAGGCCTACAGGAGTCTTTATCAGGGAGTATAGTGATGAAGATAAATGGTTTGAAACTGAGAGTAGAATTAGATCAGACATTAGCAATGGGCATGGTGAGACACTGGAAGAGGTTGCACAGGGAAGCTGAGGAAGTCCTCTCCCTGGAAGTGTCCAAGGCCAGGTTGGATGAGGCTTTGAGCAACCTGGTCTAGTGGGAGATCTCCCTGACCATGACAGGTGGGTTGGAACTAGATGATTTTTAAGGTCCCTTCCAACCCAAACCATTCCATGACTCTGTGATCCATTCAGGGTTTCTCAGCAATGTAAATAATACCATGCTTCCATCCTTTATCAACAAAATAACTTACTGATAAAATTTAGATGTGTGGCAGTCATAGGGCAGCTCCCACAAGCATCAGCCATCACTCAGTGAGCTTCCCCTTCTGCCTCATTTGCATCAGGCAGTGACGCCCATTTTCTATTGGGTAAATGCAGCACAGTCAGATGAGTGGAGAGGAAAGAAAGGAGGTACAGACTTTGTCCTTCTCATTTTGTCCCTCAGAGACAGAGCCACCTGCTGCCTGCACAGATGGAAGCATGCAGAACAAAGATAAAAGTTCAAGCAGTGGTGCCACTGTCTCCTCTTACTAGTAGAGGCCTTGTTCAGGCTCCACAGCTGGGCTTGTCCTGGAAGGGCTGTGTCAAAAGACACAGGTTCAGGTGGTACCAGGCAGTCACGGGCTGCTATCACTAATGTGAAGCTCACCAGATATCTTCTTTGGCAGATAATGAATTTGCAACTCCTCCACCAACATGCTGATACAGGCAATCATTTATTTTGCTTTGCCTGATATCGCTTCTCCATAATCTTATGGATGGGATTCATCCTTTTGCTCTGCTATTGTCTACTATGAGATAGCCTGGGGTTGTATCCTCTGTATGCAGGCTTGTTACATCCATGCTGATGTGTACTGCATCTAAATTCAGCATCAAGATAATTGGAAGAGTATTTGGGCATTATAATAGAAATAAATAATTCTGTACACCCTGTTCTTTCTCCAGCGACTACAGCCAACATGCAAGATACCAGGTTTCTCAGAAGGAGAAAAAGAGCATTCTCATTCCTTGTTATTCAAGTAGTTTTATCTTCTACAATGTAATGAAAGATTAGCTGGGCCAAAAGGCAACAAATCCATTAATCTGTATCTTCATGGGTAGAAACGAAATTACAGTCCTGGAGTAATTTCATACACTGCAAATCATTCATTGTATATTTTATCCAAAAAAAAAAAATCTATTTTATGCAACTGTAAATGGAAGAAGACAACTCTGTCCCCAGAGCAATAGTTGACACCCATCACTCTCTCTCCCTCTAGGCTAACCTACAAAAGGAACAGCATCTTTTCTGGGGTGCATCACTACTCTTATAAACTATGCATTATGGTACCCATTCTAGAAATTAAAAATATATATCTGGCATAATTAAGCTCTTTAATATCCAAGTGCTCTTTAAGAAACTGAGCCCATGTCATTTTCTTCTTCAAAAAACACAGTACAATTTAGTAGAAAAAGACATTTTCTTTTTCACAGTCAAAAAAAAATCTTAAACATATTTCAATTAATAGGAAAGTAGAAAAAAATTAACATTGACATTGTCTAATACTTGTTACAAAGCAGAGAGCAAAGATTTTTTTTCAGATTGTAATAACATGATACTGAGCCCAGTAGCCATATAATAATACTGTAAATATAGGATAATCGACAATCTGAGTAGAATGTAACCTCAGGATAATTATGCACTTCTCTATATCTTTAAAACAAAGCCTTATCCTCACATCTAAAAAGTGGAAGTTACATGGTAATTATTCTTTGAATTACTTCGTAACTGGTGGTATAATTATCAAGTAATCTGCATGAAAATAATTAGGTATTTACATAGTCTTTGCAACGTAATTACAGAGTAGCTGGCTGATTATGCAGCGTGTGCCTTGTAAGAGAAAGTGATATCAAAAAGACAAAAAAAAACCCTATAAAAATACTTGGCATTTTGGGTAAAATGAATTAAAACTAAAGAATAATTTCTCTGTATTTTATGTGTGTGTGTGTGTACACATATGTGCCTTTGTGTGTACATGAGAAGGTGAAAAACAATAGAGATTCAAATGGAGACAGATGAATGTACAAATCATGGCAGCAGTCAGTTTCCTGGGTGGAAGAAACTTGTAGAGTCAATCACTTTCAAAGTTATAAACTTCTCTCAGAAGTCAATAAGAATTTCTTCCATAATTCACAACCTCACTCGCCTCTCCATCTCATCAGCCCATATGCATTCAGAGATGCTTAATAAGTTGGTAGAAACAATATGAGGATATAGTGATTGTTTAAAAGCAATTACTCTGGTTGACTTTTACTCTGATTAAGTGTCACCTGAAAAAAAAGTGAATTCTTAGTATATTTTTTGTTTTAATTTTAAAGACATTATGAGCCAGATTTTTTAATATTTTTTTAAGAAAAAATATGCTAATAGCTATAGTTCACTTTTGTTGTGAGCAAGGCAGCTCAATAATTGATTTTGATCCCTGTTATACATCTGTACCTTCTGCTCTGGCTACACAGTTCTAGTCATATTCAATTATCAGATGCAGATTCTGCAACAATGGAGATTATTTCTTAAGTAGAATGTCATTATTTGGTAAGAATTTGCATTAAAATAGCAATACAGAGAGAATAGAGAGTAAGTGCTCAAAACATTATATATATGGTCACAAATTAAATTGTAAATGGAGAGGAGTAAGAGCATTACTTGAATATTACAGACAAGAAACATCAACAACATAAAAAATCTAAGAGTATTATTTCATATTTGTGTCTGTTTCATCAGAGGAAGTAATAATTATTTTTACACTTCTTCCTTATTAAATTGTTTTCTTTAGCCTCTGTCTTTTCTAGACCTATCCCATCTATGTCCAGTAGTATAATGAAATCAATAAGAATTTTTTTCCTAATTTTTTTTAAGGCCATAGACCAATTCCGACCATCTAGGTTGACCTTCTACATCGAAGAAACAAAGTCATTCTTGAATCCAGTCCAAACTGATGTGTCAGACAGCTCTCCTTTCGATATGCAGCTGTTTTTCCTCTTTATGTTTGTTTGCTTGGTCTTCACTTAGGGAATTCCCCATTGTTCTTAAAATGAGATGGCCTAAATGAAATATTAAGTAAAAAATTGAATAAGGATTTCTATCTACTCTTTTTTTTTATCCCAGTGAATCGTATAATCTGATGGGAACTATAAACTAGGTTTTTTTTAAATGAATGCATAAAACTCCCACTCATTTCATTATTTGGAATGTCTGAATTATTCCCTAATGAAATATTCCAGCAAAAATACATGGTTAAAGGTTCAGTGGATAGAAAACCAATGTTTGAAACACCTCAGATGTCTGGAATGAACTTTTCCTGCTGAAACAAGAATATATTTCAAGCTGACTAAGTGTGAGAGTCCATGTTTCCTTTCAGTGTTCAGCTTGATTTCACATAGAGGTTAAAGGTAGCTAATAGCACTGACACTCGGGTCATTTCTCATGCACAATAATACAGAATTGGAGCGTGACAGGAACATAGAATGTGTTGGTCTGAAAAGAATCTTTAAAGCTCATCTAGTCCAACCCTGCTGCAGTAAGCAGGGACACCTTTGACTGGATTAGGTTGCTCAGAGCCCCATACACCCTGACTTTGAATGCCTCAAGGAATGGAGCCTCCACCACCCCTTTCTGGGCAACTTGTTCCAGTGTTTCATCACCCTCATTGTAAAGAACCTCTTCCTAACGTCTAATCTAAACCTACCCTGCTCTAGTTTAAAACCGTTGCTCCTCATCCTGTCGCTACACATCCTTGCAAACAGTCCCTCCCCAGCTTTCCTTTAGCCCCCTTCAGGTACTGGAAGGCCACTATAAAGTCACCCCAGAGCCTTCTCTTCTCCAGGCTGAACAACCCCAACTCTCTCAGCCTGTCTTTGTAGGAGAGGTGTTCCAGTCCTTTGATCATCTTTGTGGTCCTCCTCTGCACCTGCTCCAACAGATCCACATCCAACCCTTTGAGGTCTCCACAGCTGGACACAGCACTCCAGGTGAGGTCTCACCACAGCAGAGCAGAGGGGCAGAATCACCTCTCTCAACCTGCTGGCCAAGCTTCTTGTGATGCAGCCCAGGATGTGATTGGCCCTCTAGGTTGTGAGCGTGCATTGATAGCTTGTGTACACCTTTTGTCTCAACAGCATCCCCAAGTCCTTTCCTGCAGGGCTGCTCTCTATTGCTTTATGCTCCAGCCTGTATTGATAATGAGGATTGCCCAGACCCAGGTACAGGACCTTGCACTGACCTTATTGAACTCCATAAGGCTCACATGACTTCACTTGTCCAGCTTGTCCTGGTCACTCTGGAAGACATCCCATCTCTTTGTCATGTCAAATGCACTACTCAACTTGGTGTCAACTGCAAACTTGCTGAGGGTTCACATATCTTTCCCTAAACTTAATTTGCATCAGAACCGTGGTAGTTATGTGTGTCAGAATGTTATCTATTATCTTTTTTTTTTTTTTGAGGGAAACAGGGAGAAAGCAAAGGCTCAGACTTATGTATTTACTAGTGTGCCCATTAAATTGATCTATTTAATGGGAAAGAGTTCACATAGCTTGAAAATTCTGCCCATAGTTATCAAATGCCTTATCTTGCCAAAAGAAGTGGATGACTAGAATAATTAGCATGCTTGTGTTTTCTGTATCAGTTGCTAACAGTAGAAAAAGCACACATAGTTACTTTAAGAAACAAAATTTATTACAGATGTTTCAAATGGATCTCAATATAAATTATCTTGCTCTGTTGTTAAAATAAATTTCACAGCAAATACCATTGTGCTCTAGATGTAAGGTCAAAAAAATAGGGTCTTAGTTCAGAATGACAACAAAAAAAACACACTGGTGAAATAGAGCTGAAGCATCTGTAGAGGGACTGAACTCTGTACCAAATTTTAAGTGTGATAGGGGAGAAAATGAGACGGATCAACTCTTCTGTGCCACAAAGCCTCGAATTTCCCACAACTGACTGTGATTAGGGCTTGCCTAAAATATATAGAGATGTTATTTTACATTCTGGGATCTCACCATGATAAATCCTGTGGAGAAGACCCATCAACAACATCTATAAAACTTTATAAAAATGTTATTCAGAAGCTGTGGAAATCTGAAAACAAACAAAGCCTTGTCAAATATATAAAAATCAGATCATGTGAGTTAAGTCACCCAGTGACACCAAAGAGTTAACAACACCAACAAAAAAAAAGAAGATTCCAATTCACAGCGCGATCAGTATTTTAAGCTCCAGACAGCCTCGAAATATGTTCATACAAGTTTAAGCCATCAAGTTCCATTTCTGCTAGACAGGAGTTTTTAAGAGCTATTTCCACTTGGTTCAGTTGATTTACATGATAAACAGTGCCTGAGATAGGACCAGCCACTGCCTCATTCTCCAGCCTACACTAGGGAACCCAAGGCCCTCAACACCTACGTATTTCAATTCCTTTGTGTTTCGTATTTTCAATTTACATTTCTCTGTTAAATTCTGAATTACTATGGTTAGTTAATGGAAGGCAGAGCTATTAACGGGTAGCAGGTTACATAAGGCAAGCTCTTGCATGCCGCATAGCAGGTTAAATTGGCCTGTTACTCTCCTGGACAAGCCTGAATGGAGACTCTGCAGGAGCACAATTGGAGTTAAGAGCTCTGAATGCTCTTCTATGGCAAATGGCAGTAGTCTGACCCTGCAGGACTCATTCTCTCTTGCAGCAAAATGTGATAAAACAAATGCCTCTCCAATTAGAGGAATTAGTGCTGGTTTCTCTCCTGTGTGTCTGTGTCTCAGTCCTTTGAGCCAAGTGCCCTGCGTCAGGTGCAGACATACTGTGGCTGGAGGCCAAGACCTTAAGGGGTCTAGCAGACTTTTCCCCACCTGCCCTATGTAGCTCACAAGCTCCCAAGTTATAGGACGGCTGTTACTGCTCAGCTGCACAGCTTCCCTCCAATTTAGAAGGAAGCCACACTCACTGTGACCAGATGACTGTGAGAAAAAATACTGTTTCAGTCCTACGCACAGGCAAGGCAGGCAGCTGCAGTGTTCCAGCCCTTTTATGTCAAAGCGACGCTTCAAACACCGAGAAACTTTCCATCATCAAGGAATCTCTAAGAAGATGTGTACTCACCTGGAAGCCTTTTCTTTTGTCAGGTCACCTAAAATGTCTCCCTTCTGCACCAGTCACTACTTTCACAAAATCTTTCAAACGCAGTTATCTCAGAGATTACAGTTCTCCACCCAGTCAGACAGCAGGCTGGAGAATTTCCATAGGAAATCAGCCTAAAGAGCACTAGAGTTGAATAGGCTTTTATTGGATGTGTCTGAGTAAATACGGTTCAAGTGGCTTCTGGAATGTAAGATCCTTCTCTGGATCAAGGCATGGTAATTGACTGCTCATCAGCAATCGTTAATACTGGATGAGGTTTCATAACTACATTGCTCATCTGTTTTCATACTGAGTTTATATACATTTATTTATACTACACCTATGCATTGATGAGCTCATCTTAAGCCGGGTGAGCATTCTAATTTATTTTTTTTTATGTGATTCATTTAGACATCTTTACAATGTATATTTTCAAATGCTGGCTAAGTTATGTACAGGATATTATAAGCTCTATTAAATCTTGCTGTTAAAGAAGGATAACTCCATCAAAGATTCATCCACTTTATCCAAGAATTTCAGCAACCTTTAGTCTTTGGAAATACTATATGTATTGCTAATCTTAAACCCCAGAATTAAATTAAAGAACGAAATTGGGTTCACTTTCTCCAAAAACCAGTTAACACAGGTAAGTAAATAAAGTTATTCTTTTAGGGCCCTCCCCCACTCACTCTACCCCACACCTATCTTACGTTCTTGGCCACTGTGTCCTCCAATCATTATCTATACTCACAATCATATAGTAGTCTTGGACAGTAAGAGGAGGAATTCAGGAAGCTTATCACACTCAGAAGCCATGACAAATGTCACATAAATGTTGTGCCTCAACATTAAAATATGGGAAAATTTCTAGAAACTTCACACTCTATTAGAAAAATCACACTTTATCTAATATATCTTTTACTTTTGTATGAGAAATTTAGCAAACACAACACATTTTTTACAATAAGAGTGAGTGGCAGCTTCCTGCTAGGGTCCAACCAAGAGTTACTGACTTTCTCCAGACTCATTTAACCTTTATCGCGCACCTTTGTTATCATAGTAAAACTAAATTCATTCTCCAAAGTGCATTACGCCAAAAAAGGGAGTTTAACAAGGATATCTAAGGCACTGAAACTGTGAAGATGAACAAAGGAAAAAAAAGTTTAATGAAAAACTGGGAGCGAATAAAGAAAATTACAGAAATGGCTAATGTTCAGCCTGGGACAGGGTGTGACAGTTAAAATAAACAGAAGTGCCACAAAAGAATTCCTACCTGCATGCATTTCCAGTAGCTGACTCTGCTGATACTTGCTGGTTTTGTAAGCATTGGCTTTCTGAATTCACTGATAACACTGAGTTAGTAATTTTGCACAGAAGGGTGCGATACAGGCATTTCCAGCCGTATCCTCCAGATGACAGATTTATGGAGATATTGCATTTTATTGCAATCTTCTGTTTATGATTTAGCTGTACAATGTGCACTGCTATTATTCTCATGTAACAAGCTGGCAGCTTTTCTTCAGCGAACTCACCCTGCTAACAGGTGTTGATCCTGCTGGGAGATGCAGTGTGATGACTCATGGCAGCAGATGGGGCTCCTGAACTCTGTCCTGCTTGTGTCAGAGGTGGAAGAACCTCTCTGGAAGACAGACTCTGCCCTGGGCTCTTCTCAGGGGGACATATGCCAGCCAGGTTGGTCTGTGGATGTTGGCTGACCTAGAATGACTCTTTGGTAATAATGTTTGAGAATAAACAATTCACAAAGACTGAACATAGACAAGATGTCCTGAAGCTGGCTTAAGAACCTGATTGTTTATAAATTATATTCCAGATGCAAGTGTACATGCTTGTCCACTCTTAGAGGTCATGAATGTCAGGATTAAGTTTACGTAGAAAACCTGTATAAACCCACTAGAATTGGTTTTACTTGCTGTCCCTGTTATTCAAAAAGACATTGCTTGCTGTTGTTTAGCTTTCAACCCACTATCTTTACTTTGTCTTGCAAGTGCAAGATAACTGGCTCTCATAGTTTACTTTGAGAAATGCATTAGTTTACTTTGAGAAATGCATTTCTTTTTCCTTGTAAGCCAGTATCATTAGAATAGCATACTTCAAACACGTTGCACAAATGTCCTTTGTATTTTCCCAAAATAATTTATTCCTATGACACAGCAAACTTCAATATTATGTCCAATAGTGAAGTATCTTCAAAATAATGCTTACATATAAGACCAGACCTGTGGACAAAACACCTGTAATTCAGAGACAGTGAGGAGTGCTAACCTGCTGCGAGACTTCCTTCCTAAGATCATGAGTGGTCATTTACAATGTTTTCAAAAAATTTTGACCCTTTTTTTAAAAATCACAAGCTCTTCTGACAATATCCCTAGACTGGTCATTCCAGTATGTCCCATCTCTACAAATATTATTATATTTTATTGCATCGCTTTTTAAACAGATAGATACTTTCTCCAAAATTATTCACTCCCTCGCCTTGATAAAATTATTCCATTAAACTTATGAAGACGCATGAAAAGTTTAAAAGAAACAAAAGTGGAATAGAGGTAACACTAACTAAAAGGTATAAATCCCAAGACATAGAGACGGAAGAGATAATCCAGTAGCAGTCTGATCCTAGTTATCCTCATTATCAATACAGACTGAGGCATAAAGCAATAGAGAGCAGCCCTGCAGGAAAGGACTCGGGGATGCTGTTGAGACAAAAGGTGTACACGAGCTATCAATGCATGCTCACAACCTAGAGGGCCAATCACATCCTGGGCTGCATCACAAGAAGCTTGGCCAGCAGGTCGAGAGAGGTGATTCTGCTCTGCTGTGGTGAGACCTCACCTGGAGTGCTGTGTCCAGTTGTGGAGACCTCAAAGGGCTGGATGTGGATCTGTTGGAGCAGGTGCAGAGGAGGGCCACAAAGATGATCAAAGGACTGGAACACCTCTCCTACAAAGACAGGCTGAGAGAGTTGGGGTTGCTCAGTCTGGAGAAGAGAAGGCTCTGGGGTGTCTTTGTAGTGGCCTTCCAGTACCTGAAGGGGGCTAAAGGAAAGCTGGGGAGGGACTGTTTGCAAGGATGTGTAGCGACAGGATGAGGAGCAACGGTTTTAAACTAGAGCAGGGTAGGTTTAGATTAGACGTTAGGAAGAGGTTCTTTACAATGAGGGTGATGAAACACTGGAACAAGTTGCCCAGAAAGGGGTGGTGGAGGCTCCATTCCTTGAGGCATTCAAAGTCAGGGTGTATGGGGCTCTGAGCAACCTGATCCAGTCAAAGGTGTCCCTGCTTACTGCAGCGGGGTTGGACTAGATGAGCTTTAAAGGTCCCTTCAAACTTAATGTGTTCTGTGATTCTATGATTCTGTGGTTCTATGATTCTAATCTTTCCTTTTTCTTTCTTTTTCTTCTGTGTCTTCATGTACTCTTGATCAATGGTCATCAAAAGTAGGTTTGTAGGTTACTGGCAGAGAGGAAAAGGACCAATTCTGAATTTGTCTTTGTAAGGCACAAACAGTATTTTAGGAACTTCACAAAAGCTTTTTATGCTACATGGAAGAGATCAAAAAACTGCCAGGAGATCTGACTGAGGAGTCTTTGAAGCAGTTCAGCTTCTACATATCACTAAATCACTAAACTTAATCATACATCCTTTGTGGACTTTACTAATTTATTAAGAGTCTTATATAGCCTAGGCACTGTCTGCACTTCATACTGGATTTTCTTAAACGTGTAACAAATGGAGAACCCTTACAAAAGGGATAACACTCTTCATAAAAGTTTTTTGCGAGAAAATATATCTCTGATTGTTTTATCTTAAGCATTGAGTATATTTCAAAAATCTCTGCTTATGCAGAACTTGCTGGAAAATTGACTGTTGTTTTCTATTTGTTTGCTGCTGCTGTTGAAATGCAACATTTCAGTGAAATTTGTGGCCAAAATTTAAGACTTGGAAAGCTCCTGTCATCTTACACTGATAGTCAATGGATATGTACCTTTGTACTGCAAGCTCCTGTAATAGTTCTGTCTGTGCAAATGTACAGCACAGAACCAATGAAAAAAAACATCACTGAGCAGTATATCTGCACAAATGTATTCACTTGTGGCCAGTCTTCTGACAACGTGAAGGTGAAGTACAGTACTAGAATCTGTACCAACGAGATTGTTTAACTCAAATTCTGAAAAAAATCCCTGATGCTGTTGCTAAGGGGTGACCATGGCCCTTCTTGTAAAGGTTCATAAAAAAGAGTTGGATCTAAATCAAAGTGCAAGAACTTTACCCACTGGTAGACTGTAGACAGTCTTATTACATCTTGCTGTTCACTTTAAGCAAAGCAAAAAATGTGAAGTTGATATATCATGAGCTGTTCTAAATTTCTCTCTTTTGCAGCTGGGTTGATTTTACTAGAACAGTGCACATACACCATTAGAAGACAGTCCAGCCAGAGAACAGTGAAGATTCCTTTAACTGTGTGCACTCTTAATTTTGTTACTTACCAATTGGTCTCACCATGGCGGTTGTCCTTTATTGCACTGATGTATTATATTCTGAAGAAGATATTGTAGTATTTTGTCAATACAGCACATTAGTTCAAGCTCAGTATATTGCTTTGGTAAATAAAATAAATAAAGCCTTGACCCTTTTCCATTTGTGTTCATATTGATTTTTTATTGATTCCTCAAAATTTCCAGTAGGACTTCATTGCCGTCATCCAACCTACAATATGCATTTTGAGAAAAAACGTAAAACTGAAATTAAAAAATTCTTGAGTAACCTTTTTGTCACCTACAATTAATTAAATCTTTTTAAACCTGTGGTGGATTCTTTATGACAAAACAGACTATTTAGCATGCGAGTTACTTTATCAGAGTCCTCAGAGTAAAACTCATTTTATTTTGCATTAAAAAAAAACAAAGCATGTCGTACATAGCTGTTCATGCAAAATACTTCACACTTTCTTAAGCAAAAAAAAAAGGTGATTACAAATTATGCCACTGTCAGGGGAAAAAGTAGTTAAAAATAAAACCTGCAAGTTCTACAGTGTTTTAGAATTCAATGCACATGAATATTCTGGCTCTGTGATAAGTTTTTACAAACTCACTAACCCACGTGAATGGTTCAGACTCTGCAAAACCCGAAGATTTTCTGCTTAGGGAAGGACTGCAGAACAAGGACTCAAATATTCCACAGAACAACACTTAAAAATCTGTAAGGGCTAGAGGTTAAAAAAAGCAGTATAAAGATGGCAATACTTAAAATACTTAACAACTTAACAGAGAGCCATCGCACTGTAAACAGTGTATTTCATGCAATACGTAAGACTCCAAAGACACTCATAACGCTGGTCAGTGCTGACCAAAAAATATCTTCTTAAACTTGGGAGCCAAAAAGACCTACCAGTCACAAACTACATTGCCACAGACATCTTTTGGTTTCATGGATAACCACGCTTATTAGCTGGATATAACTCGTTTGCAGCCTGGTGGAGGCCTTGGCCTGGGCAAAGAGAAAGACTGAAAGGAAGGCTTTAGAGACCAGAAAAGCAACAGAATTCTTGGGACAAGAAGTAAAACAAACAAAACAACAGAGGCAGGAATGAGATCAAAAGCTCTAAACAGAAGTACAAGATGAGACAAGAACAGGCGTCTGGACGGCAGCCACATTTCTGCAAAACATTTTTTAGCAGGCAGTGGAGTCTCTACCCAGATGATGAAGTCAGTGTCACAGCTGCAGATTCAGAGGCAGAATAAAGGGGAGGTGGGGAGTTAGGGTGTGGGAGGCAGGGAGACAAAGAGATGGTGCCATGTTGTGTGATACAGTTGTAGGAAGCCAGATGTACAATCAATTTGATTCAAGCAAGAGCTGCAGGCATCTGTCAAAGCAACACCTCCCCCATGGAGCTTCCTCCGATCTGGCTGAAGGTTGGCTTCAGAGTTGCCAAACATATTTGTTCATCAGGGGCAGAGCAGCACCGAAAGCCATCCCTTATTAACCTTCTCAAACGATTTGTTTAAAATCCATTTCCAAAAGTGTGTGGGGTAGAATAATCTGGACCACAAATCATTTTCTTTACAGATAACCAGTGTTCCTTTTGCCCATCACTTTAGTACCAAAACAGCAGACTTCCTAATTTAATCTGAACAGCTCTAAATAAAATCAAATTCTGAGGTGTCTGGGCAAAATATTTTAATTTCTCAAAATCAGCAGAAATGTGATGTGTGAAGATTTCTTTAATGTTAAAGAAGGAAGTAGGACTGATCTACTTTCCTGATCTACAAGGGAAAATCTATTACAACTACTCTGTGACTGTTACCATGGAGAATTAAGAGAATAATTTCACAATATGATTCCCACACAAATACCCAGAGAGTCAAAAAGATAATGAACAAAAACTCTAACTCTGAATATCTGAAAAATCATACTGGTTGCTAGACATATCATGGGTAAAACATATACATGAACTGCTTTTTTATATTTGACCCTGCTGCTTAAACAACATTGATAAAGACAGTGGAGTTTAAGGTGGTCAGGATAATAAATACAAAACATTTGTATCCTTCCTGGGAATCAAGTCAAAGAGAGTGTATAATCCACCAGACTATTTAATACTTTTCTTTGTTGTAAGGAGGAAAAAAATATAATTCCTTCTTGTTTATTCTGAAAATAAGAAGATAAAATAAAGATTTGACACTAAGAATATATCCCAAGAGGCATTTGGAGCAACTTTCTTTGTAAAGGACAGTCATTAAAAGGAATACAGTTCATTGCTTCCCTAAGTCCTCCCACAGAGATTATATTCTTTCAGCAGCCTCACATGTTCCTGATCATTCATTTTTGAAGCTTTAGCATCATTGACTGCTCTCACTTTTTTGGGGATTAACCTGCTTTCAGTGAGGTGCGCTTGTGCTCTGCAAGCTTAGAGCACAGAGCCTGAAATGTATTTCAGAACCAGCACAGTTTCAGTCCATAACTACACAACCCTGAAATGTCATAGTTTTGTTTCACAGGGACTTCCACAGAGGACAAGTTTCTGAAATAGGTTTCACTAGGCAATGGGTCAGAAGCATGTTTATTTCCCTGAGTTGTTCTACCTTTCCAAACAAGAGAAATTGATAATTTGGGTTTCTGAACAAGGCTTAGCCTCCTTGGAAGCTGAGCTATGTAAGCCTAGCAACACGGAGTGCGCTTCCAAAAACTCACATAGGGGTTTAACTGTGTGTTTTTCATGTACTATTCAAGACCGAAGGCCTGCTTCTGCATTTTCAGTTGAGGAACATCTGGGTAAAAGTGAGAAGTAAGCATGAATATGTACATACTATACATATAATTATTTTTTCTATTTTTTTTTTGTTTGTTCCTGTACATATTATGTCAGAATTTCTTCAGTTTGCTTGAGTCATTCATATCCACTGACTGCAGAGGAAGAAATTGTTTCTCAAGAAGGAGATCAGTTCTGGGTAAGTAATATCTTGGGGGCGTTTCCTACTCAGTCCTAGACAATTCTGTGAGTAATCTATAATTAAAGTGACTTAATGATGCTTAAGGTGTCTAACAATGTATTTCCACACGTGTGCCACATTGCCACAGACATATGCCAAAGGCCACATATTCCATGATTATAGCTAGGCCCCTTTCGCATACACACTAATACTTTTTAAATGAAGCTTCTTTTAGCTCTAGTTTCCTAAGAGAAAGACTATTGTAGAATAAGAATGAAGCCTCTCTCACTAGAGCAAAATTTCCATGTTAGTGAACTAAATCTAATTTATACTCCTTGTTCCTTAGCTTAGGTTAGTCAAAATGTTGATATAATCCTTGATAAATACACATCTATTTTTACCCAATTTTTAGAATCTGAAACTTAAAGATGGCATATCAAGATCTGGAAGCCTTACAAAATAACTTGTTTATATTCAAAATCTTTTTATACTCTTACACATTAAACTTCTGAATGCTCGGTAACCTTTTTATTTGAAGTGTATATTGTTTATGTGGGAGATCAAAAGCCTTTCAAAAAATGCATTCCCGTGTTTACCCACATGATTAGCCCTCCTGATTCCAGCAGAGAATTGGAGTTTAGTCATATTTTAGAGCCAATCTTTAGGAATTTACATTTGTTTTAAAACTCTTAGCCAAAACATTTCATATCCGTGATCATTAAATGTATTCTGTGGGATAAGAATTTCCAGATCAGATTTTTCTTTCTGGCTTTCCTTTAATGAATTCAGGCTTCTAAGCCATATTTGTGTATGTATCCAACATATACACATAACAACAACAAATAATTAGAAAAAAAAATTGCAAAAGTCTTCTTATTAAATATTTGACTAACTGCTCAGCCAGATCAGTTAGCTAGACAAAATATATATATTTTAAAAAGAAGAAAAACTTAAGAAAATAAACTCCACCAAACCCAAAGAAACTCATTACTGTAAATTGTTAAAAAGTTAGTTTGCAAAAAAATGAGTAGCTCTACTTAGGTAGCGTTCTTCACACAAGTTGAAGATAGGTCACTAGTACACATTCTTATGAAGACTAATGAGCAGTGTTATAGCAAAACAGATTTAAGCAAAATCGGAATGTATCCCATAATATTTTAGTGTTTACCACAATGGCAGATGTTCCCATTCACAATCAGGCAGATTTGCAGTACAGGCTTTGAGTTACATCCAAGTTTGGGCCAGGAGGAATGCAAGGGGGTGCGTGTTGCTACCCCACCCTTTAGCCCACAACTTCCTCAGGAGAAAAAAATACAAAAAAAAACCCCTCACATGATGGTTAAAAGAAAGAGGCAAATCTGATATGAGCAAATACATTCTCCATTTGTTGTGTTCATCTGCTTCATCATTCTTTTGTTAATTGGAATGCTGTCAAGCAAATTCTGTGTTTCTCAACTTTTCGCAGATAGTAAGACTATCTAGAAATAAAAGCCTGTGAGAACTGTTATTACCCATGTTTAAATAAGGTATATATTCAAATGGTTGTCTTTATAGGCATAGAGTGCTAAAACCAGTAAGTGTTCAGATAGTACTGAAGTTTAGAAAAGTTTCTGCACTTCAGTTCAGCTGTAATCACAATCTTTGTGTGTTCTTTATCCACAGTAAGTATAAGGTAATTTTGAGTTAACCCAGGGTTGAAGAAAGTCAAGCTAAGTTAAACTACTTTGTTTTTCTCTCAAACTTAGATGGTGCTCTTGAAAAGTCCATGTACAGTAACTCAGTCATGCTTTTGAGACCTAAGAACATACCCAAGGTCCCTGATTATAATATTGTATCTTGCAAAACAATTGCTAAAGCATAAATTGAAGAAAGAGGTCAGCTTTTCTTGGTATACAAAAAAAGATTCAGAAATGTGTTAAGAGAATACCAGGCAGCAAATATGACTGGTGTATATGAGTTAGTTATATTTAAAATGCCAAAGGGTGCCTATATGCAAGGGTGCTATAGACCCTGACAGCTAGTTAAAATTACGATCCATATAGGAATCGCATCAAAGTGTAATTAGTTTACCAGCCAGCGCACATCCTATAATAATCCCTTACATAATTTCCATTGTAAGCTAAAGACAGCAAACGTGATCTGTTTTCTCTAAAGTGTATGAACACATTTTGTACAGTAAAAATGAATATAATCACATGAATAGCACCTACCACCTCTGAACAAGCATCAGCATCCAGTTATTTTAGATGCTGCTTGCACATAGAACAAAGCCCATTTCTGGCTCCAATACTACAAAATCTATAGGCCTTGCAAGACTGCAAAAACATACGTGTGCTTAAGATAAGCAGAGGGCCAGTGAGACAGCACCAAAGTTAATTCACTCAAGACTAAGACCTACATTACAGTTCACTACCACATACATACTTGTAATCTTTTCTCTAAGTTTTATTTCATCTCTCCTTCTCAGTTTATTAATTCACCTTTATCAAAACTGGATTCTTGGCTCCACCACACACTGGAAAAGAAACCACTTGTTTTACAAATATTCAGAGCAAGAGTATGAAATTAACAGGTTTTTAGTGTCAATTACTAATGGATTCTTGCCCTGAGGAAAACTATCAGCTCTGTTTCTATTTCACATGGGATAATAAAACACATAGTAAACTTGACCTCCTGAAGTTAGTTTATCTTGGATTATAATTTGAATCTTTAATGACTGAAGTAGTTAAAGGAAGTAACTCTTACCTATTATTCACTTCATATGCTGAGTACAATTTGGAAAATATTCTTCCCTATAAGATTATGTATACCAAAATACAAAAATTATAGATGGTGTTTCCATATGTTTCCATAATTATATTTAGCTTATTATCAAGCTTTCAAGTAGGGTTATATACTCTCCTCAGAATGAGGTTTACTAGCGCTTATAAAAATAACTCCTTGTGAACTTAAGTTGGAGACATACTCAGCCTTTGCTGATGCTTGTGCGTACCTTCATAAAAACACTTTTAAAAGTGTTAAATTTATTTGAATTTAAGAGGATTGAAAGGAGAAATGCTCACATGGCTAAGTGCAATCACGTTCTTCAGTTACCACCCAATACTGTTGCTCCTTCAAAGAAAACAGCCTTTGGGAATGGTGGATACAGTCAGAACATCTCTGGCTTGTGGTTGTTCAGAAATGATGATGAATATGAGGTTTTTTCAGCTAACTAGCTACTAAAGAAGGAAAAATATACATGCCAAACCACCGCTGAATCATGTCAACTAGTAAATCCCTAACTCCAAGGTTCCCATCCTGACTGGAAAGAAGTTACTGGGAATTATTGCACAAGTACATGCTCGGCTGCACATATTTTGAGAGCAGGAATGACAAGAGAAGGCATGTGTGGAGTAGGAGTGAGGGAAATGAGAAGATATAGGGCTACAGGTTCCAAATCAAGGTTTGGGGTACAAAGCAGGTTTCTGAAAGACGTTATTACTGCTGCAGCCTAATTTTTTCCTGCACACCAATAACCAAAATTTACAAGCTAAAAGCTCAAAGAAAAGATGTTCTTCCAAGAAATGTGGAGCAGTTCTAGGTTCAGTTTCTGTTGTGCTGTGACTCCTCTGTGTGTTAATCGGTTTCTCTGGTCTTCCTTTCTTACAAGAATAACAATATTTTCTTTTTCCCCTTGTTTGTTTTGTTTAAGAACAAGAATTATCTATTTCAGCAGGTAACCAAGTGAAAAACATTCACACTAGAAGAATTGGTATTAAAACGAACATGGAGTGGTGGGTAAAAATGTGTGAGTGCTTGTTTTATGTTTTTAAGATGACATACAATGAATCATTTGATTAATGTTATATTTGATGAATTATTCTTGCTGAAGGTGTGAAAATTAAAGGTATAAATGTGTTCAAAAAGGATTCAATAAAATCATAAAGGATAAACTGAGACAGTTCAAGAAGTGCCTACCTAATTAATTACTGGAAGATGACCAGTCATTTCTGGGGAAAGATCATATTATATGCAGTCTTCTTTTTTCATTCTTTCTCTGGGCTTTTTCTGCTACTAGATTGGATGAACTTTTGGTCATTTCCAGCCATGCACTTCTTCTAGTCTTTAGTCTGGGCTTGTAACTGCTACCTAAATTGCATATATATGTATCTGTACATATGCCTGTATGTATATAAGCTGTATATCATTTATAAAGCCACATCATTTTGAATGTCGTGGATATACTACTATTATTGTGCTGTATTATCATATTCTTCTTCTACATAGGTATTATGGTGGGGTTTTTTCCTGTCTGAGACTCTACTGTTTGGGACTAATGTTGTTCTACAGAATTTGTCAATGACAAGGAAGAAATACAAAGGGAAATGGAAGTGTGTGGTACCAGAAGGATATCACCAGTCACAAGAAGAACAGAGATGTGCTGGCTTTTCTGTGCAATATCTATTTAAGTTGGCAGTCTACGGTTTTAAGAGGCCTTGTCTTAAGAGGCCCTAGGAGGCCTGCCGGAAAACGAATGCTAGCCCATTCAGGATGCTAGCATGCAATGCAACAAAAAACAGATTACTGCCTTGAAATTGGTGCTGTTCAAAGGACATTAAAATAACATTGTGTTGCTTCCTAACAAGATTACCCAGAAAAACATCTTCCACAGCCAGACTTTCCGCTTCCCCAGTCGCCTCTGCACATATGGATAGATGGTGTCTTCATCTTACATTTCTCATCAGAGAGGATGAGGAGGCCATGTGTAACAGCTCTGGCTTGTCACTTCTAATGCTGACATTGTCTGCAGCTCTCGGTAGATACTGAAATGCACATCCAATGGCAAAAGGTTAGAAAGCTAAAACTATGTGAGATTTCTGGATTTATTATTTATTTATTTTTAATTATCATCTTTGCTGGGAATGAACTAGGTATGCAGGACGCGCTGAAACAGTTGCCAATGTTGTCTGGCTATCGAAGTGAAGAGTGCTGTGTGTCTGGAATCACAAAAAAAAAAAGCAGCAATCACAGAATCACACAGAATCACAGTTATTGAGGCTGGTAAAGACCTCTGAGATCATCAAGTCCAGCCTGTGACTCAACATCATCACATTGGCCAGACCATGGCATTAAGTGCCACATCCAGCCTCTCCTTAAATATCTCCAGGGATGGTGACTCCACCACTTCCCTGGGCAGTGCATCCCAATGCCTGATCACCCTCTCCATGAGGAAGTGCTTCCTGAGATCCAACCTAAACCTTCCCTGATACAGTTTCAGACTGTGTCCTGTTACTAGTTTCCTGGGAGAAGAGCCCGACCTCCACCTGACTACAACCTCCCTTCAGGCAGTTGTAGAGAGTGATAAGGTCCCCCCTGAGTCTCCTCCAGGCTAAACACCCCCAGCTGCCTCAGCTTCTCCTCACAGGACTTTCCCTCTAGTCCCTTCCCCAGCCTCATTGCTCTCCTCTGGACCCGCTCCAGCAACTCAATGTCTTTTTTGAAGTGAGGGGCCCAGACCTGCACACAGGGCTCGAGGTGAGGCCTCACCAGTGCTGAGCACAGGGGCAGAATTACATCCCTGCTCCTGCTGGCCACACTGTTCCTGATACAAGCCAGGATGCCATTGGCCTTCTGGGCCACCTGGGAACACTGCTGGCTCGTGTTCAGCCAGTTGTCAACCAGCACTCCCAGGTCCCTCTCTGCCGGGCCGCTCTCCAGCCACTCCTACCCCAGTCGGTAGGGCTGCAGGGGGTTATTGTGGCCAAAGTGCAGGACCCTGCCCTTCGTCTTATTGAACTTCATCTCGTTGGCCTCAGCCCATCGACCCAGCCTGTCCAGGTCCCTCTGCAGTGCCTTCCTACCCTCTGTGACTACCTTAGGGTTTGAATCAACTCCTCTCTTCTGTGCAAAGATGCTGCAATTTCTGCACAATACAGTGAGCCCTGTTTCTTCATTAATAGCTCACAAAAGGACTTGTGCTCACACAGGTGGGCATGTATGTGTGTACAGACACAAGCATCACTAGTGTAAAAGCAAAAGGAAGTTCTGAACTACCACAGTTTAGCCTCCTGATTTTATTTACTTGCGTGTTACTTACAGGCTTTTTTATGTCTTCCTTTTAAATTGACCAAATAGTTATGATTTGCCTCCAATCATAATAATTTACTAAACATATTTTTAAAAATAGAAAATACAATTTAGCTTTGTACTTGAGTGAATGGGTTTTAGATGTGTTCTTGGGAAAAGGTGTTTTTCATGCGGCCCGCTTTTCTTACTCAGAGTTGAAAATTCTTTAGCCCCATTTAAGGTTTTAATAGGAAAAAAAGTAATTTATCGCCATGAGCAAAACTCTTCAAACATCCTAATAAACTGGTTGGTAGCTTCAAGGACTTTCAGGAGAGATAAAAAGACAGCAGAAACTCTTTCCTTCACTCCTGTTCCACTCCCACTTTCCCCCCCTTCCCCTGCCAGCAGCAGCCAACAAATGTAAACTATTGTAGTACCTACAACAAACGTTTTCTGATTTCCAAAATATTAGTTTATCTCTGTCAGCTGGTGTATCTGCTGTAAGTTGCTATTTAGCTTAAGTGAACTCTGTATCCTGAACATACCTGCATGTGCCCAAACTTTGCTCAGTGTTTTGACTGAGAATGTTCCATTTCTGCATTCCTGTTGCTTGAAGTTGTCAGAGGAGAAACTTACCTCTGTCACTAAACAAAGACCTTTTGATATTTTTTCTAAGCTGCTGCTGAGTGATTTTTGCATGTTTACTGTTAAACAAACCTATAGGAACTGTATCAGCATTGTAAAGCTTCATGGTATGACACAGTGTAATGACGGGGGAGGAAAAATTGTCAACCACAAGAGCACAACTATTTTCTCATCATTTCAGTCACCTGCAGGTTGATTGTAACAACACACAAACCCCAAGGTATTTTGGTTTGTTGGTATTTCTTCTTTTTTTCTATTCTTTCTGGTCAAGTTCTTGTCCACGAATTCATCTTATTTTGTTAGAATTTACTGGAAAAACTGATAAATATTCATTGTACATGTCATTTATATGCAAAAAAAAAAAATCATCCTTTTTTATGTCACAATAACAGGTCTGGATAAAGGCTTATTATGCAAGTAGTAGTTTTCTTCTTTTATGGCTATTAGAAAATTGCAGTTAGAGGGAAAAAAAAAAAAAAAAAAGAGGGTGGGAGAGGGATTAAAGTAACTTAGCTCAATAAGAGTTTACTTAATGATATCATGTTCTTAGCATCCAAATATAAACAGTCCAGGGATATGGCTATATTAAGGAAGGTAAACTTGGAAGCAGAATTGCTCTGATGAAAGAACACCTTTCTACGAATTTTCGGTGGGATTTTTTTCTTCCTTTTTCATCAAAGTTTTCCTTCAGAACTTTTGGAGCTTCATCTTATAATTACTTCCCACGCCTTACTTATAACACTTGAAATATAGTAGAGAAAATATCTGGTTTGGTAAAAAATTGTCAGAAAATTTTTCATCTTTCAATTAGCCAGTCACCACCTAAAAACGAAAAATAGATTAAATAGGCAAATAGGCAAAATTAATAGGCAAAATTATGTTAATAAAAAAATTACCTTTTTTTTTTTTTCAACTGGCCCTGGATTACTTTGTCAATATTCCAAGTCTTTATTCAGTTTTAAGCCTTCTACTTCTCCACCCCTACAACTACTATAATGCTTTTATTACTGTAGTGATTACCATAGTGGGGATCACCAACCTATCTCATAATTTAGGATGGCATGGATACTTTTAAATCAGTCTTCATTGACTAGCCTAGGAATGAGACTCCTAGGACGAAGTACTACGAATCCTAGCCTAGATCATTTGGACTTCCATTTGCAAATTTAAACTTTTCATTACAGAAGTTTAAATATCTTGAGCACTTCCTGCTCTTTACTTCCAGCCATATTAGACTTGTTCGGCAGCTATGCAGATCAGCTTCCAGTTGAAACAAATTTATTTCAGATTTATGTTATTTCTGAAGCATTGACTCACTTTTGGGGAAAACTAGACTTTGCTACCAATTCACTTTGTAGACTGCAAAGATCTAATCCCAGTAACAAAATTAAGAACTTCATCATTATTTTTGCACTAACTTGTAACAGAGACTGTCACTGTGATGCATGAGAAATGCGCAAGAAAAAAGCTCACATAGTAAGTACAATTTGAAACATTCTAACAAAAAAATCCTATTTCATGCCTAACATTTCCATCTCACACTGAGAGCGATTACTGTTAACAGCTTCGTTTTTCATAAAATGGAGGCAATTACCTCCTTTCTTTACAATGTACAAATGAAAGCATAATCTGAATTTTCTAATTTATTTCCAGGTGATACCCAAGATGACATTCAAGTATTGAAATATAACTAAAGCAAAAATTCAGTATCTTAATTTTGGAGTAAATTTTAAAAACAATACAAAAATGCTAAACAAAATAAACCCTGTGTATCCTCTATCACTCAAGCTTCTAAATTCTCTAGTAAAAAAACTTTGGTGGGATACTGACATTGTACTAAGAGATCATCTCTGCCTACAGCCAACTTCCTGCCAACAGCTGGGCAGAAGCTTCACCACACTCCTGGTCGTCCTTCCTAGTCTGCATCCAGACTTATGGATGAGACCACCTGCTACTTGGATATGAAATTCCCTTTCTTGATCGTGAAAAGAATTTAACCATTAGGTTCCTGCAGTGGGTGGAGTCAACTTGGAGCAACTAATTCAAAAATTTTATGAACACTGTCTCCTGAAAGGAAGAGAATGGTCATGTTTTACAGATATATATTGCACAAGATAAGAATCTGTGTTTTTTGCTGAAACAGAATGTAAGAAATTTCCTACAAATTAAGCAAAATGCCTAGATAACCAAACAAAACAAACAAACAAAAAACCCCTGTGTTTTCTAGAAAATGAGGAGTCGCTTATGGCCAATTTTAACAAATCCTGTTTATCTGTGTTTGGCTTGCCAAGGATTTATGCTTATTACTGGAGAGGAAAATATATTTCAAAAGAGTGAAAAAACACAAGCTTTCATGCAAAAATATTAATCTTCACCTTGTCTTAGTGATGAGAGACTGTTTTGTTTCACTCATTCTCACCTTCAGAAATCTGTGCAAGTCTACTCTTGCTTACAGCTCTGAATTCATTATATTCTACTTCCTTCTTGCTCCTTACTTGCTTCCCAAAGCACTTTCTAAATATCAGCTTTGAATTATCCTTTTTTGGTGTTTGGAAATTTATTCCTAGCACTTCACCTTATGGTGAAGTTCTGTATTCCCAGAAGTCAGTGGCAAATTTCACATCAACTTCAGCAGGAATTTCATCCTGGCTGTTACTCATCCTTTCATCTGCCAACAAACGTTCTGGCATTTTTGAGAACTCTTTTCATAGTTCTCAGATTTTAATTTTTGCCACGAAAAAAAAAAAAAGCCCTCACACAAACAAACATAAAACTTTTCAGTCCCTCTAACACCACAACCAAAACATGGCAGCACTGAGGGAGCAAGAACTGTGTCATACAGTAAACTGGGGAATTAAGCTGTAACACCTGTGTCTTTCTGTGTCACTGGCCCCATTTGTTACTTTCAAGAAATCATTACATTCTTCAGTGCCTCAGTTTCCTCCTTTGGAGTATGATAATTATCTTTCTCATTAAGAAGTCTTGTCAGTTGATCCAGTAAAAACAAACACTATTTGACTAATACTATTGTAACGGGCCACCAGGTTCCCAAGGAATCTAATCATTCCATGCTAGGAGGGGTAGCCTGAGATTGCATCAGGACTGAGATAAACCAGGACTTAGTCTGAAACACTGTGATCGTTTTTGTCATGGTTAAGCCCAAATCTACTCCTTCGTTCTTTTTCACAAGTATGCAATCTTTAAGAAAAAATTTACGGTTATGTTTATATTAAAGGCAATGAGCACATTATCTCTAATGTCACAAAAATAGTAGGGGTAAATCACATCATTTAAATGTACATATATGTAATACTAAGTTAGGACCTGTAAAATTAATTGTTTCAAAAAATCATTTTAGTCTCTCTTTATCTATTATGTCACAAATTATGACAATCAGTCTCTAGAATAAAGATTAAAATGCATCTCAATAGCTCTAATGAGTTCTGACCTGCAGTGCAATTTTGTAGTACTTGGTTATTAGTTACCAGCAGCTTTGCTTCTCCTTCAAAGCAAAATTATCAAAACATACACAGAGTTAGAAAGTTGTCAGGTCCTGGCTATTGGTCTTAGTCCCATAGCTTGCTAGTTAATTTACATATATTTTGGCAAAAGAAATCTGATGAGAAATAAAATAAATGATTATTCTCTCATGATATATAAATCAATTCCATTCTTTATTAGAAATCTTTTGCAAAGAGTATTAGATAATTAAGCTGTTATATAGTAACTCATGCATATCAAATATATCAGCCAAGAAGGTTAATTGAAGCTCCCTCTTCATTATTGTAAATGTCTTCAAAATTCTTTGACTGGGTCAAGTTGAAACAAAATAGATAGACTCATATAAATGCTCTGAACAAATTAATGACAGAAAAAAACTAGAGGGAATAATATATTTCTTTCTATATTTCTGATTTTTAAAAGAATATTACACTATTAAATCTTTTCTTTTTCCTTAGCTTGACTTCTTATTTCAATGTAGAAAAATAAAATCAGTTTGTCTCAATAGGTATCATTATTAAGAAAGAACTTCCCACTAGGCACTAAACATTGAACTTTGTACCCACACCATTTTCTTCTCTGGCGATAATTAAGATAGGTACAATTTCATCAGTATTTATTATTTTGTTGTGTTTTTCTCACCTTATAGAGGAACATATGACTAAATATTTGCATAAGATGGATATGATTTTAAAATTAGTTCACTGAAGACATATCTTGGTGTTTGTACAAGCTACAATCTAAGGAGTCAGCAACCTTCAAGTAACTTTTAATTAACATTATCATTACTGCACAGTAACAGCTCATGAGCACTGACTTCTACAACATCCACTGGATGTATAACACCCATTTAACTTGTATTTTCCTTTTACTTACATTGTGGAGGCCAGACAACAAGGGATAAATTTACAGGTTTGGCTCGATGGAGGTGGGCTTGTGATGTTGCTTTTTCAGTTTTAATTTAATTTGGATTATTCTCTTGAAATCTGCTAATTTAAAATATACATATTCTACAGAACTCACTCCCATTAACTTCAGATCTTCCCTAATTGAGCTGCTTTATTTCACAGGTTCCCAGCCTTCTTCCTAAAAAAACCCTGCTCTTTATTCTTTGTTTGCATAATGATGTAAAAGAATCCCTAACTACTGAACCATGATATAGGCTTTCACTACAACCTGTTTCTAAGGGAGAAAGCTCTAAATAATTATCAAAGTATAATGAACATTGCTACTAAATGCTAACTAAATGCCTCATTGGAAAATTTGAAAAGCATTAATTCAGACAACAGTTTCTCTTTATCTCCTGTATTTCCTGGTTCTAATTCCTCTTTTTTTATTATTTATTGGTAAAGTAATTTGCATGAAAGAAGCATCTTTGTTTCTTCAATATTCATTTCCTTTTTCTCATTTAGGGTATCATTCTCCTTCATTGAAAACAATGGCAATTTTACTGGTTGACTTCAGGAGAGTAAGACTGATAGCGAGAAATGCTGGCTGTCCCCAGATCTCGTTGAAGTCAGCAGCTCGGTGACAGCCCTCAGAACCCTTTCGGATGAGAATCTTTCAAGTGCAACTTCCGTTGTGCGACTTAACGATTTGTCATTGCAGAAAAGCTGATTACTTCATCAGGGATTATGACTTTATGCAAAGAGTAAACAGCAAGAGTAGGTGGATTTCTAAGTCCTCCCCTTCCGCAACCTTCTCTTTTCATGCAAATAGCTCTAACTATACCAAATAGCAAGACAAAGCAGAAAACAAGTGTCACAGAAAAGCAGGGTATCGCTGAGAAGTCGTTTGCATGCACCACTGGTAGTTCAAAATTTGTACCAGCATAAATTGTCTGTCCATCACTAGCTACTCCAGAATAGCCAGGAAAATACGAACCATCACATCTTCATGATAGCAAAATACCTTTTGTTTTAGAATATCAGGGGGGGGGAAACATCCTCACTGTCAATGAAAATGTTCTGACACTGTGTTACGAAGCATTTTGTGCAAACACATTTCCATCATGTCGTAGACTGGTTACATTCACAAAACAGTCATTTCCAGGAGGGTTTTTTGCCAGGTTTGTTAGTGAGGATGTGATTTGTTCATCAATAGGACTTTAAACTTTGTGCATGTGTGCGTGTCTGTAAATTAATCCACCAGGACCAGAAAGCGGAATTTTGATTGGAAGGTCCTGTCAAAGTCTGTCTGAGTGATGGCTGTGCTTTCCATCAGTGTAATCTGTACCATTTCCATTTCCATTGGTTGGATATAATTCATTGTCACACACACAGCATCCTCTTTCCTCGGCACATCCAGCAAAGAAAAATTCTCCACAAACCATTTACATTCTGCTACACTTGATATACAGGCTGATGCTCACAAATTATCCAGTCAGAATCTTGCTTAGAAACACCTGTATTTTCTAGTACAGCTCAGAATTTACTGCTTGTCAGGGGAGCATATGACCTGCTGTACTCTGTCAATCATGGCCTAAAACCTTTTACTTAGAGCCTTCGAGCTGTTTTTCACACTGTTGGAGGAAGTCTGACATCTCATAAAATTTAGAAATTAATTTTCACTACAGGAAAAGAAGAGAAGAGACTGAAAATACCACTAATTAAGGAAAACATAATGTGTGGTAGGTTCAGACATGAATGGAGGTATTTACAGAATGTTTTAGTGAAAGCAACGTGCTAGCAACAGATAAGAGCTACTTGTTCCTCTTTCTTTCTAACGCAAATATCCCCTCTGCTTTTCCCTCATTTAAAGCTTCAAATTTTGTATCTGAAGTACATATGGTATTAGACGTAAAGTCTTTTAAAAGGTCTTTTTTTCTGTAATTTACACTTAAAACTACTAAAAACAGATAAAAGAACACCAAAATATCTGATGCTACTAGACTGCACATGGCTACCACTTCCGTATGAGAATGGTGGGTAACTACAGAAATTTCATTCAGATAGCTAAGTCCAAGATATCAAATGGCCTCAAAACTGTTTGGGCAATTCTGACTTTGTTATTGTCTTAAAGTAAATATCTATGCTACCTTTAAAAGTGAGTAACAGCTTGCAGACCCTGAATAACCTTATTAAAAAAAAAAAATATTTATATATATTCAAGAAAGTTCTGCCTCAGGAAAACATTTGCGTTAAATTAACACTGCAATTTCATCCTTCACCATGCTATCTTCTTCCCACACTTCCAGAAAAAATATGCTTGACTCCACTCCCTGAACCCTGCCGGAAGCAGGGTTGAACATTCAATGAAGTGATGATCACATCTGCCTCCCTGCCAGGAAGATCCCACCACAATTTGGGGAATCTTAAAATTATGAAACAAAGACAAGAGCAAATATAAATAATGCACAGATGTCTATCTAAAATATTTTAGATTTAAGTAATGTGATCTCTGAAAGAAGGAGAGCAGAGTATAGAATAAGTAAATCGGTCTCATTGTCATTACCTTGCTTCTACTCCTCTACGTGGTATTTTTTAATTGTCATGCATATACTGAAATGTTATGCCTGTAGTGTTGTGTCACATACACCCTTCAGTTGAGCACTGGCCATGTGACAGAGAAGTTTTTCCTGCACACCAAGATGTATTTCTACAATTCAGTCCTCAAATCACAACAGATTGCGGTTAAAAGTATGGAGCTGATATTGCTGTGATTCATTCAAGCAGATTATTTGTTACTGGTACATGGACAAATACAGAGGAAAATAAAGCCACCTCCAGCCTGTCATAAATTTCAATGTAAGTGAGTTTTCTAGAGAGCCAATTTAAAATATTAATATGCATCTATTACTTGAATTCACAGTCAGTAACATGAAAATCATCCCATTTATGTATATACAGTAACACAGCGAAAACAATAAGAGCAAACTTTACATGGAAAATGAGTAACAAAAATTTAATTAGATATTTGTATAGAAGTTATCTAAAATAATAATTTCCAAAAATAATAATCAAAAAAGCTAAAAAAATAATTTTAAATAATATCTATAATTAACAACTGACCTAAGCCTATTCTAGTTTGTCACAACAGACTTGAATATTTCTGTTTCCATTTTTTCTCCTTCCCAACAATTGTAAAACTGTGTTAGGAAGGGAAAGTGTATAATATGTTCTCTGTGTATTTCCTAGAAAAAGGAGAAATGGATGAAGAAACTAATAAAAAGGGACTTGAAATCATTCCTCCCGAACACCCTGCATTCTGCTGCAAAATATTTTAGTCAATTTTCATGCATCATAAAAGTTAATTATTTTATTGGAGAAGACAAAATCTGTGCTGGTAGTCATTACAATTCGACAGAAAGAAAAATCACTGAGAAAACATTGAGATACATTTAATACTGTTGGATTGAAAGATTTTGTTTGCGAAGTGTCATGTCCAGATGTATTCATTACAGAGAAAAAGGCTCGGGGGTGATGTGATGGATGTCATGGATGAGCAGAATATTCCTTTGGAGATTCATCGAATTCAGACATGTCACAAAGTGACATATTTAAGTTCAGGAGGGAAAAATTAGGTGTGGTCTGCTCCCCAGCCTGTGCAGTCAAGATTCACTGAAAGCTTTTCCACAGCGTTATGATGAGTATTATCTGCCTCTTTCAGGACTAATACAATCTTTCTCTATATAACTTGTTTGATTTTCTCCACATAAGTTACTTCTGGCATTTCTCTTTTAAATTTCCAACCATGTAAGAATGGAAGCATGCTCCATTTAAAAAACAGATGATCAAAGGTTTCATTTCTTATTTCTCTTCTGTGGTAGCTGGGAAGATCAAACCTGTTCAGAAGGACAGCAAAAGGCAGGAGTGGGAAAGCTAAAAGGCAAGAGTGGGATTTTACCTCAGAGAACAGAGAGCTGATTTCTTTAAAAACCTCCAAATTATCTCATTGCTGTTACCAGGTCAGAGACAAAGTTCTCAAATATTCATGACAAGGTAGCTTTTGTGAAGTCCATACTTTGATGTATAACTCCCAGGGAAAGTGAAAATTACTGGGAGATATTGGTGGGAGCTGAGTACCAACAGAGCCTTTGGAAGCTAAACTGTCAGTTGCTGATTATTTATCTCATTCTCAGTGAAGCTTTAAATAACACACTCTTTGACGTGCTCAGATCTGTAGCCATAGATAACACATTTTTGTCCCAAAGTGGAAATACGACTTCTTAGTTCAGGCAGTTTCAGCCAGGGAAGGAACATTTTTGTTTTTTCAGTGGCATAGCAAAGTGAAAGCATTCAGTTTTCCTCAGTCTTCTTCATTTTCTATTAAACTACCCCAAATTCCAAAAGTATTCTTGAAAAGAGAAGGAAAAAGAAAAAGAAAAAGAGAAAGAAAAAGAGAAAGAGAAAGAAAAAGAGAAAGAAAAAGAAAAAGAAAAAGAAAAAGAAAAAGAAAAAGAAAAAGAAAAAGAAAAAGAAAAAGAAAAAGAAAAAGAAAAAGAAAAAGAAAAAGAAAAAAGAAAAAGAAAAAAAAGACTGAGAAAGTTGTAACAACTTCAAAGGGGTTAAGAGCTCGAAGCATTAACCTTATTTGAATGAAAGCTTTCTTCTGTCTGTGTAAGTAGTATGACACAAACAGATAATCATTAAAGATCATTATTTATTTAGTTTATAAATTCCTTAAAAGTAAACAAAATGAAAAAAAAAATAAAAGACGGTGCTAAAATTCATGTAGCAATAGAAATATTAAAAATAAAAATCCAATCAACCAGAAATGTCTTACCTTCTTAGGATTTTCCTGCTCATTCACTGTATAAAACACGATCAGAAATAACTTTCCCTTAGAATGTCATTTCTAAAGCTAAAATACAGAATTTTAGAGTCATTTTTTACAACTGCAAGACCACTGTGACTCACAAATTGGTCCATTGCATAAAAGCTCTTGTCTGTTAGAAAAATGGTTCATACAACATTCATAAATATCTACAGCTTTTTAGTGTATAACTTTAATTCTACCTTTGATTAAGTGTGACCTCAGAATTTTTTAATGAAGACAAAATAGGAAGGAGGATATATTTGTTCTCTAAAGCACAGAGCATACTCAATACACTTACAATAATTCTCTGTTGCAAGAGTCAGAGCTTGCTATTTTTTAGTGAATAGGGTTCAAATATCGGAACCAGAAATCACATGACCCGAAAAAGCTAACCTTCTGCTTTTTCTTGATCTTATGAACGTAATCATCTGCTCCGAGAGCTTCACATTTTGAAGCATTGGGTTTTTGCTCATTTTCCCTGTCCACATACCTAAGGGAGTACACATACCCTAGAACTTTTAATGTGCACTAAATTTTCGCTCTAGCTTATCTCCCCATAATTTGGATGTCTTCCATTCACTTAGACATTTTTTCTTCTTTACTGGAAAATGTTCCTTGCCACCTTAATTACTGATAATTATGTCTTTTCAAAAATACAAACTTTCATCCTATCTTCTGTAGGTAGAACTATTGGTATTTCTGTGGGCTCTGAAAAACTTCCAGGAGTCGACTGTGTTCTTTCAACCAGTCTGTCATCCTTAGGGTTTTGGGGTTTTGTGGGTTTGTTTTTGTTTTGTTTTTTTTTTTTAATTTCAGGGATTACAGTCCCTGTTTATTAAATAAGCAGAACTAGAGTAGCCAAACCCAAATGTATTTCTCATTGTTACATTGTTACAGGGCTTTTTGCTTTTTGACAAGTGAATATTAAGTACCATGAACAGATAATTATCCAAACAATTGCTTTTCCACAGCACCATGTGAAAAAGGGTCATCAGAAAAAAAAAAACATATTGTAGTCACTCACCAAAATTAAACTTTTAGTGTTGTACTAACTTAGAGAGAGATCAGTTTTGTTTTTACTAATAAGACAGTATTCTTCAACCACCACTCTATGTAAAGTATTTGCAAAATTTATTATTTTGGATATTTGACAGAATTTTATAATGCCGTGTGATTTAAGACTTGGATATTAGCTTTAAGAAGATTGTACACATATTTTCAGATTTGTAGGAAAAAACACATAAAATTTTCATCATTTAGATAGCTGCACAAAGCTACCATGCCAAAAGCTGAGAGAAGCAAAACATAAATGCCATATACATAACAATAAATATATACATGCAGTCAACATGACCTATCATATTCTCTACTGACATCTTTAATATTCTTTGGTTGAAGGCAAGGATTATATGGGAAAAGCAGACAAGCAATGTTGTCATTGTTGCACATGTAAATGCACAAAAAAATAAAAGAAATATCCTCTTTAAGATTCAGGTAATTACAAGGAATAAAACTTTTCTCTAGGAGATGACTCATTTGTACTATGCAGAATTTTCTTAGGATACTATCTTCTCTAAAAAGAACTAGTGTTTTTTGACATTACTCTTTGCATTACTCTCTGTGGCCAGATTAATTATCTAGGACATGGAGTGAAAATGATGAAGCTTGCCTTTATGTCAGCACTAAGTATTCTTTCTGTCATTTTTTTTTCCTGGTTTTCAGGGGAAAAGAAGAAAAAAAAGATATTATTATTAGGATGAAAACTACAGTGGCACTATGTAGAGATCAGTGTCTCATCTCACTAAGCACTAGAAAAACTCATATTACAATTTCTGCTCAGAAGGACCAGCCGCCTAAGAGTATTCCTCTGAAACAGCTACTTTGTTTTGCTTTTCTCTTAAACAAAATATCAGCAGGTGACGCAGTCCAGGTTTCCTTCAATTTGTGCTGTAACACACCAGCAACAAACATCTTCCAAGTCTGGCTCCTTTTTCAGGCACCTTATTATTTTGACTGCAGAGGAGTCATTACAAATTCAAACATGTTTGCAGCAGCACAAACAGCAAGCTTCTTTGCTCATGTTTCTCTGCAAGCGTTCTGCTTCCAATCATTAAATAATACTTCTCTGTTAGATATTGCTGTGTTAGGTATGACATGTATTGCTACTGGAAATGAATTAACCTTCACTGATTTCCTCTTTAGTGGTGCAAGTCTCACGTAATGTTCGTTCAGAGAAGGAACATTTTGTTTCGGATTCTGGATACTTCTTTGGCTCATAGACAAACTGAGAGCAATATTGATTTGAGAGCACATTTTGCTGGACCATCAGTTTGTGTTCCTTCACTTGCCTTGACCTAGATTATTGCCTTCCATAAATAAGCCTCAGAAATGACACCTATTTGAAAGTCTTAAAGAATTGTGACATGTGTAGAAAGAACAATGTATTTGGTGTATGTGGCAAGACTTTGGCTGCATGGGCAGCTTTTGTGAGATGATGCCATGAGCTACCCCCATGTTGGACACAGAGAATTCCACTGCTGGCCAAAACCAAGCCCATCAACGACAGAGGTATCAGCTCTGTGATAACATACACAAGAGAAGGTAAACAATGCTGTGCTGCAACTATGAGAGAGAGGAGTGAGAAACCTTGAAAGAAGCAGCTATGCAGACACCAAGTTCAGTGAAGAAGGAGGAGAAATGGAGAGAGTGACTTGATGAGCACCTGACAGCAAGCCAAGGTTAACCCACCACAAACTGAAACCAGAGTAATCTCCCTGATGCTGAACTGTGTGTTGAAGAGCTTAACCCTCTGCAGGAGAGCTAACCACCCCACACAGAGACAAGGGCAATGCCCCTTATGTGCTGCCGTTCAGTCAGACTGCTGACAGTTAATGTCTTGAGAAGGTTTTTTTAAGGAATAATAACCTGTACCTTGCACGGAAGGTATCCAGTCTATTCTCTTGCATGTTGTTTCTAAATCCCAAGGGAAAACAAACACACAGGAGTTTCCCTTGGGAAATGTAGATAAAGAGTGTTATGCCAGGCCAACCTCAACCAATTTGTAGTAGCCTAGGTATCATACTGAGGGGATGTACAGCATCATTGTTCCATCACTTTAAAATTTCTATTATTCTCTCAATATACATAAAAAATAAAATCTATGTTTTCTTTATTTAAGCATTTTAGGAATCACTGCCCAGTTGCCTCCTGAAAAAATAATTTTTTACCCAGATATTACTTTTGAACTGATAAGAAATTCTACAAATGTGCTTCTCTCCACACCCTATGACTTAAATATTTTCTTTAATATGTCTCATCCCTTGCAATATTTATAGTAACAGTATTCCATATTTCATGGAAGACCAAGCAGATTTATTATTGTAACAGATTGACATGTATATAATGTATCTCAGCTGTCCTTTTAAACAAAATTCTCTGGAGCATGCATTTACAATAAGACTCATCCTCCAGATTAGTATCCAATTTGAAAATCATACATATGTAGCTGAAAAATAAGTATATCTCTACAACCTACCTCTGTAATTTACCTGACAATTCCGGTAACTGAGTTGTGTTCACTTGCACTGAATTGTCATTAAAAAGGCATGAAATCTTTTCTCCCAGCAGACCAAGGCCAAAGCTTCTTTCTTTATCTGACCATACTGATGACCAATTTAGTGATAGTTCATCATGTGGAAGAATTCCCTTGTTCCTTCTTTTTGAACCAGATTTTCTCAAAGACCCATATCAGGCTTTCTATCACATATGTCTATAGACAGTTTGTTCTTTAATTTACTCTCCAACTATTTCAGAAATGATGTCTTTAGTTCCTTATACTCTTTATTAAGGTACTTATCTGATATCTGTTAGACACTTTTTCACTAGAGCGCTGATAGATTGCTACCAGTCAAATCAGGCACACATCATCTTCCATAATTCACTGCTCCAAAGAAATCTTTGCTTGCCACCCTTGTGTTTGAGAATAAGGATCTTGGCGAACTCGCTCATGCAGCAACCTGGCTCTAGTCTTTTCTGCGCTAACTTTTCTCCCAGATGACGCTGCTTTTATTATGCACGGTTTTTAATTTTTATTTCTATAGCTTTAGCCTATATTTCCAAAGTTGCTCATTTTCTCTTATCACACTTAGAACTTTTTTTTTATCATGTAAAACACCATCAGATTTAATATCTTTTGTGACATCAAACTTTCTTACAATGTGTTTTGATGACGCACCTCAGGACAAAATATAAACAAAAAGTCTGAAAAATAACATCTCTTAAAGCAAAGGATGAACACGAAAAGACGCAAATTTTGTTTTTCTAATGACCCGGGACAAAACTCTCCCATCAATTAAGCTTAGTGAAGGACTTTGAATTAAACATATTTTTGAGAATTTTTCCCATTGTAGATAGAGGAAAATATTCCCTTCTGTTAAGATTATTCTGTTAAGGTATATTCTGTTAAGGTTATTCTTTGGGGTCCCTGCACATGCAAAGTTTATACATTCAATACAGTGACTAGTAAGTCAGCATACTTGGTCCTATTCACATTAAACTTTACAAGCTACTCTCTTTAACCTCTGTCTTCAGGTGACTTGAGTGATTTTTGGCAAGAATCGTAGACGAGTTGTGCTTTTTTAGTTCTGTTCTGTAGTTTATTGAGAATATCTCCACTCTTAGTAAATTACTTCAATTATTCTTCATGTCTTTTCTTGAGACTGAAAACATGACATCTTTCCTAAGCTATCATACAGAGCTTCCGAACCAACATACTATTTTGTAATCAAACTGTTTCAGTTTCTTTCCCAGATTGCTGTTTGCTCATACAGTTAATCAACACACCAAATCAGTTCAGCTCTCAACCAAATCCTGTGTTTTGCCAAGTGTTTTCTCCTGCCTTACAGTTAGAGATTTCAGGCTTAAAAAAAGTGGGGTTTTTACCACTTAAATTTAGTTCAAAACACCTATGCTTTTTCTGTTGAATGAAGTGGGCATAATTCCTCTGGCTTCACAGCCAGCTTTCTGTCTGAGACGACCCAGAGGCCTCCTGAGCCAGAAGTGCAGCTGCCCACAGACTCTCCTTCCTGTTGCACCCGTAGTTCATAGAAAATGAATTAATTTTATCCTTCTTTAGGTGTGCCCCAGAGAACATTTCAGCTTCTTAGATTGTGCACTCATTTCACTTTATTTCAAATCATTTATGCTTTTAAGAAATTGGTTTGTTTCTCTGTTTTCTCAGGTTCTGACCAATTTGCACTATGCAGTGGCAGCCTCTGTATATCACCAAACTCTAATGGCTGACATCAGGCCACCTGATGTTCCTCCCCTCACCTCCCACAAGCTCTGCTAAGGACCATATTAGTATTATACTGTTTCATAAGGACTTAATTATGATGAAAAATTAAATATCAAATTGGTACAACATCCTTTTTTTGTCCATGGGGTTGGATTTTAGAATCTGATGAGTTATTTCAGCAGATCCCCAAAATGACTGACAAAACCAAGCCTGCTTTATCTGCTGACACTGTGAAAGTTATCCAGTTATCCATATAAAATATTCATCTGGTATTCCAACAAAAAATATGAGACTTATAAGTCTTTGTGATTAAAAAAAAAAAAAGCAATTTTCATTTCAGAACTTTTAAATGGATGCAAGACTGCTTCTTACTGTGCTAGGGAAATCCACAGCTCAAGTCCATGCTTAGGATAACTCTTTTCACACACCCTATACAAAACCACCCCTATGTATTACCTGTATTTTCTTCATTTTCTATTTTTATTCTAAATTTAAGTAACAAACACTGAGACCAAACATCTTTTTCTTTAACTGATTTAATTCTTTGTTATCTACACACAACATTAACCTAAGAAGAACTTTACAACAGCAGAATCACAGAACTACAGAATGGATGTGGCTGGAAGGAAACTCTCAAGATCATCTAGTCTAACCCTACTCAAGCAAGGTCCCCTAGAGCAGGCTGTCCAGGGACATTTTCAAATAGGTTTGCAATATCTCCAAGAACAGAGGCTCTGCAATGTCTCTGGGAAATCTTTTGTCATGTTCATCCATCCTTATAGTAAAAAAAAGAAAAAAAAAAATTGTTTCTTTATGGTCAAAAGTAATTTAATGTGCTCCAATGTCATGCCTATTACCTCTTGTCCTGTACCTAGGCCCCACTAGGAAGAGTCTTGCTCTATCTTGTTTACCCTATCCATCAAGTGTTTATATACATTGATGAGATGCCCCTGAGCCTTCTCTTCTACAGGTTAAACAGCCCCAGCTATCTCAACATTCCCTCATAGGAGAGCTGTTCCTGTCCCTTCATTATCTTCATGACGCTTTGCTAGATGTGTTCAAATAAGCTCACTTCTCTCTTCTACTGTGGAGTCAAATACTGGACTTCAGATGAGTCTCACCAGTGCTAATTAGAGAGGAAGTATCACCTCCCTGCACCTGCTGGCAATGATCTGTCTAATGCAGTTCAGGATACCATTGGTCTTCTTTGCTGCAAGGACATGTAGCTGACTCGTGTTCATCTTGTTGTCCACTAAGATCCTTAAGTCCTTCTCTGCAGAGCTGCTTTCTAGACAGTGGCTTCCTGATCCATACTGGTGTAAGAGGTTGGTTCTCACAGGATCACAGGACCTCAAAAGATCATCTAGTCCAACTTCCCCTGACAGAGCAGGATCACCTAGAGCAGGTTACACATGCTGGCGTTCAGGTGGGTTTTGAATGTCTCCAGAGATGAAGACTGCACAATCTCTCCAGTAGCCTGTTCCAGTGCTCTGTCACTCTCAAAGTGAAGAAGTACCTTCTCATGCTCAGATGAAACTTCTGACATTCAAATTTGTGTCCATTACCTCTTGTGCTGTCACTGGGCACCACTGAGAAAGACTGGCCCCATCTTCTCAACACCCATCCTGTAAGTATTTAGAAGTACTGATACAATCACCCCTCAGTCTTCTCCAGACTAAAGAGGTCCAAGTCCTTCAGCTTTCCTCATAAAAGAGTTGCTTTAGTCCCCTAATCATCTTCATAGCCCTTTTTTGTACCCTCTACAGCAGTTCCCAGTCCTTCTTGAACCAGGGAGCCTAGAACTGGACACAGGACTCCAGATGCGGACTCATCAGAGCAGAGTAGAGGAGGAGGATGACATCTCTCAACCTGCTGGCCAAATCCTTCTTGATTCACCCCAGGATGTCATTGGCCTTCTTGGCCACAAGGGCATATTGCTGGCTTGTGGTCATCCTGTTGTCCACCAGGACTCCTAGGTTCTTTTCCACGAAGCTGCTTTCCAGCAGCTCCACCCCCAATCTGGAAGCACGCACGTATCTATTCCTCCCCAGCTGAGGTACCCTACATCTGCCCTTGTTGAATTTCATAAGGTTACTCTTTGCTCAACTCTCCAGCCTGCCCAGGTCACCCTGGTTGGCAGTGTGGTCTACTGCTCTGCCAGCCACTCCTCCCAGTTTTGGGTCATCAGCTCACTTGCTCAGGCTATACACTCGACCGCTTCGTGCAGGTTGCTGAGGACTATACTGAACAGGACCGGGCCCAGGACCAACCCCTGGGGAACACTGTTTGTTACGGACCTCCAACTAGACTCTGTGCCACTAATTACAGCCCTCTGAACTCTACCTTTCAGCTAGTCTTCAACCCACTCCACTGTCAGTACATCTAACTCATGTTTCCTAAGTTCTCCCTTCGCAGAGGAAGGAGTTTTCATTTCACGTGGCTGAACTCCATGAGGTTCCTTTGGCACAATTGTACAGCCTGTACAGGTCCCTCTGAAAGGCAGCACAACCCTGTGATGTATCATCCACCTCTCTTAGCTTTGTGTCATCTGCAAACACAAGGAAAATATTATCCTAACTAGAAAGACTAAAAGATTAAGTGGGACCCACAGGAGTTTGAGAAAACCAACACAAAGCACTTCAGTAATAAGGCAAAGGAAATACTCCCTTGAACAATAAGGCAAGTGCCTACCATCGGATAAAGGGATGTGTTACATACATCCTGCTGCCCTAAGCTTTCCCAGGGTGGGAAAAAGGTTGCTCTGGGACAAAACAGCCCTCCTTATACAGCCTCATTACCTTAGCATTCTCAGTCCAGCTTCCCCATACTCATACTTCATTTCGAAATGTAAGGGTGTTATTGTTCTCCCTCAAACGTCCTCTATAAGTCTACTTTTTTCAGTGACACTTTACTCAGAACCTTTAAAGATCCTTCAGAAAAAAATCGCAGAGTTCCACATCATTCTTTGTTGATTTTTCTCCTATTGAGCATGCTATCTTTCCTGAAATCTTTGTCAAAAACAGATACTGAAACATCTTCCTGCCAGGTGGAACAGCATGTGTGCATCATAATAGCTTAATGATTTTTTTTATAGCTAGCTGAGCAACAGGTCAGTTGTTAACAGATTTGGTTTTTCTCACAGAGAATAATTTGACATACAGATAGAGAGATAGAGATGAGGATAGCATGTGTATGTGTGTGCTTTGTTTCCCAGTTCATTTGATTCTAAAATGTCTGCAATAGTGTTGTCTATATTTAGTGTTTTTCTGTTTCCTCATTCTTTGTCACAGGATGACATGAAGGATAACTACATGGCAACAAGACTCAAAGCCTTAGGATGAGCAACACAGGTGCCCAGTATCTTCTAGTAATTCTCAAAGGCAACAAAATGAATACCCAGTAAAAGCTGTACATCGAGCATTTTTGTAAAAGAAACATTTTTTTGGTAGGCAGCATTAGCTGAGGAAGTTCCTTGACATGTGTGCAGCCAGGCAGCAGAAACGTAACGAATACTGAGGGCCTGGCTGAGAGAATAACTTCTCTAAATATTTTTTTTAGCATCTGGCACATATTGAAACAAATTCTGTGTTAAGGAAACAGACCAATATTCTATTGATAGCACTAGACAGTTTTCTTAAAGAAGGAATTTGACCTATTGTGTTTTCTAACGTTGCCTTCAGGCTGACATTTTCAGTTTCTGTTACGGGATTTGAATGCTAGGGCTCCCTGCATCTCCAAAGCCCATGGGACAGCTTTGAAAAAAAATCTCACTTTAAATGTCATAAAAGTTAAATTTCCTCGTATTTTAAAATATGATTTCCCATAGGAATATGTTGCATCTTTATATAGTTTAAAAAAAACAAAATGAGTGAAGAATAATAATTACAAGTGGGATCCAAAATAATGTGCCATATAGTAATTGCATTTTATACTTGCAGCTTTGTAATCCTTTCATTATTGAAGCATTTCTTATAGGTTTAGAATACTAAATATTTGTGAGTTGGGGTATTTTAGCTATCACATTCTTTTTACTCACCTTAACTGAAACTGAGAAGGTAAATATTTGAAAAAAAATGAAATAAGTAATTTATATTATTGACAGAACCTCAAAAAAACCCCAAACCCTTCCTTTTGCCAGAAATACAGTTCTCCCAGCAAGTATGCTGAAGTCAGTGAGATTTTCTCATTGTTCAGGGTCTGAGGGAGGAACAGGTATCAGATAAATTGTTTTGTTATTTTAATTCCTATTTCAGAAGGACAATGTCAGTATTTCCATTGTCCAATGCCAAGAAGAGCCCTCACAGTAATACTACTCTTACCTATGCTGGCCAGAGTGTGTCACCAGGTACTACAGTATTTTAATCACAGAATCTTTACTGTGTTTCTTAATACTGCGTGTTAAAATCTGTCAGAAGCATAGGCAGTAGATGAAGATCAAACCTGTAGAAAGAGCTAAGTTCAGGCTTACCCAAGATGCAAATCTCATCAAAGCAGCAGGATAGTACAAAATTTATGCACGGGCAGATAAGTTTACTTCACACACTGCTCTACTGAGTTCAGTTTCTTTTTCTTCTATATTTCTGGAAATCTTTGCACCGCAACATTTTTTTCTTCCTAGATTTATTAGCAGGTAAAAAATCTCTTGATTCTTTCACTCACAATTAGACTCAGCAAGTCACTGATACTTTCTTCTAGCAAAGTTAGCCTCCTTCCACTAGTACTTCTTACAAAATTTTACCTAAGATGCTTCCTTAAACCCAGTCACTCATCTTCCTCCCACAGAACAGCAAGGCCTGCTTCTTATTTTGTGTCTTTTCCCCATTTAGCCATGAGAGGCCTCAAGGCTGCTTGTAGGTAGCTGTGATACTTTCTGGCCACGAGAGTTAGCATTTTAGTAACAGTGCAGAAATGGTGTCTTAGCAAGTTGTCACACCATCATTATTGCCTTCATCTGCTAAAAGTAGAGTAAGGGATTTTGAAACCTGTCCCTTGGAATTGAATGTATAGATTCATTCCCACTTCATCACAGGGGCTGTTGAAGGCTGTCAGGCAATTTGCAGTGATTAATTGGGAAATGATTGCAGACTCAGAATACTGAGGTTAAGGAATCTGAAGATGACATATGAAAGTACGGCTAAGCAATTATGCCCATAAATGTGGTGTTTAATACAAAAGGCACATATGAGATCTTCAAATGCATACAGTTTCAAGATTTAGAAATGTCTGCCTGCCCTTACCTGCCCATTTCCAGTTTGTCTCAGTCCCAGGCTTTCTGCCGTTGGTTTACAAGTCTCTGTTTCTTCCACAGAAACAAACTTGACCCATTTGTATTGTTTATTTCAAATTGCTTTTCCATGATTATTTATTTTTATTACCAAGCACATGAAGCACAGAAGTCCATATTGCGTTCCCCTCTATAGAGCGTGTAACTCCAGTAAGCACCAAAAATAGTGGATTACATAACTGAATTCCCCTGTGAAAAAGTAGCATGCCAAGATGATGCATGCTAGACAGCGCAGTTAAACCCCCCAAAGTGGTACAGTAAGTAATGGTTTCAAATAAAGAGTGTCATTTTCTTTTCCCTTTAGGATCAGGCTATTTTTCAGATCTCATGGTCTCTCCTTAATAACTATAATAAAAAGCATCCAATATGCTAGGGTTCAAATGTATTATGTATAGATCATGTCATGTTTTTATAGCTGTACTTGATTGCCTGTTTATGCTTCTCTGCAGTCTGCATTCAAAGTTCAGATACTCTGTGTTCACTTTGAGTGTTTCCTACAGGGAAGGACATTGCAAATGGGGTAGCCATAATCTTCACAAATGGGGTTAGTGTCTGCTTTAGGGGACAATAGAGTTCCTCAGACAGCCTCTTAGCCCAACTGGTTCCACCCCCCCCCAACTCCCCTTCCTTTCATTGTACATTACTTGAGGTATTTAATACTTTTTTTTTTTCTCTAAGAATGTCCTTCAACCCATAACTAATCATAAAGTCTTTTCAGACTATAATTTATTTATGTCAAACTTAAGATAAATTGAAACAAAATCAACTGTAAAAAACGCATGATAGAAACAGAAACCAAAGCTATAGATGGTATTTAAACTGGAAGACCTTTCATAGGCTTAAGAAAAAAGCATTAAAAGGAAAGCACAGAGAAAAAGAAAAGAAAGAATAAGGCCTGGAGAATGATGTTGTGAAAGCCAGAAGAGAAAGGGGAAGAAGTGGAGAAGCTGGAAACAGATAGCAAAGGAGAGAGGGAAAGAGCAAGAGAGTGTGCATGAAAGGGAACACGAAAGAGCAGGAAGGCGCAAAGGAAGGAAGATTATATCAACTAAAAAAAAAAAACGTTGTGTAAGGGTGTGGCAAGAAAACGGTAAATTCTATTATCATCCCAACAGCAATTCATTTCATACCTATGGGTCCTATAGGGATGTTTAGGGCACGCGGTTTGCTGTGTTCACCCCAGCCAGGAAGAAAGCGCGTCCAGGCTTGTGTGCACACGCAGATGCCTGGAGGGACGAGGAGCCACCACTCCACCCCATCCCTCTACACAGTGCCCATGACACGTGGACATTTACTGCTGATGTGAGGGCCCTGAAAGAGAACCATTGCAATGGCCTTTCTGTAGAAATTATCACCCAGCATGAGAAAAGTGTTTCAGTGTGTCTCTCCGTTGCTCTGGCCTGTCTCCTCGCTATAAAGCAAGGAGTGTGGAAATGTGACTGCTGTGGCAATTTATCTCTGGGGAAAAGCCAGAGATCTGTAGCACTTACGTATTAATTTAAGATATATACTGTCTCTAGGGTTACTGCTGACCTTCATGTGTTTAGATGAATGTAACTCATACCAAATAGATAAGCATATCTTTAATCTCATTTGATTCTGCATTAAGGAGACTGAATCTAAAACTCAGGCCCTGTGGTTTAGTGGGCAAATGGCAGCCATTCTGAAAATTCATATTTCTGAGGTCTGTTATTTCACTAACATCTTCAGATTTCTTCTGGAAGCAAATTAGAAAATCTCATTTTCTTCACCATAGATGGGAGTTGTTTCCTTAGTAAGACATTAAAAACCCAATTTTTGCTTTAAAAGCGTAAGCACTCAGTGTAAACTTCAGCTTTTTCACCACTCTGTTAGTGAAGTTAAAATATCTTGCAGAAGGGAAGTGAAAGCTTACTAGGCTATTCATTTTCCCTCCAAAGAAAAAGGTACTCCATTCTACGGGATTTGCATCTTTCCGAATTGTAAGCAATCTAACAATGTATACAACAGTACCACCATCTTCACTACATACGCTGATGATGCTGGAGTTCTATCAGTAATATACCATAGAAATCACCTTCACTTTTGTGTCAACATCAACAGAAATACATTTTTAAAAATAAAAAATACAAAACGTTTTCTTTCCATTTTTATTCTGAAAATGTTCTAAACGACCAGTTCATACCAAAGTAAATCACCACTTGTACACATCTTGGTATTTTTGCAAGCCAGACAATGACTGGGTTTCCTTAGATGGTGATTTTGACATTATGCAAGGAGGGACCATTCTCATGCTAATCGCAAATCTAAGCCATTCACAAAAGAAAGCTCCTTGAATAGTGCAAAATTTGAGTTGCTAGTGGTTTGAAGCAGAGGAGGAAAAAGAATTTGTTTAAAACTAGTTTTGCCATTCTGAGGTTTTATAAGTCTTTTTCTTAATTTTGCCTTTTATGTTAAAGTATTTATTTTAGATTACAAGATACTAAATGTCAGTTAATGCAAGAAAGCACCTTGTGGTAAGTATGATCGTCAGGTATAACATTTGGAGAAATAATAATTTCTTGAGTCATGGGACAGCATGAAAGCAGCTTTCATTATGTAGCGGTCTCATTCAATACGATGGTTGTTTTGGAAGTGCATTTGTGAATCATGTTTTGCCCTTGTGGAATAAAAGTCAGTTTTATCAATGGGACTAGAAATAATCATAAGGTCTTACAACAGAGAATCAGAAATCTTGAAAAAAAAAGGATTTTTAAGTACAAACTGGGTTCAGTACAAAATCCACCACACATGCTGTACACTATCAAAATGGTTTTTGTTACTAGGATTAGAGTACAGAATTTCCAACATATGAGAGAAAGATACAATGTATTTATCTTGATAGGGTGAAGGAAAAATATTTTATTTTTCAGTTAATGAAATGGTAATACTAAAAATAAAAATGTAGAAAAATTCAGGAAGAAAAGGTAAATTAGAAAAAGGTTCATCCTTATAACAATTCATCCTATATACTAGTCCAACAAAATACCTCTGCATCACTTCCTTCCCACCTAAATCCTAATCTGAGGGGTTTAATGGTTATTTGTGCTTCCTAGACATTGTGCTGTCCCTCTGTATGTAGTAAATTTCAACCCTTAGTACTAACTGGGGAAACAAAGGACTCCTAGTGCAGAGACAGATCAACTTTATATTCACGGTCCATGAAAAAATTGCAAAAGAATTGAATAAGCTCTGGATCAGGTCCATGTATGTTCAGGCACCAGCCTTACTCACTGACTTCCCTGCAACCACTCATGATTTACAGAGTAGTTTTCAAAGCGTAAATAACTACTATAAAAGTAAGACAACAAACGATACTGTGTTGTCGAACTTGCTGCTTACATTCTTCCCCATTTTGAGCAGAAATAAATGTGCTCGTTTGCAACAACATCACTGATACATACTCAGTGGCAACTAGGTCCAGCAAGAGTGACTTCACGACTAGGTCATCAAATTAAATCGTGCCCAACACTGCTCCCATTGAAACGAGTGACAAGAGTATATCTGACATCAATGAGAGCACGTCTTCAACCCGTAACTTTCGCAAAGGAAATATCTTCAAATATAAGAGAGGCATAGGTGCCTACCCTTTTACAGCACAGTTCAAGGTTACATTATGTAATGCACAATTTTTTAGGTTGGAAAGGTGATGAAGGGACGATAGAAACTGTTATACATATGGCACATCAGATTCCTGTCATAACTAACCTTCAGACAAAAAGAGACACTTCAGAAAGATTTTAAATCATATGGAGGCTAAAAGAGATGGCATCTATATATGATACACGAGACACAGTGAATATTTGCAGTCAAATCCAGCTCACCCACAACTTCAGTAGTCCCACTGAAGTTAATAGCATTAATCATGTAAAGAAGAGAGCTATACATAGACAGGTATTTGACATTTATCCTTGGCAGGGAAGATGAGAGAAGGAAGCATATCTCTTATCAGACCAGAGCTAAGCTTTAATTCCTGAAGAGAAACTCCATGAAATCCACCAAGGGCTCAGTTTATTTGGGCCTAATTAACATTGGAGTTGCTGTAATTCATAATCAGTAAGAGTGGAAAATCCTGAATTCAATAAACTCTGTGTTTCTCTGCAGTACTTTTCAATTGATTTAAGGCCAAAGTCTGAAAGTTTCGAGACCACAACAGGCATCACAAGCAGTAAGAATACTCTACCTGAGCCTGCTCCAAAGTCTTTGGATCCAATATATTGTAAAGTAATGATAATTCAGAAATTATTGAACCTATCTATCCACATAATTAAAATGTAACATCAAGCACCTCTCAGACACTTGAAAACAGAATGGCAGAATAACTTTACTCGCTGTGAGACGAAAACAATTCAATATTGGAGTAGTGTATGACTAGCATATAGGGGAGATGGTTGGAGTATTTTACATGTGAAAGAGTTGAACGTGTTGTCTGTGCAAAGCAGATCTAAGCTTAAATAGACTCCATATTGTATTTTATTTTATGCATCAACATGCAGGAATCTTGTGTAACGATTTTATGGAGAAATTATTAAAACTGGCAATATTCATGTTTTTTTAACAGAGGATTTATAATCTGTTTGAGTATTTAGTGAGTAGCTCAGAGAATAATCTTTTTATTTATTCATACATATATATTTACATACATGTGCACACACATACCAAAGCTTTTAGATCAGGTTGAAGAAATGCATAAATGAGCAAGCTTTAAGTGAAACATCTCAGACTGCAGTATACGTGAACTTTGTGTGAACAGCTTTATGCTTTCTGCTGCCCCTGTACACAGATGAGAGGGACTGCTTCTGCTGCTGCCATCTTTTCTACACCATGAGGTTTGCAAACTCCTGACGTAAAATTATGCATCATATTTAATTCATGCCAGCTCAGACATTTTCCTGAATCGGTCCAGTGTTTTTGAATTCTCCATGTTTATGCCAGCCCAAATACGTTCAGTAGACTTTTAAAAAAAAAAAAAAAAAAAAAAAAGAAAAGAAAAGAAAGAAAAAGAAAAGAAAAGAAAACTTGGGGGGGTTGCATATTTGGGGGGGAGCAAAGGTGAAATCTTGGCTGTATTGAGTCAACATCAAAACTCATAGTTGTATTAATGATGCCAGAACACAACCATATAAGGAATATTCCTATTTGTACAGAGAAGTTTAGTGCTCAGCAGAAAACCAGAGTAGCTGAATGCCAAAATAAGACTTAGAACAGAAGCTACTTTAAAAATATTTTTGCTCAAAACCCCAGTACAGTCAACTGAAGTAAAGAACAAACAGATCATCCATGAACAAAACTAACTGAGATCTGAGCCACTTTATTCTACATGAGAGCTAAAACTTACACTGCACTTTCTATTAGTAACTACTGTCTTTTTGAGCTTACAGAAAAAAAGAAAACCAGGCAGCATACATTGGTAAGACAAATATTGATTTACTGTTATAAACAAAGATTACTGCCAGTATAATTTTCCCACTGGAGTAAAGATTCTCTTTTTATCACTAATTTCGGCAATGTTAGGTAAATATTTAACAACAGTACTGAAATAGGCACCCACTGTTTCTTTTCCAAGCACCAAGGAAGAGAAGAATACCACAATTTAAGCATTGAAAGTTGATAGAAAGCTGGCACCAGCACAGTACAGCAGTCCTTGACTCAGTCATAGGGAATTTCTAAATAGTCACTTGTACATTACTTCTGCTCATGGGTCTAAATCCATCAGGGAGGATGCCAGCTCCAGTATCAGAGCTCTTTGGGCAACTGGATCCATATTTTTAATGCAAGTTCTGACCTATTACCAAATTCGACCTAAGTTTCTGACATAGCTACATGGCTTTGTGATGAGAACTGGCTCATACATTTCTGGTTTACAAAAAACAACAGATGAAAGTAGAGTGTAGCTGAATACATAAATACCCCCAGGTGTATTTCCAGGATCCTTTCTAAGGCATTTTTTTTTTTCCTGGAAAATGAGTATCTTTTGAAGTAATGCTGAACTAGTGAAAAAGTAAAAGCTGCAGGCTGGAAAGCTAGGAAGCCAACAGCAGCACAACCACCCAACCACTTAAACTGTTTTCCTACAACGAGAACACAATATAGGTTTGATGGAAAGGGGTAAATGCATGACTAGGAATAAGTTTCTTGGCTATTATGGCTCTTTTCAGTTAAGAATCTATGTATTGACCGTTCCATGGGGGAAGCTTCATGGGACATTTTTTTTCCTCAAAGACACCAATTACAGTTTTTGGTGTTCTAATTATTATGATTTACTAGAAACTGTCAAAGTGCTCAGCAAGACACAAAACTTGGATAGAACATACACTTTGCCTTAAACCCCTTGAAAACTAAATAAGACAAGCAATGCAGTCCAGACACATAATGCCCTAGATCATCACCAAAAGGAATTAAGGGCAAATATTACAGTGTTTTTTTGTTTGTTCATTTTTAAAACAGCATTTGTGGGGTTGATTAGCACTGAAAAGCATTTACTCTATCACTTATATGATTTGTACTTCACATACACAGTATACAATGAAGGTGTAAAACATTTCAGACAGAAATATATGTGTAGTAAACAACAAAATACCTTATTCATTTTAATCATATGACCACAATAAGTATCCATTTCCCAACTTTCAGCCTTCACATCTACAGTGTTTTTTAGCTATTTAGCTTTACAAATACAGAAAGCACACACATTAGCAGGGAAAATAAAAGTATAAAAATTGTACACAGAAAGAATTTTCCAGCTATTGGGATTTTCCTCTTTTTTAAAATTTTTATAATTTTTTCCCTCTAGGACTGTTTCTGGTGTGAGGGTGGGGCGTTTTAGCCATTTTTAGCCTAGAGTAAGTATCTTCATATTTTTTAATCATTTCTGCACATATTTCACAGTAATCCCTGAAAATATATGGGCACACTGAAGATCTAATTAACAGCAGATATCAACCTTATGCAATCTGTAAATGTGTAATTTCTGTTAACACAAACACAGCAAAAAGCTATGGGATAAGCATGTGTAACTCTAATAGTAAGCTCAAGGACACTAACCTCACTTACATGATAAGGCAAGCATGAGGTTTGCTTTGATCCATAAGAGATGAGTTGTAAAAAGCACTTCTGTTCACTTCTGTTCCCCTGCTCAGGAATGAAGAATTCCTTTTACTGCATTATGCATAACACCATTACAGACAAGGTACAAGTCAAGAGCAAGTGGTTCAGATATCCTGCTAGCATACTAAAATAGCAGTGGGACTATAAAATGATTTAGGTACTATATTACACAGCTCTTCTTTAAATACCACTTATGCCATCACATTTGCCAGGAATCTTTCTTTTTTAAGTGTTCTAAATGTAAAGTTTCTGGTATCTGTTCCCTCGAGGCAACTTCAACTAGAATAGGCAGGTTGGTACAGCAGATGACTATCTGTTCCCTACAAACTAGGTCTGATGTACTGTGTAGTGATAAAAAGCCCCTTATCAGTTTGGATTCCAACCTAAAGGCAACTGCTGTCCAGATCTTACAGTGAAAGATAATGTGGTGTAATTAAAGCTCACGACCTACAGAAACAGCGTGCCAAACATCATTTGCTTTAGTCAGGACTGGAAATTTTGGGTGCAAATTTACTGTGAAGATTTTTCTAATCTGGAAGAGGAAACCCTCCCTAGGCCTTTCCTTTTCCTTTTAACATTCACAGCCTTTACTTTTTTTTTTCTCTCTCTCCCTTCCCTTCTTTTTCCCTCACAGATACATTATCAAACCATGTTTAAAACAGTTCATGAACACAGTCTATATATAACAGTTGTGCTTTTTTACATCCGCTTGCAAACTTTCCCAAATTTATTCTACGCACTTGAAGAATGACAGTTCAAACATTCAGTAGAGATTTATTCAATTTTAGCAATAAAAATTTAAATCAAATTTCCACTTATCATTCCAAAGCCTCACACAATTTTTATGTGCAATTGAACTGGGTGAACTGGTAAATTAAACTGCAATTGCAAATATTCTAAGACACTGGGACGCAGTTGCCTCCGGGTGCATCTGTGGTGGCATCACAGTTCAGGTCAGGAGGAACTACTGAAGCAAATCTCCCAGTATTTCCCACTTCCTGCACTTTAGTTCACATCATATCTGGAATGTGCAAAATGAATCCCTCTCAGATAAAAATAAACCTGGAGAAGTAGTTTCATAGGGCATCTAATGCATTTTCACTGCTAATGGACAGTCTGTCCACAGCAGCAGGCTAGAGTTGGCAACAGTAAACCTGCTGAAACACAAAGAGTTTGAATGTCAATGTGGATGTGATCTTCAACACCATATGTTTTCTTCCACAGATCAGTTCTCATTGAGATTTTGCCTTATATAGACATTCCCTAAATTGTCAAACCATTTCCGGGCACACTTTTGGCACACATGCCATCCAGCACTCTTTCAAAAGTTTCCCAAACCAGCTTGGGAATATAAATATTCTCAGGGCCATTTCCAACAGGCACTTTTTCTCGCAGCCACCTAATTTCAGAGAATGATGGAATTTATTAGCAGGAACGCAGCCTGTTTTCTGGTCCAGCAGTCAGAGCCTGGGAACATTTTCAGGCACTTTTAATTCACTGGTATAGTGGTCCCACACCTTCAATGCAGTCAATGGTCTCCCATGCAGAGACCAAAGAGGGGAGACTTTCCTCTCCCTCCTTTCTCAGGTCCTCCAGGCAAGGGTGAGGGTGGCTGCAGAAACAAAGAAAAAAGAGCCATGGGTAAAGCACCTCATGTTATATTCAGCTCTTTGTTCCATGTTTCAATTATTCTATCTCATATCCACAGAAAGGTTGTCAACCTTATAGCTGTTAGTCACTCTGTTAGTTGCTGTGACAGAGGTCAGTTCAGCCCATCCAAACATTTTGACTTTACCAAACAGTATGCGTCCCAGTTACAGAATGAAAAATGCAACTAAGCTGCCATATTCAAGAACTCAGACATTTTCAAATTGAACTTAACATTATGAAGGATGGAGTAGAGAGGTTGAGCAGTATCAGGGAGTGTGAGAGAGAGATTGGTGGAGCCACTTCCTGAATTGCAGGCAGTAAGGTCCACAAGAGGCAGTAAATCTCTTCCCCTCTGGCCATCAGACAAAAGGAGGGGGCCTAAAAGATGGGGGGGAGTGGAAAGAAGTGTCTGCCAGGAGAGTCAGGAAAATCCACACCCAGCCTCCCTCACCTGTACAGTTGCCCTGCAGAACAAGCATTGGGCTCCAGAACCTGAGAGCCAGGCAAAGGAAGAGACAGAGGGAGATTCATCCGTGGGGCTGTCTAGGGTGAGTCAGTCAGCTGCATGCATTAGGACTTCTCTGTCCAAGAAGAGAAGAGTAATTGTTGTGGGAGATTCCCTTCTGAGGGGAACAGAGGGCCCTATCTGCCACTGGGATCCAACCCACAGGGAAGTCTGCTGCCTCCCTGGGGCCTGGGTTAAGGATGTTATTAGGAAGCTCCCAGATCTGGTTAAGCCCTCTGATTATTACCCGCTTCTGGTAATGCAGATTAGCAAAGATGAGGTAGAGAAGAGATGATCAGAAGCAAACAAAAAGGACTTCAGGGCACTGGGGCAGATGCTAGAAGGAGCAGTTGTGCAGCTTGTGTTTGCCTCCATTCCTTCGATTACAAGGAAGAATACCGGAAGGTTCAAGAAATTGCAACAGATTAATACTTGGCTAAAAGGGTGGTGCAAATGGTCTAGGTTTGGGTTTTTCAGCCATGGGGAGATCTACATGGCACTTGGCCTGGTGAAACCGGATAGCATTCAGATGACTCTAAATGGAAAAAGGATCCTGGGTCAGGAGCTGGAGGGACTCATAGAGCGTTCTTTAAACTAGATATGAAGGGGGAAGGAGTTGTAGCCAGCTCAAATGTAGATGACCCTGGGATGTATCAAGAGAAGCCTAGCCAGCAAGTCAAGAAAGGTGATTCTCCCCCTTTACTCTGCTCTTGTGAGACCCCACCTCAAACACTGCACCTAGTTCTACTGTCCCCACCAGTTTTCACGACTTGATTTGCATATTAAATAATCAGAGGCAATTTTTCCAAGAAGGAAGCTGTATTACCAAGCTGTTGCTAGTTATAATAAAATACGAAATGGCATAGAAACACTCTTAAAGTGTGTTCAGTTCTGGTGCCCCCACCATAAGAGCGACATAGATCTGTTGGAGCATGTTCAGAAGAGGGCCACGAAGATGATCCAGGGGCTGGAGCACCTCTGCTACAAGGACAGCCTGAGGGAGCTGGGATTGTTCAACCTGGAGAAGACTCTGGGGGGACGTAATAGCTGCCTTCCAATACCTGAAGGGAACCTACAAGAAGGCTGGGGAGGGACTATTTACAAGAGTGTCCACTGATAGGACAAGGGGAAATGGGTATAAGTTGAAGGAGAATAGATTTAGATTAGATCTTAGAAAGAAATTCCTCAGTCCGAGGGTGGCAAGACTCTGGAATAAATTGTCCAGAGATGTTGTGGCTGCCCCCCCTCAGGAGATGTTCAAGGCCACGTTGGATGGAGCCTTAAGTAGCCTGATCTAGTTGAAAGGCATCCCTACCCATGACAGGGAGGTTGGATTAGATGATCTCTAAGGTCCCTTCCAATTTACGCCGTTCTATGATTCTATGATTATCTGTGCCTCCAGAGTAGTAAAATCATAGAATCATAGGATGCATCCAGATGAGTTTTGAATGTCTCCAGAGAAGGAAATTCCACAACCTCTCTGGGCAGCCTGTTCCAGTGTTCTGTCACCCTCACAGTGAAAAAGTTTTTCCTAATATTTTTGTGGAACCTCCTATGTTCCAACCTGTATCCTTTGCCTCTTTTCCTGTCATTGGACATCACTGAAAAAAGTGACACCATCCTCCTGACACTCACACTTTACATATTTATAAACATTAGTAAGGTCACCCCTCAGCCTCCTCTTCTCCAAGCTAAAGACACTCAGCTCCTTCAGCCTTTCTTCATAAAGGAGGTGTTCCATTCCCTTAATCATCTTTGTGGCTTTGCGCTGGATTCTCTCAAGCAGTTCCTTGTCCCTCTTGAGCTGAGTGGCCCAGAACTGGACACAATATTCCAGATGTGGCTTCACCAGGGCAGAGAAGACAGGGAGGAGGACTTCTCTCGACCTACTAGCTACTCCCCTTCTAATACACCCCAGGATGCCATTGGCCTTCTTGGCCACAAGGGCACATTGCTGGCTCATGGTCATCCTCCTGTCCACCAGGACTCCCAAGTCCCTTTCTCCTACACTGCTCTCCAGCAGGTCAGTCCCCAACCTGTACTGTCACATGAGGTTATTCTTTCCCAGGTGCAAAATTCTACACTTGCCCTTGTTGAACTTCTTAAGATTTCTCCCCACCCAGCCCTCTAGCCTGTCTAGTTCTTGTGGAATGGTTGCACAGCCTTCTGGCGTGTTAGTCACTCCTCCCAGTTTCGTGTCATCAGCAAACTTGCTGACAGTGCTCTCTAATCCCTCATCCAGGTCATTGATGAATATATTGAACAGCACTGGCTCCGGTACTGACCCCTGAGGGACTCCACTAGACACAGGCCTCCAACTAGGCTCTGTCCCATTCACTACAACTCTCTGACTTCTTCCCTTCAGCCAGTTAACAACCCACCTCACTACTCGGTCATCCAGACCACACTTCTGAAGAAGGGTCCCTTCGGAGAGCCGGCCAAGTAACGACCATCCCACCAATATGTGGGATAGGACCCTACGGCTACAAGCCGTCCTCCCTTTATTGCTCTGGACAGCTCAATATATACAGTTAAGCAGCGTCCACGCGCCTGCCCCTTAACACAGTTGGTCAGTCACAGGTTTACACGCAACAGCGTTTTATTGGATAGTGCCATTCAACTATGCAGGAGGCTCTCACCCTCCATTCTCCCCCCAAGCAAGGTGCTTCACAAAACAGCTGCACCTCCTCCTCTCTGTGTCCAAGGCAGCTCCAAGGACTGAGCCTTTATTTAGGCCTAAGCTGGGTTGTCCAAAACCTTTAAAGGGATATCGCGCCTCTGTTCCACAAGAAATTTCTCTGCACACTTCCTCAGTTTACCTATGAGGATGTTGTGGGACACGGTGTCAAAGGCCTTGCTGATATCCAGATAGATCACATCCACTGCACGGCCACCATCCATCCACCTGGTTATGTCTTCATAAAAGGCTATCAGGTTGGTCAAACTTGGTAAAGCCATGCTGACTGCTCCTAATAACCTTCTTATCCTTGATGTGCCTAGAGACAACGTCAAGGATAAGTTGTTCCATCACCTTTCCAGGGATGGAGGTGAGGCTGTAGTTATCCGGGTCCTCCTTCCTGCCCTTTTGAAGACTGGAGTGACATTCACTTTCCTCCAGTCCTCAGGCACCTCACCTGTTGCCCACGACTTACCAGAGATGATGGAGAGTGGCCTAGCAATGATTTCCACCAGCTACCTCAGCACTGGCGGGTGCATCCCGTCAGGGCCCATGGATTTATGGATGTTCAAGTGTTCAAACTGATCCCTAACCCAGTCCTCCTCAACCAAGGCAAACTCCTCCTTTATCTTGACTTCCTCTGGGGCCTCAGGGGACTTGAGAGATGTTTGAGATCAACAGGAAGAAGAATGGGGTAGAGCTGGAGTGTGTACTGTGAACCACAAGTCTGTGAGACTGTCATTTAATTTTGTAGCTTTAAATAACTGGAAGCGTTCTTGGAGTACAGGACGGGATTTTGTATGCTTTTTGAATTGTATAAATAAAGTTTGCCAGCTTGACATAGGGGGACACTTTCAGAAAGGCCTGAGGAACTTGGGAGCACACATCCCACTGACTTAATTAACAAAAAACATTAAGAAAGTCATGAAGGTGTTCCTTTTCAAACAGTTAAACCCCAGCTGGAACAGAGTTGTTTCTCATTACATAGCTGGCATTTGTTCCTCCTGTGAAAGATAATGTCAACACTCAACTATCTGCTGGCTGTTTTCACAACTCTCTTAATAAATGATCTAGTCTCATCTTTTTCCTTTATCTGTACTACCACTGTTACAAAAAGTAGATTGTCATAGAGTCAGCTTATTTTTGGTACAAAGTACTTGATCTACTAGTAGTAGTTATTTAATAATGAATAATTTTCTCTGTGTCCTGCCTGTTTCTTGATCTTTACGTTTTCATGCTGCTGCAGGGAAACCCTTGTGTACTGAGACTGTGGGGACCAATATATGTATTCAGCCAGACGGATGTGGCCCATAAGCAGGTCTTTTTTATTCAGATCCTCGTCTTTCATGAAGAAATTCATTAAATTTCTGAAGAGAATAGGAAAACAAACTGGCTTCTCCAGAGAAGTAAACAGTACAATTACAAGAACTCCATTTCAAGCTACACATAAAAAGCAATCACCTAGAACAATAAAAATCATACTCCAGATGAGAGCAAACAATAGACTCCATATTGTATATATATTCACTTGTGCCTTTTATAGATTGTGAAGAGTTTAGGATATGAGGCTGAAATTTAATGTGAAAGTTGTCATATCTGACTTCAAGGTCATTATTCTCTCTTTAATCTACCTAAGTAGCAAAAGAAAATTATATTAAACTAGGTAATAGAGTAGGGCAATGGAGGAGGATGAGAATACCTCTCTTAAGACATTTGGTGCTATTTGGACACCTATGTAGAAGCACAGGTTTCACTGGGATGCTGATATCATCGTGAAACACTGACAAATTCTCCCAGAGGGCAATTCAAAGCAGAAGTTCAAACAAAGCTATGTCAAGTTGAAAAAGATGGGACTATTTCACACTTTCCAGGAGGCCGAGATACACCTATCTTGGGGGAAAAAAAATGAGGGATGCTGTTCTCCCTCCCCTGCCTCTCCCCTTTCTATAGAGCAGAGCCTCATGTGCTTTGAGGTGCCCTTTGGTGAAAGCCCAGCCTTGTTTCTGGCTCTGCAGATGAGGCACCTCCAGCTTCACAGAGGTCCCGGTTCACTGAAAGCAGCAGAGCCATGGATTTATGTGAGGGGTGAAAGGGTAGCAAGGCCAGCACAATGTGTCATCTCTCAGTACACGTGCGGCCACTTAGACCCTCTACCTGCCTCCAATCCCCTGGCCAGGCCTTAAGCAAGCATGGTATTACACTAAAAGCAGGAGGAGAAACAAACTCAACAAATGCTATTGGATCTGAGCCTGCTGCCCATTGCAGTTACACACCTCTGTTTTGTTCGTTGTGGCAAACAAGCTTACACAGAACATAAGAGTATCCTACACGTGCTGTTTCCATTTCTTGGCTCCAAGGACACACCATGTTCCTGTGCCATGGGACATTAGGAAGAAACTTTACCTCACAACACAATGTAGAGCATATTCAGCTATTCTGCATCTCACCTTCACAAACTGCATTTGTTTACTTCTTCTGCCCTTATCTTCTCAAAGGTCAATCATTCCACTCAGCCAAAACTCCCTTAAACACGGCTCAGTTTTATTCTCAGTGCAGACAGCAGGATTTCAAAGGGCAAAAGGAGGCTTTGCTGCATCCAGACCTGTCTGAAACTCAGCAGTTTCCATCCTCAGATTTTTATCAGCGTCTTTGGTTTTAGCTTCCAGAGGGTTGTCTCTCATGAAACTCAGTTTGAGTTCCAGGCTCAAATAAACCAAAAATAACTCCAAGTGAGATACAGTAAGAAAAAATGTTGAACATTGGCATGTCAGAAACATGTAGCCATAAATCTGTCGAGATTCACTCAAAATTAGCCATAGGTTTATTTGAAAGGTTCACAACTTTAGTTAAACTTTTGATAAACCTGGCTGAGTTTTCAGAATGTGTGGGCGCAAGTTTTATAATACAAGTTTTCACAGCTCAAGTCATCACCTGCACTTTGCACTCTGTACATGCATTACAAAACAAGCCCTGGTTCTGGACTCTTTTATGCTGAGATAAGTCAGATATAGTACCTTGGAGCTGAGTTACATCTCTGAATAAAAAAGCCTACTCAGAGCATTTATATGCTTTTCGTGAAAGAATGTCTTAAATTTACAAAGAAATTCAGGCTTGTAATTCTCAGAAATTCAAGCTTACTTTGTAATGCATATTGGCATGTATTTGGACTGGCGTTTTTATATAAATATGCCAACTCTAAGAAAAGGAAATAGAAAGTTTTTAAACTAAAACCTGCATCACAGATTTAATTTGACTGCAAATACAATCACATCTAAAGCAGACTTTCTAAAACCATGATGATTTCAGTTAAGTCCTTACTTTGACTTTCATGTTCATTTTTCTAGAGAAAATTGTTTCATTTTCAGACTGAACTTGCTTCTGCAGCTGCTTTTACGCCTGCAGCTTTGTGTAATCTGGAGTTCCACTTATTGAAAGCGGATGTTCTCCTGAGATTGGTCTCTCTCAGTTCCACACAACACCCACTTGACATTTCTTGAGGACAAGAAATAAGGCAAAGGATATAATATGGTTAAAAGTCAAAAGCTATAAATACTTTCAGCCTTTGAAATATTCAGCATCTTAATACAGTTACATGCAAAGTTCACCTAAAAAGCTCTCAAAGTTCATTTTTCATGTTGTTCCTAGTTTATGCTGTAAACTAATAAAGTATTCAGAGTTTGATTTGCTGATCATTTAATGTATTTATGAGATCAACACTGAGAAGTAAAATCCGATTAATGTCTATGCAGTAGTGATAGGATTTTCAGAGCATTTTAAGTATTTTCTCACATTGTTCAAAAGTCCACTCCCACAAATCTCCTATTTTTCTCACAAACTGAGATGGCTGTTCGCCACTTGCCACTGCTCAGCTCAACAAACATAGTCAAGCATCCAGTTCCTAATTAGTCTGCCAAATCCTGCTAAAATCAAAGGAATTGTAGCAACTGTATCTTTTAAGTACCTTAATATCTTTCTGAATGCAAATTCTCAGTTATCTTCATAAAGACAAGAAGAAAAACATTGCATGTGAGGTTTCTAGCATGGAGTGAGAACCATGGCAAAGTATAAGAAGGTCATGGAGCACTGACGCACTGGATTACACTATCGTTGTTTGCATATGTTGCACATACACACATGCAATATATAAAAAGCATGTGAAAGGTGACCAGCAATGTCCACTTAACCCAACGCCAGTTTGGTAGCAATTTACCCTGGACCCAGAGTGAAGAGACCTTGGAGAAAGTGGCTAGACCACAGATGCTAAAAGGCAGAGCTGGGTGCACAGGGCAAATAACCAGGGAAATTCTCCCGAACCCTAAGGGGAGAAAAGGATAGCACTCATCTAAATTAGGTAGAGGTGCAAGTCACCCAGCAGGTGGGTGTGAGGAGGGAGCGGCTCATGCCTAAATCTCTAAGAACCCCGCTGTCTGCTGCCAGCGAGCTGCAAAGGTATTTAGGTGCCTACCACCCCTTCCAAGAAATTCAGCTCAGTCTCTAAACCGTATCTTAGGTACCTACCTAACTTTTGGGGTCATGGGTGGCTTTCAAAATCTGGTTCTTATTCTCTCTGTTCTGTTGGAGAAAAGTCTTCTTTGTCCCTATGTGGTGTCAGAATTAATACATGGATTCTGGTATAATGTTGTGAAAAATGGTGGGCATTATTTTAAGGGTAAATAGAAGCATTATATTCTTTATGGTGTTAAGCAAGTTGTGTAACTTTGTTGGACTTGTGCCAGAGCTAAGCTCCAATAGTTTCTGAAGGAGCTCTGTTAGTTCTTGCAATGATAAATCAGGCTAAATGAAGGAAGCATTCCTGTTTCTGGCAGGTACATTCCAACTTTGGCTGCAATAAAATGAAATCAGCTACGTCTGTGCAGCCTCACCTTTGATGGTATCTGAAAAAATATTTTTTTGTCAGCTACTGTACATGGCTTTTCCTTTGGTAAGGGTCTCTTGAAGATTCCCAGAATGTCTGGTCATGAAGCGACAGCCCAAAGCTATTTGATTCCTCCGTTTTCCTATTTAAGATTATATACACCGTTTTTAATACCAGTGAAAAAATCTTACTTTCAGTTAATCTGTGGCAATTGTACTCAAGAGTCGAGCATTTAGCCACATAGTTTATTGGGGGTGTTTGACAGAAACATTGCTCATGGAAAAAGATTTTTGACAGAGGTATTTTAGCCATCATTTTTATTATGGAAAGAACTCGGGTGAGTAACTGTCACTGAAAGCTGCACTAGGAAAAAAAGCAAGCTAGGATGAAGAAGGTGAAAGGCAGTGCTCATCCAGTGGATGGCTGAGCAGCATAGACCCGAAAGGCTGAACCCCAGAGCAGCTGGTTTAGCAAGTGGAAAATTCCTGCGTTTGCTAATAGTAATTCAGTTCCAGTTCCCTTAAGTGTGGAGAGCCCTACTTCAGTTGGTCTGTCAGTGTTGTAAATTCAATAGCATGCTCACAGCAGGTCAAATTGACATAATGTTAAAACACCGGTCACTCAACTGTGCTAAGACTCCCAGTGCTATTGACACTTGCTGAGATGACCTGGTGCTTGCATACCAGCAAGTGACACATTTTTAGAATAAATCTCCAATATAAGGGTCTTTTGTAGGTAAAAAAAAAAAAAAAAAAAAAAAAAAAAAAGCTAATTAGTTGCCACAGGAGAGCAGTAGGAGGAATAGAATTCATTGTTTCTGTGAGACCACAAAAGTGCCTGTAAGGCTTTATTTTGTTTGTTTTTAATGTATCTATATTGAAGCAAGTTTTTCTCAGTCTGGGTATGTGCAGCCTAAACCATTTTCTCCATATAATAATTTTACTCTCCTGAGAGACAGCATCACCTGGGGAGGGGTAAAGAACTGTACAAAAGCTAAGTCATTTTCTATGTCCGGTTTTTCCACTTATAAGCTTGACAGTGCCCCCTTTTCATCAGACTTTGTTTATTTATTTTCTTTTAATTTCAAAGGCTTTTTAACAGATTTGGACAGAAAAGTGAAAACAGCAAGGGTTTGATAATTGTAATCTTTTGCAATCAAATTTATGACATTTATAAATATAGATGCATGGATTAAAATTCCTAGACAATGGAATATTGTTATTGGCCAACATCCTAGGCTGCATACCTGGTATGCTGAGGTATAATCAAGCATAGGGTAGGGTTTTATGTGTGAAAGCAATGCTTGACTGGATTTAAATGGTTTTGATTGGAGCCGATATGATGCATAGTTGGACATAATGTTCATAATTGCCTATTTTTCTTGGCGAACAACAAGGTGCTTGATGACTGCTTTCTGAAATGGTCCCATCTATTGCTTTGTGAAGTGTACCACAATTTAACGGTAATTCTAAACAAGCTTGTGTTGTAGTCATCTGACTTGGAGGGAATGCACTCCTTACTGACTTTATTTCCTTATTACAGCAGTATCTCCTTTGTCGAGGATGAATCTTGGTCTGGTTTTAATGACAATCCCCACAAGCATCTTTACTCTTTCCCTTGTACTCTCTTCCTTTTCCTACATACATTCTAATAATCATCAGCAAGATCAGTCAAATCTGCAAGCAGTCTTATATGTGTTCTTCAGACAGACTAATTTCATCTTTTTTCATTAGTGTTTGACAGTATCCAGAGGAGGTGTTTTGAGATAAGCATCACAGAGCTATAATGATTCTAGCCACCTTGACACAAACGTGCACATAAACATACATTTTTCCTCCCCAAGTCACAGCTCTGCCTCAGAAAGGCATATGTTCACTACCTTACTTGCAAAATGTCTTTTTGGGTTTAATGCATGAACATTTTCTAGGCTGAAACTAAGAGCAGGACAACCCCAGTCCTCTTCAAGCAAAACTCCCACTTTAACCTTATAGAAGTACATAACCTTATAGAAGTACTTACAGGCCCTTTCCAAATGCTGAGGCATTCAAGAAACCTTGTCTGTTCTGCTTTACATTGGTTTTCTTGCAGAATGATCTGAGACCTTTATTGTGTTCACCTGGAGTTGCCTCCTAGGATGTATCTCACCATGCTCTGATAAGATGATTCCTCAGTCATGTAAATCTGCCACCTATAAGATTGTGTGATGACTGCAATCAGAACACATGCTCTACTTTTTTTCCCCAATCCTCTCTGCTAGCATCTTTCAGCACTATTTGTTCCATCCCTCTTTCAGCTGCCCTCTATTTCACTTACATTAATGCCCTACTCCATTCCAGCTTTCTTTATTGCTCTCTTGCTCCAGCATATTCTCCCAGCACTGAAGCAACAGCTTAGTAATTGGCCTAACTAAATTAGTACAACTGACATATTTTTTACCACCTTTAGATAAATCACAGCAGTTTCTAGATAAGATAGCATGTCATATTTTTACTTTTACATGGCTTTTGCATATAGCTATCTCAGTTGATTTTTGATATAAATACAAGACCTAACTGACACAGATGGTAGAAAGGCTCCAATATTGGAAGGGAGTGACAATGTGGAAAGTGGCTTTAGGAGGTGGAAAATATCCCTTCAAGATTAGGTGGGGCATTGGCACTGACAAGTCAGATGCTACACACCTTTTCACAGTAAGTAGGCAGAATCTCAGCACCTTTTCCTGTCCTCGTATCTTTGAAGTTCCTGCTTCTAGACCAGAGTGTTGGAGGGAAAGGATAATTTCCTCATGTTCGATACAAGAGAAAAGATGTGTGGAGAGCTGTCATGTAAAACTGTTCCTTGAGAGGAACTAAAGGACATGCCCACCTGGAAAACCAAATCACTTGTTCTTATAACAGAGAATGAGCAATCCCACCATCCATCCCTTGATGAGACAAATCAGTGTGAGCATCAAAGGAAGCCAAACATTCCTCAAAGACCATGCCGTAGTTCAGGGGAAGAAAGCAGACCATGAATACACAGCATAAAAAGCCTCAGCCTAAAGTGGTGGAGGGAACATCATTAGGCCAAAACCAAATGTTTTTGCTGGATCATCATCTGCTCATGAAGAGCCATCAGGCTGTCTGGGGTGTATTAGCCATAGACTGAGTGTCCCTCCATATTTCCCAACAAACAAAAACACTTCCACACAATCCCAAATGAGGAGCTGGCAGAAGGAAATTATTTTTTCATCTCAACAAAATTTCTCTCTTCTTTCTTTGTAAGTAGGCCATCTGTAGGTCAAGAGTAGAGAGGTCCCTGTTGTGTGGGGAGGAACAGCTTCTTCAGCTTGCAGCGTGCCAGTGCCCCAGATGTCATCCAGAGTACTTAGAGCATACATATAACTTTGACAGACTTCCTTCATTATGATATATTCTCCAGCAGATATGTGGAGAAGGAAGGTGTTCCTTAAAATCATCCAGCTATGTCATTTCTAACCATATAACCAGAGAAACTTTATGAAATATATACCTACAGTAAAGCTGAAATTCAGACTATAATATTCAGCAAATTTACCATTTAGAAGACATGGACTTTATACTCTTTTCACTGCTTCTTGAGATTTGGATCATCTGAGACAAGTCTGCTCCAGCAGACCCTAGAAGCAATAAACAGACATTCCCCCATCCATTCCTCAAATTTTTAGTGCATGATAAGTTAAAGCACCGAGAAACAAAGCCAGAGTCTGCTGATTCTCAGTGAGTGTTGGAGTGCTTGGGATTTGGTGATGGTTTTTAACCAGTTTTATAAAGAGAAACAAGAGGCTGTACAGATGCACTTGTTCCAGTTTGGTAAAGTCAGTTGCAAATCAGATGGTTCAAACTTAAATAAGAGTGTCTACATGAGTTTAGCACTGATTTAAGTTAATTAATTTAATGAAAAGGCACAGGTTTGCATAAAGATGAGGTTTCACCTTTCCTGCTCACTGACAGCTGTGCTTAATGTGAAAAAGGCAAAGGAGGAGAAAGGGAGAAATGTCTTTGAGATAATCTCATTGGAAAGAAAGAAAAAAAAACACAAATGCATGCCCTGCCTACTCCAGCTGCTCTCCACCCCAGGAGTAACAGTTTGAAGTGAGCTTATATATAAACAATAAACAAGTTATTCCTGGAGCATTTGCTTTGAGCTAGGACTGTGTGTAAGGTATCGGTTTTGGAAGTGCTGTCAAAGTTTCTACTTCTTAAAACTAGAATTTGCATCTTGGGTTCATTAAGATAGCCTTGAGCAAGAGTCTTTAATTCAGCCTTTCTTTTAAGGTATGAACTGTGAATTTGATGAGCAAAAATAACTTGAGTGAGGAATGTCTAAAAAAGGGAGGAATTAACCACAGTGATATTTATGCAGCCTAGCAATGGATTTCAAGACACTTCTTTAACTCCTTTCTTCCTGCCATAATCTCTCCTTCCTGCTTGCATACTCTGATCGAAAGCTTAAAATTAATGCTTCAAAATGGGAAAAGGATAAAATGTGATCTCTAGTTCTGGTGCACATCTCCAGAGGATCTTTTGGCAATTTGTCATGCCAATTTTTCTGCATAGAGAAGACAAATCTACCATCCTGCAAAGAGTTTGAGACATGCATTTGAGAGGATTTTATTTTCTTATTCCTTCTCCAAATCAGCTTGAAATCAATCATTCGGATAAGATGCATATTATTAATCTTGGGTCAGGCTTGTCACTAATGCTAACCTTGAAGAATGTATATGTGTGGTAATAGCAAATCATACTGTTCCTGAGAGCAATTGATAATGATATTATTAGCTAAGGTTTTCCATGGATAGTTATGAACAAATACTGTCTATATACAATTCAAGAGAAACCCTAGGGAAAGAAAAAAAAAAGAAAAAAAAAAGAAAACAAGCATAAACCTTAAAGCAACAAAAGCCCAATAAATACCTCAGTGAATTTCTTGAAGCATTAGTAATTTGACAGCATCTACTTTTTCACAACAAAGCCAGGGCAAGCTCAATGTTTTCTGCTGCTGCACTAAATAAAAAGTTGATCATAAGTCTCAATACTTAAGAACAAATGACAACCCTTTAGAAAGTGCTGTAGTTCTAAAACGTCAAAAAAATGAAAGTGATTTTCAAAGCACATTGCATAGTGTTTTCTTTCAAGGGAACATGATCTCTGATGCCTTTAATAAAAAGATGGGTAACAATTCCTCTTTAATTCTCTGTGATTTCACCCTAGAAATTACTCCTCTACTTCATTCATCTGCCATTACTTCTAACCACAAACATATTAATTTATAAAAAAGGGACAAATCAAGTTGACAAATCATTTTGAAACATTTCTGGAAGGTGAGAAAACATAAATGGAAAGATAAATGTTCAGCTTTGAAGTATCTACCACATCTCTTTATATCTTAATTTGAAGGCTATATACTAATACTAATTTTCACAAAATACCACTCCATGAGTGACCTTACTGTAAGCAACCAAGTTATCAGTATAAGAACAACTGTTCAAAATGGCAGAATCAGATTCAAACATTTCTAGAAATGTCTTTAATTTCTCTTTCAGACAATCAAGTAATTTCAGATAACTAGCACTTTGATATTTGTCTTCTGTGTTGTTTGTCTTCTTAATTAAAGAGCATTCTCAAGTCAAAGAAATGCTTCTTAAATGAATCATCCTATTTAATAAAAATGTCCCCTTGCAAACACTGTTTTCCTTGATAAGTGCATGCACAAATAAAAGAATGGAAAAGGGTAATTGTTTGGTTGAGGAGTAAGGGCACACAAAGTGGTTAGCACTAAATAACCTGGTCAGCAGCCCAACTAATCTACTGCGGTTTGTTTTCACAGCTTTGCTCTGAACATCAGTGCTGATGGCCTGACACTCCCTGCAGAGCCAGAGAGCGAATGGTAACTCAAGATACCAGCTGCACAATGCTTTACCTGTGATGCCAGAGTTTTGGAGGAGGGAGAATAACAGTTCGTAAAAACACTCATAAACTTCATTGGCTTTTTCTTTCTTTCTTTTTTTTTTTTTTTCCCCCCACCCTGCAAACTTCCTGTCAAAGCTGCCAAATACATTGCAAGGTCATTTAATGAGGTGAAACTTTTTTTTGCTTTCTAATTTTAAATCAAGGCTGTCTTCTTTTCTTTCGTTGTTTAATTTTAATTTAAAAACTGGAATGGTATTGTAACAGACTAAGGGAATCCAATTACTCTCGAGTATGGATCACAAAAGTTCTCTAAAGGATCTGCATTACCTGTTCGAAAACAGGCCCATGCAAAACTTTCACTCCAGCCAGCATCCGCTTTATAAAGACATCAAGATCCAAGACACTCAGTGTGATTGCAAATCAACCTTAACTTCTGCAAGACTGAGCCCATTTTCTGACCCACACGATGCAAAAATGAACTTTGCAGAATTCTGCCACAGAGCTGATCCTGCCTTTGTCCTCGTTTTGCTGTTTGGCGAGGTAAAAGCAGCCAAATTGGCTGAGTGAGATTTTGCAATCTGTTCAAAGCAAAAGATTATCTGATAAGAGCTTTCTACCTAATTATGCTTTGAGACCTAGCCCTGTTTGGTGCTGTTTCCTGCTAAGGTCTGTCACCTTCCAGTGAAAGCAGTGCTGCACTTTCAGATAGGACTATAGCTGAGGTCAAATGGGAGTTTTTCTACTGTGACAGAACTGTCCTCAGCATATGTATGGCTAGTTTAGGTCGTGTCCTACTCAGCATGTGAATGATTACAAGTTATACTGATTGACCCTATTGTGCCCATTCATTGCTTATAATATCCTAAGAACAGCTATAGAGGGGCAGGAAAAAAAAACATCAATTGCAGTCTCATATTTGACTAGGGCCAAGAGCAGGTGACTAGAGAACAGGACTAGAATATAGTTATAGTTCTTTTATTTACTTACTCATCTTCAGTAAATTTGCAACAGAAGGCTTTCCTGAGACAGTCAGTAACTTTGTGTTGATACTAATTTGTCCCCAATGTCTAATCACTTTTCATAGAATCATAGAAGCATAGAAAGGCCTAGGCTGGAAGGCACCTTAGAGATCATTTAGTCCAGCCTCCCTGTCATGGGCAGGGATGCCTCTCTACTAGATCAGGCAACACATAGGGACTGAACAGGATCGAACCAGTGACCTTGGTGTTATCAGCACCACGCTCTGACCGAGTGAGCTAACTGGCCCCCTCTGAGTTAACCGGTCCCCTCTAACCTTTCTCAAGTAAACTTTCAGTATCCAGAATATTTTAAGGTGCAGAGTTCCACAGCTTGTCTACCACAGAGGCAAACTCTTTTTTTGTTCATTTTCAGCCTAGCCCCTCTTAGTTTCACTTGATTTCCCCTAGTTGTCACATTAGGAGAAACAGCAAATAATTGTTTTCCAACACAATTTTTCTGGCCTACCCATCTTTTTCAGAAATAATTCATATTCCATTTAAATAATTTATTTTTCAATCTCAAAAGTCCTAGTCTGTTTAGTAACCTGTTGTACTGAAACCACTCCATACCTTTAATCATTTCTGTCATCCATATCTACACCATTTTCAGCTTTGCTGTACTGTTTTTGACTTGCCAATGAATTGCCCATTCAGTGAGGTCCTTCTGAAACAACCTTTGCAGGAAGATTCTTTTTCTTGTTGCATTTAATAACTTATGACTCCTAGCAAATTCTATCTTTCTGTTAGTTGCCCCTTGTCCAGATAATTTATGGCTATGTTGAAAAGTGCATGATCTAGGAGAGACCTCTAAGGGTCTTCATTTGATACATCCTCTCAGGGAGAAAACAGACGTTATCTTTTGCTTCTCACTTTTTAAAGCAGAGCTTAGATATTTACCTCATGGTTCCAGGCTTCACATGATGTCCTTTTAAGTGTTTAAAAGGTGTTCAGAACAATTCTTAGCTCTGTAATATCTAACACCAGTTTTGGATCTAATCCAAATTGCAACTGTAAATTCTAGGAGACATCTGATCATCTGAGTAATAAGCATTACAATGATTGTTTATGTGCTTTTGTTGCCATAACTTTAAATCTCTAACACATACAGTGGAAAAAAATCATTTTTATGGTTAAACACAAGTCAACATACTGTAACAAGGGTCTATTCATGAGTATGCAATGGACTTGCGATGTGTAGCAAATGCTTTTGATAACTCCATTGGCTTCAGGTCTCAATCGTCTGCTCAGTATTTGTTGTCCCTCTTAAACTTAAGGTCTTCAAGGCACAAGCTTTGTTTTGTTATGGCTGTCTATGACAACCCACACAGTGATTCTTGAGCTGTTGGCAATTCTTGGATGGAGCTTCAAGGTACTTTTGCAATAACAAACATAAATAATAACGTGCATCAGAAATGTAGGACTGTGAATGCCTTAGCACTGTTCACTGCTCTCCTTCATGATGCTTTCTGTCACCAAGATGGAACTTGATTTCTCTCATAGATGTAGGCCTAGATAGAGACTAGCCAAGGTATTTTTGCTAGTTCAGTTAGAAAGGAGTCCTGCTAGTCAGGTAAGCCTGCTGATCCAAGTATAGACTGAGAGTTCACTTTCCTGGGAAATGCATGCGGATGGGATATTTAAGTTCCCTACTTGTTTCCCTTGGAGCATTACTTAACTCAGGAGGTAAGTCAGAATGATTAGGCAGGAGAATACAGACGTTGCTGCAGTTACTTAACTGTTTGCACGTGCAGAGGAGATGCATCTCTTCTTCAGCTATCTCCTTGTGCCACCCTCATCTCACCAGGACTCTTATTTCAGGGACCTGCATGCAAAATGGAGATCTAGACAAAATAAAGACTCGAATTTGTTTTTGTTTCAATAACAACTGGATCCAATTATTTATTTAATATCAGTAAAGATCTTAACTAAAATAAGCATCTAACTGTTTGAGACCCAGGGCTTACGTTATCAGCTAGACTTTCCAAAAGACTTAGCCAATGTGCCTGCTAAGTGTCACCTGACTCTTGAAATGACGTGCCTGATCATTCCACAGAAATGAGATTCTCCTTCACCAGCTGGGACTCAATGGCTGCAATCTGAAAAGCTATGAATAGAAAAGGAAAGTAAAAACAAGCCAGAGATGTTTGAAGTTACATTTTCGAAGTTCACACTTTAGTGTCAAAAAAAAGGAGGCTTTTTGACAATATGATCGTATCTCATTCAACCAGATTCAGACCCAGATTTTTAAATATATTAAACATATAACATATTCATTTTAAACATTCATGGTTTTAATTCATGAAAAGATTTTAATTCTACAAAACTGAAAAAAAATAATGCTTACAAAGAATTGTAATTTGTAGGTTGTTAGAATATGAACATTCAGGTTTTTCTATTGCGAGATTTCTGCATGATCTGCTGAACTTTCTAATGCACTGCAATGAAACATCTGGTTCTCAGATATGTTTTCTGACAGTTTAATAAGAGAGCAAAAGAAGCCATTTCTTGCTACAGTATCTCAGGAATAAGTTCACTCATGCAATGCCTAGAGCAGGGGCAAAAATAGGATAATCTGTGTAAAAGGAGATCAGACATTTAGTGCTCATCTTGAAACTATTCCCTTTGTATTGGAGGTATTGGAGGCACGTAAGTGCCGATTTAATGAGCTCTGGGTAGAGGTGTTAGTTTGAACAACGTGTTACTGCACAGAGGCTGCAAATAGTGTGCTATTAGCTGCACTTTCAAGAAAGAAGCTGTTTTAAAAGTAAATTAAAAAGTTTATTCTAATGTGAGAGATTCAGCATATGTGATCAAAAGACAAAAATTTGACACTACATACTGAAAGTGAGACTTCAGTACTAAGAATATTCAATACCTCAGGAACTCAAGTGGGTTCTGTCTCCATATTGTACAGAAACAATTATGAAATTAAAATATTTATAAATGACACACACTAAACTGCAGCCTTCAGTATAATTTTTACAGAAAATTAAATGTCTTAATACTAAAGTGCTCCTACCCTGCTGTTTGGAGAAAATGGGATAAGAAGTTCCTACAGTGTCGGATGATTCCTGCTTTGCTGAACAATATTGAAATCAGCTTGATTTTCCATTGATGTTTGTTTTTCTAATTCCACTTAAAAGAGTTAAGTGCCGACAATGCAAATGCAGAGCTTATGGATAGAAGGGTTGAATTTACTGAATTACAAAAAGAAGAACTGGCTTCATACAGAGAATGGTTTGTCTGGGTTTCCTTCATTATTTTGGTTGGGCTTTCTTTTGAATTTTTAGTGGAAAATAAGGTTATGGACTGGAGATATCGGGGCCCCATAAGTGTAATTCTGGCAGCCAGTAACTGAACTTAAGTAACCAGGCATAAGGCCTACATGGCTTAGTCATGGTACTGTCCCTATTTAAACAATTTAGATGCTGTTTGGATCTACTTTGCTGTTTTCATCATGTTTTGTGGAAGAAATTAGGGAACACAGAGCTTATCCATTTCAAACTCTTCTGGTTTAATGTAGCTTTTCAGAAAAATAAGCCTCTGTGTTCAGACAAGTTGTGGGGAGCAAGGAGAAATACTGATAAAATTGGACCTTAGCTGGGTTTTGTTTCCCTGAGAAAGTAAGGGTGGCAGTGACAAAAGACTTAGAGCTGATCTGGGATTTCTCAGCAGAATATCTATTCACCATAAATCTACTATTAATTTCAAAAGCAAAAGAAAAATTCTCAGCACACAAGCAAAACATTTCAATAATAAGGAAATTCAATATATCACTTGACCTAAGGAAATATATACACAGAGACTCGTTTTGAGACTCAGCCTTTCTGTCTCAAACGTAAGTGAGAAATACTATTAGCTATCTCAATCTTTAAGAGGAAAGTAAAAATCACTAAACAGGACTGGGTTTTTAGCTAAACCCAGGACAGAGGCATAAGTAAAGGGAGAAGTTCCCCTTTCAGCCCTAAAAGTTAATGTGACGTAAAAAAATTTCCATCTGCCAAAGGAAAATTCATTGCTTTCATACTTGAAAGTTACAACATTAAACTGCACTTGCTGAGTACAGTAGCCTGAGATCAGTCCCTAAGTGTCAACCATTGTGTAGACTGTCACTGTAAAGTAATTTTTCAATCTTTCAATTATGCACACTGTATAATTTTATGGCTTCAGTCTGCAGTCTGAGCACATGGTTCACGCACAACTGTGCTAAACAATGACAAGAGCAGCCTGGAATGAGGAAGAGGCTACAGGGAGGATCCAGTCTGACAATGAAGTCGACACAGCAGAGGTAAAAGAGGTTTAACGGCTGACAGACACCCATGATTTTTAATTAGCCTTTCCCACACGCTGATTGCTGCAACCCATCTCACCCCCACACCTCTCCCTTTCCTTACCCTCAACATCATCACATGCCTGCTCCCCCCTCTCTTCTCCACATCCTGAAATGCCCTCACCTCTCTTCCCCTGCCTTTTCTTTCTCCTGTTTAAAAGATCTCCACCTATCCAAACCCCTATCAAACAAAAATAAAAATGTTTGGAACTTGCAGGGTGTTTCCTGACAGGCCGTTTCTCATTCCTCCCTTGTGACTCAACCCCTCTCATCCTCGCCCTGCTCCCATGGGGTGAGCCTTTCATTTGCATGCGTGCACCCTCACCCTCTCTTTTGTATTTTCAGGTGGTGAGCTGCTCAAGGCAAAGAGCAGCTGCTCCTTCGCTTGTGCAATCAGATCTTTCCATGCAGTAGTGTGTGTTCAATACCACTATAAATTGCACTGATTTCCAAAATTAATCAGAATATTTAACCACCGTAGTACATAATTAAATTTACAGAGTTTTTTATCAAACTCTCTTAAACACAGGTACATACCCGTAATGAACAGCAGATGATCACATTGTTCTCACATCACTCATGCACAGTAATACCTCTGGAAAATGAAGGCATTGAAGCTGTAGTGGATGTTTCCTAACTTTACTCACTTCTGTAAATCTGATATTTTTTTCAGCAGTTCAGCCTGTCTCTAGTGTATTCAGGATGTAACAAGGTGAGAAAAGGGAAAAAAAAACCCACCAAAAATAACAAACAGAAAGTGAGTGAGAGAACAAACTTCATAAAACATTTTTGGGACAATCGCAGTGATGGTGTGCGTTTATGGGCAGGAAGGCAGGCACTCTGTAAGCATTGGCGTACGTTCCAGGTTTACTCAGCTACAACTCATTGGGTATTAGGTACGATGAATACATTGCATGTATAATGACATCTTCCTCCTAACTGACAAAAAAAACTCTTTCAGAACACATTATTGTACTCTAAAGCAGTCTCCTTTATGATAGTCATTACCTAAATACTTCATACAAGAGATTTATTGTATTAAAAAGCTCTGAAACGTCTATAAAATTAATTTTATTTTACTTAAGATTTTTTGATTCATTCTGATTAACTAAAAATATGCTTGAATTGCAATAACTTTGTTCTGTTTCATTATTCAAATACAGGTTTTTGATTCTTTTATTTCTTTGTCTGCTCCATATAGGTTACTTCCTCTGTATCACATGTACACGCTGTATAAATGTGAATGAAGAAAAAACTGCCAGCTGTGGCACATCTAACTAATAGGTGTACATCACATAATGTAATCTTATATGGAAATATTTCAGATGCTGCATACAATATTTTAGGATCCTCCCAGGTGATAGTCATCACGTTACATAATGTTCTAATCTTACCGGTGCTTCTCTCTCTCCTTTTGGGCTCTGCAAACTTTCTCACATGCTGAAAGCTAACTTCACACATATATTCAGGCTTTCAGCATCAAGTGCTAGGGTTTAATTCCTCAAAGAAATGCATATAAGTAAGGCACCTTTGGTCTATTCTAGGCACCTAACTTCACAGTCATGTACAGTGTGGAATTTTAGTTTATGAGCATCATCAGTGATTCAGATCCCCTGTAGTTCAGATTGCTGAGAACTTGCCTCCCAAAGCTGTCAATGGTAAAAAAGCAGTCACGGAATTTAGTCTAAATATTGTGCACATGGAAACCATATCCAAAGGGGAATATAACAAATTAGCTTGATTCTCCTCTGACATGTTTATTAGAAGGCGCAGTATGTCCTGTAATTAATAACAAACAGCAGTTATTAAAATCCACATGGTGAGGGGGAAAAGAATCTCAGACATCTTGCGTTGTTTTAATCAAAACACCTTGACTTTTTTATACCAAACTCTTTAATATCTGAGAATTTTTTGGCAGTTCCATTCTTGAAACATCTAGCTAGAAAGATCTAGCTGGAAACATCTGGCTGGAAGCATCTAGCTGGACTAGATCTCTAGTGGTCCCAGAATCCCTCCTGATGATTCTGTGAAAAGAAGTGCCATCTGGGTACATTGCACAAAGTGCTGATGTAGTTAAAGAAAAATAATATTGTAAACTGACACATAATCCAAAGTCAAGGGCTTCTGGCTTGTTGCTTTAAGGGAAACAACCGATAAAAGTCTTGAACTTTAATGGGTCAGAGAGACCAGATTCCTTACTGGAGTGCAGACTGACTCTTTTAAGGAAGCTGAATGAATTGGTGATTTCAATTAAAACAATTTCTAGTGAAGGGATTTCGTCATTTGGATTTTCTCACCAGAGATGGAAACTGAAAATTTAAAGGCAAAGATAAAAACGACTGGGGAAGAAAAGTAGAAGTCTCACTGAGGAAAAATCAAAACCAACCCAGAGCTTCAAAAAAAACCAACCCACAAACAAGCCCAGATCACTTTAGGGGTATGCAGTTAACACTTAAAAGCACTGTGTTTTTTTTCTGGAGTTATTTGTTTAGAGAAATAGCAGTGAGCCACTGTATTTTTAGGAAAGAACAAACAGCCAAAACAAATGTTTCCCATGGAAGACTCCTGTAGGCTGTAAAAGTGTGAGAGTAGCTGATTTCTTCTCCAGTTTTGTGCAATTTTGTTCAATTAATCTTTATAACTAGAAGAGACAATCCCATAGGAATTATTTATACACAATGTGGAAAAGAAAGAAGACGACTATAAGGCTACCTCCACAAGGTAGACATTTGCATGCAGTTCAGAACAGCTTTTCACAAGAGGAACCTCAGAAGAGAAAGCCGCATGAGAAGCAACATTCCTGACGCTGGTGAACTGTGAGATACTGTGACTTAGCAGCAAAATACCTGTTGTTCAGCAGTGACTAGACAAGCTGAATGGCTGCTTTAAATGAGGTACAGATCGTATCAGTCAACTGTGCTGCTATGGCTGCTGAATGTCAGGAAATGATTTGGAATGAGTTAAAAGAACTGTGTTTCAAGGAACTGTGACAGAGAAAGCAATTAAACTTGGCACAACTTTTACTATAATCGATGCAGAGCTAAATAAAAAATGTGGCCTCTGACACAGAAAGTCCTAAGTCACAAAGCACTAGAAACTAAGGAACTACATAAAATATCATTCTATGAACAGCAGGTAAGATAAGTCTCTGGTTTGACCTAACACAGTTTTTCTTATAAAGTACATCTTTAACAATGATGAGAGGGAAGTAGCACTAGTCAGTGAAGCTTTGTATCCAGCAAAACTGATTTTTTACTTACTGCATCCAACTGTGCATGTCAGACTCTAAATGTTTTTCATTTGGCAAAGCACTGGAGCTGTTATACCCTCTCTGAGCCAAATTCTGCCCTTGGCTTCAGACACACAGCTCCCATTGACTCTAGTAGAAGCTATACAGAAGGAGATAGATTGTGCAAATTAGGCATGCTCTTGAGAGAGTGAAGGAAGGGAGATTCACCACTGAACTCCGGAGTGGGAGTTCACCAAGGGCCAGCAAAGTCAATCTCACCAGTCAGTCCTTCTCAAATCATCAGAGCAATGGCTTGCAAGATCCATGAAATAAATAGCTCATGCACACTGCTTCAAAAAATAAAAGGATTTTCTCAGCCTCTAAGGCATGCCTTCCCTTCAGTCATCACCTCAAAAGCGGTCCATCCTCAGAGCATTTTGTTTCTGTATGGTAATTCTTGAAAGGTGCTTCTTTTCCTCAAAACTGCATTCACCCAGATCTATCCAAGATCCTTTCTCAGCTATAGTGCCGTAACCCCGATCATGTCACCACCATCTACATCCTTGCTTTTTTTCCCTACCTTGGCACTGCTTCCCTTTGACTCTGTTTGACCACTTCTGATTTCCTTCATTCCTAGAATTACAGAATCTATTTCTAATTTTCCCATGAGTTTACAGTAATGTTTTGTGCCACAAGAAAGTTTAACAAATGGGTGCTTTAACTTGGACTTCTCAGTTTAACCTCAGTGACAGCAGAAAGGCCTTTAAGCATAATGGAAATGAGCCCAATTTACTACAGTTCTCTCACACCCATCTTCTTAAGCAAAAAGCATGCATCTGCTCTGAAAATCTCCAAAGTCTTGGAGACACTAACAGGCTTGCAAAGAAACAAATTCCAGAATCAAATCAATAGCACCAATTTCAGTTTATTTTTTAAACATGCTTTTATTATATAAATAAACCAATTCTCTTTAGGTTATACTTACAAACTTAGTGAAGGTCAGATTTTGCTTTGCTACCCATGTCCCCATTTCTGCCTGTCATGTAAACGAAATGCATGTGTTTAGCAAGTGGATGAGAAGGCTGCAGCTTAAATTTTATGGATTTATTCCTTATCCTCTCCGAAGGAAAAATCTTTTTCTTTATTATTTTTTTTAATAAATATTGTCACATCAGAAGAACAAGATGTACTGTGCAGGTACTTGCAGGGGAAAAAAGAAATCTTGTTGAATTAACCCAATGTAAATATGTTACAGACTTAGACCCAGAATGGTTTGTGAAAAAGATAAAGTGCAGTAAAACGGAGATAAGAGTGTGATGGAAGAAGTGAGTGACTAAATGACTGAAGTATGTTGCGTTTGTATGTTACCAGACAGAACTGTATTTTTTCCAGCTATTTCTATCAGTTAACATCAGCCTGTTTGGGAGTTCCTGCCTCCAGCCAGCAGAGCCTCTGCCATTTTCAAGTAGGGAAAGGGAGTGAAAGAGGGAAAGATCAATTTTCCATTGTCTCACAATGACTGTTTTAGTCTCCAGAAAAACTTCAGTCCACCTATTGCTGCTGGCTGGAAGCACTGTATAATCTCTTCAAGACACGTACACTCTGTGCCTTCATAACATTGATGCCTGGCCCTCAGTGAAGTATGCCAGGATTCAGACATCTGCTTCACACAAAACGAATCTTAGAACAAACTTGAAACATCTTAGTGCTCCATAAACTCACTAACTGCCTTGTTGGTGAAATATGGATACATCATCCTCTTCCCCACTGCTCCCTGGAGAGCTGCTAACAAGATCTTTCAAAATATTTGGTCATTAATTACAAAGTTTCTATGAATAGTCTGTTGGCTTCACACATACACATGCAATCTACTATTGACAATTTTCTAAGGGACTCCAGAGATTTTTTTACCATTGGTTTTGTGGAAAAAAATGCTGAAAGACAAATCTGTGTGGCATTGACACTAGTCCTTTGTTCAAATGAAGACACAGTCACTTTTTGTTATGTCTTTCATACTGAAAACCCCTTACTCATAAACCAGATATCTGAAAAAAACCCAAATTTTCTTACAAATACCATCTTATAAAACCTTCTTATCAACACTGAAAGTTCAAAGGAGAAGAGATGTCTGCCAGCCCTATTTGATGAAGTATTTTCTTGAATTATCAGATATCAAGGATCAACTCAGTACTCCAAAACCTCCTGACTGGCTTGTCACCTTTTAAAATCTTTCAATCCATCTCTCCAAAAAATAAACAAACAAAATCCTCCCTTGATCTTTGCAAATAACCAAGACAGTGTGGTGGTAGGTTTTTACACGTTTTTTTAAACTCATTTAGCAATCCCTAGACACCATAAAAGACCAGTAAGTGCCTTAAACACATAGAGCTCAGCAGAAAGAAGAGGCTCATGTAATCCAAGCCATTATAAACCCCTACATTTATCGACTTACATTCCATACATACAACAAACTCACCTGAGAAATCACTTCCTCTTCCAATTATCCTTTCAGTTGTTTTTCTTCTTTCTAATTCTTTTTAAGCATAAACTGTTTATAAGTTAAGCAAAAGAATGACAAGTATTTTTATTTCACCTGTTTGATCAATTTCTACAGAATTTAAAATATAGAATAAAAACATAGAATAAAAATTTCCTCACTTGCTTTACTCCTTTCTACGTATTATTATAAGTGTATACAAACTCTGTGATAAATAAACATGAATGGAATTTTATGTGAAAGGGGAGGACAGAATTAGTCTTTTAGAAGCGTTATGGGTAAGCAACTACAGTTCTTTATCTGAAGACTCGTAACAAAAGTGCAAGAGGTATTTTACATCAGGAAACTTCCCAGATAACAGTTTCTCTGCAGATTAGGTTACAGCAAATCTTAAAGATCTGGCTAGTTAGACAGAACAACTAATCCCAGCAGCTGCTTTTTACAAATAAAGCTGCTTTTATAAATTTTATGAGCAAAGAAGAAGAACAGGCTTCCTAAAACTATTTCAAGTGATTAACAGAATCAACCACAGACTACCTCTAGTAAAAAAGGACATCTTCTATCAAAGATTTTCTGCCATAGAACAAGATAATGAGTTAACAGATACTTTCCCTTTTTGAATATTACTATTCTTGTAAGGTTTTTCAGAATATTTCTTTAGTGTTTCCCTTCAAAACATACTTCTTTCCTTGCTGTTATGGCTGGATTAAGCATTAGCAATTCTTTTGGTGACCTTTTATGTTCATAACTGTTAGAACCCTGTTGAAGTTCACCTGATTCATTGTTGCCTAATTCCCCACTGTTGATGGAGCTGTTCTCTAAGGGGCTGGAGAAAAATAGTCCCGAGAAGGAAACGTTAGTGGCAGCCAGGTTAATAAAGGGAGTTTATACTGAGGTTTTGTGGGAATATTTTTTTTTCATAGCAGTAAAGGGCAGCACTCTGAAAGCTAATTTGGATAGCACTGTGAACACCAGCCTGTTCATAGAAATTTACTTCTCTAAAGTCTTTTCCATCTCACTGTCACTGATTTTTTTTTTTCCTTGCTTCCACTGTGCATACCATACAGCGTAACATTCAGTCACAGTTGAGGTCAAATCCTGAGAACTACAATTCACTTGAAATAGCTGGATTCTGTAGTCACTCAGTAATAATTTTGGAATCTTCTGTGGCTCACAGAAATTTGGTTTCTGAAAGAAAGAAACTTCTTACTGCTCCTCTTCCAGCAGAAACATTTGAATTTTTAAAATTTATTGCAGAGTTTAACTGAAATTCTATTCTATAAGGTACTTTCCTTCAGACATGAAAGAAACATAAAGGCAGTGTTTGATTTTTCTTCAGCAGTTTATGCAATCTTCAAAAGAGATGGACACAAAATTAATTTCTCAGTAAAGAAAGAATAACACTGTGATGGAAATGCATTGATCTATTTAAAGGACTGTAAAGTCAGCATCACTGGAGAAACAAGGATTATTGATTCTGTTAAGTAACATTCGAAAGATTTTATTCTTTGGCTTAGAATTAAAGTATCCCCCATACAAAAAAAAAAAAAAAGTGACCTACCAAAAAGCTTGTAAAAATAGGTGAGTATTAGAGACATCTATCTGTTCATAGATAAATGACTGTGTACTGTAGTACAGTATAAGATATATCTTGCTCTAATAAGGGAAATAGAACACATTGCACAAAAAATGCCAATAGCAACATACTCAGTGCACACATGTGTTCTTCCATGATTCATAAGGGAAATAAGCACATTTGCCTACCATTTTATTTACAGCATATACTGGAAATCAGTCAAAACCATGATAAAGATAGAAACAATCTTGTAACAAGTCAGCTTGCTCCTTCTAGGAGTAGGAAGCCTAGGACTGGTGAGGCCCAGACAACTAATAGGCTCAGTTCGTTTGTGACCAGTTAGCAATTAATAGAAACCACCTGGCTTCTGTTATAAAAAGCAAGATAAGACCAAAAAAAAAAAAAAAAAGAGATGGTCTTAAAAAGCTGTGGAAAACTGGTAAGAAAAAAAAATCAATGAAAAAATATTGAAGTCTTAGGGGATTAAGCGATTAAGCCTAGATGCAAGCGTTCCTGTGAAAGAACTGGAGCAGTAGAAAAGATTGTGTATAAGCAGGCAGTGTTTATTTTAGGACATATGTTTTGAATACTTCCCTAGGCAATGATATTAGCTATTGTAGCCTCCTCAGGAGTCTCATTACCTAAGCATGCCATCCTTTGAGATGTCCCCAGGTCCTTACGTGTCACAAGTACTTTCGTAAAACGGAATCTTTTACCCACTTTTAGGGCAAATGCTGCTATTTGTAAGAAAAATGCAGATCCTAGCAGTTCTGGAGGAGCAGCAGACATTAGGTGTTACAGCACTTCCATCCAATTTTACAAGGCCATGTATCTGCACCAGCTGGGCTGCAATGCCAACAGATTCCTTCACCAGGTGACGTGCCTGACATGCCACCTGAGCATTGGCACCTTCCTCTCTTGTGAGTCACTGTTCCAGGTCACAACTAGCTCCATGCTTTCTAGGATCCTGGAGTTGCTTCTGCATTTTTTTGCTAGAACAGTATGACCTGGGCTTCTTCCATGGAGTCCCCTAGCAGGAAAGAATCAGACTTGAATGTCAGCTGCTCACCACAGGTACATCCAAGTAACCCAGATTGTATGAGGAAACACTAGCCCTTCATAAGCCTTATTTTCCCTTTTACCTGATGCTATCTTCCCTCCCCTAGTAGCTTTTCACTTTCTCTAGCATGCTCCGCTTCATTCTGAATTCATTCTTCCCCACAGAGCTGAAGAGCAAGCTACAGGTGCACTGGGGATGCTAATCATGCAGTCCTTGCTGGCCTGGGGCCACATGGCCCTAAAACAATTATCTGCCCCTTTCTAATAAGTCTTTCCTAGAAGACTCATATTATCACCACAGGGCTCCTAGTTAGCATGAATCAGCATGTACACTACTCTCAGTAAATATCACACTAACTTTTCCTCTCATTTCAGGAAAAATTAGGCCCCTATGGCTTCGGGGTCCTGTATACCTGAAATTTTGGTGAGCTGTCCGAACTGGCCCTTCTGTCTCTCTCCTGTGCTCACTAAAGGTATCTGAGAATGTTATCTGATTATATTAACTTCTGTAATATTAAAGATAAGGGAAGAATCTAGAGAGAGATTGTCTGATACAATTTATGGTATGGGTCTGTACACATTTTAGTTTGCTATGTAAGCTGCTTTCCACTTTCTTCTTCCAAATAGTATGCAATTGTGTGGCAGCAGGTAAGGCATTTCCACCACCTACGTTTTATGACAAATTCTAAGTTTGGATGTAGTCTCAGAGGACACAGGTTGGAAAAAGGAAGGTGAGAAAACATTTTTTAAAAATATTTCTGAGGGGAATGATTAATCATCTTTTACAGGTGCTCAAAGAAGAGAAGACTCACAGACCATCATTCTTTATTAAATTTCTGCAGCAAACTCGGCTGCAATCTCTACAAGGAAAACTGACATAACTTTTACCTACAGGCAAAGCTACTGTGAAGCTTCACACAGGAACTTGTGTTCTTTGGTAGATTTAACCCAAATAGCTCTAGCAGTAGAGAGAGGTTTGCGATGAAAACTCAGGTGAAAAGGGAGGCTGGCTTTTCACTGTGCACTTCCAGAGGCTCTGCGTGAGACCACAGAATGGATTCTTCCTTGGGTTACTACACCAGTGCAACTCCTGCTCAAATATTCCCTCAAATTGAGCAGACAGAGTGAGATCAGCAAGTCAGATCATCAGGTTACATCAATCTAGTGCTTCTGATACAGTAGAGAGGCTACCTGGGTATAAGGCAACTGTTTACCAGAATTACCACTTACAAGTGATTCCTGGAAAAATTACTTTGGTGGGGCATGACAACACTAACTGAAATGATGAAGCCATTTCATATGCCGTATTCCAGGCCAAAGTCTTTATTTTGTTGCTGTTGTTTGCTCTTTTTATGAAAAACAGCCTTTTCAACTGAGCTGTATATAAGTCCATTTATCTTGTAAATGTTTGGTCCCCAATACACTCCAGTACTGAAAAAAAAAAAACCCCAAACAATTTTGAATGAACCCATAGAAAGATGAACTCTCCACTCCAACACCATCCTGCCAACAAGTATGTAGTATCGTATTTTCTTACATTAATCCCAGAACCACCAAAAACATCACATAAATGTTTCCATATGGTTTCCAAATAAATGTCCCATATCCTGTATTCCATAAATTGCTCCCTCAAGAGACATGAGCTAAAGAAGGTTAGTTGACTATTCCAGCTCTCATGGGGGCACCGGGCCTGATTTTCCACTTGGTTGCACAGACTTTGTGCTTGGGTAACTCCACTGAAATTAGCATCTTCCAGAAAATAACAGTCATGGGGTTGGTGTGAGCACAAACAATCAAACCTACCATCTTTCAGCCCTAGACTGAACTTGTATCCAGATTTTTCTCTCTTTTACATGTTCAGATTACAAGGATCAGATGAGCATGCTGTGACAGCAGACAGGTAGCTTGTAGTGGTGTCTGAGGCACCCTGGAATGGGTTACCAGGGCTGCAGCTCAGACAAGATTCCTCATAGACTGTATCTGTACTGGGCTAGTGGGACACAAAACTCTATTTCTGGCTGTAATTTCAGGTTTCCCTTATATATTCTGTGGGACTGTTTGTAACATTTATTTATAAATGATTAATATTTCACCACAGTTTGTTAATGCGTTAGCACGGAAGTGATCCGTGCGAACAAGAAATTCATACAAGCCTTTGGCTTGTACAGCATAAAACATTGTCTCATAGCCAGTCTCCCCATAGACATCGGTTTCTGCTTTAAATAGTCAAACTACAGCTCCCTGAGCATAATATAAAAGGCACAACGCTTATGAATGCAATGAATACTCAGCCCACAGGATGGCTAAAATAGCTGAGTAAAGTGGCAGTTCTTTACAGTCACGCTATTTGTTATAACCCATTAGAGTAATGAATCACTTTAAAGATATATTCTTATAATTCAGGGAAAACTTTTCCAACAGAATTTAAATTCCCTTTGTGGATCTAACATGTACAAGATAAGGTTCAAAAACCTTGTTTGAAATCCAATTATTTTTCTCAACAAAACATGAGCATCCATACAGATCTGCACGTAGGATTAATATGCTTTCCTGACTTCCAGTCTCCTTCTTCTTTTTCTGGAAACACAAGAAATACTTCAGGAAGGGGAAACTAATTTGGCTTGATTTCAGATTGGAAGGGGTTTTTTTCCTCCCAGAAGAATAAGATTTAAAATAAGTGTTGTGGAAATGGTTCTCTGCAAATCTGAGCATGAACACGAACTGTGGCTTTGTATTTCCTGATCAGGATGGAAAAAGAAACATGGACCCTTCAGACCTAAACCCTAAAATTAACTCAGTGAGCACCATTCAAAAACACTTCCTGAAGTCAGCAGGGGAGAAGGGAAATGAAAGACTTGAGGAGAGTTTGGTGAATAAAGAGGAAATAAGGGAGGGACAAGGGAAATGACAGTGGACCCTCAACCCCATACAAAGTCTTTTTTTAATTCTCCTTCATATGCATACATCGTAGTTATTAGCATGACCAATTTGCAAAAAGGATTTAGTTGCCCCAAGTGTGGACATGTTTTCTACACAACTTTAGACTCCCTAGGCTCATGCACTAGAGAAAGAATTGTAACTATGCTCAGGTGTTTATGTGAAATATAATTGGAGAGGCAACAGTGATAATATAACCCTAGCTCTATAAAAAGAACCTATCACTACAGGATTCTCTTTGTAATATTATCACACTTATTTTAACACAAGCAATAGAATGTCTATAACTGCATATTATTTATTAATATTTTTGTTACTTAAGTTGTCTTGGGTAGGCCTGCTCTGAATTTGTAACCATAAGAGCAAGTTGCTTATATCAAAGACTAAACAGATTATGACACGGAGAAATGGTTAGCAAGTCCTGTTATTGCAACTATCAACAAAAACATTGCATGAAAAGAACTAGACAGACCAGTTGCTTGAGTTCTCAGAAGGTTTTATTTTTAGCCTGATGACAAAAATGTCTGTGTTTGCACAGGAAACCAGAATGATTGATACAAGGGAGTAGAAATAAAACTCATCTAATTTTCAGTGATACGTTAAAGACTAGATTCCTGGAGTGTGAAGGAAGTGAACCTTAGAAAGACAGTTTTTCCACCAGTCCTCCACCACCCCTACTTCTATGGTCAGAAAAGCTCCTACAGATAACCCACGACCTTGTGCAAGTTAGAGTATTTTCAGAACCGCTCTTCGCTGTGCCAGCAAATAGTGATACTATAGAGAACAGCTCCCATGGCCAGACTAGCCTGTTCTACCCACAAAGGATTTCAAGTTGGCCCCACAGGAATGGAGGCAGAAAGCAGAGATGTCTCACTGTTCCCAAGTGGAGTCTTTTGCTGCTGTTGTAAATTGCTTTAAGCTCTTTTTGATAGAATCATAGACTGGCCTAAGTTGGAAGGGACCTTAGAGATCATCTAATCCAACCTCCCTGTTTTGAGCAGGGACACCTCTCAACTAGATGAGACTACTCAAGGGCCCGTCCAACTTGGCCTTGAACACCTCCAGGGAGGTGGCAGCCACAACTTCTCTGGACAATTTATTCCAAAGTCTTGCCACCCTCGTACTGAAGAATTTCTTTCTAAGATCCGATCTAAATCTATTCTCCTTCAACTTAAACCCATTTCCCCTTGTTCTGTCAGTGGACACTCTTGTAAAAAGTCCCTCCCCAGCCTTCCTGTAGGTTCCCTTCAGGTATTGGAAGTCAGCTATTACGTCCCCCCTCTTTTTGCTACAGTTGTGCAAAAGGCACTTATTTGGGGTTAAGAATATGGATCAAAATGTCATCATTCTGCACCCAATCATCAATACCTGCTTTCCATGAACATCAGTAAGGCTTCCACACATATTAGGTCCACCTTCCAAGTACTAATGACAACTCTTAACTTCCAGATTATTTTTGCTTAAGCTAAACTAACATTTGAAACATACTGTACTAAGAACAATATTTAAAGTCCTGCCTACACTGGCATCAACAGTAGTTTTGCTATTAGCATAGTACCGGCAAAACTAGTATTGCATTGAGTGAGGTAAAAATAAAATATTTCATTTCTTTTATTGAAATTAACATTATGCTTCAGTTCTGAATGTTCAGAGAATGTTCGTTGTTGTTAATTAAGTTACTTTTTAGTACTTCAGAAATGCCCTAAGGTTTCAGTCAGGAGTAGTGCCCAATTCTGCTGTAAGCTGAACGAAATTAAATGAAAAAGGTTGTTTTGAAAGGGCTTGCTCCTACACCCCCAATCTCCATAAGATCGAAAATCAGAGTGCAGGATCAAGACTCCATTTTGGGAAGAGTCGTGTATTTCACATGTATTTCTAGTGAATGAACTGGAATGTCCAGGTTTGTAGGGACAGAACTAATTGTTGCGGTGTTCTGTATTCCTTTAACAATGTCCTCCATAACTTGATGGTTACTTGGTTTAAATCTGACCTAGTTAAGCTAATATTTAGGGAATTTCTGTTGTTGCTATGACCTTGATAATTTTTATAAAGAACACAGTAGTGCATCTTGCTCATTAATTACAGTTATGACTGTTTCTTCTGCATCTTTATTTTCTTTAGCAGGGGAATGCAGTGCACCTTTAGTCAAGAGCCTCCATTTGCTTTACAAGAGCCAGTTTATTGTGTAAGTGCTGATACCAAGAGAGGAGATATTTCTCTCAGCCTGAAATACTAGAACTTTGGATATGCAAAAGGGACAGATGCAGATCTGTGCTGTAGCTGGCAGAAGTGCGGAGGAGACATGCAGAGGCTGGGAGTTGGGGAAAAACAGCTCAGAATCTTTCTCTTTAGCTGATGCAGGTGTTTTACAGTGACTACATACAGCCTTGTCCATTTGGTATCTGAAATAGCTTACATGGGAATTTACATCAACATATACAGAAAACATGGGAATAGTCTTTAGCAAAGCAATCTTTTCCCGTTTTTTTTGCTCTGCAGTTCTGTGGGTTCACATGAGGCAGGGACAAATGACACGTATGACATGTCTTCCACTATGCTGGGACTGGCTTTCTTAAGAAGACCAGCCAAATTTTGCAGAATGTCGAGAAAGACCTAGGAGAGGAAGGAAACAAAAGTATAAAATATTTGTTTGTTAATACCATGTTTTTGCTGGTTGACGTCCTCAAGGAAGCTCATTCACACCAAGGGTCAGGAGGGGGAGATTTTAAGCCTGTCTTCAAAGCTCAAGAAGATATGGAGAACAAGTTTTTTCTTCTTGTCTGACAATTTTGGGGGCTGAAAAGAAAATGTCCAACACTCCGATCTTAGTCGTCTCTGGCTCAGAGGGATGAGATCATCCAGCAGCAGGAATCTTCTGCGTGGTTTTGAGAAAGCAAAGTGAACAAACATAGCTAGAAGAACGTAGCAGTTTTATGCACTATTTTCTTTAACAATTGAATGACTGTTTGTGGTTAGTTTATAATTCTTAAACCCTCTTCCTTCATTTAAAAGTTTGAAAGATACAGGGACAGTATGATAAGCTGGATATGTAACTACTTCATATGCTAGAATATTTATCATTAATGTTATTTAAGTAAAACTATTTGAAAGGCATTTTTCAGAGCTAAAGACAAGACTGACCTGAAAAGCAAGCAGGTACCTTATTTCACCAGAGAACCTGAAACTAGTCAAACAAAGAAGGAATTCTGGAATACACATAAACAGCGTAAGTCATTTAAAACCAATATTCTGTGCTCATAAGCTCTGGCTATTTTTCAAAAGAATAAAGGGGAAAGATAAGAGAACACAAGCAGGAGGAAGTAAGATCAGATTATTTGCTTCCTAACAGCCTTACTTTTCTGTTTGTCCTAAGAAGGCTCTTTAAACTAAAGCCTGACCTTCAAGATATGTCGTCTGACTGCAAGCAGTCAGTGATGCTTCAGGACAACTGAGTGATCAGATTGTGGGCTGTGGAAGAAAACAAGTCAGAGGGGACTTCTAAGGACAACATCATAGATCCCAGAAACACATCACCCTGCAAAGGACATCTGGAACCTCCATTAATTTTTTCTCTTCCATTAAACAGCTCTAGAGATACTCTTCATCCATTTCTCTGAGCTACGTGGTGCATTGCAGCTAGTTCTATATCTGAAGATTTTGGTAGGTAGCCTGTAAAATCAGGAAAATTTTGGACTACAGTAGCTGAATTTTTTACTTTATTAAGACAGGTCATTTTGTCATCAGAGCACTTCTATGAGATACATAGGTTTTCTCAGATTGAAGATCAGAGCAAATACTGGTCAAAGATAGATATCAATGCCAAAAAATCAAAAGTTCAAATTCCAGAGACAGAATATAATCCTATCTTGAAAGAGGCTATGTGTTGTATTTCTCTAGTTAACATGGAGTTCTTGTTTTACCAATGTTTTAATACAGTACCTGTATATATTCTCATGCCAACATCATCTCCTGGAATTCAACTAGTTTATATTTACTTTTCTCCTAGGCCTAGGGAACAGTGTGAAAGTGTCATATGTTCAGATGCAGCAACAAGGTATGAAGAGGAAGCATTATGAAGTGGAACAAAGAGGGTGGATGATGAAAGATGAGGTGCTGGGGCAGAGCTGCAAAGAGCCCTGCAAAGGCATCTGCAGAATAGATGTAAAAGCCACACGATAAGATAAAGTGAACAGTGTGGGGTAAAGAATAATAGTTATTAAAGAAGCTGAGATAAAAAGAGGATAATTTTGAAAACTAATTAAATATCCTAAGGGTTAGGCTGGAGGAGGGGGGGAAAAGAAAGCCCTAGAGTAAAAAAAAAAAAAGGGGGGGGGGAGGAGGAGGCAAATAGCAGCTGTGGAAAGGGTTGGGAATACTAACAATTAGGCAGGCAATGCATGCTTTTTCATTTTGTGCCAGGCTCTATAAATCTTCCCTGTTACCCTGCACCCAGAGGTGTGGAAGCTTGAGTATAAATTCCGAAGTTTGGATACTTTTCCAGATCTTACTTAAATCACATAAACCTCCTTATATATGGTATAACTTAGCCAGAAATAACTTAAGAACTCATTTTTTCTCAAGCTACTTAGCACAGTTGGATGGATTATTTATGCTCGGTAATACTCACAGTAAATACAACCTTTTTTCTGTTTGAGAATCATTTGTGAATAGGCTTTGAGACTGATCTCCAAAATGTGAAATGCCTCTTGATCCTGTTGATTCCTCTGAGCCAGATTTTTAAATGTAGTTACTGTCTGAAATTAGTATTTCGCACTAGGGAGGTCAGTAAACTAACTTTTCTCAGCATCATCAGATGTGGGCTACATTTGACTATGAGCAGAGCATGAAGAAGTACATAGAGGTACAGTGCCAGTCCATCAGCCGTTCTCCAATCTCAGCTTTTCTTTCATAGACTTTAAAGGAAATAATGCTCAAAGGTAGCTGATACCTTCCTGAGTCTGCAGAAAGTCTGAAACCGTGGCTCTGAGTTTTGATGTTACCCTTTGTTTCAAGAACATAGGATGTTCCATAAAAATATGAGAAAAAACTTTTCCACTGTGAGGGTGACAGAGCACTGGTACAGGCTGCCCAGGGAGGTTGTGGAATCTCCTTCTTTGGAGACATTCAAAACCCGCCTGGACGCGTTCCTGTGCGCTCTGCTGTAGGTGGTCCTGCTCTGGTAGGGGATGGGACTAGATGATCTTTGAGGTCCCTTCCAACCTCTAACATTCTGTGATTCTGTGAAGAGGAGTTAACTAAGTTGTTTGAAACATCAACAGCAAATTTCTTCCTAACCTGTTCAAAGCATTTTGGAAGGAGAGGAAGTAGCCAAACATGTAGATGCACACACAGACTTCTATGAGTGTGTGTTCATTTTGGTATGTTTTTAATAACACATGTGAGGGGTGAGACGTGCAATTGTTCTTATTTTCCTAAAGGGAGGGTTCAACTTTCAAAGGTTTGGGAAATGCCTGCTTGGGGGTTCAGATACTGTGCACTTTAAGTATTCACTGTCTCCTCTTTAGAGCACGCCATTGGTTAGTTAAGTCACGGGATATTCTTCCAGCTCACTAATTGGGTTAGTGTATCCTTTTAAACAGAGGAATAATGAACGCTCTTGTTTGTAAAGGAATAGCCTTGTTCGCATGCAAATACGGGTATTCACACAAATCAGCCATTCCTAAAACCTCCTCAGAAACAAAAACCTTTCTGTCTGAAACTGCAGGAGCGGCAGATAACAAGGGGCCTTGATATGGATAGATCAAACAGCCATTTCAAATTCTTGCAAATATTAATGAATACCATTGTTCCATATTCATCCACTTGTGGCTTCTTCTGCGTTATGGAAAAGAAAACAAAAAGTTAGGATGTAAAGGAATGAAGAATATGAAATGGTTGTGCTTTCCAAACCAATTCATGTATTCAGGTGTAGTCCTTCTCAAGTTGTTGCCTTGTTTTTGAAAGACAAATGATTACAAAAAACAAATTCTGTAAGAACATTCCTTGGGATTCATAGTTTGTTCAAATTGGACATAACTCAAGCCCAGACAACAGATTCCATAAGCATGAGCTAATCCATAATTTCAGTTGCCTGAAAATTTGAGATACACATTATCTAAGCAGATGAGAAATAAGACTTGCCATCTGAAGGTTTACCAGAAATTCTTCGCCAGTTCTCCAAGGCTCCTCAAAGAATGAGCTATGTCCTCATCTGGCTGTAAAATTAGCTGTTTAGCCATAAAGTATTATACAAAAGTAAGTGAAAAGAAAAGAGCCTTGGAAAGAATGACAGCTCCAAGGGTAACTTGGCTCCTTTTCCTCACTCTGTTTTTATAGCTGTAGGAATTCCTTATTACTTTTTCTCAAGCTGTCATCAGAGCAACAGAACCCGCTGTTATTTGGGTTTCTCTTCAGATGGAAAGAAAGGGATGTAATAAAGGCAGGTCATGAGCAATAGGTTGTAATCTATCCACAAAATGGCCCCACCTTGCCATTTGTTCCCTTGCATTGTGTTCGAACAGACTCCCCGTAAATATGTCTGCTTCACATTGATCATCACTGATAGTAGCACCCCTAATAGTGGCTCCATCTTGACAGAAAAATGGTAAGCGTCATTGTGTTCCGATGTTTTTATCTCTTTCTACAGCCACTGCAAAACAAAGCTGTTAATTTATCTGACGAAAGACAAGATGGTGAATGTTACGTACAACCCAGATGTTTCCCCACTGATTTCTTAAATAGGAGCACATAATTGTGATGATGGGAGGCCATTAATTCAAACTACTGGTAAGGAAAAGAAAAAGAAGACCTCAGCTTACACTTTCACTGTGACAAGTTTCCTTGCGTGAGATGTCTGTCATTCTACTCACTGTTTTACAAACCTAACCAGTCAAATAATTCCCCCAGTTCTTCTCCATCTGTTTTCTCACAACAGTGTTAATGTTCACTTAAATAAGCATAGCAGCATTAACCTTTTGAACTCTTTGTCTCTCGACTCTGCTCAGATCAGATTTGTGGTCTAGAAAGCTGACTCTTCCCTCAACTTTGACAGATTCTCTTATTATCCCCTGCTGACCTGTAGAGAATTGCACTGGCTCAATTCCTAAGGCACCTACAAGTTTCAGATGGACTCAGCCTCCCAATCTGATTGCCTGTCATGAGAAGCATCAGTGGTATGCTTTTTATTTCAGTTTATTCCCTTCCTCTCAATAGATATAATGAATTCTTCTGCACTCCTGTGCTCTTTTTTTTTCAGCAGGCCTTGCATATCACATTGTCACCCTCAGTGCAAATACTGCCTCAGAAGATCTATCTTGGAAAAAAAGAAAATACAAACCACATAACAAGTGCATTAATAAGTACTTTAAACAGATCTGATTTTACCAATATTGTTCACATTAAATTGTATATAAATCGTATAATCCTTTACCTCTGTGATTCAATCTTTCTATTTACATAAGTATTATTAGTACTGATAGCTAAGGCTGATAAATTAGGCTTAGACAGAGCAAACTGACAAAGATGGCTACTCTTCACACATGAAAATTGGGGAAAGAATCATAAAATCATAGAATGATTTTGGTTGGAAGGGACCTGTCCTGGGTTTAGCTAAAAACCCAGTCCTGTTTAGTGATTTTTTCTTTTCAGTTTAGTGTCTTCTAAAAGGCTGCACTTTCTGAAGTCAGCAGCATGTTTTTGCAGACAGTGTGTGCTACTGGCAGTGATAACACCTGATGTTTACAGTCACTGCCTGGGACTGGTATGTAGAAAGGCTCTTGCTTATACTTATTCCTATAGTGACCAAGGCCACTGCTGGCTCTTGTGTGCCACGCTGGGGGTGCTGGGTAGTAAGAGGGGGGCACAAGGAAGTAAAAGGTGGCACCTCCGGGGGGTAACAGACAGGACAGGTGACCAACGAGAGTATTCCATCCCACATACGTCATATTTAGTATAAATTGAGTGATCACGAGAGTTTCGTTCCTTTTTTTCGCCCTTCCTTTCTGCAATGGCCGGTGTCCAGAGAGGACTCCATCTGACCTCCTGATTTTGATCCGGATCCTGAGTTCCCGAATCCAGCCTCCCTGTATCCAGCTCCCCGCCGCCGCTGAGCCTGGGGTTTCCCCAGTGTCTCCTGCTCTGCAGCACCAGTGGTGATTTCTATCGGGGGAGGGAGTCGGGTTTGATATCGGGCTACTATCTATAGTTGTATATAATTCTTTACTTTTATCTCTTTACCATTATCCCTATTATTTTCATTAAAGCTGTTCTCGTTCTAGTTTTTTCTTCTCTCACCCGTAAGTCTCTCTGCCTCATTCCCTTTTCTCTTCCCGTTTAGGGGTGGGGAGAGGGGGTTAGAGAGCGTCTGTCCGCGTTAGTGGCCGGCCCAGCCCTAACCCGCGACAGGACCTCAAAGCTCATCTAATTCCAACCCCTCTGCCATGGCAGACTCTATCTAGACTAAATGACTCTATCTAGACTATGACTCTATCCTAAAGTAAAGCTGAAGCTTCGAATAGTGCCATTCAACACAAAAGCTGGTAACTAGCTAAAAAAATAAACATATTAGAAAACTAATTTGAATTAAAAAAATGGCATGCATGTTCATCTCCAGTAATAGCCCAGATACGTCTTTTTATCCCCTAATGCAAATATTACTCAGGTCAGCCACTTTTCACTGACATAAGTTGATTTCTCCTCTTTTACTGAGAGTTGTGCTAACATGAATTAGCACATCACATTAGTCATGCAAGTTATCACAAATCAGCTGCCCTGTGGTAAATTGAGGTGAACTCTAGACCAAGGAAAGGTTTGTTAGATAGGATTGATAGTGCTGTTTGAGTTATGCTCAGACAGAGCCAGGAATATAAACACTCAGAAAGCTATGGACAAGCAGCTGAGATATGCCCTTGGTAGAGTGTTTGGGACATGGAATATAATTGAAGAGAATGCTTAGAATATGGAGCAAGGAAGCTGCTAGCTGCTCAATTTTGGCCCTGTTTATAAAGCCTACCTTTGGTATAATTTACAAATAAACAGAAATAAGAATTTGTCTTTGTCATCTGAAGACAATGGTCAAAACAAAGGTTAGCACTAAAAAAAAAAAAAATCTCAAGAATGTGGTACAATCCATAAAGAGTGTAGGAGAAAAAAATATGAGGATCTTCAGCCTTTTAATGCAGTTATTTCATTGTAACAGGTTTTTTTCTATGCTCTAGGGTTTATGCTCTAGTCTCTCTGTAGCTCCTACAGCAAGCTTCCCCTTGCCCCAATCCAGGCTTGTTCTGCTGAGAAAGAGCTGTGAGAATGACTGTACAGAGATGAAAAAGGCCAAAATTACAAAGTCGAGGTTGCTTAGGTGGGAGCATCTATATCTTAAGGATTCAGGAGGTAAAACACAAGCATAGACAGGAAAGGGCAAAGCCAGATGTGAGGGGGTTAGAGTGGTGAGGTCCTAGCGAGAAGTCCCAGGCTGAGCTGTCATTGTCATCAGTGGTTCCTCCCCGGTGCTGTGGGGCCTCTGGGAGAGCTATGGGGAGTGGCCCTACCCCTTCCTGACCAATGCTGGTCTCGCAGCAGCAGCTACTCTTTGGTTGCCTCATTCATCAGTGTGATGAGCACGCAAGTGTGTAGCCTAACACATTGATTCCTAGCTATCTTCTCCATGTGCTAGCCTGTAACTGCTTTACACAGTTTCATTGCATGTGTTATTCTTGCAGAATATCTTTGCATTTCTCTGAAGATGCCTGAGCAAGCCAACGAAAGAGATGCTGTAGGGAAGACAAGGAGCAGAGAAGGAGCAGTGCCATGACTTCGTTGTTAACCCAACACCCACAGCGTTTCGTGTGACAGTGTTGACACGCTGCAGGAGCACCTGCTCCAACTTCAATACATACATGCAGACTGTTGGTATCTCATGCAGACCTAGAGAACTTGTTGTAGACCATACTAATTTAATACCACTTGCATAGACTAGCAGCACAAATGCCACAGTTTAGCCTTCAATCCTCCGCTATCATGCACAGCTGCTAAGATGAGAGTCAGAAAGCCATTCCTGAAGGAGCAGCAAGACAGCTTGCAAACTGCCATATGACTCTGCTGGAACAACTGACAGGGAAAATCAAACACCAGTTAACTGAGGCACTGATCCAAAGCCCCTTTAAACACCTCAGTGACTCTCTTGAAAATAAGATGTAGGAGCTTTTCAAAAGATTACCCTTAATCTGTCACAGCGTGCACAACAACTTAATACATTTATCATTTTTTTTCGGCTAGTGAATTCAAATCCCCCTGTGACAATTCAGCTCACAAGTCAAACTTCTCCTACATAGCAAATGCCTGTCTTAAAATTGCAAAGGGTGGGTCCTTTTGTGTCTGACTTTTCCTGCACATGTCAGGGCTCCTATCATTGAGAGTTTTGCCACTGAATTAAACAGCAGAATGACTGGGGGACCGCTGAACTTTGTATCTCTTTGAAATCTTGGTCTATACTATCATGTTTGATCCAGTCACCTCTCAAAAACCAACTGCCAAGTGAATAGACCCAAGTTTACATGTTAACCTGTACCCAACGCACCATGGATTAGTTTTAACCGTTTAGCAACTTTTATTCTCATCTTATGCTAAAAGCTCACCTTCTCAGCAAAGTAAATTAGCTGTATTTCCCCTTTTAGTAATGATTGCCAGCTTGTACTTTAAACAACAACTCAGCGCTCTGTCAGGCTTGTAAAAACCTTGAGATACAGTCCAATAAAAATCTGTTTTGTCTTTCATTTTATATCCTGCTTCCCAGAAAGTATCAATATTTGCTTTTCAGCCATACCGTTTGGGTATTAAGGTATTTCCTTCACCATCCTCAAAAGCTGATTATTCTAATACGGCTCAGGAAAAGTTTAACATTTGCCTTCTTTAAAGTCAGAAATATACATAGTTTGGTTTTTAAAAATTCTGTTAGATCATTCAGTATTAGAGATATTCAAACCAAAGTCACCTTAATACTAAAAATCAAATTGTCAGATATTAAATGCTCTGGCTAGTGACTGTTAAAGAGCAGTAGTTGCTTTGGAGTAAGTGCACATTTCTCAGTGGCCAGATATAATTTTGAAGTGCTTATTATCCATCTGAGCGTGGAATTTTTAAATACCTTGTTCTATTATATCCATTCTATTACATCCATTCTTTCAGCAATTTCATTGTAAAATTAGATTTGTGCTAGTGAACCAGAGAACTACAGTAATCTCTATTGCCTCTCATGCCGTATTTAACCTTACACATGTATTAGATATAGATTAACATCTTGTCTTGGAGAAGCTTATACAGCAGAGTGTCATTTGAAAAAAACAAACCAATATACCTTTCATGTTTTAGGAAATCTAGGAGGGTGGTTTTAGTGTTCTCTCTCACAGGTACAATTCTCAGGCTTTTCCAGTATGACTGGGCTAATGGCACAATCATGATCAGTATTTTTACAGTGCAATGAAACTTCATTGAAAAAAATGGCTTCTTTTCAGACCCATAAATCAGTATTTGCAACCTACTAAAATCTAACAGTATGAAACTTTTGCCAATCTAACGGATCTCTGCGGATTTAAAAATTTAATTTCAAGTTTAAGACCACAATCACCAGGAGAGAGGGGATTCCGTTCCGGAAAACTTGTATAAGCCAGGAGGCATGCCATTTTGTTTCCTACTAAAGAAAGAAACTGTGGAAGAAACATAAACGCTATCTGATCTCACCAGGCACTCCACTGGGTCCCAGGTGGACATAACCTGTGATGAAACCACAGGAATTAGACCAAGCCCTTATCTTCAGGCCCACCACGAGTGCGGTGGGAACATAAGGTTGTCTCCAAACACTTTAACACAGAGGACTAATCACTGCGTGGGGGCCAGCCAAGACGCGGCAGAGTGGGGGCTGAATGACACAAGAGAAGGCGGTTGCTCTGCTTTGGAGGAGAACCAGGGCTGAGGGGACACTCCTCCTCCTCCAGCTTCAGCCCTCTCCTCTGCTTGGTTCAGCCTCCTCCACTTCTTGGCAGCTACTGTTGTTCCAAAATTTAAGGTTTCTGCGCTACAGTGGGAAAGGAGGAGTGGCATGGTAGGACCACCCAGGTGCTTTTCCAGGTGAGGAGTGAGGGGGAGAAGAGGCTAGTTGCCCCAGGACCCAAAACAGCTCTTGGTATGAGTTCTAATAAGACTGCTGGAACAACCAGATCTCCAAAACATTCATAAACACAAAGGGGTTTGTTGAGGTTTTTTTCTTTTTTTTTTTTTTTACTTACATTCTCTTTCCATCTTCACTTTTTTCTTTCTTCCCTTCCTCCCTTTTTTATTTCTTATTTTCTTTCTCTTTATTTCCTCCTTTTTTCTCCTTTCATTCTTCTCTTCTTTTTCCCCTTTATTTCTCTCTCTTTCTTGCTCTTTCTCTATGTTTCTTTTTCTCACACACGCATACCACTTCTCCAGAGAACACCATTATATATTTTAACAGTAAAGAAAAAGTACCAGGGACTCTCAACATCACCAAAAACAGTGCTATTGCTCCATCAGTTTAATTCAGAGATGCTCCCTTTAGATAAACTGCTATATTTAAAACATAGTTACATAAAGAGTTCATTCCAAAACAAGTCAGAGTGTGTATTTATAATGTCAGTTTTGGGGCAGGAATTCTCTAGCCCTTCTAAACGTTCACAGGCCATGCTGCTTCTGTTGGTCGCAGTAAAATTCCTCTTCCTTTTGCTGATGAGAAGGGTGCATGCAAAGGCAGTTTCTTCAGGGTAACTTGGTGTAAATCAACATTCTCACTTATCTCACTCACAAAATCAAATCCTTTTAACAATAGTGTTTCAGCAGATCCTGGAAGGAACATTACATGTGTTTTTTGATATGTTAAAACATTTTATTTTATTTTCACAATCTTCAGTTATTATGGTCTAGGCACTAAATATGGTGGACATGTTTACATTTAATTCTTTTCTCTCAGAAATTGTGAAGGAATATTTTTCACATCTTTCCATCAGTGGGTGATTGCAAGCAATTAATCACCACTCTCTTTATAGCATCTTTTACACATTCAAAGATAATGTAATCGTGTCCCTCCTTAATCTTTCTTATTTTAAACTTAAAAAACCAACCTCCATCATCACAGGACATCTACCCAACCTCTCTTGCTTCTTGATACTGTTTTATGCACTCTCTACACTTCTTATTAACTGTGATAGCTGCCTGTGAAGATGAAGCTTGGGCTGATGAAACTTAAATACTGATGGGAAGTAAATAACTGCCTCCCTTTTCATGTGTACAATACTACAATCAGTATATACTTGAATAGGAAGTCCTTTCTTCTTTTGCAATAGCTTCACAATGGAGGATTCAAGATTTTGCATTTTGTGTTTGCTGTAGGATAGCACAGGGTCCTGACATCATCATCCCTCAAACAACAGTGTGTGATACAAACACACTTTCTATGGATGGAGCCAGGGCTCTTGGGACGTAGATGCTCCTCTGTGTGTGGGTCCTGTCCTAATGTGGATTTGCAGGTGGCTGGCATATCGTCTAGGTTGGAAAAGAGCTTTAGGTTCATTAAGTCCAACCATTAACCTAGCAATGCCAGATCCACCTCTAAACCATGTCCCTAAGCACCGCATATACACGTTTTTTAAATACCTCCAAGGATGATGACTCTGTTGTATCAGAGTCCATGGAATTTCTCCTGACTGCAGAAGTACAGCTGTAAAAACTATTAAGTCTGATTAAGGTACAATATATATTATCTAAGGTAGCCTTCTGCCTTCTTTTTTGTACATTAATTACTAGGTATTTAATCTCTTATTCATATTTGTTCTTTCTTTTAACTCCTCCTCACATAGAACTTTACGTTTATCCTTATTGGTTTTACTTTGCAAATTTCACAGTTAATCATGATCATCTTGAATTCTGCTTCTGTGGTCCAAAGAGTTTGCACATTTGTCAGATTAAGACACTATCAAATTTCCTCTGAAATACAAGTTCTTAACAAAACCATGAAGCTGAGCCAAGTCTAAGACAGACAAATCATTATTGTTTACCAGGATTACAAGTATAATTTGCAGATATCGAAGCAGAAAATGATGTGTAGTATGACAGCTTGGGGCATCGAAGAAGAGTTAATGGTCATTGACCATGGTTGTTTAGAATAATTATGCTTGCACCAATTAAAGAGTCAACAGCCACCAGGTAAAGAAAAGCGTGAGGGAAGATCAATGCCACTACGAGAAAGATAACTTCAAACCCTGGCAAGACACTCGAAGACCTGAACAGGAGGAAAATCTGGTGAAATAATACCAAGAAAGCAGCAGAGGGAATTAGAGAAAGACATCCTTAACTGCTGTGCCTCATGTGTTTCAAGTTGTTTCTATGGTCACAGAATAAGAAGGTCAAATCAGATCAAATAAAGCAGGGCAGAACTGAACAGTACAATTAGGCCACAGCCAAAAAGTAATTACTTTTCCATCCAGTAGAGATTGCATGTTATTTCTTGGAACTGTACATTATTATCTAAATAATAGATACTAGCCAGAGAAGCAACTGGGAATGAATTGGGAAAAAAATAGATAAAAAGCCACTTGGCTAAATATTGTAACATTACAATTTATACTAAAGCTCAGATAAACTTGAAAGTTGGACACTGGTGGGTCTTACCATATTTGTGCTAACTCACTAAGAGACTAGAGAAATAAAGAATGCAGCACAGGACTACAACAGAACAGTACTGAAAAAAATTGCAATTTTTAAGCTACCAAGACAGTTGAAGTAACATTCGCTTTGCTCTATACTCTTTACATTTTAATCTTTTGATATTAGGATTTGGGCACGTATCCTACCCTACTGATGGTGTTGTTACGTTAGATAACTTTAAATCTCCATGGAGTCTTATTTTAACTTCATCATCTTTTATCCTAGCCATACATTTTTCCTGTGAAGCACAAGAGAGGTACCTCACAATGCATGCAGTCCTCACATTTTTGTCAATCTCCCTTCAATAGCTCACTAAATAAGTCAACTATTTTGAAGTGCAAAAGCCAGTGTCGGCCAAACTAAATGTACAGCACTGTGGATGTGAGTGGAGCTTCTTAATCTATCCTGCATGAAGATATAACCCAATATCTGAAAAGGTATACCTGTCCTTATGGTTTCTTACAGATACATTCCCCTTAGAGACATATTTTCATTCAGCACGGCAAGAATCAGCACACAGTACCTGAAAATCAGTAGGACCACTCCACTACTGACGGAAATAAAATCCAAAGTAGTGTGAGTCATCCTCCCAATCAACAACTGTCTTTCTTCAGAAGTCCAAATTTATTTACAGCACACCAGTGGCTACGAAATCCAAAGAAAGTTTAGTAAATCATTCCCACGTCAGAAAGAAATCATGCTATAGCCATACCACCTGAGTTACTGTTGTCCCAAACCAGCCATAATGCTGCACTGCACTACTACTTAAAAGAACCACTCCTAACCAAAAGTAAATCTTCAGTTCCATCTGCCAGCCCTGGAATCAAGAGGGTTAAGGAAGCTACAATTTATTTCTACCAAGTGAATAGAAAATTAGGATCTTTCACCTTCTCTCTTCCTCATGCATTCCTAAGAAAAAAAAAAAAAAATCACTGGAAATTATGATTTCATCAGCTGAACCGAAAATCAAGAAATAGACCACTTTAAATATTCACACCATCTTGATTAAAGCAGGTGTCTCCAAGCCTTATTATTGCAAAGTGATTGTCAGAATTTCCATTGTAAATCTCTTCCCTCCTTTTCAGTGGTTTTATACTTGTGCCTCAGCTATGAGAGCACATTCCAGGCTGGAATTTGGGTTGGTTGATTATTTAAAAGAGGAGAGTTTTCCTTTACAAATGATACTTAAAGAATTGTAGGACTATTAAAATCTTGGCCTTTTAGTATGGAGAAAAGGTAGGGCATTTTTTTTTTTTTATATTACACATATGGATCCAAAACAGTAACCACAATCTGGTAGAGAAAGCAGAGCTAAAAACCTTCACATTTCCCCAGATGGCAAAGGAATACTCTGAGCTGGCAGCCCATTATCCTATTCCCTGTAATTTCTGGAATAGAACAAACGGGATGCAGTTTTTCTAACTACAGAAATCCCAGGCCTCACTATCATATCGTGCCTGGCCTTTACTCCATTTATTTTCCCAATATGCTGTGAGTCACAGAAATGCTTTTATTCATTTTGTACATAAGAAACAAACGTAAGAGATTTTCACCTAATAAAGTTGAACATCAAGACATAAGTCAGTTCTTTCCTGGTGTCCAGTGTTTAGGCTGTGTTCCTGCTATAAAACTAAGTGTCCCAGCAGACATACCAAGAGACATACCTAGGCACTGAAAATCAGCTGTAAATGCTATTAAGTGAGTCCCAGCATTACAGCTGCCTGTGACATATTTTTGGACTTTGCCAGTTAGTACCCTCCCAAGCAACTCTTGAGTATGGCTCAGGAGTCAGCATTGGCCAAGGACCATTCCTAGCAGGAGAAAAGGAGAGTTTAATAGCATTGGCATTAGCTGTTTCCTGTCAGATGGCCAGAGAACAGTCCCAGACATGTTTAATTTGCTACTACAGAAGGAGCCAACATGATCAGCACCAGCTAGCACAGAGCATGGAAGCCACATCTCTGTGCTGAACTGCACCTCTGCTAGCAGCAGCATTAGCAGCCTTTCTCAGCTTCACGTATAAGAAATCCCTCTCTAACCATCACATTCTGCAATACTTCACTGTGGCTGAGACTGTGGTCTTCTTCCCTCTTTCCATCTATATTGAGGTTATGTACTGATATTGTGGTTCAAGACAACTGGGACAAAAAAACATGCAGTCTCCAGCTCACTCCTCCCCCATCCCCATTTTCACAGGGACGTGGAGGGAGAAAATTCAACTAAAAAGGCTCAAGAGTTTGAGATTAAGGATAGGAAGGGTAATAATCTACCATTTAAGATGACGGGTAAAGAACCAGAGCAACTTGGGGAGAAAAACATAAATTTAATTCACCACCACTATTTATAGAGTAGAATAGTGAGAGGAATACATCAATAAATACAACCTGATCTTAAATACACTTCATCCCCCATGCCCGACCCCTCCTGGCTACCTTCTCCCCCCATCCAAACAAGGGGGGCAGGGGGTGGGGGGAGCAGTCCATCTGGCCGTTTCTTATCATCCATGGCAGCTCCTCCTTGGGAAAGAGGGCTCCTCGCAGTCTCACCTTCATGGCGTGTGGTGTCCACCTCACAGGAGGCAGTCCTCTTCCTCCTCCTGAGTCCATTGGGGCCACGGATTGCTTCGGGCACGTGCCCCGCTGATGCTCAGTCTCCCCCACTTCTCGCATGGGGCTCTGCACGTACCGCTGCATCCTGGACCTTCTCTCCACCGTCGATCCCCTCAGCTGGCAGGCCACCATCTTCCTGCTACCTCAGCCGCCACAGGCCTTCAGGAAAAGATCCTGCTCCAGCAACCTTCTCCCTCTCCTTCTCCTCTAGGGCTCTTCTCCTCCTCTTTCTTCTGAGGGCAACATTCGTTTATTCTCCTCTTACCTCCCCCTTCTCCAGTAGGAAGAAACTCCCCAACATCAAAGGCAGGACAGCTCAAAATGAGACGAAACCAAAAGAGAGAGAGAGAACACTGGGGTCTCCTCTTAAATACCTTGATGGCAGAGGCACTGACTGGCCTGGACCTGGCCAGAGGCAGGTCCAACGCCTACCTGGTGGTGGGGGAGGTTCTTGAACTTTCACACAAGTCTACCCCTGCTTTTACAACAAAAATAACCCACCAGACTCAAACTCATGACAACTGACTATCAGTGTAGCAGCAATTTTCAGCGCAACTCTGAGGAGTGAAAATTCACACATATTGATACTTTCATGGGAGTAGGAATATAACTGCTCAAAGGAATTTGCAGTAAGACACAGACTGCTTTTCTGTGCCCTCTCTGTAACAACATTTCATAAGTATTTTATTCTTGTTTAGTAAAGATTCAGTGTTACAGGTCCATAAAATGGAAACATGTGTTCTCTTTAATATGTATTCAGAGTGAAAATCACTTCACTCACATAAAACCTAATAATTGGACATTATGTAGGGAAAGTCTGAAGAAAGGAATGAAGTTTCCTGTGAAGTGGCACTAAAGATGTTTCGCAATCCTGACACCAGCCACAAAAAATGTCTAAGCCATTATCCCCCACTGGCTTGAGTAAACATTACATTTTCCTCATATCTGCGTGCAAAAGCTTCTAGGACACAAACCGACATCTGACTGAAATAGCAAAAAGAAAAAAAAATAGTGTAATTATTTGTTTATTTGAAAATTATTTTCTAATATGGTTTTTGATTATTAAGACCGTATATGCTTAAATAGCATTGGTGACATTGATTTAAATACCGATCACTGTTCAACCCTGGGCTGAGTTTGGCTGGCACAAAGTAAATTTTCTTCATACTAGATGGTAGGGGGCTGCATTTTGGATTTGTGCTGGAAGCAGTGTTGATAACACAGGGATGTTTCAGTTATTGCTCTTCTCCGTCTCACTCCACCAGTGAACAGGCTAAGGCTGTACAAGGAGTTGGGAGGGGAAACAGCCAGGACAGCTGACTCCAGCTGACCAGAGGGATATCCCAGACCTTAAGACATTGTGCTCAGCATATAAAGCTGGGGGAAGAAGGAGAAAGGGAGGACTGTTTGGAGTGATGGCATTTGTCTTCCTAGGTTGTCGTTATGCATGATGGAGCCCTGCTTTCCTGGAGACGGCTGAATCCTTGTCTGCCAATGAGAAGGGGTGACTGAATGCCCAGATTTGCTTTGCTCATGGCTTTTGCTTTACCTGTTAAACATCTTTATCTCAACCCACAAGCTGTTTTACTTTTACTTGTCTTATTCTCTCTCCCATCCCAGCAGGCAGCAAGCAGCCATGTGGGGCTGAGCTACTGGCTGGGGTTATAAACCGACAAACACTTTTTAAAGCTCTAGGGTCGCAGATGAGGGAGATGAACTTCTGTTTCCTAAAATCCTAGATGCATACTGAAGACTTCTTTTTCTCCCACAAATTAAAGGAATCAGGAGCTGGATTACTTAATATGAGCACATCTGGATGCATCAAGGAGGGAATTCTTGTTTTAATTCTGAATTCTGTATACACTTTGGTTATATACCCTTCATTTTACATCACTTAAGTTTTAGCATCCCAGCCTACAGACCCATCAATACTGATGGGTGGCTTTTATCAGTATGAGGAGGCTGAGCCGAACACTGACTAAAAGACATCTTTCAAAAGGAACAGAATGAAAGTGATGTCAAATTCAAGCCCATAATCAGCTTCAGAAGACTGCCTATTTTTTTCTTCTCCCCTTTAAGGTACATAACAAGTAATATTAGAAGTGTCTTAATGTTTAAAACACAGGTTTGTTTCATACTACAGCTTTGGAATTAGGGGATTGCAGATTCTGTAATGTCATTGAATTCTTTTTACGATACCATTGTGGAAATATTGAGGCAGCAATAACTCTCAGTAGGATTACATCCTGGCAAGAAGAAAAGCAAAATGCCTGAAGTGATCCCACTGTGTGTTAATCACATGGTTAATTTGTAAATTTGCATTTCATTTGTTCTTGTAGCTAGGCAGAAATGTTATTGATAAGGGATTTTTTTATTGTTTTGATTTGGGTTTGTGGTGCTTTTTTTTCCTTTGTCTTCCAAGAGATTTTGCATTGATCAATCTGTTTTCTGTCTGCAACTCTGTCATAATTAGTGACTGAGTATGTAGCTGAGTAAGAAGAGTTAATGATAGGGCATAGTCTTTTGTGTAGTCTCTTGTGTAATTGTTGCTTTTCTAGGTTCATAGGTTGCATGCAATTTTCTTTGGTTTTGATCTTATTTTCTTGTGAAATTGCTTTAAGATAAGCCTCTCTCGGTGATTTTTTTTAAGTCTTTCTTCTTTGTTTGATTAATTTTCATCCTCTTGATTTCCTTTTTTTTTCCTTTACAGCAAATGATTGGGGTGAGAATTCTAATATGGGGCCAGGTGGAGAATCCGGCTCTCTTGCTCCCCCCAGCTGCCGAAGAAAAATAGCATTAGCAATGCTATAAACCCTGAAGTGTGCCCATCACTTCTCTGGCCAGACACCTCACCAAATTAAAAGAAATCACTTTTAAAGAAAAACAAAAAACTCTTGCATAGCAACAACTTCAGCCCCATTGCTAACCCAAAATAACACAACAATCCATTCTCTCTTCTTTAGGAGAATCTAGAGCTAAACCAAGCATTTCTTCCACTGCTTCTTTGCAACTCATTGGTGCCAAGCATAAGTATATCCTCGACTAGAACGCAGTTCATCTAAAACATAGGATGTTGCAAACCCCTTAGAGTAACAGAAGAGAAGAAGTGACACATGAAATAGCTAGCACGCACATTGATTAGTCTTCATACGCAATACCGTTAAATGTCCTTCAAAACAGGCAGGCAAATAGTCCTTGGTTATGAATACAAAATTCCTATGGAAATCTGTATTTCTTATTATCCTTTCCCTCACTCAGAGGATCAGTACTGCATTTTACGTTGCTTGAAGACTGCAACTGCTTTTCAAAGACAGATCCAAAGGACAGCACTATATAATGAATTATCCCTCAGGTATGGATTAAAGCCACACTGGTTTTGATTGGAGTAAGGTCTTGGGCCAAACATTTAGCAGAATGAAAAAAAAAAAAAGAAAAGGAAAAATAAGCTGCAACATCAGACTCAGTGTCTCCAGATCTCACAGAGACTTCTGATTTCTCTTTTTTTTCTCTGCGTGAGCAATCTCATACCCCTGAACCTTTTTTCAGACAGACTAAGGGGTGACATTTGGATCCCTGATTCATTGTGACTACAGGAATCTTCTCTGGATAAATACAGGGTTTCAGCTTTCAGTTGTTCCAGCCTTCTCTTGCAATTAGTTTCACTACTTCACTCACTGACATTCCTTCTGACACTCACATTTCACTAATGGATCAGCAAGTTCAATTTCCATAGGCAGAACTGTATTCCCAACCAAAAATCTTTTGCACTAAGGAAGCTTCCAGAAGATCTCACCACTCACTACTGCATCTGGAAAAGTGGAAACTGTTGTCCCCACTCAATGCACAGTATCTCTCCATCAAATGGATGGAAAATGAGGAAAACTGTTGCCTCTAGAGGAAAGAGAAGAGATTCACCTGTGTGTGTATGGGCACTCTTTTATTCTCAGGTATGACATGTGCCTGCAGGAGATACTCTTTGCTATGAGAAATCCTTCAGCGGGATCCTTCAGTGATTTGAAAGGAGATTTAAGTGCACAGCAAAGATCTGACAGAAGCCCTTGGGAGTGAATAGTGAACCAAGAAAAGTGCAGCAGAGATTTCTTTGATCCCATCTTTTCCTCTCTTCCTAGGAAGAAGGTAAATGGTTTGGTCTTTGCACTGTCTTTCAGAGAATACCATCCACCATGAAACATATGGCTTTTGTTTTAAGGACTGGGAGGAGGGGTGGGGGGTGGTTTCAAGGCCACAGTACCTTTTCTGGACGATATATTTTTCAAGACAAACATGGTTAGAAAATGAACACGTTCAGCAGGCAGAGGTTTCCACTTTCTCAGCGTGAAATGAGAAATATTTATTAGAAGTCAATACAACAATAGTGGGATGCTGTCTCAGAGTCGGCATTGTAAACTGGTAAAGAACATAAACCACATCTGACACTATATGGAGTGACAAAGTCATCTTCTTTGATGACCTTCAGCACTAACTGGAGTTCAGACTAGTTTTTAGCATCAAAGATGACCAGTAGCAACACGAATTTCAAAATCTTGTGCCCCATTTTACTGCAATCCTTACACAGTTGTTGTAATATTCCTGGTGTTTCATCCCCTTTGGCAATATATAGATCGGAACCAGGAATAAAGTCCTCTCTAATTTTGGTTGTCAGAGAAATTCTGAATCTAAGATGTCAAATTCAGAACTAAGTTTTAATCTTCAGTCAGGTTAGAACTCAGGCTGATGAAATAATTCAGGCACACCCCATCTAATCAATCAAAGCATTAGAGAAACACCAATCCAAAATTTTATAGATGAATTTAACAAAAAAAACCCTACCTACCAGTCCAACTCCAGGGTATTACACAAAAGGATCCAAAAAGCTTTCCTTTAGTATTCTGGTTTGTGAATGCAAAAGTATCAGTTCTAGATATATTTCTCCAAAAGAAACAAAGTTTGATTTATTTAATCTCCTGTTATTATCCTAAAAGAAAAAAAATATACCTAAAAGAAGAAAAGTAAGAGAAGAAACTCTTCCATGTTCATAGAACACTTGATTAGGCAAAACATTTAAAAAAAAAAAAAAGTGAGAAAGTTGTCATATTTTAGTCTGTGTGGGAAAATGTCCTGCAATATCAATAGTAGCACCATTATTCTAATCACTCTGTAATAAAGAACTTGCTAAACAGAAACATTAGTATAAAAAAAAAATTAGTCCAGTAATGTCACTCTTTGTGAACTCATATCTGTTGTAATAGAAGGGAATGCCCTAAAGAAAACTCCTAAAAAGTGGTTAATTAACATATAAACCACAAATGTCGGAGTATCATAAATATTCAAGTAGTGATGGATAGTGGGATAAACCCTGAGTGCATGCCGTAAGTTTTTTATCTCCATAGCTATCTTGAGTTGGATATTTACAGTAAATTACAGCTGCACATGCTTTACTCCATACCCATATGTTTTATTATTCAACCAGATGTAAGCCATAAAACTGTTTTATCTATTTTGTGGTTCAGCCTAGTACTAATAAAATAAACTACAAATACCTGACATATAACTTTGCTGGCATTTTTGCACTCCAGTGAAGTGCAATGCCAATGCCTCATGCAGTTAAAGTGATCTAAAAAGATCATATGTTCTTTCCATTTCTGATACTTTCCTAAGGACCTTAAATATTTGAATGAACGGTGTTGAGCTATAACTTTATCTTTTATTGTTTTTCATCACATGGACTATCACCATCACTGATATTTCATTTTTGTTTCCTGCACATTGGAAAGGACATTATAAGGGATCTGCACTCTGTCTTGGCATCTGCATCACTGATTTTTCTTAAGCATTACAAGGTAGCCTCAAATTATTAAAATAATCGTATATCCTAAGGAGGATATATTAGTTATACCAAAAAAAAAAAAAAAAGATAATGCTGCAGTTAAGAAGACATACCTCTCTCTTTTTTTTTGTTTGTTTGGTTTTTTTCCCCCATCTATAATACTAAACCTTGGACACAACATTGAAAAGGTATGAATTTTGTCTTGCCACTGTTTTGGGATTAAGATTCCTTTAAACACCTGTAGAAGCTATCCTAAGCGCACACACAAATGTTTTTCATTTATGTCAAGTGTGCTGGAAGACAAATTGATCTTTCATATCACCGTTTTTGCCAAAAAAAAACCCCAAAAGGTATTCTCAGAGGTTTTAGAATCCTATTTTTGGTGCGGAATGTGACCATAAGCAACATAGTGGGGGTAGTGAAGACATGAAGAATAATATGAAAAGATCACAAAATACAGCCAATTTTCTGAACAATTTTAGATACGCTACTGGCCTTGGACTAATATGTTCCGTCTTGAGTTTGTCATGGGCATCTGTTAATAAGTCTCCCTAGCCCAACAACATTCATTTGACTCTCAAACTGCATAGTCCTAGCAGACTAATGAGGAACTGAATGCTGAATGTTTATCAAAGGAGACTCTCTTCCTTTCCATCCACCTCTTGCATACTTTCAAAGAATTAATCTATTTTAACAAGGGACCCTCTCCCTGTTCTATGGCCCTAATTCAGTCTGTAAAACAGGGGATTAAATCCAACATTCTGCAAGTTGAAATTAAAGTGGGTTTGGTGGTTGTTTTTCAAGCCACTCTGAGTGTTAATTGGGGTAAAATCTGCAGCTTCTGGATTACCATTCACATTTTGATTAACAGAGGAGGAAAACTTTGCCAGAAGTACCACAAGGACTAAGGAAAATTAAGTCTTTTAACCCTTTCTCAGCATAGTAAACAGGTATCAATTAGAGGAATACATATAATTTAAAATGCTTTGGTTGCTCTGCATATAATAATAAAGTTGAAGAAAAAACAAAGTACTGTATCATTTTTTACTCCTCCAAATCCTTCAAATTTCATTATGATTGATTAAAAATAATTGAGCAGATGTTACAGGCAGTAATAGTTTTAAAACCTTTGTGCTTAGATTTAAATCTGAAATCATGCAGATAAAGGAAGTGTGAAAGATTTCATACCATGGTCCCACAAGTATTCGTAAAATGTAAGTGCCATTTAGATACTTTCTTATGCCTGATACTTCATCATTTTTATGTTGCTGTTGAAAGGATGAGGTCTCAAGTGTGAGTTCCTGTGATAAACGCATTTTCTTTTGGCTCATGAGTCATAGACAATGTAAAAAGACGTTTTCCTCTCAAAAAGCCAATATTGTGAACATCTGGTTCATACCCTTCTTAACAAAATTTGTTCCACTGCTCTATTACATGTAAACATCTGTCATTTATATCAAGCAGTTGACAAATGCTCTATCATGAATTCTAAGAACTGGCATGCTAGGCCGTTAAATATCTTTTTTATACAAAACGAAAACTGTTAGTTTGTGTTGAAGACTGAATCCTATTCAACAGAGGTGACTTCTTTATCAAATGAGAAAATGGATTAAATTTACATCAACAGTCTTAAATTTTCTTTCTCCTGACAACGGTATGTAATTACTGTAAATCACTTTTCACTCTTCAAATAAAAGACAATGATGTGCTACTAGGTGACAATACGTGGATACTGTGCAATGACTGGTTTTGTCTACCTAAAAGACTGAAAGCCTTGAGAAGTTCCAGACCCTCAGAGTCTTCCAGATATACATGATTTGAAAACTAATTATTTAAAAAAAAAAAAAAAAAAAGCAGTTTTCTGCTGATGTTTGGTTCTAAGAGGTTGTTCCCTTCCATTGCTTTGTTCGGAAGGGATGGCTGCAGCCACACAGATGAGTGATGTGTTCCAGGAAACGTTTTTCTTCCAGAGGTGTGGAATCATTTCTGACTCTCCCTTTTGGGACTTAGAGACCCAAGAAATCACAATCTGAGTCAGCTATCACTTGTTTTTCTAGTGCCCCAACGACTGTTCAAGCACAAAGAGACAACTGGATTTTCCCTGAGGACAAATGGCTGTTGTGTAGTTCCCTCTGCGTTCAGAAAAGAGCAACCTCTTCCACAGCACGATAAGACAAACTCTCAGGAGGCTTCGGCCAGAATCACCACAGGATACTGTCTCCTTGAGTATTTAAAATTCAAACTGGGACCCAAATAGAAAGGGCTTCATGTAATTTTTGATTCATGACTCCAAGAAATGAATCCAAAATCTATGTTTGACCTCCAAAACCAGCTGGTTTGGGTAGAGTCCACTATTAAGAGCAAGTCAAGATGTGTAAATGAGGTGTCTCCTTCTCTCCATTGACTGTACAGACTAAACAGAGTCACCTGGCAACAATTAGTAGAAAAATGGATTGCATTTCCTAAATGAGGTGCATAAAGTGGGCAGTCTGCACCTGGCTATATAAGATTTAAATTTGCCAACCTTATTCACAATGTATGAAGTATTTTTCATAGCTTTTCAGGACAGGCATTGCACAAGACATTTGTAACTAGCTGAAAACAAAGAAACCCTGTGATTCACTGAGAAAAAGGATATTTAGTTAGATGCATGACAGAGCCAGAGGCAACTTCGAAGCTGCAATTACTGCTGGCCAGGGGCATTTGCTTTTCACTTAAAAAAAAAAATAGTCTGCACTGATTTGTCTGATTTCTGTTTGGAAAAGAACGGAATAAAACATATTTAGTCTTAGAGCATCTGGAAGGTCCTCCCTAGGAAGAGAACAGATTTAGAAAAATGTCCCTTCACCTACACATATAACAGGAAAGAAGATAATTTTGTCATCCTCTGCCTTCCTCCTGCCCTTATTATAATAGGCTGAACATTTCTATTTCACTGCAGGATGGGCAAAAAATATGGAGCAATTTGATATGCAGCCTGTACTAACACTGAGAAAGCCAAATCTAGTGTCCTAATGAAATCTATTGCAATACAAAAATGGTGTGTTTATTAATAAGGCAGAACATTATTAGATTTTCTTAGGGAACTAGAGCATTTCAAGGCCATTTGGGGCAAGGAGAAAGAGCAATGCCTTTACAGTACGTTCTTTGTTTCCTTAACACTGATCACCTGTCATACTTGATTCCCACAGTGGACCTTTTATAACAATTTGCTATTCTGACCTTTGCATACATTTTTTGCAAGCTTTACTCTGGGACCGTTTAAGCTGGGATGGGTGGGCATATGCTGAGTAGGGTAGCAAAGAGTAGGGAAGGATTAAATTTCACTTGTCAACTGGCTGCATCTCTTGAACCATTCATTACCAGATTCTCTAACATTTGTGTTTTCAAAAGGTGATGAATTTTTGTATGGAAAAGGGTATTTTGTTGGCTGGACTCCACTGGAGCATACTTTCAACATTAACTCCCTATTGGCAGTAGTTTCTGCTCATGATTTGTTTTAATGAACACCAGTTTAAACTGGGCTAATCATGTGGCTGGAGAAAGGTTAAACCTCAGCACATTTTAAACAAGCCTGACCCAACCAGAGCTCAGGTTCTGCAGACAGCAGCCACGCAAAAGGACTTTTTTAAATGTTAAACTGTACAGGATATGGTTAGAATGTATGGAGGAAATTAACATCTTTTCATTTCTTTTTTCTTCCTATTACCTCAGTTCCCCTAATTGGATCTAAACAGTGGGGTTTTGGAGAGTTATCCATCAGCAAGAGATCATGAAGTTGCTACTGTAGAATCTTCAGATGGAGCTAAATTCTGCACTCTCCCCATGAGAAGATAAAGGGAAGTGAAAAACACTATGATGTAAAACGAGTATAATACTACACAGAAGGCTCAAAACATGAGCCACATTTAAAACTGTTCAGGGAGGCCATTTTCTATGTCTATTTTAAAACCCTGTGTTAAGCCAAATACAGCTGTAATGTTTTTCTCAACACAATTCAGCAACCTGAATTAGATGTTTTAACTTTGGCCAAGCTATACCAGACACCAGAAAGGGGAAAGAGGTAACAAAGATTCCTTCATGTCCATTCTGCAGTCATCTAAAGAACAAAGATCTAATTTCTAGTTCTGACTCCTGGATAATTTTAGCAATCAGGACCTCTCCACATGTCATCTACGTAACCACTGCACATACCACCTTTTGTCTCTCTGACCTTGTTGATGTCTCCCCTTTGCCTGTGACCTCTTCTGCATCCCCCACTGGTCTCAGTTCCCTCATGCTCAGTTTGCATGCTCTCAATGCCCTGATCCCACTGCTCTTCATGGTCCCCTAGCCACACGTCTTTGCAGCCTCCTCACACATTTCTGTGGTTTCCTAAATCCTCCTTCTCACATCTTACACCAAACAGCTGGAACCAGAAAATAAACAGTTTCTAATTGAAAACTTCCAATTGTAAATATCATATATTTAACAGCTACTCATTGAAGCACTCAGAAATGTCCCTAATTAAATGCCCTTCAAAATACTGAAAGGTCTTCCTTACCAAAGTCCACAGAACAAAGCCAAAGCGAAGTTGCTATGTTTGTCACTGATACAATGAACTGAAAAAGCACTTTTCATTAAAACTAAACCATAAACAAATATCATACCAATAATAATTTTAATCTGTTTCACCTAGTTATCCAGAATTAAATTTAGAATAAAGAACTACTGAGAAAAGTATGTAGTTCTCATAATGCTTGGGAATTAGCAGGCAATCGGTTTTACAACAGGACGTCAGCTAAACCCCCATTGATAGAGTGTCCATATCATCCTGCATCTGGTTTGCATCAGTGTTGCATTTCTAATTAGACCTTGCCAAGCCGTTTGTCAGTACTGGCCTACAAGTGACAGTGTTGAAGCAATTTTTCCTATAGAGATAACTGCCAAAGTTTCATGTATTCAGGTTCAAAACAGGTTAAAGCAACCAGGGATCATAGCAGAATGGCGAAATTTTCTTTGGGAATAGCAACCATTACAAATTGAGGATAAAATTGAACAGGTTAAGCATTAAATATGAAGGGACAGATCCTCAGATAACATAAATTGTTATTGCTATTCCACTGATGTCATTAAGGTTGTATTGATCTAACTCCACTGAGAATATGCTGAAAAGTGGTACCACATCCTGCAGGCAGAAGGAATACTGAAAAAGCTATACCTGCCCCTTGTCAGAATCCACTTTTCTTAAAAAAAAAAAAAAAAAAAAAAAAGAGGTATTTCTTTGTAGCTTTATATTACATTTTATTCTTGTGAATATTTCTCTCCAGGTTACCTTCAACTCCCTTGGAGCCTTTTCCCTTTGAAATGCAAGGGACTCAGTGTTTCATTATTGCAAGGAACAATAACTTTATGCAATTTACATGTATAACTAAGCACTTGGATTCCAAACCTCAAGAGTACGGTACTGGAACAGTAAAAATTCCCTCTTGAATACATAGCCCATTTCAATTATACCTATAGTGACTCCATTTAGTTAAGAAAATAAAGCAACATTTATTTTATTTGCTAGTGTGCTATTTATTCTTCCTCCTCCTTCTTTCTACTACAAACATCTCTCCACGTACTTCTCTGTTTAGTAACACTAACAGATAAGGCTGGAAATCCTGCCTCCAGGATGTTGAAAAAAAGGCTACAAAGGACTCAAAAGGAGCTGTAAATATGGAGACCAGAGGTGAGATTTCTAATGCATCAGGCATGTAATTGCATTAATTCAACACAATGATTAAGGAGCTTTGAAGCAACACTACTGCCTCATTCAGACAGATTCTGATTAAGCAACAGAGGTGTGAGAAACTGTTACAGATCAAAGATTGATAAGATACAGTTTGGGGAAGAAAATAGGTGGGAAAGATTTAAAAAAGATATTTAATGGCTCTGAGGAAAAAGAAAATGTATTAGATATAAGCTATACAAAAAATTTTTATGTAGCATTGCAAATTTGTCATTAAATGCGTACTTCAAGGAACAAAAAATAATAACGGACAACTTAAAAATTTTGTTTCAAAATTATTTTAATGAAGAGAAAATACGTGGTCCAGCTGCAGTTCAAATATCAGCCTCTTTTACCTGCAAATTAAATAATTAAACTTGAAAAGTCATGAAATAGCTCAGCTTCCGAAAAATCTAAAATAATTAGTGTATTTAAAGAGGTATCACAGGTTCTGTAACACACATTCCTATTAGTACCACAAACTTAGTGTTCACTCTGACCAGCCAAATGACCTCAACTTGATTTTCAGAGCTGCAGAGGATTCATCATAACTAGATTTCTTCCTCACTACAAATGTCTTGCTTAAAATCATAAAAAGCATGGCAAAACATTAAGCCATTCAGTCATACAGAACACAGTAACTTCGTAGTATCACAAGTCCTGAAAATCAACAGTCAAGCACAGGAACATTATTTCTGATTCCCTTTCTCTGTTGCTTATGTTTAGATTAGTGCCGTGTTTTGAAAGTGACAGCCTAAAATAGAGTGAGGAAAGGTGAGCACTGTGAGCACATAGTTGAAAATCATAGTTTTTGGTGTGCATGAACCAGCCATGAATTGGCACGGGCCTCTGGAGAAGGCAACATGAGACTGATAAGCTAGCAAATAGGTTTTTCTAATTTTTTTGTGGATGCAAGATCACTGAACTGCTTGCTTATCCAATATTTTTTGTGATATATATCTGCAAAAACTTTCCCAGAATCATCTTTCTTCTATTATTTATTTTACAAACTTCCAGTTGCTTCAAGTCTTTTCAGGACACACTCTTCTAACAAATGAATTGGACATAGACAGTGGGGTTTTGGAGAGTTATCCATCAGCAAGAGATCATGAAGTTGCTACTGTAGAATCTTCAGATGGAGCTAAATTCTGCACTCTCCCCATGAGAAGATAAAGGGAAGTGAAAAACACTATGATGTGAAATGAGTATAATACTACACAGAAGGCTCAAAACATGAGCCACATTTAAAACTGTTCAGGGAGGCCATTTTCTATGTCTATTTTAAAACCCTGTGTTAAGCCAAATACAGCTGTAATGTCTTTCTCAACACAATTCAGTAACCTGAGTTAGATGTTTCAACTTTGGCCAAGCTATACCAGACACCAGAAAGGGGAAAGAGGTAACAAAGATTCCTTCATGTCCATTCTGCGGTCATCTAAAGAACAAAGATCTAATTTCTAGTTCTGACTCCTGGATAATTTTAGCAATCAGGACCTCTCCGCATGACATCTACCCACAACAGCCTCAGAAGCTTCTCCGACAGCTGGTGTTTGCAGTGTCACAGTAGGTTTTTCCTTTCAGAATCTCTCTCCTGTTTGGGGAACTCCCCCAAAGAACACCGCCCTCACTCTCCCTTTTGTCATTTTCCATTAGTGCTATGTTGCAGCTCAACAAAAACATAACTCTAATGAGTTCCCATATACCAACAGTGACTGAAAGGACAGGCTATGGCTCGCTGAACCAGAACTGTTGCTTCCTACACTCTAAGTGGTTTCTGTCCTCTTTTAATATCGCTTCCAAGTAGCAGTCATTCTCCTTCAGACCTAGGCCCCAAACCATGCTTCTTTTCTGACCACTGACAGGGGTATATTGCAAAATAGCAGAGGCTTAGTCACTGCACAGGTGAGGTTTGGAGTCTTTAACATTATGTTTATCCCCTGAAATTGCTTATATTTGGGGATTTCTTGTGTTTAGCACTTTTAATCCCACTGCTTAAAAGGCTGCATGGAGGAATACCTGCTTTGAATAAAATTATTCTCTTCACAAGTTGCCCTATGATATTTAGGATTTTGAATCCTCAGCGCATAGCAGCTTTACTAATATCTGGATAAGTACCTCCAGAAACAGAGCAAAATGTCTCTTCCTAATGTTCTGTTGCCTGTCTCTGTGGTGAATGAAGGACTAATTTCAATGAGCCATAATTTTACGTTTTCCAGTTACATGCCAAATATCTCTCACTGCTTATTTTCTTGACTTTTGGACATGGCACAGATGTTGGTATTGAGCAGATCAGCAGCACGTGACAGAACCCCTGGTGTGGGGAGGAAGAAAAAGAAAATTATGTAGTTAGCTCTATTGGTCTGTAGGTTTCCATTAAATGGATGTCTCTGGCTTGCTATCATTCACTGTAATTGCAGTGTCTGGGAAGTCGACTTTCCCTTGAGAGTAATCTGTTTTAAGTTCAATGGATTAGGGGAAGCTTTTGAAAGACTTGTAAAATTCTCTACACTTGACTTCTTAAGTCCAAGGAAAGACAATTCCATGTACAGTATGTACTTCTTACTCAAAAATTCTTTAGAATATTAGAGAAAATTTCTGATGTGAATTTCCACAGGCAAAACCACTTACAGTCGATCACTGAAAACGCATAATATTGTATAGATACTAACGTTTTTCATACCCTACATTTAGATACAGTCAGCTGTCACAGTTGGAATGGTAGTCTTTCTATTTCCCTGTATTCTTCATGTTTTACCATCAGCTCTGGCAGAACTATTAAGGCAGTCAGAAGTTGCTGCAGTTTCAGACATGCTGTGAAGGAAACAATATTATACTTCAAGATATTTTTTGCCTTTTGTTCAAATATATATGGTACAAATAGGTCAACTACTCCTTTAGCCCATCTTGAGATTCATTTCTTCACTGAAATAACTTGAAGACACATTTCCTGAAAACTCTAGAGAACAAAATATCCTTCTTGCCTAGATAGTCAATCTATGACTAACCAAACAACAGTGGGAGAGGTGGCCTTCCAAAATCTAATTTCTGTGGCTGTTGTAGTCTCTGTGACCACTGTAATCTCTGTTTAGATCTCAAAATCAGCCCAAGATTGTTACAGTAGATCAGTGGCATACTTACACCTTATTCCTCTGAACACCACATAGCTTAAGATAAGAGCCCTGCATTATCTTCATGGTCAATGGCAATAGAAAGAAAACAGTGGTAAAAAATGAGTGGTTTAATTTCATTTATCAAAGGACAAGAGTGGTCAATCTTGTGTCTTCCACTGAAAAACAACATGCCACTGTGTGTGGCCCATAGTGTTGCCTGTACGAGTAACAGCCACAAGTAACAGTTGTTATACATGTTGCTTAATGTATGGCTGGAAGGTGCATGTTTGCCCTATAAAGAGAACTGCAAAAACTGAAGAATAACTGTAAAAACTGAAGAATAACGTAGCACACTCAGATCTCTCAGACATCATCTTGTTTCCTTTGTCAAGGCTGCCTAAGAAGTTCATATAACAAGGAGCCTAAGGGGTATTAAGAAATCCTGGCATTAAATAGTTGCATAAATAGGCATTGAAGTACTGCATCCCTGAAATACACCCAGTCTTCTTCTAAACAGCTGTAGTCAGAAATCAGGAGCACTGGAGATACTCCATATGTGGGCTCATTTCTCTAGCACCTAGAGTTAAACTCAGTACATATATCTCCTTCTGAAAGAAGGAGAACATTATTACTCTAAAAGACTGATATTAAATGTGAACCTCTGGACTCTAATTTGAGAAAACCTGATCTTACACTTTGCTCACCAGCGTCCACCCCTTCTTCATGGGCCTACATGAAGGAAGGGCACTGAGAACTTTCCCTCTGTTCTTCAGTGCCCTTGGCTGCTCCAGTCTGAACTTGCAGAAAGGGCAGTAGCTGAGTGGCTTCTGTACCAGTGTGAGGTCACCCTACAGGCATTTTTTTATGGCTGGTATCATCAGTGTAGACTTTGCCAGCATTTCTTATGACAGACCACAGTAGGAAAGAGAAGAGTGCCCACTCAGCAGCCTTGGGTAACGGTAGCAGACTCCCTGATGTATGACTGGCCCTACAGCAGGAAAGCCACAGCTGAACCTCAGACCCATCACGTCATACAATATCAGGAATTATCGCCACCAAAACCATAGCAAGACTGTACTTGCAGTTGAGGTTTACATGAGTGAAGAAGGCTTCCTCGCACTCCTGTTCGGGTAGATGCTGATTATAGATGTTTGCTCAATCTGTCCCTGTGTTCCACCAACAGTGCCTCATTGTCTAACACAATTCTTGTGCTGATATTACTTTTAAGACATATTTCTATTCTGTGAGCATTAAATGTGGTTTGAGATCATTCTTTCTTCCTTTTCTTTTAGGATTGGATCTGCTGTGAACTCAACAGGCTTCTCCATTGCCAGCTGTGTGAATGAGAGACTTTGAAGACTTTGCTGGTACAAGAAACTGGTGTGATTGACTGGAACAGCAGTACAGTAATAGATGGAATCACTAGGGGGATGTTGGAGCAGACAGCTGTTATATTATTTTGGACAGACAGTTTTCCTTATAAATATTTACTGTATTGAAAAACAGACAGCTATTGTAGTAGTGATCTGGAGAAAATTTTGAAAAATGACTCAGATTTTCCCTGTGAGACCAACATCAAAAGCTGTAACTGAATATACTTCTGGTCCAGTATTGCACAAAATTTGGCCTCAATCTTTATTTAGTCCAAAATTCCAGTGAAGCACTGTATTTTTAGTGCAAGGGGTCAATGTGACTTTTGTTTGAACAGACATTTCAGGACTCCCACCTATTGTTCACAAATTTTATCCAACCTGAGACGTATGCCCGGCAGTATTGGCCAAGCATCCCTGTGATGTAAAGGGGATTTAAAAACCTTCACTATAGCTGGCTTGATTTACAGAAATGGAAGATCTGATTTAGCAGTAGACACTGGTAAATTAATTAAGAAATCATTTAAATATATTCAAACTATTGTTCTGAGAAGCTGCTGCTACTTTTATCATAAACTTGCGAACATTTTAAATATAATAATTTTTAATGGCCATATCAAACAAAGATTACTTTACAAAAATCACACTACGAAATTTCAAGAACTTCAATATTTGAGAGAACCATAATTTATTTGCTGCTGTTGTTGTTGTTTTTAAATTGGCTCCTTCGTTATGTAAAATGCTATACCTATGAGATAATTGACTTTTCCCTGTAATTAAACCTGCAATTAAAAAATTGTTATCATCACTTAAATAACTGCTTGGGAAACAATTCAATGAAAAGACGAGTTGAAATTGAACGGATGGTCTTTCCTCAGAGTGTGAATAACAACAAGGTTTCATAGTCTGTCAGTCACAGCACCAGCAAGCTTGTCTTTGAAAACGCTTCCATTTTTCAAGCTGTTAGAGGGATTGCTATAGATCCTGGGGGCATAAGCCAGAAAGAAAGATCATAATTCAGCAATAGGAGGTCTGCTTATCTCACTCAACAGTGAGCTGGCAGAGGATGGGGACCCACGCTTTGTTTACAGGGGGAGTAAACAGCGTACCTGCTCCACGCCTGCCCAGGCTTCAGAGCCCCACGGTGCAGAGGTGCTGGGGAGAGGGAAGAGCGAGGCAGAGGCGGCCAGGAATAAAAAACTGTGCGCACGAGTGCGTAGGTGTGTAATTAGTGGGGCTACTCACACCTTCAAGAAAAGAAAAAGGAATCTGCCGCGTCCTTACAGTATCCCTCGATCTCTTTGTTAAACTGTATTTGTAGGTTTCTATTGAAATGTCGTTCGGGAAATACTATTCAGCTTCCCCCGACACAGAAAGAGGGAGGATGGTATTAAGTGACCTGTGTGGTGAAAGGAAAGCCGTGACTCAATTTTATATTATTTCTAATTAAACAGAGATAATTGCAAAAAAAAAAAAAAAATCAGGAAAAAAAGAGAGAAGAAATTGGATCCTATTTATAACACACATCTCTCAGAGCTAAATTCTGCTATGCCTACTTTTTCTGAATTACTTTTCTACCTAGAGTAGCCCCATTGCCCCATTGATTTCAGGGGGCTGGTCTACTAGCAACATTTTCTCTAAAAATACGAAGGTGCAGGAGAGGTTAAACTGATTGTAACAGCACTGTGATGGTTTATCTAGTTAGAACCAGTCCCTTCACCCTTTAAGAAGAAGTGCATTTAAAATCTAATTACAATGGTATATTTTAATTTGGAGTTACAGGTGCCATTAGCCTAGTAAAAAGTCAGTAATTACCCTAGTGGACTGCTACAATGCAAGAAAACCAAATGAAACAAAAAGAAGTCTTGGCTGAAGAAGAAATACGGGAGAATAATTTAGAAATAATAACACTACTACACCAAATAGTGATACACTTTGGCTTCTGATCTGCTCTGTAGATTTCTGAATAACTTTCTGTTTGGATATGACAAGAAAATAGACTGAAAAAAAACCCTATTTATTATATTTAAGTGCATTACCTTTAAAAATGACATTTTACAAGTTAAAAACTGAAGATAAAAATTATTATTTATATCCTACTACCTATGGCCCAAAAGATAATGATCTGAACACACCTTAAAAGGTCTTTAAGAATTTAACAAAGTAAATACTTGTATTTTCCTTCCTATTTTTTTACCCCATCAAAGCTAAATGAATGTAAAGGAGTTTTAACTGTTTTAAGTAATCAGCTTGACTATCTCGGTTCTTCATGAAAGATAATGAGGTGTATTTGATCAGAAGGTTCATTAAAAATGATTACATGAAGAAAGGAAAGTCATTCCAAACAGTGTTGTTAATTGGAAAAAATGAGTTGACGTATGACTGAAGTTTGGATTCAAGCTCAGAGTCAAAGAAAATGTGTAACAATTTGTTTTCCCATGTGCATTAGTTTGTGTGATGTTATGACATTAACAAGTCCCTCAGTTATATCAACTTTCATTTCACTGTGTGGTGTTGAAATAATTTACATTTTTTGAAATTACATTTGAGTTTCTCAGTATGAATTACCCCAGAAAGTAATTGGCTGTTTAGAAATCAATGTTTCTAATGACCAAACAAGTGTTGAATCATTACATTTTCCAGTGTCAGCCATATTCTTCATGTGATTTCTGAATTGAGCATGTCACATCACTGACATCTTATCCCTTTTAAACTGAATTAGAGTAAAAAATGGTAGCCAGAGAAAATAATTATTTTTCATGTTTTGTTTGCATAGCTAATGTCATCAGAGTAACAAGTAGTATGTTTTCTTTAACTTGTCATGGGCAAATAATGCTTGAATAGCCATCATAGAGCCACTCTTCTGATTAAGATTTACAGGATTGACCATCACATACCATTGTTATCTTTTCAGAGGAAAGCAAACCTTGTCTTTCCAGACCTAACAAAACATATTACTGTAATAAGAATACTCACAGCTTAACATCTGAGATACCTAAAATAATCAGGTCAGGTAAACGCAAGGGAGAAAGAATATATAGGACAGCTCAGAAGAAAATCTCCACCGAAACCTAAAGCAAGATTTCAGCCTATGAAGGCTGGATTACACCCTGTACAGATGCTGAATAAAATTCTCTTCCTCAGAAAATTACACAGCACGTGGTAGTACAGGTGGGCAGTAGCACACTGAGTTCCCCTCCAAAACTTATCCATCCTAAACACCTTGTCAGGACAGAATGAATGGCATATCTCACTCCATTGCCATAGAGAGATTTTAGATAGTAAACTTAAACTAGACTCCTTACTTCCACAGAGCTGATGGATGAGATGAATTCTGAGTACTCTGTGGTTTTTTGGGGGGGAAGGCCACAACAAGTTCAGGTAACTGCTCAGGATCTCTGAAGGACAGGAGAATAGGTTTACTTTTAAAGATTGTACTAGGTGGGGCTTTTGAAAAACAGCCAAAACTTCAGCTTAATCAAACAAAGGTGTGAAAGTGCTGCTTTTCTTTTGCAGAATATGTGTTTGATTACTGGAAATGTAGACTGGTCTTTTAAAAAATGTATTCATGGCATGTGTCAGCTGTCCTCTCTGTTAAATGGGTGTACCTGAAGGCTTCACAGGGCTGCTCAAGGCCAACTTACAAACTAAGTTTGTAAAGTAATTAACTTCTTTAGAATGAAATGTTATTAACTGCTGTGACTTTAAGAGATGGGAATGTGTTCTTTATCAGGGACTCTAATCAAGGAGCAACAAAGAAAAATACTGCAAAGACTATTCTACCTTTTTCAAGAAGTTTTATTTTATGTAGTTACAATTGATACTGTGAAGTAAGCAGGAAATTAGGTCATTCATACTGTTTTCTCAAGTTAAATTCTACAGGAAATAAATTCAATTCTAATGCTTTTAAACACCTGGAACTTGATTGTTCATTGCCTTGCCCTTGAGTGAGGGTACTTTTTTTAATGCAGTTTGTACAAGACAATGGCAATGCGAAGTATGAGAGTGTAAAGAGTTCAGTCATTGCATCCTAAAATGTTGATTCTGAAACAGTCTCTCTTCAAGCAAATTTATCTCCCAGAAAATTCAGGGGGGCCATAAATATTTTTAAACAGGCATTAGACAGAAGAATGACTTACAGATAGAAATGGTACTGCTGATTGTTGTTTGATGAAAGCAACAAATAAACAATGATGGAATATATCAGTTGCATCACCAAATTGCAGAGTATATCTTTACAACTCAAATTGTTAAAAACTTCACTGGGATGCAGGAAATCATTAAGCATCCCGGGACTCCAGTTCTGTAAAGGACTGCTTCATATTACACTTGCCCAAAAGTAGTTTCCACAGAGAAACATCTAGACAGTGCACCATTGTAGGCTGCAGATCCTCTGAAAAGGCATGGTGCACTGAATATTAACACCATTTCACACATTCCCAAGATGTATGCAATTACCTCAGGGAGAGGAGCAGGGAATGTGAGGTCTCAAGGGCTTAGATAATGACATAAAATAAATTGCAACGATTACCCACGTATTTTTCCAAGAGACATATTATTTAAAACCTGTCTGGGCTTTTGAGAATGAAAGACAGAGGAATGTCCACTTTATGAAATTGCTATTAATGTGTGACCTAGAGTTGAAGACAAGGTTAATTACGGGTTTTTAACCGAAGCATCATTCTGGTTTAATATCAGTACCCAGGTCTTAAATATTGAAGTAAGTCACATTTTTCAGGGACAATTGCCTTTGAATGAAGAATGGCGGGGCTCTGATCTTTGCTGACCCTACTGACTCCCACTGCGTAATCCATAGCAACAGCGTTGCTACAGCAACCAGGGAACACGTCGTAAAATAGGATAAGACCATGAAATCTGATGTCATACTTCCATGAGATGCAAAATTGCAAATAGCTTCCTAAAGCAGATTTATTAAATGATTGATATACTCTATACAAATCATACGGGATCAATCTGAAATGAATAGGGATTGTCATGCTGCGACAGCATCTAAATAACTGGAAGGCAAGTCAATCTTACAGGACATATTAGTGTTCTTCTCAAATGTTTGACATTTAAGACAATTATCCTCAAATCATGTGTATCTTTCCTTAATATTTTTGTTCTCTTGAGCTTTTTTTTCTCATATGGATGTAGTAGGCAATCAGGTACACTTGATCTAATCCCATAGAGTTACTCCTAAATTAAATGGAAAATAAGTTAAAACTGCATTCAGTGTTGTGTGAATGAGAGGGAATTTCTCAAGACACTGTACACAGAGTTTAATTTTTCTATGTCTACAACTTCATTTTTCCTTGTGTTAGTGTACATCCATCCAGCCAACATGTAATTGACATGGATGTTTACAAACACAACAGATAAGCTGGTAATATTAAATTTTACTTCCTGACAAAGGAAAAGTATTTTTGACCACAATATGCTTCAGAACAAAAGCATAAATAACATGGCATACCTTTAACTATAAATATAAAATACTAAGCAATAAAATACAACACCACAGAGGCTCAACTACCAGTAATTTTTAAAAGGCTATGTTTTATCAAAAGCACAAAGAAACCATCTGAGAACAAAAGTTCTATTCATTAGAAAAAAAGTTCTTCCTGCTCAACCCTCACAACATTTGTTAATTAATATAAATTTGCAGCAAGCTTAACTATGTCTCACTGAATGGATGGATTGTGCTATACATATTGTAATAGGCTCAGTAGCCACACAGCACAATGCAGGAAATTTTTCTGAAGGATCAGAACTTACACTAATCAATTTCATACTTTTCTTTTTTCTTGTGTTTAGCAATAATCAAAGCTGGATATTTCAGAAGAAGCCAGAAAACCTTTACATTGTAAACAACCGTAGATTTCTTTATCATAAAGCTCAATTTCTACCAAAGCACAGATGGTGATTTACCTATTTCCCCATGCAGGATGTCTGATGGCTCCTGCAATTTGATATTCTTTTGTTAGTACAACTAGTCAATGAGGAGTGTCTTTCTCTGAAAGTTTTGCCTGTATATTAATAGCTCATGATGCTATGCTCTATTGAACATATTATGCTGCAGACGTGCTGCCTCCATAGGAGATTTTAAAAGTGTGTTGGCCCAAAATATTAAACTTACTAACATCTTCATCTTTAAAGATGACATACTAAAATTGATCATGCGTTTGTAGAAGTACTTTTGTTTTTAATCAACTAACATTCATATTTATGGCTCCTGAAAAGAAAACAGTCTAGTATTTACTTTCTCAACTAAAAGCTAAAAAAAACCCACCGCAGCACGTTATTTAAAAAAATACCTACTACTTAAGCAGCTCTAAGAGAAGTTTCACTGGAAACACAGGTTATCTTTGTAAACTAATTGAAAGAAGTCAACAAAAAAATTTGTTTTTCTGGCTGAAATTCTATTGCTGACACCAGATTTAAGCTGGTTGTGAAATCTGTCTGCAAACTCAGGGGCATAGAATTGAATATATAATATATATATATTTATTTTTTTTTCCTTTTCTTTTTTTTTTCCAAAAAAAAAAGAGTAAGATATTCATAGTCTTGGTTTCTCTACCAAATTATACAATTACGTGCACTAGCCAGTAATATGGGAAAATCTCCTGACGGATCTGTTTACAGAAAAAAGAATTTTCCGTGTCCATTACACGTAATTACAACAATACTTCTGTCAGTGGGGTCAGTTTCAGAGTTAAAATAGAAAAACCCTCAACAATCTCTTTTCTTCACTTTGACTCTACATTTCTATAGGGTCTAGAAACATTTTAGCTGTGTAAAAAATTGTGTTAGTCTGAACTTACTATATTGTTGGAAAAGCAGGAAGTTTTCTTTTAGGTTTATATGGGGGGCGGTGTTAATAGCGCTTTATTTTGGAGCATCCTCTTCCACTGTAGAAAGGACAGTGAACAAATCCTGCATCTCATTTGTGAACGATGTCACTGAAGAAGGTGTTGATGTGCTCAATAACAGCTGTTCTGGCCTGTGAGGCGGGTGTGATCTGAGGCGTGATCACAGAATCACAGAATGCTAGAGGTTGGAAGTGACTTCAAAGATCATCTAGTCCAAACCCCCTGCCAGAGCAGGATCACCTACAGTAGATCACACAGGAACGCGTCCAGGCAGGTTTTGAAAGTCTCCAAAGAAGGAGACTCCACAACCTCCCTGGGCAGCCTGTTCCAGTGCTCTGTTACCCTCACAGTGGAAAAAATTTTTCTCACATTTTTATGGAACCTCCTACGTTCCAGCTTGCACCCATTGCCCCTTGTCCTGTCAATGGACGCTGCTGAAAAGAGCCTGGCTCCCTGACACTCTCCCTTGACATATTTATAAATCCCTAATCTCAGGTGGCTGCCGATCGCTGACTGCATGACTGTCACTCTCCATAGTGCATCCTACAGAGAAGGTCCTCTCACCACCTTAAACTAGGGGTCCTATTGGTATGTATGTCAGCAGCTTTCCTGCTCATGTATGTGGGGTTTTTTTTTGAAGGAAATGCCACTTCCAACTAAAATATAGCTACAAAGAGGATAATTCAAACACTTAGCTAGATCCTTTCTTTTATGGACTTTCAGTTTAAAAAAGCTTTTAGCTTTTTTTGTTTTCTCAACTGAGATAGTGAGACGCTCTTGAATAGCCTTCATTTCCCTTTAAAGCATGTAAGATTGCGATTTCAGTCTTCCAAGCTCAACCGTCTACCGTTCACTTCAGTTATCTTCCCCTACTTCAGATTTTCCTGCCATTCTGATGGGATTTACTTATCCATTTTGGTTTATCAGATCCCTGGATACACACATATGTACATGCACTCATGCAGGACAGACTCCCATACCAGGGATTCAGAGGCTGCAGGAACACGCAAATTAAGAAATACATCCCACCTCTGCTCCTTCCAAATACAAGTCAGAGTTTGAAGATCTACTGCTTCTTGCTACTGATGCGATTAGTCTGCAACCAGTAACTCATAAGTTTTATTTTCTTTACCTGTAATAAAATGAGTCACAAAATGTCCCATAGGGTTAAACTATTTTCAGTGGATGTAGTTTATTTTACAGATGATTTTTTTGTCCATACAAGTTTCTCTATTTTCACAGAGGTCCCCTTCCCTGTTATGAGTAGTATTCTGTGTGAAAAGCAAGCAAAACTAATTGTTATGTCTGTTCCACTTATGTTTCCTGCCCTGCTGGCATGTGGAGGAACCTTGCCATTAAGCTCAGAGGATGTTACATTCAGCCCTAAACAGGCTCATGTACTTCTGTAACATCGTTTCCTCTTGTTTTCAATGGCGTACCTCGATTTTTCTATTAATGTCCATCCAAAACATCAAAGACTGATTGAGTCAAGGCAGGTTACAGCTTAAAAGGACATAATCCCCACCAGCAAATTTGAGGCTGAAGCTATGACCTACTTTAGCTAATAAACAAAATGGGCTTCACAGGTGTCAGAATTCCACTGCAATCAACCACTAATCTTTGTTTTGCAAGAGTGAAATAAAAACAAAAGCAATTTATTTATAAAATGATAAGTTGACTCTTGCCAGTTTTGTTTTAAAACAAGAGACTTCTGTAGGTATTTTTGAGTGTATTTTTAATCATGGACTTTTAATTCTTCACATATGTGAGGTAGGGAGCGAATATTTATATTATTTGATTGTTTTATCTACTTTCCAGGCTCAATTATTTTATCAGCTGAAAAGCTGGAAAATATTCTTATGACTAAATAACTTCATGTTCACCATTCATTTTATTTTTTCTTTTTTGCCAGTCCCCGTGATACCTTTCGAATTCTGATAATGTTGATAGAAGGAGCTGGAAACATTTACCTTAAGTTATCTAATAATTCCTTCAGATATATAAACCGCTTGCCAATAAACTGGCATAATAAATATAGCTCATGCTGAATAGTTCTCTTGTGCAGATAGATTATATTTTTTTTTATCTGTTCTGTATTTTCATAGGTATATATATCTTAGTTTTGTATGTAAGCATTGGTTCTGTGAAGAATAAATCATAAATAAATCAGATTCCTGTTAAACTGTAAGAACTTTAGAGCTGACATTCCTGTTTTAATCTGTGAGGAAGGATGCTAGTACACCAATGCTAAATAATTATCATCTCCAGTTTTCTTGCGTTTTCCATATTTTGTAACATGTTCTTATCAAATAGGCTTGCAGGATCAGAGTGAGTCTTTATCTTGCAGCCTATGTAGGTAACTGATTTTTTGCAAGTAATTTTTGTGGCAATTAAATTTTGATGGTCTGTCAGACATGTGCAGCCAGTAATGTAATTGGCTCTAATTTAAAAAATAATAATTTTTGCTGTACAAGTAGCCAAAGAAAACAAAGAAAGGGGACAAAGGGTTAAAATCTGAGCCAACTGCCTTTCCTCAGGAAAAGCCTGTAGTTGAGACAAGGGGAAATCATATATGAGAATCATTTTCTCACTATATATAAATAAAGAGAAACTTTACTGTGAAAATATTAGCCATGAGGTTGTTTCTGACAGATGTCCTTACATCTTGATTCCATCAAAGTCCAATGTAATGTTTTTGAACTCTACCTCATTTCAATATATATTTACTCAGAGACAGGGGAGAATGACAGCAAAATGTAATACCCAGAGTTTTTATTATAATTTTAGAGTACAGAATATGCAGATAGCCATCATCCAAATCATTATCCAATAGTGCTGGGCAAGTAGCAATCACAAGATTTAATATGTGCACAAATGTTCCACATTAAAACCTGATAAATTGTATCGTACCTCCCACTAAAAGGAAAAGGAGGAGAAAAGAATAATAAAAATTGTATGCTTTTGTTTGCTCTTGATTGCCCCTTTATACCCATAGGGACTCTGCTCCTCTTCAAGAGGCTGCTGTTCTTCGTGACAGTGTGTGGCAGAAGAGACGGACATTGCTCCCACTCAAGGCGACTGGGTTTTTGTTCTTCCAGGTTTCTTTGTTCTGCATTTATATGGTTTCACTTCAGGTATAGCACCCTGAAACAGGAATAAGGAGGCATTTTTCTTCACAGTCTACACATATGCAGTGTATACAAGCCCCTTTACTCCTTAGCTCCTGCAGCTGTTTTGTGCTGTTTTCAGATGGAAAAAACTCGATAGGTTTTAGTTATTCCTGTTGGAGTCTGCACTGAAAAAGACGTGCCTCGGTTAACACAGATCTGCATGACTCCTGCCACATTTTGTCACATGCCTCACTTCACAAAATCAAGAGTTCCCCACATCTCCTTAGCACACATGGCTCTCAGGGAAGGAGCTGGTTTATGTCTCAGGCAACTGAAGCCCCTTACTGCTTGGGAGACCCTGGCAGGCAGTGGTCTGAGGGACTACTTCAGCGGGAGCTGGTTGTCGTGGTTTGACCCTGGCCGGCAGCCAGGTACCCACACAGTCATCCTCTTACCCCCTCTTCTCCACTAGACATGGGGAGAAAATATTTCAAAGGGCTCAAGGTTTGAAATAAGGACAGGGAGATCACTTTCATTTATTGTCCCGGGCAAAACAGACTCTATTTTGGGGAAATTAATTACATTTATTAAGAGAAAAAAAACCAGAGAGAAGTAATGAGAAACGAGAAATAGTAAACAGATCTTAAAACCAAAACACCTTCCCCCCATCCCTCCCTTCTTCCCGGGCTTAACATCAATCCCGGTTTCTCCACCTCCTCCCCCCGAGCGGCGCAGGGGGACAGGGAATGGGGGTTACGGTCAGTTCATCCGACGTTGGTTCTACCGCTGCTTCTTCACTCCGGGGGAGGACTCTTCACTCTTCCCCAGGGCCATTGTGGGGTCCCTCTCACGGGAGACAAGCTTCACGCTCTCTTCTCCGACGTGAGTCATCCCATGAAGGGCAATTCATCACAAACTGCCCAACGTGAGACACCTCACGAGGGGCAGCCCACCCCTCGTGAGTCTGAGGCGCAGTCCTTCGGGGGAAAACTGCTCCAGCGTGAGTCCCCAGCAGCGTCACAAAAGTCCCACCAGCCAACCTGCTCCAGCGTGGGCATTCACTCTTCCACGGGCTACAGGCTCCAGCAGCAACTTGCTCCAGCACGGGCTTCCCACAGGCCACAGCCTCCTTCAAGCATCCACCCACACAACGTGGGGTCCTCTGCCCCACGATGGACATCTACACTCTGCCCATGGGCTGCAGGGGGACAACCCGCTTCACTGTGGTCTTCACCACAACCCAGGGGACTCTGCTCCAGCACCTGGAGCACATCCTCCCCCCCTCCTTTGTCACTGACCTTGGTGTCTTCACAGATTCTCACTCCTCCATCTCTGTGCCAGCTGTTGTGGCGCAGTTCTTTTTCCCCATTCTTAAATATGTTTTTCACAGAGGCGTTCCTCTGCTATCACCTTACTGATAGGCTCAGCCTTGGCCAGTGGTAGGTCCCTCTTTGGAGCCGGCTGGCATTGGCTCTGTCAAACTCGGGGAGCTTCTAGCAGCTTCTTGCAGAAGCCACCCTGCAGCTCCACCCCGCCGCTGCCAAAATCCAGCCAGGCCAACCCAATACACTGGTGTTGCTGACTTTTATCCTCTTCTCTATCTCTGCAACACCTCAGAGTGGAGATCTGGCTACTGATCGGTACTGTGAGAAGAAGGTTTCTGATGTTTCCCACTGAAATCTTACTGTTACCAAAAAGAAACCTCTCCACCATACTGGCGAGGGCCCTGAACTTGCCTTTGTCTTCTCAGGCTCCTCAAGGTCAATGATTGTACTCCCCATCTTTTCATCTCCGTGACAGGCTGCATGTGAAATCTCTCAAATACATGCTTTCAAAGTACTCTGGATAGGTCTTCCCCATTGTTTTTTGTGTGGTTGGCTGGTTGTGTTTGTTTATTTTCAGTGAAGGTAAAAATACAACCATAAGTGTGATTTTAAGGAGAAAAAAATCTGCTATTAGGAAAAAGGAGGGGGAAAAAAGTCAGGAGAGTATCCTATTGTTTGTTCCAGAAGGATCTCATGGAGATGACCAACTTAGAATCACAGAAGTATTAAGGTTGGAAAAGACCTCTAAGATCAAGTCCAACCATCAACCCAAGCCCACTAAACCCTGTTGTGAAGTGCCACATCTATATCTTTTTCAGGGATGGTGATTCCACCACTTCCCTGGGCAGTCTGTTCCAATGTCTCACCACTCATTCAATAAAGAAATTATTCCTAATATCCAATCTAAACCTCCCCTGGTGCAACTTGAGGCTGTTTTCTCTCATTCTATTGCTAGCAACTCAGAAGAAGAGACCAACACCCACCTTATCACAACCTCCTTTCAGGAGGTTCACCTAACATTGGCAGAATCAGGTTAATTATTTTTTTAAGACATAAAAAGTACATCTGGTTCACAGTGAGCTCCACATGCTGTTTACAAAAATCTTGTCTCACTCATCTGAAACTCATTTTTAATATCTGTGAAACAGAGCTTAAAGAAACATCATTGATTAATATGGTACAGATTGATAGAACAATCTCCATTCACTTTAAGCATTCACTGATCACTATTTCAGATATTCAATAGGGGTCTGGAAGAGACAAAATTAAGAGATGTTGAAGATACTGATTTATATCTCTAGGGATTCCTCGGATACTCCATTAGGCTTTCTGAGATACAAAGAAAGGAAAAAAAAAGAAAATAATCCCATCCATTCAAACACCATAACCAGAAAACAATCTCACAACCAGAAGCTGAAAATGAAGCTGCTATTGAGGTTTGGCTACCCAAAGGGATTTGCAAATATCCAAGAAGACAGAAATATTTTTATCGTCCTCAAAATGAAGTCAGAAAAGCCATTGTTAATCAGGAGGTAATGTAATTCCAGACACTCCCTTTAGAACACTTACACTACTACTATGTTTAACAGTGATGTATGATTTTGATTAGCCTGAATTCGTGTAACCATCCTGAGTTTAAATGGCTTGATTTTTATAGGATGGAACTGAGGCATTTGAAACCACTAATTCAAAAATCTCAATTTTCTAGCATATACAGCAATACCTTTAAAAAGTGAAGTTCTGCTATCAGTTATCTGAGACCGCTTCCTAATTATCTCACTACTCCTAGGACATGGTTGCTCAGAAGTGAGTTCCCTGAAGCACAGAGCTATCTGGACTAACTTAACCTAGTTAGCTCAGACATCATTACTACTCCAGTGGCAGCAGTCTGAGCTAATTTCTCCTCCTCAGCACAGCAAATTGCTCCAACTTTGGCAGAGATAGTCTTAGAATAAGAAATTGCCAGTTTCTGTAGGCACAATGTACAATCTCCTCTTAAAGTTAGCTTTTAACGTGGGCACAGTGTATCATCATTAACATCTGTGTAACATGCTGGGGATTTTTCAAGTGGTGACAGATTTTCAGGTATGCAATAATACTTTTCTTTGCCCATGAAGGGATGAAATGGTGAGGCAAAACCGAACATTTACAAATGTTATCATTCATGGTACTGAAAGATCAAGTAGCAGAACTAAAGGGACAAGCAGATGCACTTAGAAAAAAATCAATGCATGTGAGATGTTTCTTTGATGACACATGCCTAGTTTTAGACTCCAAAGAGGTGATAGGAGAGGGAGGCCAGCTGCAGGGTTGGAAAAGATGAGTGAAACTGAGATAAAGCATAAGAGAAACAGGATAACACAAAAGATAATGATCGAGTAATTGTGAAGACTGATATTAAGAGAGGAAGGAAGCACAGCAAAAGCAGTGAATGCAGTAACACCGTCTAATATATCAAGTATTGGCTATCATAGACAATGAATCACAATTTTTAATACAATGTTAGTGATAAAACAACGTAACCCAGGCTGGGATATTTTTCACTAGTGGCAAAATGAAAGCATAGAAGGGAACACTGAGAAAGAAAGAGGCATTCCATGGAAGAAAATATATGGAAGCAAAAATATTGTGAATTTTTTCTTTTAATTAAAGTTCATCTTTATTCTTTTGTCTCCACCAGCAGTAGTTGTTGCTTATTGCTGAATTTTATTTTATTTATGTTTTTTATGATTATTATTATTACGAAGTTATGTTCAGTTAATAGCTGCCTTTTTTTTTTTACAGACACACTGCTGCTAGGAAGCATTTCATAAAGACTGCTCTTGATAGCAGGCACCCTCGTTATCAAATTTACCCCTCAGGTGTCAGCCTCCCATTAGTGAGTAGGACTGCACCACCTCAGCAAGGGGTTAAACCGACCAGGTAAACACTCCAGTGTGTGACACAAGATTCCCACCAGGACACTAGGACGTATGACACACCTTTATGGCAGATTTCAGTCAGTAAAAGCGAAGCGAGAAGTACTCAAGGAATAAGAAGACACGTCAGGGAGGAGAGCCTGCTCCACAAAGCCACAGCCAGGGAATGTGTCTTTTAGTGGGAGTCCTTTTCACACGGTGCCTGATGGGAAGACACACTCCATCTGTATTTGCTCCCAACACCACTAACCCTCAGTGCCTTCAGGATGACAGCGCAACTGCTGTGAATCATTGCACCAGTTACAAAGTGCAGAGCGTGATTGAACTGTTTGCTCAAAACATGAGATGTGAAAGGTGCACAAAGACTCTTTTTTCTGTTATCCCTCTTAGGGAACTTCCAGAACAGTATGATCTTCATAGATGGGATGGGCCTTGCACTGCAGGGGAGGAAGAGTGTATCATAAGAAAATTTCTGCTTCCAGCTTAAGCTCTAATTCAAAAGTTTGTCTTCAGCACAGATCTTGACTTCATCATTACGCAAAGAGCTGTAATTAAATGCATCAGAAGCCATCGCCCTCTACATAGACATATCTTAAATTTGAGAAGAAACTTCTGTTCAGTGAGGGTGACAGAACACTGGAACAGGTTGCCCAGGGAGGTTGTGGAGTCTCCTTCTCTGGAGACATTCAAAACCCTCCTGGGTGCCTTCCTGTGTAACATCATCCAGGTGTTCCTGCTCTGGCAGGGGGATTGGACTAGATGATCTTTTGAGGTCTCTTCCAATCCCTAGCATACTGTGATACTGTGATATCAAAAATATCATATTTCCCATGAATCAATCTTACTAAATTTTTGATTGAGATACAGAACCGAAAATGTTGACATGTGGCATGAGAATGCTTGCATTCTCAACAAATAAGGTGTTTATTGGTAGTTGAAAGTAAAAAAAAAAATGTTACATATATGTAAGGTTTTTGTTTTACTCTTTCCCTTTCCTCTCTAAAGTAAAAAAGAAAATTTTTTAAAGTATTTTCTTGATCTAATTTAAACTAGATCTAAAATAGAATTATTAATCTACAAAAATAAGAAGGCAAGCACTGAATTTAGCTCATCCATTTTCATATCATTCTTACAAACACTTTATTGGTAGTTGCTTCTCACAGTTAACTGAGCTGTAATACTAAGCATGCAGGTATCAGTTGATTTTTCTGAAATTACTAAATGTAATAATTGAATTGCACATGTTCAAACTACTGGATAATTTGGTCCCCCACACCATACAAATTAAGCTTCACCATCGCATTACTTAAAGGGCATCTACGGGAAAGATAGAGAGAGTCTCAGGAGTGTAGTGATAGGATGAGGAATAATGGTTTCTAACTGAAAGAGGGTACATTTAGATGAGATTCTTCTTAGGAAGAAATTCTTTCCTGTGGTGAGACACTCAAAGAGGTTGCCCAGAGAAGCTGTGGAAGCCCCTTAGCCCCCAGAAGTGTCCAAGGCCAGGCTGGATGGGGCTTGGAGAAACCCGATCTAGTGGGAGATGTCTCTGCCCATGGCAGGGGGGTTGGAATCAGATGATCTTTAAGGTCCTTTCCAACCCAAACAATTCTCTGATTCTATGATTACCATGGGCTTCACTCACTGTAAATTGCATTTACAGTAAGGAAGACTGAAAGTTTTAATTGTTAGAAAGTACAGCCAAAGCTGCAAGTTTTCCAGCTGAAAAGAACTTTATCTTAATAGTTAAAACTCACACCTGTTCAGAGGAACATGCCAGGACCTTAAAATGAATTTAAGCGCTCATAATATTGTTATAAATTTAAGCAATAACTTATCACATGAGCCTTGATCTGACTCTAGACCCAGGAATGAATTTCACCTGTGGTGAGTGTTGTATGAAGTGAAAATAATGTATGAGAAAGATTCCACAGAACTAAGCAAGCTGATAAGTTAAACAAGAGGATTGGCAGAGAGCCTGCTAGGATTGGTCATATTAGATAAACAATGTGAGAAAAGTAATCTGAGAAATTTTAAAAGCCATTCTAAATCCTTACCTAGAAACAAAGAAGAGATATACTACACTTTCTTTGTGTTAACCAAGAAGAAGGAGTGAGGATATCATTCTCCCATTCATGCCTTTGTTGAGGTTCAGTACATTTGAAAACGAACTGAATTAAAGCCAGAGGAAAATCTGAGCTCTAGAGATACAAAACAAACCAGTGATAAAGGAAAAGACTGTATAATAGGATAACTATTAAATACTATTTTCCACCAATTAACATCATAACAGATACAGCTCTAATAGGATTAGAAAAATACAGTTTGACATGGTATCTCTGTGATACAGAGCACAAAAAAAACAAGGGCTATAGCTGAAGAAAACTAAAAATGTTGAGTTGTGTGAGCCAAACAAATAGATTAATACCTATCAAAAAAAACAAATATTGAATGCAGACAGTAAAAATCTGGAGGAAGATATCTAAAACCAACTTTAAAAGGCTTCATTGATCAAATATTCAAGCTGCAAGGCTGCTATTTCATACCGTGTCTGTCCTGCCAACTTCTGCAGGGATTTATCTGCTTAGCTAACACAAATACTTCATGTCTTTATGCACCTGGCCACACAAACTACACATCCAAACGCAGGTTGTACATTCATCTTCAAGCTTTTGCCTGTGATTGGTGCCTGTAACAAATAAGTGGATCTGAAGTAAAGGCTAAATGAATTATCATCTTTATCTGGGCCTCTCAGCTGTTACCAGGCCTTCCACAGGCTCGCACTGTGCTTAGAAAGGCATATTTCAAAGCAGAGGTTAGGGATTTTATACAGAGAGAAATAATCAAGTAATCAATTCATTTGCTAAGGTCATAGAGACACTTTATCTTTAAAAGTCAGGACAGAGGCAACATGGTTCATAAAATCCTTTATGAAATTCAGAATGTTGAGGGTTTTCTTTAAAACTTCATCTTTCAGTGGGAAATGCAATTTAACCTAACAAGGTAATATATATGCTTTTCAATGTCCTTCCTTTTGTTTTACTGTGACATCAGATATTCTGACATAAGACTAGAGCCAAGTAGAATAGAAAGCATCTGGGAGCTCTTAGTAGAAAATCAGCAGATTTTGGAACTTGGGTTCACATTTGCAGGTACTCAAATATGGATTTCACTTCAGGAAATACAGCATACAATTACAACATAACTGTCCAAACATTACTCCTGTATGGCAACCGTATTTCATTCCCCTATTATGCATTATTTCTGAAACTAGTTTCAAAGCTGTACTCTAGAAATGGCTTCATTCCAAGTCATTGTGTGTTGGATATTACCGAATATAATGAAGCCCATATTCAACATAGAATGTCGAATATGAAATGGCTGTTACTCATGTATTTGCTGTGCTAGTGACAAGCTTACCCTAAATTTGTGGTTAACCGAAGCAAAACTTGGTGTCCAATGCAAGAAAAACCTGAGCTAATTAATAATCAAAAGCGTATATGTTATCAGCACTGATAATAAAATGCCTCTATTCACATTTATAGAGGCTCCATCTTACTGTTTAAAGCAATATTTTGAGGGTGTAATTGTAGCAGTGTTCATCAGATAGACCCAGAGTCATCCTTCATCCTGCTGTACTATGCTTGTAAAAAAGAGCTCTAACTGGGAAAAAAAGTGTCACAAGATATCATAGACTAAGTGTACAGACTTTCTGCAGAGCAAGAATGTATATAACATGAAAAATATTACAAAATAGGCTACCTAGTTTTACTTGTTTTTAAATATTTTGTATGCTTTTTATAAGCAGCTGTTGTTCCGAAAAGGAACAGTTGTGGCATATTATCCACCTTTTCCCCCCCCAAGATCTAATGTAATACATTTTAATTAAATATAAGCATGTGAAGACTATGGGAGTATGAACATGAAAGTTCATACTGTGGCACGTATCTGTGTACACATTATTTTTAGGAGCGGCTCAGTACACCTGGAAGTGAATGATAAGGACTAATTTGAGGGCTCTAATTTCCATCTAATTTGAGGCTAAACCAATAAATAAATGAAACATAAGTTGAGGTAAAATTAAGTACACACTTCCTGAATCAAGTTGTCTTTTCCTCTCCAGCAAACCATAGTGCTCCACAGGGATAACAGTAGTAAACTCTTTCAGAAATGTGCCATGGATAAAAGGGGCTGAGTCAATACTGCTGAATGTTAGTGTTTAACTTGATTTCACAGGAGCTTATTGAATTTAAATATGACTTTGCCCCAGAAAAATTAAAGATTTTAAATCTTCCAAGTAAAACTTTCTGTAGTTCTCCTAAAGGAATCCCATTGTCATTATTATTGTTTTTTGGCAGGCCCACTGTGTGAAACAGACTTACCATTTCATTACTCTGGGACATTACATTGCTCAGCAGAGTGAGTGCATTCCCCTCTTGGTGTGTTGAGTCATGCAGCATCTATGCGGGGTTTGCAAAATTCCTTTATCTCTGGTAACCTCTGTGACCCACCCCAGTGACTGACTGGCACCTTCGCTGTGTGAGGTTAGGATACCTCCAGGCTTTCACTTTGAGGAGCTTTTGTCAACTGTTCTTTTAAAAGCCGAACAAGGCCCTCACAATTATGAAGTAATCCAGAAACCTTTTCTGCCTGTCTAAGTTCTTGCACAAGAGTCTAGTGTCAATGAACCCATGTGCTTAAACGAGCTCTATTACAAAAAGAGATAAAGTTTACAATTGTAGGGTTTAAGCAGACCTGTCATTATCTGAATTGAATCTGTCACAGATCTGCTCCATGCTAAAAGTTGCACTGGCCACTGGAAGGTTACTAAACCCTGGCAACTTCACAAACATTTTCATTTTAATTGTATCAAAAGGATGACCCAGTTCAAATCTTCCCATTTCCATCATCTGGGCTGGAAACATCAGCTGATAATGTTGTCAGTAAAATCAGCTGTCCTAGCCACAAAACTGATAGCCCTGGGCAGTGGTGGCTTCTTTCAATTAGCATTTTGCCTCGCAAAATTGGCCCATGCGTAAATTGGCACGAATGCTCATGAGCTAAATCAGATGAGACTGAACAGCCAAACACGTGAGAAGGGATGGTATTTATTCTGACCAGCCTGCAAAAATAAACTGAAAAAAATTGGCAGATTTTTTTTTTAAATGAAACAGAAGTACAATAATCTGTCTAATAATTTTGCCTCAGGTAATGGGTATACACACAAAGGTGTGGTCTTGATTAGTTTGGCCCTGATTTTTTTAAATAAATATTTAAATACAAACCTAAAGAGGAAAAAATTATATACCATCATCCAATTTTTAGCTGTGTATGAAAGATACAAGTTTAAAGTATGAGGTATATTAAGTTACTGATTTTTCACTCTGTTCTTTCATTTATATCCTTCTGAAATCACACAGTATTTTACAGTGTGAGTACACCTAAAAAATTAAGAGACAAAGCAAAGATAGTGGTTCTGTACCTATCCACAGTATTGCCTTAAGATAAATAAGAGACATTATGCAAAACAGATTAACAAAAAAACAGCAGCCACAGTCCTGTAAGAGCAAGCCAATGTAAGTCACAGCCACAAAGCACTGAAGGGCTTTCGAATCACATGATTAGTCTTGTGGTAATTTATATATGTTTTCTTGAAATAAGGTGGCACTAATGCATAGTATTGTGACATTTTTGGTACCAAAAAAAATTTCTGGCAAACATAGTAACTAAAACGTAATAGAACAACAACAATGACAACAAGAAATATTGATCTGTTCTATACTAAATGTATATGCTACTACTAAATGAGTAAGAAATCAAACACAGCCAATAGGATAGTACTACTTTACACCTCCACAGCACCCCGGATCCCAGTGGTCAAAAGCTTCAGGATATTTCCGATTAGTCAAGACCAGATTTCAATATCTTTGTGCCACACCCTGTGAACAGCCATGCTGACTTCAAGCTGTGTGTACAGCAAATATAGAAGAAAGAAGACACGAGGTGGGTTTCTACAGACCATCACTCCTTGCCTACCAGCATTCTCCTCTGCATCTGTGCTGCTGGATCTGTACAGTGTTGCCCTCATTTACCAAATCCATCCTGCATCCCAGTCTCCCTGCCTGTCCTTCCCTGGGAATACCTCCCCTTGGCACTCCCAGCTCTTCAAATTCCTAATCTCCTGATGAAACTGTTTCTTGCCACAGCATTGCACTATGATAACTGATGATGACACAGTTGTCAGGCATGACCATTTTTCTGGATGCTGTTTCCTGAGGTCAGCACTGATGGAAAAATCAAAGTAATTTTCATGACATTTCTTATTACCTAGAAATAGAAATTTGCAGGTCTAAGATTAATCACAAGTTATTTCGCTGCAAAAGAGGATTTTTAGGCTTGGTGATTTTGCTATTGTCTGGTTGTTTTTTTTTTTTCAAATAGCTATCAAAAGGGCACTTAGAATATGGACATCTTCCTTAGCTATTCAGTAGCATTTTGTGTCGGTATTTCCAAGATATATTTGCACTTAAAATGGCAGAGTGTTTTTCCTTATTTTATTAGTCATTATACTTCTGGCATTTTCCTTCTGAACATTCTTTTCAAAAAGTTTCCTCAAAGGCAGCCAAGTATGCAAGTTCCCTTTTATTTCTTAATTCCAAAAGGGAATATGGTAAGTGCCTGCTCTGCTTTTTATTAATGCATAGTTTACAGTGGAGATAGTCCACATGATCCAAGGAACAAAAACACCCACTTCATGCAGGTGTGTGGGCATGGCTGAGTTTCACTGCATTGCCAGAAATCTAACACAAGCCTTGAGATTTATGCTTACTAGATAAATACGCAGTCTTTCAAATGATTTTGCATCCAATATATCACTAATTTATAAAGTATATAAATAAACAAACAAAAAGATGGCACTTGCCACTTAGTATAGCTTTTCAAGCGCCTTGGTACTATAGTGATTTACCTTGCTTAACAAGGAGAAGATAATGCCTAGTATGCAGTTGTTAACATTTTTTATAAAACTCTAACCCAATCTTTTTTTTGCTCAGTGGCAGAAGACATATTCACAGGTTTTCACACAAAAATCTCTAAGCAGTTATCCAAGATCTGCAGGTTTTTTCCTCCAGGGTTCTTCTTCCTTCTGTTTGCTATTCTACTTGGCTCTGTTCTTATGTGTTAACGTGAGGTGCCATTCTAAAACAAAAAATTTAATCAAAAGCGTATACATTTGCTAATGTGACTGTATATCTAACACAGCAGCTGCTAGAGCAGGCTTTAAAGAAAAACTGCAACATTCGTTAATACCTCAAGCATCTACTGCACTGGAGGATGTGTATGTGTCGTAGCATCTCAGAAACAAATTCTCTATATCCTGACATAATGAGAGAATACAAAGCGGTGGAGCGGGGCGGGAGGGAAGAAAGGTGATTAATAACTGCTTGTTTCCTGATCAGATGTGGTCCCTGCACGGTACTGTCTCTCCATCTACTCCTGGGCACGTGCTGCTTTGGGAGGGGTTATTTGCTCAGGTGTGTGAGCACAGGGAGCCAGCTCAGGCCACAAGGTGTTCTTGCTTTTTTTTCATCTGGATCTGTGCCCTACCTAGTATTATTAGAATACTAGAATATTAGAATACTAGAATATTAGCCTTGGGTAAAGGCTGCTTAAATGCGGCTTTATTGTTTCTGGACAATGTTTCCAAGTATTCGTGCCACATGATACCTGACCTAACAAGTATGGCCAGGTCTGTGTTGCTTCTGTGGAGGCACACCTGTCTGTACATCATGACTGTACTCACGTTTGACTGTACCTACTGAGGTCTCACACCAAGGTTTCCTTTCACCTCACCAGATCTGACCTTGTGAGTGCATGGCACATAGAAAGAAGGAGAGACTGCTGATTGCCAGCAGCCAGTATTGTTAATAGAAACCTTATCTCCTGATTCACAAAGCAGCATAGTAGTCTTTTGACACTACTTTCTCTCATCTTCAAAGGAAAGTGCTGGAAAGACAACTTCAACCCATTCATTTTAATATATTTTAATCTTGCGTCTTACTTTGTCACAGTTACTTAAACTTACTCCGTAAGTCCTCCCATTGATGTTACTAAAATGTCAGCACACAGTGATCAGGCTACTTTGAAGATCCTTCCTGAAAAAGAGATGGAGCGATCTTATCTCTGTAAATTTTACCATCTCAAAGAGATAAAAAGCCTCTTCAAACAAATGCCCAATAGAAAAGGTATCATAAGAAATTATGTGGGTAGATAATTATGTTCATTTATTTTTATTATTGTCTTTTCCTATTCCTAAACTACTGCCTTTAAAGATGGACAAATAATTCCCCCCTTACACATGTCAGATAATCTTCATGTTAATGGATACCTAAAATACAGGTTCATACAATACAAGAAACATTGCAAACAACACATGACTGTGAGTTTTGGCTCACAAAACAAGTGTGTATCTGGGTGTCACAAGGAGTGTTGGCAGAGAAGCAGGCCTTGCTATGGTGCAGAGTGAGGTGTGGAAGCACACCAGACAACTGGGCTAAGGTTTTTCACATAAGATAAATATGTAGCAGTACATAACTGCATGATGTTTTTTGGTAACCCTCCTCCATCTTCTGTTGTTTACAATTCTCTATTGCTATATCACATTTCTCATCAAGCTGCAGCACTGCTGAGACAGGGTTTGTGTCTGGCTGATTCCTCTCTAAGGCAGCTGAGATAGTACAGGGGTGTCATAAGTACACATTTTTAATCCTCTCTTCCCCCTAGTCACTTTCTCATCTCTGTTTATTAACTACCACTCCTTAGAAATCCTGGTCTTGAAGGTGTGCCACTTGCCTGTTTCTCTGTGGTGTTACATTCTGCCTTCAATTTAAGCAACTAAATTAAGTCAATGGCACCCAGCCTCTCTCTCTAGACTTTCACCTGCTGCTTCAAGGCAGGAAAAAAGAGCAGTTCTCCCCAGTCTGCAGCTGTAGGCTAATTATCTCTGGTCTGTCAGCAGAAAATTTAAAGAAATACACACTTTTGCTCTTTTTTTCTTTTCTTTCAAGTAAACCACAGGCCAAGTGTTCTCCATTCAATTTTCAATTTCAACCCACTGACTTCAGAGCCTGTATATAATAGCTGAATTTAGCTGGGTAGATTATGATCCACCTAGTTCTTCTCCCCAGGCACTAGATGGGGAATTCACACACCCCATTTGGGTCTCTGGATTCCACTACAGAAGGCAGACATCTAAAATTTAGGTTTGAGCATTGCAATGCCTACAACTTTTGCTGCATCTGGGGCATGGAGACCTACATCAGCTGTGCCTAAGGCTGCTTTTCCCTCCCACACTTCTTTATACTGAGGTTTCCTGCCCCACCTTAATAAATAAATGAATGAAGGGGATTAAAGACACAGAGTGTCTCTTTCACTCTTTCAGATTATAAACATTTAAGATGGTGCCTCTGGTTTTAGGTGAATTTTGGCCTCATTTCCAGAGGTACAGATTTTTTCTAAAAGCAGGAGTTTGGTAAGAATCCTAGATGTGTTAGCAATATATGAATTTTATTATTCCTTTTCACAGCAACAGGAAGGAATTAAAAAGACAATTATGTCAATAGGTGACAGCTTCCTTTAATGATCCATTTATGAAATAATAAGGTAACCCAAAATTTACACCTGTACTATTTGAACACCGCTAAAAGAAGCATATGGAGCAATGTTGAATTCCCTGTTGACCTAGCAGTAATTTTATTTGTGTTGCCATGGGGAATGCACTGCTCATTAATTAGTTTACTCATCCTTAATATTTTTTTTGCATTAGCTTGTAAATAGACATTTCTAGGTTAAATCAATCATTTGTCAAGGATCTGATGGATTGGCCATGTCCTTGTTGGAGAAAATGGTTAACACTGCATTAAGCAGCTAAAAATGGTCACCTCTGCTAACAGAAGAGAGATAAGAATCTGTCCAAATCCAGTGGAACTAATTCTAAAATAACAAGACAAACCAGAGAGGCTTTCATACGTGTCTTTTCCGCCTTGTAGTGAAGAACTGAAAGCGGATGTAGACACTTAAGAAACTCAAGCCCATGGAAAAGACATATGGCATAGGATTCATCATGTGATTGCTTGGACGAAAAATACTGAAGACATCTGAAAATGTCATCTGTGAATCTTGACTGTTGGTGGGAACATCTCTCACCCAGAGCTAAGCTTTTTGAAGTGCAAGGGCCTCAGCTGTTTCCTCGACACTTCCTGCTGACATCCTTGTCTTTGATGCCAGCACCGGCTCTGCCTGTTTTAGGATAAAATATATGTCTTTACCATGAGGGTAGATTTTATTTGTTGAACCTTAAATGATGCTTTTCTCTTGCTCTGCTTTTCCAACTCTTTGTAATGTCATTGCATTTGATAAATTCAGGGTTATAACTGTTAGAAAATAAAGTCCGCCAAATGCTCCAGTGGAAAGGTATGTTCTTCAGTTATTGTACACTTTGCAAAACTGTCCCTGCTGCTTGACCATTCGGTATAAGGGAGCTTGTTCCAGCTCTTAGTGGTAGAAAATGCACAAGCAAGTTGATCTCATAAGATATGTTTACAGCAGTCTTCCTTTCCTCCACTATTCTTGTTGAGAAAAAGAAGGCTATTGATTTCCTGTTATTTATTTTCCACTGATCTAATTTTAAGCCCTTTGTAGTTATACGAACCTCACGGGATCTAAAACCACAGTGATGAAGGGGTTCAGTAGGTTTTTAAGCAAAGAAAATACGTGTCCAGGCTTGTTGAGACCTTTAAAATGCCATCTTAAAATCAGCATATAGGAGTCGGCACCAGCTCAGCCACTGAAGGTAGGAAGCAGCGCTTTGAAAAGAGCACTTTATTGTTCAAGTAGTCTAAAAGCGTATTTTTAAACATCTGGAGCTATGAAAGCTGTGCGGCTGAGACTATTTGTTACAGGAGGAGGCAGGGGATGGCAGGCAGCCGTGGGATCAACAATGTAACACCTGGTTTCTGACCTAAAGTGACTAAGAAACTGAAGATCTCATCATTGGCAGCCACAGCTCCCCTGCAACATGATCTCTTCTATGATGTATTTGTCTAATGCTCTTTTTAGGCCTCCTGTAGGCTCTTGCTCCAGAAAACAATCCCTCTGAGTTCTTTCTTTCTCTCCTTGTAGAAACTGGCAGTGATGAGAAACAAAGTACGAAGGATGGCAAATGGATCTTGCCGGGGGGAGCCCCTTTCCCCCCAGCCAGCACGCCTGTTGCTTCAGTGAAGAAATTCCAAGTTTTTTCTTTGAAATCACCAGGCGTCTCCCAGACCTCATGGATTCCCTAATTTTTCCTCCATTTCCATGTTCCAGCATTCACACTTCCTGCTGCAGGGGTCTAACCGCATCAAATGTTTCTCAGCCTGCCAGACAGATTGCTTACAAGCACCGTGTATTTGTTTCAGTCCGACGCACTTCCGTACATTTTTTGGTGTAGACGTGTACCAAGTCAGCGGGAATTATGCCTGCATATGCCGGAGCTGAATATGGCCCTAGATTTACTGTGTCATCCAGTATTTGTAACACAATAGCGTTTGTCAAAGTGCCAGTGTGAAGTGCAAGTGGATTTCAAACAGCTGTAGCACTGCCATATGCTGCCCTTTGGTTAAGCCATGACTTAAAGTTCAGCTTCCCGTTTAGAGCAAAAATTGACAGATTAATCTTTTTTCAGATCTTCAGAAGCAGGGAGGCTCTTTGCAGTGCCTCTCCTCGTCTAAATCCTTCAGATGGGTGCTGCCAACACCTCCATCTGTCATTGGACCCAGTGGGTGCCTTGATTTCTGAAAAAAATCCCATCCCTCCTGATGGAGTTCACTGCCTACCATTAATAAAGTGTGTGGGATCCCAGCCCAAGACAAAAGCTCAGAGGAGAGCTTACAAACAGACGTGTTGCCAGTAAGATCCAATCTGCCACTCAAGACCTGTGCCCAATTGGGACAATTGTAAGGATCAGAGGCCTCAGACAAGACTTAGGCTGTGTAAATGGGCCTGCAGTCTCTTCTGTGACAGGAGCCATGTTCTCTGTATTAAAGTGGAATTCCCTAAATATCAGGTTTGGAGATAACTTTGATCCACCTCTCCTATTGAACAGTGTCAGGATAATAACACTGCACATAACTGGCGAGGCTGGATGAGCAGGGTTAGAGCCTGACTCCCTAGACCACCAGTTTGTGAATTTTAGTATGCTAGAGGCTCTTCTGAGCAGTAGCTTTTCAGCTACCAAAAATAACAAAACTCCAACAGAAAAGAACAGATTCAAAATACCTGGCAGTGCACTAACCTGAAATCAAATATTTGTATCTCTGTTCTAAGTCATGCTGACCATATATTTAAACTCAGGACTCCTACACCCCTGGTGAATGACCTAAAATGGAAGGCAAATGTGTGGTTTTAGAGGTGATGAAGGTGATGATGGTATGGCTGTTAGCAGGGACTCTTAATACTTGATAAAGGAGCCTTTGCTCAAACTGTGGTCTGTCTAGAAAAGATAGAGTAAGAAATAAGGTAAATTGTCAGTACAGACATGATTCACATGGTTTGTGAGGAAAAAATTGATTATAAGGCCTGTTTGGAAAAGGGATTTTATGTACCAAGTTGGAAGACACAATGAAAGTGTATTCAGAGAAATATTTCCTGTTAATGTATTACAAAGGAAACATCCTGATTTTGCTGTTAAGAAACATAGGTAGAAACCTCTTAAGCTTTGTGATGGCAGCCAAATCTATAATCCTCTCTTTCTGGATAGGATGCCTAAGAGGTGCTGAGCAGTTTCAAATCCTACTATGATTAATGCAAGCTTAAAGATCTTACAACCATCCAAGATGTTTTACGGCAGCAGTTTCCCATAATGCTGTGGACACAATAATTGGCCATGATGGCATTCAAACTGTTTCGTATGTGATTCCTCCTCACCTCTTCTAAGATTACAATATAGGAAAAAGCCATGCAATCTTGACTAGAAAACTGTATATATTCCCTGTGTCTTTTTTTTTAAAGGATAAAGCAGAACTAAGGGAGAGTTCAAGATACAGAAAAAAAAATAAATCTGTTTGGGGCATGCATAATTCACTAAATTGAAATAGACCGAGGAACATAGGTACCGTAAGAACGAGATAAATTAAATTTTTTTAAGGTAGAAATATGCTAAGAAGTGATAGAATTTAAGAGCTGATTTCTCTGTCTCAGAAGAAACGAATAGAGAGAGTTTCAAAGGTGGAAGGCTAAAAATTGATCAAAGAAAACACTCTTTTATACGATGTGTGACTGAACTATAAAACTTACTTCCACAGAAAACCACTGGAGCCTAGAATTTAGGATGATTAAAAAAAATATCAGAATTTGAACACTGATTAAGACTGTTCAGAGTTCTGATTTTCATTATTTTTAAGGAAAAAGAGCTTGGTACACTTAAAGATTATGTTTATCTTAACACAGCTGGCAAGTGGCATGATTTTTGCAGAGGCCGTTATTTCTAAGAGTCTTGCAAATATTACTAAATGGGTTTTATATTTTACAGTGATTTAATTGCTACCTGATTCATGGCTGTCACATGGTTGGTAATTGGGGGTCAAATTCTTCAGGGCACTGAAATCAGTCAACTGCATCAACAAAAAACTCCCCATCAGGTTTAAGAAATCACATTTGGGTCAAATGCTGTTCTAGGAGCTGGCAGTAATGTTAAGTGGAGATGTCAAATAATAAATAGGGAGTGTAAGCCTTCCCAGACTTCCCTCTGTGACCCAGAAATGGCCTCTCCTGAGAAGCTGGTGCCCACCTCCAGGTCTGCCAAAGACGCTGCTGTGATAGTTGCAGCCTCTGAGATTCTTGCCACCTGTGCAGCTTCCAAGGGTTTAATTAAGCTGGACCCTCCTCATCGTTAATTTCTTGCAATGCACGGTTGGCAGAGTGCTCGGCAGCGGTACAGCAGATGAGCTAGAGCACGCCAAAAGCCCTGGATCAGCCTCCACGTGCCTTCCTTACATCAGCCCACTTGCAATGTCCTGGTCTGAGCTAAAACAGAAACAATTCTGTTCAGTGATTTTACTTTTCAGCTCAGTCTCTTCTAAGAGGCTGCACTTTCTGAAGTTAGCAGCGTGTTTTTGCAGTGTCTGCTACTAGCAGTGATAACGCTCAGTGTTTATAGTTACTACCAAGGACTGGTATGCAGAAAAGCTCTTGCTTATACTTGCTCCTACAGTAACCAAAGTCACTGCTAAATCTTGTGTAACAAGTTGGGTGCTGGGAAGTAAAAGGGTCGCAAGGAAGTAAAAATTCGCATGAGGACAGATGAACCAAATCTGACCAACAAAGTATTCCATTCTATCTATGTCATATTGAATATAAATTTGAGGGATCACAAGGGCCAGGCCTTTTCTTCAATGGTTGTCATCCCAGGAGGACTCAATCCGTTCTTTTGCCTTCAATCCTGACCTGTGAGTTCTCAAATTCAGCTCCTGAATCCGGTTCTTGTCTGCTACTGACTTCAGCACGGGACTTCCCCAGGGTCTGCCTTCCCTGCAGTACCAGTGGTGATTGACACCGAGGAGTTGGGTTCAATACTGGTTTTGTTTATATTTGTATATATTTTCGTATTTTTATTAAATTATTTAGCATTTTTAGTATTTTTATTAAAGATGCTTTAGTTTTCTTTTCCAGTCTGTAAGTCCGTCTGCCGTATTCCCTTTTCCCTTCTCTTTGGGAGAGAAGAGGGGTTAATAGAGAGTATCTGCTATTCGTATACTGGCCAGCCCAGCCCTAACTCTTGACATCCAAGAAATCTTTTGATTTCCAAACAGTTGCTGTCACAGCTGTGTGTAGAAAGCTGAATGGTTGAATACCATTGCTTGGAGCTTCAGCCCTGCATTTATCAGACACTCGGTGCCGCTGTGAGGGCAGGGCAAAACTCCCGTCTTGTGCAACACGGAGCAGCTCTTCCCTTTGAGAAAGAAGGATCAAAGCGCTGGGGATTGAGGCCTCGCCACCTCCTCTCCGCCTCCCTGCAAAAGCCTGAACAGCCCAGGGTAATCCCTCACTGCTGGCGACTGAAAGAGAACAAATAAAATCAGTCCTTAAAACTTCTGCAAGCAGGGATGAGGCCTTTCTGGATCAAGGTGCATTGGTGTTTTCACCTGCCAGTAATGTGACACAACAAAAACATGATGGGTAGATATCTTTCAAAAAATGATGCAAAAATAAGTCTCCTAAATCTCATATGGATGTTCGTAGGCACTGGCCTATTAACAGTGTCTTGAGTGAGGGGATGCTGTGGAAATGTTGCAAGCAGCTAGATACACAAAAAACCAGAAGTGTTGTATAACTTGATAAATATAGTTCTGATGCTATCTTTAAAATGTTTAGGCTGGGTGAAAAATCCCAAGGAAAAATGTTTGCTGTTTTAAAACGCAGCACTAGACGGGGGTGGAGGGGAGCTGGCAATAGGGATTTATGTTTCTCCTGCAGGAACAATGTCTCAGTATAAATCCCTTGTATTGTGTGTAATCACATAGGTTACACCTACCAGTGGCCAAAGCATCCAGACTTTAGTTTATCACTGCTTGTGCTAAGAAACTGAAAGGACAAAGCTACGTAAATAAGCCCCAAGCTGGCAGCCACCAGGCTGGTGCACTGACAGTAAAACCAACAGCACTTTCTGCTTCTTAGTATTGACCTGACTTAAGGAAACAAAACCAAACCAAATATTGGTTATTGCCAAAAGTCATTCTGTCTTTCAAATATGCTCACTCAATTTTGAGCCGCGTGCCAATCACTGTTTCTTAATTCTGATCAGATGATGCCTTTCAAAGTGAACTGGTTATACTTTTCTGGAAAGGGATTTTAATAGATTTTAGGTTACAAGAAACAATACAAAATAATCTGATTTATTTTTAGCTTAATGTATTGATGAATGGAGCTGTAAAACCAACCAGACTGAAAAGAGCTATATTTAAGTTATATTTAGGAATTTTATTGCATGCTATTTTCCTTCAGATGCAATTGAATAAATACAAAAGGAAGAGATAAAGCCAGATAAAAATTCAAACTAAGACTGATTGGAAAATAAGGGCCTTAGAAGAAAACACACTCTTGGTGCAAGGACTGTTCCTGCGTTCCGTCAGAACACTTGTTTTTTTCATGAAAAAGTTGTCAACAACTGAAATCCAGAGACAGTCATATAAAAGAAGGAAAGCCTAGGGCAACATTTGAAAAGATACTTTCACAGTGAGCAACCAAAGCTTTGTCCAGAACTGAAACTTTATCTGGGAAGATATGAAGCCCCAGAAAGTGCTTTGGGACTGACAGGGATGGAGTACTGAGCAGGGGATCAGGGCAGGGCATCAGGGCATGTGGTAAGCAGGCTGAAGGAAAGCAGCCACCATTCTCTCAATAGTGGAAATTCAAGAGAAGACCTCCAGACCCAGCAGTATGAATCTCTAAAGCCTGAACACTGTTTTGAGGCTTGGAAAACTCACGTGTGCTTTGTTGGTTATGCACAAAAAGAAAACATAGCACATAATGAAGCAAGGAGTGTAAATCAAAGGCAGCACACACAACTGTTTTTAACTCTTGCATCATCATTTGGGTTTCCCCAGATCTTGATATTGAAGAGTGACACACAGAGAGTTCTTTTGCATCTTATTCTGCCTTCTGGCCTCACATCCTCCAGTATTCCTCATGGTGATGAAGGCTAAAATACTGTTGCTTCTGAATAATTACTATATTGTTTGTGTGACTGTACACTTCCAACAACTGAGATGAAAGAAAGCCAAAATGAAGTATTTTGATCAAACTACAAGATTTGGAAACACTGGGAATGTGGTGTGTGGGGATGAACAGATAATGTAGTAACAGTGGACAGCTGACCTGCTGGTTATGCACATGGAATAGAATTGTTGAACGCACGAGTAGGAAGGAATGAGTTTAAATGTTAGAAGAGAGGACAGAAAGACACATTAAAATGTGAACGATTTTTATTGCACATTTTCTAGTAATCCAAACTGCTTTTAATGAACAGATACAGCAAATTGCTGAGGATGTTCAATAAAATAGAAATTACAATTTTTATGGCATTTAATAGCAGTCTCTTACAAAAGCATGTCATTGTTGGTATGATTTTGAGTACAGTCTTCATAATATTCAGAACGACACTCTTATAAAGCACTGTCTCATAGCTAAGTTATAAAAATTCTGTATGAGTATTGTTTATGCATGTGCAATTCTGAACTGTTATAAGTAGGATCAGATATCACTCTGAACTATGCTAATTCATATCCACCAAAGGTCTACTCTAGAAGAAACTATTCTCCTGTCCTCAATAGATTCCTCATATTATTAAATTAATTGCACTTCTTCAGCAGCCTAAGCACATGAAACTGTCAATGCACTTACAAAAGCACAAGTCCTATTCCAGAGTTTATGACAGTTATTCACAAGGTTCACTGCTGTTTAGACTTTTAATAGTCCTACAGTTACTCAATTCTTGCAAATCTTTGATCTCTTTTTCACAGGATCTCAGCTTGCAGAAAACACTGAGTTCTGGTCTGAGTTCTCCACCCCACGTAGGCTCCTTCTCCTCTCACTGCCTAGCAGAACAACCTGGCCTGATCTCCACACCTGCTAGAAACAGCAGCCAACACTTCATTGACAACACATCAAATACTGCACTTATTTGTCCTTTTCTGTCAACATTTTTATACTACTTGTTGTAGAACAAAGCCTTTATCAGAGGAACAAAGGCACTCTCTCTACCTGCTGTTGGTTTTACTTTCCATGGGGCCATGCATTGTCAAGGGGGAATGTCAGGAGGATGGAGCCAGGCTCTTTTCAGCGGCGTCCACTGACAGGACAAGGGGCAATGGGTGGAAGCTGGAACACAGGAGGTTCCAGAAAAATATGAGGAAAAACTTTTTTACTGTAAGGGTGACCGAGCACTGGAACAGGCTGCCCAGGGAGGTTGTGGAATCTCCTTCTCTTGAGACATTCAAAACCCGCCTGGACGCGTTCCTGTGCGCTCTAGTGTAGGTGGTCCTGCTCTGGCAGGGGGGTTGGACTAGATGATCTTTAAGGTCCCTTCCAACCTCTAACATTCTGTGATTCTGCGATTCTGCCTCCACAACTGAGCCTGTCATCTTTGTCTGATTTCTCCCTGGGATTTTGTCATTACTGATTTCTCTGATCCGCCTCCTCAGGAAGTCACTGCCCTCTCACACGCCGCCATCCCTCTCCTCTAGCCATCCCTCTCCTCTTTCCTCCTCCCTCTGCTCCACAGGCCTCTCTCCAGGAACAGCCAGTTGTAGCTCCCCAGTCCTCTTCCTCACCCCACCTGGGCAGGCTCTCGCCTCAGTTTCGTGAGAGTCACCATCTGCCACCTGCCAGCATTCCACCCATGATCGGCAGATCCAGGCACAGGCAAGGCTGTCATCTGCCCACTACTCCCAATAGGAACCCCAGTTCCGCCACCAGCCCCATGATTTTATCTGTTGGTTGATTCCTATGCCTTAATTAAGCATCAAAGTATTTCTGTGAGTCGTGTGAAAGACAGACATTATTTTATTTCATAGATGATAGCTCAGTCAGCTGAATCCAGCCCCATTCAGACTGTGAATGGCACAGTCATGAACACACTGTGGCATATCCTCCAACACTAAACTTTTTCCAAAACAAATATTACTTGATTTCTGATCCGATGCATCATGTAATGACATGCCAACTGTATAATGAGTATATTTGGTGTTTTCAAACCCCGGGCTTTATACCCACCAAAATTTTTATTGTGGCTATGAAGATGGAGAATGTCTCTTAGAAAGACTGAGTTTTCATTTTCCTTTACTTTGCTAACCACTACAGAATTTTAAGCTTTTCTGCAAAAAGAAAATTTATGGTGCCCATAGAAACAAAAAGAGAATGCTGCTGACCAAGTGAGCATTTGATCAATGCATCACAGCAAAGCTAAAGAGAAAGGCTAAAGAAAGAGGTATAGCATTTTAAACCTAGGCAGTAACATTGTTATGCTTACTTTGTGAGGCACTATTTTATGTAACAGATCCTTATCCCACTCTAGATGGATAACAACTGTGAATTATAATTTTATTTTCCACTTAGCGCAGCCTATTGACTTAGACTAGTTCTTGCCAAGGAACCAGTTTCATAATAAAGGCAGTAAATTCTGATTTTGTGCTTGTTTGAAAATTAATAGTGCAGTGTCAGCAGCAGTGCAAAACGCAAGTATGATCTTTTTTTCCTTTGCAAGTTACAGAAGATAGGTGATAAGTCAATGACTTTATGCTGAGTGTCTAAGGCACATATCATTTACTTTATGAGTTTAGCAGACTGAGTGGGGGTTCCGTTATGTTTGTGAAGGTATGTGTGCAAGGCCCTCCCCTTAACCCAGCATCCTTGTCCTCAAGCATAACTACGTAGATATAGTTATACCGGTAATCATTTTTCCCTCACTGTTGAGACACCGTTTATAGCAACACTGCTTTTCCCTTATTGCTAAAACAGTGACAAAAATAGGTGTGTGGGTGTCAGTACACATGCTAGTTACAAAAATAATATATATAATTATGTACGTTTATCATAGATGGAAAAAAAGAGGCACAGCAACTAAAATGCCACATAAACTTTACACTATTGAATTATTTTTCTTATCACCATCTCCCAGTATTTACCAAGGGCTAAAATAAAAACAATAGCCTTAGCCTTAACTAAGCTAGAGTCATGGCTCTAACAGATGGCCGCATCAGACAAGCTTTTAGTGTAGACTGGACCTGAGCGCCTCAGAGTCATTAACAACACAGGGACCCTCACAACAACCCACTGCAATGAGATATTTGATTTCCTCATGTGCAAGCATGAAGCCGGGAGTGAAGTCTCAATCCAGTCAAGTACACATGTGCCTCTGAGTAGGCAAGACCACCTCCTTCAGAGTGACTTACAGCCCTAAATGCAAGATGAAGCCCAAGTGATTTACTGAGAAGTCAGAGGAAGCTCACTCACCCCACCATGGGCACTTATGTCTTCTGCTGGACTAAGTAACTCTTCAGGGGACATCTGTAGCAGAGTCAGGAGGTGAACCTTGGTGCCACTGTGTGACTTTCCCTCTAAGGTCAACTTCCAGCAGTGATTCTGCAAACCGGACCTATAAAACGAGGCCCGTCAGCCAGGACCCACCATTCCACAGTCTCTTGGGCTTTCTGTACGTCCGGTTTCAGAGTACTTGTGCCACTGCAACACATACAGTGTTTTTGCCACACAGTCATTTCCCCCGATTATTCAGAAAAGGAAAAATAATTTGGCAAATGGCAATTGCGTGACCAATACTATGAATAACTAGCTGCCTTTCTTAAGTGAAAATTCTATGACAAATCGGCACCTGTTTTTAGTGACAAATGCATCTCTCCCCTCTGCAGACCCTCCCACCCGTTACTCCACGGGCGATCACACCATTTACTGCTGACAAACTGAAAGGTGCTTCACTTTTGGGGAGTCTGGGCTTTGCAAAAAAACCAAAGGTATTTATTAAATGAAAGAGTCGGCTACCATAGCGAAACTTAGAGCAACACAACCACAAAACTTGTATTAAAGCTTGTGTCACCTACACATGTTGGCCCCCCGTCTCTCTTGACTTAAGGTGCAGTAGAGAAGGATAAGGACAATGCATGGCCCCATGGAAAGAACCATATAGAGATGTTTTGACTTTGCAGCATTTCCAGCCTTCCACCATTTTCCCAACATCTTCCACCTCCTGCCCCTTCTCGCTCAGCCCCATCAGTCCAGGCTTGCTGCTCCCCTCCTCTAGAGAAGCAGGGACAGCAACAGCACCCAGAAGGCTTCAGGTACATTTTTTTTTTTTTCTCTGTGTGCAGTATAAATCTGGTCCACGATCTCTGGGAATTATTTGTGTGGTTGTAATCTCACCTCCCAGATCATCCAGGCAACCTGGCTCCTGCACCTGACTGAAGCTCACTGACTTCCAAGGGCACAAGACCCCCATGTGTTTTTTAAAAACTGCTGACATACGCAAGAGAAAATCTAGGAAAGGAGTAGGTTAACAGAGGTCAGTGTATTATAAAGAGCTTTCTTTCCTATACACCACTGGCAATCAGGGTGGAGAGATGGGGGGGAGCAGGGGAGAAAGAGAGAAGGGAGGGAGGGGCAGAAGGAGGCAGGCTTGGTGGCTGTCTAATTTTCATCTTTTAAAAAAGAAAAAAAAAATCACAAAATAAAGAAAACAATACTTTGAAGGCAAGGTTTCCATAGGAAAAAAATATTTTATTTTTTTAAGAACAAATTCAGTTTGAAACAGACGTGGAATGTGATTTTCATAATTTTCATTTTCTGGGAACTAATTGCAATGTGAAACTAAAGCAGATTTTCAACTTATGACCGGCTAGTTTTAAAACAGAATAAAACAAACAAACAACCAAAAAACAAAACAAAAAAGGAAGAAATTATTTATAACTCAAGCATAATACTGTGTTACTTACAAACTGGACAAAGAAATTCTTAAATAAATATTCATGGTACACGATTTCAGCACAAATATGCGGCAATTTGGCAACCTTTTATACCATTTTTTTCCTCAATACAGTGCAAAGGGGAATGACACTGCCTTTAAACAAGCTGTAGCTAAATACATTGCAAAATTCAAATTTTATACAAAACATCTTGCTCGGACTTTATAAAAAACCAACATTGCTCTATATACACAATCTGGTTAAGAAAAGCCATTTTTGTCTTGTTTTCATGTTTTTTTTTAATTATTATTATTTAAAAAGGTGAATAAGGCTACTGTAACACCCCAAATCCATATACAGTAAATCTGAACCTATTTACAGCATCTTCACTTAGACATGATGGTGCAAATTCCAAGTCGGGTGACTAGGGATGATCATACAAGCAAGGCATTTACAGTAACTTCTCAAAGCTGGACCAACGTCAAATAAAGGAACAGTTGGTAGATTGTCATAATTCTGCACCAGACACAAAACAGACGCACAGTACATTATTGTTTTTTAATTGGTTGCAGGTTGCTCTTGAGCAATTTGTCTGATTTTATTTTTTCACAGTTTAGTACATAACTAGGATGTAGCCAACTGATGAAGTTTAGATTTGATTTAATAAAAATCAGTACCAGTAAACTCATCTTTTCCCTTCCTTCCCCTCCCCCAAAATAAAATCTTAATGACTTACAAGAGAACCTTGTATGGATGAATTCACAGAAAGGAAGGGTTGTTGAAAAGAATTACATATGTACTGTAGTTAGTCACCATGGTAACCTTCCACAGAACCATGGGTTGGGATTTTTTTTTTGTTTTGTTTTGTTTTGTTTCTCTCTTTTGGACCAACATCCCAACGTCATTTTCAGGTTCAGGAAGCAGAGAGAGTGATCATTTCTATGACAGATTTTTTTAAATTTTTTTTTTCTTGCAGGTGCTCACCAGAGGTCTGAGAACCCCAAAATGCTGCTGCTACATTTTCTTTCCAAATCAGAAAGCAAAGTGTTACCATAGTAACATGACTATGTTAGAAATGTCTATTTGCATAGCACATAGAAAAGTAGAGTTTTTTTATTTTCTCCCCAGGGTGGGAGCTTCAGGGGAATAACCATGCTAAAGACAAAACTTTAACCTCAAACCCCCCTCTACGAACCTCAACAAAATCTACAGAACACATCAGTCCATAAGGCAAGGGAAAACGTACACAGAAAATAAATGCCGGCACACCTTGTCATTGTTAAATACATGATGCAGTAACATTGCCTTCCTGAAATTTTGGGCCTTCTATTTCCTAGTTTTCTTTTATGAGATGCTTTGTACTTTTTATTATTTTTTTTAATACGCTCCCATTGTTTTTTTTGGATGGCTGATGTTTTTCCCAGAAGTAGTTTCCTTTTAAGAAGTGTGTATATATATATATATGCATGTATATGCATATATAAACATATATATGTGTGTATATACATATATACACACACACACATACATATATGTAAAACGATGACAAGTTAAGACTATTTAATTGCCGCAAATGAATTTCACATCTTCTGGTGTAGATTCTGTGCAATGTCAAAATATATATTAGTAAAAAAAAAAAGCAAAACCAAAATAAAAAAGTAAGAAAGAACGAACGAAAGAAAAACTCTCACTTTATATCCCTTATGTTCTATACACCTATTATAAATAAGACATTATCTTCCTTCTCCATCTCAGTGTCATAATTTATTTTATTCTTACGGACTGCAAGAGGTTTGCCATATGTGCTTTAACTTTGCAACAGAGCACCAATGAACAGCTGTGTCAGTCACAGTACCTACACTCACTGTGCAGGGACAGCACTACAATAAACCAAAGTGTCAAAAGGCTCAGTCAGAAAGAAATTCTGTTTTACTTTTAGAGATGAGAAAGGGTTTTGGTACTTTTTTTCCCCACAACTTTACCAGTGATAGAATTACAGCTCATTTGACGCATTGGCTTATAATCACCTCGGTCAGATTTGGCTTTCTGCTATTCTCTTTAATGCTTTCCCTGTGTTTAATATAAGGTGATAGTATAGCAGCTGAGTCTGCTTCAAAGTCATCCAAAGCAGACTACGTTTTTGCTACAGCTTCAAAGCTGTATATTTTATTGCCAGTACCACAACAGCCCTGCCCTTATATATCCTCAGCGGCCTGCTATTGTCTTGTCCTCTCCGAGCTTGCTCACTTACTAACAATACCCCTTTGTTCTACTGTATTGAAGGTAGTATTTTCTTCTACACACTGGTATTTGATAACCATGAATTCCTTCAACTGCAGCCCTTATCCACTGCATGCGTTACTGTGTCTCCTACCTGCCTCTTAAAACTTAGCATACACCATAGTGCTGTGCAACCTAATTTTTTTTTTCTTTTTTTTTTTTTCTTCCCAGCTCCTATTTTTGAGGCAGCAGTATTCAACCACAACTGCAGTCAGCCCTTCCCTCCACCACCCAGTCCTGCTCTTGACTCTGTTGACAGTCTAACTTTTTGGCTGGAAGGCTCTTTACTATCAAACACAATTTCTATAAATGCGTTACCCATTCGAGTGAGGCTGCTGTAGCAGATGGATGGAGCACGGATTTCCAAACATTAATGTTTCATTAGTGATTCAGGAGGTGGAGTGAAAGGAAATCTTATGTGAAGGATGGCAGAGCCCTGGATAACAGAAACAAATGGAACAGTGGCGGACTAAAAGCAAGAGAACTTTAACAAGTCTTACTTAGACACTAAGGTCTGTGTGACAAATCCAGTACACACTGAGAGAGACACACAAAAGTCAGAAGATTGCATTTCAAGCTTGATATATCCTAGAGCACCTTCCCAGGATGCCTAGAGCTATTAACATCCACGGATCACTCCATCTTCCCTTGGCTTTTGTACATGCCTGAACGCCCACAGCACATGGCTTTGAGGATGATGAATGTAACAAGAGTACAGCAATCAGAATGGGCATCTTCTACATGAAAGTCTTCCAGCTTGTAGTGAATACTTATTCACCGAGATAGGAATTCTACAGACTAGGTAAGCTGTCCAGCTCGCGTCGTCTCCTGGAGAAAGAGCTGTTGCTTTCTCTCCGCTGTGCTTGAGTCAATGCTAGCGCACAAGGCGTCATCACAAACCCCAACAGAAAGCATTTGACCAGTGAGTTTCCTCTATGACTCAACTGTACCACGGAGTTGGTTGTGTGTTTCTCAGACCTTGTAATAAATGTTTGCTGGGCTCTGAGGAGGCATCTCTTGAACTATGTACACCGGATGTCCATAGTCGCCGCTGACCTTTTCATAGTGGGGGCAAAAGACACTGTCTGCAGTCCTTAGAGGAATGATAATGTCACTGGGCTCAGAACCATTGTTGTTGCCACTGCGTTTTGGGGTGGCTAACGTACTAAGGGAGAGAGTTGTCGTGTGTTGAGGTGAATGCTTCCTGTGTCTTCTTCGGTACTTCAACAAAAGAACCACCAAAGTGATGATGATGACGATGAAAATGATGCACCCTGATGCAATTCCTGCAAATAAGGCCACCTCTGAACCCAGTATACTGGAATGCCCAGCCTTACTGCCATCTGTGCTAGATCCTGGAAAAAACGGAAATACAACAGACAAAAGTTATTGCCATCCTGCGGCCCATTCACGCTGCTTAAAAATGTGTAGAGTAAGCAAGACTGGGAGACTTAACTGACAGCTAAACTTTGACGAACCAATTACCCTGTTAGATAGCTAAATGCAAACAGCCGAAGTCAGCAATCAGTATTAAACAAGACTTTGTGTCTGTTGGTCTCACTTTTGTGCTGCTCCCAAACCACCCTGTTTCATACATCATCATCCATCAGTGGCGAGGACTGGCACTGACAAGGCAGCCTTTGATGCACATCACATCTTTTAACAGATGCCGGTCAGCCCCAGGCAGCAGAGAGGGGTGGGATGGGATTGTGAGGTGAAAATAACAGGGGGAAAATGACAATTCTCAGGACAACTGGTACTATTCAGTATCACGCCATCCTTCTGCTATTTTATCTTTCGCGTATTGATTTAAGTTAAGCTGTCCTTTGTGCCTCTTTAAGCGGACGCCTCTTGCTTGGACACAAAACAAAGGAGAGCTTGAGGCAGGGAGGGAGATCTGCAAAATGGCTACAGCATATATCTGTTGAGCACCTTACTCAACATCTGTTGAGTAACTTGCATTTTCTTAAACAAAAACACCACCATGTATTTGGTAGTCAGGAAAAAGTCAAAGTGATGACCGGCCTGTTGAATATTTGGCGTGATCACACCATCATGCTGTCACAAAAATTACATGAACACTCACTTGACACTTTCCCACTTGAAATTCTGAACTGACTTCTCTCTCTTGATGCTCACTCACAAGTAGAAGATGCTACGTCCACATAACTGTGAACTTTTCCTGCTGGACCTCCACAGGAAATAGCTGAAGCTTGCCAAGTGACTGCCATATCAAAGATTCATTAGCCCTAACTAGTGACAGAGCTAACAAGGAAAACTTGCAGCCATTTTTGGGGACCCCGGAATCAACTGCTAGGAAGTTTTGCTTTGTGGCATTCCCAACTGAATTCTCTTTTGGAGACCTTTGGTCCTAAGAGTTTTTTCTTCTTCACCTAATGTCTGAAATACATCCTGCAATTATTTGTTTAGATCTGTTTATCTGTTTGGATCTGTTTATCTTGCTTAGGTAATTATTAAATAAAGAATAAATCTTTAAATTTAGTAGAAGACCAGCCATCCATGTGTAGACTTTATAGGGTCAGTTAGAAGATCAGGACATTAATTATAGATGCCTTGAAATAAACTTTATAAATGGCTGTTGAGAATTAGATGATAATGTATAATATGGGAAAAGAAAGACAGGAAGACTTGTTCATCTGCCAGAATACTAAATGTAAGACAGCATTCACCATTGTAAAGCTGCTCAGAGAATGTCCTATCCAAAAACTTTCCTGTAAATGAGCGATATTCTCACAAGATGTAATTAACTTCCACTGTAGAGAGGAAAAGGGGGAGGGAGCAGCTGTTGCCAAAACTTGCAGCTCCCAGACACCATCCACCAGAGGATCAGAACTGGGCTTTTGCTTCATCTCAGTACGAAAACATCTGTTTTTCTGGCACTTTAATGGTAAAATAAGATGTGTTTGGGGACAAGGAGGAGACTTGGCCAGAGCCCCATGCCAGGCAGGAGCCCCAGCACACCTACCTGAGTGGTCCTTCACAAAGGGGCTGGTGGTGGAACTCTTCCCGTTGGTGCCAGCTTCCTGCTCGGGGCGCCTGGTGGGATCCGTGTGCCGGGGCAGCCCCGCCGAGTTGGGATCTGGGGGAGAGAAAGACGACTCATGCAGCTTCGGCGCTCGATGGTACGGAGCCTTACAAGCCTGGCTCTAGGTACCTCGTGAGACACGGAAGATTTTGAACAGAAGAATCTTTATGCAAAGGATTGGGAGATATAAGAACGTAATTTTCCTTTTAAAGCAAAATGGTTATATTAGTTATTTCAGAGGCTTAAATTGTGAGGCCATCTGCAGAAACTATAGGGACTCCTGTAATTGGCAAGAAAAGCTTTGCAGATGACATTTCAGTTTAACTGAGGAAGTTGATTGACTACTGAACCAACTTCTACTTAGAAGAATAATTCTTTCTTCCTGCACAATAGGTTATCTATATGTGAAAAGAGACAATGAACAAAACCCCCTCTGTAACCAGAATTCATAACAAGCAAACTATAGAAATATTAGCTTCCCTCCTTTCATGTATTTTAAATAATTTTGAGCAGCAGAGTTGTGGCTTTTGTTTTTAAAATAAAAATAAAAATGACTGAAACACACTCCTCCCAAGTGACCTTTCCTTCTAGGGACCTCTCCAATGAAGAGATCTTATTACGCTAACCCTCCTTCTGTAGAAATCTGTCAGTAGCCGAAGAAGAGAAAATAGGCTTTGCTTTCAGACTATAAGGGAGGAATGACCACACCAGACTCCGTTGGCCCTCTGCTCTACACCTCTAAAAGACGCCTGAAAACTAAAAGGACATTGAGACTGATCAAAGTGATTTCATGAAACAGCAGATCGTCTTTACCTTGTCCAACTTTCATGAGGATCTTCATGGTTTTTGTCTGGCACACCCCTCCCTCCTGGTTATCCAGGCCCTCCAAAGACCCATTTGATGTTGCTGATTAAAAATAAAAGAAAAATAAAAAATAAAAATAAATAAAAATCAGGAAATCAACAGGTAAAGTGATGTGAACATGAGTGTCTGAGAGCAGAAATCTTTCGATCTACCAGGACCTGTTCTTGTTGCTCAGGTTGACCTATGGGAAGTTGTGAAATGTTGAAAGCCAAAGAAATGAATACATTGGTAAGCTGTACAATATATACAAATGGAGGAATGTGTTATCAAGGTTTCAAATTTACCCAGCAACCTTTTTTTCTATGCACTTACTGACTTGGACAAAAACACAGCACCTTGCTAAAAAAGGTGATGGTGTCAGCTGAAAAGGAAGCCCTGGCAGGCTCAGAGAAGTAAAGCACTGAAAACTCGCCCTTTCCCCCCCCCTGTCCTCCCAACAGTATCTTTCTAATCACCATGTTCCACCTGCTTCCTCTATTACAAATCTCCTGCTGGAAGAAGTGAACGCATACAAAAGACCCAGGTGAAAGCTGAGATCCCGCACTGATTGGAAAACCATTTAATATTTTAAAGTACAATCTCACTTTTCTCAGCATTGAGGAGCCTCCGCGGGGGCAGGGTGACGGGGGGCTGGAGGGGAGGGAATACTCTCTATTCTCACGGAAACCTTTTAGCTCGTACAAACAAACGAGGCTTCCCTCCGCGTTTAATATTGTTCTTGCTTATCTAGGCCCTGGCTGGAATTGTGCAATCCTGCCGCAAAGCTGACACCGTGATGCAAAGCACAACTCCCTTGTGGAGAATCCAAAACATTGAGTCACGGTCCAGAGGCCCTGAGACAGCTGTTCCTTGCAAACTCCCAGAAAACTATCCGGTGGCTCTTCGGCCCTGGGCATCGCCTCTGCACCGTGCCAGGCACTGGCCATGGTGGCAAAGCAGGCACATCCACCACCAGTGGCTTTGCTATCCGGGGAATGCACCAGGGGTTTTCTCCACCCTGGTTGTCCTAGGGGTGCAAATTTCACTGCCGTTTCTGGAGGCTGTTTATCCAAGGCCCAAAATGAAGGTAGGAGAGGGGTGGATGGACGCACACCAGGCCACCGGCTGGAGAAAACAAATAAAAAAGGGATATAACAGGGCTCACCGCTTGCTGTGGCTGTGGTAAACTGCTTAGGCAGCACTTTCCTGCCTCTGTCCCTCTCCTTTCAGCTCGGGGTCTAATTCAACCAGGGCTTCACACTGTTCGGACCTTTGTTTTTAACTCTCACTCCTGCTCTTTCGCTTTCCTCGGGGATTTTCTTTCAAATGTGGCCTATGTATATTTCCTTTTTCCTTCACAATGTCTTCCTAGCCCCATGGCAGTATTTTTCTTGCTCTAATCTTCTCTCTAGCCATAAAGATATAAACCCCATACCGCTGAATCCTGCTTCCTAGCCTTTGATCTGCTTCTTGTTTTTGTTCCACTTCTGCCTCTTTTGTGACTAACTCGAATTACAGCCACCATACAAACTTCCCAAATTGTGTTTTCTTTTCCTAAAATTCCCTTCTCCTCATACGTGGTCCCTCCCAGTTCCTCCTCTTGTTCCCTTCCCTTGTAAAAACATGAAAATGGCAGTAGGGGCAGCTACTTCTTTTTTTTCACCCAACTTGCAAGAAAGGCTTTTTAGAATATAAAAGAGCACAATGAGTAATTTAAGACAAAAGCTGAGCTGAAATGTGCCACTGCATTGCCAGGCTCAGAAAATAATGGAGACATATAGTTTTGTTTTCTTTTGTTTTTTTTCCAGAGGGAAAAAAAAAATCAATAGTAAGGACCAGTTCTGGACATAAATCAAATGTGTCTTTGCTGAAAGTGGTTTTTATGACCTATTTGCCAATATACCAGCACAAGGACACGGGGAAAAAAGCAGTAAATAGAAATACTAAAGCTGAGCATCAACTGAAAGTACAACTAGTAAATACTGACTTTGTCTTGCATTTTTTTCTTATTTGTTTTTTATTGAGGCGATGGGAGCTCACATCTCCTTAAACACCTTCTACTTGATTTTAATCGAATTGAGTGCTGCTGCTTCAGAACATCAATGTCTTTTCATTCTTTTAAGGCCTATCCATTTAACCCACAGAGCAGAAGACTTCAGTAAGATGCAGAGGATGCAGTCTGACCTCAGTACAGAATAAGAAAAGTGAGATGGCAAAAAGAATGCAAAACTACTTCAAATACAGTCTCCAAATGGGAAGGCCCAGATGTACAATGAGTCTGGTTGTGTGCCTACGCGAGCACAATCTGCCTCGCTTGCTTGCTAAAAGAATGCCTTCATAGCTTTGATGTCAGATGAATGAATTTGCAGAAGTATTCACTTTTTCCACAGTTCTTCAAGGGCTTTTCGAAAAGCCTATGTTATAGCTCAGAGTAGAGACTGCTACATCCCAAGAACCAGGGAATTTTCAAAGACGAGCATTTCAGTGACAAAGCAAAGTTTCCATCTCAGCCTCTCCCTGTAATTAAACCGACAATTACCCAAGGCCACTGGAGGAAATTATTTTTCAAAATTCATTAAGACTATCGAAATATAACCTCACATATCCCCAGTGTACCAGGAAGAAAAGTGGGTAGCTTTAAACACATCGTTTCAAGCTTTGAAAAGCTGCACGGCGAAAAAAGAAGTAATCTGGGACATCAGAGAAAACACAGTTTCATACTGCTAATGCCCCTTGACAGTTTAGTGTGCAGAAGTCAAACAAGGGAGTGAGGACAAAATATTCCTCAAACACTTGCCATGGCCTTTCTGTATTGATCTCCAAATGAAAATTATATAACCACTATCATGTGAGCTCCCCCATGGCACTCACACTTCAGCCGGAAAGTGACTCCATACCTAAAGCTCCGCTCACACTGAAAGGGTATTTTTTTAAAAAAAATGTGTCTGTGACAAAGAGCTTTGGGTATAAAATCAGAAGCATAACACAAATTCCTTGCATGTAAAGTGGAAATGCTACTCTCTCATTTGTATATACGATCAAATTTTAGACTTTCCATCCAGTTTATTTTTATAAACTAATACATATATAAAAGCACAGGTTTGTGGGTTTTTTTATATTTAGGTCTAAATATGGATCTATTTTAGAGGCCATTATTCACACACAAACTACCATACATAGCACTGTGCTAAAAAGACTAGATACTACTTAAATATTAACATTAATAAACATAATTAGTGATTAATACAAAGTTTCTCATGAGTATTAATATTCTCAGGATCCCACACTTCAACTTTGTATTAATACAGCAACACATAGGAAACTAAAAGTAGTATGAAGTTGCTAAACAGGTAGCAAAATATTTTAAAATCTTTTGATGGATAGATACCTCTGATTTTCTGAGACCTGTCCTGTTTCACTGGTGTCAATTGTAAAACTAATAATTACAGTCAAAAGCACATTAACTTATTCAGTCAACAGTTTATCCACACCTACAAATAAACACATATAATTGCCCTAAAATTTCTATTAATTTTAAAACTTTCTTATAAAATCATCATAATTTATAGGCAATGTTTACAGCAGTCAGTCGAAAATTACGTTTGCGCTCCGTATGCACAGACACTGTGTGTCTGCACTCCTTGAATACAACAGCAGCTGCCATTTTATAAGGAATATAAGTTTGAGCTTTCAACTTTCAGAAAAAAAATGACTTGTTACAAAAATATGGTTAAGAGTCTGCTGATACACACTTACTTTGGAGAAGCTAGTATACATTTCCAGTTTTATAAAACACAACTTTAACATTCCCTCTTCCTTACGCAAGAAGAAATGAAACTATTCAGACCAAAGATTTTCATTCCAGTTCTGCTTTCCCTTCTTCAAAAGATACAAATTATTAAAAAACACCCAAAAACATAAACCAAACAAACAAAAATAGGGAACTTGTGTGAATCAATCTACGGTGTTTTACATTTAATTGCTTTTAAAACTTCACAAGTATCCTTTATTGTACAAAATGCATTAGTCATAAATGCAGAGGCAGGGAATCAGTGAGCGAAGCAGAGTCAGCTGACAAGAGCAGTTCCTGGCTATGATTCTTACACAGTCCCCATGGAGAGGAAGTAATATTACATTTTAATATGTCTTCATTTGATTGTTATTACTCTGCCTCCCAGGAGGTTAAGCCACTGCACGGATCTTGGCTGTTTTCAACCTACCAGGCTGGTAACATTGCTCTAATCAGATGGAGAATTAAGCGGCTGGATTTGTGCCTGTATATAGCTTTTCATTCACAAAGAGATTAGAAATGAAGGCACAATCACAAAAATTCAACTTCCTTCACTACTAATAACACACATTACAAAAATGAAAAAATGCCATCACAAATACTTAAAGAAAACACCGGCAGACAAAAATCTCAGCCTCCTAATTCTGCCACAATAATTACCTATACTTTAATGTTTTAGGATTATGAAAAACACTGCCTACTTGCAAATTAAATGTCATATCCTTTGAACCAACAGACCTTTAGAACACATTTATTTCTAGAGCTTGAATATCAAATGTACTCCATAGCTGAAGAGAGAAATTATGATCATCGTACTTCATTTTCCTGTGAAAACTAAATGAACCTTAAACCACAGACTATAGGAATGAATGAGTGACATCAACTGATGGGGAGAGGGAAAATTTAGTTTGTTCCCCCTTTGTGTGCTAGAAGATACAAGCCATTTGGCAATGCATCAAAGACATTGATGACGTCATCAAGAACTAATTGCCACTGATGTGGAACTGTTAACAGAAAAATAAGAATTACAGATTTCTTTGGGGTAGATCAGTACTGTCCAATAGTAGTGGGTCTCACCATTTTTTTCTTAAGTACGGTTTGAATTTGGCATCAGAAGAAAAGGTTCCTCAAAATCAGAGCTAATTAAAATCAAATAACCCTACCTACCTCCACGTCTCCCCAGCTGTGCTTAGAAACATAATGGAAAAGTCTAAAGAGCAGCAAAATCCACAAAAGCTTTAGATCCAACAGTAGTAAGAAGTTACTTATAGCGAAGCTGCACTTGATCTCATATGTACTCACAGGATTACTAAGCGCATGTAAAGCTTTTGAGGGTTTTTTATTTTATTAAGTAATAGAACACTATTTTTTGGCCAGGCATTGTGTGTTTGTGCTCTGACTGCTTTCATCTGCTTTTGGTCCTTTTAATAACTCTCTTAGTAAAGCACCAAATAAATAATTTTTCTTTCCCATAAATTATCTAAATTTATGGGACAAGTTTAAGAACACCAGAAATCACACATTACAAACCCACAAATCACAGATCACAACACGTAGGTTGTTTTTAGACGAGCCAGGGATGAAGAACAAGGCAGCTGAGGTAAGAGAAACAGTGTTTTAATTAAATGAAATTAAATTCCTCCCCCCCCACCACTTAGAAGCAATGCCAGATCTACATGGAGATCTGAAACAACCCCAAAAAAATTGTTCAGGCCACTCACCAAAGAACAGGTAGCTTGGCAAATACTACTCCGTGTGAGCTGCAGAAAGTTCACAGAAAAGAAAAATAAACTAATTTCAACTCCTATCAACTAACGGTTTACACTTGCTTGTAGTGACAAAAAATGAGACCGACAATGAAACTTTCACTCTTTTTAAAAATGGAATTGTCTTCCAATATGTAACTATGTGCAGCCTGAAACCTGGATGACAAGTGCTAAAACTTAAAAGCATTATGAATAGTTGCATGGAGTACTGTCAATGTGTTGTCTGTGTTTCTATTTGCAAACAATAAAATCACATCTTAACCTTCCTACTGATCTTACAGAGACACTGAAAGGATCTTCAATAAAAAATACGAGAAACTGCTGAACTTGCTCAATTAATACAATTTAGGACATCAAGACAGTCATGAAAAATGTATATACAAACAGTTTACCAGTAATTTTGCTTTTTTCTAACATGTCCGTTTTTTCACTTGTCCTTCTTGTAAAGTTAAAGTGGCAGAGGAATTTTGAAGTTTCTCAACCTAAAGGCCTTTCAAAAACTTTTGGTCTCTCAATTTTATTCCATAAATCTCCTCAAATTAAGATTTTTTTTTTCTTAAATTAAAGCTTATGAGCTGTTTACAAACACTCTTTAAGCCAGCCTTTTTCCCCTCTATCCACACACAGGGCAAAAGTTTTACGTGACGGAAAGGACAAGAATCGTCTTTTCTTTTCCACTTCTCATCTTTGTTGTTTTTTAAATTAAGTCCTATGTTGTACATCTCAGGATTTATAGCAAGTAAGCAGCAATACCCTCCCCAGTCAAGCTAAAACCAGAACAAAATGAAGTAAAATAAAAAACAGGCCTCTTCTTGCCTGGAAGAAAACAAAGGCTCTGCAGTGAAACTGTGATTCAGTGTTCTAACCACTGCTCTAAAATGTATCTTGTCCAAATGTGAATGGTGTGACTTGTGGTATTTAGATGGGACTCATGATACAGGAGTCTTTATACAATTCTCCGTGAAAGTCTCCACATGTACTCACATAGTAAGAGAAGGACAGATTTTATTAGGGTGTCAGTTTTTTGGAGGAGGGTGCCACATGGAGGACACAAGAAAGACAGAGCCAAGTATACATATGGTAACATATCTTGGTATATACCAAGAATTTTAATTCCAGGCACACCTCTGAAAATCTCTGGGCCCTCCTTCCCGCATCTCATGTCGTCTGATTGAGAAGGGTCACCCAAGAATTAAGCACAAAATAGGAAGAGAGCTCTTGTAAAGTTTCCTACATTCAGAATGATTCTATTAATTCCAGGGAGACATGGCATCATACAAGAGAACAGGCAGTAAAAACAAAGCTCTTCATGTCAACAAAGCCTTTCCATAAAGGTAAAAAGAGACAGTGAACAAGATGCAGTCGGAAAACATCAAAAAAGCTGTGAGCTCTGATTTCTGCTGCCTATCATTTTAAAAACACCACCACTTTATCTCTGGGTTAAAGAACAGCACAGCTGAAGTCTACTAAGCAGTAAACTATTTGCTGAATTATTATCCATTACAGAAGGTCAGAGCATCCATCCACCCACAACGAAATCTTACTTGCCTACTGCTGTCAAGTGTCTCCTTTCAAAATTCTCATGGAATGATTTAGAGATCATAAAAAAAGAATCCTTTAAAAAAATCACCTCAATGCTGGATCACTATGAACAATAATTTAAGTCTTTCATTACAGTTAAGCACTTCTAAAAGTATTTCAGTTCTATATTTCACATACTCTGAGAAATATTGTCAGATAATGATCTATTGCACACATGGTTGCTTCTGGTTTACATAAACAGATTATATATTTGTGAGCGCTGAAGTCACTGTGGCAGATGTAAGCTCACTAATTATGATGTATTCAGCGTATATCAGAAAGTATGCATCTAAAATAGATTACTAGCTAGTTAACTTCACCCACCACAAACAGGTATTTTACGTAAGTTTATCCTTTCTCCTGGCACACTACTGGCAAAAGGCTCTCACGGACTGGGAGAAATATCTCCCCACTAGGACAGCAAGCTTTGCTTAACAGTTCAGCTGAACAGAACTAATAGAATTAGTTGGCATCCAAGTTACGCTGATTGTGGCTAATGACAAGCGGGCTTGCTGGAAACAAAAGCAGAAGCTCTAACATTAGATGAGGACCTATTTTCTGTATCATACAAACTCAACATCACTCTTCCAGGATGTTCATCTGCCTTGAAAATCTCTCTGGTTTCTGTCTGTAGCACTTGGGTAAGAAAGGGTTATAGGGAAAGTTCATATTAAATAAGTAACAAACCTCTTGCTCATTCTACTGTCACTAATTGCATGCAATGATATTAATGACCCCGTAATTGCTATACGAGTAGCACTGAAGTGGAAAACATCATTTTGAGGCAGAGTTCATCTCTAGGTGGTAGGACTTCACCAGTGACTGAGTTAATGCCTAGTGACAGTTTAGAATATAACACTATAGATGAGAAAATGTGCCAGTCTCATGGTTATAACAGTTCAGATGGACATGATGTTATTTGCTTTGACCACACGGAGTCCAGGAGTAACCCCAATAAAGTGCCACAGTCAGAGTTTGCCCTATAGATGAACCTCATTCCTTTCAGGGGAGATGCTCTGTACTATAACAATCTAGAGCAATTTTCCACATGTTTGCTTCAATAAAAGAATACCTTCATCTCCTGCTTTTACATCAAGCACAACAAAAGTGTGCTTTATTGCAAAACACAAAAAGCTATTTACATCATCGAACTATCCTTCGGCAACACAGAGTTTGGCACCTTAGTAGGGAGATCAATTATGATACTATTGGATGACTGTGCACTTGGCAAAGATGATCAGAAGTTAAGCGCTGTTTTGATTGCACTATGTTTATGTTTGTGTTTAAAACTTTAAAATACCCACGCAGTAAAACTTAATGAGGGAACATTGCTGAAATAAAGCAATCTGAATTTCCAAGGTGCTACAGGACCTAGAGCTCAAACATTCTCCATAAAAAATTAAGGAGTTTAGCTTCCTAAGAAATTATCACATAGGCACATCTTGGCTCATTTTAAGAACCTCTGATGGGATGGGTATGTTAATCCTCCAGTGTTTGGAATTTTGAAAAGTTGTAGCCAGAGAACTGATACTTTTAGTAATTATGTTCATGCAGGTTTTAATATTTCACTAGTGTTTTCATGGTATAACATTACTAAGCTGTTATTTTGGTTTGGTTTTTTTTACTTCTGCAACACAAATTATTTAATTAATGCCTTGATTTTGTTACCAAACCTGCTGTGGCAGCCTCGGAATGGCAGGTGGAATTGAATCATAGAATCACGGAATCATAGAATCATAGAATCAATTGGGTTGGAAAAGACCTCAGAGATCACGAAGTCCAACCCTTGGTCCAACTCCAGTCCGTTTACTAGATCATGGCACTAAGTGCCATGTCCAATCTCAGTTTAAAAACCTCCAGGGACGGTGAATCCACCACCTCCATGGGCAGGCCATTCCAATGCCTGACCACTCTCTCTGTAAAGAATTTCTTTCTAATATCCAGCCTAAATTTTCCCTGGCAGAGCTTAAGCCCGTGCCCCCTTGTCCTGTTGCTAACTGCCTGGGAGAAGAGACCAGCCACCTGGCTATAACTTCCCTTCAGGTAGTTATAGAGAGTGATGAGGTCACATCTAAGCCTCTTCTCCAGACTAAACAACCCCAGCTCCCTCAGTTTCAGCACAGGCTGGGGACAAACCGCTGGAAAGCAGCTTTACAGAAAAGGCGCTGGGCGTCCTGGTGGACACCAAGGTGACCACATGCCAGCAACGTGGCTCTTGTGGAAAAGGTGGCCGACTGCCTCGTGGGCTGCATTTGGCAGAGCACTGACAGCACGCAAAGGGAGGTGATCCCTTCCCTCTGCTCAGCACTGGCAAGGTCACAGCTGAAGTGCTGCAAGTGGACACGGGCTCCCCAAGACAGACTCACACCATCAAGTTCAGTAAATGCTCATGGAGATGACAAAGGAACTGGAGTATCTGCATAGGAGGAGAGGCTGAGGACTTGGGACTGTTCAGTCAGGAGAAATGCAGGCTCAAGGGGTTCTCTTATCCATGTGTATAAATACCTGGTGAGTATAAATACCTGGTGAGGGGAGGGGAGTAAAGACTCTTCTCAGTAGTGCCCAGTGACAGAAGGAACGAGGACAAACTGAAATACACAGAATGCTCTTTAAACCTGAGAAAACCTTTTTAAATGTGAGGGTGACAGAGCACTGGACACGCTGTCCCAGCAGGCTGTGGAGTCTCTATCCTTGAAGATATTAAAAACTCAGCTGGCCACAGCCCTGGGCTGTGGATTAGAAGATCTCCAGAGGTACCAGCCAGACTCAGCCATTCTCTGTCCCTGTGATGAACCACACTGTTGTGGTCTAATGCATTTACGTGTTAATGTGAAATACTTGAAAAACAAATCCTTCTCAGTTTCCCTGGCACGATCTAGATTCCGACTTCTGTCTCTCTCACAGCAGCTCAATGAGCACATAAGGACTAGTCTGCTGCCGTGGTTTGGTTATTTCTGCCGTCTTCATCTACTGAACAGAAAACAGACCAACCATGCAAACAAAGATCTGAACACGCTTTTTAAAATCAGTCCTATTAGCTTAATATGGGCTCTTCTCAGAGGACTGCTAAGACTACCTTAAGACTAATCCTGCTTTTACTCATAGAAATATTTGCATGATTTCCTTGGGACTGAAAAAAAACAAACAACTGGAAGACTGCCCATTAGGGCTTAGTTTTATAGTCTGATTTATCAGAAATAAATCCTGAAATATCCCGCCACCAAAGTTTCCAGAATTGACTGAAGTCAGGAAATAAAGTCCAAACTGGCATTTAACCCCATTTTTCAACCATTTCAACTCTGTGTTTTTGCTAATGCAGTTCTCATACAAAAGTACATTTCCTTCCAGTCCAGCTCTGTAAAGACTTTAATGAGGCAAACAATTTGAAGTGTTTAAAATCAATTTCATTAAAGCCTTTGTAAATGCTTATGCAGTTCCTGGTCTTTTATTTTAGGACTTAAAATACTGTAATATGTAACAGATATAATACAAGCAGCTGTATAAAACAAAGACTGATCATTCCACTTGATGAGATAAATGCTCATCAACAAACTCAGGCAGAAGATTCAAGTTAAATGTGTTTCAGTATGTTAGCGTGCTTGTAAGTTTCAGTTTAGACACTTTCCTCACAGCACGGCATGTCTTCCCAGTACACCCTCTCTTCATTTAAACAGTTACTCACTCATACCTTGCATATAAAGCATAAAATACACACTCAACCCAACCTTCTTCTGCATGTAGTCCTATTAAGGATGTATATGTAAATCTAAGAACATATGCAACTTGTAGAAGGTCAGTTTAAGCTGATTTTTGGCAAAGCACTTCAAGTGTCCCATACTGTTGATATGTATACTATATATAATGTATTTCTAGTATTTATCAATTCTTTATGACATACTAAAAAAAGTAAGAAAAATAAATAGTGACTAAAAATATTAAAACAGCCTTCTATGAAATTTTAAAACCTGTTTAATTCCTGAGTATTGCCTGAATAATTCTTTCTTCCAGTTTGAATAATTATTCTTCATTTTCACTTGAATCCGTATCTGTCTGGAGTGCTTGGGGGAGTGTGGGGGGCAGTAAGTGCATTTTTTCACATCAATTAAAAAACTGTATTCCTGTATTTCATTTCCTTCCCTTGGGAATAGATAAATTCCTGTATTTCATTTCCTTCCCTTGGGAATAGAGAAATAATAACAGATTTCCTGCAGAACTATCTCTGTCTACTTTAAAGGAGATAAAGGGTCAACATTGCCTAGGTAATGGCACCAAATATGAACAAAGTCCATCAATCTAAAATAGCCTTATTCTCTTACAAGACCTGTGTGGTCTGGGACAAAACCCCAAAGGACCACAATTCCATTAATCCTGTAGGTCTTAGACTCTGTTAGAAATCTGAAGCTGCACAGATTTTTTTCTCTAATAATATTTGTATGAGCTGTATTTCTATTTAATTCAACAAGAGCTAAGTAGTATTGCTGATATATCCCTTAAAAGACTCTCAGCAAAGTCAAAGATTGACCTCTGGATATCATTTTACACTAAGAAGAAACCATTTATCTAATTTGCTGAGGAAGAAGGAGAAGGGGAAAAAAAATTGTGATCTTCGTACAGCTGGAATCAGGGTAGCTATTATCACACAGGCTTTCATCAACACCACCACCACCGAAAAATAAATAACAATAGATTCCTGGACCACAGAGTCTTTCACAAAAGGCATGAAAAAAAAATTGAACTGAAATTCTGATATGGCTTTTCTCCCCATTTTTGCCAGTTCAGAATTAACCTCCAAATAAAGGAGAAGCCACTGTTACCTTTCAGGTAGCTCTCACTACATGTCTGGGAGGCTGCAGGGGCCAGCAGACTGAAACTTGCCTCAGAGAGGTGTCAGAATGCCCAACCAGACAGATTATCCAGTGCTTAAACTGTTTAGTCAGAATACTAAAATAACATTTGAATGTAAATCTATTCGGCCATGCAAAGAGATTTATTCTTCCCAGCTGGGCCATATTTCAGGGCACAATGTATACTGTCCTTTAATGTGTTCTTCCTTAGACAATTACTGCCCTTTAATTGTAACAGAATGACAAAGTGAAAACATAAAAAGCCTTGTGATTTTTTTAAACTCAGTTAATGTTAAAGTTTCAGAATGACTGTGTCAATTTTAAAAGCCACAGTGCTATTAAAGCAGTTAGCCAAAAAGTAATGCTACTAGCCAGTATAAACCTTTAACTCAGTCAGGGATCATATATATATATGTGTGTGTGTGTGTGTGTATATATATATATACATACATATATGTGTGTTTTAATTTCAGCCAGAGGCCAATTATGCAAGTGGGTCACTTGAAAAAAGTTGACAAAAAACATTTAAGAAAAGCTGTATATTCTACTTTGCCAATGCCAAAGCCAATGAGCATCATTAGCTCAGCAAGCTTTGCTAACGAGGTTGCAGGCAGAGCAAGCATTTTAGAGGAACCTCTTCCAGGACCATTCTGCAGCCTCTTCTCAAATCTCTAGCCATTCATTTACAAATTTTGAACAGGTGAAGACTTCACTGCAGGTGACTTGTTTTTTAATGATGATGATGTCAGCCTATAACCTTCATTTTAGTTATGCAAAAGAAGAGATGAAGTGAGCAGAGGACGTGCTTGCTTGGCCAAAACTATCTCAGGAGCGTTTACGGTGGCTGGAAGCCGAGCAGCATTGCTCCCTTCCCTCTGGCGTAGCTTCCACGGGCTTTCCCAGGGCGCTCTCTCTGTGCAAACCCTGGGCTCCACAGCGCTCTCCATGCCCTCTGACTAAAGGCTAAGATTGTTGGGAAGTGTTCAGGACAACTCCCGTTCACCAAAAATAGGCATCTTTGGCATACTATATATGCTTGTACTATGTTAACATGTCTCCCTCCCATACCAGAAACACGGCATTTGAAAGAGGTACTGAAGCAGCTACAATACACCTCAAAGTACTTGCACTCTCCTAGCATGGAGAAGACACTTGTTCTGAGCAATCCACAACAGCAGAAAATTATACTTCATTCCCTAGCCACGCAAAGACATAAAAAGACTTTTTAATGCAAACATCAGAGTTGCAAACCTGCACACCCTTCTTTTGCTTAACTTTGCCCTTCACACAGATATTTATGTTGTTGGGCATGATGCATCTTCCTTTGTGCATCTGACTAAGGATTTCCTTATGTTAGCTAAATGGCCACATATTTTAGGATTATCTAACGTTAATGTTTCTGAGAACTCAAGTACGTCTGACCTTCCTCAGTTCTACTGAAGAGAAATCAGGCAACTGTAGGAAAATTAATCTATTCATTTCACAGAAATCAAAAACTGGTTATAGTAAAGAAAAGAAAAGCAAGGGCACTCTGTTACATCATTTATTCACTTTCACAATACCATTCAGTATCATCTTTCCAAGTATTTCTGTTCACAGAATTAACTCTTTGGATCCCAATAGTCACACTGAGGAATATCTTGCCAAGAAATGGATTTGATTGCTTTTGGATTAAAGTATCATTAAATGTGGAAAAAAAAAAAAGGTATCGGAAACTCACCTACTTTGTTAAAAAATTGTGAATTGTGGCATGAGAAAAGCTGCATCCTTTATATGCTTAGACCTAGGGAAGTATTAAGGAGAAAAGATCTCCTTCTGCTATACCTATCATGAATACATCTGGATGATATAAAAATTATGGCTTGAAGAATTCTTGTACAATCACATTTCCCTAAAGGTACTCAGGGTTCAGGAAGCTGCCTCATCCTGTGTTATAACTCCTCATCCCAAAATGACTAACCCCCTAATCTGAATAGAGATTTTCCTGTTTAATACAGCTCCACAAACCACATACTATTACCTGAGAAAAACAAACCATGTTTTCAAATAATGGCAAGATGACAAAGGTACGTGGCAATGCACAAAACATGTACAGGGCTGACCCAGCCTCCCAGCACAACAGCATGAAATTAGGCTGCAGAGGCTCAGGAGGCAGAGGGAGACCCACTGCATTCCCCTTTTGGGCCCGAGCACACCTGTTATATTACATGTCTGGGAATAGGGATGTACACAAACAATTCATGGCCTGATTTCCATATGTGATTAAGATGTATTATATTACTTATAAAAATTACTAAATATCCTGACTACCAAAACTTGTATCCGACAAGGCTGTGTCAGGTCATGAGCTCCAGCATCTCTGCAAAGTGGTGTCCTAGCTGAGCCCTGGCCTAGATTTCTACCCCTCTTAGTGTTTCTCAGACCGACATCACTGAATTCATTGTTTTCTCCCTGACTGACAGAAAAGCGAGACTTTTAGCTGGATTTTCAGCGTATGGTGGTTTTTTTGTGTCCAATCTATTAAAATGTATGGGCACCCTTGCTGCAGCTCAGTTAGTATACTAGCAATATAGTAATAAATTAGCCATTTGTTTATGCCAGAATGAGCAGGGAAAGTAATATCCTAAGGCATTCATGTATTAATGCAAGGCCAGTGTGATTTTTGAGGCATTAGGCTGCAGGCTGAGCAAGTTCTTTCAACCAAACTATGCTGTAATCTTCCAGGAAATGCAACATCTATTATGTCTTATTGCTATAATGAAATAATTATACAAAACTAATGAAAATGAGACATATTTAATAATTCTCTGGGTAAATCCATGACATAGCTATGACAGAACTGACAGGATATCAGAAAGCTCCATTTGTGCCCATAATTTTCAGGTATTAATTGTAACAGTGCCATTTATTCCACTACAGCTGGTCTGCTGGATGTTTTTAAAAGTAGCACTAAATACTGAATATATTTCATCCTTAAAATCAACTATTTGAGTGTGGTCATTTTTGTGCTACACATTTTCACTGGAGTTACAGACAACTATCTCTCAACATCTCATCCTGTGGATTTACCCTGGATAAATCTCACTGGATTTCAGTGGAAAGTTTGTCAAGGTTAAATGCTGTTCAAGTGGTATCAGGTTTTTATATACCCCCTGACTAAATAGAGAAAGTGGATTTATTAAGTGACCTTTTTGTCAAAGCTTATATATGGTTTATATCTCCCATAACTGTTATTTAGTAATTTCTACATTTAAGTATTAATACAGTGAATTCTTATTTAGTTCCTGTGACATAAAACCTGTCTCATACACAGTGTGTACCATTACGGATGTAACTGGGAAGTGATTGTTAATTTATATTAAATGCATCTCCATTTTAAAAGTACTTGCTCAGAGCACTTGTAAAATTTCTAATATTTTTATCTACAAAATTAAGATATATTTAGAGTGGCAGACATTACATGAAATTTTCACGGAGGCTGCAGAAATATATTTGGGGACAAACTTCTTAGCAGGACCTACTGCAACAGGACACGGGATAATGGTTCAAACTAAAAGAGGGTAGATTTAGACTAGATACAAGGAAGACTTTTTCACAACGAGAGTGGTGAGACACTGGAACACGTTGCCTGGAGAGGTGGTATTTGCTCCATCCCTGGAATCATTCAAGGTCAGGCTGGACAGGGCTCTGAGCAGCCTGATCTGGTTGAAGATCATTGTAGGGGGGTGGACTAGATGACCTTTAAAGGTGCCCTCCAACCCAAACTATTCTATGACTCTATTAAATAAGACGCATCAGTTTCTAACCTCCTTGTACTGCAGAAAAGCTGACACACAGAATTTGTCCATCTCCTACTAAGTAGTGATCCTTGATCAAGACTCCAGAAGTCCCCATGGGGCTAAATAAGATCTTCAGGCTACAGCATTACAATGACAAAGCCTAGACTAATGTAAATTGTTGTTCTACTGCTGAGGTCTCAGCTTATGCTAACTCCTGATTCACATCATTAACTTTAAACATCGTAAGTAATTTGAATCACTAAACACAGCGGCTACCTCCAGACTCGCTTTCAGCCATAAATCCCTGATCAGACTAAAACTCACACAACGTTTACGTTGTTGGACACAGGCCTGTATCACGCACATTCTTTTTATCGTGAAAAAGGACGAAATCCAAGATCATGCTAGTCTGGGTTTTGCTCAAGAACGTTCTCAGCAACTGTATGAACATAGTAGGTATGTGCCATGTGGCCAAAAATGTGTTTCCTTGGAGAATCCCTGGACCAGGTGGAGCAACGGCCAGTCATCTCATGTAGGATGGCTCAGCTTACAATGGCCAGGCCACCCTAGTTCCCACTCCAGGTCCATGAGTACCTGAGGGCAAGGCTGACAGCACGGCACATTCCCGGAGCCGCGAGCACGAAACAAGGCTGCGAGCAGCTGCGCACAACTTTCAATGCAAATACGGGACACAATATTGTGCACAGAAGGAGAAGTTCTTTATAGGCATAGGAGCACAATCTAATTTGGGTTACGCAAAACAAGGAAAAAAGAGACAGAGGCCCCACAGATGTCAGGATTAATGTCAAAAACATGCTGGCAAGAAAATATTTTCAGAGAAAAAAATACAAACCCATTCACATTCTTCTTAGTTTGCTTATAATGTTCAAGATGACATACAAAAGAACAAGCAACTGTATTTAAAGAATGAACAACTGAAATTTTGAACTTACATATGACGTAATAATCTTTGTTCCTCTGAAATTCCAGGCCCCAGAGATTAGGACTGAACTCTTGAAACTTGATGGTAAATTTAACATCTTGATCTGGCTTGGCACAGTTGAGTAGAGGTGTATTGTCCTTTTTAATAGCACAGCTATCTGCTTGGTCTTTGTCAACCATGTAGACCTTATAATATTCATACTGACCAACAGTTTTAGAGTCCACCTTTGGGCATATAATATCCAGCTTGTCTCCTATCTGTGGATATAGTACCAATCCTTGTCCAGGAAGGAATCTAAAATGGGTGGGCAGAAAAGGTGGGGGGGGGGGGGGGGGGGGGGGGGGGGGGGGGGGGGCGGGGGGGAAGGGGAGAGAGAGAAAAACAAAAAGAAAAATGTGAGACACGTGATAAAATCTCATCTTCAAAAGTAGTAATTGCAGTAGACAGAAAGGAACAAACACAGTTTACAAAACCAAAATGACAGATTGAGCAAACCAGATCTTAATAATTTGGGCCTCACTCAATTTTATATCAACACGATATTTATTTAGATCTTGGAAATTAAAAAGAGATTGATTTTTATAGTAGTTATTCCAGTTTCAGGAGCTCTAGTAGGTTTTACATCTCTGGCAGGCAGTGATATTTCTTTCACATTTGGCCACTTACAGCAGCTACAATCCCATTTTTCTGCTTTAGTAACATTTCTACTATTCTTGCATCTATCTTGCTAATTTTGGACATGGGAGAATGACAAGAATAATCTTTCAAAACCCCTGACCAGCCATGTGGGAAAGGAAACAACTTAGGCTTTAATAGGTGACAACATATTGATATTACCACTGTAACACAAAGCAACTTCAGTCACCAGGATCATGGTTACACACCTGGGGTGGACAGACATCTACCTGACCCAAGGACCACACACGCTTCTGATGAAACACTTTTCCAAGACAGTGTGACGGCTACACTGCAATGATTTCTCTTCCTCATAAACTCCACCATTATTTCAGCTCTTATTTTGTTCCTTGGGCCATACTAGCTAAACATGGGTGTGCTTTTTTGCCTTAATATAGATGAAGACTTCCTAGACAAACTGGCAGTGAGATTTAATGTTTGGTGTTGGACTCAATATTGTACCTTTCCTACTCACATTTATTAACAGGTAAACTTCATGACATCTTCAGGAAAGAAAAATATAAATAATTACTTACAGTATTGATTCACCCACAAAATGAAGAGCCTTGTTCTCACACGGACAAAAGCCACAGCAGGTTTGTTTATTTCTTTCTCCGTAAGATGTATTTGTTCTAATTAAGGCCAAGAAGTGCATGTTTTAGAACTATAGCCAACCACACAACATCCTTGAATGCACAGACCTAAAAGACTGACTTTCTTTCCTCTTTCTCCCGCTTGCCAGCTTTTTCCAAAGATCTTCCTTAATGGAGAATCAGCCTGAAAAACTGACTGAAACAACTCCTGCCTAATGAACACCCTTCTCCAAGTGCTAGCATTTAAACAGCACATGTAGTAAATCTAGTTTATTCACAGGCAGCCTTCCTGGAAACTTTATAAATTAGAGTATTAAGGCCCAAGCAGAACAAAGCTGCAGGCGTTGGTGACCTCCAGCCTCTGGCTTGCCTAAAGGAGCCCACCAGCCTGTACAGTAGTGCTGGGGGAGAATTTACTAAGTAGGAGAAAAGGACGATGTAACACACCAAATTTCAAACCCATCATTTACAAATGCTTGCTCCCACACAATGCAAGTTTATGATCTGTGCTAATTGAGTGGGATTATTTTCACTCACAAAGCCTGTGTAAGAATTACATTTGTTGTGAAGCAGCACATAGGAGGACAAAGACATGTAATTACAGATTTAGGGAAAAAGAACAATGAAATGTTATGGCAAGAAAAACGACTGTTGATGTATAAATCACTGTGCTCTTTTGTGTCTTGCAGTCTAATTTCCAGACTACAGAAACTATGCTTGGCTACAGCTGTTCAAACTGAGACACACTGGAGACGAGGTGAAGCTCTGTCTCCCTCTCCAGTTTTCGGACACGCCAAAGGAATGCAGTGACTCTCACCACCCGAAAGCCAAAATGGAGAAACAAATGTGTGGCCATCAAGCCAGGGGAGTTGATTCTGCCCCTCTTCTCTGCTCTGGTGAGACCCCACCTGCAGTACTGTGTTCAGTCCTTGGGCTCCTGACACAAAAATAACACGGACCTCTTAGAGCAGGGCGAGGAGGACCACAAGGATGATCGGGGTCTGGAGCACCTACCCTATGAGGACAGGCTGAGACAGTTGGGGTTCTTCAGCCTGGAGAAGAGAAGGCTCCAGAGAGACCTTATAATGGCCTTCCAGGACCTGAAGGGGGCCTACAGGAGAGAAGGGGGACAACTCTTGATCAGGCAAAGCCACAGGGACAATGTTTCTGAGCTAACTTCTGCCACCTGTGACTAACACCACCATCTTGTCTCACCACAGCCCCATTTTACTCTCCTCCTGTGCAGCAGTGTTGTACCAAAAAGATGAAAATTACTTGTACTCTCCCACCTGCATGCCAGGACAAGGGCCAGTCACTGTATGATCCCAACACTGCAAACATTTCTAACCCTGCCAGTAATTATTCTTCACATAATGGGAATATGTAATACGAAACACATGAGATTTCAGAGGACCAGATCTTTGTTTTTATCAGTTTAGATTCCCAAGCATAACAAATACGAAACTCATAAGATTAGAAACATGCACCTGCATGCCATTATCAATAATATGACATAAAAGCTGCCCTAAAAAACAAACTGATTTCGATTTTATACGTTGTGTGTGTGTGTATATAGATACACGTGAGAGTGTGCAATGAAGCAGCAGCACTGTATGCTCCCCTCATGCAAATTCTGAGTGCAAGCAGGACAGGTTCAGGGGCAGCGTGCGAGGCAATCCGCAGGAACAACGACCAGAGAGACAGCACACTTGTGTGCCTTAGGTAGGTAGCCAGGAATTGCCCCAGTAAAGGTAGAGGACAGAACCACCCCCAGCAGACAGCTAAAACACATTTTACAAGAGCTTTAAACTGACAGACTAGTTAGACTTTATGGCAGGGGAGTATTCTCACTATGGCTCTGAAGCCTGTACAATTTGAGAACTAAAGTCAGTAAATCTCCTTCCACTTGAGTTTCTGAACTTGTAGGATCTAACACTGATGGGATTAGGAAAGAAAAAAGGCTGAAAATGAAAGGATTAATCTGAGAACTTGACTGTATTGAAATTTTTTCCACAGTTTGCAGTTTTGATGACGACCTTTGGGAGAAAGATATTTTTCCAATTTACTTTCTTTATTTTCTTGTAACAATAAAGCACAAATATGGATGGAGAGAATAAAACAGTTTCACCTCATGCATTTCAATTTGACCACGAAACTCATAGTGGCTGATTAGTAGTAGGCATGATTATTATCCCTGCATTTGTGTAATACTTTTGCTACTATATTTTCATAAAGACTTTAAATAAATCATTTGCTTGGTACTAAGCATTTTCTGAAGCTATTTATTAAATGTCAGGAGGATTAAGACTACTGTTTTATGATCCTATTTTTGAAAATCTTATATCTGAAAAAAAAAAAAGAGAAAGGACAATGTATATTCAGCCTTGGTAGAGGTTAACAAAAACTTCAGGATAAATTCTGAATCTTTATTTCTGCCAATGCTGATGTGGCCTTAAGCATTCTGCGGTAGCATGAACACTTATGAAATGCTGGCAGGATGGCATCTGTAAAAATCAAGTTAATGAACTGGCTTTAAAAGTCTGATCAAAATGTGCCTTCAACTAATTAAAAAACTTTTTTTTTTTTTCTCAGGCAGAAATATAATAAAGATGGAGCACGAGGTTTCCAAAATCCTGTGAGTGAGTTAGGTTTTCAGAATCCTGGAGGCTGGTTTACTCTAATGGTTACTTGGGACAGTGACACACCATCTGAGCAGTCAGGATAGCGACAGCACTGGAACCACTGCTTTCTATAAAAAGCTAACCTTCTAGCTTTCTGCTTTTCAGCTCTAAATGTTGTTTACCGGGAAACCTACATACCAATATAGGCCTCTGTACCCCAACAGAACCTCAGGAGAAAAGCTCAGAGACTTTCCCAACTCGTTCCTGTCAGCAGTCAGATATAGTGAGACTAGAGCCCTCTAACAATCTTGCTCACATTTAATAATCCTAGTGCTTACTGTGAGAAAGCACAAAAAAAGTATATTAACTGCAGTAAAAGCGGTACGATGAAATTCACATGCCTTCTGTCTGGCACTTTTGGACAGAGAAGGCATTTTTCCTGTCGGCGCCAAATTGGGGTATTATGGGCGACATTTGACATCTGTGCAAAACCCATGGACGTGAATCCCTCCCACGCGTCCAAATAGTCATGCAGCTTATCAAGTAACAGAAACATGCAGAGTTCCCAAACCTTTTTTTAAAATAAGTATTAGATCAAAAAAGCCACGACACATGAGCAGAAAATAGCAGCAGAGTAGTCCGTTCCCCACTCCCACCAATTTTAAAATAATTTTCTGCACTGCTTTTATTTTAAGGTCCTTACTAGTCAAAGTTATAAAGAAGTCAAATTTGGTTTTCAAATTTTACAAAAAAAAAAAAACAACTTGGCACATCCAAGCATATTAAAATGTAAAAGTTTTCCTTAATGTTAAGCACTTAAATCTGCCTAATTCCTAATGGTAAATTCTCAGAAAAAACACACATTACAACTGTACCTGCCTGCACTCTTCTTCTCTGACAATATTCTACTATTCCTTACTACACAGACATTTCTGAAATCGTAAAATTACCAAGTGATAAAATTCTCAGAGAAATAAATTCTTTAAAAGATTATAATAATCAATATTGATTGATGTTAGACATGTTGTCATGCTTGTAATACTATATATATACACACATACTGTAAATATATATATGTATACTTAGCTTTAACTATATACTAGTAATTGCAAAATAAATGCAATTTTAGAAAAACATGTTAGTACTTGTTGCGAGTCTTGTATATTTAACTGGGGAAGCAGTGCCAAATTTCTGTGCTTTAACACTTTACCTGAACTAATTGGTGTAGGCAGTTAGCTTTAAATTAATGTAACAAAAATAACCCTAAAAATGTGAACAATCAAGACGCTTCTTAAAATGCAGCCTGAAACCTTCTGTTGGGGAATCCTACCCACTTAACTTTATGAAGTTTAACCACCAGCCTGACTATAAAGTTATTCATTGAAAAGTTTTATTAAGGAAATGTCATGAATACTAATAACACAGTATTTTAGTCCGTTACTTGTACAAGTGAAAACTGAAACAGAATACAGAGCAGCATTTCACATACAAGTCCCTACTGTTTGAAAAGAATGATTATTACATAGCATATGTGTTCATCATCTGATTTTGAGAAAATAACAACATTCATGTTTTGAATATAATTTTGTCCACAGCAGAAATATTTAAGCAAGGCAAAAGTCCTACCAGAAAAGCAAATACAAGTTCCAGGAAAAGATCCTAGGGACTTAAGTGAAGTAGCACTGGGCTGAATGAAATGAAAACCAGTTTACTGATTCCCAAAGACTTTGAACTCAGTAAAATCCAAAACTGTAGACCAGACCTCTCTATAAATAGAGTCCTTTGCTCCATACAGAGCTTTTACATTAGTTTCTGTCATATTCAACACCGTGTACAAAGATATGCCATGTGGATATAAGGTATACATCCAGCTGTAAACCTGAAATGCTTCTCTGCAGAAGCAGGGGCTTTATAGGACTGATTTCACTTTAGTTTAAATGGATTAAGTGAATGTGAATTCAATGAGAAAACGATCAGCAGCTGCTGTGGAACAGATAAAAAAAGAAAAGCTTAATCAAAAAAGATTAATGTGGAGTCTCTGTCTCAAAACTGGTAAGGAATTTGGTTAAAAAGAAAGGCCCTACTCTTATGTGAACTCTACAAGAAAAATTACCATAGTATGGCACAGCAAGATGACAGACTGGCTTCACACACAGACTAGCGAATGAAACTTTGAAAACAAAAGAAGTACAGCATCTCATATTATTAAAATTCTTTTAAGTGAGTTTTGAAAGCTACTTTTCTTTGCTAGTGCAGTATTATTAAGTTATTTTAATTCTATAACAAAGTTTTACAGAATATGCTAAAGAGGGATGGTTTTGAATTTAAATAAAATTTAAGAAGTTTAATCTGCTGACCTTTATTTATATGTAACATTTTTCCACACAGTTAATGAAACTATTCATGTAAGCAATGGCTTCTTCCATTAACAGGACTTGCAGGCTAGAAACTAAATGAAATTCAAATAAATAAACAAATATATTCATGCTCATCCCTTAAGATTTTTAATGGCAAGTACCATGTTCCACAAAGACAGGTTATAAAATACCATAACACGAGTTTCAAAAGCTGCAGATCTTGTATTTCTCACTTCTCTTGGTAGGGAAGAACCTCTTTTCGGGGCTCATACTCTCCTGCAACAAAACCTGCAGCAATCTCATATATGCTTTGAAGCAGTCCCCTGAAACTGTGGTTAATCTACATCCCAGCGTTTGTGGTAACTCCTTGTCCTCCCTTTTCTTCATTTCCAAAGGAGTCCTTCGTCCTTTAGACTACCTGGGGGAAATGCTTGCAGTGCACTGACAAAAGGGAATGGTTGAGGGTTTATTTTGTTTTAATCACAACCCTAGACACAAAAGGGTAGTGGTGCCACCATTTCGTGTGTCTCAAGTAGCCAGGCAAATGGATGCCATTCTTTGTGCCTTTTCCTGGACCTATTCGTATTGAAATCGGTTGCAAAACTTCCATTGACTTCAGTAGGGCAAAACAATGCAGTATGTTTACAACTGAAATCTTACTAACCTACACAGGAATGACTCTGAAGCATTATTGTTATTTTCTCAACATTTTAAGTGGACAGGGAATAAGGAGCATGTATGAAATTCTAGCTGTTTCATTTATCAATTCATCGCGCTACCTTCAGCAAAATACCAGAGGAAAGCATTTAAAACACAACAAAGGATTTCTAACAGGCGTAAAATAAGGATGGGCTGCAAGTGCAGACACTTCTCCCCAAAGAAAATATTTTTTGCATGGACCTGCAGGATTTGACAGTCAAATTGTACCAGCACACCGCAGTCCTGAAGGCACAGAGCTTCCACTGTATAGAGAGACACCCATAGACACCATCGCACTTCAAACGCATCAGAAAATGCCCTGGCCGGCCTCCTACAAAGATGTGTCATGAGTTTCCTTCACCAAATAACTCGTGTGACTACTGCTGTTGCAGAGACACAGACACTCATTTCTTCACCTCATTCAGCTCAGGACAGTCGCAAGTCTAATGGTGCCTTGCACTTGAGAGAGGACAAAAGCTGCAGCTAAGACATGGGGTTTGGCAAGAACCGTACCCCCTTCACCCTTCACGTATAAGGAAGGTCACCTGCAACCTGGCACCAAACACATCTTACTGGAGACACTCTCTCTAAGAGCAAAACTGGTCTGGTTCTTTAAAAGCTGTGATGTATGAGGTTACAGATATGATCTCATTCCAGGGAAAAAGTAAACCAGCCAAGGAGGTGCCGCAGACTCTCCATCAGGACTACCCCAATTCTGGGCTCCCGTAGAAGCAGCTGACTCTGCAATTCCTGTCCAGGGGACTGTGGCGTCTCGGGGTGACCACGGGCTCAGGGGCGCCAGGAGCCCTCAATCCCCATCACATCCCACCCGGCCCTTCAGCCCCCCCCGCCATGCAGCTGTCAGAAGGGTTTTGCTGTAAGTCAGCGTATCCGTTTCAACTGGATGATGGTTTAGTTTTGCTGGAAAGCTGCCCTTTCCTGTGTTGCTTGGCTCTCACAGAACAAAGCAAAAAACCCACTTGGATAAATAAAACCATCAGATCAACTTGTGCATTACCCCTCCATCCCCAAGGTAAATCCAGGGTGCGAAAATGAATGTGTGGTTTTCCTCCCATAAAAGGGAAGCATGTTTTCCTCTGCCTTAAAAAACAAAAACAACCTCTGAGAGCAAACACGTATCTGTTTGGTTTTAACTCTAAAACGGGAAACAGTATCTGGGCTTTTTGCACAAGAACATGCAGCCTGGCTTAGAACATTTACCACATGTGTATGGGTTGAAATGCTGAAAAGAAGTATGATTCGATTTTTTACTAACATTGACACAAAGCATTTTTTAAAAAAATATATAGATTTTATATTTGGTTTTCATACATGACCTCCACATAAAGCACTATTAATAGCAATTAACTTTTTGTATTATTGTGCAGAAAGCAATTACTGCTCTGCTAAAAGTACTTAAAGCACTAGAGAATTCTGATCCATTTACTAAATCAATTCCGGTTACCACAAAAGAAGAGCTAATGTGCTTCAGGACAGTCTTCTAACTAAGACAGAAAGGGAAAAAAAAAAGGGGGGGGGGGGGGGGTGTCGATATGACCAATGTTCTATTTTAAAGTGCATTATATTAACATTTCATCAGCATTTACAGAAATATGAACCCCACAACAGTGCCGGACTTCCTCAACTCCAGCAAACAGGGAATCACTCCTCCAATCACTGTTCACTCTCTCTCATGTACAAGTATGGAAACACACATTTCCGTTTTTATTGCATTTTGGCAGAAACCCGCTTTCTACGCAGAGTTTAAAAAAACTGCAAGTGGCTGCAGTGGCGAGTAGCAGCCAATATGTATAAATGGCTTATTCTGAGGAATTTCTGAAAGAGAAAACACTCAGTAGGTGCATTGTAATTAGTTGCTCTTTCTAGTTACCTCTTGACAAATGATGCATGTGGGTCTGGATGAGAGCCCAACTCTTGACCCATGCCACCACTACACACTTTAGTACTTCAAGCAGAAACCCCTCGCCTCAGCATTCCTTTCATTTTGTTTTTCCAGAAATGTGGTGCTGGTAAGGCACAACGTGAGAACCAGACATGATTAGCAAAGCTGGAATTCTTTCAGAAATGCTTCGTATAGCGATGTCCTAAATATATCCGAGGAAAGCTTCTTGCCTTCAATTCCTTTCAAACATGTAGCATGTTTTGGGATTGGGTTAAAGGACAGAACATGCAAATACATACAGCAAACATTGTTTCCACAACACTTAACAATACTGTTTGGCCCACATGTATAAGCCTCTCAGACAGAAGATATTCATGTGATCATTATTTTAAACATGGGAGATCATAAGCCTATTGAGAAATGCAAGATTTGCCACAAAAAATACCCTTAAAAAATAAACATTTTTTTTGGATAGCACTTTACTGCCCCCTTTTGCACTTTAACATTAGAACAGGTTTCAACATGAACATACATTGAGAAACACTGAAGATATGGGGTAAGAGGACGGGGCATCATGTTTACACACTAGCAGATTACCAGGCATTGCTTTGGGAACATGTCCACTCGCCTACAGGGCAAACAAATGAAACATCTAGCTTTTGTTGTCCCTAATTTTCCATGGAAGAGATCTGTTATGGATGGCTTAAATTACCATCTTCCATTTTAATCTGCATGTATATGGGCAACTGGGAAAGAAGGGGATATTGCTCATTAACTCTAGCTGTCTCTCTAGCACAATTTTCTAAGGCAAAGATCATCTGCAACTTGAATTTGGTTTTATTCATGAGGAAGAACAGAATGACAAAGGGCTTTCTAGTCTGAGGCCATTCATGTGTTAGAAATCCCTTAACTGAAAGGGTGGGTGTATCCTTCAGACGAAAACTTCACAAACTGGCAGGCAAGAATATTTTCATGAAAGGTGAAGACAAGAAGCCTAGACATTCAAATACCCTGCAAGCCTACAGGCATAAACCTGTTCTGCGACTCCACACTGCAATTACAGTCACTACAGAATCCATGTATGTCCCTGTGTGTCCACATATATCTACAAAAGGTAATAAATCTACAGTCTAGTGGCAAGCTATTTACAAAATACTAATTCATTATGACAGAGCCAGGAGGAGACCCATCCTGTCCCAACCCTCAGCTTCCATTTGACAAAGTCCATGTGCTCCTGTGTACACTTATATTTAAACTTAATCCATTTTCCTCTGTCATCCTACAATTACAATACAAGTCACAATAATATTAAATTTCACTGCCTACAGCATTGCACAATTGAACCATTACTGTAATGAAAACTGACTCCCTTTGATATTAACACTGGTGTTTTCTCTCATTTGCTAGCCATGAAATACAGGAAGAGACCAATGTTGTTTTAATTAAAGAATTGTTGTTCAAAATATGCTACTGGGAATATTAAAGTAGTTCTTTGCTCTTGCAGCAAAGATAATCAGGTATTTATACGGTTTGAGTTTTGAAAAACAGAAAAATAAAAAAAAGCTGTGCCATGAATTCAGTGTAATACAAAACCACTGCTCTACTTGATTTGTGCTCGCAGAGGCAGGGTGTGCCAAACCCAAGAAAGATGGTGCTTTATTGAAAAGATGCAGAGCAGTAGTTAGCATGGAACGGAAAGTCAAACCAAACCATGTGTGCTTCTTACACAAGTCGCTGAAGTCTTTACTTTTAGAAAGCTAACAGGGAGCAGCTGGCATTTGCCGAAGAACTACTTTTCAAAAAGGGCACTGTAAATCATAAGAAAGAAATAATAAAACCACTTTGTTCTGTTGCTGTGCTATTCTGTGCTCCTCTCCACCATTCCTATTGCAAAAACAAATATCTTCGTCAGCCACAATACAAGGATACCAACCAAAGTTTGCAGTCTTCCTTCTCTTAACTACAATTTGTTCACACCTGCACAGTCTTGTTCCAAGACATGCTCCAAGCAAAGTCTATAAAAGAGGGCGGGGACTGTCTTTTTACTTGAGGAGACATTAATAATCGGTGATTATATCTCAAATTCAAAGAAAAAATTTCAGCTGCTTTGCAGTTGTTAGAAATATATTATGGCATACCATTTGCCTGCATAAGTAAACACTGGAAGCAGCTTCAAGTTGTTAACTCACAACTTTCAGGAAAAGTTTTGCCAAATCAGTAACAGCGTTGTATGGCAAACCAAACCTATTCTGGTGAATCATTGTTATGCAAAGATTTTCAGAATCTAGTTGCAACTCTCTATCACTCCTACAATGCATCCTCTTTCTGTTCATATTAAAAAGACAATTTTCAGGTGAGAGAAAATGACCTTGAGCAAAAATCTGAGATGTGTCTGCACTGGCATCTCACAGTAAACCCAAGGTTCAACCACTCGCAAGTGTGGAGATCCTACGTGGTTACATCAAACAACAACTTTTCCACAGTTTGACCTGCAGAAGCAAAATAAAACTGGGTGGGCTGCTGCCACTTCCATGGCCACGGTAGTATCTGACCTACCAAGAACCAGCTTTTTGGCCCGCTGCAGGTCTGAGTCTCTCAGATTTAAGCCATGCAGACACTGGAGTAGTTGAAAAACTCCAGTAAAGGTCCAGAAGTGCATTCAACATTAGATCGGACATCCCTGCCCCGGGTGGAAGAGTCCATCGGGGGTGTTCAGCAGACTGCTGAGACGGTGGGAGCTCCAGTCACACAATCTTAACCCGCTGCCCTGTGCCTGGGAGACACTGGCATTTTGCTCAGCCTCTACCACAGCGAAGCTTAGCCCACACACCCGCTGCAAACCAGGTTATCTCTCAGGGGAGTAACCTAGGCTCTTGGGAACAGTCCGGTCACTCTCAGTGGAAACATGCTGCTGGTGGTACAGCAAACTGCAAGCAAAAGCACAGAAAATCTGCTTCCAGCAGAGCTATCGGTGCAGCCAGACCTCCAGGAGCTAAGTTGATGGACCTGCTCGAGCTGTCCCACCCGGCACAAGGGATCACCACTGGTACGGCTATACTGACTACTGACAAGCTACACTAAAATTAAGACTCTTTCCAAATGCAGACAGGCTTCTCACATCATTTTCTGATATATATATATACATATATACATATATACATACACACACACACACACATATATATATGTATAAAATATATATATAAAACACAAATAGAAATAAAATGTAAGGAAGCTGAAGAGAAATCTGTATCTGTCCAACCTCCAAAACCTTTTCACTCTGGCCTTGGTTCAGCACAGCTCACACTTAAATTCATCCCGCTTCAGCAAAAATACTCAGCATTCAGCACATGTTTAACACCAGCTTTTCCGAACAAGGACAGTTTCCTGAGTCAGGCCCTAGGAGCACAGCACTGTCTTGCTTGCCTTGCTGTCGCAGACCAATCCACAGAATGGAAAAGACTATAATAACCATAAATTTATGAAGATTTGACTTTTGTTTTTCTTGAAAAAGTGCCTGAAAACTGTCTGCTAGAAGGAACAACGATTACGACTGTAAATCGTCTCTTTTAAAATATTTATCATGCAGACCAGTAATCTTGCCTGCCAACATGACCTTCCCTGTTCAGATAATCTATGTAGCTTGGAAACACCTCTGAAAGAGAAAACCCAAAAAAAGCTAAAGGTCAGGTGTTGTGCAGTGATGAAGCTAGACTGCTTCTGAAATTAATTAAACATGAAGAAAGCAACTGAAGTGTGGGCAGTGAACGCTATGGGACTGCAAACCCTCAAAAGGAGTCACAATATTCCCAACTCCTAATTTACACTTTTACCCAGTCAGGTATAGAAACCAACTGTGCTGCTCGGGCAGTAGGTAAGCAGATGGCAAGCACCAGCAAAAAAATGAAAATGTGAAATGATGCACCACCCGAAGAGTCAGAAGCGCAGTTATGTGTGCTTTCACCAGTGCTTGCTGCAGAGGTTCCTCAAACAAACTGCACAGGTTCCTCAAACAAACTGCTTCAAACTTGCAGAACATCAAAAGCCAGATGGGTCTTTCTGAATGAATGCAGAGGCAAGGAGCCAGGATTCCCGTTTGCTGCAGAAATAGGCCTGGACTTGATTTGAGTCTTCTTAGCTCTGACAGACTGGAATCTGGCAGAACTCCCAATCCAAAATAAAATAGCTTTCAATTGCAACTGGGCTTTAACTAACAATAATAATAAATTTTAAATCCCTCTTATTAGCTTTAACATGCACTTCCCTTCACAACGCATTGTTCACCTTCCCCACCACTGTTCTTTCATTTGGGTACCTAAGTAAATGCACTATTTGAATAAAAACTAACAAAACTGTGAGAAATAATTTGCAGCATCACAGATTTTTCAGCCTAACATACCATTCCACCATATAACCTATCCTCCTGTGGAAGACAAGCCATATAATTTCTCATTTTCTGTTGACATGTGTAAAACCTGATTATGCTTTGAAGTGCACATAGCTCTGAATCCGACTAAATAAAGTTCTGTAAATCCTATTTTAGCTATTAACGATGAGGCATTTAAAAAGAACGTTATAAGGCAGAAAACACATCTCATAGTAATGTGTATGCCATACATCAGGAATGATTCACCTAGCAACATAATCCTCTACCAGACTTTATCTTTTTTTGGCTTGGAACCTACGTTTAAAACCAGAAGAAAGCATAGACTATTACATCAAAGTTTAAATCAGCTGCATTATAATTACCATGCTGATACCGCAATAAACACTGGGTGTTGGCTAGCCAGGATTGCCAAAAAAGATAGAGGTCCTGCCCTTATTCTCTGTCTTTGACAATGTATATAATCACATCAAAGGAAAGTTCTCTGCATCAGAGTTAATAGGAAAAAAAAACCCCAACAACTGGATGTTCTCTTTCCTTGGAAAAAATGATAGATTTTGTTCATTATAAGAAAACCAAAATTTTGCTTATAATGAAAAAACAACTATAATGTAAAGCCCTTGCAGGCTAACGTAATACTGAAATCACTGGAGGCATTTTCATGGAGCTGAACAGGAGCTAGACAGAAGCCTTGGACATGTTTATCTACTTGCAACTACAAGCACAACCTACTAAATGACATTTTTCAATATGGAATTTAAAATTATCTATCGCAATTTAAGCCTGCTCGAAGACTTTCAAAACTCAGGCTAAGATTAAACATGAATTTACAAGCACAACAAAGTAACGGAAAATAATTCAAAATGACACTGAGACATCTCAAGTTTAGGGAACTTCTGTGTGTGTGTGTGTGTGCCTTACGAGTCTAACTTTTGAAGATCTATCTGTCCTTGGGGGTAGAGAAGCAATGGCAAAACTGGTTTTTGCTCTGCCATTTTGTTTTCATACCTGGCTTTCAAAAACATGTTGAGTGCCATGTGCTTGTTTTCTCAAAGCCTCTCCACTGGTTTGGGTTTGGATTTTATTTCCCCCCTCCCCCCTAAACCAGGGAATGGAAGTGCAAATCGCAAAACTTCCACGTTTTAAGTATATTTTCGAGTGAGCGGTTTCAGGAGAGGGAACCTGCAGAGGGTTCTGTGTGGGAAGAAGAGGGAGACCTGGTGCTCACCACCCAGGATGGGCTCCATAAAGCAGCATCACCCAGTCCTTTCTGTGCCCCCACCAAACCTCCCCAGCCTTATCTGGTACATTTCTGAAATGTGACATGACAGGCAGGTTCGAAAGCTAAATGTAGGATAATGGTGGGCAAACAAAGGACATCGGTTTTTGCATTATTTCTTTAATTACTTTAACCCTTGTTCGAACAGAAAGCATAAGGCCAGGGTAATTCAGCTTCCCTCTTTGTCATTTGCCTGCCATAAATATGCACCAGTCTGCATTTGAAAAGCTGAAGGAGGCCGCAAGCTTGCTGGACATTTATCATGCTCTGTTCCCTGTTAACAAGCAAATACTTTAGTTGAATGGCCCATTAGCAATCATTGTCAAATGCAGAATGCAAGGTGCTTGGATGTGACCGGCCTGTAAATTAGATGAGGGTGCCCCTGCGCTTTGGAGGATTTCAGCAAACGAATCGGATCTTTTGATACAGATTTGTGAAGGTTAAGCTGCAAGAGAGGGAAACGTATCTGAGCACTTCAGGCCCTGTGTATTCTGCCAAGCTGTTCAGGTCCCTGTATGCACTTGTTTATTTTTCATTTGTTAAATCACATCAGCGTCAGCAGCTCGGCAGTTTTGGTTTTGGAGTTCCCTTTTCAGTCAAAATTGTGAAGCTTTCCAGCTTAACTATGGGGGACGATAAGAATGATAAATTCAAGCATGTAATTAACATCTTTATAAAAAAAAACCAAAACCAACACCTGAAAATGGAAAAGGAAAAAAAAACCCAACACCAAACCCCAAACTTAAAAAAAGTGCCCGAAACACTGCCAAACAAGCAGCATGAATTCCATTTTGCAGAGCTCATCGCAGGCTCATTCCCACTAAAGAAAGACACAACTGTTATTGTAGGCTTCAGTGTTTTTTTCCCCTTATGTCTAGACTCTGCCTAAGAAATGCAGAGTGCCTTCCTTCCCCCCCTTAGCAGACAAATGAGCAGGCAATAAAGTAAATATTTCTCGTTTGAATCGTACTCCTGATTTGCAATGTAATGCTTCCTTTAAGTTGTGGGTGTTTACGGTTGTCAGTTGGGTAGAAAAGCAAGTCTTAACTATTTAGAAGACTCTTTAAGAGGAAAGGCAAGAGAAGAAAAATCCAAGTAGCCGCAGTAGGAGGGTTATTTTACTACCTTTACACCTGCAGATCGCCTAAAATAAATGACAAAACAACGGCCAAATTGTCTGCGGATGAACTCAAGGGGCTGACAGCAAACTCATCCCAATGATTTTAAGCTGGAGGGGGTGGGGGGAGCAGGCAGATGCTTACCTCATTCATTTCTAGATCGCAGCCTGCCTTTTGGAAATAAATACCACCTAGAGACTAAGCCAGATCAATTTGGTTATCTGCCGTTTTACTGGTAAATAGGAATGGATGCTGGTTTGTTTGTGGGTTGGTTTGAGGTTTTTTTTCTTCTTTTATAATTTTGCAGGATGGGTAACACAAGAGATGCTGAAGTATCACCTGGCCAAGGCACAGACAATGCAGCGTGTTTATCCTTGCTGCTCTGCATTTGCTTTGCTTTGCATGGAGTGTGAGATGGAGACCACAGCCCGAAACACAGCTGAAATCAAAAGGTCTCTGTTCTCTTTCCAGATAACCCCAGTCCTACCTATCCCCTCTGCTCTCTGTGCCTTGCCAGCATGCTCCTGCCCGAAGCCTAAATAAATTAAGGCAACAAATCCCAAGTGCAGCTAATTCTTCAGAAAGGCAGCTGCTAGGGCAGGAGTTAAGAAGGGAAATCTTCCACACCTAACAATTGCAGCCATCTCAAGTTTTAATCGGGCCTCGTCTCGGCAGAGAGCGGTAAATGAAATCTATCTTTACCGTATTATACGCCACCAATGAGCAAGAACTGAGCAGCTTTTCTTTCCTGCTTTAACCAACCCAAGCCACAAGTAGGCTTTTCATACTTCCTAATCCCGGCCCCCAAGTTTTGTGCGCTTCTCACATAATACCTTACAGCCCGGAGCAAGGCCCTTAGTTTCTAACACCCCTTTCAGAGACGTGTCATTTCTAACATCAAGCTAATCTATATGTTGCCATGGCATCACCCTTTATCTGCCTTTACATCTTATGAACTGCATGGATTTACCACATTATTTTTATCTGAAAGACAGAAAATGGTGGTTTTATTGCCATACAATCAGATTACTGCTGCTAGTTTCTCTATGCCTTTTTACCATACTTCAATCAAAAGGGATCAGTTTCTTTATACTCTGCCCTTGATTTACATTACATCTGTAAAGACCTAGTCTGGGTTGTAATCCCCTTATTAACTATGACCAGGGTTGATTTGCCTAAAAATAAAAGCAAATTGTGTCAGACCTTTTCACTTTGTTTTTGATTCGGAACTACAAAATGGATTACTAAAGAAATCTTCAGAGTTCACACGGCTGGTATAGTACTGAATTTAAAATGAGAATTAAACAAGTTAAACATGGGAGCTGTGTCAACGGTTTACATTTTCCATCATGGGAGAAAGGCTGAACTGCGTTTGTCTTTGTGTTCTCTGGCTTTAAAGAGACAATGAAGCCACAGGAGTTTTTCCAAGCTCTTCTAACACTGTCCATTTGCCATCCTCCCTTCCCCTGCTTTTCATGCAACTCCCCCCCTCAAAACTCTTCCCCCTTATTGCTCCCTCTCCATCCCCCCAAAAAACTCCCCTCGCTCAAGACAACAGTGTTCTGGCTAAAAGTCAACGTTCTGTGGCACTGCATATTTTAATCAAAATATTTCAAGCAGTTTAACATTCCTATTTAAGTTTCCACAACGCCTCACAAAGAATGAGCTCATAAGCAAATACATGTAGATGTATGATAAATGACCAGAAAAACAGGTTTCTTTATGTCAGCAGCCAAGGCAGGCAGACATTAGGCACACATGAATAACATTTTAATCACTATTTTTTTTCTCAGAAGAACACTTTCTTTTCATTTGCAACAAGCAATTTCAAGTACTGCAAGTTGCGCGACACAGGAGGACCAGATCTCCTCTCCTTCTCTCAAAAAAAAAAAAAAAAAAAAAAAAAGGCAACCCTGTCTGTGGCTGCTGCGCAGGGTTGCAAGGCCTGTCTGCCAGCGTGTCACTGCAGCCACCTCAGGTCCTCCGCTGACTTCCCATTACAGGAACCTTGGCCGAATCTGAGATGATCCTGAGTGTCACACCTAAAGCAATGTCATCCCCTTACACCAAAAAAGGGAAGAGGGGTTAAAAAAAAAAAAAAAAGGCAACAAAAGGGAAAGGGAAAAAAACAAAAACAAAAACAAAAAAGGGAGGCATTCTTGTGTGTGGGAAGAGGGAGCACTTAAGTGATTTTTTTTAGCTTGACTTTTAGTTGCCACCTTTCTAAAGGCAATTACTTCATTAAACAAAGTGAAATAACGTAGCATAGCTTACAGATAACCTGCTTTAAGATAATTACTATAAATAATACAGCAATTATCTTCCACGTATAAAAGGCTGGGGAAAATAACCAGCTCAGGAATTCGGCCTTCAGTTTGTTCTGAATTCATTTTGCTAATTCACTCGTGCTTTGGAGACCTGACTACGAATGCCAGAGATATCAAATGGACTGGAAGCCACCACTGGCTCCTTGTATCAGCACGCCAAGTGTCAACAGCTATGTTTTGGGTACAATTTAGGAGCATGTGTTTAAATCATTTTAACCTTCCACTCCTGTTTCTTCAGCTTGAAGCTGTAATTGCTGAGGTTAGAAAGTGCGGTCCCATGACACAGGGCTCCCAAATAAATTCTTGTCTAGCTGTGAGCCTCCCAAACATGTTGTGAGATATCGTTTTAGCAAGCTCTTTGTGCTCCGGCTGGCTCGCCTGTCCTGTGAAACAACGGCTGTCCATTACCTACAGTTTATCATCCTGACAAAATGTGAGGAATGTGGATGTGAAAGCACTAACAATTCCACCCCTGGTGCTTTCTCCTTTTTTCTTCTCTATATTAAAACCGACAAGATTAACCCAAATGCAAACTGTGGAGCATAGTTCAAGGGGGCTATTCAATCGGCGGTGAATGTGCATTTGTTTACCTACAAAAATAAGAATTTCAGCTACAATGAGAAGCAGGCTAGTCTATATGCTGCTGAATAGAACATTTAACAGGGTCATCAATTGCAGTTTATTTTATCAGTTTCTGACATGTTAGCATTCATTCAGAGGCAGGCTGTGAAATACCCCATATATAACTGATTATTGGAGGGAGAGGAAAAAACAGCTATATAATCTAACTTAATCAGTGTCAAAGGCAGCACTTGTGAGGGTAACCTTCCACATGTCACTGAGGAGAACCGCTTTGCTCACCAGCCTACAGCACGCAAGGAATAGCGACTTCGAGTCATAAGCAACGTGGTTTTTTGAATGAGATTTCTCTCCCGTTTGACTAAAAAGCTCTTCGTAATACTACGTGCTGTCCTGTGTGTCAAAGGCGGTGCCGGGCCCTTGCAAGGTGAAACTGAGGTAATTCCTGCTATCTATATATACATTGTTTGTCTTGGCAGGAACAACACAGGCAGAAAGTCCCCCATTAAAAAGTGTCAACAGGAGTTAAGTCTACAGGGTAATTTTTGTCTGTGTTTTCAAGATCATGAGATCTAAGCTTCTTCAGATGAGAAGTCTGTAAAGTCTACCAAAACCATCTGCAACAATGAAGTCGCGGGCATAACTATTTTATATATGTCACTCAAATCTTGTGATACCATGGCGGCAATAAAAGTAGATCTCTAAAAGGGGAGAGAGATGAAGGAACTGAGGAGGGAGCTTTGTGTTCAAATAGCTACTGTGTGCTCTCCATCTCAGCCACCTGCTAGAAATTATAACCTCTAAACTTCAGTGCAAAGCCAATTCAGTTCATACATTCACCTTAACCTAGAATTTATTATTTCATACTTTATATTAACCTGACTAACAACTTTTCCCAGCATTTAATTGCCTACCTGTACAGGAGATTTATGTGTTGAGGCTTTCAATAGAGTTAAATGCACAGCTTCCCTGAATAAATTAACCAGCACCAAAGATAGTTATTATTTCAGACCTAGGAAGGAGCTTTGTTATTATATTACGCCAAGATCCATTCAGCAGCTTATTTCTCAAGCTAGCATCCAGAGTGAGGACAACCTCGTCTAGGGAGAAATTATTCGGTATCCTTTAGGCAAACAATTGTGACAAGAATTAGTAAGAAATCCTGCTCTGAGAAGTGGAGCTGTCTCACCGGCAGCAATATCGGTAATGCATTTGTAAGCTTCCTCAAACTACAGGCCTCCAAGTGGCCTATAAATCACTAGCCCCAGCAATTGAAAAGACTAATTTTAATAGTGTACTTCTTCACTGCGGTGATTAAGCCTCAATGAATCACTCAAGAAAACTCAATTACATCAACAGCACAAGCTATTTTTAAAGCACGCATTTAAGTTGAAAAAGTAATTAGATATTATCATTAGATCTACCATTAACAACATTCAAACTTTTTTTTTTTTTTTGGGTAATCAAATAGTAAAGAATTAGCCAAATGAAAACACAGCTCGTACTGGGGGCAAAGGAAGGATATCCCCAGGCTCTGTAAGATAGGCTAAATTCAGGCTGCCGGGACGGACACTCGGCTTTCACTGCTGGCTAACGAAAGGTGAGCTACAGCCGGTCGGGGCCGGCAGGGGAGCGGCCGCCGGGCTCTTCTGCATTGGAAGAGCGACCTCTGTGGGCACAAACCCATCACGGGACGGGGACGCAAAAGCCTTCCTCCTCCTCCCCTCCTCCTCCTCCTCCACTCCCTCCGAGGCCGAGCCGAGCCTGTTTTCCACCAGCGCAGCAGGCCCGCCAGCCCAATGTAGCTCCCCCCACCCCCAGTATCCTTTGACTTTCGAGAATTCAAACAGCGTTATAAAGCCCGCTTTATAACCGGCCAGGTCGCTTTTTCTCAGATGATGCTACCTCTTACTTTAAGTCAAAGAAAAGCTTTTAGCTCTGCAGCATCCTTAAAGCGCAGAGCCGGAGACTGGAGGTAAACTGTGGTTTTATTTCAACTGCCTTCCCACCTGGTGCATGTATATAAAATGATCACTTGTCACGCAATGCTAGGAATAAAAACACTGAACTGAGCAGTCTGCAGCATTCCTGTCGGCTTCTTTTTGTTTTTTAAATAAATATCGGAGAACTTTTCTGTAAAGAAATCTCACAGATACACAACAAATATGCTCATTATTGAAAAACACTGGCAAGAATCTGCAGGGTTTCCCCCTCCCCCTTCCATTGGAACAATGACTGTAACACAAGACTACTTGATAAACTTGAGATGCAACTCCTAATTTAAACTTTTAAATTGCCGAACTCCTGGAGATCCTGCCACCTACACAGAATTAATCCCTGATCCAGGAAACACTCCATTCTTCTTGTCTCATCACCACCTAACACTTCCTTTAAAAAAGTCCCTCGGGAAAACAAGACGTGCACTTACTGCATTTAATAGGAAATTCTAAACTCAAATATTACAATGCATATGTTTCGCTTTTTAAATACATAAAATCGAAGATACAGCGTGAAGGAAATAATTTTAACTGGTTTCTGGTGTAAAACTTAGGACAGACTTTTTGTTGCTGTCGTGTTCTTTGCGTTCTAAAAATGGTGGGTTTAATCGCAAAAGTTCAAAGGATTTCACAACTGAACAAAGCCAACTTTTATTTTGCATGTCAGGAAAAAATGAAAGAGGACAAAAAGAGAAGTAGAATGAGTTTTTCCATCACTGCCTCAGACTTCTCTTTTAGAAAGACGGCCCACTTTCCAAAAAGTTCCTCTTCCCAATAGCAATAATTTTGCATATTTGAATAAAGGAGTTTTTAAAAGAACACGCTTCGATTTTAAGAATGTGCTTTGATAGTGAAGTCCTGGGAACGCATGTACTTTTTTGCCTGGGTTTGTTAATGAAGAATGACACTAAATGGTCGTGTGATGGGTAATGCTTAGTTCATTACTCACTGACATGTGCCTCGATACCATCAACTCCACAACCAAATTTAGCCCTGTTATAAGCAGATGTAACTTCGCTGGAGTCAATGGGATGAGTTTGCATCTGCAGACGGGAGAAGTTGAAGAGGATCACCCTTTTCCTGGCAGCCCAGAGCGGCACGGCTCCGCCAGCCTCCGCCGCTGCTCCGACCCCGGGGGGAGGCGGCGGCTCCGCGGGAGAGGAGCCCGGACGCCCCTCCCGCCCCCCGCAGATTTCGTCCCCAAGCCCCCCTCCGCCGCCCCGTCCCGCCTCTCTCCCTCCCCTCCACCGCTTCTCCCTCCCCCGCCCCCGGGACCCTCCCGCCGGTGGGAAGCGACAGTGGGGCATCTCGGCCGTAACACGGCCCACTCGCCCCAGGGGAGCGCCAGATCCGGCTCCATCCCGGGCTGGAGCCCCCTGTCCCACCCGCGGTGCTCCGGGCGAGCGCAGCACCGTCCCGTCCCCCGCACCCCACCCCGCGCAAGCGCCGCGGAGATCAGCGCCGAACCCCGGGGGAGGCATCCGGCTGAGGAGTGCTGGATACTTACTTGGGGTTGGAGGAATTCCAATATATGGGGTCTAAAACGAGGGACCTCGCCAGAGCAGTTCTGCATAAAAACACCACGACTCCCCAACAGTACTTCCAGGCGGAGGCGTCTCGCCTCCGCGCTGCCATGGTCGCAGGCGGCACCGAGTTCTTCCCCGGAGCCTCGCCAACTCCGCCGTGCGGCTCCCCCGCACCTGAGCGGCAACAGTAGGGTAGGTGTCCGGTATCCCAACGGCCGGGACGATTGATAGGGAAGAAAGAATAATTATTTTTTTTTAAGAAAAAAATATTCAAAATCACACGCGAAGGGTCGACGATGCACTTGGCAACAAGCAGATCTACTGAGTCATGTATGCCACTCGCATGTAGGAAATTCTCCTGCGAGGTACGATCCAAGCTACCTCCGAAGTAATAACAGCAATAACAAAAAATACGCAAACGCCTCAGTCCTTCCTCTCAGTGGGGGTCTCCCAGCTGCCTTGCAAAATGCCACTCAAACTGCCAACTCCCATTTGGATCCAGTGCGCCATACACGTTCACAGGGTCTTAAGGCTCGCGTGAAGAGGAGTTAAAAAAAAAAAAAAAGGAAAAAAAAAAGGTAAAATTAAAGAAACGGTGGTGGGAGAATAAAGAGGTTAGGGGATAGTGACACAGCCTCGGCAAGAGGCTCCTCCTGTGTGTGTCTCTCACTGCTCCCTGCAGTTTGCAATCCGCACAGGCACCAACCCGGGTTGTTTCGGGGAGCTCGGAAGCAACCGCGAGTCAATAAATCCACTCCGAGAGTCAGCTCTCCCGGTCCCGGGGAGGCGCATCCGCAGGGCTCCGGCTTCCCCCGGGGGTGCTGCTGTCCTTGTTGCCGGCAAAGACCCCGGAGCGGAGCAGGGCAAGGAAGAGGGGACGAAAAAAAACCCAGTTAAAAATAGAATAAAACCACAAAACAAAACAAGAAGGGGGGAGGTCGCAGCGTCAAAACGTTCCTCTCTCTCCCGTTGCGCGATCCGCAGTGCGCGCCACAGCGTCAGGAGGAGGAGAAGAGGAGCCGGGCGTGGGACTTGCGCCGCCGCGTAGCCCAGCGCGGAGGCGAAAGAAGGAGGAGCGGCGCCAGCCGCGGCCGATCCCACCGCGGCGCCTTCAACCCGCGGCGACGCTGCCGCTCTGCTCCCGCTGCTGTTGCTGCTGTTGTTGCTGCTGTTGTTGCTGCTGCTGTTGCTGCCGCCGCGGCGAGTCCACGGCGCAGGAGCGCGGCCAGCGGCAGCGCGCCTCCGTAGCCATATAAGCGCGGCCCCGCCGCCCCGCCGCCGCCGCTCATAGGGCCGCCGCCGGGCCGCAGCGCTGGTTGGGCGCCGAGCGTGTCACTTAGCGCCGCCGCCGCCGCGGCGGGCGGGGCCCTGCCGAGCCGAGCCCCGCCGAGCAGGGCTGGCAGGTAACATCCCCCTAGATCCCAGCCCCTCAGCGCCGCCGGCGGCGAGTTGGGGTGAGGGGGGAGCCCTAATCTCGCTCTTAGTCACGCAGGGGCTGGGCGGGAGGCTCGGCTGGCCCACGCGGGGCGAGATCATCGGGGGGAAAAATATAAACTCAAATAAAATACACGTACCCCTTTGCTAAAATCGAGCGCTTTTCACGTACGGTGTTGTTTGAAGAGCGGACAGCAGCAGCACGGCCGGGGGGCTGCCCGGGAGAGCAGAGCCCCCTCCGCGCCGCTGCGCGGGGCTGGGTCGGGTCTCCAGTTGCGCGGAGCGCCGCGCGCAACTTTCTGCGGCGTGGTCCGCCGTGGGAAGGGGAAGCAGGAGGCCCTCCCACGCTGGGTCCCGGCTGGCCCTTGCCACGGTGTCCCTGAGTTTCCAGAGTTTATCTGGCTGCGCGACAATTAGCCACGGGCCGTCCCGAAATAGGAGTTTGGACAAGCTGAGCCCCTTCAAAGGGATGCGGAGCGGCGGGTAATTTAGGGGCGCTGAAATGGGGTGAGGGTTTCCTCTCCCAGCGATCGCTCAGCGCCTCTTTGTTCCCTTCCAAATGTGTTTGTGTTTTTTTTTTTTTTCCTTTTCTTTTGAGGGGCGTAAGATTTTCAGATCCTGTTCTTTTTCACATCCCGCGTATCTCGCCGGCACCCGGTCCTTCTATTTCGTTTTATCATTAATTTCTAGCCAGAGCGGGCTACCTGCGGAGAGCGCTGGAGTTGTTTCCTCTGCGGCTCCGGAGGGATCCCCTGGGTGGCGGCGAGTGCGGAGAACGCCCGTGGGGGTCGCCTTGGCCCCCCGCAGGCGCGCCCGCCGCCGCCGCGCTCGGTGCCCGGCGCGCCCGGCTCCCGCGGCACTTTCCACGGGGCCACAGCTCCCACTAGCGGCCAGCTCCAGTCCTCCGCGCGGCGGGGAGGAATTGGGGGAAGCGGGTCCCCTCGACTGTCCCACTCTCCCTCGGAGCCTCCTTCGCGTCCTGCCTTGCCCGGAGCCTACGTGGTTCCCCCGACAAAGCCGCGGGCCGGTGCCACTGCCCCGGGTGGTGGCACCGGGTCGGGGAAGGCGGCACAGGCGGACGGGCCGCGCCGAGAACTGTACCCCGGCGAAACACCGGTGGTGTAGTGCCCGGAGTCGCTCCTGTAAAATGAAGGGGGATACCGAATTTCATCCAGAAGGGATTTGTTGCCAAAATAGTATCTGCAGAAAGGATTAAAAGTTAAATCCCAAGAAATTGAGGCGCTTTTTTTCTGTCATTTTACTACCTTTTAGTTAAGGCAGGCAAAAGCACATGCTACAAAATACCGCAATGAAGAGCCAATCTCGCATAATTTTATTCCCGAAGAAACATGGCCATTTACTTAAAAATCTGGTTAGTGGTGGTGCTCGTTCGGCTTTTAGACGAGCGCGAAGAAGCCCTTATAAGGAAAACGGTTGGCACTATAATTTATTTCCCTGATCAATCTGGAAGAGAATGATCGCTTTCCTCCCTCTTTTTTTAACAAAACTGGTATTTCACCACCCTGCCTGGCGGAGACAGCTCCTCCCGCTCGCAACAGAAGGGAGAGGAGATTTGAGGCGCGCTCGATGCCCCATAGATTTTGTGTTAATTATGCTTGGTAGTTCTCTAATGAAATCCACCACTCAAGGAAACAAGGAAATCAGTTTGCTTTTCACACAAAACATCGAATACGTTTTAAGTAAACTGCTTAATTAAATTTAATTTGCAGTGAGGAAGGAATTGCAGATCCGGCGACGCAATTTGGTGGAAAAGGAGCTCATTCCCAGGACGGAAACTTAGCACTCGAGTGGTAGACAGAGATTGGGTATCTATGCACATCGAGGGGCATCAAAGGAGAGCTTCGCCAGTGAGGGGAGGAAAGTACTTAATTATTAAACTTTTAAACAAATGTGTGGTGTGTATCCAGTCGTGAGCCAATGTAAACGGTGAGCCTGATAAGTGCTTCTAGCAAGAAACGTGTAAAATAGCTTTACCTCAATTTTGTGATGGTGCTGCTTCTGTTTGTTTTGAAGCAAAAGGTTACGAGCAGTGTTTTGTAAAAGCTGTGAGTAAACCGTGACCTCTAACTCTCCGTATCCTTGCTTTAAGTAAACCAGAGGAAATGAAGAGCCCTGGTATTGTCTGAAAATATCCTCACGTAGCTAAATATATCACTCGACTTCTATTGTCCAGCGGCTAATTATTTTACGTAAATACAGCTGTTTTGCTCTGCTTCCCAGCATCCTATTGATGCGCACTGCACGCTTATAGAAATCTGCGTTAATAAAATCACTTTTAATTGAGAACCTAGGGGAAAAAAAATGGAACTTATCTCCGAGAAAACCCAAGCAACAAAGGTTAAGTTATCCAAAGAAATGCGGGCTGGGTGGCTACTCCGCTCAGGCCACCGATCCGGCGCCGGTCCTCGCGGCTGGGGTGGGGGCGGGAGGTGCTTTCCGCGGAGTTATTTGCGGGGCCGGGGCCCGGGCGGGAGGCGGGAGCTGAGGCCAGGCGCGATCGGGCGGCGCTCGGCGGGGCCGCGGCGGTGCGGAACCCCGAGGTGTAGCCGCGGTGCAGCCGCGCTTTCTCCTCCTCGCCGTCCCCCCGCCGCCCACTGCATCGGTCTCCAAACTCTCTCTTCTCGCATCCAAGGAGCAGCAGGGATCGCTTCCGACACGGAGGAAACGGTGAGAGGACTGGTTGGGGACCGGGGCTTAAGGGCAAAAAAAAAGCTCGCAAACATTGGGAAGTTAGCGATCGGCTTCGGCAGCAGTTAGCGGCTTCTCCGGGGGGCTATTTTCAGGAGGAGGTCCCGGCAGATATTTTGGGCTTCGCAGAGAACGCGGTTTCCTGGCAAACTCGCAGGGGACCGGTTTCAGAGGGGAGGAAATCCTGCCGCGGCCGTGGGAGCGGCGCCGCAGTCTCCCCGCTCCCGGGCGGCCCGGCTCGGCGGGCTAGAGCGAATGGACGGACGGACCGACAGATAGATGAGCTGGGCCAGCGAGCAGGTGAGAGCTGCCTTTCGCTCTACCTTCCGGGAAACGCCGTGACTCTGCCATTTGCACTGCTTAAATCTTTATTTACTGTACCTCAGCCAGCTTTAAAGCAAAAATTGGGTTTGCTGCTGAATAACCTCTTTCGGCTTGTTTCCGACAGTGAAGTGGGCAATAATTGCATAGATACTGGCTCTGATCCTACGAAATCTACAACAAAAAGGCAGCAAATCTGACAGGGATCAGGATCAGGCCCACAATCCCCGATTCTCTCTTAAACGTCGGCAATGAGAATACATGGGACACGATTTTTATTAAGTGAGAAAGCTCACCATCATTCATCATTACTTGAAAAATTACCAATTTTCAAAGTTGAAAAGAGATAACTCAGTACATACAATTACTGCTAAATTTAATAAAGACAAATGACCACACGATTGATGCTTACTGACTTAAATGGACTGTTTACTGTTTGTACAAAAGGCCAAGTGTGTCAGACACTCGAAACAGCTCATGAAATATCATTCACACCATAACAAAGTATCTTCTGCACTTATGGCAGAGTGAATATACATCTAAATGTTAATTTGTCTTCTCCATGTCTGTTTTATAACTGCAATTTTGGTTAACCATAGCTTCTTAGAGAATTAGCTTGGTTCCTCCTAAATAAGCAGCCTTGCAATAAAAATCAGGAAAGAAGCCTGTACATCCTAACTATGCATTTTAATTCTCTGGCTTATTTTTATGTCAGTTCTCAGTATCACTGTGTGACAACATTGAATTCTTACGTTATTTTGTGGTCTGCGATGAGTTATGTGAGGTAGGAAATAACACCCGGGACCAAACCTTTGCTACACCACCAGCCTTTTGTAAGGGTGTATGCCCCCTTGTGAGAGCTGACTGCTGAGCCAGCCTGACCCTTGTTTCCACCTGTCAGTCTAGGAAAGACAATCGGAAGCTTTAGGTTGTTCAGTACGGAAATGCCAAGACTCTTCACTTCAACTCTTCAGTTGGCTGACAGAACAGCGGGACAGGAAGGGAGAGGAGGGAACACTGAATCGCATGCATTTGGTGTCACTAGCCTGAGAACGGAACAGAGGTGTGTGACAGTCATGGTTCAGCTCCAGCTGGACCGGCCTCTCGATCCAAAACCGCACCAGCCTGGGCACTTGGACCATATTCTCCTGTCTTGGAACAAGCCTTGGACACACAGGCAGCTCCACAGTCTCTGAAATAAACCAACTCTGCAATGCAAACTGAAAAGTGTCTATCAACTTGAGTTTCACCTGAACTTGAATCAAGTTGAGACCCCTCAATAATAGAGCTCATAATTTTCCTCCTGCTTGCCAAAGGGATAACACATCCCCAAATATTCTGAAAATGTTTAACAGGACACTTGATGCAGTTAAGAGTGAATCGCAACCAACACCTTCATATTTGGTGTAACCGCAAAAAATGGCACAGAAACTTGAAACAACTGTGAAGAGCATCAGAAAGCGAGATTTATGATTTTTAAGTCAGCAAGGGTGACAGACAGAGTCAGGTGTGTGAGGTGGCACAAAACTTGAGAAAAAACACAACACAATGAAGACAGATCCTTTTCTTTCAAGGCAAGATAGAAGCAGATGAAGTATTGATACTTTAGCGAGGTAATACTGACATATCCGTCTATACGTAGGTATGCAGTTGCTTGGCAGCTTAAGACATCTCGCCAACCTAATTGTCTCCGCTTTGCTAAGCTTCAAGGACAGCAGCTCTCCAATACAATTCATAGCAGTCAGCTTTCCGTTTGTGCTTGGAAAAACGATGATAATGAACAAGGGAAGTTCAAAGGGCAGTTCAACAAATCTCCAAAGTAACAGCACACTGCTAGGATACTGCTCTAAGGCCTTCCACTCTCTCCTGCCTCTGCCAGATAGATGCATTGTTCGGTATTAAAATAGTTCTCTGGGACATTTATGAATAGGGGTTGGGAAAACTTAAGATCTCTTCTGTCATGATATTGGAGAAATGAATACTGTTCAAGGTAGGCAACAAAGAATACCTCCCTGTCTCCCTGGGTGGGAAGGGAAAGGGGGAGAAGCAACAACACAAAAAAAAAAGCAAACCCCAAAAACAGAACCAAAAAATTATCTAACCAAAATTTGAAGTTGAAACTTCAAACCATGATGAAATGAAAACTAAACATCCAGCACAATTTCTAACAGCAATTTCTCTAGGTAACTTAATATCCTTGTGTAGATTCCACCCCCTGCCAAGCTCATACTCAGTTTAACTACTACCTGAATGTCAGTCTACCTGCTTTGCATTAGATGGGTATCAAAGTTTTAAGGCAATATAAAAACATCTCAAGTTCTTATCATCAAATGTCAATTTCCTCCCCCACTCCCAAACTGGGTGCACACCTCTATTTTCCTAGAAATCAACAGTAGCCTTGAAGTCCTACAGTAATTTTAAAATGGCAGAAAACCCTAGAATAATGCAAATGTAACAACCACCCACAACAGGTCTACAGAAAGCTAAGTACAGAATGCTTTAGGACAGTAGAAGTGGTTTCTACCAACTGAACTTCTGCCCCAACAAAAAAAAAAAAAACAAACCAGCTGCTTTACTTTTTTTTGAGGGCAGGGGGAAGGAAACACAGGTATGGAGGTGTGGAAAGGTAAAAGGGGTGATCTAATTGCAATAGGACAGTTTGTCTATACAGGAATTCTAAAGGCGCGATTGAAAATAACCTCTTAAAGTCTAAGCCTACATGATGCTAAACGTAAAGAACAGATGCTGCTGTTCAGGAGCAAGTTAGTGATGTAGGACAAAATGCTTGATACCACAGCTGCACGTATGAGAACTTAAGCTTTTTGCTTTTAGAAGAGGAAACAAAAATGCATAGGTCTGTTTCGAGTATTGACTTTTAATAGCTTGTTTCTCATAAGGGAACAGGGGGTGTTTTCTGTTTTAGAAATACAGGTATCAGTTGAGCTTTAAATACAGCCTGCTCCTGCCAACAGGTCATGTACATGATTTATTTGGCTTCAGTTTTTGTTTTTATGCATTAAGCAACCTTCAACCTTCTTTTGTAATACAATATATAGACAAATTTAAGTACAGTAATAGTGTAGGTATGTCACTGTCTTCACATTTCTCTTGACATACTGGACAAAGCGATACACATCAGTTTGCCCACAAGCCCAGGTTTCATGCAAAGCATGCTGAATACTGCTTTCTGAGGCATATTCAACTTGCTCCCACGTTTAATTTGCCAAATCGACAGAAACAGATCCTTTGGAAATATCAGGACTTACTTCCAACTTTGTCCAGCGACATTCAAATGCTCAGGCAACTACTGGTAACTCTCATTTTATGGTTACTACAGATGTTGCACGCTGACAGGAAAAAAAAGTTTTAGAACTGGACAAGCTATAGTAATCAAAGTTTTTGGTAGAAGAATTACATACAAAAAAGGGACTTTTATATATATATAGATTTCAATCTGTAGTCTCGTTTTTCAAAATAAAACCTGTATATATAAATGGATAACATTCAAGATCTGTATATGAATAACAGTTGCTTTCTGGCTAAAAACAATATATTTAGACAGAATCTCACTTTCTGTTTTTCACTTCAAGTATGCTAGCCAGTCCAGTCCTTTGGGAAAAAACCTTCCATTTTTAAATCCTTTAGGATCCATCAGATTCATCATATGGCAATGACCTTAATTTATACAATACACTATATTATGAGGTGAACTCAAGGGGTTTAGATATCGAAGTATTGGTCTGGGTGCAACAGCCAAACAGCTGTTTAAACATGATATTACAGCTGAAGTAAGTCTCTGTCAGAATAAAAACCAACATTCATGGAAACAGCAGCAGCCATCAAAAACATTCACAACTGCAGGGATTTTTTACTGTGTGTAATTTTGCATTATAAGTAGGAGAAGCCACAATAGTTTAAAGCAAAATTAAAAAAGTACCACTATAGCCTTGAATTTAATAATGTGAATCGTCACTCTTACAGCTGTTTATAGAAGTGTACTAAAAAAATTTACTTAAACATATGAATTTAAGACTTTCACTTTATTCAGCAAATTGGTTTATTTACACAATGGGGAACGCTGGTTGAATGCTGTCAATGTAATAAAAACAAATCTAACAGAGACAATACTGAACTCTCTCTATGTATTCATAGCAGAAATGACAAACTATTTCCTTACCTGTATCAGGAACATCAAGCGCAACAATGGGACAGTATCATAGGACACTGATTTAACAATAAACCACAGAGGTCCAGTAATACTATGGCAATTTACTCATGTATTTACTGACTTTAAAAAAAATAATTAAAAGTCAGCAATACCCAGTATAAAGTTCTGTCAATTATCAGAGTCAAACTCTGATGAGTAGGTCAGTAAAACCTTATCAGATCATCCACAGTTCATAAAGTGACCTGATCTGCTTCAGACCACTAATACAGAAACAAAATTGATGAGAATAGACTACCCTCTAAAAGGCAACAATGATCTGATAAGGGTTTAACTTAATGGAAGTTTAAAAAAAATTAAGAATTGCAGAGCACAGCCCCTATTAGAACAAGCTAACTTTCCAGACTTTCAAAAAAAGACAAAAAAAAAATTTGAGAGAAAAAAAAAACCCACTTCAACATGAAGCTACCATACAAAGTTGTTGTGTTTTTTCTTTTTTTTTGTTGGTTTTTTTTTGTTTGTTTGTTTCTTTTACGAGTTCAGAGTTGCAATTTAATCCTGGCTTTTTAGTGAGAAGGACAGTTTTGGCCTAGACTTTCCTTTGCCCAGGATAATTTTTTGCTCTTCCTTTTGCTGACGTTGTCTCTCTTGTTCTAGTTTCATCCTCTCCTCATGAATCTTTCTTTGTTCTTCAACAATTTTCAATTGTTCTTCAGCCTGTATATGAAAATGGCAGAATTTAGGCCAGCACATTTTGTAGTCATGAAAGCAATTTACAAGTCCGTATTAACTTCCAAACAGGTCCGATCCTGCACAGGTATGTAAGCAGTTCTACCTGAGCTAGATGCCATAATTGGTTTCAGCGAAGCTATTTACAAAATGGTTATTTGAATGGAGTTCAGAAGAAATACCAGAAAGTTTCTAGAGCTAACATATCAAAATCTTGACTGCTTACATGCAATGATTGCTTTACAAACACATAGATTACATTTTAAGTAAGGAAGTCAGTGCATATATAAAGCAATTCCTGACACCTGTCACGTGTCAGATGAAGGGACATTATAATGAAGTAACAGACCATCAGAGGTCTCCACGCTCCAAAACCCATCTAAAGCTTCCTTCTAATTCAAAACCTTCTTTATTTGATTTGTAACAAGTCAATCCTTAAGTCGACTTACGTTTCTTACAGCTCTTCCAGCGGTCTTCTAAATGCGATTATTTTGTTCATTACATCAGTTAAAACTTTTAATTTTGTATTTGTCCCACTTCCAGCATATAAGGTTGAGAAAAGGGTAAACCAGAAGGAGATCTAAAGCAGATGTACTTCAAGAAAATGGTTTTAAGAAGCACCATCTTTAACTGAAACCAACAGAGTTCAATCTGGATTTAGAAGCTTAGTTTGCGTTGTCATTAATTGATTAGAATCAGCTAAATCATACTGACTGTTCTTATTAGGCAGGCACCTACTTCAACAAGCTTTGAGACCAATGTAAGGCAGACTTTCATAACTTAGATATGTCTTAAGCTTATGCTGAAGGTCCCTTTCAGCACTTGTACATCACCACTACACTAGTCTTGAATCCAGTTTGTACTTGTCCTGCTCGACAGAACAGTCACTTCTATTCTAGAAGTTGAACTTGTTCACAAACTTACTTCAACCTTCCCTGTGAGATATCGTTAAAAAACGTACTTTTTAAATTCCAAAGACAGCTATCTTCCTCGAAATTACCTGCATTTGAACTAGGTTTTCAGACTAGCGTTACTGCTAAGATTTGGTCTCTTACACTCACGGGAACGAGAGCAACACTACTGACATAACCAGCAGCGGACAAGTTCCAACTCTAGCAAGGGTAGATTTGTTTATTTTAATTGTGCTGCAAATCAGGCAGCGGGACCTGTATTCCCCTACAGAACGGTGAACTACATCTTCACATACCAGTTTAGCTTGTGCTTCTGCAATTTTTCGATTATTCTCTTCTAGTATTCGCTCTAGTTCCTCACGCTTTGCACGCTCTTCTTCCTAAAGGGGAGGACAGGGCAAGATGTTAGTAAAGTAAAATACTCATTTTTGCATGTTCACTAATCTTTCTCAGAATTCTTCTGTGAACTGACTTAAAGTGGCAGCTTTACAGCCACCTATTTTGTCTCACAACGGTAAATTGTGCAGCCACTAAAACTGGTTTCTAGTACTCAATTTACATCATCCCGCCCAGTCCAAACAGCAACCAACTAAACCCTCCCTAATCACAGAATCCTGACAGTTTATTACTAGAATTTTAAAATCACACAAATCAACAAGGACAACTACAAAAACTGGATAGTATTTACCAAATTAAAAAGTAATATAGAAAATATAAATAAAGTGAATAGTTTGTCTCACCAATTAAGTATACCTACGTATTCTTTACCTATACTCCTTTAATCAGCATTAAAAGTTGAATATTTACTGTCTTGTCCAGTGTCCTGCAGAGTGTGCTCCTCGGCTGCCATACGCGCCAGCTTCCTCTTTAAAATGATTTGTACTGTTAGCTTGGCAATACCTGCATCAGCAGCTCAACCATTTATAAAGAAACAACATACAAGGAAGGCTGAGCTGAGGAATGCAGATGTTTATGATAAGAAGGAACAAAAATATGTAAATCATTCCTAAGGCAAACAATTAATAAGAAAAATACATTTACTGTTAGTGAAAAATACAAATGGCAATCCATACTTCATGGAGCTATGGGCTTCTTTCATGGGGAAAATGGACTTAACATTCAATATTGTGACAATTTTTAGACAGCTGAAACTGTCACTTGCAGTCTGAACTTGGAATTCAGGAGTCCAGGGAAGGTAAGATCAGGAAATAGAGCCTTGTAATTGTTGTTTTCTTGGTGAATTTTATGGAACTCTGTTATGCAACTCATAAATATGAAGACTGCGTGAAAGGTTTTGAGGTGTTTCAGTTCACATAATATATATCCGAATTATTTTAATATTTGGAAGATTTAAAGTTAGCCAGAGGTTTGTGTCTGTGTAAGAAAAAAAAGTTAATATGAACAAAGCAAGCATATGAAGAGAAAACTTCTTACTATGACTAGTAACCAGCTACTAGCTAGCACACTTCACTCCAGGCATGGAAGTTTATTCTGCATTATAAAGAACGGATGGGACTTCACATCACACCGACAATAGCAAAAACACTTTTAAAAGAAACAGAAAAAGTTATCCTTCTGATCAAATGAAAACCTCTATATGTGAAAAATTTGATGACTATAGACATCTAAATTCAACTTAAATTCTTTCACAGTAAGGTTTAAATTTGCAAAAGGAGTGTAATTTAATGTTCTCAATATTTGTTGTAACTTAAGTGTTCTTTTTTTATTATTTAATTTAAAGATATTATGTGTCAGATAAGTCACACTTAATATGCAGGGGAAAGCTTCATTGCTACTGTCTTTCTTTTAGTAAGCCAATCAAAATATTAATTTAAAACAAAACTGTGTACGACGTACAGAGTGAAAAAGGCATTTGAGACTTATGACTATTTCGCACAAATCTCCTTTACAGTTTATAGTTTTATCTTGAAATTTCTGGATCCTGGAATGACTGGTGCAGGCAGACATCAAAGCCTTTAGTAGCAAATTACTGTCTCACAGAAAGACATTTTCAGCTTCTGCTCCAGCTGCTGATTTAAAAAAAACAACAACAACAACAAAAAAAAAAAACCCACAACCAAAAAAACAAAAACCCAAGTCACATTTTCAGCTTGACTTCAGACAAGGGCAACCTGCTCTTTTGTAACTTCTAGGGAAAAAAAAAAGGAGTTGTTAGTAGTTATTAAAAGTGGATATAATGATTTGGACATAGATCCTTCGTGAAGACGTGGATGGGCTTATGCTCGAAGTCCCAGAATTAGTCCAATGTACGCTCAAGGAAAACATTCATTTTAAATGAAGAGTAAGAAACCTATTTGTTAAAGACAGGTACTGCAGCTCACTGCTGGACCCTGCTTTTTGCCTAACTGAAGGCAAAAGCCTCTTACAGTCTAGGTAAACAAAATGAAACAAATGAAGGATACATAAATTACAGATTTTCAACACCCTTCCCCAAACTGAAAGGACCGCTGATAAATCCTGCAGCCATGGCAAAAGTTTCAAACAATTCTGAAATATGTAGGTCAGTTCCATTAAAAATCAACTATCCTTGTTCAGGTTTTAGGAGAGTAACTGTTTAAGTACCAGTGAGCTCCTCTGAATAGGCTAAAAATTAGGTTTCGCAGCAATGCAAGTTTATATGAGAAGGGAATTAGATTTGCTGTATTCCATCTCTTTCTGAACCGAACAGGAGGCACAAACAGACACTGAAAGTTTTGCCATGGACTGTCTCTACTTTCCAAACGACCGAGCGTTACCTCTCTGGCTTTTTGTGCTGCAAGTTCAGCTTGTCGCTGTCGCTCGAGTTCTTCGAGCAACTGTTTTTCCATGATGCGCTTAGCCTCCTCCACCCTGCGCAGAACCTCTCGCTCAATCTCATCCTTCCTTTTCTCCAACTCTTCTTCTACACGTTTTGCCACAAGCTCTTCCACTCTTCGAGCAGTTTCTTCCTCTATGAGTTTCTCTTCGATTTCTTGTTGACGACTACAAAACGCAAACACGAGGATTAAAATGGTTGCGCTGCAACAAACCCTTCCAAATAGACTACATCAGCCATGTTACTGAATCACTTTTAAACAGTTTTGCACCTTATACATACAGAATATTTTGCCCGACATTTATGGAAAACTAATATTCAGGCATTTAGTGTTCCAACCACAGGCAATCCACTCAAAACATGGCATATTTAGCATCTCTCCACACACCTCAAGAGCCTAACTTAAGATGGCAGCTTATCATACTACTTGATCCTTTTTTTGGGGCAGGGGGGAAAGAGGGGGGGAAAAAAAAGAGGATACCATCCCTCACACTCCAGGAATTTAAACGGTCTCAATTTTAAGCCACGGGTAGCAGTATAATCTTGTAAAGTATTTTCTTAAAGCCACCACCTCAGAGGCACCAAATTAATCTCTACAATAGAAGACATATGCAATGAAATTTGTAATTTGAATTATTTTAACAAGAATTCCAGGTGTTGTATCTTACCAAATTTAATATGTCAGCTTTCTTTATTGCAGCACTCTGTTTTTACCATAATTATCCAGAATAAAATATACCAATATCAAGGCTAAATAAATGCTTGCAAACTTTCTAATTTTCCATATTCTGAATTTTGGAAGTAATTTCAAATGTCTTCTTATCTTTATTTTTGTTTAGCAGCATTCTTAGCTTGATCAGCATTTCAAGTTTTCATTAAAAATGATACAAAAAGATCAGGTCAATTTGCAAGTTTATTACCAAATGAAGAAAAAAACCTCCCAGGTAGTAATGACTACTACAATATGGCAATCAGATATCCAAAAACCAACAAAAGTAAATATTGTATAGCTATACTGCATACAGTATTATTTATTTAGAATTATCACAGGCTTTGGAGAGAAGGTTGTTCTCTTTAACCTTGACACTGAACTTTCATTCCATGAAGTATGGAACAATTTTATAAACTTATCTTCTGTCCTGTCAGCACCACAAATCCACGATTTAGAGTAACAGCTACTGTTGTAATATCCTAATATCCTGCAATTTTAATAAGGTTTGCATTTTCCTATCTTACTGAGACATAAAACCAACTACTTTTTTTAAAAAAAAAAGTTAAAGGATTTACTAACTCTTCAATTTCACAGTGTACAATTTGCAAACATGCAACAGGAGATAAAGAAGTATGTACTACTGACGTAGATAAACCTGTGAAATACCAAGTTGAAATGCTCTCAGTTTCCCTTGTTTATGTATGTTCTTTTCAGAAGTGTACTGAACCAAAGGGCTAATCTATTTCCTTCAGCAATGTTTTGGAACTTGAACAATCCAGCCCCAGAAGACAAATTTTATTCCTACATTCCTCAAGAGATAGCAAACTTAGCTGGTGGCCCATTAGGCCATTATTCACTTTTCCTAAAGAGACACATAATATCTTGCAGTGTATTTTCAGTAAAAAACAACAACAAACCTAGACCACCACCATCCAGAAAAACACATCAAGCCCATTCTGTCTCTACCAAGCTACAGCCTACATTCAGTTTGGGGTAAATTTTTAAACATTCTTGTATAATACATGCTCTTTTACTTTCAAGGGTTTTTTTCTTCCCTCTTATGAGTATTTATTTGGCAGCGAGTACTCTCACCATCCTGTAATGATACAGCTTAGTATACATAAGAGGCTATCCTGCAGAAAATTTCCAGAATGCTCATATTCATGTGTTTTATTCAACTGTTTTAGCTTCACTTTTAACATCAGGGAAATCAGCTAATTGAATAAAAACAGTACATAGTTATAAAAAAACCTCTGACACATCTGAAGTAAGTTTTCAAATATCCTCAACAACTGATGTACTGAAGTTAAGCACTGTGCCTGCACACGTCATTTTTCTCCCCCAACAAATTCCATTCAAATTGAATTAAACCAAGCAAATACATTTTTTCACACTCTTAAGCAATGACAATAGTACAAATATATAATAATACATAATGGTTTGGGGTTTATAAAGAAAATCAAATATAGACACTGACATAAATACCTATTATTCTGCAGTTTATACCAACTATTTTTTTATTTTTCTTAATTACATTAACTTACAGTATTTTACATACAAGTGTAAGATTATCATCCTGACTTACTGAGTTATGACTCCCAAGCAACAGAGAAGTCATTAATGTAAAAATAGGGAAAGGCAGAAGCTAGGCTATGTATTAAGACTTAAACAGACAGAAAAATTCACTTTCAATATATGAACTGTCCACTAGTTAATTCCGTACAAGAAAGCATTTCCTTCCTTCACTTAAGTATATACTAACATACATAACATAATTCACAGCTTACTCAAATACCATAGTTTTCTATATTAAGTTTTACTGTTTTCTTTTTAAAAATCAAAGTCTATTCTAGAAGCATCAAAATCCTATACCAAATCATTTCCAATATTGTTTCTTCCTCAAAAGTTTACTATTCTGTTGCCAATGTCACTGGAACATCATATTCCTCCTACAGAAATTTCACGAGTATTTTAAAATTTCAAATCTAACTTACGTAGACAACTTGCATATGAACTAAAACAGCTTTAGAATACTAAGATAAACTGTTCACTGTATCTTCCAATTGCTAAGCACATTCAAATTCTTCACCACAGATATGCATGGAGTATTTTTATTAATTTAGGGACTGTACAAAATTACAAACCACAAAATTAGGACCAATAACTCGAAAAGCTTTCAATATCTTCACCTGTGTTTGTGTTACTGTGCAGGTTGTTGATGATACTGCTGTCAAATTCTGAAACTTGCAAAGGAGATTATTGACAAACAAAAATGAAAGTGACAACTTGGGGTGATAAAGCCTTGAAATTTAAAATTAGTATTTCAGTAGAATAATGTCACCAAAACAAAACTCAAAGCTCCACCTAAGAATTAACAAAACTCCTTGGCTTCACACGTACAAACGAGTGTTATTTCTGCATTTAGTGTCTCGATGAGCAAGGGTAACACTCCAAGAACAAGAATCACTTTATTGGAACTGTTAAAACCGTTGTCATCTCCGATGCAGAAAGGCCTCCTTTGTAATTTAACAATACTGCTCAACATCTTAATGGACATCCAGCGTTCACTAAAAGAGAACTTATCTCTGTCTCTGTAGACGTTCTAAATATCTACATTCCTTGCAACGAAAACTAAAAAAAAGGGAAAGGTTTCAACTGAATTAGCTCACCGGATCTCATGGTCTCATTTGGGAAGGAAAAAAAAAAGCAAAATCAAAACCCCACAAAACCACATCAGCGCTAATACAACCGTCGCATGGCACTTTCTGTAAGCTCTAAACCGGGCAACTCCGGATGCCTCCGCTCGACGCATACCGAGCTCCACGCAACGAACGGGAGGGGCGGGCCGTGCGGTAGCGCAGCACAAAGCCTGCGGGGCGCCCAGGCCGCCGCCGCCGCGAGAAGTTCCCGAGCCGGGCAGGAGTGCGGCGGCCGGCGGGGAGCCCCGCGCCCAGAACGGGCGGCTTCTGGCGCACCCGAGGCGGCCAGGCTTTAGGCAAACGGGGAAGGATGGTGGGAGAACGGGCAGGAGCCAGGCCTCGGCGAGGGCCTAAACCGCAGCGGCAGGCGGACCCAGCCTGAAGGAGGAAGGCGCGAAGGGAAAGGCACCGGCGCACAGAGCACCTCCCCTCCTCTCCTCCCCCTCCCCCATCGGACCCCCCGGCCCAGGCCCTGCGCTCACATTTTCCGCTGCCGCTCGAACTCCGCTTTTTTTTCCTCCTCCTCCCGCTTCTGCTTCTCATCGAGGCTGCTGCGCTTGCTCACCGTCCGCCCGAAGATGTCGATGCGGTCGGGGGGGGAGGAGGCGCGATCGCGCTCCCGCTCCCGGTCGCGGCGGGAGGAAGGGGCCGTGTTAGAGCGAGAGCGGGAACGGGACTCCCGGCGCCGGTTCCGCTTGCTCTCCCGGGACTTGGAGCGCTTCCGCGCCCGCTCCTTCTCCCGGGAGCGGGACCGCGATCGGCTCCGGTTCTTCTTGTTGTGCTTGGAGCTCTTGGTGTGCTTGGAGCGGGACGAGCTCCGGCTGCGGGACCGACCCATCCCGGCAAAGGAGAGGCCGCGCCGGCGACCGCTCGACCACCCCCGCCCCCTTCACTAGCGGCGCCTGAGGGAGGTGCGGGGAGGCTCCGTACGCATCAGCGCCGCCCGGGCGGGCCCCTCGTCCTCTCCCTTTCCGTCACTTTGCGCTGCGAGGAGAAGGAGCAGGCCCCGAAAGCGGGAGCAAGTCCGGACGCAGGCAAGATGGCGGCCCTGGCAGAGCTCTGACTCTCCTCTTCCGCCCCACAATGCACTGCGCCGCGCCCGAGCCGTTTGCTCCCCCTCCCCCCCCCCAACCCCGCATTCGGCGTCCAGCCGGAGAAGCACGAAAGCGTTCGGCAGCGTTCGACAACCAATGGCGAGCCTCGCTCTAGGAAGAAGCCCCCGTCAGGCAACGCTTCTACTCAGCGCATGCGTGCTGCCTGTGACCTGCGCAGCGACAGCCGCGGGCGGACGCGGAGGCGTTGTGGGGGGTGATTTGGCGCTGGGGTGATTGAGGGCGCCGGGCTCAGGCGTTTGGGGCTCAGGCGGTGGTCTGGGAGCTGCCCTGGTCGTCGGTGTCTCCGGCAGCGGCTTTGTACTTGCCGCGGCGTACAGCCGTTTGCCGTCAATGCGGTGAAAGCTGGTCGTGCTCTGGCTCTGCCGCGGTGAGCGTGGCCCAGCGGTGCGGGAGGGCGGTTAGGAGGGAAGGGTGAGGGGAGCTTCGGGCGTTTGGAGGCCCGTCCCTCCCGGGAGGCCGCCTCGGTAACTGGCCAGGAACGGGAAGCGTGTGAGAGCCGAGCCGAGCCGAGCGGAGCGGAGCGCTGCCTCCCTGGGGTCCACCCGAAGACGTTTCCCCGCGGTGTGCGGCCCGGGGGGCTGCGGCCTACAGTACCGCGGTGCTCTGCAGAGGAGGAGTTACTATGTTTTTCTCTAATTGAAACCTTTGCAAGCTTAGATTTTTTTATTTTTTTTTTTTGTAATTAGGGACAGAGAGAATCGTCCGTACCGATTAATAAAGTTATGAAAAGCAATTAAAGCCCCCGATAGATTATGAAAATCAGTTTTTCTGTACCCTCTGTTGAACCACATAGTCACTGGGATCTCTTTCTTTGTAGCAGATCCTCCAATTTGTCATGATAGGTGACTGACTGGGCTGTATTTAGGGTGACTTTACCTGTATACGTTATTCCTCTTTGGTATGGAAGCAAAGGAAGGAGCTTCAGATCAGACAGAGCATGAACTAGTGGTTCAGCAGACAACTCTCAGGTTTTTATCCCAGTTCTACCATGTGATTGTTAGCCTTTTCTGGCATAATAAAATTTGCAGCACATATTATTTTTTTGATTGGTACAAGCTATAGATAGTTAACTCTGCTCTGGAAATTAACTCATTGATATCTTTTATGATTTGTGCTTTTTTTTTTTTTTTTAAACAGGTCTTGTTTTTTCTGAGTTTATTTTGCAAAACTTTCATTTACTCACTGCACAAAATTCAGTTTCACTTAGCAGTCTTTCAATGTAATTCTTTTGTCTGACTGACTTGTCTTATTTTTCTCGAAGGAGGGCTTTCTTATTCTGAAATTCAGACTTACTCTAATTAATACCAAAAGTAAATAAAATTGAAGCATCTTTCTGACAGACCACTTTGTGAGTAACAGCAGCGTAATGATCACTGTGGAACCTGCATGGCAGGAATTCCAGTCACAGGCCCTCGGTGCCCTTGTTTGTCTCTAGCCCTGGGAATGTTCATGCTATAGGTAACTAAGGAAGTCGACAATCAGACCTTTTGGCCCAGGCTGGGTAGGTGAGTCTCCAACTGGCATAATTTCCACAGCAACTTGGCTGCAATTGAGTGTGGAGCTTTTAAATGCACATGATGCAACAGATTCTGGTTAAAAGGTCTATCATAATTTTATTAGTGCTATATGCCATACTGGAGGTACCAAACCTGACCTAGGATTTAGAGTGGAGCTGGAGAAGGGGAGAAGAAAAAAGGACATCACTCATTGTTGTGCAGTCAGTATAAATGTATTTTTGAAATATTCACTGTAGGATGAGTTTTTCTCCTTGGTGAATCACTATGAACAGAACCTATATTTAGCACCTTGGTTGTCTGAAGAAATATCATTTTGAACTGCAGAATTCTATTCCCATTGAGTAATATTGATTCATCAGAGCTATAAAATGCAATATGCAATATTTTATGAGAACAACTCATGATGACAAATTGTGTGGAATTAAAAAATTATATAACAAAGTATAATGAAACAGTTTTCCCCAATCCATTATTGTATTGCTCCATCTCAGTTTAAAAAAACCTACTGAATTAATAAGAGCGTGAGATATTTAATACTTATGCTAGGTTAAGGTCATTAGTCCATTTACTTTCTTATTTATGAGGACTAAATTCTGATACTTCTGGAAAAAGATTATTTTTGTCTTGAAAAAATACATTCCTGAGAGCTGGCAAATTGGTGGAAGAACATTCTTTTTTACTTGGAAGTTTTGTAGGTTTTTTTTAATTCTATTGCCTTATTTTTCCCAGTTAAATGGTAATAAAATTATTAATATTTAGGGTTTTTTCCCTCAGATGTAATTGCAATCAGTATGGAATTACAGTGTCAAAAGGAAGTTTTAATAAAATTCAAGAACCTTGTTGCATTAAATAATTTCATTTCTTGTTTTCAGTTAATTGAAAAAGATGATGGTAATTTCCCATGTCAGTTCCTTTAAAAAATTTTCAATATTTGATTAAACTCTTATAGTTTTTTTCTGGATTAAATAGTATTTTTTGTGTGTGTTTTTAAGCGCATATAAATCCTTGTATTATTCATGGTTTGGTAGCCATACCTCATTTCTATGCACTCTTGTGTTTTTGCATTATTTTTCTGCATTTCAATATAACTCAGTATATTAAAATGCATAATTTGCTTAAAACAGTTACCTTAGAGTTGGAAAATCCCTTATTTGACAGCCAAATGGCAGCGTAATTAAAGCACCTCACCCTTCTTTACCTTGGTTGCTATCATCACATGAAACCTCTCAACTGTAGGCGTTTGGGGGTAGCTCTGTGGAGGTACCAGATCATAGCTGCTCTCACTTAAACCATTGCTTTTGTTATTAGCTGCGTCAAGAGGAATCTTGGGAGATTAAAGGCTGATCGCTTTCGTTTGTTAGTGTGACACAGCTGGACACAGGGTACTTGTAATAGGTCTGAGAAGGAAGAACTCCAGAGAAAGAAAGCAAGAGCATAATAGGATAAGGTGTTTGGTGTATAATTTACTGTCATCTGGCATAGCCTGACTGACAATAGTAAGAGGGCAGAAGTAGCACAGAAGAGTTAAGTTTTCTGAAAGGGAAAAGAAAAAGAAAAAGCACTTTACCTGTGTGTTGGTTCTTTTAAAAGTAGCTATTTCAGTCTGGGTTTATTACAAGGTCAGAAGCTATGTATACATGGGTGTTTTTTTGTTGTTGGTTTTTTTTTTTAAATGATGAGTCAGTGCTGTGATTCATGTTACATAGATCACAGAAGCTATGCAGGTGTAGAAGTTGTATTACTTACATCACTTTTTTTTTTTAAAAAAAAAATACCTAATGCCAGAGTTGCTTGTTTTGCTCATGCATTTTCTGGCAGCTGCTTTGTTTCTCTTTTTAGTGGCACTATGGAGTTCTGAGCTGCTAAGCTGCAGAGGTAGGGAGATGATGCATCTGGGAGACTGGCAGAACAGCTGTGAGGAAGGATGGCAGGAGCCTGTAATGGTTGGCAGAAAGGAAAGTAACTTTTCTAAAATTTGGAAAAATAAGTCATGAAAATTGCTGCTGCAATGGACCCCTTTGAAAAGTAGGAAAAAAGCCAAACCCCCTCCATGTTTCATTGTAAAAATGGAGAGGAAACCCTGTACAGTGAGAAATAAATTGAAAGGGCTTTCACATTGTACCTATGCAGAAAGTCTGGGTAGATTGTATACAGAAATATAGTCATTAGCCAAAATACTCCTCTTTTCCATATGCTCAGATGATAATCATGTCCTTGGAAAGTGATCAATACTCTACAGAATGCTGTTGAAAGTGGTTCATAATTTGGATATGAAAAAAAGGCACAGCTTGAGTAATCAGGGCTAGTGTGTGGATATATGGTAATCAAATTAATTTAAAACAATATATTTTCATTCCCATATGGATTTAGTTTTAGAAAATAAATGAAATTGCCAAATCACAATTAATGTGGGAATTTTAAAGTGACATTAATTATCAGTGTCTGAGGACATTTTACAATTTCTATTTTATGTAAATCCACTCACGGCTTTTTTTAATGTTTGATCTACTTTCTGCATGGAAGAAGGGAAGAAATGTGCATTTGCTTGCTTTGTTCACATTGCCTAGCCCATTTAGGTCCTAAATGAAAATTCTTGAACACTGTTAGAAGTGGCCATTTAAAGTTTTGATCCCAACTTGAGACACTGATCTGCAAGCTATGTATTCATAGTGATATGCATTTTTCTCATAGTGAATATTTTATAAAAATCTATGATATGTGGAATATGCAGATTTAATATCACATGTAAGTATTTATATCCGGACTAAAGACTTGGTTCATTGAAGACTGACAGAAATAAAAACCCAACCAACCTTCTTCAGCAGCTGCAGAATCACAGAGTCCCTTTAATTCTGTAAGCATATTCTGATTTATCTGAAAGGCTTCATAGTGATTGTTAGTGTTTGGTGTGTGTAACTAGGGACTGAAGCCAATCAGAGATGTGTTGAGGTGTCATCTAAGCCTCCCGAGGGACTGATCCAGTGTGAATACTCGGATAATTCCTTTAAAAGCAACAACAAAACAAACCAGAGTAGCAACGGACACAGTTATTCAAAACCAGGTTGCGCGTGATCCAGCGGTTAACATAGTGGTTGGACGAGTTGGACAAGCAAGAAAATTGGACTCGGGCATGTCCTCATTCATATCAATGTCTCGTCCTTCCCATGACAGTATGTTAATCACAAGGCCAGTGTCTAGTCTGGAGGAAGGTGAGAGGGGAGCGAGGGGCAAAGTCTCTGCTTCTGCAGTTGAAACGAAGTAGATTTCGCAAAATACAAAGTAGACATGTTCAGAGGCAGGAAGCAAAGAGGTTGTAACCTTGTGACCGTGGTACTCTAGAAAGGGGGGGAGCAAGTTGCCCCAGATTTAAGTCTATTCAAAAGACTGGTTTTGAATTTTGTTGAATAATCATGAGAAAAGAAACAGGGCTGATCCTGAGAGCTAGAGTGCAAAACTTGGCAGGCGCTGTAACTGCCTGGGTGTTGCATAATGTGCCCCCTCCCACGGCAGCTGCGTTTCAAAAGGGGTGAGCCATGCTTAGTTCTTCAAAGGCTACGGTAGGCACTGCCCTCGGGAGAGGACTCCAGTTTTTGGCTCCTAAATAGATGAGGATGCCATCCTTGCGGTGCTGACTCAGACACCTCAGCTTTAACGGGGCGACAGCCACGCCTCCCCGTAGAGCATTTCCGCTTGGCTTGGTGACTCCCGGTTAGCATGTGTATTTTATGAGTTCCTAATTCTTGTTCAATTTTGAAAAAAATAAAATATTTGGATGCAATACTGGCTGTGAAAAGTTTATATCCAGAATATTTTGCATATTTTATTTGTACCAGATTTTTTTCCTGATTCTTTTTCTTCTGATTTCTTTAAACACTTTAATGTGTCTAGCAGTATCACTTTTTCTGTATTAGTATGAAAATGACTGGGAGTGATGATTTTCCATTTTTTTTTTTATTAAAGCGGTCAGGAAGCAACTTGTAGATTATAAAAATAGGGTTGCAGGTATGGGAAAAGCATCCTACCTACACTTAAAAATTAAATCAGTGCTGCCGCAATTAATGGGAATAGACCCTGAAGCATTTTCAAGTGTTAACAGCTATTCTGTTAGGATTTTATCAAAAAAATGACATGAAACTTTTTTCTTTTTTTTTTTTTTCTTACCACCATGCAAATTGCTGAACTTGAAAATTTGCACATATTAATGGGAAGAAAATACCAGTTATTACTCTCCTAAAACATTTTGTTAAAAAGTACAAGACAAATATGCTGTCTATATGGGCAAGCCAGTTTAGCAGGAAGTCTTCCGACTGCCAGATTCTGCCTCCTCTACTCACAAAAGTAGTGCTTCATTTTGCAAGTTGATTCATTAATTCATTTCCCTGACTAGCTAGGTTAAAGGTTGAAGGAATAAAGCATCTGGGCATGATGCAATTTTATTATACAGTTTTAATTTTAACAGAAGCTTTTGAACTTTTTTCTTTAAAAGTTCTGGTGAAAACCTCATTAAAATGGCAAAAGCTGAGAGACTGTACTTGTAGAGGTCCCTCATAATGATCTGAAGAGAAACAAAATTCTAGAAAGAAATTTTGAAGTCCTTCTTTCTGGGAGTATTCATTAGAATGTCTCCTCTCTGCACCCTTTCTGGAAGACATTGAAAGTGTTGTGGTGTGTGTTGTTTGACTCTTACTATTTTTCTTCGTGTCTTCTATTCCTAAATTGTATCTCATCTGCAGATGGTTTCATAACTTTTAAACTGCAATGGTAGCAATTGTGCAGGTCAAACTGAATTATATTTTTGTGAGTAGTCTGGTTAATTTTATTGTCCCGGCTGATGATCTGCCACGGAGCTGTAACCATAACCTTGACTTCAGCAGTGCCGGAATGGGGCTGTCTCAAAGGATCACAAAGCTCTGAGCGCTGGGCAGCCTCGGTACATGTGGCATCTGACCTGCTGCTTTCGCAGGGCCACGCTGTATGCAACTGTATGCTCCGGGAAGTCTACGCCCAGGGTATTTAATCTTGTGTCAGCCCTCCTGTGTATCAGATTCAGAACAGGCTTGGGGCCTGCTTTGTTTGGGTCTATGTCTAAGGTGGCAATGCGTTAGAGCAAGATGGGCTTCTAAATGCACAGGGTATCTGATACCTATATGTACTTCTCTAGAGATATAGCTGACATAGAATCATAGAATGGCCTAGGCTGGAAAGGACCTTAGAGATCGTTTAATCCAACCTCCCTGTCACGGGCAGGGACGCCTCTCAACTAGATCAGGCAACACATGGGGACCGAACGGGGATCAAACCCGCGACCTTGGTGTTATCAGCACCACACTCTAACCGAGCGAGCTAACCGGCCCATCAATGTATATGTGGTTGTTGGTTATTGACTGTATTTGTGTTGGTGTACAAGTTTAATGAAGTTGTTTTCAATTTTCCATCACAGATGCTAATTGCAGCGTTATGAAGTCTTAGGTAATGTAGGAAACAACGTAAATGTGGAAGGGAGTTTCTCCTTTATCTCTTATTTGCATTATTACCAAGTTTTGAGTGGGTGAAACATATCCTGTAGTTTAAACCATTGCAATGCATAGTGTGGTGACATATTTGAGTTTAGACAGTTCTCTGTGTTTTTACTTTGTATCCTAGTGTTGGATACAGAGAAGCAGCTAAAGAAGAAGAAGAAGACCTGTCCATACCATGTTAAAACATTTAAAGAAATACTGTGTTAAATACCATTTTTAAAAGTTGAGCATGGCTGATTGTCAATAAGGGTGGCAGAACATGTTTGTCGTAGAAGAACCAGTGAATGAATCTACAGTAGTATTTCTGCTAAGGTAAAGAGTTTTGTTTTTACTGTCGAAGCAGATCTCTTAAACATCAATTTGATTGCATTGGAGTGGTCTCAGACTGGGTAAACTGGATTCTTTTTGGTTAAGACTTAAGTCTAAAATAGAAGCTGAAATCAGATAGGTTCTGTTTGAACAGAAAGAAACACTTTTTTTACTGTGAATGTAGTGCAGCAATGGTACAGCTTGTCCAGGGAGGTTGTGGGGTCTCCGCCCTTGGAGATGTTCTGCACATGGTGTTGGTAAACCAGCTCTAGGTTGGCCCTGCTTGAGCAGGGCAGATTGGACAAGATCATGTCCAGAGATCCCTTCCAGCCTGAACCGTTCTGTGTTTCTGTGAAGTCAGATGATATATTTTAGGACTCTGTCTGCTCTTGGAGTTTCAGTCTGCGGGACTGATCCAGAGCTAGTAGAAAGTAAAGCACTTCCCAAAAGCACATAGCATGGTCATCCAGTTCTCAGCAGCCACTGTCTTGGTTCACAGACTTTCTATTCCAAACTGCTACTCACTAATGAAGACATAGCTACTAACATCACATAAAGCTGAGTTAGCAAGTCCTTTGGCGTTGACTTCTTTGCTCAGGAGCACATAGATATTGCAGAAAGCACAGGCCAAAAGTTGACACAATTACTGTGTATTGGATCTACACAGACATAGCTCCTTAAACCATTTTTTTGCAGACTAGAAGACTGTGGTATTTGGCTGCCAGCATCTGATAGATAGGCATGAGGCCAACCTGAATGTATATAGCATTGGAATATCTAGCCAATCTGAATTTGTAGACTTTCCTGCTAGTTGGTTGATGAGTTAGCACACCCTAGACTCTCTTCGTTTAGCTTCTCATTGGACAATTATGTATTCTTTCTGGCTTGCCAAAAGTAAGTAGAAGAAATGAGTGGGAGAAGGTAATACTGAGGTGGAATGGCACAGGAGTCATGGGAAGAGATGAAAGTATTGCATTAGATGGTGGGGGAGGATGTATGTAGGTTAGGATTGGTATGATGAAGGTTCATCTGCACATTCAAGTCTGGAGCTCCTGCTGTGTATATTAGGCAACGAAATAATGCACTGACAAGCTCTGACGGTTCAAAACAGGACTCCCAGGGCAAAATGCCATCCATGCTTACTCACCCTGCTGGATAGCGTTGTCTGCAATTTTTCTCAAGCTGTTTCTACCGGTGTTCAGTCTTGGTGGTGCAGAGGGACCTGGAATTCTCTAAGAAGCTGTACTTCAGGAAAAGGTGACTTTGCTGCATCTGTATGAAAGTGCTGCTGCAAAGTGCAAATATGGAAAAAGTCTGGAGCTTCCCTCAGGCTTGGAGCCAAGAGCAGGCTTGCAGCTGATTGTGAGGCATCTGTCATCAGCAGGAGTTGCCAGTAGTGGAGCTGGGGGCTACAAATGAGAGTGACAGAAGTACATGATGACCTAGTGAAAGAAAAGGGTTTTCTAGGACGAAGAGTAGTAGTTAATGATAAGCCAAAATAAACTATGTACCTGAAAGAGGATGATCAAGTCGGGGAGGTAGAGAGGTGACTAAAGAGGACAAAACCACACCAAGAAATAAGCTGTGAATGAGTAAGATTTGGGAAAGTGAGTAAAATGCATGCATTGGTGAGAAAGGAATGACTGTGGTGAGAAAACAAGTAGGAAGTGAGGAGCAAAAAAACAAAGAAATGAAGGATGCAAAACCCCAGGAAACACTCACTGCATTAAGGAAAGAAAAAGCCACAAAAATGTATTTTCAATACTACTTTTCTATATGTTCTGTTGCTAATGTTGCCAGAATGAATGTTAAACAGTTTAAATGGAATGGTGTCTGAAACGAATTCTCTTCATTTGTACTTCTCTTAGGCAAATGTGTGAGAACTGCTGATCTGTTCATCTTGTTCAGATCACATGAATGTGAACACAGCAGAGATTTGACTTGGTGTCCCCGTCTACAAATATAGAAAGGAAAAAAAAAAATGGAAAGAAAAAGTGTCCCCTGGGAAGAAAGGGAGTGATCCCATTATAAATGAGAGTCATACAACATCCCTTCTGGAGGCGTGTTGAAATTTCCCATGGGAGGAAGAAGAATAAACAAAGGTCGGTATTACTAATAAAAGAAAAACAGTTGGCAACCACGGAAACAATAATTATTTGATTGCAGTGTCCTGAAAAGCTAGCAACAGAAACAATACCAGTTAAAAGCAACAGACCAAACACATCTCACTTGCAACCCCACCTGTTGTTTCACCAAGGATGTGTTTGCCTTACTGCTCTGAGACCCGTGCTTTGCTAGCAAAATAAATATGCCCTGATTTTTTGCCTTTACCGCTTTACTGTTCTTATGACCACAGTGTTCCTGAAGGTTTATTGTGTTTAACTTCATAACACTATTGTGAAGCAAGCAAGGAATTGCTATTATCTCTGCTTCGCAAATGAGGAACAGGGCCTGCAGGAGAGCTGTGCTTACAGCCAGACAGCTTATGGCAGGCAAGGGAGTTTCCAAATCACAGACTGGTAACTTTCTTTGCTCACTTTTTGTGGTGGCAGAAACAGGAATGGAATATTAATACTAGGAAGGCATGTATAATGTTTGGGGTTTTTTTCCTTGAACAAAAAGTTCACCTACCAGGAAATAATGAGCAAAGCTTGCTACTGCAGAAAAGACTTCAGCAATTTCAAGAAGACATCTGTATAGTCTTGAAAAATATATTAATAATGAACTATTTATATTTGTGCAGAAGCAAGACCCTATGTAAAACCAGTACAATTTCATTATAAGCTCAAACTGGCAAAGCCTGTTAAGGTCTAATTGTAACAGGCATTATTATTTCTTAATGGAGAGCTATGCGGTGCTCTGCTCATGTTTCCAGTCTGCCTGACAGCGCAGTCACAGCCCTAACTCTACACTTCCTCCGAGGGAACCTTGCTGAATGGCACCATCTAATTTAGCTTTGTCACGGTGCAGGCAGTTGTTCCGCATTCCCCGCGATCTTATTTTTACTAGCAGTGCATAGCTGAGGTGTGTGATGGTTTGTTCCTAGTTCTTCAGGGCCTACATAGAAAACACTGTACTGTGGCAAGTGTTACTTTCTCATGCCTGAATGGACGCTGAAAGTGACTGAGAGGTAGTACTCTGATAAGAATCCAAGCCAATGTTGTTGGGAAGACATAAACTGTGTAATGTAAACTCCTCTTTTGGCTAGAGAATGGAAGGGCATTGGATACTCCCAACACACCAGTTACTGCCCTTCCATAAGGGCTGTAGCACAGTACTTTTCATCTGCAGGAAGACTAAGCCATTTGGCTAGATCTTCTTTCCTGTTTGTTTTTGGTTTTTTTTCTTCATTTAATTTGGCAATGTCATCTTCTTACGTTAGCTATTAACATTGGGACAGGTCTTCAACAGCTTCAGGGTTTTCTCCTTTATTTTTTTTGAGTTTTGTGTCTATCTCCTTTGCATCTAGGTTGGGCATCACTGGCCCCTAAATGAGATCAGTCTTTTAGGGTTGTTACTTCCTGTTGGAGCAATTACCTTGGAGAAAAGAATAGGAAGGAAAACATCGCTTTGAATTCTTGAGTTATTTTGTTACAAAACCAGATTATAAAACTGAATAGTGGTCACAAGCAGAATCATCTTTTAGAACTTAGTTGCAGCCTAGGAGCAAAAAAAAACAAAAGCAAGCCAGACCATGCCGGCTATGCCTATAACAAGTATATTTTCCTTGAAAAAGGAAGAAAGCCAAACTTGAAACTTAAGTTGATGAAGATTGATAGTGGTCATTGTTCAGGGACCCCTTCACATGGCTATGTATGAAACTGGCTGTGGTTCATTTTGTAGCATTAATTTATGACGGGAATTCATGCTATGAATGAAAGTAACTGTTCTTATTTGACACAGTTCTGCGAAATTAGATATCAGCAGTATTTTCCAAGAAGGTTGTAAATTTATCTTTCATTAGACATTTGTATACAGCTATTTAAAATTGCCAAGCTCTCCTGAATTAGCATGAAAGTAATCAGTTCAAATGTGCTGTTTTAAACAGTGATCTGAAAAACAGCATATAGAAATGAGAATTCCTGAAATATTTTCCTTTTCAGTGACTGCTTCTCTTGTGAGAAAAAAGACAGCCACATTTTGGTTCCTCTTTTGGTTTCCCTCTGCAGAAAATGGCAATGACAATACTTCTCAATCTCTTTACATTTCTTTGAGATATGTAGAAGGAAAATGCAAACAAATAGTTCAGCTGTTTTATAGTAGTGCTATATGCAGTTTAAGTGTGCTTGAAAAATCTGTTCTTCTTGCCTGTTTCTAGAGAAGATTAAGAGTTTCCCCTATAACTAGGTACTTCGGTTAACATTTTTGAATTGAAAAAAAACCCAAAACATTTTAAAAGCTCTGGATAGACTCACAGAGATTGGCAAAAGGATTTGTATTCTTGCTTGTGGCTGTTGGATGGTGGTCTAACTGTGTGCATTAAAGATGAATGCCAACATGATTGTATAAATATTACATTAGCATACCCTTCTCAAAATAGTCTGCAAGACACCCTTGGATTGCCCTACTCTAGAATTCATAAGCGAGTATGTCTAAAATAGGAATAGCCTAAATAAGTATGTATTTACGTGTGTGCTCCGAACTCTGATGGGAATACTTTGTGCATATGGAGATGCTTGAACGGTCGGTTGCTGGCTTAGGTGCCAGTAGATGGCACTCCGGAGCACAGTCCCAATTCTGCAGGTCCAGTTTGGTAGGATCAAACTGCCACGTTGTGGTTGTTGCACCTGATTTCTGTCTGAAGATCTTTGCATGGTGTTCTTAGTGAAAGTAAGGCTTATTTTAAGACCACTGGTAAAAAGGGTCCTAGGGAACTTGCATTTGAAAGGTTTTACCCTGTGAGTCACACATTTTATTTTGTGCTGAAGGTCACCAGCTTCATTCCAGTGCTCAGCGCTTGTTTTGCTCGTACAATTTTTTCAGAGCACAGATGATTTGAAATGAATGTGGCCATTTGTATATATAAAAGCTGCAATGAGAAGAATTGGAGTGGTACAATTAGGGGAACCCTGTTTCCCACTCTGAACAAAAGCAGTGCTGACAAAAATCTACAGGAGCAGGTCAACCTTTGTTGAACAACATTCCATTTCCTGTTTCATGGGCACTACACTAACTGCAGTCCTTTGCCTTTGATGGAAATAAACTGTCAGTCCCAGTGGAAGCAGAATTCCTGAATGAACCTAAAGTTCCATTTTATAAGAGAGCAAGTAAGTAAGAATAATCCTTGGTGACTAGTCTGACACCTATTATTACCGGTTTATCAAAGCCTCCACCTATCCCATGTGGATAATGGACTCACTCTGTCCTTAACATAATTATTAGTCTAGACTGGAGACACGTCAGGTTAATATTTCCACAGAGAAGGATTTTCCCCTTTAAAACCATGATCTGATCCCATTGGCAAAGACTGCTATACTGGGAACCACTCCCAGAAAAGGAAAAAGCACAAATCAGAAATAAGCTGTTTGATTCCCTGTGGAAAGGATCTAGTGAAAAATTCTCAAAGAACAGCCTAGGCTAAAGGTATTTTACATTAACCATGAGTTTAATTTAATATTTGGCCTTGGCCTACTGCTATGCAGAAATTACTGTACCCAAATATCTGATTCATTTCTAGGAGTGTGAGATAGTACTTTTTGCTACACTGTAATGAAAACCATGCGTGATTTGATTAGATCACTATTTCTCCAGCTTCTATCGGATAGATAATCTGAAACAAATGCCTTCAATTTGCCCTGAAAAGAGAAAATTAACTTTGCAATGAAATTTTAGCCATGGCAACCTCTTCAAAGAATAGTCTCTTAACAGAAAAAGTAAAGAGTGTAATTCATGCCTCATTAGCGCTTCTTATAATACATCTTCACTCATGACTTACAATAATTCCTACTTCAAAGCTATTCTGGGAAGTAAGGAAATTTGCAAGATAGGGATTTCTGTGCTTATATCTGTACTCAGCTGAGAAGCTGGGAGAGTGGTCAATCATTTTTGGTTACGGAAGCAGAGTTTATCAAAGAAAGCTTCAGATTCTTATAGAGTGAGACCATTTATATGTCTAGCTAGCAGTGGTGAAGTAAAGAGTCAGTCAGCATTTCCATTATGAACTTTAATTTTCAGTGTTTGGTAATAGTAACAATCCCTAAAATTTCTTTCCAAGTGGAAACCTGGCATGTAAATTCTCAGTCCAATTATTTTTGTATAAATTTTGAGACAAATCAGTTTGTCCATTTATATTTTATGGGAGACCGTAAATTTTCTTTATGGTTTCAGATGCCTTATTATGTTCCTGTAACAGTGCAGGAATTCATTAGAGTTCTTCATTAAAAGGTAAAATTTCAATACATACTGTTGACCTGTGATTTTTGTGTCTGGTTTGTTTTTTGTTTTTTTTTTTAATTAGAAAATGGCTATTGCTCTCCTTGCCTTATTTACCATATAATATTATTTCACAGAAGCAAATGAGCTTATTATGGACTATTTGGCAGTTTCCTGTCAGCTCTCTGTAAATAAAGGACTATATTAGTGTTAAGTGAGTGAGAATAAGTCTTCAATTAGACCTATGCTAGGAAATGCCTTTGAAGGTAAGTTAAGTTCAGATAACGCATTGCAGTATTATCCGACTCAGGCCTTTTTCCAAGATAAAATCCAGGATATTTTTTTTTTTTTTGTTATTTACCTAGCTGGCATTCATTCTCACTGTCCATCATAATTAAACTTGCCTAGTTAAGATAAGTTAAAGAGACACTTTCATGAGAGGAAGGTTAGCTCATTTGTGAACTATCTCACAGCTACTCTTGAATCATTTTCTTAATCTAGTTAAACTCTTTCTTGTAATAGAGAGTAATGTAATGGAAATTGCTTTAATATATCTTTTTTTTTTTTAAAAAAAAACCCCCTAATTTCAAGAAAAATAAAGTATGTTCTAAAGAGCAATTTCTGTTGAATACTGATGTGAAATTAGATCCTCAAAAATAAAAAAAAATACTGTAATTCTGTGTACTTGATTATGCCAGCTTTATACTTGCTGGTAGTTATATACAAATATTTTTAAGACAATGGGGTGAATAGATCTAAAAACTTGTATTCCATATAAAGCCAAGAAATTAACAAGTAAAATGGAGTGTCACCCTGCTTGCTGGTCACAATTCTTTGTATGATAAAACCCCTCTTAAGCAATACCTCCACAGCATTAATGCTAGAACGGAACCACCGGGAAGTTAACAATTCACAGAAATAAGCACTTTTCCCTTTATTGTCCACACATTTGAATCCACAATTCTCTGAAAAGCTTATTAACTTCCTTGATGTAGAAATAACTTCATCACTGAGTTAAGGTAATTTTTATTTATGGAAACAAAGTGTATTTGTAATGGCAGGTAGGTCTGTAGACACAACCGCAAGTTTACAGCTTATAGACTTCTTCCTGAGCTAGTTGAGAGTGTCCCTGCCCATGAGAGGGAGGTGGGATTAGATGATCTCTAAGGGCCCTTCCCTCCTAGGCCATTCTATGATTCTGATCAGAATGTTTTCTCTGCCCATCTGATTTCTGTGCTGCATTTTAATAATGAGGGATAATGGTAGCAGCAATGATAATGAAAATAATAATGGAACTTAACAGGAATACAACGTGAGGCTTCACAAAAACGTTTGAAAGCAGGTATATTTAGCAAACAAAGGCAGTCTGACACTGGTTCATAGTAAATGTCTTTTAAATACATCTGAATCCATGTGAAATTGGGGAACTTCAATGTAAGATGGATATCAAAGATAGGTATGATGATTGGATGGGCACCTGTCTTTATAGCTGTTATTAATAGGCTCTGTAGATACAAAGAGTTACGAGAACAGCATTTTGAATGCCAGCACTGAGCAGATTCTTGCAGAAACCAAAGCTTACCATCAATCCAAGGTGATTGTACTCTGGCCTAATGTCAGAGGAACAGCTGTGGTAAGTTTAATAACTCCAACATTACTACTTAAGATGCTGGATTTGACAGTTCCAAATGTATTATTGCTGTTGTTATTATTACAGGAGTTCAAAATCAGGCCCCAGACTGGGGGTAATCCTATACAGTTCCAGGAAAGGTGTTTGAGGTAAATGTTTGTCTTATTGTTCTGCAACTGTGGGCATCAATGTTTCCTCTTCCACTTCTCCAACCACCCTATTTTTCCTTGTATGTGCAATTAGGTTAGGATGCCATAGTAGAAAATGAACTACCTTTGGTTTAGGAAAAGCGGAGACTGTTTTCACTAATTCATACCCAGAGAATATATTTTGCATAGCAGCAACGGCGTATACCACTCAGCCTAGAATTTTCTCCTTGACCTTTATGAAGTTTAACAAATTTTGCCTTTAAGTGAAGTGGTTGAGTTTGTAGTACATTGTCACAGTAGTATCATTGTAACAGCATTCAAACCCTAAATGAACATCACTTAAGCAGGACCTCTTGTCTCTGTGATAACTGCATTCCTGAACACTCCCTTGGCCATTGTAGCCTTACTGCAAATGAAAGAGTATGAAAATCTTCAGTGTGATTGACAAGAAGAAGGGGTGATCTCCCTGGGGCAGTTACTGTGGGTGACTTGCTGTTAGCCTTCCCTGCTGGACTGCAAATATGTATAATAATAGAGCTCTGTGAGGGGAGAGACTTTCAGGATATGTGTTACTTTTGTCAAGCCACCGGGGTTTCAGATTTTCTGTGGTGACCTTACAGTAATATCTCTGAACTGAGAAACCCCGGTGGAAACAGAATTATTCCAGTGAAGCTATTTGTAAAAAAAACCTCATTTGTAAAAAAAACTTAGACAAATACAATGTGACTGGGGAGATTCAATATTTTATGTAATGATTTCCTTTAATAACAATTGTAATATAAAGCATGTAACTTTTAAAAATTTTATTAGAGTCATGCTGATTTTTTGTGAAGTTATATAAGAACAGGAGCATATGAAACCTTACAGAGTAGGCCAGTTTGTTACACACAACTAGGTTCTTGGCAGTTGTATCAATTAAGGGAGTTTGTTGTTTCTGCAAATACCATTTTAGAGATGTTTATTGCAATATGATAATCTGTATAAGAAATTAAACTTTTCTGTGCCTTGGCTCTTGTAGCTACTGTTGGACCGCTGGTGGTGAAGAGATTCTCTTCATTCATTTCTCCTGAAATAATTTAAATTTTGTCTTAATACAAAATTATAGTGTTTTCATAGCCCTGCTTTAGAATAAAAAAATAATTTGTTCTGTTTTATTGGGATATATCCTAATGCCTGTATCCTATATGAGTAATGCATATAACAGAACTAAAAATGTCCCTTAAAATTCAAGCATTTCTGAACAGTTTGTTGGTTTTAATCTTAGTTAATTGATGCATAGTTTAGGAGATCTAAATTGTTTATTCTTGATTTAGAACCTGGAGGAATTATCATCTAACTTTAAAGATCGATTAAGTCCCCTAAGTAGCTAATGAGAAGAGATAGAGACCTGCTGAGGTTCTATCCTAGGAAAAGTATGGCAGTGTAAGTGGGAACCATTACCTTTGGCAATTGCCTTGTACTTTTGCCTGGAAGGTGGGGGGTTGGTGTCTACACAATTGCTTTCAGCAACATCTTGAGTTGAGATTTAAATCCCTCTTCAAATGTACAGAAATCAGGGGACCAGTTTAAAAAGTGCAGATTTAAAACATAAGAAGTATTTGGTTCTGATATTTTGTTGTTTGGGGTTGTTTTGTTTTGTTTTGTTTTGTTTTCTGAATGCAGAGTTTATTTTTTCATAGAATGACTTGGATTGAAGGAACCTTAAAGACCATCTAGTTCCCACCCCCTGCCATGGGCAGGGACACCTCCCACTAGACCAGGTTGCTCAGAGCCCCCATCTAGCCTGTCCTTGAACGCTTCCAGGGAGGGGGCTTCCACAGCTTCTCTGAGCAACCTGTTCCAGTGCCTCACAACCTCTCAGAGAAGAATCTCTTCCTAGAATTAAGTCTAAATCTGTCCTCTTTCATGTTGAAGCTGTTACCCCTTGTTTTGTCACTACACTCTCTGATCAAGAGTCCCTCCCCAGCTTTCCTGTAGGCTCCCTGCAGGTACTGGAAGGCCACTACAAAGTCTCCCTGGAGCCTTCTCTTCTCCAGGCTGAACAAACACAACTCTCTCAGCCTGTCCTCGTAGCAGAGGTGCTCCAACCCCCCATCATCTTCAAGGCCTTCCTTTGGACTCACTCGAACAGGCCCATGTCCGTCTTACACTGGGGGCCCCAGAGGTGAACACAGTACTGCAGGTGGGGTCTCATGACAGCAGAGTCTACTCTAGGAGGAGAATCAGCGCCCTCAACCTGCTGGCCACACTTCTTTAGACACAGCCCAGGGCACAATTTGGTTTCTGGGCTGCGAGTGCACATTGCTGACTAGTTTTCAGTTTTTCATCCACCAACACTCACTTGAAGAAAGATATTGAGGTGCTGGAGTGGATCCAGAAGAGAACGACAAGGCTGGTGAAGGGACTAGAGGGAAAGTCCTATGAGGAGAGGCTGAGGGACCTGGGAGTGTTTGGCCTGGAGGAGGCTCAGGGGGGACCTTATCACTCTACAACTACCTGAAGGGAAGTTGTAGTCAGGTGAGGGTCAGGCTCTTCTCCTGGGCGACTAGTGACAGGACGAGGGGCATGGCCTGAAACTGCGTCAAGGGAGGTTTAGGTTGGATCTCAGGAAGCACTTCCTCATGGAGAGGGTGCTCAGGCATTGGGATGCACTGCCCAGGGAAATGGTGGAGTCACCGTCCCTGGAGGTGTTTAAGGAGAGGCTGGATGTGGCACTTAGTGCCTTGGTCTGGCCGATGTGGTGGTGTTGAGTCACAGGTTGGACTTGATGATTTCAGAGGTCTTTTCCAGCCTCAACAATTCTGTGATTCTGTGAACACCTGCAAGTCCTTCTCTGCAGGGCTGCTCTCAATGTACTCATTGCCCAGCCTATATTTGTGCTTAGGATAGCCCTGACCCAGGTGCAGGACCTTCCACTTGGCCATATCAAACTTCATGAGGCTTGCACAGGCCCACCTCTCAAGCCTGTCAAGGTCACTCTGGACGACATCCCTTCCCTTCAGCAGATTGACCACACCACACAGCTTGGTGTCACTGGCAAACTTGCAAACTCTCCATGTCACCGACAGAGATGTTAAACAGCACTGGTTCCAGTACCAACCCCTGAGGAATGCCACTTGTCACTGGTCTGCACTTAGACATTGAATTGTTCACCACAACTGTTTGGGTCCAATCTCCAGCCAATTCCTTATCCATTGTTATGACCTGGATTAGGGAGTAGAGAGCACTATCACCAGGTTTGCTGATGACACAAAACTGTGAGGAGTGACTGGCACACCAGAAGGCTGTGCTGCTATTCAGTAAGACCTAAAAAGGCTGGAGGGCTGGGCAGGGAGAAATCTTATGAAGTTCAACAAGGGCAAGTGTAGAATTTTGCACCTGGGAAAGAATAATCCCATGTGCCAGTACAGGCTGGGGACTGATCTGTTGAAGAGCAGTGTAGGGGAAAGGGACCTAGGGGTCCTGGTGGACAGCAGGATGACCATGAGCCAGCAATGTGCCCTCTTGACCAAGAAAGCCAATGGCATCCTGGGGTGCATTAGAGGGGGTGTGGCAGGTAGGTGGAGAGAGGTTCTCCTCCCCCTCTGCTCTGCCTTGGTGAGGCTGTATCTGGAATATTGTGTCCAGTTCTGGGCCCCTCAGCTCAAGAGGGTCAGGGAACTGCTTGAGAGAGTCCAGCGCAGAGCCACAAAGATGATTAAGAGGGTGGAACATCTCCCTTGTGAGGAAAGGCTGAAGGAGCTAGGTGTCTTTAGCTTGGAGAAGAGGGGTGACCTCATTAATGTTTATAAATATGTCAAGGGGGAGTGTCAGGAGGATGAAGCCAGAATCTTCTCAGGGATGTCCAATGACAGGACAAGGGGCAACAGGTGCAAGCTGGAGCATATGAGGTTCCACAAAAGCATTAGGAGGGTGACACAGCACTGGAACAGGCTGCCCAGAGTGGTTGTGGAGTCTTCTCTGGAGACATTTAAAACCCACCTGGATGTATGTGTGACCTACTATAGGTGATCCTGCTCTGGTAGGGGGATTGTATTAGATGATCTTTCGAGGTCACTTACAACCCCCTGAGTGGTCTATCCATGAAATCCATCTCTCCAATTTAGAGACAAGGATGTCATGTGGGACCGTGTCAAATGCTTTACAGAAGTTCAGGTAGATGCTCTTCCCATATCCCCCAAAACAGTAGCTCCATCACGGAAGGCCACCAAATTTGTCAGACACAATTTGCTCTTAGTGAAGCCATGTTGTCTGTCTCCAGTCACGTTCATATTTTCCATGCACCTTAGCATAATTTCCAGAGGATCCACTCTGTGATCTTGCTGGTCATGGAGGTGAGACTGACTGGCCTGTAGTTCCCCAGGTCCTCCTTCTTTCCGCTTTTTAAAAATGGGGTTATACTTCTCCTTTTCCAGTCAGTGTGATTTTCACTGGACTACCACAACTTCTCAAATAGGATGGATAGTGGCTTAGCCACCATCAATCAATTCCCTCAGGACCTGTGGATGCATCTCATCAGGTCCCATGAACTTGTGCCTTTGCCATCTGTGACTTGGGCAGTGTGGCTGGAACACTTGCTGATAGAAAAGTAATATTCATGCTTTAAATGTTTTAAATATTTCTTAGATGTTCTACCTGAGGGGTGTAGTATCATCACAAACACTGAGGTCTAAGTTTTTAAGAAAAAAAAAAAGTATCTTATGAATCATGATGAAATTGTGGAAACTGTCCATACGGGTAGGCAGAGACAGCTTTTTGGCCCTATAAGTGTGACATGTCATTTTTGTCCTCATTGCTATCATTCTTATTGATACTAGTGGTCTCATTACTAGTAATAATGCATCATTGCAGACCTTATAAAGTTCAAGAGCAGCTGGACTTCCCATTTTTGTGACTGATTTTGCAAGAAGAGATCTCTTGTTATGAAAAAAAGCGCCCCTTTTTACATAAGATTTTTGTTTGGTTTTTCAGCTGCTTCAGGATTCTTTTTTTTTCTTGATCAAGCCTTGTGTCAAGCCTGGGAAGTAACTGTTTTGCAACCTTTTAAAGCTCAGCGGAGCTATAAAGTTACAAGTTAGGTGTATTTAATTTTTTTTTGTCAGGCTTGTGTGTTTAAAAAATGTTGTCTCTTGTCCATTCATAACAGTATCTAAAGGAAATCAGGCAATAAATAAGTACGTTAAATAAGTCTGCAGTGTGGTATGCAGAACGGTTAAACTAACTGACATGCAGCTTGAGAACCTGGCTGAGAAAATGGCTGAAACATCTCTAGAGATATTGTTTTACTTCGAAAGTATTGTTAGGAGATACTCAGTACTACTGCTGAGAAATTATATCACTGTTGCTGAACTATATATTCCTCAATTTATACTTTATGACATATTTTTATTTTTAAGTGCACATCTTAGAAAATCTAATTCTTTGAAAAGAAAACCAGAAAAATGCAGTAAAAGTTCACATTCTGTGTTGTCATCAGAGCTGAAGGTCTAGTCTAGGTTAACTTCTATTCATAGGAAGTGATCTTCAGGGAACTGAGTTTTATCTGTATGTCCTTACCAATATGGCTTTTTACTGTTTTTTCTATCCTTGTGGAAAGCTATGACACAATCTACCTGGCTGGATCAGTGTTGACTTCCTTTTATGATCGGCACTGGTAGAGGAATATTCAGTGTCCCTGTTCTGGATCTATGCAACGTACTGGAGCCACAACTGTCTGGAGTGGGAATGCTGCACTGCATGGTTTCACCTGGGTCGTGCCTTGAGGAAGCCACCAAAGTCAGAAAAGATGTGGGACTGCTTTACCTATCTCCAGGAGCAAGGTTCTGCAAGAAAATTTTCTCACAGGACCTATAATAAATCTCATCCCATAGATTTTGTGAGGGGAAAGGGCAATCAAATGCGGTACATCTCTGCAATTTTATTTTTTTTTTCACAAGTGAACCTAGTGATTGATGACTTGAACTATGAAAAGAGAGTTGGCAAGCAAAAAAAGTCAAACAACGTCATAGTTCCGTGAAAAAAAAGTAAGGCCAAATGACTTTTCTTTGTATAGTTTTCCTGTCCTTACTCAGAAGAAAAGTAACTTTTGCCAAGAAGTATTTAGTAATTGGGAGGGAATAGAAGACTGGGAGGCTCTTTTGTTATCCTTTTTTGCAGTTTTTTATGGAAGGTGTGAAGGGCTCATTTAGTAATGGTTGTGCTATGCTGTTTTTTTTTTATTTCTGGAGATGGAGGCAAGATTGCTCATTTTTTAGTACTGCTATGGTTGTCTTTCTTTCCGTGCTAACCTTTAAGTCTTTATTCCCTTATGGCACAGTACGTGTAACATGAAATTCATGCTTAATATACTTCCAGACCCTCTTTTTACCACTGCACTCAGAAGCAAAATCTTGTAGATTTACTTTGGCAGAATTTTACAGAGGGCTTCTCCACTTCCATAGTTGAAATTTGCTCTTCCCCTGAATGAAAATAAAATTGTTTTCCTTTGACTCTTTGCAGAAAACAGATAAAGAGGGGAATGTTAAATATGAACACACACAATTTCCCCTCTTATCTATTAACTCTAGGACATAAGTGCATGGCCTGCTTTAAATGGTAATGGAATTAATTAAGAATATGGCTATTAAGTGTTGAGAATTTCTTCCTATTAGGTGTTTGTTATTTCTTTTCACTTGTATAGACTCTACAGGACTGTAAACAAGTGAAAGGAAGAAACAGAAGAGCTTTTAAAATAATGAAATCCTACTTTTGTATCCTACTTTTCCCCAAAGAGTTTAAAAAATAAATATATTTTCATTTATGAAGAGTGTGCATCACAGCTGAGGAACTACATAAATGTAGTTTCAAGCCACCTTTCCACTCTTACTGAGTGGAAATAATGAAATTATTCTGGACAAGCCAATTCCGTGGGAAAAAGCTGCAGATTAAGGAGCTGCACAGGCACAGTCCCTGCACTATTGTGGTGCAATAGAGTGGCAGTGTCAGAAACAGTTTGCAGCACCACACATCTTCTTGTGAGGTGAGGACCTGCTCAGGAGACAGTAGGTCCTATTTAGGGCACCTTTTGCTAGGAAGATGTTTGGTTTCGACCGTTTGCAGAACTGCGATTACTTCATTGGTAACGACTGTCTCGCTGCTAGTCTGGCAGCGTGAAGCAATGTAGAGGTGAGGAACACTTTTCCAGCTGAAGCTGGGAAATGTCGATCCTGTCTGGCCAAGCTGGTGTGGAAGCTGCTGTTCTGCTGAACTCTGGAGGTAGTAGTACAGGGGAGGCCACCGCTGTTTCGGTTTTGATAAGGATGCTATGGGTGAGTCGCCAGCGCTCAGGAAATCAGTCTGAAAGCATGGTCTAGTCTTACCATGGGACAGACTGGTGGGGTGTACCTGTGCCATTCTGAATCAGAAAGATGAGTGCTACTAAAGCCTTGCCTTTTCTGCAGACCAGAAACTAAGTAGTACATATGTGTTTATTTGCTTTTATGCTCTGTTTATGTCCAATATGTGCTATTGTGCAAGTCCCAATGTAGCCTTGTGCTACCTGATGTATGATATTTAAAAGCCTACTTTGGGTTGCTATCTGTGTATTTCTCTTAGGTAGAAACTATTTTTGATTTTTTTTTCCCCCATGCAGTATATTTTCACTGTGCATTTCAAACAGTGATGAACAATAATTCTGATTACTCCACGTGGGCTGTGTCCCTTCCGAATGTATTATCTCAACAGGGTCTCAGAGTGAAAAGAAAGCTATTTCCTTGTTTTCTATCAATAAGTCAATGGACTCTTAAGAGGACAAGCTTTGCCACAGATGCAATTCTTAGACTATGAGCAAGCAGAAGATAAAAGAGATCAAAAGCTTCAGATTCTGGTGAGGGGGGGGAAAGCTGCTGTTAGCAAAGGTCCAAAAGCTATAGCAACTCAACTATGCTCTAAGAAGTGAAGACTTAAAAGGAACTTTTAAAATGTGTATCAAACAAAATCTAGTGTATGTTCTCCGTGGACAAAGGAGTGTATACAGACTCACCACTTTCTATCTCTCAGTGAAAGATAAACAAAAATCTTGATTGATCTCTTTTGTATTCGCCTAGTTACACAGAAGACAGTGGGGGAAGGAGCAGCTTAGAAGCTGGGACAACTGTGCTCAGCAAAACTGGTCTTATTGCTCGTTTTAACTGCTACTTTGAATTAGTATATAAAATATAGCTTTGCAACAACTTATGCTTTATTAGAGAATTATGTTTCATTTGATCACAGTTCTCTTTTTAAAGATTCACAACTTTAGCTGACCTAAACAGCAACTGAAGCTGAGGGAGACCACTAAATTATCCCTGGTACTAAAGCAGCATTCAGGCTGTCATTTGAAGTATCTCATATTTCTTTCTTGCTGTACATAAAAGCATTTTAGTGCAGAGGACTTTGAGGTAAAAGTAATTATGTAATTCATTTACATTTAGATATGCAATCATATATAATTTGTGAGTCCTTATAGTCTTCTGTGCCTTTTGTACAAAAGCAGGTTGTTGTTACGTATACCCAGGAGATACAGTTCTCATCACTGGAATATATACTGGAATTCAGAGATACCACTTCTCACAGTTTTCTTGTAGGCAGCAGTAGGAACAAAATATTTTAGTAAAATGATGACACAGAAGAATTGTGTAGTTGTGACATTTTGTTTTCCCAAATTTTAGTAACAGTCTTGTTTTCTTGGGGAGCAGTATTGCCAGGTCATTCTCCATTCTGTGCGAAGAAACAGTGGAAACTACTATGCTTCTGAGGTCCTAAATTTGAAGGGAAAATTCTGCTCAGTTAATTGCCTTTTCCCATTGAGGTTTTTTTTTTTTTCTCTTTTCTCCATTTGAACTGGTCTAAGTGAAGCTGCAATTTTTCCTTTTCTTCTTCCTAACATAAAATATTTTATAGCTACATATCTTCTGAAACACTTGTAAAGCCTATGCATGTTTAGATACGCACAACAGGAGTCTTAGTAGAGTAACCAGGCTGCATTAGTATATGAGACTGAGTATCTCTTTCTCAGATCACAATATATTTTGGTGGTCAGAGGTTCAGTATTAATAGAATGATACAGTGAGAATGACAAATCCCTAAATAGGTTTTTCTGATTGTTTATTTTGTTTTATCTTTATTTAATTCCACTCAAATGGCACTGGGCAAATCAGGCTGCTGGATGAGGTCTTTTTCTGTTACTTCAGATTTGGCATACTGCAGATTGTACTTCCACATTCCCAAACTGTTCCTTAGGCCATCATACAGACAGACCTTTTATAAATCCTTAACAAAGATTCTCACATCATCAGCAGGGAAAGTGATCTTTTTTTCCCGTTCTGATATCTGTATGCCTTCTACAGCAGTAATCCCTTAATTTAATAAAGATAAAAATGCAGTAGCTTGGTTAAGTAATACAGAACATATAACAACATTCCTCGTTTATCCTTCTGTTTAACCTTATTGATCTAATTATGGATGAATCATCCACATGGGTGCACTGATATTCTATACAGTATGTAGATCCATTTAAATCTGCAGTCCTCTAAAACATTTGCAGAAAAAAATGCTCATGAGTCAAATGTCTCACTGGCATTCATGGTCCAGAAATTCTCAAGTTCATTAATTACCTTGACTGAGCATCCTGCGTGGAACAATTTCATTATGTTGATCAGCAAACAGTGCCCTTTATTAATCCTCTGTTAGCCAAATGAACTAACTTGGGAATTGGAGTCTTAGACTTTCCAACCTACATCTTAGGCTTCAAAGTGTACAATACACAAGATAGAGACTTTGGACTTGAAATGTCCTTCACCAGGTTTCATATTACTTTAACATCATCTGGATAAATATAGATGGTGAAACCTTCCTTACCTAGCAGTACAGGAGAAGGTCTACTTTATTTTAGTTTTCCCAACTAAAACCTCTTGCATTTTGGGCTTTCCTACCGGTTAATAATTAACAATTTGGTCACAACTTTATATTTCTCTATATCACGTCATTTTTAAGTGTCTCACAAAAAGATCTTTATAGTAGGCTTGGTTATTCTTTTAATTTTAGTCCATTTTCTTTTGCTTTAATTGGAAGAATATATCCTGTGACTTTAATCAGGATTTATGATGGTTTTATGTAGTACACAATATTCAGCAGCACTTTCTTTAGACTCTTCAGTACCTACTAAGTTCCTACTTACCTTCAGTACCTAATTGCCCAAGGCCAAATTGCCTTTGAATCTCTGAAAGAATGTGATTCCTACGTTTCACAGATATTTTTGATTACTCAGAATAAAAAAATCACCAACTCTTCTGCTCTTTTCCATGTAGCTATAGCATTAGTGTTTTTTTCTATAGGGTTATAAAATTGCATATGATTATCCTTGGCTTCTGTACACTTTCCTGCTGGGCTGTACTACCTCCTAAATGCATTCAATTTTAACTTAACTGTTGCAAGGCTATAGACTACAGCTAAAGAAACAGGGATATTTGCCCTCTGTTTCCTCCAGTAGTTTAGAATTGCAGATGTTCTTCCTTTTCATGCTTTTTGTTCAAGTCTTCAATTCACTACTGTTTTCATCAGCTGTGTAGTTTGTTAACCTATTCTATGTCTTATCTTTAATGTCCAAAGGCATTGTTTAATTTTTGGTACAGTTCCTGGGTTCTTACAATGCTACTGTTTTCCAGGCTGGAGAGTTTCGTATCTGTGGCCTAAATCATCTAATAATGACTTACACATGCCTTTTATACAGTGGAAATTCTTGCAGTTTCAGTGGGAACAGTCACAGGGTACTAATTTTATGGAGTGACAAAATGTTGTTAAAAGCTTGCACGTAAACAGCATTTTTATTAATGAGACAATATGTTTCTAGAGAGCTGTACGTTCAAATACTAGAGGCACTTCTACTGTGATGGTTTTTTTTTTTCCTTTATCTGCAATTGTGTATTTTTAATCCAATATATGAGTGGCTCTGAGTGGCTACTATTTTTCAAACACTGCAATGGCTTTCTTAGGAGATAGGTGGGTAGTAAGCCTAACCTGATAAAGAAAACTGTAGGTGTGACACTGATTTCAGGAGGCCCAGGGTTGAGGCTCTGAACTTCAGTGGCTCAATGAAATGCTGCTGCTTACTCCTGCCCTTTGCATTTATGAACGACACATTCTCCAAAGTACCCACTGTACTCTTGTGCTGTGAACCCAGAGGGGGCGTAAGTGGCCAATGTAATTGTTGCCAAGAAATCTGGGAGTCTTGATCCTTTCTCCTTACTCTTATTACCCCTGCACCAATTTCAAGCCATATGGTTCCACCCCTTCCCTTGTGTCAGTTTTTGCAGTAAGGCAATTCGTCTTACTAGTCTGGCAGGAGGCTAGTCAGGTTTTCTTCTGCTGTAGTTTTCTGCCAGATAAGTAAAATGCATTGGCTTGCCAAGGGATCTGATGACAGCTTACTTTCCATACTGACAAGTGTCTGAGAAAAGAGCTCTGCAGACAAATGTACACCATCTCTGAAGCAAGCTTCCCCACAGCCCAACTTCTCCCCAAAAGCCCATGAGCTCAATTTTGGGGAATACATGCTGGGTGTAAGTAGAGGCCAAACACTGGTCTGCAAGATCCTTGATCTGAAAGTTCTATTTTCCCACTGGAATTTCCTTTGTGGAGTGAAATCACTTACTTTTGGGCAATTGGATAAATCAGAAACAGAGGTCTCATTCATCTTGATGTGAAAGTCAGCCTCAAGGGACACCTCCCGCGTCTTTCTCTAGTGCAGTTCTGTGCTGCTTAGAACTAAGGACTGTAGAGCTACAACACCATTAATTTAGGGAATATCTTTGGAGAGTCTTTACAGAAGAGACTTTTTTCAGTGTTGGCTGTCTTTCCTGGAATCTGGTTCAGTGCAAAGCAACTTAGGCCTGACTCTAGGTGGGCCTGATTTTAGAGTAGAGGTTGCCTGGATGAAGAGACTGTCCTGTCTACTGCTAAGAATGATTTCAAGATGACTAAGGACATTGAAGATACAGTTTGGGGGCTAGCAGTGAATGTGTGTTCTTCAGCAGTGACAAGAGTAAGTAAAGCAATGTATTTGGTCCAGAAAAAGACCCAAACATGATAGGATTTTTTAAATTATTATTCTGAACATATTTAATTTTATATTTATCTTCTAAGAGACACTCCCAAAGAACTAGGATTCTCCATCATTAACTAAAATTTTCTGCCCCAGAACATATCCTTTATTCCCTTCAGAAGGTCCCATCCTCTATTCCCTCCAGAGTAAAGAGCTGTTTCTGCATGCTGCTGTGATTTATTTGTACTGATCCAGTGCAGGGTCCTGCTAGATATGGGGCACCTGTGTCCTTAGACGTGCATTAGAAATTAGTAGAGAAGGCACACTGTGTAGGACCATCCTTTTCAAGCAGTCCTTACGCAAGCTGAGTTTGTAAGTGGGAGAAGACTGAGCCTGTAGTGTGTCCCCTTGCCACCTACTCCCATGTTGGCACATGAACAAATATGCCTTACGAATAAGAAGCCCAGAACATGGCCAAAGTTTCCTCCTTTTGTTGAGAAGTGCTGACAGTTACTGATATGAGTCAGACAGGGAATTTTGTATAGCTCATGCCAGGTTGCTGGCACAGATGATGGTGTGGGGATTTGACCAGCCTAGCTGTGTAAGGACTAGTAGATAAGTACTGTCCCTCAGGGTGTCCCGATCTGGGTGTGCTCTGCCTGTGGTGGTCTGAAGACTCTTAAAGAGCCTGAAGTGGAAATAGTCTGCTCTGTTATAGTGCCATAACTGAGACTCTTGTCATGAGTAAATTTACCATGGAAACGGCCAAAGAGAATGAAAAGTAGATTCCCAGAACAGGAATTCTCTGTCTTTGAAGGAAAGTGTTTCTTAAAAACTTTCATATAAAACATCTTGTAACACTCCACAGACAATGTGGACTGAGTGAAGGCTGCCCAGTGGAGAAGTTTCAGGCAACCAGATTTCAGAATTTCAGAATATTTTAACTGGCTGGTCACCAAACTGACAGCCCAAGTTTGATTCCTGGGAAATGAGTCTTTTAACAGAAACACTTATTTCGCATTTTTTGAGAGGAAGAGACTTTCCTAAATGCTGAAAGTAGTATTCTGGTTTCCTAGTCTTGGTGGAATCAAATCGCTTTAGAATAAAAACTAACAGAATTTTCATTTGAACATGAAGTCATGAGTGCCTTGAAACTTCACATAAACATCTTGCTTCACATCTTACTTGTAATCCCAATAGATCACCATTTCACATCAGACTCAGGTTGCCATTTTTCTAATTTTAGGTGACATCAACTTTTGGAGCAGAGCTAATTTATCCAGAAAAAAAAAAAAAAGATTTATTGTTTTACAGCAATACAGCCTTTATATTTTCTTTTGTTAACTTATCAGCAAAGCTCCCATTGTTTTTTCACTGATGATAAATTACACTTTTTTATGGAGTGCCGAGTCATAGTAATTTCCTTGTTCCAATTTCATTAACTTCCTGGTAGTATTGTCTGGAGCAACCAGATGCTGATGTGTAATCCAACTGTTTCCCTAGTATGTGGGAAGCAGTAAACTGTTTGTTTATCTCGTAAACAGTTCTGGCTATATGTCTTTGGCTGTTTCTTTCCCATGGCCAGATTAAGATTGGCATAAACTTATTCTCATTGGCACCATGTAGTGCCTAGAAACAAGGACAAAAACACCCTGGATCTATGTCATTAGTCTGGTTCACAGAATTTGAATGGCTTTGCGTTTTTTTTTCAGATCTGGCTAGGTTATGTTATTTTTACGTATAATCTGTACATGAACGGTCTCTGAGAAGCTGGAACTTCACAGCTGATGATAAAATTAAATATATTTTTCTAGAACCTTACCTAAAATCTTCTGCAAAAGGGGAACAGTAACACTTAAAGCCAATAATGTAGAAGAGAGACATTTTCTTAATTCTCACAAAATACAGCAATTGCCAAGCCACAAATAACAAGTTAATAATTCCAAGGGAGTGCTGTAAGAATTAGGGAGGCATTTTGCGTCTATTGCAAATACTTAGTGTTAATAATGTGATTTTGCTAAGGATCAACTTGTATTTGGATACATATATGGATTTTGTATAAAATCTATAAAATACTATTGCAGGCTAACACTTTTGGGTTTGAGCATCTTTCAGAAATGTTTCATGAGGGTTTTGGGGCTAACCTCTAAAAGGTTTGAAGTTTTGAATTACTGTTTTTATTGGTGTAGCCGGTAACATCACAGTCACAATCAATCACCTATGCATCATATTTATAAATTGCTTGAATGTTTTAGTATGAAATATGTTCATTTTCCTCAAGATTGGTTCAAAATACAGCAGCATCTGACATTCTGTGCATATTATGCTGTCAAAGAGGGATATTTTTAACAACAGCAAATATGACTAAAAATGAGCAGCTATTGCAATAAGATGTGTTTTTATTTTCTAAGTGTTGAAAAGGTTACTTGAAAAGAAAAGGGGAAAAAAGCAATACATCATTCCTCATTTGGAATTTCTTTGGTTTATGTACTTTGAGATAGGCTTTATGAAACACCGTGCTGATAAAAGTTTGACACTGCCCCTTTCATCGAGCTACACTTACTTGAGCTTTCTTGACACGAGTTACTATTTGAAATATTTATGTTTTAATTTTTAGAATTGCTAATAATGATTTCTGGAACTTAGATCAAAACAATTTGAATTTAAACTCCTGAATTAAATTTGCAGGACTGACATTACCTTATTCTGCAATTGTGGAATGCTCCTTTATTTTAACTGACGTGGGAATAGGCACTCTGATCTTTGCTTGCATGACCAGATTGGGATTGGCATCCAGGAAGAATTTTACAGGGTGTGGCACATTTATAGTGTTTCTTTTAGATTATGAAGTTGGCTACAACTATACATAACTGTATGCAATATAACCACTTGCAGATCTAGATGCCCAGATATGTGTTGGGCCAGAACTGGACATTTATATCCCTATACAAAATACAGGGATATCCAGGTGTCTTATGAAGATAAATGTGCTTATGCAATAACGTTTCTATCACTGGCAACTAGGAAATGGGAGCAGAAGGGAAGAGTGAGAATTGTCATCTACATGAAAGACCACCTTGTAGAATGTAAGTGAACTGGATTTGGGGAATTCTTCTCAATTTAGTTGTTTAGACATTTCCTCTGAGAGTCTGCATGGTTTTGCAGAGGGCTTCCAGAGCTACGAATTAGAAAACAGTGAGTACAGTGATATAGTTAAAAAATTTTCCCCTCTACTGCCTCTTTCTGGGTTGCAGGTAGGCACCTCCATCACCTTGGGATTCAGAGTTCAGAAGCCACTGCTAAGAGATGTTACCCACTTAGAATTACTAGAAACAGCAGAAAAGAATTTACACCATGTTTTCTAAGGTTTTAGGTTTCTAATGCCTTTTTATGTTGTAGCTAGTACTACAGGATTCCTGGAAGCAATGACTCAGCAGCAAAACTCCACCATCCTGTCCACCTGCTTTCACTTCCAGGATAGACATCATAGGGCCGTACAGCCATAGAATGCGTTGGGCTGGGAGGGACCTTTAAAGGTTATCTAGTCCAATTCCCCTAAAGTGAGCAGGGACATCTTTAACTAGACCAGGTTGCTCAGAGCCCCATCAAGCCTGATCTTGAATGCCTACCGGGATGGAGCCTCTACCACCTCTCTGGGCAACCTATTCTCTGCTCTATTTTTCAAAGCATTGCCTCTTGTCCTGTTGCTACAGGCCCTTGTGAGCAGTCCTTCCCCAGCTTTCCTGTAGGACCCCTTAAGATACTGGAAAGACCCTTATAAGATCTTCCTGGAGCCTTCTCTTCTCCAGGCTGAACAACTCCAGCTTTCTCAGCCCATCCTCACAGGGAAGGTTCTCCAACCCCCCGATTATTTTTGTGGCCCTCCTCTGGACCTGTTCCAACAAGTCCACATCCTCCTTGTGTTGAGGGATCCAGATCTTCTCATCTGATATTCCAAAATTCAGATTTTTTTTTTTCTGCAAAATAGGCTGAGAACCTTGAGAGTGCCCTTTCTTACCCACATGAGTTTAACTATCCTGACAGTTAGGTGGCAGCTCAATATGAAATTGCTATTTTGTACCCAGGCCTTTGCATTGGCCTGTATTTTGCTTTAGATGCCTGTATTCTCACTTGGACCTCAGTCTTAATTTTGTCTACAAAGTGCAGTAAATTTGCCTACAAAAATACTGGAACTGGTTTCTCTGAAAGATAAGTTAGTCTGGCTGGAGTATCTCCATAACACAAGTATACTAACTCTGCTGATTTCGATAATTTGTTTACAGTTAGCTGTCTTTAGATGGAACTGAGACGTAAAGTGTAGAAGTACGCTGCTCTATCCAGAAATTTTGAGGTTGGAAGCAACTGCAGGTCTACCAGGGCAACTAGAGAAATAGCAAAATGGCTATTATTACGTAAGTTCAAAATTTATTGCTTGCAAAGTAGTTATTAGTTTGGTTCATAAACTGTCTGCCAGAATGTACATAGCCAATGGAAGTTTTTACTATTGTTTCCTTTTGTTCCAACAATGAATAATAACCAAAGACATTGGATTTAAAGTTTTAATAATGCTTTGGGTTGAATTTTTCATTTAAAACATTTATTTATATGTAAAAAATGCTTCTGTGTCTCATAAACATGGTAGTCATGAGCACCAGAGTTACATGAACAGATGTTTTTATTCAGCTCCAACTATTTTTATAAATGTTATTTATACACTTATTTATTCACTTATTTGCAGTGAGTTTGGTGAAAAATGTAAGACATTGCTTATTAACAGCAATAGGGATGAAAATATTTTAGTTCTCATAACAAACGTTTTTCTGGGAGAAAAGTGCACATTCCTGGTATTAAAAGTAATTATTACATTAGATGCAGGTCTTTCAGTTTTACTGCTAGAAGATACAATTAGGAGACTTACCTACTGTAATTTCTAAACTGTTCATATTTTTTCAAAAATTTGATTAACATTGACTGAATTAGACCTTGTTCTTCTAATGATGTTGGCCTTGCAAATATTTTTAAAATTTCTAATGGTGGGAGAGCTATTATCCACTTCTCATCTATTTATTTTTTTTAAATAATAAAATTTGATTATGAAAATAGTAAATGAAGATAATAAATAATTACTTTATTAAAATCTTCATACAGCTACTGCTTAACAGTCTAGTCCTATAGGAATTTATTTAAAAATGCATAGTCTTCATTTAAATGTGCTCCACAAACCGGATCTCATTAAAACCAATTGAACTGCAAATCTGAGGTATTTTTAAATGTTTGTATGTACAAAACCTCCTGGCTGTAGGAAAATTACCACACTGACTGTAAGAAACTATGGTTTTGACAAAAGAAACAAATTCAATGTATGGAGCAAATGAGACATCTTCTAGTTATCTGTTTTGTTAAATGCCTTAGTAGGGTTTAATTCAGTCACGTTACTTTGAAAATATTTCTGTAGTCTCTCTTTTTCTCTCAATATCGTAATACTCTCATACACCTCGAGTTGTATACCTCTGTCTCATCAGATGTGGTGTTGAAGTTTGCATTTCTTCCAATACTTTTGGTGAGCACTGAGGGAAATAAGGTGGTTGCAGCATGGTCTTTGCAAGAGGACAAAGAGTGTGGGGGAGCTGGAAAGGAAGGTGGAGACAGGACCGGATTGAATTCATAAATCTGCTGAAAGTTTTGCATGCACACAATATAAAAGTGATTTAAAAAAAAAAAAATTCTTTGCTTTTTTGGCTGGTCATACCAGAATAGAACCAAAAAATAATGAAGTCCAATGGAGCCATCTTGCATTTTCCTGTCAGTTGTCTGGGTTGTTTTTTTTTTTAATTTAAAAAGGAAAAAAAAAAAAATTGCTACATAGAAAGCTTTTTGCAAACAAAAGGGGATCAGATTAGAAGGTCATAATAGAACTATGGAAAAGAACTCAGAAAATGCCCCTTGCCAAAGAACAATATAGTTAACTGCCTCTGCCACTGTAAAATTCTGGTGTCTGAGTAAAGCTGGAAGAGCTACAAGTAGTGTTTTAATCTGTCTTCAAGCAGTGGGTGCCAGCAAGGATAGAAGACAGCCAGCAGTATGTTTTTTGTTTTTAGACTTTCTTTTCTGACACCAGCTGGCACTGAAGCACTTGATGTGTTTAACAGGCAGGAAGGATAGCTATGAAATGGTTTAAAATAAGTTTGAGGAGTACTGAAATCTGTGTAAAAACTAAACATATGAAAGATGTTTCTATATTTGATAGGAACTGTAGATGAAAAGATGAGCATTTATGACTGTTTAGAGGTTGAACATCCTCAATTTTGAGAGGCTGAATCCTGGTGATAGGCCAGATTTAACTGCAATCTGGAACAAGAATCTCTAGAAAATGTGCTGCTGAGTTATCCAGAATTAACCCTTGGCAAAGCAAGTGCAATTATATTCCTCATTGATGTAGAGATGTGGTTATTACTTGTAGGTGTGCTTTGCTTGGTTTTTGTTAATCCTTGTCCACTGCCCTTGTACAAATCCAAACTTTATTAATTCTGTTTGTGGGTAAGATTTATTCTTGCTTTGCTTTGATGTCTTCAAATGCTCTGGAGGGTCTGTGCAAATTCACCCAAAGAGCAGCACTGTTTTGTTTAACAGTTTTTTAGGACTTGAGTGCTTTGCTGTTACTCTGCACTGTCTAACCTTTCCGTTTTGGAAAATGAGTGTAAGAAGGTAGTTCTATAAATCTCAATACAAATTTTCTCAAGTGGATAGTTAGTCCATCTTGGATGTATTCTAGTCTGGCTTTTAGATTTCATTTGGCATTGAGTTATTTGTGTCTCTAGCACAGTTACTTGTAAATTTGGACTCTTGTACATATGCTACATCTCTCAGCTGCTGATATGAGGGAAAATTCAGATTTTCCTTTGAGTAATTTTCATACATACATCTGACTACAAGTGTGCAGGAGACTTATAAGACTGAGCTCGGTGATATTTTGTTTGGCAGTGGCATATAGCATGCGTACATATAAACTGGGATTTACATTTGTGCCAAAATAAGATGTACCCATAGTTTATATCAGAGGTAGTTACAGTTTTCCAACCAAACCAAGAGATTCATATCATATTTTTTAAAAACCCCATCATCAAGTGTAGAACTGTCTATTGCTTTTTTGGGCATAAACCTGTTTGGTTTGGGGTTTCGGTTTGTGTTTTTTTGCAGTACAAACACGGTAAATTTTACTTGAAATGTGTAGAGATTTGATGGTGGGTTGGATTGAGAAAACAGTGCAACATATATTGAGCAACTTTGCAGCTTAACTGAAAAGATTAATGTTTAACTTTTTTTTTTTGGTTTTGCAGTAGCTGGAAGCAGTATATGCAACATGCTAATCTGTATAGTTAGTGCATATGAAAGAACATCAGAGAGTGTACAGGTAAGTAACTGTACTGTATGTGGAGGGAAAGTTGTTTGGTAGTGATGGGTAATTCTGTACTGTCAGCTCATCAGTAGGGGATTTGAAATGTCATCCCACCACTTATATTTCTCACAAAATTCAAAATAATTGTTCACAAACTAAGGAACAACTGAACAATTTTACAATTTTGTATAATAAAAAATTTAAAAATGAATAAGGGTAATTAAGATGATCAGTCATCAGAATTTACAAGCATTAGTTTTCAAAAGGAAAAGATAATGGGATATAGTAGTAACAAATGCATTTTTAAAGTGCTTATGTTGATAAGTTTTTTTTCTTCTGATTCTTCTTCTTTGTGTGACCTGATTTAAGTTGCAGAAAAGATACTCAGACAAAAGACATTCAGGGCTTAAGTTATTCCTCCCCCCTCCTTACTTTGAGCTATTAAGGAATAGTAATATTTGGACTGCCATAAACTATGCCCACAGAGTTGTAGATATTACTTATTTTATGGGCTGGTAAGTATGCATGGTAAAAACCTGGCTAGGAATATTCCTCACCCTTTGGAGTATTGACTGGTGAATATGAGTGATCTGAAAACTAACTGATAAGTTATGGAACAGGGTTTTTTTATTTTGGCATCCTTAACTAATCTAAGTTTTGAAGGTTTCTGTTTTTTTCATGTTAAGCACTGAGTGTTTTTTCTGATGTTACTGCAGAATGGTTTGTGATGTGTGAGAAAGGGGAAGACCTATATATTTCAACCTTTCTGTTTTAACCCGCTGCATGTTTATTTACAGTATTTTATGAGACTGAAGTAATCTTAGTCCCCTTCAGGGGTATCACTATGGTGTCTTGTAGCAATCTTTAGCTGGTTTAGGAAGAAGTTTGAAGAGAGAATATGTTTCAAGGGGATTGAAACAATATGTTCGTTAATGGAGGGAAAGCAAAAGAATATACTCTGCATAAAAACATGAAAATAGGAAACTTGTCAAATGGTATAAAACCTTCATATGAAGTTTTAAGTAATGGCATTTGGCACTAAAGTTTTCAGAACTACAGATGAAACACACAAAAAAAAGGAAATTATCACTTTTTGACAAGGGGAGGAATTTGGACTTTAACAGTGAACTAAAGGAGGATAATAGGTGTGAATTGAAACTAATTGGTGTTTCAGATCATTGAGCCACTAGAAAATAACATGTGTGGTGAGAACTGTAGAAATTAAGTCTCTCTTAAATGCCTAATTAAGCACAGCTCTGTCCTGCAGTGTCCTATATCACTTGCTGCTTTAAATGGCCAGTCAGTCAAAAGATTTAGCTTCTGTGTGTAAAGTTCTCCTTCTGATTAGGCTGATCTACTGGTCCAAGAAGGGGTGATGCCTTGAGACATACAGCTACAGGCATAAAGATGGGCACAGATATAATCAAAGCTGTCCAGGAAACATTGTGTAAATCAGAACGAGCGGGTGGTTGGCACGACTGATGAGCATTTTCAAGCGCGTGATTAATGTGGGTGCAGAAGTTCTGTAGCTGGGTGTCTAAATCAGCTCACACCCTGTGGTCTGATTTAAGCACACATATGAGTTAGGGTGTGACAGAGAGCTACGAGGATGATTAAGGGACTTGAACATTTCTCCTAGGAAAAGAGACAGAGAGAACTGGGGCTGTTTAGCCTTGAAAGGAGACGACTGAGAGGGGATCTTATTAATGTATATAAATATCTGAGGGTGGGTGTCAAGAGGAAGGGGACAATCTCTTCTCAGTGGTGCCCAGCAGAAGAACAAGAAATAATGGGTTTAAGTTAGAGCATAGGAATATCCACCTCAACAGGAGGAGAAATTTCCTTACTGTGAGGGTGACAGAGCACTGGCACAGGCTGCCCAGGGAGGTTGTGGAGTCTCCTTCTCTGGAGACTTTCAAAACCCACCTGGATGCGTTCCTGTGTGGCTGCCCTAGGGGATCCTGCTCTGGCAGGGGGGTTGGACTAGATGATCTCTAGAGGTCCCTTCCAACCCCTGACATTCTATGATTCTAAGATATTAAAAATTATTTTTTTTCACTGGGGAAAAATATCCATTAAAAAGCATGGAAGAACCTCCCTTCTACTCTCTTGAAAAAGGGCTGAGAGTTGATTAAACTTCTGTAAACTGTACAGTTTGATATTTAAGATTCTTTGCTTTCCAACAAATTATTGAGTTCACTGGCCACAATCCAACAGAGAAAGCAAAATGGGCAGAATAAACATTGTCTATAGCAGGTGGAGGCAATGCCTTATTATACATAAATGCTGTTTTGTGTTGTGTAACCTGGGGACAATTTAGCAGACAATTTTGTTCTTAGAAAAATCATGGTTTATGCAGAAAAGGAGAACCACGGATAATGAATTGTCTACATCTGAAAATACCACACTAGATCTGAAACACATGTCCTACCACATTGTCTTAACAATTTCAAAAACAGAGGAAGGAAGAGAGGTTATTACATTTAATTTCACTCCCTCATATCACTTCAAAACAGATGTTTAAAACCAAAGACTTTATCCCTTCTTTCCAGTGTTTATTCTTAAATATTTTAGTACCAATGTTTTGTCACTCAAGACCTAAGATATGAACAGTGGCCCTTATTCATCATGTAACTAGGAAAGATCTAATCGCTAACTGTAAAAGCAAAACAAAGTAAAATAAAAATAAAATAAAATAAATAAAAAATAAAATAAATAAAGTAAATAAAAAAAAAGCCTAAACACAACTCCACCGTGAAAAGCATAGGCTGTAGGCCTGTATGTGTATGTGTGCCGGTGTGGCTGGCTGGTTCCAGGGGAGACTGATCCCTGAGGCTTCACTTCCCCAACAGCTTTATACCCTCACTTCCACACAACCAAGTACTGATATTTTCAAGGGAAAATGGGTTAGCTGAGGTGTGACGTATACATTTAAGACACCAGGAGTCCTCTGACATATTTTTTTCAAGACCAAAGCATAGAGTTATTTCTTGTGCAGTTTAATTGGTTGTGAGCAAGAGGGAAACTTATTGAAGGTTTTTTGGGTTTTTTTGGTGCAAATGAGTCAGTTGTCTTAACATTCCTACAAAACTGGAAAGGCAAAATTATGTGAATACTCAGGTAGGAGTATGGAGTCCGGCAGACTTGACTGGAGTGCTAGAGCCTACATCATTGCATCACATTACTGCAGTTCTGCGCTTCCGACTTTGAGATGTGAAGAAAGAGGAAACAACTGTTTTCCCATGCAACATGTTTTGCTGATTTCATCCAATTTCGTAATTATGAGCAGTAGCACTTTTTCTTCCAAGTGATTTATAAATACTGACTAATTTGTTCTCACAATTGTCATAACAGTCTGGATTTTACTCTCTCAGACTAAAAAATGTCACTGAAGACAAGGAAACAGAGTCAGTCAAATATTAATCAAAGGCTTCATTTCCTCTGTGAAGTCAGCCTCAAAATGGCATTAGATCTCATCTGAGCAGTCCTTATTTCCAGTATAGGTCTAGTCACCAGGCACTTGTTCACTTGCTCATTTTCCATGAAGCTAGTTTCTCTGGAATTTTATTGCCAGAGGAGAGGAAATTAAAAGGAAAAAAAAAGAAAAAAAAAAGTTTTCCATTGTTAATGCAGCTGGCTTTGTACGTTTACTTCAGCTTCGTTTCCATCCTTTTCATGTTTTGTTCTGCATATGTTCAGGTGGAAATGTTTAAAGAAATTATATTTTCTTAAAATTGTGGTTATCTTCTCAAGTGTGGTATGTGCAAGTATTCAGAATTTCCATTCAGACAAGTGCAGAATAGCTGCTCTTTTGTTCTCTGTGGCATCATAGAAAAGAGACATGACGGGAATGAACAAGACACCGGAGCCATGCTCAGCCCGAGCCCTTAACGCCCGTCAGAAGATCTGGCCAAGGTGTCCGAGGTTATTTTCTCCTTCTCAGACAGAGGGACCTGGGCTCTACTTCTCGGAGGCAGAGGTTTCCCCACTGCTCTCTCCTGCGATGTCACGGCTGTGCTGTCACCTGCTCCAGCTACGACTGGCTGCCACAGTGGAACTTGATGACTGGGGTGAGACTGCTCATGGAGAAGACACTCTTTGTAAGCATGGGTGATAACAGTGGACATAAAACACAGTAGTGTTTCTCAGGGACCTTACCCCTTGGTGCCAGGTCAGCGTATTCCTCTTTGACTGATAAAGTCTTGTGGAAATGTAAGACAATGTATGATGATGTTGAAAATCTCAGAGCAGTTTTTGCTTGGAGTGCTGTTCTGACACCCCATGGAGATGTATTTTTTTCTTCCTGCCCTGTGTGTGGTGGGAAATAACTCTGTGAGTAGAGTTTCAAACAAAAATAAGCATTTAAAAGCTTTTTTCCTGGCAAATACTTTCAAAAATGTGGCAACTCCTGTGTGCACGTGAATGCAATGGGATGTTTAGCAATCCAATTTCCATCTTGCTTTAATGTTCATTTAATAATCACAAGCATTTTACTTTTTAAACATGTGCTTAAATTCAAGCATTAAATATTAGTGAGTTTTAAATCTGAAAAAAAATGTAAGAGCAGTTCTACTTTAATTTTACTCCAACCTTGCATTCACCTTGCAACTATCACATAGCGAAGCCTGAAACATTATTAGTAGCTATAATTTGTGTCAAGCTTATCGCTGAAGAACATTACGTGAAGTCCAAAAATGTGACTTCCTATTGTCCACAGGACAAAGAGTTATACCCATTCACTGGGGCAAGAGATGGAGATGGCTATTAAATAGCAGTGTTTCAAGGTTTTATAAAGCTACTGTAAAAGATTCAAAGCAGCTAAAAATTTTAATGTTTATAGAATTTGTTCAGGACTTTAAAATGGAAGGTGCAATTTAATCGATGGCATGCTAATACAAATTAGCAGTTTTCAACCCTTCTTCCTGAAAAATGAGATATTCTTTAATAATTGACTGAATTCACCAGCACCCGCCACCTCTGAGACATTGTAGGTTATTGTCAAAAGACGACCGGAATACAGAGCCACTAAATATTTTATCTTAATGATAATGTATGCTGCAAAAGGCTTGAACTTTATATTGAGCTTAGAATTGACTTTTGATAAAAGACATACTGGATTCTCTCTATCTTTTTTTTTTTTTGCACATTAACTTTGTGCCAGGAGCAAGGGTCAAAGCTAGCATTAAAATTCAAGCCTTTTTCTATTTATTGCTCGTAAAATGGGGCTATCAAGGGATGTATTTATTTTTATTGTATTTTTTAAAATTTGTCTGGATCTAGTTCAGCTAATTAGATATGTTTTTAAGGAGATGGATGGGATAAATGTTGAAAGTGTTGCGAGCCAGTTATTTAAGTGAAATGTTGTATTCCACTGAAGTCAAAGGTAATTTAACAATCCTTACCACTTTGATAGTTTGGTGCTGTACTCAGCCGTGCACCCAGCTGTGTCCTACCAAGCTACATGTATTTATAGTCAGAGAACGAGCATTAAACACCAGTGACATAAGAGCTAAATGTCTATCACAGTCAAATGGGCTGTAATTCAAGACAGTTAAAAATGTATTTCCTAATTCTCACAACTGACTACAACACAAACCCAGGTATTTTCTGCATGTCTGGAGTTGTTTCTTCTTTTTATTTTTTTTAAAGGAATTTCAGAAAAAAAAGTTTTTCAAGCTTAACATGGACAAGTCAGACCAAGTTCTCTTTCAAGAGCATTTTCCAGTCACAGTCCCATTGTCCAAAGTTGCTTCTCTATATGAAGCAGCAATTAATCAGTGTGCATTAAAAAAAAACAAAACAAAATAAAAGTGAAGGTAATCTGTAGGCTGTAGGTATTTTTCCTGATATATTGTTTTTTCCCCCCTTCATGTTTATTGTATGCTTTCTGCTATTGAATTTAAGTCTTTCAAATACACAAAGTGCTGTGCATGCTTTCATTATTTTTCAGTTTATAAACTTTTTTAATAAGGTCCTGGTTAATCCTGCAACATAGGAAAAAATAACTTACCACTCTCATAGTTCTTGCTTTTGGAAAAATTTCCAGAGAAATGACCATGATCTCTAATCTTTCCAGTTACAAATATTTGCTCTTAAACAATGTTTTAGGGAGTAAAGCCTTGCATTTGCCCCAAATAAAGTGGTTAATTAGGAGTATTCTAAAAAAATAACTATTTAGGCATTTACCTAATGACTGATTTATAACTTAGCAGAATGGAAAATTTATAGAAGTTTGTTGTATTATTGCAAGGTCTAAGTGTCAATAATGACTTTTTATTCCTTGAACTGGCTTTCTGAGATCTTCTCCTAAGACCGGTTGTGTTTGAAACAGAGAAACGAGCCCAGAGTTTGAAAAAAAATGTCGATCTAACCATTTGTATGCTCCAGATCGCAACTGTATCTTTTCAGAAACTAAAATGTGCATTTTTGCTACTTCCTTCAGCTACTCACATTGATTTTGCACCAGCAAAGTAGGTTCTAGGGCTTTTTGTGCCTTATCTACAGAAACGTGCACCACGACGGAGTCACACTTGAGCATCAATGAGAGGAAAATGCATTCAACAACTCATAGGCTTGAGCCTTGTGGAAGGAATAAGATGTGGGCTTTAATCCCACCTTTATTAAAGATGATGTCAAAGTTTTTGCTGTCTGGAGTAGTATGGGATGGCATGGAAAGAGGAAGTTTAGGACTCAAGGATGATGCCAAGGTCTTTGAAAAGTAAACAGGAAGTCTCAATCATGAAAAGAGGGGAGAAATGGGGAACAAAAAAACCCCAGAAAATAAACAACTCAAAAAGCACAAAATGCTGTTTGCTCTGCAATACTTAACTGAATGAAGCTACAAATTTACTTGATCAAGGCAGAAGAAAAGGAATGGAGAGGATGTCAAAACACATAAACTTCAGCAGATCGGTGGATGTGCAGCTGCTGCAATTAAGCTCTTTAAAGGGCATGTGTTAAGTTGTGAAAGTTTGAAGTCAGAAATGTTTATTTTGCACAGTTACTCATTGTGCTGGGTGATAAACATGTAGGGCACTACGCAAACAAGTGCATTTTCTCTGTTTGTCCCAAACACTGACATGAGTACTGCGGGTGGTGAATTCCTTCACTGCCAGGGGTGTGTGGGAACAGGGAGTGAGGGTCCTGCCCATTCTCTGAGCACTGGAAACAGAGTATTTCTTGCTGTCACCAGCACAGTGACAAGAGACTGAGCTCTTTTCCACATGCCTTAAGAGAAGACATTACTCTCCTTTCTCTCTGTGCTATATACTATACCCAATCGCAGAGAAAAGTATGGTGTTATAATAACATTCATCCTAGTATATTAGTTGGGTATACACATATTACATTCAAATTACCTTAATAACTTTAATCAAGCCTGTAATTAATGTAAAGCATTGAAGAATGCATTTAAAACATTACAGTATGTTTTTTATTCAAGCGTAAGCAGTAGAAAGGAGATTGAGGAGGAAGGCAGCATCAAGGTTAGATTCAAAGCTTCACCAAGTGAACAATGCCTGATCTTGCAAATATTCCTCAGATGTTTCATTACAACCGTCGACAGTAATCCCACTGCTTTTCTTGGGGTGATTTGTGAATTTGAAAGTACAGCAATGAAGCATAAAGTATCAGGATGAAAAATGTGAAAGGAAAAAATAGTGACCCCTTCTTTCAGCCCTCTGGCAAATACATATTTGCTGTTGGGTGTACTGAGCACAGCATGGAAGTCTCTCATGAGAACTTTGTGTGAGGAAATGCACCGTGTCTGTCACTAAAAGAGAAAAAGAAACATGTCATCACTCCAAGTGGTATTGATTAAAACAATAAGGGCTTCCTGGTGCCAACAGTTGAAACAACTGTGTGAAAAGCAGTGAAGAGGTATTACCGTATTGTTGCAGCTTTCTCAGGAAAATTCCAAATAAACTCAAGGATTCCTGTCAATATTTGTATAAGGAAACATGCTGCTGCCTGATTCGGAGGCACTTCACACACATGCGCACGCACACGCGCCCCCCCCACGTGTAAAATTCTTGAGAAACTTTATTACAAGCGCACAAATAAAAAAAGGGACACACACTCATAGTTTGGTGCACTCTTTCTCATGCTAATATTTACAGCATCGATCTCTTATTGTCGGTATTTGATCTATACTTCTCCCAGCTCTGGTCAATGGAAGGCACAGCTGCTGAAACCCCATATTGTGCAGGCAGCGTGCCTTTGTGTTCTGCAGCTGGGGAGTTCTCATGTCCACAATAGCAAGTCTGAGCACACTAAATTAGGAAAGATTATTGTTTCATTTATTGACTACACAAGTTTAAAACAGCAAGTATATCGTTTGTTTCATGTTTTATTTGTTAAGGTCATTTTCACCAAAAGCTGGGCACACGGACACAAATATAGGGCAGCTGTACTTCCAGCCACCCCAGTAGGAAGAAAATTACAAACATTATTGAAATGAAATTGGATGGTTGGTTGCTTTCATGTGGCATAGCCTCCCACCTGCCTTCTCCCAGCCATCCATTTGTGGAGACTTGCTGCACTTTTTTTTTTTTTGTCTTTTGCATCCAAGTTCCTTCCCGATAAAGTGTTTATCATGCTGTACAATTCATTTTAAGTGAAGCTGGTTTTACAGTGGAAGGGAGGACAAGCGAGTCCAATTTTTGAGTTCAGTTCTCCAAATGCTTCTTTCGTGGAATGGTCTGTAGAAGAAGGAAGGCAGCAATTTTAGCTGGAAGCAAATATCACTTTAGAGGAACAAAAAAAAAAATAGGAGGGGAGAAAAGGGACAAAAATCTATTTAACACTTTGAGATATAATGGTATTCAAATAATATATTTTTCTGCCATTTATTCAGTTGTGAAGGAACTCAGTGAATAATAATAGCTGCTGTCAAAGATATTTATATTTAAGAGGGTCTTTATGTAAAATCATTTTTTTTATCAGGAGTGATTTTTCTCCAGGAGAAGTCTGCCATCTCCTAGCAACCGATATGGCTATCTTTTTTAACAGACGCTGCAATAACAATGGGTGCCTAACCTTTATATGGAAGCATTTGCACATGTACAATCAGACCACTCACGAATTCAAACTGAGTTGTTAAAGTGCTCAAAGGGAGGCACTGGTTACCACTTTATCTACTATGCATCTGATCTACCTAAGGTTTTATAATGGCAGCCATTTTAGCTGGAGCTGAGTACCTTCTAATGAGCTCCAGAACGAAATCTGCGAATGACCCACACCTTTGCTGTTTAGGTTTTATTTCCTTCTCTCTCTTTCTCATTGGGTCGCTCCATTTGCAGAGCTGTAGCATCACTTAAACTTGCTAGGTAAAGCATTCGTTTAAGTTAGAAGTGTAAACGATAGTGCAGAAAGACCCATATCTGCAAACACATGACTGTAAATTAAGTACCTCTGACTAAGGGTGGGCTCTTCGGCTTTCTCAACTTAGTTGTTTTTGGACCATGCAGATTCAGTAGATTTGGACAGGAGGAAAATCTGTCTCACTGTAACATACCCAGGATTGTTTCAGCGATTCACATCTGCATGCCTGAAGACTGATCTGGATCATGAACACCATGTAACACCAGGGATGAACTCTCTGAAAAAAAGAGTAGCCGTGCAAAAATGCGCGTGTGTGTGTGTGGTAACCCAGGAAATGTGAGACCTAGCTTCCAGGAGCTCCAGCTGCTGCCCTAAGGCTGTTCTGAAACAGGTTTTAGTAAGACACCTTCCAAATTTCTGCTCTTTTGCAGAAATAGAAACAACTCTTGGCTTGGAAATAGGGAGCAACAGACCAAACAAAGCCCTGGGAGATGTACCTGATACGTGGCCTCTGTTCTTGCTCCTAGGGCTGTTAATATCTTCTTAACATCTGGAACTGTCCTTGAACAAAATACAGGAATAGTGTTGGCAGCAAGCATGTTGCTGGTGATAAAAGCAAATGAAACAAGAAGCCATGTCATTCCTATCAACAGCGTGACTACACCGATAATTTCCCATTTATATACTACAACTAGTAAACCAGATCCAAATCAGAAAGAAAATGAGGAAAAATTACAAGTAAACAAAGTAAAACTTTCCCTTGAAAGGTCTTCTATCAACTAAAACCACCTAAACATTGAACTCCAACACTTGCCCCTATTTAGTAAATTCATAGGAGGCTATGGTAAATCCTCAAGTGTGGTGACAAACAGATACTTCATTAAGCTTCAGCATCCTTCTCTGATCCCAGTTTATCCTCCTCCATTCTGCTATCAATTCCATTTAACATGATACTTAAGTTTCATAGCCTGAAAATAAATACTTTTTTAAAAAACCCAACAACTTGTGGTTGAACCAAAGTTTGCTTGAAAACAAAATAATTTTATATATGTGTAAAGCTAGGGATGAAAATGGAAGTCATCCAATGTGCAAGACATTTTGCTTTTCTATATTCCTAAAAACATTGTTTTCTCCAGCTCAAAACAGCTTTACATTCTCTTTGCCTTTTCTTTTGCCTTTAGCAAACTGTAAATTTTTCTCTATACATTTGGATATTCTTTGTTTAGTGGTTGAGCGTTTTTGAATGCAACCTTCTGGATCCTTCCTTTATGTCAGAATACAGAGCTTCCATTTCTCATTTTGGGTATCTGTCTGCAGGCATTTCCAAGTTGCCTTAGTGTGTGTCTGCTTTGGCTACAACATTTGATGTTTTCCATTACTGGTGCTCTGTCTCTCATTTCCACTGATAAATAAGATTATTGTGTTTGTTATCTACAACTCTGGGATCAAAATCTATATGTTTCTCTATAACTTTATATACATATATGCATATCTTTCATCATACACGGACAGCTTTCCTCAGAGAGGCTGGGTGCTAGGTCAGTGAAGTGCCTTGAGGATGTATCAACACACAGAGGCTTTGGACTCAGCAGTTCTTACTTTCAAAGTACATTTTAACTTTAGGAGTTTTTACATAAATCCTTCACAGAAAATTTGTGTCCTAGGAAAAAATATAAAGAAGAAAACTGCACAATCTTGATGTCAAGGAAGTAGATAGGAGCCAGTGTTCTTTGAGAGTCCGATGCATGCCATTTGAGTGCTTAACCACAAATCTTTAATTTAGTCCTACTAAGAGAATTCATTAATATTAGATGAACTTCGTTCACCACATGAGTTATAGAATAATAAAACTATTGAATAATTTGCAGTGGATAATTTACTTCTAAAGTGCATTTGTCAAATGTAGCCTCTTTTTTCAGTTTCTGGAATACCAACCAGTGCTGATAGGCCTCTGTTTGGTAAAGACATGAGATAAGAAAGGACGTCTTGGGTGATGGGGAGCAGCTCTGACCTCCTGGGTATCAGCTCTCTGCTGTTGCTGGCAGCCACGTCATATAATTGCTTTCAGAAACTTACCCAGTTTGATTATAAAAGTAGTTAAGCTGCTATCTTACTTCTCTGGCAATTAGAAACCTCCTTCTAATTTTCCAGTCTAATATTACCCAAGAATCTGGTATTTTTTTTGATCATTCTTGGATGAACTTTGGTTTTTCAGCTTTACTAGCTTTTTGTCTTCTCTAGTGTATACTCATTTCTCAGCATCTGGTTTGCTAAATTAACCAAGCTCATCCAAATCTTCTTCCTATTCCCTGGACCATTCTAGGAGCTCTTTTTTCCATCTATCGAGAATTCTTACTTTTATTATCGTTTGCCTTAATTCAGCTGTTTTTTCTAACTTTAGAGACCAATCATGAACAGTTGCCAAGTATTTAATAATCAGCAATCACTTTTGATTTTTTTTCAGAATCTTTCTCTAAGATTTTCTTTTTACTGTAGCTTACTTAAAATCTATTGATTTTACAGTATTCAGTGGGCTGAATCCAACTCATCATGAAAGGTTAGAAAATGTTGCATTGTTTTCTCTTTTGAAGATATAATACTTGCAGAATTACCAGATGAGTAAAATTAGGTAATTTTAGAACCATTTAAAGATTTTTTTCTGGGTCATGCATGTCTTGCCTAGGGTTATTACTCTAGAAACCATCCTGTTTTATTATGAATTTACGATGGGTGATTCAAAATATATACAGTCTACCTTCTATGTCTAGCCTGTCCTATGTCTATTAAACCTTTTTTTTTTCAATCCTTATGCATGTTTTTCTTACCTGCTATAAAATTGCTAGGTGGAGATGGCTGGATGAATTATTCCTGACTGATTTCAATAGTATTTTATTTTTGCTTGTAAAATTACCTTCCTTGCCCTGTTACTTGCATGTGTAGCTGCTCTGTAATTAGCTGTTTCCTTTTGAAACATCCTAAGTGTCTCTACTTGATTTCAAGTTGAGTGAGTACAGCAGCACCTTGCAATAAATATAGGAAAGAGCTGCAAAGAGGAAATGTGATTTCTAGTGGTGATCTTGTCATTGTGGTAGATCGCACACCAAGGCATGGGAGAGGGTTGTGGTGCTGATCTGTAAATGTATGAAGTAAAGACCTATCTAGGAGAGAAAATGAGGCTGAAAGCACTTGTGCATGGTTCTCTTCCTGTGAAACACTTCTTGGATCTCTGATTTGTTACTGCTGTTGGCCTTGCTCTTTCTCTAGCTGCTTGCTGAATCGAGTTAGATTTTATATATTTTATCAAAAAGGCAAAGGTGAGAAAATAATTAGCTCAGTATTTCCTGTGTAATCCCACAAACGAGCTACTAGTGATCAAGAAAGGTTTTGATGACGGGAAGATGCAATTGTAAGAAAGCTATTGTGCCAGCAAATGCCACAGGTCAGACTCTGCAGGTGAGAAAATGGGACTTTTTCCCTGCTGAAAGCGGAGGGAGAGCTAAGCCCCCTTTCCTCGCTTGGGAAATATCGCTGTCCCGGAGCCTGCCTTCCTCGTTGGCCGGTGTACTGAGAGCTCCCCCTCCTGTTTCATTCCACATCGAAGTGCTTGCGGATCTTTACACCTCTAAAGTGAAAACTTCTCACATCTTCCATTTCCCCCCCCCCCCCCCCTGCAGTATGATATACCAGTGCAGGGAACAATGTTCACTGCCAGTTCGGTACATTTCCACAAGCTTCAATTGTGAGCCTCACCTAAGAAGCTGGGGAGGAAGGGATGCTGCCCAAAACTTTCAGGTAGTGTTCCACGTGCAACCACAGTTTTTCCATGTTCGACTTAGGGTTTATGGCACTAACTTTCCTTTTCCTGCTTTCTAACTAAGATGAGGGCCATAAAATTTTCTCCAGTATGGAATTTCACAGAAAAATTGGTAATTTTATTTTTAAAAATTTGCATGAGTCTTCAGATTAAAAAAAAATAAATTATTTCCTGCACGACCAGATTAAATAAATTTTCCCAGCTCAGATTCAAGAAGGAGAACCATGGAACCCCATGGAAAAGTAATCAGAGACTATTGAGGAGGAACAAGCTGTGACTGTGAGGGGAAAGAATAGCAAAAGAGTTTGGATCCATGCTGTTGGAAATTTTCAGTCATTATCACACCTGCAATATAGAAACTGAATGACATCTTCTTAGCTGCAGGTGATGATATAGAATGACATATATTTTGTCCACGACTCAATATTGAAAGCAAAAGGAACAAATTCAATGTATTCACAACCATCCTATCCACAACCACAGGGAGATGGTCTTTGCTGACGACTTTATTTAAAGAATGAGTAATAATATTTTTTGTGAGACTAGATATTGGTATCATACAGGCTCTGAATTCAGAATGTGGAGAACCATGGATGGTCATGTACATCCTCTGTAGTGACTTGATTTTCACTTGATACCTCGCAGAAAACTTCAGGGACCCTTGATGGTTTTTAAAGGAGAAGAATTCGTAGAAATCAGATCAGTATTTTTTCATTTCCTTCAAGCAAAACAGGATAGAGGACAGAAGATTCTGGCAATAACCTGCTGGTAAAGCAAAGTGATGAAGTAAGCAAACACTTGCTTTTGTGGAACATCGTTCACTTTTCTTTGAGAAATAAGGGTTAGAGAGTTTGAATGTCAGTAGAGGAAAAATCAAGATTAAATATTTTCTGACATATGTAACACATTAATTGAGATAAGACAACATAAGAATTTACAAAATTTCAAGGTGCTTTATCCAATGAAGAATATTACTTCTCTTCGTGAGAGACAAAAAAAAATCAGAAAATGAAAAATATAGTGACTACAGAGATCACAGAATCACAGATACTAGTGCTTATGAAAGTTTTACTTATACGGATAGAATAAAGCTCCAATAACGAGCTTATGCAGCATTTAGACATTGTCGTTTAAAGCTTAAAGTTAGGTTGTTATCAAAAGATATTCTCTACCCTTTGATATGACATTTCACCATTTCTCTTTTACTTCCTTTTGTATGTTACTTTCTTGTGTCCCTTTACCTTTTTCTTTTATTCACAAAGATTCCTATTCTGCTAGTTTTCACTGCTTTCTTGCTCCTCTATATCTTCCCCCCAGGTTTTTCTTCTGATTCGAATCATTGTATTCTGTTTTCTCACAAAAAACACATTTATCAAAATTAAATAGAGTTGAGGTAGGAGGAAGAGGCTACAGTCACATACTCTTCCTCTGTGTGTGAAGTACTGAAAAAAGTGCATAAGAATGAATTTCCAAGAAATATAACTAGGGTTAATGATGTTCTGGACTGTCTGATGTTTTATTTTTCAAGTGTTCTTGCAATCTTTTTTTTCCCAGATGAAGTTCTGTAAAACTACTCAGTTCCTCATTGTGAGCGAGAAGACAAGATTATTTTGTATGGTTTTTTGCTTAGTGAACTTATGTGGAAGACAAGGAAATCTTGAAATAGAAAATTGTTACTTACATCTTAGGATTCTAGACATAGATATACATTTTAAAGAAATTTGTATGAGCAAGAGTACATCCCATTTGAGGGATAAGCTTCCCTAATCTCGTTTGCTCATAGGGATTCACGTAGATTCAAAGAAAGAATCAAGAATTTTATTTCATGTCTTTATTATTTTTCTTTATTTTCTCTTTTTTTTTTTTTTTAAAAAAAAAAAATAAATTTCCAAACAGGCTCTACTTTTCATGTTCACCTCTGCTGTACCATCTTTCATAGCCATAAAAGAGATCGAGACAATCTTTGAGAAGTTGTAGGAACGGGTGGATTGCAAGACAAAAGTTTTGGTGACACAAGAACTCAGCAAATCACTGTCTGAGAGGTGAGATCGGGCGCCTGCGAACCAGCACCAATGTCTGGAAGGAAGCAGGGCCTCAGGAAGGATATGGTGAGGCTGGGACTTGCAAAGCACATTGTGTCTAGAACTGCAGTTGAGTCGTTCCATTGTGTTAAGCTTGTGTTTCGGTTTTGTCTTCAGAAAGAAAGACTATACTTTTTCACTTTAGGACTGATACTTCAGGCTTGATAGTTGCTGTGAGTTTCTGTTACCTTCACTGCTGTGAAGTAAATATGATCAGAAGTCTCCAGTGCATGCAAGGTGCTGGGAATCTTAAAGTCTGAGGCTCTTAAGAATGAAGTGTCTGCTTTAAAACAACCTTGCTTAAGGATAATTCCACTAGCGAATCACACATAAAAAAGGTGTTCACACGTTCTGAAGTGCCTGGCTTTTAGGTACATTTCTGAGAGGAAGTGCTAGTACATTAACTACTCCTCTCTTCTTACGTAGTTCACCTTTTCCCTACAACTCCAGCCTACTCACAAGCACAGCCAGCTCATCTCATGAAAAGGGGTGTTTCTGGAGCCCACTGCTGCAAGATTGCATAATCACTCATGTAATTAAGGCAGTGGTGACAGGAGAATGAGTCTCCTTCACTGCTGATGTGTGTAGCATATGCAGAGAAGTTAGGGCTCAATAACAGCAGCAGCAACCAATGAGGCATCTTTATTTACCTGAGCACTCTAGTGGACAAAAAGGAGAATCTTTTTCCCTACTTCTTCATTAATCTAAGCACTTATGTGTTGTCTCTCCTGATTGCTGTGTACAGATTGCAAACAGGGCAGAAAACTGTGAGAAGAGACTGTGTGAAACAGAGGGAGAACTATGCTGGAAGGTAGCTTCGGGAGGATGAGAAAGAGGAAAGGGAAAGAGTGAGATCATTACTCTAGAAATTAAAGAGCAATTCAAGACCTCTTTCTATCAGCCAGGATTAGGATGGTTGGGGAATACTCTTACTTGTTTCTGTTAATTTGTCGCTTTTTTTTTTTTTGGATACGTAGTAATTGTCCATACAAACTAGGCAACAAACTTCTACAGTTTTAAAAAACATAACACAGGTGATGTAGCAATGACACTTTTTTCAGCTTTGTGGTTTTTCATTTAAGGCAAATGGGTAGAAATGTTGACACTGGCTATGCTGATCCAGACCCCTGGTTTCTGACTGCATGGTTTTTGATAGGAGTTCCAGCATGACTGACCAGCCCCAGCTGTGTTTCACAGGGTACAGTAGCAGTATGTACTGACTTAATCATTTCCTTAAGCCATAGTGTCATTTACTTCTGAAAAACTTTAAATTTGTAACATAGATTTGCATACATTTTACAAGAGTAATTTTATATTTTCATTCTTATTCTTGCCATTAGTCACTCTAAAATTGCATTTAATTACTTTAAAAGAATCTCAAGTTACTTTCAGCAATCTCAAACCCATACAGACTAGCAGAACAATCTCTATGTGTTACTCAAACTGAAATTCTTCATGTTGACAGTGAGAAACTAAGGTATTAAGGCAGTTCAGCTAAGACTTTTTTACTGTAACCATTTTTTTTCACATGCTGCTGTAAGTCTGGGTAGGCATATATATACTTGTAAAAATAAAAACAGCCCTTTAAAATCTCTAAATCAATCGTCTAAAGTAGACGTTAAGAACCTGTTATATATTCCGTTTTAATTTCCCGATACAATTCTGAGTGAAAGAAAAAATTAAGCAGCTTTATTAACAAATTCCATGGTATTTCTGTACTATGGGGACAATATATTGTTAAGTGCTCCATGTATCTAAAATTTGTCTCGATGTGGCCCATTTATTTTAATTTGGGTCTGTCAATGGAAAAAAGAGAAGTAATTAAACTTGTGACTAGCATGGAGAAACATTTTATATCCTAACACTGTAGCTTGATACCCAGTAGTTCCTTTATGTTTCTTCCAGTTGTCAGATCAAAGTCTCTCAAGTACTACTACTCAGCCATGCTTTGATTAATTACTTCACACAATGAATTTGCAAATTATATATCTGAAGTGATTTATGTACTTTTTAACTTCAATCACACATACCTTCCCCCCTGTTTTGTTTTTTGGTGTTTTTTTTTCCTACTGCAGTCCTTATTCCCTAATGTAGTCAGTCCACACCTTGGTAAAATAATTTATAAAAATAATTTATAAAAATAACTGATGTTATTTTATGCCTAACAAATTGGTATAGACAGGTTTCCAGTAAAGAACAAAGTCTTACCTGAACAGTGCAATTAAACAGACCAATAAGAATCACTTAAACTGCAGTCACCCACCAGCACTCCTAGCAGGTCTTCAGTCTCAAGGCTTTGTACAAACACATGAAGTTCCTCCCTAAAAATTCCCAGCTGCAGGGTTTTGTCTAGGCTGGGGTTTTGTTTGGGATAGGGCTACTGGAATAGCTGAGCTAGGGCAACCTTTAAAACACATGTTCAAACCAAACATTTCGTTACTGTAGTTAGACATTGGTAAATAGTATTTGGGGAAGTAATAACTTGCCTGCACCAGTGATCTACTTGTCTGGGAAAAGTTTAATATTTACATTTGTGGTTTCATTGTACAATCTCACATGGCGTACTGCTGTTCATGTTCAATCCATTTTCATTACATAGTGGTATCTAATCTCTGTTTAGCGGTATTGTGTTTATATATATAAATATCCATGCCTTCCCTACGACTTGATCTGACAAGCTTTTGAAGGAGTGCTGTGAGGTTATTTCTCTCATTACCCCATCTGATATCCTTAGCTCTGAATGTTTGAACAGGGCACCCATCCACATCCTTTAGAAGTAATTTTCATCTAAATGCTACTTTGTCTTTTATTCAGGTGTGAACCAAACAAGAACATGTAGATGAAGGTAGAGGACCAGTAGCGAGGTCTTGATCACATATGTGTGACTGAGATAGTGTCTCAAATACTGTTACAGATGCAATGTAATTGTACTCTCCATCTATATAAAAAGCTGCACAGAGTGAAATACTGCAGATTGGAGGTATTCACTCACTCCCTGACTTCCTTTTGAAGTATGCTAAATAGCTCTCCATCTTCTGGCAAGATCTGCGCTCTCAAACACTCCAAATGCCTTCACATCATGCCTCAGGACCTGCAACAACTTGCTTAATATGTGACATAGAACTGCTGTGCTGGTGGACGAAACTGTTGATCTCACAATATCTTGAACTCTTTGCACTGGAAAAAAACATGCAAACAGAAAATACTGTGTTTTAAGTGCCACGAAAACATGGTGGATGGAAGACCCATAGGAAATGCTGTGCAGTGTGGACAAGGCCAGTCTACTCTAGATGGAGACAGTCAAGGAATGTATGTGAAGGCACACTGCAGCACCTGCCCAGAGGTGAACAGTCATTCCCTGGGACAGATGCATTTAGCCCTATAGATGTAACATAGTCAGAACAAGCTGTCTAGCCCAGAGTTGTGCCTCCGATGACAACTAGTAGTGAAGGCGTGAGGTAATGGGTATGCTTTTCAGTCAAATTTAGAGTGATGCTTTCCTTTCTATGTATTCCCTGTCCTAGTTTGCTTGTGCTTTCTACCTCAATTTTAAGTAGACTCATTTCTTCTGGGTCTAATCTTGAACATTGGTGCAAACAGGTCTATTTCTATTTGTCAGGCAACATTTTTCAGATAAATTCTTCTGGTCTTTCTGAAACTCTGTGACATTCCAGGATCTTGCAGGAGTTTTAGAAGACTGAAATATTTTATGATTCCTGGGCAATACAGTTCCCTATTTTACTGACTTTTTTGCTACTGAAGTGCTAATTTCACCTAAAAAAACCCCAACAAAACCTTGGACAGCTGATAAGAAGGATACATGTATAGGAATACCCTTTACAGACTGTTTAATTTGGTCACTAAAACATAAGCAGAAGAATTGTAGTTTCCTTAGTCTGAGTCTTGCCATTGCCTCATTTACCACTGTGTTCATGGCACTTGTCAAACTTCATTTCAACAGTAATATAGGTTCAGCCTGTGTGCAGTTGCGCAATGCCACTACAAGACAGGAGATAGGATTGCCTCTATTTTTTAAAAAGCAAACCCAGCTGACTCAGACTGAATGCCTATGGCCATAAAAAAACTCCTACATGTGCAATATATTTTCCCATAGCTTTCCTGAAGGATACAAAAAGTACAGATCACAAAAAATACAAGTTCCATATCAAGAAATAATGTCAGCAGGCCAAGTGCCAACATTGTGATGATGTTATAGGAGGGATCCTTAAAAAATGGGTGGGTTGATTTTTATGTAGGGGTCATTATGAAAATTCTCTCTTTATGAAAAGAAAATCAGTGTCTCCATTTCTGGGTTGAGACTTGAAAAACCAGTAGACCTAGCATAGCAATAAGGCATTTTAGAATGCTTATTGTTAGGATATCAATGAGTCTTATGTATTGAAGCAGGAAATTCAGGTGTGATGTTCTTCAGCCATGTAACAAGTATGTCAAAAGACTGTTATTATTGTAGAGTAAATCAAAATAAATAATACATTCTTGGAAGGACCTCGTGTTTCTTAAAGTGAGATTCATTAATGTTGTGTTTGCTTTTCAGTATGTTTACACATATCTGTGATGATCTTCACAGAGGACCTGCTTGGGTACATTAAATGTACTTTCTTAAAAAGAATTTTCAAAAGTAATTTATTATTTTTATCTGTTTATACCTCTGTGTGTGTGTAAATACCTCTCTTCCTCATTAAACCTTGTCACATCTACCTAAACTTATTTTGTTTTCTCACCCTAGTGAGATAGCCTGGTAGATACCCAATAGACTGGTAGACTTTTTGCAATAGTTTACAGTTTAGCCCTTCATATAATTTATGCTGTTATCTCCTTTCAGTTTGTATGTTGCTTCTTAATAATATAAATATTTTTAATAAATGAAAAAAAAAGACCGCCCCAAAGCTTGATCTAGCAAAAGCAGAAAAAACATTGATATGACCTATCACATTAAAGTACGGAATTATTATTGCATGTACCAATATTGGAACTGACATTAAGACTTGGATTCAAAGCATACATGCATCCTCAGTTTTCGCTGTTATAATCCTTTTCCTGCAGAAGAGATGTTAGCTCAACTTTTACACATCCTGGTTTGTCTCATGACTGTAGAATGTAAGGTTAAATGCGTGTGTAAACCTCTGAAAATTGATTCCTTGATGATGAGAATGTCTTCTGATAATTTTCAGCATGTAAAATTAAACTCTTCTCCAAACTAGAGTGTGTTAAACCCAGATTAGAGCTAGCCATATCACACATATAATAACAATGTGTTGAATTAACAGGTGTTCATCCTCCTCAGTAAAATTTTATTTCTTATCTTACCATCAGAAGGAAGTCTAATGGGATACCTATTATCCTAGATTTCTTTTTTTTTTTTTTTAATAAAACTAGATAGTATTTCTTTTGAAACATCATCTAGATGACTTTTTTTTTTAGTTTGGTTTTTCACATGCTTTCCTTTCCCAGTACCTTTCCAGTATTCCTGTCCTTGGAGATTGCCACCAAAATTATCTGTGGGAACAAATCAGTAGACTGGAGCATTAAGACCAATTTCTTTATTTCAATAGCAACATCCAAAGAAGAAGTGGCTTCCACGCTTTTGCCAGCACAACTCTCAAACCTGACATGTGTGGGAAATAACGTGTTTTACACACAAGGATTCTTGATTGGTTTAAATCGTCACGGTGATGCTCAATGATTCTGCACTGGTTAGACAAGCTGAGGATTTAGCTGTTCTGATCTGAAAGAAGAAAACAGATTTGAAACTCAAAAATATGAGCACACACTTATTTGTGCTGAAAATGTTTTTTTATAGTGAGTCTCCAGAATCCTGGGGAAAAGTTTGTTGGCTGCCCCTCCAGCCTTAAGTGCACTTGAACACCAGCGGAAAAAGTCTCAGGCCGTGATGGAGGAAGCAACTTATTGACAAAACAACTCTTCTCTGAAGGACCAGAGAAAATAACCCTGTAACAGCTGGTTTCCGTTCAGACCGGAAGCCCAGAAAAGTTGTCTTCCACTTAATTTTGGCATATAGGATATGCAAGCATCTATTTTCGTCTGGTTTCCAAAAGAAGCAAAGCTGCTGTCACCATGTTGCCTGTCACTCCACTCACTCTCATTTTTCTCTTCTTAACTTTGGAACCCACTGGCCAAATTCCAAATCAGACAGAGAGATGGGTGTATGAAAGGTACGGACTTCCTTCGTGGTTCTTGAAAAGAGCAGCCAAGTAAAGAACCTGCTTAATGACCTCAGTGAGGATAAGAGATGGGGCATAAACTCGGGAAAAAATCAGAGAACTTGGGACAAGTATGTTATGAATGAATTAACTGGAGAGGGTTAAAAAAAAAGCAAAGCAAAACGATATCTTCCTAGTCATTGTAATTTCTTTTTAGAGATCTCACAGCTGACAGACTGATCCACTGATGTCTAAAAAGGCACAAATATCGACTCAAATTTTCCCCTCAATTAGGACATAGAATTGTCCTGCTGCACGGACTGCCCAATGTATAAAAAGTGTATATAAAAAATAAGTTGCTTCTTTATTCTAATTCATTTAAAAAAAAAACCCACAATATAACTGCATGATACAAACCTGTTGGAAACTTGGATTTGGGGGTTTGAAGTCTCACATTAGACCAAGAGATAGGTGTGGGTGAAAATTAGGAGGGTTCTGTCCATTTGAGTGTTTATAATCATGCCTGTTTCCGGATCCCTTAATTTCTTTGTGTTTAGCAATTTAACTGCTTGTCCTTTTCAAATCATTTCCTAAAGAATCTTCTCTGTGTTGTCTTTTCACATAAACATAAAATGAATGTTACACATATTTGTAATCTATTTCAAAGTGTATCAGCACTGACTGAGCTCTTGCAGCCTTCCATGTAAGCGTATCCTTGCATATGATGAGGGACATTAGGCCAAACCCCATTTTCCTCCCATTTTAACCAGATACTACAGAGGACTTTGAACAAGAACTGCATGATTAGACTGAAACTTCATGTACTCTGAGGAGAAAGGCAGAGCAACATTAAATTGGAACAAAAATTTGTTTCTTACTGCATTATTAGTCCTTTCCCAAGTTGTGGTGATTTTTTTATTATTTTCTTTTAAATTAATATGGCTCATTTGAGCAAGGCTGTTTGTATTTTCTAGCCTTGCAGTTTCCACTGCTTCATTCCTTCGGTCTGGCACTTTTTCTGGCATGCTTAGGCAAAGCTGAGGCATTAATGTAACAAATCACCAATGACTGGATCCAAAGGAGCATTCCTGTGGGTCTGTGTCTCAAGAGCAGCAGGTGGCTTTGGGCAACTTGTCCACTCTTCTGCTGTAGGATCAGAGCCTGCATGTTCCCCGTGCGGTGCTAGGGGTGCTGGAGAAAAAGCAGAAGAAAGAGACCTCCATGCATCTGTAGTCCCTTACCGTGGTCATGCTCTGTTTCCTGATCTAGCCTGAGGCATGATGCAGAATGAAGTTTGACTTTCCTCATTCTTATCAGGAAGCCATCTCTCTTTTTAATTAAAACGTCAAATCTAGAGACATGACACTTTTCTCTTTTCTCTCTTTTTGTGTCCTGTTTCCCTGCCCATTCTTCTGCAGTTTTGTGGACATAAACAGTCCTTACCTTGCTGTCCATTCACTTTTGTTCCTCCCATGCTTTGCTTTGTGTGTTACTCTGATACAATTGTGTGTAAAGCAGAGTAGGCACTAGACTAGGTTGAAAGAAAAATAAATTCTCTTTCAAGAGGGTTTTGGGTTTTGTTTGGTTTTTCTCCAGTCTGACTCACCATGCCCATGAAGGGATAGGCTGGAGGTGGCTTTATGGTGGGGAAGTACAGAAATATTTAAGTCAGTCTTACGTCTGAGAGGGATGTAACCACAGTGTTAGAAGAGGACGTTGAGCACTGCGTGCCTGCACTTGTTGATTTTACTGAGAAATTTACTGCAAAATTTATCCTCTCCTGTGATGGACTGGATGGAATTTAGCCTTTATTGTACAAATGCCTCAGATGGAGAAAATGTTTATACAACATCGAGCAAACTGTGATTGCTCAGAAGACAATTGCAATTATTTTCTCCACTATCTATTACTCTTTAAGGTCCTCCATGATATCTATTTTGGTGTTCACGAATAACATAAAATGGGAGGAATGAGTGAAATTTCCTGTGTGTGGATAATAAATACCTGCTTTGAAGGAAGGCCTTTATATTCAGATCCTGTCCCTTCCGTAAAACACTCCCCATGGTATACCATTATGTTAAACCAATAAAGAGGAAAATGGTATTCCACGCACATGTGAGCTAATAACAACTGGCATGCAGAACATAAACACCACAGTGGGTCACACTAGGGCAGACTGGCAAGCTGCTGTGCTAGCTTAGTTTTCAAATGCCTGAAGATAATTGCCCCAGTATATCCATGCAAAACGTACAAAGGAAAAAAATAAGATTATCCAAAGCATGAAACTAGCTGGAAAATTACTCAGCGGTGTTATAGAAAACTCATTTTACCTGCTGTGATATTTAGCTAATATGATTAGCGACATTAAGATGGAGGCTTCTGCTGTAGTTTTGAAATAGACTCCAACCTACCTATCACGGTGGGAAATTTATTTTGTTCTGTAAAATACCAGCTTTTCATGCCTGTATGAAATCTCTTAAGCATCCACCTCTACTTTCTTGTGTCACTAGTGTCAAATTCAGTACTCATTCATGAGTAATATATAGTTTGGAATCTCCACACTCAGTGAGAAAGTTAAGAACAGTAAAAGAAGCATTATTTTAGTAATTAACTACATGGAGCAAAGGTGAAAATCTTTAAAAAGTATTTTCAGTGGATTTACATGTACAAAATATTATTTTCATGCTGAGCTCATTTTCAGGCTTCTACATAGGTGAAGTCTATTTATATAAGTACATAAGAAGTTGAAATACTAATGCCTATTTTTAATAAGATATAAAACCAGTTTTCCCATTTCTTGAAACTATTTCCTTACACTTCAGCCCTCACTGACCGTATCATCTTCCTGCTTAATTTAGTAATTACACCTCCCTCTTTTTTACAAAGTCAATAATAATATCAGTGATTATAATAAAATTATATCACATAACTATAGCACCTGGGGTCTGCAGGCCTAACAAAGACCTCGTGTGGTGCAGTCTTTGAAAAAACGCAGAACTGGAAATCAGTTTTCCCTTTCCCAGTTTCTCAGGAGAATATGTTGTAAGACAAGAGATAACAGATGATGCACACTTACAGGGAGACTGGAAGAGAATAATGATAACAAATAAAAGCATGTATGTATAAAGATCAGGTTATCTCTGACTTAGGTAGTATCCACTTCAATAATTTAAATACTACAGCATCTACAGACTTGAAAGTCCGGGGGTTAAAATGCCATTTTATAAAATGTATTAGAAATTGACCATAAACCAAGTGAAAGCTTGTGAATTCAGTTCACAGAAGGCAGAAACTTTTCAAGACTATTGTTATGTCTGTAGGAAATCTAATAAGTGCTAGGGAATAGTTCAATTAAGGCACCCGAAAACTTGAGTGGGAATGAGGTGCACAAGTTTCTTGTACAAAAGCATAGAGAAATTTAGACGTCTTGGAACAGAGGGAGGGAGCTGGCTGGGGTCAATAAATGGGTGCAATTCTGCTTAAATTTAACCAGTTGGAAGGCTGGAGACATGTTTGAAATCCCGCTCACTGGTTTTCTCACTTGTACTTTCTAGAGATGCTCCTCCTCATGTGTAATATGCAGCCCAGAATGCAAACTCTGTCTAGGAGACAAACATATGGCATTTTAAAAAGGTGTTACTCATTTTTGTCTATATTTTTAACAGAGCTTTAACACTTCCCTTTGTGCCTGTGTATATACACACTTATCTAAGTAGACATTTGGTTTTAGGGACCATAATTCATATCTCCTCTTGCAAACTAAGTGCTCCAACTGTGAGGTTACAGCAGGCCTTCAGAGAGTCACAGAATCACAGAAAAAAATGAGCTTGAAAGGGATTTCCTGAGGTCATTGTCTCTGGTCCACTACACAAAACAGGCTCAGTTAGATCAGTTTGCTGGAAGACTTGCCCAGTAAATTTTTTAGTATCTCCAAAGGCAAAGATTTCACAGCTTTTCTGGGAAACCTGCTCAGGTGTCTGACCATCTTCATGGTATGTTTTTTCCCCCTTATAGCTAAAGAGAATTTCCTGTTCTCCAGCTTGTGACCGTTGTTTCTCATGCCACCAGTGCATGACATCTTCAGTGCTCTTCTTCTGGGAAGAGCCTGGTTCTGTCATCTTTGAGTCCTTCCATTTAGCAGCTACAGAGAACAGTAAGATTCCCCCTTCACCATCTCCTCTCAGAGCTGAACAAACCCACTTCTCTCGGCCTCCCCTCATATACCATGTACTCATCTTGTTGCCTCTCCTCTGGACTTGCTCCAGTCTCTCAATATCTTTCTTGCAGAGGAGTTCCTAAAACTGGAGAATGCAGATGAAGCCTTACAAATGCTAAATAAAGGGGAATAAATGCTTCTTTAACCTGCTTGCTACAGTTAACTATTGTGCCCAATATTGTGTCTATTGTCCTAATGCTATGTATTGGATCATGATGTCAAAATAGCTGGAGAAGCATCTGATATTTTTATTCTGATCTGGTTTAGGTAAGAGGAATATATTTGTCAACTTAGTCCTGTGAAAATGGAGATACTTCTGTGCTTTCTGGACTTTCACAAAACCCCATGGAATTTTTTCCGTTACGAAAGGAACTTAGGTAGCTCCAGAGTTAGGCAGCAGCTGAAAAGGCTTTTCAGAATACCACATCTTTGCCATATATGCCTAAAGTCTGCTTAAATCTAATATTTGAGCTACTCTGATGGCTTTCAACTTGCACTGGCTTTCACCCAAAAAGGGCAGGAGGCTAGAGACTGGCTATACCAAATAGTCAATGCATGCATAGGGACAGGTAAGAAAAACATAGAATTTGGGACTTCTTAACACTTTAGATCAGTAGGCAGCATTCCAACTGCTTCTTGGTAGTAAGGTCCTCACCATTTTTTTTTGTATGTATTCAACCCCACCCTCAGCCTGCTTCTGGCTGGGTCTCCCCTTTCCACACAAACAGATGTATCTGTGCCCACTGAAGCCACGTGTTGTTGCTGATGAGTTGCAGGAGAAAAGGGTGTGAGCAGGAGCTAACCTCCAGCCTTATACTCCATACTTTGCAATCCCCTTCTTTCAGTGCTGAGATAGTTCACTGCTGGCACGTGCAGAGCCAAAGGCAGGGTTAAAAGCAAGGGCAATGGTGCCACGGGAACACACTGCTGTGGCTGGGGAGCCGGCTAAGCCTTGGCGAGCTGAACCATTTGCAGAGCAGGTGGCTAGAGGGGTGGCTGTGCCAAAGGGTCTGAGCTACCTTAGGCTGGCCACACTGCTCTGACAGCTAACATGAGGTCAAGTGACCTCTCTCAGAGCTGATCAGGATTTTAACATTCTCACAGTCTTCCTCTCGGTCAAGCTCTCTCACGGGTATGGTTGCCGTTCCTTTTGGATAAACCAGCATTGACTTTAATAACACACTTTTAATTTACCTAAGACTTTATCAATGTTATCAGCTGGATCTTAAAACAAATGCATGTTTTTGCCTTAAATTGCATACACTTTAGTCCTTTATCTCTGTTCTGAGGAACAGTACTGACTAAACAGAAACACTGGACAACAGTACATGAGACTCCAGTTGCTTATTTGCTTCATTTTTATGTTACTGTCTGAGAAGATTTGACGGGTGGACCTCCTCTTGTCCCTCTGCTTCAACTACAGGCAGGAAAGTGCTTCAGCAGTAAGTCACGTTTCTCTTGTTTACTCTCATCAAGATCTTTCTGTTGCGTAATTCTTTTGTTTTCCACTGTTGTAATCTCTGATGCACATGGATCCTGGACAATGTAGATGACCCGTGTGGGATGCATGAGGTTCTCTGTCAAGATATTGTTGTCCCTTGCTGGCTGGGGTCCAGGTTTAGTACTAAGCAGAAAAAAAAAGTTAAAAAAGAACAATGGAGATAAATTTAGATGCCGTTGGGAAAAAGAATCCAGGACACTGTCCATCCCAGCCCTTTGAAGCGACGCCCACAAAGCAGTTTCCTTTGACTTGCTCAGGGATTCCCAGATTTTCACAGTAACTTATGCAACCAAAGCAGACACCACCTGACTAACACTTGGCTAACCCTTTGCAGTCTTGTTCCAAATGCAAGCTATGAAACAAAGCTCGGTGTCATAACTTAGAGCCTCATTTTGTGCACACTGAACACATCTGGAAGCAGCTGGAGTGTGGATGTGGGTACCAGAGTGGACCCCTGGCTGCAGTGACCTCGCTGCAGGGCATTACAGGTAGTGTTCCCCCAGAAACCGTGCTCCCAAGACCTGAATTTAATTTCGTTGGTACAAGAGCCTCCACTAAGACAATAATTACTGCAAATAGCTCCTTTAAAATAGTATTAATCAGTTACTTTGTATACCTGTTTATTGCTTTAATAGCTTCGTTACACAACTGACTTTCAAAGGCCCCACCAAAGTTAAACTGATAACTACATCCAACTCTCTAATACTAGCATTTATATATATATGTGACGTTTAATTTTTAAAAGGAGAAGGACTTAGTGCTTGCACTAAGCAAACTTCTTCAGTCAAATTCTAGGGGCTGAGGGAAGGCCTTGCCCCCTCCATACCTTGTGCTTTGTATTTCTCTTGAATGACTTCCTTTTTGAGGGTTCTTTCCCCACGTTTTGAAGAATCACGTTCAGTTGCTGATGAAATGGTTTTCTTCAGAAAGAAAAGTGCGTGTAACATATGTTTTTGAGCTGCATAAGCCCCTTCTCTCTGCTTTTGTGACAATCCTCACCTGGAGTACTGCATCCAGGTCTGGAACCCCCAACACAAGAAGGACATGGACCTGTTGGAGCAGGTCCAGAGGAGGGCCACAAAAACGATCAAAAGGCTGGAGCACCTCTCCTACATGGACAGGCTGAGAGATTTGGGGCTGTTCAGTCTGGAGAAGAAAAGGCTCCAGGGAGACCTTATAATGGCCTTGAAGTACCTGAAGGGGGCTACAGGAAAGCTGGGGAGGGACTGCTTACAAGGGCGTATGGTGATAGGACTATGGGCAATGGTTTTAAATTAGAGTAAGGTAGATTTAGTTTAATTATCGGGATGAACTTCTTTACTATGGGAGTGGTGAGACACTGGAAGAGGTTGTTCAGAGAAGTTGTGGATGCCCTCTCCCTGAAAGTGTTCAAGGCAAGATTGGATGGGGCTTTCAGCAACCTGGTGTAATGAGAAGTGTCCCTGCTTACTGCATGTGGGTTGGAACTAGATGATATTTAAGATCCCTTCCAACCCAAATCACTCTATGAGTCTATGATCCTGTATTTTGTATATATATATGGGCACCTTATATATTCCTTTTTCACTATGTGCTTATAAAAGTCAGACACTGAGTACTGTAATTGTATGTAAGTAAAGTTATACATAAAAATAGCATTAAATGCCTTGACTTACTGGTAAATATAAAAGAAAGGAAAATTTCAGTTTGACATTCAGACACTCAAATCACTTCACTAAAGAGTAGTAGGGAATACTAGATTAATTTAAGACCATATCTGCTGCTCTAACAATGAATATAATGAATTTAGATTCTGGCAGTCTATGGGTACTTTCAGATTTTTGCTAAATATATTGTTCTGCAAAATGGAAGTGCAATTTGCCTTTACATGGTAATTCGTAACTTAAAGTGTGCCACAAAAATTTTGATCTGCTGACAGAAGTAGCTCAAAGGAATACTTGCCAATGCAGCACAAGACTTATTTGTTTTCACTTTTTAAAGCTGTAAAATGCTGTTTCAGGTTAGACCTTGTGAATTTTTGTCTCATTATTTAAGCTGTTTTGCCCTAAAATAATAGAATTTTTGACAAGATGACATAACATAATGTAACTGGAATATTTTTTTTTTTTCATTTCAAAATGATTTTTGGTATGTATTTGACTTCAAAGTTTTTGAAAATTTAGCTACTTTCTTTCATGTAAAAAAAATCATGCAGTCACAAATTACTTTCTTTTTCTTTTCATTTTGTCACAAATGCATGAAAAAAGCATAAATTATAAGGTGATCGCAATTTTTCTCTCTGATTGAACCAGAAACAAACAAACAAAAAAAGTACTCTTACCAGTCCAGTCATAATTTGTTCTTTTGTACAAAAGCTTCTTTGAACTGAAATTTTCGTAATAAGATTTAAGGGTTTGGGTTTGAAATCAGGTAATATTTTTCTATTTCTCTCATTCTGATGTCAAACCATGTCACAAAAAATATTCATCTTTTAATGAAAAAATATTGGGGTGGACAGTTAAAGTGAAGATCCTGAATAGCATCCCACTTGGAAAATGAATGAATAACTATCAGCAGGATTTTAGGTGGAGTTCCAAGCTGTCAAGCTGTTTCAGCACACACCGCTCTTCAACAGTACCTTGAGACCCATAAAAGTATTTTATATATAATTTGGTGAAATTTAAAAGCTTTTCCTGTGCAGATGTTTTGGTTATCTGACTATAATAACTCTTTGACCTTAACCTTGGTAAATAGGTATTGTACTTGTTTCTAATCAGTGTGTGTGTGTGTATGTTGTTTTCATTTTATTTTTAACTTGAATGCCTGTCATTTAACACAAACCTATGCCTTTAAAAGTACCAAACTTTATTAATCCACTTAAAGGTTTAACCATCTATAAAAATGTACTATGCAAATTGGACTTTTTCCCTTCTTCAGTCATCACAGCCAAGCACATAAAGCTCGGGCAAATTTATGCATTTTGACCATCTCTAAATCGTATAGAGGCCAAACCAATTTAAATAGCAATCAGTGACCAAGAACACCCTTTGCTCTCTGAAGGTTTTTTCCCTTGGTTTTCTAATTACTTAATTCAAGCTTGTTACGTTCAGCTCTGCTGGATGCTCTGCAGTCTGAATTCATTCTGCCTTGTTTAATTTGCCTTTTTCCCTCTACCGTTAGATTGTTAGCTCTCAAGATGAGAATGGAGCGCTAACTCACTGCTGCATGCTATCAGCAGAAGCTGATTCTTAAACTACTAAAAAAGATAGAATGAACCTTTAGATTTGACATTTGGGACAGAATTTTTTTGCCTAGTTTAATTGCTTCCCAGGCTGGGATCATTCTCCCTGTTTTCCCACTTGCAAGACTGGGCTCCACCCTTTTTATAATGTGTTCAGAGGTCTTAAGAAACACAAACCAACATGTAAAGTTTTATTATATTAATTTTTCATTAACTTTAGTGGAGGCAAATTTTGTCTCTGAGGTCTGCCGAGTTCACGTGGCATCTCAGAGCAGGCTGGAGAGACAAATGGTTTATTCTCAGAATCCGCAACAAACCCACCTCACTGAAAAGTAGCATTTTTGCTAAGTTTTGAATAGCCTGCCAGTTTATAAATTGCATAGGTTTAAACCTTTGCCATAATGCTTATTCTGCTGGAAAAGTTGACAGAGGCATTTAACTCTGGTGTCACTTTTGCTATCAAATATTTTGGCCCTTGTGCAAGACCTGATCTCTGAAGTCATCACTGGGAAGAATTAGACAAATCTACTACTAGCCAGTTTTTTTATGTCTGTGTCACTCATGAGGTATATGGTGTTATAGCTTCTATATGCAAAAGATGCATCTTTTACGACAAGATAGCTCTTCTGGTGTCATGAAGTGTCCTGAACTCATTACAGCTTTTGACTTGTTCAGCCGTCGGATTAAAATGGTTCAGGTTACATCATTTTAAACTGCACAAAGGGTCAAGAGACCGTATCATTTCGATGAGGCCACAGTTCGTTTGCTTTGGCTCACGAAATACAGAAGATGAAATACATATTAATAGTCACAGCTTGAAAGAAGGATTGCAGCCTTGGTATTACAATGAAGCAAAACATTTCATACATGATGCGGCAAAACAGTTCCTGGATTCTTACCAGTTTGAAGCAGATAGAGAGAGACAATGAAAAAAAATACTTAAAAAACGCACCTGGTACAGAATGCTTTGAAAAACCCTTTTCATTATGGGCAGAAGCAATATTTGCTTTTTGCTTCATGAAGTTGAAATCAGTCCATTAAGAGGGCGGGAGAAAAGATTAATAGATAAATTCAGCATGCTGACTCCTTCACATAGTTAATGTGCTTAATCTTACCTAGGTGATGAGCCACATTTACCCTGACAATGAGTGGAGAGAGAGGTTAAATATGTGGTTACAGAAACAAAGTTAATGAAAGCATATTATAGGATTTTTCAAAAAAACATATATTACTGTTCATTTAATTTAGTCCTTGGGACAATTACATCCCTGGTGTAATCTCATTAAGCTAATGAGATCACATCAAGGATGGATTTGGCTCTTATATTTGAAGTTTTAAAATGGTACTGTTATCATTATTTTCTTCTTTGCTCAGAATGTGAATGAGCTTTGGAAGCCTGAGAAAAAAATATTTTCAAGGATGATGGAGACCAGCGAGATAAGGAGGATGTAGAGTAGTATATTGAACTAGTTATTTTTTAGCTCTCGTTGTCCCTGTCCAAATTATTATTTAAGGTTTGTTTATTAGCTTTACACTTTCGTATATGGAGGAACTGTTACCATCTGAAATCCAGAGTCTTAAAGATGTAGCTCTCCCTGAAAAATGGCGAGGTTCACCTTTAGGCATGATTAACCACCCTCAAAGTTATCCTCAGCTGCACTGATCCACTTCAATACTTTGTCAACATTTGAGAGTCTGGGTTGGATGGTGTCTTAGACAGTTACTGTGCCTGCTGGCCATCCCACAGCAGATTCCCTAGCTGAAACAAAAGCTTCTCAGCCTCCAAAATATGGCTGCTTAAATGCACTGTTCATCTATTTCTGTATCTTGTGAGGTTGATGCATAAAACATACACAACTTACTCTTCTGCTGATTTCTGGTTTTTGTCCTCGACAGTAGCATGTTCAAGTTAACTCTAATGAACTGTATCCAAGTCCTTTCTTTCGTGAGAGCTCCAGCCTTCAAGCTGTTGGAGTTTTATTTCATGTAAATGATGAGGTGGTCATTGAAATTTAGACTTGCACCAGCACCTTGTATATGTGTCTTAAGCACTGGGGGACAGCAGCTCTTTCCATCGGTGGTCCAATGAGCAAAATGAAATTCCTCTAATTGGGAGAATGAAATGGACAAGTAACATAATATTCAGTAACTGACTGCTAAAGTTAATCTCTTATAAAGTCAGTTCAGATTACTGCCTCTGTGAAGTTACAAGAGAGATTATTTAGAGTCAGGTCTCTTAAAGCACAGGTGAATGATCCAAGAGAGCATCTGCTTGATGGTTTCTCTGACTTTCTGTGTTTTTTCACTGACAGGGAATACTAGACATAAATGCCCTTAGAGTAAATTCGTGCTTTACAATCTGTCTCACTGCAGAGGAATGTCAGCCCGGTGCTTCACATGGATCGTGTCAGCATGACAGGGGCATAAGCGTTGACTCTGAATATTACTCTTTGTTAAATTGTGCACAATCATGCTTAACTAGTTTTTGAGGTATCTGACTACCCCCATGTTTAAGGAAAAAGAGAATACGTCTGCAGTGTAGCAATTCTCCAATTATTCCTGCTTGCCAGAACCAACAAGTAATCCAGAGATCTCTGAGAGTTATGCCAGCAAATCAGATCCGTCATATTTCATAGGGGTTAGCTCAGTAAGATTCCATATAAAATAAATTATATTTCTATGAAATTTATCCTAAAACCCACACAGTAATAATCCTTCAGCATTTCTGAATTACCCTATATTACTTTTATTTCACAATAAATCTGGGAACGGTTAAAATATCCCTGTAGATTTTTTTTCTGATATTTTCCCTTAAATGCTATAGGAATTTTCCAGCTGAGATATAATAACATTATTTCCTTCCAGCCTACCTTCTTGTTCTACTCCAGCAGACTCACAACGAACATGTTCTCAGAATGCACTCCCAGCTGCACTTTCCTTTTATTACTTATGACAAACTTCAGAGTGCACAGGGGACATCTGTTTTGTTGGGGTTTTTTTCCAGACCTTATTCTTTATTCGTCATGACAATGACACAATGCTCAAGACCTTAATGATCTCATACAATTTCATTTTCACTATCAATAATAGTTCAGACACATATATAATCCTCTCTTCCCCTGTTCCTCTTTTCCTTGTTAATATACTTTTGGATTTTTCAACAAGATATGTAAACATGTATTTTTCCTAATTATTTTGATTCTTTTACCTGTTATTATAATGATGTGATATTCATTTCTGCTTCAGTCTAGTGCCTCTGCTGTAGTAGTGAATGAGACTAGGTTATATAACCTCATTCTTCTGTCCAGATGAATTTTGATCTTGAGCAAATCTGGTTAAACTTCGGAATCACTATTTTTTTTTTTAAATTATGAGATTTAATTTTATTTTTTTAAAATTCCAAAATTGACTGAAATTGTTATGAAATAGTGGCATACACTTCTGCTTAGAGATCATTGAAATATTGTGCTCTGGTTCAGACCAGTAAATTTTTATTCCACCTTTGACTAAAAAAAAAAGGAAAAAGAAATAGAGTTCTGACATTATCAATATTTTCTATAAAAGTATTTTTTGCCTTTTATTTTTCTTCTTTAAATGAAACAGAATATCCTAATGTAAGATCATAATTGTTGGAAGCTTCTTACTCTACAGTGGAGCTGATAAGGACTTGTAAGGTTTAGAATTCACCTGAAATCAAAGAGGAACCTAATCTGTTTAGGAAGTACCTTGGCCCCAGGGAAGATTTGGGGAACAGAACAAGGACACGGTGGGCAGGATGGCCTGGGACCTGAGTGCTCTCTCAGCCACTCTTCCCTCCTGGTTACTGTATCGGGTTTAAGGCACTTAAATAAAGCAAACAAACAGAAAAAGAAGAGGTAAAAGGGCATTCTTGGTGCTCTGATAATGATGAGAAGGGGAAAAGCAGGCTGTTGCAAGCCCGAGGGAGATATATGGTTACCCAAATGTGGAGGTAAACAAAAAGGCTGAGTGAAATCTGCGTCTGTTTGAAACGTGTTTCTCGGTTTGGCTTTGGGCATTTATTTTTTTTTTTTTTTTTTTTTGCTTGTGACATGGTGGGGGCGGGGAGTTAAGAGTATGGGAACATTTTACTTTGTGTTACTAAATTCAGGAGTCTTTGTGTATGGGAAGATTTTACTTTGTGTTCCTAAATTCAGGAGCATTACTGTAATAGATGCTTCATTTTGAATGCTTTAACACCTATGAGGCCCTCAGTGTTGCTGAATGAACTCTGCCATCATTTCAAGAACGTCACTTTTGTGTCTTCCTGTCAGTTACAGGTATTAACAGCAGCATTTAAAATTCGTTTTCTTCTTCTTTGAAGAAAGACCCGACTACAAAATAGAACAAATTACAAGTAGTATGTATGGTGCAGCAGTGTTAAAACCGCTGTCAGCATCCCAAGGTGGCCATATGTCTGACATAAAGTACACAAAAGAAAGTGGTGAGGATTGGAGCACAGTCTAATGATAAGTAGACCGTTTAAACAATAAGCCCCTCAAGTGAGCAATATACATTCTGTTCTGTTTTTCTTACTTTGTGCTGCTTTAAATCAAAGTCCCTGGGTCTGCTATTGCTGGGAGGTTGGACATGTCGTCTGCAAGTAAATAGGCCCTCTGCCAAGTAACTAGAGCTCACTCTTGGTAAAGGAAGAACATTGTTCACTAAAATAGTTTGTCTTTTGATGCCAAAGGAAATCAAATTGTAATCAAGGGCTGAGAATGGACTGAAGTCATAAAGGCTGGCTTGCCTCAGACTTTGGCAACCTCACTTGTTCCCAGGCATATTAAATATAATTTACGTTTGCAGAGGGGAGAGGCTTTATTGGACTGGAAATTTGTTTTAAATAACACTTAAGTGAAACGCTGTCGGGGGCAGCCAGGGATACACTTCTACTGTCATTTAGGCTGCTGAAAATCCAAAATATGTTCATGGGCTTTACCAGATTTGTTCTGAACTTATATCTGTGTAAATGGATATTTATGGTCAGCATTGATGAAACAATTACATTTCCTAGGTTCTGGTCACTCATGCTGAGTGGAAAGTTCATGATGAAAGGCTTACCTCAGTTACAGAAAATGTTTGTATGTTTTTCTTCCATTTTATTGTGCATGTGAAAATTCACCCTAACTGCAAATAACCAGCTTTGTGTGAAAAATCATGAACACTGTATAGTACAGTTGAATCAATTCTGTCCTTGATATGTAATGTATGAAGTGGAATCAATTTTACTGATAATTCCTGTGTAAAAAGTTAAAGTTTAAAATATATACTTGATGGTTTCAGAAAGTAAATTTAGGAATACTTCAAAATAAAATAATAATAAAAAATAATCTGGTTTTTATTTTCCTAAATGAAATTTATCTTTTGGAACAGTAAAACTTCATCTTTTTTCACCACGGAATTAAAAGCTAATTTCAAAATAACTTCTCCTGAGAAGTGATAATTCTACTTTTCAGCATCGTGCTCATAAGTAGCCAGCTGAGAGAAAATATTGTTTTAATTTTTTGCACACTTTTGGACAAGATATTTTTCTTCTAATCTGACAACATAATGTGGGCTACATCTGAATCTTGTTTTATAGATTTGCACTGAGTCAAAGCAATGGAATCTGCCAAATAAAAATTAAAAGGTCTTCCATGAACATCTCATTTAAGATCACATTAACTCCTCTATTTTGCAGCTTTGTCACATCACACTTAGCATTTGTCAGCGAATTCAATGTAGTTCTGTATGTACTATGTAAAGGGAAATTTGACCCTAGGGAAAATCATAAGGGATAGTTAAAGTACCAAAGAAATGTTTGGGTAACTGCTGTCTTTAAAGAGTGGGTTTTGTTTTTTTTGTTTCAAACTTTCTGTTGGAAATCATATTGAAACAGTATGTTTCCACCTTAAAATGGCAATATTTGGATCATTTCACACAGCTCACCTCTGTTCAAGTAACAATTGACATTTGAAGCGATTTAAGGTTAATTCTGTTAAAAGACTAGGACAGATTTTAGACCTTGCCAATTATTTTCGAGGTTTAACACAAGATTTTAAGAACCTTAAGAATATGTTTTCTGCCTCTCAGTGCTTGAGGGACCAAAGCAGGTAGACATCTGTCTATGATGTTTCTTAAAGCCCTGCCCCTGTCTCTCCTTGTGTGTTTATCTGAGTCTTGCTGATGCCTCACATCTGTAAGACTAGCTTAATGCCCAAACTCTGTCACCTCAGAGTAATCTATAGCCTCATGATTAAGCTTTTTTTTTCTGGAGGCTCCTTTGAAACTGGGTGTTGTTCATGTGTTCTGTACAAGACATCTAATTTAATTTGACTCAGGGCAGTGGGTCCTAATAAGAGGCAGCGTGTCTAGAATGTATGACCTGCATTTCTCACCATTGCCTAAGTCCTTGTGTGAGTCTAACCTAAAGCACTTAAAAATAGCTTGATGAAAACATAAACAAAACTTACCTTTCCCTGGAGCTGGAACCCTCCCTTTTCCCAAAGGGAGGTAGAATTGAAATGTATTATTTTCTGAACAAAATCAATTAGATCACACTATTAGTGTTGAATAATTTTAAGAAAAAATATCAGAGTTTGTTATGAAGAAATGAGAGTCAATAGCCGCAGAAGTTCTGAAACTACCCTTCAATGGCTATTCTGAGGGGAAAATGACAGGGTAAAACTTTTTTACATCACAGCATAAAAATACCAAGGCTATCAACTGTAACCCATGGCTGCCCTTTTTCCCAGCTGTAATTCAGAAGATATATGGTGAGGGCTAAGAAGCTACAAAAAACAGAGGGATGACTGAAAAGGTAAATGCTGTGACACTCAAGCATGAACTAAGCTTCCTGGCACTTTTGACAGCCACAGGCTCTCATGGGGATTTGACAAATTGTTAGTCACTTTAAAACAGTCCATGTGAGTGAATAATATCACATGATCACAGAGTATGGACTTTTGAGACTAATAAAAGCAGGACACCACTAAAAAATACCATCAGACTAGGGAGACATTCCAAAAAGTAACTGGAGAGAGCTCAGGACGTGTATTCCCTTAAGTGCATGCAGGGATTAAGGTGCTCTGTGAGCTTGCATCTGTGTTTCCTGTGAAGATCCGCAGCTAAAATACGCTCTGAAGTCAAGGAGATGCTCTGAGACAGCCCAACGCTCTCTGAAGAACTCCATTCAAAGAGCCTTTCACAAAATGACTTCAGGATCCAAGCCTGTCTTCAATATTCCCTTCTTTCTCTAGCACTGCACAATCCTGTATCACACTTTTCAAGTGCTCTCAAAGTTTTCTGTTGCTTTTCTTTTCCTTCTCTTTCAGTCAAACAATGTGATACAGTGTATTCAGATGCTAATAGGACCATTTGTGTATTTCTTGAAATAGGAACAAACACACTGCTGTAAAAGTTTCTACTTTTCTATGTAGATAGGTGTATAGAGATATTTATACTTTTGTTATGTTTTCTGCCTTCCCTTTGTACTGTCATGTAAACATGTCATGAACTTGATCCTTTATTTCTAAAAACAATAGGAGCTGGATGCTAACTTTAGGGGAAGCAAATGAAAGACCCATCTCCCTATTGTTACAGCTTTCTTAAAAAAAAAAAAAAAAGTTGAGGCCTTCAAAAATATTCTTTGAAATAAGTATGCATACTGCAAACAAAATCGGAGCACAAGGACGTACTTCAAGTACGTCCAGACTGTATTTGGTACCCCGTCTGCTCATAACTAGGGTAATGCTAGGAAGCAGAGGAACAGATATAAAAGACAGTACAGTTGAATGTGAAAATAAAAATGTGCAAGAGGTTCAAAGCTTGTAGCCTGGCTCTATCCCCATTTTACCATTATCTTGCCTGTAGATGCTCATAGCAATATCCCACCGTGAGTTCGGAAACTGAAAGGTTCACGGTATTTCTGCAGTAGGAAGTTGGTCCTGCTGCTCCAGAGATTGGGCAATCTATTTCTATCGACTTGTGCTCTTCTGTTGGACTTTTTTTTTTTCTTCTCAGGAGACCCCAAACCAGTCAATTCAAAGTTAACAGTTGTTCAAATTGCTATATGCTTTTAGAGGAGACATGCAAATGAATATGTGCCAGAAGTCTGGTTGAGATTATGGTAAAGTTAACTTGTTTTGCCAAACAGATCCTCCCCCTAAAATTCTTTCATGTGCTAAGACTGGTAATATGGGAAAAACATGGTTGACAGGGTTAGAATTACTAGGCTGTCATCTTAACAAAGGACTTTTGGAAATGCATTCCCTCCTCAGGAAAGGGATTCTCCTGCACGAGGTTTTGTCTCAGAAAATGTACAAAAGATTCTGTAATATTCATATTAATTATTCTATATTATTTAATCAGTCATTATTCCTAAGTGAAGAAACTGTATTTCAGTAGTCAGGCAATCAGGTGACATAGGTCATGTAGTGATCTTTCTTATTAAAACCATTTGAAACTCCTGTATAGGTATACATGTGCGTGGTTGTGCATACTTCTATGTTCTGTCTAAAACCATACACCTCTCTCTATAAAAACCAGGTATAATTTAAATAATTTTGCTTCATTAAAATACCGTTCAGACTAAACAAATGTCTGTTACTTCTCCTACGGGAGCAAACACTTTCTCTGTGTTTGTCTGAGTTGGAATTGAGTGAAATACAACATCCCAAATCAGCTGCACTGTAAATACCCAGTTTATATGGCCTATAGAAACCATAAGCAGGCAAATTTTGGTTTTCTTCTGCAGAAAATCCAATGCCCTGACACAGGGGAAAACAGAACAGTCTTGCCATGCTATGGCAGAGGAAGTAGTGATCTTGATAAAACAGTCCCACAATGCAAACAACTGAATTATTTCAGTCAAAGTAAATTTAAACAAACAACCCAGGCTCAAATCTCACAGTCCAGATCAGGTGTTTGTTACAAGGCATGTCAGAAGCCATGTCAGGCAAAGCATGAAGAATTCAAGAGATTTATTTTGGAATACTGTCAAAAGCAAACATGAAAGTCTACTCAATGGCAAACATATCTGTTTACTGTGATGCTTTATAATACTAGCTACTCATTTTTTTTGTTCAAGTTCAGTGGTCCTAAAATAAAAACCCAAGCTCTCATTTCTTTGACCAAATACATACAAATAATTTTAATTATATATATATTGTACTCATCCAGGCACTTTCCCATATATAGTTTCATTTTTAAATTGTTGAATTCCTTGAGTGGGATGGATCTGGGTGATAAACAGAAAGCAAGGGTAACTGCTATAACATAAATAATAAAAAGAAATAAATAATAAGAAAAAATACTTGTATCAACCTCTAACAATAAGTCCCCATAATGCAAATATTAATGAACAATGGATGGTAGCATTTTTAGGACATTTATGTGAAACCATGGAATAGTACCCACATATACTTTTTGCCTTTCTGCACGATAATAAAGATTTTTCAATATCTTCTTATTGTGAGAAGAGATTTATAGTTTGTCTTGTGTTTTGTGGCTCCAAAAGAAGACACAAGCAAAATAAGCTCAAAATTCAAAGAAAAAGAACAGCATGTTTTCTCTACTGTATCAAGAAAGGATGAATAACTGTTTTGTACCTAATATGCAGAGACATCTTAGTATAACAAGATACAGCTTAACTCCTAGAGTCCTTGTTATTTAATCCATTTAGTTCTGCCCAGGGATCACATGAATTTATGGAAACCCCCCGCTACCCTCTTTGTTGACTTCCATCCCTGCTGGGAGATCCCCATCTGCTGGGAAGTGAAACTCTGTCCTGAACTTTACCTCATTTAACTGAGTGCCACATGTAAATCCAACTTCTTCATTTATTACTTTGACAGAGCAGATGGCAATGGGCTTTTAAAAGACTATAATGTTGCTTAAACCCAGCTATATTTGTAGAAATAATAGTTTTAGCTGTGTGGATTCTAGTGCCTGATTTTTAGGAAAAGAGTCTGACACAGGCAATTAAATTTTTGAGCCATCAGTACTTAGTGATGCATCATAATTTAGCTGTTTTCAGAAAATCATATTGTGACCAAATAATCATTCATTAAGACAGAAAATACTTTTTTAATGGAAATTTGAGACTCATGTTTGGTGGCTGATATGAGTGACTGGTTTTCTAATAGCCTTAATCACTGGAGTATTTCTTTACTTGTTCATTTAAGCCCATTAATGAAAACGTATGATGTTAAGTCTAATATCTACTAACCCTTGATGACTGTTTTGACTTCCAGCATTGTCCTATAAATAACTGTGAATGACATGCACTGAAAATCAAAGAGTATTACAGCACTGTGATTAAAGAGAACAGGTTCACCCAAGACTTCCTTTTCATCCAGTAAGACCACAGAGAAATTCATTGTTAGCTTGAGTCAGATGTAATGTATTTCAAAATGTCTTATCCTTAAAAATCTTACTCTAAATGCATAATGTAGGTTTTAAAAATAACCTGAAAATTCAACCTCAGCCACTAAATTTGCTTATAGAAAGCACATAATGGGATAGGGAACAGCAAGCACAATCACAGTATCCTGGGCTTGAAGACTACAAATATTATAAATTACTTGTCCTGAAGATCCAGTCTAATGATTTGTTCATTTTTCTGTTTGTTTAAATTCAGTGACATCTGAAAAGATTTTTAGCCCTGAAGAAGGAAAGTAAATCTTACATAGCCAATGCTGACTGTGATTTTCTAACGTAGTTGGAACTAGATGATCTTTAAGGTCACTTCCAACCCTCACAATTCTATGATTCTATAAAATATCAGCTAACTTGATGCTCTGTACAATTAAAAAAATGTCTGTTTTTCTGATAAAACTGGGATCTTTGGTTATGTTCATCTTGGCCATGAACCTTCTAATCATATTATAGGTATTATGGCCAAAGGGCCCTGGTTGTTGGAGTGACATTTGTGCTCTGTCATGCAGTCATGTCGTCTTGTATGGCAGCTTCAGGGTAAGACCTCATACGAAGTGAGCAATCTGTGTTCTTTGCTGTAAATTAAACAAATGCCTCTAATATGCACTTCCTTAGTTTTAAGTCAGGTGTTTTAAGATATTTCAAATTTAGTGTATATGCATATGTCAGATACCGTGTTTCATAATAGGCTTTTGCCTTTTTGATGACAAATAACAATGTTTAGAAACAAGGATGTCGGTCCCCAAAGGGCTTTTATAATGAACTGTGCAGATCTCCTCTGCAATGACACCGGCCAAACTTCTGTGACAGAGCACCCTGCTTTTATGGATAATCTGGAGAACATTACAACGGGAAGGGTTTGTTTCTTGGTGGAATTTCCTTTAAAGTACACTGTATTATATTTAAAATTTTGGCTCATATATTAGAACTTTCTTAACCTTCAATATTATGTTGATTTTCCTTGATTTTAGTGTCATATAATTTTTAAGATTCTTGAATTAAAAATTGCAACTTAAGGGCCATCTCCTGCATGAAAAGCTCCAGGAAGATAATAGTGGTGGCAAATTCCTTTGTGGCACTTTCTTACTATATGATATGCAGGGAAGTGATGCACCAGAGTTAACAGCCAGAGAGCCTCTGTTGTTATTTAACAAATATCCTAAAGGAAAATCTATGGAAAACTGGAATCAGGTGTGGCTACTCCTGCTTCAACTATAACCTCAGGAACACACCTCTACCTTTTCAAGGCAGCTCCAACGGAAAGAGCAGCAGTGATTTTCTCCTGCCCTATTGCTGCTGCCTGTAAAAGTGATAGGAAATCAGTAGATAATTAGTGGGCATGTATAACATAATCCAGGTGAGAAACTGGACTGCAGTGGGAGGTAGTTTGGGTAGTATGGGGTGCTGAGAGGCCTAGGGAAAGGAAGACAGCAAAGTGTTGCTGCTGAAGGATGTGCTGACATCCATGTCCACACAGCTCTTGCTGGCACAAGTTAACTGTGGCTGGTTTATGACGAAATAAAAATTCTTGCCTTTTCTTGTGTTTGAGAGCCTACAGATTAAATGTTAATAGGGAAAACGTTATTACTCAATATGAAGAAAAATGGTGGAATCAGGACCTTAATTTTTTTTCCTGAGTTATGGAGGATTAGAATTGTTTCCTTCTTTGTAATTTGTACTTAAAACAAATGGAAAAAAATGCAGCACGTATTATTTCCATAAAGAGAGAAACATAATAACTAATGGAACTTAACACCATGTGGAATTTAAAGCAAAAAGAAAAGAAAATCCCCAATGCGATTGCACAAGGATTATAAAAAATACCCCATGTCGGTAAAACAGCCACTTCCTTTTCTCAGCAGTTGTGTGTAGGCAGTTTATGGTATTTCGGTAATTCTGACCTTTGTTTAACTACACGTCTGTGTGTCAATAAAACAAGAACTCTAAACAAGTAAAGCAATCACTCTGTGTGCAGCTGGTTAAAATTCATGGTTAACAGGGGATAGATTGCCACAGGAAAGCCCTAGGCCTGTCCATCTACTGGTACCCTACCACCAGCAGAGCTCCTTTTATTCAAGCTTTTCCCCGTTGGTTGCCTCCAATTCTTTTGCAAATCTTCCTCTCCTCTCACAAATTTATAGCCCTTTGACAACTTCCTGTGGGTGGCTTGAAACATCTGGGCAGCCGTCCTTCAGTTTGTGTCCTGCACCCTTCCCTCAAACAATGGCGAGCAGGCCTCGGGCAGCGCTGCGGCAACATCCCATGAGGAAGAATGGAGCTGGTCAACATGTATATTCATTACCCACCCTCAATTAGGGGAAGAGAGAAGGTGGAAGGAGTTCTAGGCCTTAGTCAGCAAAAAAAAAAAGTTCCTGCGATGGTTACCTCATGTTTCATTAGGCTAATTCAGTTTAGGTTATGTTAATAGTTTAGGTGATGTTAATTTCCTCCTGGGTGTCAGGTCTATGTCTACCAGCTGCTGCTTTTACAGGAGGTGGTTGAACTCACATGTCCTGGCATGACGAGCAGAGAAGGTCTCAAAAGAGAACACACAACTCGTATACACGAGTTTTACATTTAAATTAATTTAATGGATTTTAACAGGGAAGGCAACTTTTCCCCAGAGTTTTAAAAGCATTAGATATCTGAGAAAAAGCTCCCTACTGAACTCTAAATTTAAATATTTTATAAGAAATGTCTGTATTTCTAGGGATTTATCCAAGAATCTATGTCTTTTAGTAAAGACTTTTTTACTTGTGATGATGAGGCAATGTGAGAGAAGGAAGAGTGGGAGGAACCCTTTCCTACTTTTTTCTAGACAGCATGACCATGCGAGAAAATTAAGTTAGGAGATATACCATTACAATAAATATTCCTTGAGTTTTTTGGTTTTTATTTTTTTACTCTTAAGTATGAATAACTAAAGGTTTTTAATGACAGGCAAGGGGATATATAGCATATTCTTTCCTTGTATTTCTGTTATTATTCAGTGTGTAACAGTGTTCCTAGATGACACATGCTAAATCAGAGTTGCTTAGTTATTTTACTGAGATCTTTTAACCCAGACTGATGTTTAACTTGCTAATTGTTGGACCAGCCAAGTGCTGCATATCCTGTTCTTCACTGCAAACTGTGAGTGTGGAAGGTATAGCAATTTACAGACCTTGGTAAAATCTAGGCAAAAGTTTGCTCCAGATCTAGACTAATAGTTCCATTCCAGTATATCAAATTTAGGTACTTAAATTTTGTAAATGATGTTGTTATTATTATGGTCTATTATACAGCTGCTGTATTAATTTTTGGGTGTTTTGGGAAGAGATAGAGTCAAGCCTTTCTTTTTGAGGCTGAAAGACATCAAGCAGCTTACCAAATCATGCTTATGCAGAAGGGTTCTCTGACATTTCTTCACTGCTTCACCCCCATCCAAAAAAAAAAAAAAGGAAAAAAAAAGTGGAACAACAAGTAGCACCATCTCTCACTGTAATTTGGATTGTATCATCCCTTGCTAAAATTTCTTCCTGGTTTAATAACACATCTATAACAGGGTAATCTGCTTCACAGTGTTGTTCTGGAACAACAGATCTTTGACCTCAAATGATACACTTCAGACCCACTCAAGTGGCAAAGCAGCAATAGATGATGTACCAATCTATTATTACCCGCAGAACAATATAAATATCAGGTGATGAGGCTGATTCACAGTTGGTATTGATGGGACACAAACTTCTGACGTAACATACAAACATGTGTGACCTGTTAAGATATAACTGTTTTTTTTCAATGTATGCTGAAGAACAACGATGGCTATTAGTCTATTTTTATAGAGATAGGACTACTGGAAGGTGCTGTAAGTCTCTCCAGAGAGCCTTGGTACAAAAGTGATTAACTAACTGAGACAGGAGTTTGAGCACACATGCAATTACTGTGTGTCATTGCAGACAAGATAGTGTATGTAATATTAGTTGGGACAGGGAACTGCCTCAGTATCGAGTATCAAATACTTAGAACAAGTCATTAAGCCTCAGTCTACAGTGCAGGAAAATGCCCATCTTTAGGAAAGAATAATGAGTTTGCAGTCATTCTCAAAATAGAAAAACTTGCTAAATTTGCTGAGAAAATTGTTTGTCTTCCTCTAAAGAAAATGTGCATACACAAATGGTAAAGCATACACTACTTATTGGAGAGTAGGATGAGGTTATTATTGAACAAAATATAAATCATATTTAAGAACACGGTAGAAATCCTGTGTTTTTAAAATGTATTTTGTAAAAATGTATTTCCACTCTTCATTATTGTCATTATTTTGTCAAAAACGTCATGACAGGCATTTAAATTAGAATAAGTATAAATTTTCCATCAAAACAATTGTTGTAATGAATTACTAGCAGTATATTTTTAAGGCTAATTTATTAAAAATATTTTTCAAGGTGATTCATTTATTTAGTAGCAGCTATAAATTACACATGAATGGATACATCTCTGAAGTAAAGGTGTATGTTTTAGTCCCTTATGGAAATCCATCAGTAAATTCCTGCAGTATACATATTTCATTGATTGGCATCTGTCTACACTTAAAACAAAGGAAAAACAAAGGGAAAAGAATTCCCTGTGGCAGATCCCCTGAGGACTGGGGAATTTCTTTCTTTTATCTATTGTGGGTGTAAACACCACATCTCACCCTTCCAATCTAAAGCTTTTGCTCCTGAAATTAGAGATACTTTGCGCTTCTTGTCACATCCCAGCTCTCTGTGAAGAGAGGTCCTCTAAGGAGCTTCTGCTTATCTTGTTTTACTTTGAAACCTTTTCAAAGGAAAGAAGAAAGATCCCACTTAGCCTAGTTAGCCTGAGACTAGATCATTTGGTTTGCTTATGGAAAGGCCTCCCTTTAAAGATAAGAGCCCTTAGAATGTATCAGATAATTTCAGTTAAACTTTTGGGTTGTATGTCTTACTGTTGGCCTAAGTACTTCCGTGGCTGTCTGCTCTAGCATGTGAGCACATCACAGTTACTCAATTTTGTCACTACAGCATCCCAGGGAGATAAGAAAATGTCTTTATTTTGTGTCTGGAGAACTGAACCACCAGCTTAAGGGCAGAATCTGAAGTCAAATGGAAACTCTGTGAGAAGCTCTGTGGTTGACCCAGGCTACTGAAACTAGGTCTGATGTCCCAGAGCAACGCTGTCTCCACAAAAACAACCTTTCTCCTGCTTTCGTCAGTTGTGGTAACAACTAGTCAATGCTCCTTGTTCAGAATCGTGTCCAAATCATGCACAGACCTGAATCAGAAGTGCTGATTAGGTAGAGGTAGAGCATTTTAAATTACTGCTCACACTCTGTATGGTCACATTTTTGTAAGATGTTGAGTGCTGTGCATTTTTTAATGATGTGACTGCATGTTAATGACTTAGCCTTATTAATAAAATTTTATGACTTCCAGGGTAAAATAAGAGAATACATTACTTTAAAGTTCACATAAAAATTAAGTGAATATGTTTTATTAGTTTTTGAGATGAGTATGCAACCATTTACAGTGATTCAAATGACTCACCTACCTTAAATTGCAATAATATGATGATTTTATCACTGAATTTGCACTGTTTTAATATAGACATTCTGAGATCAAAGTGAAAGAACCTCCTGTGGGGAACAGGAGCAGGACCCAGAGCAATTACCCTCTCTGCCCCCAAAAGACTGAAAAAAACATGATTCTGGACTAACTTTTCCTGTATGCTTAGCAAGAGCTAGTGGGAGCTAGGATCAATTTTTCAAATATGCAGACTTTTTTTTTTTTTTTTTTCAATTTAGGCAGGACTATCAGTTATGTCAATTAATGAATTCAGTGAAGAGAAGGTGTCCGAAGCAAGTTCTTCCCCATGTCTGATGCAGTTACCAGTAACAATGAGAAAGGTAATAACAGGATTTGAACTGAGCCAGGTTAGAGCTTGTTTTCTTGGACTGCTCTTCCACACTTAGAAAGAAACCCATCAAATTGATAGATGATCATATTCTTCTATGATGGTTTTACAGTCTCACTTGTTCATGTAGCTAGGTAAAAGTTCACATGTAAGTAGAGTGTCATAAACAGTCTTCTCCCAGTGCTTCTGTTGCAAGCACTTTGTTTCTTTGCACTAGTAGATGTTCTACTTCTTTAACATTCAAATCGTTACAATAATTATCTCCTATGCTGACAATCTTTTGTTCAATGAAAGGTTTCTTTCCTGGGCTATTTGCCTAATATTAGGCATGGAACAGAGTAGTTCAGTTAACTTATTCCTATCCTTTCCCAGTTGCCTGACAAATTTATTGATTTTAGGATTTCAGTTTCTAGTGTCTTTTGACTCATGTCTAGTGCCTCCTGCACATTTCCATAATCTTGCTGGGACACTTTAGATGACACAAACTGGATTTCCTTACATGGTTCTTAGTCTGGCTTTGTAAGCAATCCAGATACCCCACATGCAGAACGGGGAGGTTATGATGTTGCTTCAGTGAGCTTCAACTTTTGATACTGTTATATTTTCCTCCACAGTCTCACTCAGATCCTTTAAAAACACTACTGGCTTCAAATAGTTTGTTGTTACCTTGTCATCTTGCTTAACATAATACTTCCTAGGTATTATGTACTATAGACGGTGAATACTTTATGGTAAATGGTAACCGGTGGCACCTAAGATTTGGCAAAATCAGACACTGAGTATAACAGAAAGACACTACCACAGTTCTGCGTAATCTCAGGCTTCGGTTGTGAATTACAGCATTTTTTTTTCAGGTTACATATACAAAAGTGACTATTTACTGAATAGACTCTGCTCTGACTGCCTGATTTTTGGCAGTGTGGAGAAATTTACAGTGAATGCAAGAGATTCTTGTCATCTCTAAATACAGAACATTTGTGTTAGGTCTCAGGTTTTTAAAACTGCAGTAAATGAGTTTCTCCCTCCACATTCCTACTATCAAAATAAATGTTAGACTATATTTTCCATACTGACATGATAAGTTAGACCTGAAAATACAATGAAAATATGCCAATTGTACACTTGTTAAGGATCTGATTCAGCAAACACAGTAGAAAAAAATAATCTGGAGGTAATACTTAGAATGATATCACTCTGCAGAGAGATTTCTAGGTGAATCTGTTTAGCTTATTTTGTGCCTGCAAATTTTGTATGTAGATTCACAACTCTGGGAATTTGGGAGAGAAGAGTCGGAAGGGAAGCTTACCTACTACAAAAGCAAAATGGCATGAAAATTCCTCCTGTGCAGCCATTAGATACTAGAACCTGTAGTGCAATAGTGATTTATTGTGGGAAAGAATAGCAAAGATAGTGTGTATAAATCAGAGTGTTAGCTTAGTTGTGGCTCATCTTCAAAGCCCTCACACTTCCTTCCACATACTTTTTACTCTGTTATACAGCTTCTTTTTCCAGTGAAAACTGCCTTGCTCCTTCATCTATATGTTACTTAAGGTCTATCTTCTTGGGTACTTTAAACACCCCTGATTATAGCTGGGGCTTTGACCTTTTGCTTTAGATGCTGTGTTACTATCAATGTCCTGCATGGGAACATTAGAGATACTCTGCTGCACTGGGCTGAGAAGCGCTGAACTGATTTCAGAGGGCAAACTTCATTGCTCTGAGACAACCAAAGGTCATATGGTAGAGTAGCCACTAAAAAAAAAACCAAAACCCACAAAACAAAACAACTTCAAAATGAGGCAAAATAAATAGCGTATCTTCATGTAGCGCCTGATGCCCAGCTGTCTTTGCCTCTGCAGATGGACTTGGCAGAATGCCTGAGCAGTAATTACCAAAAAGATTCTTCTAACTTTTCTGAAGTTAAATGAACCAACTACTGAAAGAAAATTGTTCACTTCTTATAGAACAGCATGAGAATATTAAAGTGAGTAATACCACAATAAACAAATATATATTATTTTTTTTTAAGTTTACCTCTTTTTAGACTTTAGTGACTTCAGGGTTAGCCTAGGGGTGGGTTTTTTTTTGATGGAAGGAGGAAGCAAGTCTGAGAAAAACTGAAGGTCCTCTGGAGATGGGAGAGTGTTTTTTATCTTTTACCATGGATTTTTAGCAAAGGACAAGCTAATGAATGTGTAAACATGCAACCATGACAACAGTGCAGGAAGAAAAAGCCTCATTACACACAGAATTGCTGAAATTACTGTTCTCATAGGTTTCCACTGAAGAGATGCTGTTTTCCTTAGACTGAGTTTTTGTTATTTGTCCAGACTGTGTACTTTTTATAACTTTTGTTCACTTTTCATCTCTTTAATAAATACTTACCCAAACAGCTATGCCCACCTTGAAATATAAAAATGTGATTGCAAGTCATAGAAACTTATTTGTGAAAACACAATTTGTGTATTTGTTAAGCCTGGGTTTTGACAACAACTGCAAAACTCAGTACGAGGGTGGCAAGACTCTGGAAAAAATTGTTCAGAGAAGTTGTAGATGTCCCCTCCCTTGAGATGTTCAAGGCCAGGCTGGATGAGGCCTTGAGCAACCTGGTCTACTTGAGAGACGTCCCTGCCCATGGCAGGGAAGTTGGATTAGATGATCTCTAAGGCCCCTTCCAGCCTAGGTCATTCTATGAAAACTCACTCAGGACACTGTGCCAACCTGGGAACCATGCTAATGTTGGTCCACCTCTATTACTGATCAGCCTAGCTTGTTTAGAACTGTTTCAGGTAAGCCTTCTTGAATTGGGATGTCGTCTTTGAGTTTCAGCATAGGTATGTACTTTGCCACAAGTTCTGCCTGTTCACTTATCACTTCCCATTGGTATGTATATGGAGCCCAATAGTGAATATAGACTCCAAATTTTTGGAAATAGTTCAGAACTTAGGCGGCTATCTGCATGTCTGAATTCCTTACATACTGAAGGAACCAAAGAAACTTTTACATTGCTGTTTCAAGGTAGAGGGTGGCTACAGGTAGATGATCTTCTATCTGTGCATTTTTACATTTAATGAAATGTTTCGCAGAGCAGCTACTGTTTAAGCCTGCTAGAGAGAAGTGCATGACATGGTCCTTCTAAAGGCCTTAATTTGCAGATCCCATTTTGTTTCTCTGCATCATATAACAGACTGAATTCAGGAATATGGTTCCTAAGCAGGAACAGATTCATAGCAGCATTGAAGGGACTCTGGAGCATATAAATGAAATGACTTGTTCAAAATGACACAACAAGGAAGGAGCTATGGATGGAATGGAACAGGGAAGGTTTTGGTGCTTTGTTTGCCCTTTATCATTTGTAGGAAATTCTATGAGTAGACATTTCAGAGAAAATCTGTTTTCTGCCTTTTTTGTTCCTTGTGTTTCTATCTCCACTCTCTATGTATTCTCATTCAGCTGCACTGGTGCTATCAGGCTTTGGTATACTTTTATCCCATTCTTGTTTAGTAATTCTCAGGGTGCCTATGTGCTACATATACAAGTTGAATTAAGCATGTCTTCTTCCTGGTCATAATTTAAAACTTCAAATAAAACTCAGTGTAACAGTGGTCCCTGAAGTAAACCACTGGCCAGATTTCTACTTGCTAACACATTGTCATTTCTCATTAAGCTTTGTTTACTGTACTCATTTGCCCCTCATTTCTACCATAAAAATCCTATAGTTCAGGCATTATCTGTCAGTAATGAGGGTTAAGACATTTAGCTCACTGCTGGTCAGCTCAGTTCCTTCAAGCCCTTCCTGGACATGGTTGCCAAAAGAAAAGGTTAAGAGTTGCACAGTAATAAGGTCATAAGATACAGAAGGACAGCAATACAAGGGTCAGAAGAACAATAGCAAGAACAGCCGGGACAGCTGAAATAGTAAAAGTTTGTTTGAGAGAATAACATCAGTGGCAATGACATCAAGAGGAAATGGGAACAGTTATGAGAAAAGCAGATCATTAGAAGAAAAAGGAAACATTGGGCACAGAAAGAATCCAGCACTATGTTCGATTAAACCTTTATTACACATTTAGTCAAGACACCTCTTCAGAAGTTAAAAAAAAATGTATTGGATACCTGTATTTAACAGCTGACATTTTATTTCAGTTAAAACAAAAACCAAAAGGTATACAGAAAATCTTGTGTATTACTTGTCTGTTTTATAGATTCTGAATTACTGAGATCCAACAGATCTCAATCAGAAGAGTATCATTGTATGTTAGCACAGGTCTGAGCTGGGCATGTGATTGCTTAATATAGATAAACTAATATTGCGAACTGTATTAAAGATATCTTGGGACAGTCATTTAAGGAGAGGTTTGTGTAATAACATTTGTCACTGTATTCTGCAATATTAAAGAAGAGGCATATTTGAATTATTAAACTATAGTTCTCTCTTGAGATGTAAATCAGCTGAAGTTTCAGTTCAAATAAATCTCAGAAACCTCTAAGGGCTTTTCTCTTCCTCCTGTACTCCTCTCAATTCAATTGCATTCTTGATTACCCTCCAAAATCTATTCATTTATGCTGATTGTTAAATATCTTCGCCCCATTTCCACTAACTACATCATTATTTGCCTTACCGCAGCAGGACCATTTATCCCGTCCTTTGCTCTCACGTTACCATCCCTCCTCTCATCTGACCACTGACCTTCACCTTCTCCACTGACTCTGCTGTCTTTTCTACTGTCAAAATCTCCTTCTCTGTTTATTTCTACGTGATCTAGTTTTGACTTGATTTTACTAAACCTTTGTTAGGTGTCAGGTGATGAATAGTGAAGATTTCGTGTTAGCAAATCTTCAGAAATTCTTGAGTCCTTCTAAAGTGTATTTGATAGTGATGATATGGCTTGGAAACAATGAAAAAGGTTGCTTTTTAAAGACTTTTGTATACTATTTTGATAGAATTTGAAATAAAAATGTTAAAAGGGGAAAAATCACAGGAAAATGTGATGAATTTTCTAAGGTAAAGAAATGAAACCAGGATTTTCATTTAATTGAACACATTTTCATCATTTTATCTACTTTTATTTTCTGTCTTTTCCCTTTCTTTTCCATGTCCTCTCAGTTTTTCCACACGTTCTTCTTACCTGCCATAGAAAATGCAAATGGAATAATGTATCACCATTTGCTAGGTTACAAGGCTGGGAAACCAGATCTTATCAGGTTACAAGTGCATTGAACAACAGAGGTTTTCCTACTATGCAGTTACAGCAAAGGGGTTTTGGGAGATGTCTGTGAGATGTGGTGATCAACTTTCTCTTCCAAACAGCTGTCTGAAGCTTCAAGATTTCTTGAAAATTTAAGGATGGTTTTGCTTAGGAGCAAAAACCATAGAACAGATGTTTGCCTTTTCTGCTTCCTTTTCTCTGTCTCTGGACAGAAAACAGGGGAGCAACTGCAATTTCCCTATACACAGAGAAATATAGAGCAGAGAGAATCACTGTGAACCCCTAAACTAGCAGGATGTGCAACAGGCTGGCATGATCAAGCAGGGTGCTGCTTCCCCTCAGAGCCAGACTGGGGAGCTGGATGGTGCAGGAAAGCATGTGAAGCAGTTGTGCCCACCCTCATGACGAGAACAGAAAAGAAACAGTTTTTCTCAACCCTTTCACATGAATAGGAACTGGCAAATGTTTTGCTTTAAATTTTTAGGCTCTTACCAGTGCGTGAGACTCCCTTTGCTACCCTGTTCTGCTTAAATCAAGAAGTCAGGCAAAGGTCACCAGTTTTATGAACTATATCATGCTAAAAGGGCAGGCCTCTTAGGTAGAAAAAAAAATTGAGAGAGAACAGGTGAAAATAATCGAGATTTAAATCCTCTCTTAACATGGTAAATTCTGTGGGTCAAACTAGCACAGCACTGAGACGAACAGGCGTAGAAGCTCACGTTTCCCTGAGGTGTGACTAATGTAACTTTAAAACAACAGACATAATCCCAAACTATTAAAGCACTCATAAAAGAATACTCCTGTAAGTACATGAATACTGTGTGAAGTGTGTGTCTGCTTTATGGGATGTTGTTTCTTAGTCAGACAGTCTCAGCATGGAGTATCCTGGTGTTTATGCACGTCTCTCCTCTTTTTTGCAGTGGAAACTAACTGACATTAGCATTTTTAGATGTATGGGATAATATTTTATTCAGCTGTTTTGTTTTGTTTCTTTTTTTTTTTTCCCCTGGCAAAAATGGAAAAGGTTATCTGAGTGTTCCTTATTTAAAGCTAAGTGCTTACTCTTCAGCAAGGTACTGCACGATAAAAAAGTTTGTGACAGGAAATTATGGTACTTTTCTGTCTCTAGATAGGTAGACACTATACAATTGCCATGATATCTCACAACGTCTTGTAATTACTAGCCAGATTTGCTTCTGACACATGCATGGATGTTCCAGGCTTTCCTTTCAGGTACACTGGAGTGGTGTCTTTGAATTAAACAGAATTGGCAGTGTATGCATTAAATACAAACAGCAGTCCTTCATGTTTGAACTAAAGGAGAGAGCCCAGGTTGGTGGGAATTTTATGTATCAGGAAAAAAAAAGCACAACAAAAACAAAGCCTGGCCTTGCTCTATAAAATTCCACTTCAAAAAAGAAAACTCAGAAAGTGAGTAGTTTGTTACAATCAAGCAGAAAGTCAACAGAGACTCTTGAACTTTTCCTGTTTTTGTTGTGTCTAATGTCCGGCAATTGCTTGAGACTAATAGCCAGTTTCTCAGGGTTACATTAATACTTCAAAGAATTTGACCAAGCCACAACTAAAAAATGGTTTTTCCTTTTGAAAACGTTGATGGCAAGTTTGATTAAAACCTTTCGTTCCTCATAAACAATTTCTGCAGTTAAATAACCCTTTTATTTTGGACTTGTTTAATTTATTAAAGTTTCATCTCATCCATTTGCTTAATGAAACTGTTTCTTTGCAAAGGTTTGATAGAAAAGCAAGTCTGAGATGCTTACGTGCGAATAAAAATCTGTAGCATAAAAACTTTTACATCTATTTAAGAAAAACATTTTGAGACGAGCATTTACAAGATGTTTAAAGAAAAGAGGATTCTTCTGTCTCAGTCTATGACATTTCTGTGGAACTACTGGAGCTGGAGATTATTCTTACATAATGTATGAAAAAGGATTTACTACTCCTAGCATGATGTCTTCTCTGGGGAAGCCTGAGATTTTTAGCCCTGCCTCTGGACTTCCCTATTCATACTCTAACTCCTAACTGCCTTAGTATGTCAATACAAGACTCCAGTACTCATCAGGGCATTAAGTTCTGTCTTCAGAGAGATTTTGGCAGCTGAAATGTGGACTGTGATAGAAATGATTTTGAAAAATGCTTGCAAAAACGAATACCCTAGTACTAAATCATTCTATTTCTTCTCATCTGTACTATTCCAGAAACACAGGGAGAAAGAAAACCTGATTATCTTAGCAGAGAATTTCTCTGCCATGCAGAGTTTTCCAACAGATACCCTTTGTCTCATCAGTAGTTTTCTCTAGTGCAGGTTTCATGCTAAATGAGATGTCTGACTGCACCACTCAAACGGGGTTGCTCCACGCTCGTGCTGTTGGCCCTGCACTCCCCAGTTGCTCATTCCCTCCTCTACACCCTTCCTTCTTTAATGAAGAGCATTAGGAACATGCCTAGGTGTGTGCATGCGTGCAAAGAAAGAGAGAGAGAAAAAGAAATAAAAGGAAGGAAAAGAAAGGAAGAAAAAGGAAGAAAAAGAAACAAAAGAAAGGAAGAAAAGGAAGAAAAGAAAGGAAGAAAAAGAAAGAAAAGAAAGGAAGAAAAAGAAAGGAAAGAAAGAAAGAAAGAAAATAAATAAGAAAATTTAACCTGGGACTTACTGAATGTCTGCATAAACACGGTGTTACTATAAGGAAGTAAACAGTGTAGGAATAAGGAATGATGACTGTGGGGACTACTTAATTCTGTGGAAATGCCAGCTGAAAATGATAGTTGAGTTATAATGTAGCTTTATTCTGGGTTGAATATTGGCTGTCCTCCCACAGTCACTGCAAATCTGGTGTAATAAAACTCTGCATTAACATATGCTAGCTAATTTAACAGAATTCTGTTCATATACCCACTCCTGATCTAGACAACTTTAAACAGTATGCGACCTGGCAGTGTACAGGGCTGGTACAGGTGGTTTTGCAGCTTTGGATGTTTTTCTGTAGCCAGTGTGCTCAGAGATCAGGAGCTACAAGTGTCCATCTGGCAGTGACCTCTATCCCACCCCAGGCACTGGACATCAGATGACCTAAGCATCCAGACTGTAGTTTTGTTTAGGCACCTCATACTGTTGCTCTTGAGTCTCGTCGTTTCAAATAATGTGTTAATGACACCTGCTAAACAGATTCAGTGCAGAGCATAGGTATAAAGGCTCAGCTTGCTTATACAAATATTGGTCGCCAAATCATTCCTTGGAACGATCGTTTGGATTTTTTTCCTAAGGCATAGTGGCAAAACATGTTCATACTGAAAGAGTATGCAGCTGTTTTAATTTAAAATGCTAATTGCATTTTTTAAGATCTTGTCAAGTTAATTCTCTGAGTAATTTACAGAGAGTAAAGGAGAAATGTGAAATTGAAGTATGAACATCCATACAGTAATAGAACAGACAAAATGATTAGTTTATGAAAGCAAGCAGGCTTCCTGACCTTTCTAGACACACCATCCACCCAGCTTAGAGTTTTCTGTCTCATTCTTGCACCACCACAAGTTTTCTGCAATGTTGCAGAAAAGGCCTAACTTTTCTGAACAAGTGCTTAAGATCCTCATACCTTATAAAATGGATGTAAGTATATATGCAGTGGTGAATAGCTTTGGGGTATTTAAATCACATTTGTTGATTGAATTTAAATACATTCTAGTGATCTGGCACTCTGCTGACCTCTGGATAGAAAATACCTCTGTCTCAATACACCTTATTCCAAATATTGTGAACAATCACTTTGCTGTTTCTTACAGTTTTGCATTCACCATATTGCTCTACTTTGATTTCCTCCTATTTTTCATCCTGACATAAACACACATTAATGGTTGTTAATATCCTTTCTAGAAACTGAGTCCTGGTTACACTGCTCCTCAGGTAATAGCTAGGAGTAAGCAGGAATGGGACCATAAAAACATGATCTTTAATCTTAAGGACTTCCTGCTCAGGAAGGACTAAGTGCAGACCAAATGGCACCAAGTGAACAATGTGACCTGCACTGACTTCTAATGTGAATAAACAAGTCTGATTAAGAGTTATTCACTGCTAGATATTCTCAGCAATTCTGAAAGAAAAATAGTAGCTCTGCTGATACTGAAATTTCGGTTGTTTCCACTGGAATCAAATAAGCCTTGTTCACTGAAGAATGGGAGTGTTGGATTTCCTTTCCTTGGTTAAAGAAACAGAATAATGCCTTCCCACTCCCTAACACTTGCACCTCATGATCTCTCTCGTAGTTACAGGCACAAAACTAGCAGCATGCTAGTTTCTGGCTCTATTATTAGATTTACTCACAGAACCAGAGTACTGCGGTAGCCACCTTTGGAAGCTCCTTCTCTACAGGTTGCATTTGAAAAATTGAATCTTTAGGCTTAAAGCCAAATGTATTTGAATTGCTGAACTTTACCACATATAATGATAGGTGTTTTGTTTAGAAATTGGATGAAGACAACTTTGCTCTGGTTCCTGATGGTTTGTTGAGATGATGAGCACCAGGCTTTATGCAAAGGGAAAGCTGGACTGAGTAACATGTAGAGAAATTCCTACTTTCTTCCTGAGTAATGTACAGACTGCCTTCATTTTTACTATTAAATATATGAATTCCATCTGTATAATTATTGTACATTAAGTGGGGTTTTTTTTTTTTTGTATCTATGTTTACAAAGAAGGAAGAAAAAAGTGGGCAAATCTTTATCACAACACAAAATTTGCATCTCACTGACAGGTTAGGAATAGGTAGAATGGTCAAAAAAAAGAATCTTCCTCCATAATCTAATTTTGTAGAACTGATTTTTTTTTCCAGTTATTGACTAACCCACTGGTTAAGACATTAGTTTGCTAGGCATTAGGTTAAAACATTCAAATACAGTTTCATTATTCAGATTTTCTGTGATGCAGGATTTCAGATTTGACACAGAATAAAATTTCTCTTTCTTTTTCAACGAGAGGGTCTCCTGACAATGTGACGTATCATGGAAAGATGGTGCAACTAACTACTTTTTTTTATACAGATTAGTGAGACAAACCCCAGCCTTCCCTTGTATTGTAAATTACAGGGTTCATCAGTTCAAAGCTTGGATTTTCTGACATTTCTCTGTGCGAGGGTTATGCCAGCATTATTCTTCCAGCTACATTGCCATCTCTCAGACTATAAAAATAACTAACCAGGACGAACTGTTTTGGTACTTACTTTCTTGCCTGTAATGGATCTTTTTCAAAAATAAAATCAATTCGTTTTGAACAGAAAAAAACACAACAAAAACCAAAAGCCAAAAGGCACAACACACCCATCTGAGGAAGTAAAAAGCAAGTCCCTCAGAACTAAAGTTAGACAGAAGACATTAAAGCTGCTGCAGTGTATGCTGATTTGCAGGCGTACCTCAGGTATGGTTTTGGTCATTCAAGATTGCAGACACACGCTTTTGAAGGTAGGGCTGGATTTTCAGTTGCTTTGAATTCCTTTGGCTCTTGGTGTATTAAATTGAACCTAGGTCTCCATCTAAATAATTTCCCAAATCTCACTTCTCTCAGTCACTCAATTGTACAGAATTGAACTCTATATTTTGCAGAAATTTGGTTTTCTATTTTTGAAAATAGTTTCAAGGTCCTAAACCTGAATATATTCAGGGAAATACACAGTCAATATGTACGTATTAGTGGAAATAGATACTGTTTCATGGACTTAAAGAGAATCTGTAATTTTGCTTTTCCTGGGTTTTACATATTCTCAGGCTTACTAGATGCTTTCAAATCTGATTAGTATTGCAGTCAGGTAAAAGAATGTTAGTAGACAAAAGAATGAGAAGTGCTTAACTTAGCTTTCAAAATTAGGCTCCCACCACTATTACTTAAGCTATTTTCTTTCCTGTGTGTTTAATATTAGACAAAGTCAGCTTCTTACTAAAATAGACTGTCCTTGTTTGGGTGTCTCCTGATACACTGAAAGCAGCTTCCTCTCAATTTGGGAAAGCCAAGACTACATTTACCAGAACAGAGTAAGGCCGTGTGTTTTCCTGTTTCTTTTTCTTGTTTGTTTTAATTTTCTTTCTTTCTTTAGATACCTACCTTGCTGTAAACAAGAGTTAACTGTAATGTCTCTGATGTGGGAGTAGGTATTCAGAGGGCAGAAAAGATTTGTTCAAACTTAACAAGAAGTGTGATAGTTTTAAGACTTTGAAATGAACTCAGTGGATGAGTTTTATTTCAGGTAACCAGATGAAACCTTTCCCATGCAAACCACTGTCCTGATACTTTAGAGAAACAGGAAGCAATTTTCACAGCTCATTCACACAACCAATGAAATGTGAAATAGGTTCCATGGTTAGGTGAGAATCCTGCATGTTCCCTCTATCTCTGGGTAAGGCAATCTTATTCCCAGGGCATTAGGGTAAAGAGGTAAACACAGAGCAAAAAGTACTTATTAAGACCAATGTTACTGTCTGAAAAATAAAGGAAAAATGAAAGCTACTCAATGCTCTTTGTTCTTATTTACATCAAGAAGTGTTCCTGAACATCTGTATCACTGAACAAAAACCATAATTTTTTCATCCAAACTCCAAACAAGTAGTCTGATGTTAAATCAGTGGATATGGATATAGCACCGCAGATTATAAGAGTTGTCACCTTCCGTATAGGAGAGGTTGTCAGAAAGCTTGTTGTTAGTGCTACTATAACACATTAAATAAGATGCTAAGGCAGAAAAATACATCTGCCCTCCTCACCAGAATTTTATTGCCTTAAATGAGGGAATCTGAAGCATGCAAATGCAAAGAGCGATCTCAGGATGAAAGCTAATTCAATTTTTAAAATTTCCCCCCCAAGCCCTTATAGTCAATTTGATTGACACTTAATAGTTAAGCCAGTCCATTTGTTTCCTAAGAGTGAAGTTCCCACAGCAAAAAAAAATACAACACAATAGTCTGTGTTAGAGTCTTGTGGGCAAGTGCAGTGAGCATGGAGAAGCTCTGATGAGTCTATTGAAAAAGCAGCTGTTTCTGCCTTCACTTCTGACCTGGCAGTGCACTCCAGTATAGCTGTGTTCAAAACCCTTTCACTCTTTACTCAGTGCTGCTTGCCATTCAGTGGGACAGAAGGAAGATCTTTACATTGGTTTTAAACTACTTCAAGAAGCAGATGCAGCAATTACCTTTAAAAGCAATAGCTAGATGGACCTTGAATGGTGGCCTGTTTTTATTATTGCTATCTGTCCAGGGAGCACTTTTATTGCCAGCAATCAGTGTTAGATCTTCAATAGCAATTGATAATTTTTGCTTCAGGCTTTTGTGTCTCCATATGGCCATGTGTGGGGAATGTAAAGAAGAACAAATTTTACTACTGGATTAGCAGTTCTTGTCTTGCCTTTTAATTTTACATTATGGTCCACTGGGTGCATATCACAAAATGAGGAAGCAATGTGATTAAGCCATAAATGACAGCCAAACTGAAGGAATGCCTCAATCAAATACTACATCTCTGGACTCAAAATTATTAATATGGTAATTACAGAAGGTCTCTAAAATTGCTGACACAGATGGCTTGGGAAATAATATATACTTACCAAAGTATAAAATGTTCCCAAAGAGTTACACTAAGGGTGGTGCAGTTTTCTTCCCTTGTTAAATTTGTAATATACAATTGTTAGAGTTCAAAATTACAGGGTTAGAAAAGTAGGACAGGTATTAACAAGTGTACAACTTCTTTTCTTTAGCAATGTAACTATCACAGGCTTTTGGGTCGTCAAGTATTTGCTGAAGATATAGCGCACTCAAGTTTTGTTTTCTTTTCAAAGACTTTACAGATAAAAAATGATGATGCTCATGACCCATAGCTTCTCAGAGTCAAACACTTTGAATGTCTATTATTTTTGCAAGTGGCAGTGAGGAACTACGGACTGGAAGATTCAAGACTACTGATATTAAGTACAGAATAAATTCTGCAGTAATGGAGATCCATGTAATTTCCTTAATTTAAGTGAGATTTCTCAGATATACCAAAGACTGGATGTGCTGTGCTGTACTATAATTAGGTCTGTCAATGCTTATTGATAAGAACTATGCTATACCTTTTTGTTTTAATAGAAAAGTTTGGGAGGGTTTTATAGGATTTTAATATAAAAACAGTTGTTGTGTCTTAGATTATTATGCAAGGTTTATCTGCTATAATAATTTGAGTGGTGTATTTTTGATCAAAGCTGAAACGTCTTTTTCATCCCTCCAAAATTCAAGACACAAAATTAAAAAAACCCCTCAAACTGACTTCCATTCTGTGACTGATCTCACAAACTACATCTCGTAAAATGCCTACTCAGAAGAACTGAACATCATCCCAGTTTTATTACTTTGCTTATTTACTCTAAACTACAATCAGAAAAAAGTGATGTGTGCTCTAGTTGTGATGAGTAAACAGCAACTAGATGTTAATAATGTCATATTCATCAGTCTTGAAACAATAGTGACAAATAGTTATGGTGGAAACAGAATATTTTGCAGATGTTCAAACTAACCATAGACATAGAAGTTACCTGTGACAATAGAAGTGGTCTATTTGTAAACAGAAAAGTGTATGTTGCTTTCAGGAAACAGCAGCTTTGGAAATGAGCTTCTCAGAGAATTATTTACTGAGGAACAGGTGGGATTGCCAAGTTGCGTACCACAGCTTTTTATATACCACCCAAGTACAGGTAAGTTTACTCCTTCAGAAGTGCTATTTCTTGAACTGAAATCTTCAGATCACCCTAGTGTGGTGAAACAGTGGTGCAAGAAGTTACCGAGAACAAGCTGCAAAGATTCAGAGGTTGCAAATCTGTTGGAGGAAAAGAAAATTGTGGGGTATACTTCTTCATGTAGAGGTGTAACCGCACTTGTGTCTGAATGAAGGCACCATTACAAATAATGCATTTTCCAGATGATGTAGATACAGTAGTTGATTTTGTAGTGAAGGAGAAGACAAATAATTTGATAGTGGTCCACATATTGCATTAATTTAACGAAACTGAACCAGAGACACCAGCCTGTGATCTCCTCCAGTGCTGCCCAGATCCCTAATAAGCTGTAAGATCATAGACATATGACTGCTTTTTTGGATGTATTTGAATTGTATGTGTCACAGGGATAGTGAGCCCAGAGGACTTGGCTGAACTAAAATAAATCCCCTGAGTAGATGGAGGGACTGCAGCAACAACAGGTTTGATCTACTGATCTCTTTTTATTGCACCAAATTGTTTACTAAGAGACATTCCCTTAACCAGCATTAAATCAACATTAAATTTGCAGCATTAATATTTGATGTAGTAGAGCTGCTGAAAGAATATGTGAGGAGCAAGGGAATGTTATCTGGGGTTTTAATAGTGTGGTGCTAAAGTATTGCCTTTGAGTTTCTGTGTGTTAGATTTCCAGATATTTTTCACGTAAAACTTATAACCAGTTTCCAAGATTTTGCACTTTTCAGGAGCTGATGTCAAGCAGTATGCTTTTGCCAGTTTATTTCCCTAGTTTATTCTGTTCTGTAGTGAAAGACTGGTCGTGAGTTCTTAGTTTAAATAACTGCTTGTGAAGGAGAGATACAAACTTGGAGGTAGATACAAACTTGTATTATAATTTAGCTATAATAAAATAAAGAAGAAAGTATTGATAAACCCATAACTTTTAGTGTTTTGGAAGTCAAGGTTCTGTTGCTTAGCTGGTAGACACAGGCAAGGATCCAGTGTTTTTAAAGAAAATGTGTTTGTTTAACCAGCTAGAAGTCTGGTCTGAGTTTTTCTTTGTATTGTGGTAAAGTCTGTTGGCTCAAGCAAGTGCCAGTTGTGTGAGAATGGCTGGAAACAATTGGTTATATAATGATTCTGTCTTAAAATCTGTACATCTAGATAAGCAAGTAAGATTAAAAAACACGAAAAACAAGCATCTGGATTTTACACCCACTGCAGTACAGGCTGTGGCTTTGCTAAGAAAATGAAATTCCCACCATAAAAAGGTAATTTCGGAAACTAATAAATCAGATCTTTTTTTCTTGGAGGTTGCTCTCAATGGCATATTAATTTCTATGTAAAATGCAGCTCCACTTATTTCCTCTCAGAAAATGCATTGGCAAGACGACCCTTTCCTCTCCTGTGGAGTTTGACTGACAGGGAGTTACCAAGGAGGGAAAATGATTTTCAAAGTCTGACATAAGAAAAACCATTTCTTGTGCTCTCACTGGACTTTTGTTGCTTCAGGTGTTACAGGAAAAACAAATCAACTCAACTGCTCTGCTTCTTAATAAGAGTATTATTAAGATCCCCAAGCATAGCTGATACTGCTCTTCCAAACAGACCGAGAAACTCCATTCATTTATTGATGCACTCTCCGTGAAGGGATTATGTTTCACTTTGTTTGAAGGACCTGAGAGCCCTTATTATTTTTGTTTGCAGAAACACTGTGGTGCACATGAAAGAAACACAGAGGAAAGAAACCTTTTTTTTTTTTGGTGGGGGGAGAATGGCTGGCAATTGATTGCCTCTTTTTTTTTTTTCCTTTTCCATTTGAAAAAGCTTCTTGGATGATTGATTTCTGATTTAGATTACCACATCCTCCCCGTTGTTCACTGTTCTGTTTACTGAAATTTTCTAGCTGCCTTGTTCAGCTGACATTCAGGATATTGAGAAGGTTAAAGATAATGACTGAGTTGCTTTAGCAGCCAGGTAGAACTCCAAGTCTAGCTTATTTTGATAAAGTCCTTCCTCCCTGCCATTCAGTAAAGACAAAGATTTACTTAAGATTATAAAAAAGAAAAACAAACACAAAAATAAGAAGAAAGAAATGTCTCTCTTTTAGATTCCCTTTCCCTGTAGCTGTCCTAAGCCCTTGTACAACAGTACTTATCATGGAAAGCAAATGTAGCGCTTGGTGGGAAGAATTTTTTATGAGGCATCCCATGCACGGGGCAGAAAACCCACAAACCAGACGTCATAGTTGTCTCTACAAATGAATGCATAGCCCCTGAGAGGCAGCAAGAATATGCTGTGCCCAAGACATGCAGCTCTGCAAAGGCTGCTCACGTACACGACCCTCTTGGCTTCCAAATACTGTGTGAAATCTGTGGGAAAAGGGTGCAGAAAGGCTCTCAGTGGGTTTACAGAATCTGAGAGACCACAGCAATTCTCCAGATTGGGCCTACTGTGCTTCCATCAAGTCTTGTTGAGCTACTAAGCCTGAAAAACTATTTTTTTCCATATCCTTGTTTACAGGTAACATGTTTTTTCACCCCACTTTGAAAATAACTGAATGAAATATTTATAGCCTATGTTCTTTCTCTGCACTGAAGACTTGAAAATCCAAATTAGAGGCTCCATTTATTTGGGATTGTCAGAAAACCACTATAATAGACACTTTTTCACACTAGTACCACTGAAGTACAGTAGTTTGAGTTACCTTTCCTACATCTAGTTTAAATTGCAGTTGCTCTTGTGCTTTCACTTATCCTGCTTGCTTTCTCAGTGTGAGTCAGCCCTGGACAAACAGTTAATGACAAATGATCAGGATTCAGTTGTTGGGGAGGGACACAAAAATGATCAGAGGGCTGAGACACCTCTCCCATGAAAAAAAGGTTGAGAGAGTTGGGGTTGTTCAGCCTGGAGAAGAGAAGGCTCCGGGGAGACCTTATAGTGGCCTTCCAGTACCTGAAGGGAGCCTATAAGAAAGATGGGGACAATCTTTTTAGCAGGGCCTGTTGTGATTAAAACATGGTGATAAAACCATTATGGTTTTAAACTAAAAGAGGGTAGATCTATACTAGGTAGAAGGAAGAAATTTTTTTCCAATGAGGGTGGTGAAATATCAGAACAGGTTGCCCAGAGAAATGGTGGAGGCTCCATCCCTGGAGACATTCAAGGTCAGGCTGGATGGGGCTGTGAGCAACCTGATCTAGTTAAGGATGTCCCTGCTCACTGCAAAGGGCTTGGGCTAGATCAACTGTAAAAGAGCCCTCCAACCCAAACTATTCCATGATTATGCAAAATTTGCAGCCTCTGCCACATACTTCTGTTGACAAATAAAACCAGAAAGAAATAATTTTTTTTTTGTTTTCAAGGAGTTTGCAATAATTTAACATAATTTCTAAGACTTCACATCTTTGTTTTTTATGTATACTACTGTATTAATAATGACCTAAGTCATTAAAATATTACTCTGCTTACTAATACATTGGGCGTGATTCTTCATTTATTTACTGTACTTTTTTACAGACATAGTTTCATAGGATTTGATGGTTTTCTTCTGGATTTACAGTGTGCACAGGGTCATGACTTTTACTGTAAAAACTGTATTTGCATTCAAAGGAAGTCTTTACAGACAGCTATTAAGTTAAAGGTTATAGAGAAAAAAATAGCGACTGTTGCTTAAGCTATAATAGGACCACAGAAAAGTGGAAGAGGAAAGATATTTTTAGGCTCTGAACTGCTGGCTTTCTTCCTGTGTCATGATTCCTGCTGATCACACCTGATGTTTTAGACCATCTGACAAAGAGTTTTGATTTTTTTTCCACTCCCATTTCTAAAGTTTTCTGCAAGATAAGGTGAACTTATTGCTGCAGTTATCTATTTTGATAGCGATGTAGAGAAAAACAGATATGGGAGCATTATAAACTAGCTGAGATTTTGGAAGATCCTTACAAGCATAAAAAAGGGTGATTTGTTCTGCTTTCTGCTTTATACTTGCAACTATAAATTCAAATGTGTGATGCCACCCACAGTTTGGAAAAAGTGGAGGTAGTTTTGGTGTGTCTGATAGTAACGCAAAATAAATAGAAGAGACAGAGTTTCTGCATTTCAGTTTAGGTTCTGCAGTGCTGAGTTTCCCTAATAATATGTTGAAAGTTTTTGAGTTCCTGCTGGCTTCTAATGGAATTTAAGGAGTTTGAGAAAGCTCTGCCCTTTATATCTTTAAAGATCATTGGAGACTGATACTGATTCAGAAGTGGGAACTTCTGTTCCAGTTCTTAATTCCTGATGGCAGCAAAAGCATCAAGGAGATCTAGGGAAAATTACAGGGAAGAAAAGGATTTTAAAATAATGTATGAAGAACGGCACGTCTTTTATGTGAACATTATAATGAAAAATATCAACTTTCTCAGCTAGATGTATGGATTAATCTCTTCTTCAAGGCTGTGAAAACCATCTTGGATCCTCTCATATCAACAGTATGAGGCTAATATACACCAGATGAGAATCTCCCCTGAAATAAATAAAAAAAATATAGACCGACTGCAAAACTGTTTTCCTCAGAAAAATGTTTAATAGCCTATTGTCTAAAGAGAAAACCTTTTGCTTGAATCATATTCTGACTTTTGACAGATAATATGCTGTGCAAATTAACTTCCATATTGATAAGCACTTAAAAGAAGGTTCTCATTACTTGAACATGAATTAATCTTTTTTTGTGATCTATTTCTCTCTCTTTTCAAGAAAAGATGTGTTCAGACTTTATTTTTCAGACATAATTCATTTGACTTGGTTGGTAAAACATACAGCAGAATTTAATATGACTATAATTAAAGAAAAACAATTTAATTTTGAACTCTTTCATTATGAACATATAGCTATCTAAAGGTTCCAGCTGATGCAGTTATCCATGGGTTTGTGTTTGCCCAACATTGATCATCTGTTACATTAAGCCTAACTCCCATGAATTTGGTTTTGACTTTTTTTCATTAAGTCTTAGTAAAAAAAAAAAAAAAAAGGAATTCAATACAAACACACAAAATAAAAAGAGGGAAATATCTATAAATTATGACCATGTTATAATAAATATCTAAATTTGTCTATTGAAAAAACAACCATAATTTCTTGTATAGTCTGAAAGGATATTTTTGAATAAATAAATAAGTAGCTAATAGCTATATTGTAGGGAGTGTTGGAGATGGCAACATGAGGAATTATTCTGCCTTAGTAGCAAACGGATCTAGATCTTGAATGTACTGGTGACTTCAGTTCATGAAAATTGCCTTCAATATTTGCAAACTGCTTTCGTGGCTGTCATCAATTTTCTTTAGAAATACTGTTAGACCAGTTGATTAAAGTCCTAGTGCAATCATTTCTTCATACAGAGAATTCCATTTATTAGTAAGATGTTTCTTGACAAGCATGTGTGATCAGTTTTTTGTTTCGCCTCAGAGCCAGCCAAACATTTACTTGTGTTGTGCCCACTGACTTTGAGAGCTACTGAATACCATAAACACCAGAATAGTCAAAAAAACAACTTTTGAAATGAAAAGACTATTATCAACAAAATATTATATAACTAGAGTTGTTATTATTATTTGTAACATTTTTATAAAAAAATAAATCACTCTTTTCTGCAAAAAACCCTATACTAAGGCACAATTTTAGGTAAGAATATTCTTTATCTTAGATGAGCACTCAGAATATTTGAGTCTCCTGCAGAGCACTGGTCCTCTTGTGAAGAAAGTCTCATAATTTTTCATGTTAAGAAAAAACCCGAAACCCCTAACACTCCACCTCTCATAATTTTTCTTAAAGGCTAGACTGCATTTTAGCAGCAAAGTCAGTGGCTAATACTGATGCAGTGGTGGAGCAAAAAGTGGGAACACAGAAGAGATTCCTCTATATGTAAAAGCGCTTCAGAATGGAAACAATCCTCTTCCTCCCATGTAGCGAGCCATTTCTAAATCAGCTAAATGTAGCCACCGTTGCAATTTCACCCTCCTTGCTGCTACACTTCTTCTTAGGCTGCACTTCGGAGAAATCAGTCTGTAGGCTTCCTAAATTAGATGAAGGAAGGTAATCTGACCCCATGCACAGAGAATATGATAGCAGAGCATACACCAACACCTGAGTAATGGATAAGACTTCGAAAAATTCCCCTGGCATTTTGCATTTACAAACCAGTGCAGTTCCAGGGCCAAAGAGCTGGGTTAGTTGGGCTACTGGTTTGATTCAGAAACTTCCAAATAACTTGCAATAGGACTCTGATATGGTAACTTCGTAAATTCTGTTCTGGTAAATTCACCTTTTGATGGTATGATGGTATGGCATAAAACCTGCATGTCCTCACAAACTACTTCAATGATAAAGACTTTGAATAAGATTGATAACTAGCATGAGTCACAACAAGTAACAAAATGCATGTCTAAAAATATTTTCAAAAATTATGTCTGGTGGCAACTGTCGTACAGACATCTGATGACCATTTCTGTAGACATGAGAGAAATTGCGAGCACAGGGAAAAATCCTGAGTGGCAAAGCTCGGGAGAATTTGGATGTCTTTGGTCAAGAACTCAGACAGAACCAGGTCATCTGGGACCTGCTGCTGAGGAGGTTTTACTGATAAAAAAGGAGAAAATTAAAGAATCTGATGAAAATTGTACATGGCAAAATAGGAAAATTTTGTAGAGTTTTACAAGATCTGAAGAATTCCCCACAAAACTATGAAAAAAATTCTCATCTCAAAAAATTATCCATTCTTAACCATTTCATGCCTGTGCTCTTCACTCCAGCCTTTCAGGGAGGTTAGAAGTTGAAACCAAAGATACAAAAATTACAGTCCCTATGTTTATGGGACTCACAGTGATCATTACAATTATGTCTAGTTGTTTTTTTGTTTATTTTTTTTTTTCTGATATGTCTCCCCAGAGGAGAAGGAGTAACCTGCCTGCTTTGCGACACTTGTGCTCCAAACATTGTAGTGGACCATTTGGTTACCAATTGTGTGCTTAGGAGATGAAGAGTTCCTGTGTGATGGATCTGAATGAACAGTCTACCCCTACGCAGCTGTGTCTGTGAGGGGAGGTGGAGGTGCTGCAGAGTGTGCCTTTGCTGGCCAACACAGGCACAAATAACACAACTCCTTAGCCACCCACACAGCCAAGTCAAATGTCCTCTGGCAGAAACCATATGACGAAAGAACTTCTGCAGGAAGAAAACATCAATAGCTGATTTTGATTCCTTTTAAAGGAGCATATGAAAGAAATCCACTCTTGGCCAAAAAGAAAAAAATTGACTTCTCTCTTGAAGGGTTTATCTATTCATTTGATTGTCTCTTCTAAATGAGCTGTAATTAGAGCTAGTCCCCTTCTAACCCTTGTGCTAATGAGGCTTTGCTCACTTCTATTTAGTGACAGTACATTGTATTTTAATAAGGATCCCCTGGCCTGGCACGGCAGGACCTACAGATAAGGGGAAGGAGAGCAAAAGGAAATGTAAAGAAGTGAGATCAGCAGGGAGTCCCCTTCTTGGCACTGGGCTCCACAGGAAGGCGATGGCTGACTTTGTCTTAGAACTGTCGTTTGTATTAACTTCTAACCCATCACCTTCTCTGGTAGGCTAGCTTTACTCAATGAAGCGGGATAGATCCTTGGTTTGGCCTCTCTATCCCCTGTTTCAGCAAACTGAATACAACACAAAAAGTTCATAGGGGAAGCGTTCGGGGAGATGGTGTTAAGGATAGGGTCAAAAAGAGCTTTTAACTCATCTTAACATTACTGTCCTTTTCCATTTCAACTCTTATCTGCTCATCAAGGCTTTCGGTTTGTTCACTCATCCATTGCTAAAAAAAAGAAACCCAAAATGCAAAAAAAAAATGCAAAAAGCCTCCAAATAGAAATCATATGTGTTTTGAGATATGCAACACTTTGGTCTATACTTGCATGCTTGCTTGTATGTTTTCTCTCTACATGTTTTTTTTTTGCATATGCTGATGCAAATTGGGGTAATTTCTTCGCCATTCAGTAAAGTTAGCAGGGAAGAGAGAATCGAGCCTTTTGTATCTTTGTTTAACAGTCTTACACCTCAGCCAGAAAAAAAATCTTTCCAACAAAGTGTTTTAGAGATACTGGAGGCTGTTAGAATGTGACAGATAAACAGCTCCTTGTGTGGCAGAAGGTAGAAAAGCATTATTCTTTTTTGTTTAGTTCCTATGGATGACTTCCCAGAAGCCCTACACAAAACATATTTCTTACTGTTAGTTCTTTTCAGAGCCTACCTTGGAATCTTTTGGAAGTCTGGGGACATAATAATGCTTTGCCTCAAATTCCAGAAGATTGTTTACGTGTCAGTTGATTGAATCCAATACTTTACCATTTTCACTCAGTTTGCCATCCACCTTTCCTTTTACGTGTATCTTTATTTTTTATATATTTTTATATATATTTTTACCAAAAATATAAAGCATGGAAGAATCAAGCCAAAAGCTCTCCATGAAATACTGAGACATGCATCAGATGTTATTTACTCCTTTAAATAACATGGTATGCTCAGTCAGCATCCTTTCTAGTGGGTCGTACGTTGCTGACCACCTTCCTGGAGGAGATACTGTTTGATGACAAAGGAGTTGAACAGACAGCATGGCACCTGTTCGGTCATCCATTACTGATATTGTAGACAATTAGGATTTATAGAGATATGAGACATGAGTTTGTTTAGGTTAGCTCAGACTCAGTTTCACACTCAGATCATTAGTTGGATGAAAGCTGGTGTTTAAGTTCTGCTCCCACCTTGTGTGGGCATTACAGGGACTAAACTGGCTCCAGGTAGCTTGATCACAGAGCTCCAAGGTATTCTAGTAAGATTTGTGAGTTTGTCTATGAAAAGAACCTGCTTTATCAGTCCTGGCATTAATTGTGTCACCATAGAAACCTATGCTCACATTAGAAACTGTCTTTTTCATCTCTGGACGATTTCCCTAGATATCACTTGAGATGGCTGGAACAAACATTCCCGAATCACCAGATAACTGAGTGGTCTTTCTAAATATCATCTGACTGCCAGGAACAAAGGCCGTTGCAAGACATGTTCCTTAGGCTCTGTAAGTGTGTTGTTCTCAATCCTAGATGCTTTTCTTTCCCCAGATGACTATCAGGCAGTTCATGATTTCCACCACCACGAAGTGCAGCCCTTCACTGCTGTCCCGTCACACTGTCCTTCTCTTGGCACCAGGATGAGTCTTTGAAGGGAAGTAGAAATTTTAAAGTTGGTAATTGTGTGAGGTATGAGTAAAGGTGGGCAATCTTAGCCTACAAGATCTCCAGAGTCACGAAATGTATCTTTTACTGGCAAATCAAAACATACTAATGCATGTATGTGTTCTGGGTCTTTTGAACTTTTCCTGTTGTCAGCAGCCAGCTCACACTATTTTCTTTACCTTTTCCTTGGCTGTGCTAGTGGCTCGCTGTGGCAGCTACCTCAAACTGGCAGTGTGTGTTCTCTGTCTGGAAGGCAGGCATGGTGCGTGATCTTAATTCCGTTAACAAAAGCATTAGCTTGTACCATAGGTCTGGTGCTGGTGCGTATAGCTCTCCTGTCCTTTCTGCCACCTCCCTGATTCTCTTCCACGTCATTCTCTGTCTCCATTCCACTAGATACTATTAACTCTATCCTGGAAGAGAACCCACCACACCTCTTGCCATACCATGACCACTCTTCCTATACAGAGTCCAGATTCCCTTAGGAATAGTAATTGCAAGGGATACTGAATAGATGGCAATACCATGAAGTAGGTTGGGAGAGGAAGAAGGTAAAAAAGACAGAAAATGGGAAAACATATTTTATCACAGAATTATCGAGGCTGGAAAAGACCTCTGAAATCATCAAGTTCATCCTATTACCCACCACCACCATATTGGCCAGACCATGGCACTAAGTGTCACATCCAGCCTCTTCTTAAACACCTCCAGGGACGGTGACTCCACCCCTTCCCTGGGCAGTGCATCCCAATGCCTGAGCACCCTCTCCATGAGGAAGTGCTTCCTGAGATCCAACCTAAACCTCCCCTGATGCAGTTTCAGGCCGTGCCCTCTCGTCCTGTCACTGGTTGCCCAGGAGAAGAGCCCGACCCCCACCTGACTGCAACCTCCCTTCAGGCAGTTGTAGAGAGTGATAAGGTCTCCTCACACACCACGGGTACTGCACAGAGGACTCGAGGTGAGGCCTCACCAGCGCTGAGCACAGGGGCAGAATTACATCCCTACTCCTGCTGGCCACACTGTTCCTGATACAAGCCAGGATGCCATTGGCCTTCCAGGCCACCTGGACACACTGCTGGCTCATGTTCAACCAGTTGTCAAACATCACTCCCAGGTCCCTCTCTGCCGGGCCACTCCCCAGCCACTCCTCCCCCAGTTGGTAGCGCTGCAGGGGGTTATCGTGGCCAAAGTGTAGGATTCTGCACTTGGTCTTGTTGAACTTCATCCCATTGACCTTGGCCCATCAACCCAGCCTGTCCTGGTCCCTCTGCAGAGCCTTCCTACCCTCCAGCAGATCAACACTTCCCCCCAGCTTGGTGTCATCTGCAAACTTACTGAGGGTAGACTCAATCACCTCATCCAGATCATCAATAGAGATGTCAAACAGGACTGGGCCCAGTGCTGATCCCTGGAGGACACCACTGGTCACCGGATGACAACTGGATGCAGCACTGTTCACCACCACTCTCTGGGCCTGGTCATCCAACCGTTTTTTTACCCAGGGTGCATCCATCCAAGCCGTGGGCTGCCAGCTTCTCCAGGAGGATGCTGTGGGAGACTGTGTCAAAGGCTTTGCTGAAATCAAGGTAGAGCATATCCACAGCCTTCCCCTCATCCACTGGATGTCCAGTCATGGAAGGAGATGAGATGCCAAACTGTATTTTGCTTGTGATTGTTATAGAAAAATCTCTCTTATTTTTTGCTGTTGTTATTGTTGTTTATTTGTCTTTCAGTTCATTACACTGCTGTATCTAGGCCAATAACACAGGAGTTAGAAGTAATCAGAAGTGGTAAAATATTATGGTTATGTAGTAGCAGTAAACCTGTAGTAATGCTGCAGTTTTCAATACTGTGGACTCTGAATGTCTCAACATTTCTTGCATTCTTACCCTCACAGATTTTCTTTAATGTTTACCTTGTTTTACAGATGAGTAACAGATTAGGATTTCCAAAATTATTTAGATATTGGTCTAATGGTGGAACAAAGTTTAACCTCATTTAATTTCTTAGTGGAATTATCAGACCTCTACTTACTTATCTGGTTGAATTGGTCACTATCAAGTAAATAGAGATAACCAAGCACCTAAGAAGGGGTCAGAATTAGCTGAGAACAGAACTAAATGGACGACGTGGTTAACACAATGAAGCAATTGTTCTGACCATTTCTTTATTCACAAAGTAGTTTTGTATTTACTTTTCCTTTGGTCACACACAAGACAAAATCAGTTGCAATTGCAGATGCAATGACATCTTTTCTTTTGGTGGAAGATTGGGTAGACAAGTTAAAATCTGACAAAATAATTAATTTATTTTTATGGCTTTAGCAACTGATCTTCCCAGCAGGCTAGAAATAAGTTCCTACCTCCACCTTCCCTGCCACTGCCCCTCTGCTCCCATTCCGCTAGGCTCTTGAACTATGAACTTAGAGCTGGAGCTGGATACCCAAGACATACGAGCATTTGTTTCTTTGCTATCTGTCTTAGACCATATCTTTTTGCTCTGGTGAGTTATTTAAAGTCCCTGATACAGTTCCATTTTACTACCTTTGTGTTTAGAGATATATCAATATTAATGTCAATGCCTGGTGTCTTCTTTACTGATGGGTTGAAAGCACAGTTCAATTTATTCAGCTGTTCCAGAGAAAGGGAATTTCATTAACTATGAGAAACAGCACAGTCTTAGTCAGACTATAGTTGTTTACCCTTTATTTTCTGTCCTCGTCCCAAAGAAGAGGAATCATGAGCTGAGGAGGTAAAGACTGCCTGTAGTGTTGGTATAGAGGTGTCACAAGGAGGGCTCTTTCCCTTCCTCTTGCTCTATAAGTGACGATCCTGTCAGTGAGTGTGACATGCTTAATTCCATGAAGAGTGGTGTAACCCACGTCTCTTTGTTAAGAAAAAATGCCGTCTGATTTCCAACAAGACAAAATACCCCAACCACTTCAGTGGGAGCAAGACCAAACCTGATGTTCCTTTCTTTATTTTCAATACATGCCTGAATGCTGATCTTGTCCTAAATATCATATAACATTTTCCTTGGATTTTCAGTTGCTTAAAAAAAGTTGGTTTTGTGTGGCAGAAGACAAGTCCATGCCTTGTAATTGCCCAATATACTTTGACACTTGTATGTTCAAAAGAAATGCCGAAAGATAGAAGTGTGTGTATATGTGACAACTACTGCCCAAATTCGGAAGAATGTGTTACTCAGATATGTATATTTAGTTCAAGAATGATCAACCATTTGCTCTTTTGAAGTCCTTTACACTTTTCAAACTTTCTTACGAAATCAGAGATTTCGGCCTCCAGAACTCATGCTTTATCAGTCAGTGAAACCACAGCTCTTTATTTTGTTGTTAGTTTCATACAGGATAAAAAGCATTTTTGGAAAATAATGTTCTAATTAGTGTTTGATTGTAAAAGCACCAAAATATGCTACATACACAAGTTATTAACTTTTAAACTAATATATCTTTAAAACCTTTCCTCAGTTGAAATGTCACAGCTGTAGATTTGTGTTTCCATCTGTGTAACATCATATTAAAAAGTTATAACATATTAAAATTTTAGTTATTAATGTGACAAAAAATACTGTGTTGCTATATTTCTTAGTTTGTTCTTAATCAATGAGGACATATGTTAATTCTGATGATGTTTCATGTACAAGTGAGTTTAAAGTGCTACAGAAGAGTGTTTAATGACAAGATTGTGGGGAAATTTTAATTATATTTTTTTTAGCCTGTAATCTTTATTTTAGAATTTATCTCCTTAGTAGTTAATATGTGCTTTAATCAAATGCATTTACTTACCACATTTTCATTTTGGAAAATCAGTAAAACCTGAATCTGCCAAATGCACAATTATCAAGTTTTGAAAATTGATCATTTTACTTTGTCTTCGGTTGTAGAAATGAAGATGATTGCTGTTGTTTAGTGGAAAATTTGATAAACAAACTGCAAAATCTTTATCATCAAAGACTTCTTGCCCTTAGGTCAAAGTTGTGTGCTTTCTTAAGTATGTTTTTCGTAACACTTGTTCTTTTACAGAAAGAAGAAAGAAGGTAACAATGAAGATCTTTGAAAAATCATTTATCAGACTACAAGTCCCCTGGTGTGCTGAACAAGGAACAAATCACAGAGGTAACTTCTGCCCCAACGGATCCCAGGTCCAAAATCTTCTTTGCAAACAGAGCCTTTCATTTAGTACAACTGGATCATAAAGTGACAAGTTTTCCCCTCGAGTTTAGCCTAAAGCCTCTTCTGGTCAGATTAACTCTGCTGTATTCAGCTGCAGACCAGGATTAACCCCTAAGAAACCCTGTATTGTTTCTCTTCATTGCATATATCCCCATGTCTCCTATTATCTCCTTTTTACATCAGACAAAGTGATACAAAGTTTAATCCACGATAAGCTTTTTTTTTTAGTTTTGCGTATCTGTTAAGACTTCTTCTTTGACAGTTGTTTCCCCTTTTAATGCAAACAGCCCATCCAAGTAGAAAACCTTGTCAATAGTATTTGCTAACCTGAAACACAGAGGAGATACTTAGCAGGAGAAGTGTCTTTTTGGTACAGACAAAGATGCCAGTGCTCCATCCACTGTCCCTTAGTGTTGTTACTGCTGTGTGCAAATTGAAAACACGTGTGTGTATAAGACTCATAGTTCTTGCAACAGTCCTACTACAAGATTCCTTTTCCCTAGTGAAAGCATGACTCTTGCGAAGTTGTCTCAATGTGCAAGTACGTCTCTTTTTTTTAAAAAAAAGTTTCTTTAGAACTACTTTTAAGACTGCTGTGTCTCTGGCACAACTGTCAGGAGAAACTAGACAGGAGTCCTGATGAAAGGAGTTACAAAAATGGATGTTACAGCAAGGCAGGGAATGACATTATTTATACACCTACTTAACTGTCTGCTTACTAGGAAAAACAGACATAGAAAAAATATATCAAGGGTCACAGTTTTGGTTTGTATAATACTGCTCTGTTCTGTCAGTGATGATTTATATAAGAAAGAACTTGCTCGAATATTGCTATTATTATATGATTGCATAATATGACATATTAGGAGAACAAGCACTTTTTCAACAACTAGCTAAGATCCAAGGAAGCTTCATTGGCCTCATCACATGAGTTTTGCTGAGGTCTCTACAAAGCGGTGTTCTCCATGGGGTAGGGTTAGGGCTAAACAGAGATAATCCTGCCAAGACTTTAAGATGTTTTCAGAAACTCAAACCAGGGCGCAGTACAGCAGATTATCCCCTGGCCTTTCACCTCCAAGGCACGCAGACATGGTATTGAGAGCTGAGACATGGCTTTTAAAAGGCATATGTTAGAAGTTTCTAACTTGACTAGCTCTGTTCCTGCAAATGTTTGCTGCAAATTTTGGATGGCACTGTTACACACCTGGCACAGGTGGGCTGTATTTCTAGTCTTTCTGACCATCTCCATGACTTGTAAGTCACTTGTAAGAGAGCTTTATTTCTTCTGATAATTTCAAAATGGCTTTTGTTTAGCACTGCTTTGCTTTTACAGTAAATATTTTTCACATTTTAATTTTTTTAAAAAAAAAGAATTGGAAACTATCTTAGTGTCATTTTCAGATTTTTGTTTTTAGAAATGAAAATAAAGTGTTTGGGAGCATGGGGAGGCTGTAATTTCCATTTTTCAAATGGTTTTTGGTTTTCAGCCAAAAATATTTTACCAGAAATTTTTAAACTATCAGTAGTTCCTAGTTTGAGTATATTAATAAACTTCAGAAAGATTATCTCTAGAGATCTAGCACAGGAAGATTCTTCTGAAACTCAGAATGTTGGATTGTAATATTCCCTGTTCTTGCCGTTTCAAGTTCTAGATATTGTCATTAGGTCCTTTCTACTATTTCTAAACTGCTTACAAAAATTCTGGAATTCAATAAGTAGATAACATAAATGTGTGAATACACAACTTACACATAGAAGACACTGTAAGCTGGAAACAAAACGCATATTTTCTATCTGACCCGTGACTTCTGTCTTGATCAGTCCTCCAGCGCAGTTCAGTCTCTCAACGAGGCCTATTCAGGGACATCAGAAGAGCTTTGGGTCTTCAACAGGAGTTTAAAAATGGAGAAGTCTGGCCGTGAATTGTATTTATGCTTGAACTCTGGAAAGATCGTCTTTCCTGAGCAGCAAGGAAGGTAGACTGGGCACATCCAGGAAACATGATAGTGACAAGATCAGGTTGTCACTGCAGAGTGGTGGAGAAGAATAAGATGAAGGTAGATTGGTAGGGAGAGGTAAAATTGTACAAACTTTTGGTAGTCTGGTGGGGGTTGGGCTAGATGATCTTTCGAGGTCCCTTCCAACTCCTAATATTCTGTGATTCTGTGTGAATTTATTTAGTGATAGGCCAATGTTCTACAGTGTCTTGCTCCTGTTATTGAGTACTGTATTTGTAAAATCATCATGTGGAACTGAAAAATTAACACTGATAATTTTGCTAGTCAAATATTAAATTAGTTTTCCAACGTGTCCAGCACTCTTGACCTCATCCACTTTGATTTGTACTTAACCTGGAGCATGTACAAGGTAATTTGCTTTTCCACAACAGGGCTTTTCAAGATCTCAAGGTTCTGCAAGGTCTTGTTTTGCTGGACCAGCATCTGAGGTGATCTTTGTCTGTGAGTCAAATTAAGCTGTTATGACTAAGCGATTCATTGGATTGGTCTTCCAGTTAGCACGGTACACATGGTAAACAAGCTTTCAAAAATGCACATTCTTTTGAGTTTCAATGTTCTGAAACATACATCTGGAACAACATTTAGAAATGTCCCACAGGACCAAAAAGACCACTTTTGGAAATAGTTTCCTGTCACTAAGTCAGTTATCTAAAAATTGAAGTCACTTACATTTGGCAAAGAAAGGGTATGAAAAAGTGTAGGAAAAAGTGAATCACTGCTGTTCCAACTGAAATATCTGCTGAAGGAGGAACAACTTTAACAAAATATTGAATGAAATCCTATTTTAAACATATACCTTGTGGATGTCTTTGAAAAATCCTTGGAAAAGTGTGAAAATCAACTGTAATAGTCGCTACAGTAAAATCACATAGAAGTACTGATCATTTTTCTTGTTAATCTCATTAAAATAAGGCACATATTGCTCATATCGATGGAGCAGTTCCCAGTGAAGGTTCTTTTCTTGACAAGATGTTTCTTTTAATGGTACTTAAAACTATATTGCTTCTAGCTGATACTTCTCTAAGAAGTTCAGAATTTCTCTACAAAGTGAAAGTTTGTGCTCAAACTGACTGCTTTTCTTCTCAACTGTATTCCTGTCTGTATGTGTCTTTCTTTAGCCCTTTGTAAATTTGCTTATTAATTACATATAAAAAGTAACAGAAACAATATACTTGATCTTATCTATCATTTGTCATCTTCCCTTCCACTCTCCTCCTTCACCCAGAAAAGTGACTCCAGAAAGAAAGCTGCTGTTGTCTTCATATCATCATTAACTGCAGTCATAACCACATGAAAAATAATGCCTTTTAGGAAGAAGTCCACGTTTTCACCCAAGAATCAAATCACTCTCATGATCTATAAAAGACTGAAGAGCAGATTTCTGTTAGATCTCATCATTTAGTAGGTTAACAGATATTAGCAGGGAGTTGTTCTTCTCACATGTCTGTCTCGCTGAGTACATTATATCCAGGCAATGGACATTAATCTGTAGTATGCACTTCTGATCTTCACAGTAGTTACTGCTTTGTAGGTTTACAGCAAACATAAATAGTAGACCCTAAATAAGCATGAAAGGTGTCTTATTCAACCCAGTGATGGACATTAAAGGCACAAGAATTTGACGTCTCTCATCCAGTTGGTAACAGAAGAGAAATGCCAGCATCACTGAGAGAATAGCGAATTTGAATTATTTCAGTTTTACAAAAAGACTTGCTGCCTGTGCCAACCTCCGGATTGCTATTTTTGAAATATTTAATGCTCATATATATCAAAAAAAGTCTCACAATAGATAAGAAAAAGACCTACTATTTTGAGTAGCAAAAATGATTCATACAGAGGAGATTAATGCTGATAGTGAAAATTATACAGCAACATGTTCCTTGTCTGTAAATCAGTACAGAAGTGTAAAATTATACGAATGTCAGAACACCATACCATTATCCTATATAGCAGTGAAACGGCTTGCATACATGTTGGATTTTAAGAGATGTTCTCTAATGTAAACTCTATGTTTCTGTAGCTGGATGGGTCTGAGGGAAGGAATGAGGAAACACCCATCTTTATATAAATCATTTATCAATGCATTCTATGCATTAGTAAGGGTGCACAATTGCAAATAATACTATGAAATGATAAAAGGTGTCATCTGATAACATAAGCAGAACATCGAGTTTTGATTTTTACAACCATGTTTTAGAAGAAAATTCCTTTAAAGACAGGATGGCATGCATAAGTTTTATGCCACTATCACTACTGATAATACGACTTTATCCAGCTACAGCGAAAATTTTAAAGCCCATCGCATAATTACATTGTCCCTTCACCATTTAGAGTACTGACCTGCTGGGTCTTGTGGTTCCCTGTGAAAAGTTTAGAGCTAAGCCGGGATGTAAGTTGAATTTAGCCTTAAGGAAGTCAAACTTGTGGGATGGTGTAGCACAGGCTCTTATAAGACTAAAGATTTCTACATCAGTATAGACTGTTGAAAGTGAAAGGAGGAAAACTCTTGAGAGAGGGAATATTTCTCAAGACATATTTTGTATTGTCAAATCTTTTACCTGGGGTACCAATCTTCCACATTTAAGATCTCTCCCATATTGAGTTTGGCCTTTCTTCCTTTTTCTTTATCCAACGAACAAAATCTATGAATGTGCCTGCTCAGAGGAAGCACTATTACACATCTTACACGCTGTCTATTTATCTCCCCAACCCAGATTTATTTTCATAGCACACCTCAACAAATTAGATTATTATGTTATTTTCTACTGATCCATTCCTCTTGCTTTTGAAGCAATTTGGTTTAGATGGAAGCTTAGCAATGAATTGTTCTTTACACTCTTTATTATATAACTGTTTCCTTGAGAGTAACTTATCACCATATGTATCTGTCTCTGACCATATGCTACAGACAGAGTGGTGAGCGCTGATGACTGCATAGGGCAAGACTGATGGGGAAAGTGAAGAAAATAAGTTCCACATAGAATCATAGAATCATAGAATGTTAGGGATTGGAAGGGACCTCGAAAGATCATCAAGTCCAATCCCCCTGCCAGAGCAGGAATGCCTAGACTATGCCACACAGGAACGTGTCCAGGCAGGTCTTGAATGTCTCCAGAGAAGGAGACTCCACAACCTCTCTGGGCAACCTGTTCCAGTGTTCTGTCACCCTCACTGAGAAGAAGTTTCTTCTCGAGTTTAAGCGGAACCTCTTATGTTCCAGTTTCAGCCCATTACCCCTTGTCCTATCAGTGGTTGTCACCGAGAAGAGCCTGGCTCCATCCTCATGACACTCACCCTTAATATATTTGTAAACATTAATGAGGTCACCCCTCAGCCTCCTCTTCTCCAAACTAAAGAGCCCCAGCTCCTTCAGTCTTTTCTCATAAGGGAGATGCTCCACTCCCTTAATCATCCTAGTTGCCCTGTGCTGGACTCTCCAGCAGTTCCCTGTCTTTCTTGAACTGAGGGGCCCAGAACTGGACACAGTATTCCAGATGAGGTCTCACCAGGGCAGAGTAGAGGGGAAGGAGAACCTCTCTCGACCTACTAACCACCCCCCTTCTAATACACCCCAGGATGCCATTGGCCATCCTGGCCACAAGGGCACAGTGCTGGCTCATGGTCATCCTGCTGTCCACCAAGACTCCCAGGTCCCTTTCCCCTACACTACTCTCTAATAAGTCATTCCCCAACTTATACTGGAACCTGGGGTTGTTCCTACCCAGATGTAAGACCCTACATTTACCCTTGTTATATTTCATTAAATTTTTCCCCGCCCAACACTCCAGCCTGTCCAGGTCTCGCTGGATGGCAGCACAGCCTTCTGGCGTGTCAACCACTCCTCCCAGCTTGGCCCATTCCACATGCAGGGACTGAAAGAATAGAAAGGGAAAGGAAGCCATTCAGAAAAAAAAGCCAAATAAGAAAATGTCAGGAATGAAAATCAGAGAATGAAAAAAGACAGTCTCTCTCTGACCAATCTCCTTCCAGCTCCATGCGAATGTCTCTCAAGCCTCTGGATAAAACTTGACAGATCTGTATATCTGCCAAGACAGATGGAAACTATCTGAGGCAAAATTATTTTTTTAAAAAAAGAAACAAGAAAAAAAGTTTTTTAAAATGTACGTAAAATGCAAACATAAGCACAGAGATAACTATGGATGCTATGAGTTTATTCCCTAAACCTGAAAAGGACTGTGCATTTGCATATCTATGCAGACCATGAATAAACTGTTTGACATTTATGAAACTAATAGTAAGCATGCAGACCCCTTCTTTGCAGGGTCATGGTTTTGCCTCGTAGACAGAGCAGAAATTGACCTTGGAAAACCATAAACTGGTTTGGATTCTGTTCTCATTTCAGTAGAATATCCAAAATAGGACAGATGTAACAGAAAATTCAACTTCAGTGCTCCTTTACTTTTATTAATTCTAACACTATTTTTTTTTGTTCAGTAGGATACTCATGTAGAAATCATGTACACAGAATCAGTGTATTTCAAAAGAACAGGTACATTTTTCCATATGTAACAGAAAATCTACAAGTTGCTTATGAAAAATTTGCCTATGGTTTGGTTAGTATGCTGGGGCATATGCTCAACCCCTTTTCAAGGTGTTTTACCCTTCTCTGGATAGATGTTGTAATCACAAAGTTAATATACAAAAGGCACCACAACCATATGAACTTAATGTTCTGTAAATGAGTATAAGCCCATACCTGCATTGTAAGGTCATTTTGTAAGTGCCTTTCTGTACACCTTTGATTTCCAGCAGAGCTTAGGCATCTCTTCCACCAGGTCACCTTATTTCTAACAGTATTAAGGAGTATTAGGAACTCAGAGATCCAAAATAAAGGAAATTTTAGTTGCAACTGAGCATCTCAGGAGTGCATCTAGATGAAGGTGTTTGATTTACTCTATGAGAAGGGACTTGGGAAGGTGTTAGCTGGGTTTGCTATTACCCTGTATGTCACTGGGAGTTTCTCAGAGCGTGTAGATAAGTAGAGACTCCTGTCTGTTGAAAACAGTTATAATTTTTTTTGATGGACATGTATGTTCCAATTAAACCCAGATTTTAAAATGTGGTTGCATCAGGAAGGAGTAGGTTGCTGTAGCCATGAACACTGGTTATGATATAATGGTGTAACCGGAAAAAATAGGCAAACTTTCAGGCGAAAGCTCTCCAGGTCTAAACAACTTTAAAAAAAAAGAAACCAAACCCAACACTGATAAGTAAAGAAGTTCATTCACCATATCCCCAATGTATGTTTAGTGAATTTATTGTATTTACAATACTTGTATTTAACCCCAGTCATATACTTTGTCCTGTTTGAAGGGATAAAAATATGGCAGATTTTGGTCAGTTTTTTTCACTGAAATACTAGCTAAATGAGAGGAAGTGTATCAACATGGTTAGTGGTGTCAAGCAAAAGAGCTGCCCCTTTTTATATCCATTATTAGAGGAGATAATTTGAGAGTAAAATGCCAGCAAACCTATGGTGAGTACTTATTAAGTCATGGCTCAGCAAAGCACTAATAACATGTGCAAGCTTGCTAAATACTACTTTGGTCGTAACATCCATTTCCTCTGTGATTTAAACAGAAGATTGTACTGACATGGGTCCAGCAATATTCTGCAGTGTTCAAATTTCTTAGATGTGTTTGGGTGGAGCAAGGGTTTTGGGTGACTTCATTTAGCCATACCATTCATCAGTGTTGGTGATTTTAGATTATTAAGTGTCTTGCAAAACCATACCATAAAATCCAAACAATAGAATCAGGTAGAACTGGATGCAGTTATTACATTCCTTCAAAGATCCCAGGAGCTTCACAAGTTTATTTCCATTTGTCATATGTGAGTCTATTGCATTTTGAAATGTATTTTACACACTGATTTTGAAAAGTCCTTGAGATCCCTTGCCCAGCAAAAGTGAAAATTAGATTAAGAAGAGTTAGGAATGTATTTTTTCATTTAAAGTAACTCTATACAATATGTAAGAGAGACATTTTTTTTTGTGTAAATCCCACCATTTCTGTGGAGAATTTTTTCCTATACCCAGTACTGTATTGAAAAAGATCATCTCTTTGTCCATAAAAACTCACTTAGATTATATATTCTTAGGCTATATTTAATGTATTCTTATAAAGGAATCATAGCTATACTCAGATTCTTTAGCTGAACTTAACTGATCCTTTAGGGGCATCAAATCTGGCACGTGGACTTCCACAGAAAGAGACAACCCCATACCTACAGAGAGCTGCAAGTCGCATTTGGATACAGACTCTCTGCCATGTGGAGAGGGGACTTATTTTTCATGTTAGGGCACTGCAATAAATCATGTGACTTTTACAGATGTTGAATATATGAAACCCCTTGAATGAGTTCAATTTCTCAATCCCTTCAAGAGCCCAACCTATGCCTAGAGAAATCAGAGCATTGCATCAATTTCAGAAAGATTTGTCTTACCCTTAATGGGCACAAATGTATCCATTCACAACTCAGTATTCTAGCCTGGAAATATGTTCTTTTTACACTAATAAATTCGAGTAACTGTTAAAATGAGGATCAAAATGCTTTTTTTCCCCCTTCCTTTTTCACTGCAGCAGAAACCTGGAATCCCTGCTAGCCTACTAAGTAAACTAACTTGTTCTTTGTATTTTGACCACCACTTTTTCACTTTTTTTTTCTTCTTGGGACTTTTATTATCTATTTTGTGGAACAATATTATTTCTTCCTCTCAAGCCCATCTGTCCACCCATCTGCTTATTTTAGCTGCATTCCCTTTCACCCTGCTGGCTCCTGTGTACACTCATCACACCCCAGGCATGTATCCTTCAACAAGATTTATAATGCTAATCATTTTGAATACCTTCAAAATAGTGGTATAAGAAAATTGGATTCCTACTTTTTTTGGTGAGTAATATAAAATTATTTATAAGGTTAAAAATGAACATGCTAGCCCTAGTAGAGACTTCAGGCTTCAGGTGGAATTTCAAAGAATAAAAACAAATTATATTTTATATCTAGAAGCTTAAGTACCAACTAAAGCTGTTTTAACTGGTATGCACAAAGTATGTCTTCCTTGGCCAGTGGAAGGAAAGGGAGGCTGCACATCTGGGTCAGATGAGGCCTAGAGGCTCCACACCACACACCTCTTCTGCCTGAAAGGGTGACCAGAAGCTGAGGGCGTGCTGGGCCATCAGACATAGGGTAAGTGGTAGCACATGCACAAATGCAGCAACTTTCTATGTGGCCTGTGTTAATACACTTTGCAAGCGTATTCTCAGGTGACAAAAAGAAATATCAAATAATATTTTCCCACTGTAAGATCTTACAGCATATGCACAGGGGTAACCATCAGCATTAAAACTAGGGGTGTGAAACAGTGGAAGAGAGTGCAATCTGATCTTTGTCTCCTCCCTTAAATAATTCAGTTTTTGCCTGTGTTACTTTAGTAGAACCATGAAGGAGAGCCATGACAACATTTCTGCTGTTTCCCTATTGCTCAGCTTGCAGAGGTCTTTGAGGAGTGGCTTTTGGCATGATATCCCAGCAAAAGCCATGTAGGTGGAAGACTGGATCAGCAGTGGGGGGGGGGGAAAGCTGCACTCTTTAGCTCCCCATGCCCCTATTTATGTTGGCTTGGTTTCTTTGAGCTTTTTTGACAGCCTCACTGGGATGATAATATCCAGTTTGCTGGTGCTGAGGAGCCTTGCGTGGTCCCTTCTTCCAAGGTTCAGTAGAAGAGCAGCCAAGACCCTGTCACCATGCCACCTGCTCAGGGAGGGTTGGCCGTCACAGGAGCCTGGCACAAAACCAGGTGAAGAGCTCTCTGTCGATGCTGAGTGGGGAGGAAAATCCATGCTGGAGCTCGAGATGATGAGATTTTTTTACTATGTACATTAGTGCTGTTTCACAGGATCACAGAATTGCCTAGATCATCCAGTCTAACCATTAGCCTAACACTGACACATCCTTGACTAAACCACAAACTAAACTAAGCGTTATGTATACATGACTCAAATACCTCCAGGGATGGGGGCACCACGACTGCACTGGGCCACATGTTCCAACAACTGATAACCCTTTCAGTAAATAAATTCTTCCTAATATCCAATCTAAACCTCTCTTGGCCCAACTTGAGGCCATTTCCTCTTGTCCTATCATTTGTTACTTGCTGGAACAGACTGATGCCCACCTCTCTACAACCTCTTTTAAGATGGTTGCAGAGAGTGATAAGGTCAGCTGTCAGCCTCCTTTTCTGTAGGCTAAGAAATGCCAGCACGCATCTGCCTGGTGGGTTGTGCTGTCTGCTGGGGTTGACAGTGGAGGAGGCTGAGGGCCAGTCTCCAGGCTTCTCTTTGAGGCAACATGCTCCATCCCATATCTCTAGCTCAGGCAAATGACTGGATGCCACAGTTTTTATTTTCGTGCTTGTTAATGGTACTTTTTTGTACCGGTAGCTGTTTCCAGAAAGTACTGATGTTGATGGAAAGTTAATTATCTTAGTGGTACAAGAGGTGCTCTGTGTTGTAGCCAGGTAGGATTTTTCTCTCTACCCAAGAAAAAACTATGTAATTTGTTTTATATAAAGGTAACTGTTTCTTTCTTTCTCCACAATTGCTGGTAGACCTTCGTTCATATATATAATTTATATTTAAAATATGTTACTCAGTAAAGCTCTTTAACTTACAATACTGATCACTATCAGTGAGAAAAAAGCAATCATATCTCCTTACCATATAAAGAAATCTCAGCTTTGTCCTATTAGCAGTCTGCCTATGTCTTAATACTTTGAAGAGACCTTACGTTAACTTTAAAAAGCATGACTCAAAAAGATTGAATGACAACATGCATTTTGTCTGCTGAATAAAATGGAAATTAACTTAAAACAACTGAAATATCTTCTAAGAAGGAATCATCAATGACTATTTAAGCAGTAGGGGTTGCATGTTTAACAGTATGTGATGTAATTATCCTGTATTTTAAAAACCGCAGATACCTTCACAGAGGTGATTTTGTTTCCTCCCTTTAGTAAAAATGTTCTTTTATTAAAGTTTATTGACCTCACTTGTGTTAAATCATCGCAATCTCCCCTGCCTAAGTCATAGTCTCATTTAGTAACCACTACGTGTTCTTTTTTCACACAATTGAAAGTGCCTATAATCTATTTTGGAACCGGCTTCAGTCCAGAAATATGTTTCACTTTATTATTTTCTGCTCCCTCTGGGGATGCCTTCACAAAATGGTAAAGCCCAAAGACTTCCTGAAGGCTAATCCTTTTCTGGGTCATATGATTCTTTTCAGATTCCATCTTGAGAGAGTTTTCTTATAACAATAGGTTCTGCTGTCTGTGAGCTGGAGAAAATTCTGTTGCTTTAGCGCTAACAATGACTGGAATTTTGGTGCAGGAGGAGTGTTTGCTTAATACAATAGAAGTTGGTACAGGCTGGACTCACAAGTGTCAAGGAAACAGTGTGGGAAAATCTGTACTCCTGCAACTGAGTCAACAAGGTGCCAAACGCCTAAATGTGACTGAACTGTAACTGCAACAACTGTCTGGTCGACTTCATCCTTTCCTCCAGGATAGGACTTGACACTTACTGAGAAAGGGTTAACAAGAGAACAGGCTGCTAACAGGGAAAAGATGAACAAGGAAGCATTCAGTCATGCATTAGAAACATCACACAACGTGCAATCAGAACAACTGTGTTTCAGGATCAGACTCAAGTCTGATTTACTAAGTGAATTTGATGGAAGATCACTGTTTAGCCTCTGCTGTAATTACATAAATTCACCCAGAAATGTAAACCAAACAGTGCCTGGGTCACAAAGGGGTAATATTTTGTTTATTTTATCTTATTTTATTTTATTTTATTTTATTTTATTTTATTTTATTTTATTTTATTTTATTTTATTTTATTTTTTTGAATGCTAACGCTCCTTGGATTGATATCAATCCAGAGAAATTTGAGTTCATTTGGCAGTAACAGGAACCCCAGTCTCCTATTCATGTTTAGACCAAGAACAGCTTGACTGAACCCTTACCAGAGGCAAGACAAATGAGATAACACACCTTTGTATTCATATAGACAAAGTGACATAAATTTATCCTAGTTAGAAACTACTATTCAACCTTGCTTACTCTTTCATTTGCAATGTAGAAGTATTTTTTTGTATAATTTTATGTTAGGAAGATTTCTACAAAAAAGGCTTACATCATATATTTGGCATTTAAAAAGCAGTAATTTTTCCAGGTATTTTGTATATACTTTTTTTTTCCTGATTTTTATTCCTTTACTCTCATTTTCACCCTTATTTAAATATTTATTTGTATTCAAGTTGTGCCTCTAATTTCCACATCCACCTAGGACTCCATTCTGCTAGCACTGCCATGAATCTCCTGCATTAAGAATAAGAGCGCATTAGTGTCTTTCAAACTTCTTTAGATCAGACACTGAGCTAGAGAGATGTGGCAGAGGTCCTACCTCACCTGCAAATTTGCCCTGTACAAGAAGCGCTCCTTGCAACACCACAAATTCGTTCCACTGGAATCACCAGTGAGGTGCTTCAACATCACTAGCATTGATTTAACCACAAAATACAGAACTTTTATGAGAGCTAGGCTGCTGAATTTGCTTTCAACCCATATAAATCTGCCTGCAGACTCCAGTACTTCCACAGGTGACGGTGTACATCGATGCAAAACCAGTTCAGGGTTAGAAAACTATCTGGCTTGTGAGAGCTGCTGCTGGGATGGTAGTTCCTGTGACTCACAGGCAGCTCAGCCTAGAAGAATTGCTGCCACAAAGTCACTGCCCTGTTTCTCAAACCCAGGCTGACATCCTTGCACAGTTTCACTACTGGCATTATGCCATGTGCCAGTCTTGCTGAGGTACATATAAATAGGTCTGCTTTGTCCCATGCTTATCCACTCTAAATGTGGAATTGATTGAATTTTCTGTAACCAATTTATATACATGTACAATACTTAAAAAATTAAAAATAAAAACACCCAGACAAATGTAGATACTTATCTGTTATATCTGTAGCTACATCTTTATCATATATCTACATCTAGGCATCTCTGTATCTCTAAATCTACATATCTACATAACACATATCTGTATTTCTATCTATAAAATATGTTATGGATGTATGTATTGACACACACCTACACCAGTCCAATATTTCTGCTAATTAAGCCATTTCTCTTATTGCCTGCTGCAAGAAGAAGGTGGGAGGGAGTGAAAGATTGGCTCTTATTTTTATTTTGGAATATTTAGAAAATGGTCAGATGGCGAGGGGCACAGTAGACAGATATAAGAGCCTTGCAGCACCAGAGGTGTTCACTATTTGTATGCAGATTTTTAAGTCAGAGAAAATAGGCTTGGGGTTCTCTTACCTTTTGACATGATTCTGGATGTGTCTGTAATTCACAGAGTTTACAGTTCAGAACTTCAGGTTCTACAGCTGGTGGAGAAGAAACAATGCATGGACCTGAGCATGGGGAAATTGTTTTCCTGTCTTCTTGTTTGTTTCTCAGATGTGATCAGGTACCCACGAAGGAGCCAGAGATAAACTTGTTCTGAACAAATTTAAGGGCCACTGATGCCAAACAGACATGTTGAGAACAGCACGCTTTTTCTCTAGATCTCATTATGGACTCTCCTTTGCCCTTTCTTCTTAACACATTTTGTAAGCAGCTGAGCAGCCGTACACTTTGTAAAGTTTAAGAGTCATGTAGGTATATGAAGGGTGCTTTTTATGAATCCTGTAGAGCTTCAGCTGCCTTGACGGGAATTGCAAACATCGCTTTCTTCTGATATTACAAATTACAGGAGTTTGGTTATTGGCTTAATCAAGCAGCTGCCAGCCTGCTATAAGTATTTGTAAGTACCAACATAGAAGCAGAATTTAGTCCCACAAATCTTGATCGCTGCAAAAGACTTATCAACAATTCGGTTATGAAATACTAGCAGTCTTCACTTACTCCTGGGTGCAAAAATGGAGCACTGTTTCTGAGATATGCTAAGACAAACTGGTTCCTTATTCTACTTCATAACAAGAAAAATGGCAGACGGGAAAAGAAAAGAGAAGAACTTATTTTTTGAGACACAAAGGGATATGTGTGTTACTATGTTTCAAGTAACCTTTCCATACCTTGGAAGCAACTTATGGAAGATCAAATAGAATAAAATAAATAACAGATAACTCTTAAGGGAACTTGTATAAATTTGTTGTTCGTATTCATCTGCCTTTGTCCAACATACTGAATCAGCTAGGAGAACATATTTTATTAAAAACATTTTTTATTTGTTTGTGTTCCCCTATGTCTGCCAGCCAACCAAGAATTAAAGATCTAATTATATTTTCTGTGTGTGCCAAGAACCAGGCAGACAAGAGATAAAAAAAAAAGTTATCAGACTTCAGAGGGGCCAACTCTCCATATTGGAGAAAATACTGACCCACACTTGCTGCAAATGCATGGAGAATTTGGCCCTATAGCCTTTCTTTGTTTGCCAGTACCTTAAGATATTTCATAGACCTTTCAAGGTCTATGAAAAACATTACTTCTTATTAAGACATTTCAGTGACCTTTCCACTCAATATGCTTTGAAACCTATTTCTAATCAGAAAAGTAGTTGCTGCTATTGACCTGTGGAGTGCTTTGCTATACTAGTTTAATAATATCAGTATAATTCATACTTTATAGCACCTAGTTTCATAAAGCATTGAACAAAAAAAATTTCCATTTGCATTGACTTCTGTAAGGATGTAACATAACATGTAATGTAGTTCAATCTTTCTGTGGATACCACTGTCTTGTGGTATTTGCACTACAATTTGCTTCATGCATGGAAGATTTGCAATGTCTTGTCCAGGACTATCCCCTTTATGCTCTATGTTCACTGTGGAGACAGGGCTGCATGATTTTGTCATAAGAGTATAGCTTCAGAACACCTGTGTTGCACTCCTATTCCCTTTATTACAGCCTTTCGGGAAAATTGGGTCTAAGATTTCTTTGCAGTTAGAACAAAATAGCAATTTTGAATCCTTTTCTCTCTGAAAGGCTACGCTCTGTCCTCAGATCTCTAATTCTGTTATTTGAAAGGAACATCAAAAGGATCGTCACTGTCTTGTGGTAAACATTTCTAATCCCTGGAATTAGTTTCTAATATAAGCAGTGTGCAGAATGGCCATAATTTGTGTTCAGTTTGAACACAATCATGCTCAAATATATTTTTCTAAGAATTTTGAATTCCTTGTATTTCACCTCAGTTCAAGGACATTATATGTTGAACTTTACGCACCTAATGTTTGAAATCTCTTCTCTGGCAGGGTAGTATATGTTTGTCTCCCACAGGTTTATTCTGTTTATTATTTCCATCTATATCTTTAGTTCTCAGTAGCAAGTCAAATGAGCAAAGGGATTGCATTCTTTTTAATGTCCAGGGCAAGGACAGATAACAACAATTATAGAGTAAAATTAAGATTTGGGGATGGAGAAAGAAGACTGGAAAGGGCAGAGAAGTAACCGTGTAGTTGTATTTCAATAATGAGTTAAATTGTGAAAGTGAAAGGTTAAGCAAAGGTCTTTGCTCTCTTTAGCAGGGAAGGTGAAACGAGTGGCTGATTATGCAAAGCAGCAGATACTCCAATTAAAGCTGATAGGCCAGATGTAACCAAGGGGACACTTCCACCTGGAGGAAACAAGGAATGTGTGCTTGATCAGCAAACACAGTGCAATGAGCTGAATGCTCTCTGTGCCTGCCAAGGGGGTGGGAGGAGAGCTGATGCTGTCCCAGCCCCCTCCAGTCTAGTCGTGGGGAGATGAGTGGACAAAGACTGGGAGGCAGAGGTTCTTCAGACTCTGTCCATCCCTAGAAAAGCCCATCTGGTGGGCCTCATTTACCTGGTAGTCAGGGAGAGTTGGCCAAGGTCCAGGTATCACTCAGAAAACAGGGGGCAATCTCCTGTCCCTTCTGGGCAACCAGTGCCTTTTGTCATAATGTACAAAGTGTTCTCCTCTGCTTTGTGTTTTGGAAAGCTTCCTGATGATTTAAATGTAAGCATGCGTCTATGCTGTCAGGCCTAGGAAATATCCTGATGTCAAGTCTTAGGTTTAGGGCCTGACCATATCCCGACATGATGTTAGGATGACAGTTCTTGGCTAAAATCCAGCAATTAATATCCAACATCTTGATGACTTTATGTAGGCAGTTACAGACCAGAGATTCCACCCAGCTGAGAGCTTGAGTTTTTCTGTAGAGAGGAAAGATTTTACAAACTTTACTGTTCCACCAGAGAATTTCATGGTGTTTTGATTTTTGTACAGATTAAAGAACCCTGCACAGATCTTCAATATTCTTCAGATTCAGTTACACTGGTTTTGTCAATATAAAACTCTTTCCACTTGAGAATCATAGAGTCATAGAACCATAGAATGGCCTAGGTTGGAAGGGACCTTAGAGATCACCTAATCCAACCCCCCTGCCATCAACAGGGACACCTCTCAACTAGATCAGGTTGCTCAAGGCCTCATCCAATCTGGCCTTGAACACCTCAAGGGAGGGGGCATTCACAACTTCTCTGGACAATTTATTTCAGAGTCTTGCCACCCTCGTACTGAAGAATTTTTCCTAAGATCCAATCTAAATTTGTTTTCCTCTAACTTAAATCCATTTCCCTTTGTCCTATCAGTGGATACTTTTGTAAAACATTCCTCCCCAACCTTCCTGTAGGATCACTTCAGGTATTGGAAGCCAGATATTAGGTACCCCTGGAGTCTTCTTTTTTCAGGACTGAACAAACCCAGCTCCCGCAGCCTGTCCTCATAGCAGAGGTTCTCCAGCCCCTGGATCATCTTTGTGGCCCTCCTCTGGACTCATTTCAACAGATCTACGTCCCACTTACAGTGGGGACACCAGGACTTGACTCAGCATTCGAGGTGAGGTCTCACAAGAGGAGAGTAAAGGAGGAGAATCACCTCTCTCGACCTGCTGACCACACTCCTCTTGATGCATCCCAGGATGCGGTTGGCCTTCTGGGCTGCATGAGCGCACTGCCGGCTCATGTTGAGCTTCTTATCTATCAACACCTCCAAGTCCTTCTCTTCAGGGCTACTCTCAGCCCACCCTGTACTCAGTTTGTATTTGTGCCTGGGATTAGCCTGACTCAGGTGTAGGACCTTGCACTTTGACTTGTTGAACCTCATGTAGGTTGCACTGGCCCACCATGGTCCCTCTGGACGGCCTCCCTTCCCTCAAGCAAGTCCACTGCCCCACACAGTTTGATGTCATAGGCAAACTTGCTGAGGGTGCACTCGATATCGTTGTCCGTGTCACTGACAAAGATGTTGAACATCACTGGACCCAGAACAGACCCCTGAGGAATTCCACTTGTCACTGGTTTCCATGTGCACATGGAGCCGCTGACCACAACTCCTTCAGTGCGACCTTCCAGCCAGTTCTTTATCCATCAAGTGGTCCATCCATCAAGTCCATGTCTCTTCATCTTAGAGACAAGGATGTCATGTGGGACAGTGTCAAATGCCTTGCACAAGTCCAGGTAAATTACATTGATCACTTTTCGCATGTCAACCAGCGCTGTAGCTTTGTTATAGAAGGCCACCAAATTAGTCAGGCATGATTTGCCCTTAGTGACTTATGCACCTTCAAGTTCTCTAGGTGTTCCCAGACCTGATCTGCTCCTCCCCTGGGTGGTTATTCATCCTCCCAGCCAACACCCTCTGTGACTTGGGTGGTGTGGCTGAAGTGGTTACCAGTGAAGACTGAAGAAAAAAGTTGTTGAATACTTCAGCCTTTTCTATGTCATCAGTAACCAGGTCACCTGTATCCCTCCCGAGAGACCTCCAATTCTCTCTTTTTTTTTTTTTCTCTCACGTGTCTGAAGGCTCCCTTTCTGTTATTTCTAATTTCCCTGGACAGATTTGACTCGGTTCGGGCCTCAGCTTTCCTAACCTGGTTTCTGATTTCCTGAGTAACTTCCTTATAATTGTCCCAGGTTACCAGTCCTTGCTTCCACACTTTCTGTATTCCCCTTTTTTGTTTGATTTTGGCTAGGAGATCCTCGTTCATCCATACAGGCTTCCTGGCATTTTTGCCTGATTTCCTCCTTTTGGGGATGCAGTATCTTCGAGCTTGGAGGAGATGATCCTTGAAAGTCAACCAGATTTCCTGGGCTCCCAGTCCCTCCAGGGCTTTGTCCCATGGCATGCTACCGAGGAAATTCCTGAAGAGGTAAAAGTCAGCTCTTCTGAAGTTGAAGGTTTCAAGCTTGCTGAGCTTCCCCTTCTTCACTGCCTTTAGGATCTTAAACTCCACCATCCCATGGTCACTGCAGCCAAGATTGCCCTAGAGTTTAACATTGCCCACCAGCCCCTCCCTGTTGGTGAAGACCAGGTCTAGCATGGCACCTCTCCTCACTGGTTCCTCTGTCATTTGGAGGAGGAAGTTATCTTCTATGCCAGGAATCTCCTGGATTGTTTGTGTCCTGCTGTGTTGTCTTTCCAACTAATGTTGGGTTTAAAATCCCCCATGAGGATCAGGGCTTGTGAATGAGCAATGACTCCTGTCTGCCCATGAAGGGCCTAGTCCACTTGATCCTTCTGATCAGGTGATTTGTAGCAAACACCTACTGTAATGTCTCCTACGCTTCCTTTCGCACTGGCCCATAGGCAGTCTTTTTGTCATCACTTGCCAGGTGGAACTCCATGCACTCTAGCCATTCACTGACATAGAGGGCAACACCCACTCCTCGTTTGCCCTGCCTGTCCTTCCTGAACAGTTTATACCCTTCTAGTCCAACACACCAATCGCAGGAGTCATTCCACCATGTCTCCGTGATGCTTATCAGGTCATAGCGCTCCAGGCTCACAAGCATCTCCAGCTCCTCTTGTTTATTGCCCAAGCTGTGGGCATTTGAGCTGTGCCCCTAATAAGGTACCTGGAGCCCCCAATGAAGTTACACTTCAGCTCTGCTAGTGGTTTTACTCCCAATGTTGCCTTTCATAGAATCATAAAATGGCCTAGCCTGGAAGGTACCTTAGAGATTGTTTAATCCAACCTCCCTGTCCTGGGCAGAAACGCCTCTCAACTAGATCAGGCAACACAGAGGGTCGTGTTCATTTAATCTGCCTGTAGCCCCTTTACCCTTCATATCTAGTTTAAAGATCACTCAGTGAGTCCTGCCAGCTCATGACCTAGGATCTTTTTTCCCCTTTCAGTCATCTGAACACCACCTGGTTTCAGTAGGCTGTGTATATCTCTCCATGGTTGAAAAACCCAAAACTGGACCATTGGGACAACCCTTTAAGCCAAGTATTACTCTGGTGCACTTTTTTGAACCTCTCAGTATTTTTCCTTGTAGTTGAAGGAATTGAGGCAAACACAACCTGTGCACCTGACCCTTCAAGTATTCGCCTCAGTGCCCTGAAGTCCCTTTTGATCGCTTCCGGTTGTCTCTTCTCTACCTCATCTTTGCCAATCTGCATAACCAGAAGCGAGTAATAATCAGAGGGCTTAACCAGACCTGGGAGCTTCCTAATAACATCCTTAACCCGGGCCCCAGGGAGGCAGCAGACTTCCCTGTGAGATGGGTCACATCAGCATATGAGGCCTTCTGTTTCCTTGAGAAAGGAACTTATGTATAAACTCATACATCAGCTCATTTTAAAAGTAAGTTTCTACAGATTAGAGATGAGTTCATGTATCATGGTGGGGTTACAGTTACTGCTTCTTCTTACAAAAGGAGGAAGAAAGACGGAAAAGGAGCTAGCATATTGTTATATAGCACATGCTCAAAGCAAATACAAAGAACTTAAAGCTTTTGATTATGGTTTTTTTCAGTATAAACATCTTGATTTAAACTAGTCTTACAGGCTGGTTTTGTTATTTTAGAATGTACCAAGTATTATACTTCATGTGTTTATGAGTCATACTCAATGAGTATACTGCTTGCAGAATAAGCAGGCTCAACCATATGTTTCGTTTGCATATGTTAGTTGGATAACTGTTCATTCGTGCTCTTCTCTCTTCTTTCTCCCTCCCAGTTGTGGTTTTTTTTAGCATGCATCTACATTTCTGAATCCTTGTGATTTTGTTCAGAGTTGGTTCATGGATAAGAGCATTATGTCTTACATATTTAGCAGTAATATCAGATTAAAATAGTAAAATTCCAGCAAACTATGCCAGAGCTGATAAAATAGAAGGCAACAAATGTGTCTGTGTAGATATAAGTCATATAATGCAATTTTGCTTTTTTTTTGTCAGCACATTATATTCTTCCATGGCTGAATCGAGCCACAGTCTGAAAATCTGCCTCTGTTATTTTGTTAACATGATGAATCATTGTGTAATCAGAAAGTCCTACTTTTATAAATGAATTAATTGTTATGTTGATTTTTTTTTCCCCTGGGGAACAAACCAGAGCATTCTTTTGTTTATCTTTGTTTCTGTCTGCTACATATATCAACACACAGCATGAAGCTATTAAATTGTGGAGACGGAGAAGGATACAATATACAAATTCTGAAAGAGAGTGGAGGACTTAGGAAAAACATGCATTGCTGATACATAGCATACAGATAGTTTAAATTGAAGATGGTTAATTTGCTGAAAGCTGTGTGCCTAAGAGACACTGCTTTACAGTGTCCTAGATATCACACATTCCCTTTCAGTTGGCAGTCTTATAGAGAAAACAGCTTCAGAAGAATGCTTGCTCTTGACTATTTCTTTCTTAGTTTTGGCACAAATGCGGCTTCTGTTAGCAGTCAATATGCTTGGTATTTTCCTCCTACTATCATTATTTCTTGGAAATGCACATTCCTTGCACCAACACGCAGATACCCACATTCTCCAGCTGTATTTGAATTCTCTTGTCTTAAGCTTGTAACAGACCCTGACAGTGAGAGGTCCATGACCCACACCTGGGATAGGAAAGATAATCCTCAGAACGCTCAAAGCCCACTGAGCACTCATGTGACCAGTTACTCAAAAATAGGTTGCCCCCTCCTTCTTTGGCAGGATATGCAAAGAGCTGTTGTCGACAGCAAGTTATGGCACAAGCATTTGAGGTTCAAGAATTTCAAGGTAAAGTAGGTGATGGAGTTCTAAATCAGACTAAACACACTCACGAGTAGAGTGAGGGCTGATATTTGTGTAGCTTTCCTGAACTAGTGAATGTATGTCATAGAAATATAGAATGGTTTGGATTGGAAGGGACCTCAAAGATCATCTAGTTTCAACCTCCCTGCCATGGGTAGGGACACCTCTCACTAGATCAGGTTACTCAAAACTCCATCCAGCCTGGACTTGAACATTTCCAGGGATGGGGCTTCCACAACTTCTCTGGGTAATGCAGAACCAGAAATATTCTAACTCTTCTGTAGTCAGTAATTTCTTGTTTTATGAGTAGTCCCATTTACTCCAATAGTTCTCCACATGCGATGAAGCAATGACACTTGTGCTATGGGTAGTCAGCTAAGTAGTCCTGATGGCAGAGCACAAAACCTCTAATTTTTGACGCAGTTTGCCTCCTGCATTTTAAGAGCTGTTTCATAAATACTAGTTCATGAATATAATGCATCTACAATATACATCTGTATGCACTGTAAATATATGACCTGAAAGCTAACTAAAGTTGAAATTCTTTCTGGGCAATGGGTTTCCTTTAGCATCAGCAGGAAAATGGTACTCTGACTCGTGTGAAATTTATCCTTTAAGTGCACCTTGTTTAAAAATGCACTAAATGGGAGCAACTTGGGAAGCTGAACATATGTTTGTATTTTCAGGGTTCTGAAACAATTTTTCTCACCTGACTGATATTTGTCTGCATTCAGATCAATTTCAGACAAGGTATAAAATCTAATTCAAAATTTTGTTCCAAATCTGAACTGGAAAAAGATCTGTCTAAACTCCTGCTGAAAGGTAGTTTTCATTAGTATTTTGGTTCAATCTGAATCAAGAAAAAATGAAGTCAGGTCTTACTGTTATTTTGATTAGAGTTTAATGAGTTCAAGAGGTTCAGATAAAGATGAATATGTATCTTACTGAATGCATCTTTTCATCATTATTCTTGTTTAATGCTGGTACTTGGATGGAACCCAGAAACTTTGAACTCCATTGTACTAATCAATGCACAAATCCACCCTTATTCGTAAATTCTCCAGTATTTGCTCATTATTGCAATGCAGTATTTGATATTGTTTTCACTGTGTTTCACTTTTAAAATGCTGATAATTAATTTGGCTTTCTTTGTTTAAAATCCTAATAGCAGTAAGAGTTTTTGCTCATTGTTAACTAAGGGTAATGTTAAGCTTCTCACATAGGGCTTAATATCCTTCACAGCACTAGTTCAAACTAATGATAGTGATGTAAAACCACAGCTTTTGCCAGCACATAGTTGCAGGAGAATTTGTTTGCCCCTTATTCATGCTTCGTTGTTAACAGAGAGAAATGAAAAAAGATTCCCTTCCTGACTGTGGAAAAGTGCCCCCTTAGTAACAGAGAAAATCCAGGGTGGAAATATTAATGAAATGTTTTTGTTTTTTGTTATGGAAAGTTAATAACTAGAGATGGAAGGAGAAAGCCTATAATTATTCTTAAAAGATATTTCTTAGATGTTGTTAAGATTTTTTTTTCTGTTATTGAAAATGGAGTTTTGCTTTCAGATGTCTTTATGTGTACTTTCAGAGTTAAAAAAATGAATGACTTTCTCAGAATATTTATAATGCGTAGAAGTTTTCTATCTTAATTAAGAGTGTGAATAATAAGTAAAGCAACTAGCTGAAAATGGCATAATTTTTGACATGTTGCACAATATCCATCCTGTCAGTAGAGCACACTGACTACCTACTCTTTTCTTCAGCTGAAGGGAATGTGTGCTTAGCAGCGTTAGAAGTATATTTAGCACTTTGTAATAAAAGTTGAGAGATGACAAAGTAGAGGAGACATTTAAAAATATTCTTGAGCTATGAGAGTATAAACAGTGTCCGATGAAAATGCATGAGATTCCGCAGTACAGTGTTTGAAATAGCTTTGTGACTGGAGGCTAACTTCTAATATGCAGTGCATAATACAACAGGAATTGGTCCTGCTTGATGTGATTACAAGCACCACAAGAAGTGGTTATTGTTAAATGATAAATAAACCTGAAGAAAATAAGCCAAATTATTTTTATAGACATCTGAGTGCATTACAGTTGAGGGGAAAAAAATTACCCTCTTCAGGCATTGGATGTCTTTGTTTGAGCTTTAACCAGTAAATATTTGCAGAGTTCTGAAGAGCTTTGCTTTAAAAAACAAACAAAAAAAGAATCTAAAAAAAAAATCTCCAGCAGACTATGATGTGTTATGAGGAAGGATCTCCCGGGGAGGGTGCGTGTGTGTGTGTGTGTGTGTGTGTGTTTCAGAATATCTGCAAAGATTTCCACCTTTAGTGAGAACAGAAGAAAGCATAATTTCAACCTTCGAGTTGCGCATAGATTAACTCTTCATTACAGAATTCAACATAGCTAAAGGCAAAGGAAAGTTCAGCTTGATCTTTTGTGACATCAAACAAAACAGGATCATGTTCCTGACAACTGGTAGCAGCAGCAACAGCTTTCAGATAGTGTGAGAGCAGAAATAAAGCAGCGAATTAAGGTTTAACACTACATTTGCATGCAGTTAACCATTTGCTTTTACCACACCTTAGTTACTTCACAGTCTTTCACTGTCTCTGTCATTCTTGTAACATAAGGATATTATTTTCTTTCCCGTGTTTAATTCAGGAGAGAAGATGAAAGCTCCCCACTGATCCAACTTCATCGGTTTATTCCCTCCATCACCACCTTCCCAGGCTGAAGTCCTGCTTCCTGATAAAGAAATACAGTTTAAAATACCGTTACCCTGTCCCTTTTACTTAACTGTTTTGAGGGTTATACCCTGTTAACATGTTAATTGAATGATAGAAAATGTGCAAACGGTTCCTCTTTTGATTTTATTAGACACTTCCTACATTCTTCCTTTGAACATCTGTAAAGAAATTCATGGTGGCTCTCTTCCTTACTAAAAAGAAAAAAAAAACCAGCCATTGGATATCCTAGGCTGCCTTCATTATGTTGTATATAATATGTCTTTGCATCCTTTGATTAAAATGTAGCAGTATTTCTCCAAAGGGAGGAACTTTGCAGTTGCAATTACAGATAATAGGGTTGTTTTCTAAACCCCAATGTGGTGTGAACATCAAAGTAGTGTGGATTATAATAATCCAAACAAATAACCTTCTGTAAACTCATAAGAAAGAAGAAGCTGGTTGTTTTCATTAAGAGAGAGGCAATTCATTTAACAGTCAGTTGTTGCCTGTTTCAGTGTGGTGAAAACGCGGTTAATTTGCATAAGAAAATAACCACCAAAGAAATGTAAATGATTGAACTAGGATCTCATTAGCAAAGCCTCTCTAGCTACCTGAAGGACCTACCTCTGCTGGCAGTAGATCGAGTTTCAAGTACCTTCTTACCTTTTGGAAACCAATTATCTTCATGCATTTCTATCAGTTAAGGCAGGGGGAAGGGAACACGGCAAAGATCTTGTAACTTAACATGGCAACAGATCTTATAACTTAATGAAAATATTCTCCAAAATAAGCATTTTAATGACTTGTCTTTTTCATTTATTTTTGTGGTGTTTATTTTTTCTACATTTCTTGAAAATTTATCCTTTAAATGACTGCTTGTAAAATGTGTGTGGCAAGAAAGAACTATATAGTTTTCTGGGAAAAAAACATTTGCAATAAATTCCAATCAAAATGCTCCAGTTTGGAAGGAGAGGTAGATGACATTGGAAGTTTTCCAGTCACTAACAGAACAAAAATATCTAGGTGGGGGGAAAAGAGAGTTGCTAAGTTATTCAATTGCTTTAGTTCTGCTGGAGTCAGTAGATGTTTGCCTGCCCTTGTCAAATGAGAATATGGTTCGCAATATTTGTTCTCAACCAGTATAGTCTATAGGTGTTTTACACATGTACAATTGCTAGGAAACAAAACATGCAGTGTGTGAACACAGCAACATTTTGCCTCTGGAGTTCTGAGATTAGCTGGGGCTGCTCAGGCTACAGGTAGCCAGAGTTTGATAAACTCTGCTTGCCTACTAATGGAGGTTTTCAGTTTACAAGAGTCATTCATTTTTGAGTTCTGTTTCAAGCGTTTTACAGGGGCCTGGAAGAGAAGCTGAGAATATGGCACACTCAATTAGGGAGAAATTTTCAGGCATGCAGGCGAAGGTGTGCTGCCATGTTGGTAAGTACTTCCAGGGTCATGGTGCAGAGCGTGGTTTTGAGGACGTGGACAAGAGTTTGCCTGTCTGAGGATGAGCAGATAAGGAAAGGAACAGGAGGAGCCTTACCTTGAGTGCAGTGTATTAATGAGAAGACTGTAACTTTCAAAAAATGACTGTACTAAGCAAAGTGAATGCAATTTTCTCTTGCATCAAGATAAATTTCTCCTGAAACCTTTACATGAGTTTATGGTTGAGGTCCCTCGTGCATTCTTGCCTGCAGCTAGCCTGACTGAAGACAGAGTTCTTCTACCCACTGCCTCTTGTTGTTTCCTCACTGTGTGCAGCTTCCCAGTCACCTCTGATGATTGTGATGTTCCTGACACTGGCTCCTGCCGCAGTGGAATCAAATGAGCCGAGTTAGGAAAAAAACCCACTCTGTATTTCAAATGACGAGAGAACCCAGATTGTTTTTACAGAATAAGAGAAGTGAGTTGTATTGTTGTAATTATAGAACCATAGAATCATTAAGGTTGGCAAAGACCTCTAAGATTATCTAGTCTGTCTACCCAACACTACCATAACCATTAAATCATCTCCCAAAGTGCCACATCTATACATTTTTTGAGCACTTTCAGGGATGGAGACTCCACCACTTCCCTGGACAGCCCATTCCAATTCTTCACCACTCTTTCAGTGAAGAAATTTTTCCTAATATCTAATCTAAACCTCTCCTGTTGCAACTTGAGGCCATTTCCTCTTTTCTACCATTAGTAATTTGGGAGAAGAGACCAACACTCACCTCATTACCACCTCCTTTCAGGTAGTTGTAGGGAGCAATGAGGTCTCCTCTAACCAATTCCAGCTCCTTCAGCCGCTCTTCATATGACTTGTTCTCCAGACCCTTCACCAGCTTTTGATGCTCTTTTCTGGATCTGCTCCAGCACCTCGATGTCTTTCTTATATTGACAGAGGGTGAACTAGCCCTGCACTTAGACTGCACCATTTGGTCTGCCATAACTCTCCGTATTTAAGTTTTTCTTCATCATACTCTTTCACTGAGGACAAGGTGAAGAAAGACAGTCAGACAGATAGGTGCTAAGTCAAAATAACTAACATAATTTGTCTTCACATGCTTGCTTACCCTGCGGTAAATCGTTCATTTGATACCGATAATTTTCTTGACCAGTGTTGTTAAATTGTTGTCAAGCACATATAAATTAATCTCTCATTAAGCAAGACATCTTGTGGCAGAAAAGTACCTTGAAATAGATACTAAGATGCAGAACCAGTGAAGATGTCTGCAGGGCAAGGAAGTCTCTGTGCTCAAAATAATAGTGTTCTAAATAAACAGTTGGGTAAACATAATTACAAACTAGAGCATTTACTACAAAGTTACTATGAAATTCCTAGGGGGAAATTGTGATCTCTGTCACACCTTGTAAAAATTGTTGGGTGTTCAGTTCAACTCTGTCTGAGTTGACAGGCTCTTTGCCCACAAGCCGGAATTCTTGGAACATGTTTTGGGGTTGTTGTTTTCTTTTTCTTTCCTTTTTTCACACCACATTCAGACTTCAGTTCCCAAAAGAACATCCCTTTGACCTTGGTTACATGCAACTGTTGGCTATTACATTGTCTTTAACTGCAGAATCATGACATAGAGGTCATTGAGCAGATATTATATCAGTGTATTGTGCTAAAGAAGAAAATACTTGAAAGATACCAAAGTGAGATGTGGTATTTCAGTGTTGGCTCAGCTCCATCTGCAGTTCCCTATTCATCAGTGAAACTGTAATCTGCTGTAAAATTATAAATGAGTCTTTGGAAGATAAAGAGCTATTTTTAGAAGTTTATCTCTTCTGAAAGAAAGATCAGTACATAAGAGGTCAAAAACATTGTAACAGAGAATGGACATAAAATGGAGCATTGGTCAAAGGCCAAAATAATATTTAAAAGCAAGATATTGCTATTATTTAGAGGTACTTGTGTTAAAAATATGGTGAAGTGTAACTGTTTATAGAAGATGCTGGATTCTCTCCAGACAGACTCTGCCTACTCCTGTTCAGTGTTATGTTTTTCAGAGATGAGGACTTTTTTTTTTTTTATAGCAGCCAGAAATGAGAAAAGAAATGTGGCTCAGAAAGGAAAGTGTACTTCTAGACTCTAGCCAGATTCCAGCATGGTCAAATGGCTAAGGATGAGGTTTTGGAAGGGTGAGCGACCAGCAGAAGGACATGCAGATTTAAATGCGACGGTCCACATGTATCGCTCTGCAGCTCTCCCCGCACCATCCACAAATTCAGCTTTCGTGTTGCAGCAGCGCAGAGGGTTTGGGCCGAAAACGTAGGACGGCAAGCTGTCTTGTAAAGAAGTCCAGGCATTTGTATGCTCTGAGCGGTGGGGGGAGGCATATTTCAAAAATGTCATTACTGCCCACATGCAGCTTTCAAAATTCCTCCAAAGGAAGGTACAATTCACGCTGTGGGGGAAGAGGGCGTTAATATTTGGCCGGTTTAGCTCTTTGATCCATCTCACTGCCAGCTCAGATGAATGCCTGAGCCTGTGCAAGAGTGAGGAGAGGGCAGTGGGAGGGAGTCTCCCTGCCTTCAGCAACAGCTGGCAAAGGCTGACACAGCTGTATTGCTCATCTGCACCCTCAGATTCTCCACCAAGCACCGAATCCCTCCTCTGATCCCATGAGCGATTCTTTAGAGATTTCATGATTTGACTTCGGGTATTGCTCATGGCTAAATCAAAAACTAACACCTGTTCCTTTTAACAGGTTTCACTGTTGACTTCAAAACCTGTGCAAACTTTTCATATTCGGAATTGATCTTTCATTCTCAGTACACTGTCTGTCATTTCCCTCTTTCTGCTCCTCTGATTTCAAGCCTCGTATGATCTAAAAGACTTCAGTAAGTTAGCTTAGCAAGTCAATACCTCGCTATTACTCTTAATTTACTTTAAATTTCTTCCTGTTCCTCCTTGTAAGTCTAATAGGGAGGGGAAAAAATAGCTTTAACATGTGGCCTTAAATATGTCCCAGCTGAAAAAATACAGTTAACCAGCGTGAGGCTAATGGGCTGATGCACAAACTGATGATCCACACCAGTTCCCCTGCAGCCAAACAACATCCTCTGCCCTGTATACACAACAGCCGACTTTAGCCTGAACGTTCTAGTTTCTCGTTTTCCCACATTTCCGATCTCTTTGTACAGAGCTCTAACATTAATTCAGACTCTTGTAGCCAATTAACTGAACGATGCTGCATCAGGCTCCCCGGCTTGTAGAATCTTGCTTTTTTATTTCTCTGTGGATGATAGTCAGCTACTCATTATTTACCTTACCCTTTCCTTAATGATGACCTTCTCTGTGAACATCATTCAAACCAACAATATAGTGATTTAATCTGCTTCTGTAGGTTGAGTAGCGTGTTCATCTTTTTGTTGTTAACTAAACAGCCCTTTCTAACAAAATGTGTTTGAAATTCTATCTTTTGAAAGATCTTTAACTCAGAAAAACTGCTTAAAAATGGAAGTTAATAGCTAGTATTATTTGTACTCTACCAGTAATGTGACACCGGTGAAATTTTCCTATGGTATTGTTTTCCTCTTATTTTTGACTTTTCTTGGGGGGGGGGCGTGGTGGTTTTGGTATTTGGGGAATGTAGATAAGAAAAATTAAACTTTAAAGAGAGAGGAATGTTGGAGCTTTTTAGCTTACTTTCCTGTCTGGTAAAGGATTGTTATGTCTTTAGATACGGAAAAATAGTGTCAAGATGCAAGAGAACTCTTGAAAATTAACACAAAAGTAAAATATATGGGAAATTAATGTAAAGATGGATAAAACCCCAAATGTCTCTATCTCTTACAGTGACAAAAAACACTTAAGATCAGTTTGTAAATTAAGTCCCTAAGTTCAATACTCATAATTTGCAATTAAAATATAGAGAAGAAAAGGTGTATGTTCTTCAGCACAAATGGCCCAACTCTGTTCTCAGATGTATTCAATCCAGAAATAACCAGAATCAGTGCCATTTAAGTGACATAAAACAAGGGGAAAAAACAATTCCCCAGAGAATCTTTGGACCAATACAGGATAAAAATAACACAGTTATCTTAAAATATGTAGTTTAATTATGATGATCAAAAATTTTTCCATATATTTTTAAAACCTGTACTTAAGCAGCAATGATTTGCAACTGGTAGCCTACAAAACCCTCTTGGATCTGCGGGGCAGTTGTAAAAAGTCTCTGAAATGTAGCTCAGAAAAGCAAACATATTTCAGCAGCCTAAATTCATAAGGATGTCAGCACATCTGAAAGGGTTGAAAATCACCACAAAGTGTTAGCAATACTATTTCCCACTTCTACCTATCAACAAGAGAAAATTTCCAGCCCTCCCCTTAGCTCAACTGCTCGATTTCAAATCAGAGCTATGCACTGAATCTTAATTGACTCGAGAAGTGGAAGACTTAAGAGGAAGTCATTTGAACTCAGAGCTGAGTTTCCTAGCGTTTTTCAAGGTTTTTTTAATGGTGATGCTCTCACTGTCAGAGTTTAAACGCTCTGGAGGCTCAAGAGCTGTGATATTTATTAACCAAGTGGTTATGATCACAACTTTGTCACTCAAACTTACTTGGTATCAGCTGACATATGGTATCATGTTTGAAATACCACTCAGTAAATCACTGATAATGTCAATGTAATTGCTGAAAGCTAACACAGGGTGTAATTCTCTTCCCATTGAAATTGATGGCAACAGTCCTATTGATGGCAGTAGTGCAGGACTGAAACTGCTAACCAGGGAAGCCTTGTTTTCTTTCCTAATTGCATAGAAAGAATCAATAATTTTCTAAAAAAAAAAAAAAAGTCTTGAGCTTACATTTGTAAATAGTAACATGTTAAAAATTTCACGATTAACTTTTTTTGGTAGATAATGCTGCTGTGACTATTTCAATATGGTTTATTTGTGAGTCAGATGTTAATATATTCATAAGTAGATGAATATACGAATGTAAGAGCTCTGCATATATCTCTGTTCCATCTGTTGCTTCTTTTTCCCCTAAATTTAAATACTCTCTGTTCAGTGCTAGCACTGTTATTAGCATTTCATCAAATTTTGTCATATATTAATTAGGTACTATCCATGTAATAGTTTTATTCTGCCTTTTGGGGTTTAGTTTTTAACTGGTCATTTTCTCATAAAAATGCTAAATTGCCAAAAGTAAAACTTTCCTTTAAAAACAACTTTTTTTTTTTTTTTTTTTTTAAAATCCCCCATAAAATTTCAATGACAAGGATTTCTCATGTTCTGGGCAGATTGTCTGGTGGAGAGACACTGCCGCTGCTGCGGTGGGAGAGATTCAGACTCAGCTCTCTGTTCTGTACAATTTGGAACAGCCTTAAATCTGGGCCTCCCACATCAGGGAGGTGCTGGGATACAGACACGGGCTCTTTCTGGCCGAACGCATGTGAGAAGTCTGTCTGTTGGGCAATCAGCTGTCCTGTAAATTTATTTCTCTGTCTGACATGTGGTTGCCTAGAATGTTTAGAAAGGTCTTAGCTTGTACCAGCACTGGGCAAAATTCAAAATCCCAAGACAGTTTAATGCCATAATAACAGCCTTTATAATTATGATGTATTTGTAGCTCCTGACCAAAACTGGCCACTGTAAGCAGGAGTTAACTGAATGTTGAAGGTTTCTGCAGTTATGCTTCACTACTGCTCACTGTATTTGTATCTCTTAATAAAAATCTTAATTTTATAATGTATTTAAGCTTGAATTTTTCACACTGATTTATTATTTTTTTTGTGTGTGCATTTGCCAACTAATTGTTTGAAAGTTTGAAATGTTTTGGTGCATCTCAAGACCTTAATAAAATTGATAATTGTTTATTACACGTAGTCCAGAATACGTACTGACATTTTTGACAAGTATGAAAACAGATTTCCTTTGGTAAAGATTTTGTAAGTTAAAAAGACCGTGCACAGATGAAGGATAGGGAAAGTAGAGGAATAACCAGCAAAAAACCAGTGTGTTTTGACTATCTCCAACATCTTGTCTTGTTTTCTCTTGTTCCATCCTGTTCCATGATTTTTTTTTTTCCTTCCCAGTTGTCTATCTGATCATCACATCTACTTTCATACTCAAACAAGTGAGGGAAATATTTTTTACCTTTTAAGAAAGGTGGCTGCTGTAAGTGGTAATTATGGCAGCAAAAATAATATCCATTGAAAATCAAGAACTTTTCCTTCACACTGTCATTGCAGTCAAAGGTTACTGCAAACAGCTCTGCAGATAATTTTGAGTTTTATTTTTATTTTCCTCTTTCTCTGAGGGCTATCTAGCTAACGCATATGTGGGCTTGTACACAGCAGGGTTATTACTACATTTGCCTGCTGCTTTTGAACTTCCATGTGGCATTTGACTCTTTTGACCATTGGCTATAATTGTACTCTTCTTATTATTTTGTAGAATTTATTGCTTTGATCCCTGGTGTCTTCAGTGTCGTCTGGTGTCCCTCAGGGACATATTTTGGGATCTTTAGTACTTTGTTATATGGATGTTGGAATTACTTGTGTTCATAGTACAAACTGCCAGACAAATAGCTCTTGGCTATATTTATCACTCCTTGAAGACCTTGTAATAGCATCTACACTGCTGCTTGAATGTCCTTCCATTATCAAGGTTTAGATGGTGGTAATTTTCTTAAGTGTAATGCTGAAAGGATGGTATGTAGATGGAATAATTTCAGCTGGAAGTGGAGCCTCTTAGGGGTCTTTTCCCTGAGTTTTATCTTTTCCTTTCTCCAGGTTCTGCTGTCTCATATTCATGAGAGTGTCTCAATTTGGCTGAGATTCTAGGCTGTTTTGAATGACCAATGTAACATAAGAGAAAGGGACACCTGGCTTAAATTTCCAGCTGGATATTCTTCGCATGCTGTGACTGAAAATGGATTTTTTTTTTACTTGGAGTCATATAGTTCTGCACCCCCAGACTCCCTCCCTAGTGAAAGAGTCCAGGATCCCAAGATCTACCACTTTTAAATAGTGTCCTCAGGCTTCTGGCCCTTAAGTGTAACTGATCCTCAGAGAAACATCATTCCTCACTAAAACTCAGACTGAAGCATAGTTTTGGGGAGAAGGGAAAGGAAGTCTGTGTAATGCTTCCTCAGAACCCTTTCCTTAGCTAAGCATCAGCTCAGCCAGAAACCTTTTAAGGCACTAGGAAGGCTTCCACATCACCTGCTCAAACATCCTTGGGATAACAGGAGGCCTCTTTTCTTCGTGTGGTAACTGGTAGGTAAGCTTCATTTACCTTTACTCACAGGCTGTGGCTGAAATAGGCAGCTGGGCTGTGCTTGAGGCAGTTCCTCGGGATCTGAGGGGAGAGGTGAAGCCTCCACACATCACAGCAGGTTCACCATCTGTTTCTGAGGAACATCTTCATAACCACAGTGACTATTTATACTTTTCCTGCTGTCTCTCTACCTGAACTCAAAACAGCATCAGCAGTCTTTTTGTCCTGAAACTAATGGCTCCTAAGTAATTCAGACCAACAGAGTTCTGCCAGTCTTCAATGCAGCGCAGAAACTGGTGTGTACTCTTCTCAGCAAACCTCAAACTGCCGGTGCTGTGCACTTATTACTTAACAAGGTTCTGCAGGTTAGCTACACGTCCTGCAAGAGAGCTTGGAGCACTGCAGAGCAGTGCTGGGGGAGGAAAGAGTGTCAGACTTCTTTTGCACTTCTCCCTTACGTGTGTACATACAGACACTTGTACATATACATATGCAATTGATCACTCTCAATTCTGCTGAAAGAGGCATAGATTTTCTTCAGCATTTTGCAGCAAAAGTGGGTTAACATTCTGTTTTCAGACAAGCTTTCCTCCTTTCATCAAGAAGCTAAGAATAAGTGGTGAATCCTTGCTTTAAATATGGCTTTGAGTACTTCTGTTGCCTTGATACTGAATTCCTTCTTCCTAAGGAATCAGAATAAAAAGACTTCGGTTCTTCGTGGGTTTTTTCTTTTTTTTCTAAAGAATCTTCAATTACTTTTTGAAAGGAAAAAATGAAGACTTAATATGTCTGAGACCTCTGTTTTGGGCTTGTATTTTTGTCTGTGTGAACTTTCTTTCTTATAAATACAATTTTATATATTTGTTTTAGGGTTATTAAAAATCAGTCAATGCAGATATATAAGTCCAAATTTTGCAGAATAATTAGACTCAGTTATGACTGGTTAACAGTTCAAGTGTCTGGAACAATATAAATAACTCACATTGATAAAATTAAAATTTGCTTTTAATTCACATCTGAATGTGTACAGTGGTAATGGGTATAGGACAAAATGAAATGTCTTTTGCCTATCCTATGTACTACAGCCAGTAAAGGTGACTACTAAAGGTCCCTATTTTTAATTGTCTCTAAGAAGATGAAACTGTGGAATGCACAAAAAAATAGCCAGCCTTAGTGAACCTCAGTATTGGAGTAAAGAGACCTTCTTTCTACTCCTGTGTTTCTAACTTCTTTTATGATACTTCTTCATGCCTCTGGGTTTCATCGTTTTCTCTGTTTATTTAGAGCATATAAAGTTCACAGTAGAGACTTGTTCACTTTTACTGTGTGCATTTATCCACGCCTTACAAAAATGCAAATAAATAATTCACCCTGTGCTTTGTGTTCCACTTTCACAGTAAGTTTCTTCTTTTTTTGGAACAGGGAGATAGTAATTTTTGCCTATGCTTTTAGCAGTCCTAGAGTGAAATAGTTCTGTTTCATGACAAAGGCTTCCAGTTGATGTATTACTCCAAATAATAATATTTTTTCCCTGTTTTTTTTTTTTTATGGTTTCTGAACATAACTAAATTCACAGCAAATAAGTGGTCAGCCTGACATCACTTTCATCCTGTAATGCTAGGATAATGTTTATGTTAAGCACTTTCATTGTATTTATACATGGTTGTGCATGCAAGTGTACAGAGTGTAACTTAACAGTAGAAAAATGAAGTTTAGGATACAGGGCTGCAGAAATATATTTTAGAAATAATGCTACCTTAAAACCTGTGTTTACTTCAGTAAACAACTGCAAATGGCTGAAAACCAGCCAGATGGAGTGGGAAGAAAAGAGTTGAAGGCCGTAGGACACAGACTGTGTTTTGAGCCAAAAACATTACAGAGGATAAAACAAAAGGTAGGCAAAAAGCAGGCCCACAGAATCAAAGGAAAGGTATTGGAAAAGAGATGGCATGAGGATACAGCCACAGATTTTGATGCAGTTTTGGAGGAGACATTTTCCAGATCCTATGTGTTTTGTCTGTGGAAAGACCTGAAGGAACAGAAGGATCACATAAAAAAATGCAACTGCACTAGACTGTCACCAAATAAACATGCTCTTTTTTTTTTTTTTTTTCATTCAATTCCACAGTTTTCCTTACTTTTTACACAAGAAAATAAATTTTCGGATATTACCCCAGTAAATCCTGCCTAACGTTTTTACCCTGAGGCAGAGGGTAGTGGGGGATGGAAAAGAAGGTGGCCTGAGAAACTATGAAGTACGTGCTGAAATCCTTGCAGCACAAACATTAGCTGCAACGTCAGGTGAGGTCACCTTGGAAAAGGAACATAGCACAGACGGCCATGACAGAGACTGGGGAGACTCTTTGATGAAGGGCTGGTAACAACTTCCTGCGGTTTCAAATAAATATACTGGGCATCACACATAAGAGAGATCAGCATGCGTTTAGTCTTAAAGGTCCCCCTCTACACCTCCTACAAGCCCATGGTATTTTCTGGACTTCGCAGACCCGCAGTTACTCCTAGTCTATGCTGCCCTCTACTGCTCAGCCTCACAGCCGCGGTGGTTACTTTGCGACCTGGTGGTGTTTGTTTTATGGTTCTGTATTTGCTTCGTATAGTTTCGTATAGGAAGCCTTCAGAGCTGTTTGGGATAGAGCTGGCATGGAGCTCAACAGCTTTTCAGGGTAGTTGTTGGACTCTTAGCATGCCTCTTCCATTGTAGCAACTTACAGCTAGCAGATAAGTGAAGGTTGGTTATGCTAAAATGAAGAATTCTCAGAAATATTTTATTAAATTAATAACTTTGCTATTCATAAGGTAAGAGGTAGGTGCTGTATTTTATTTATTCTGGTATTTAGCTGCTTTGAAAAAAAGATAGAAAGCACTAAGGCATCAGGTGGATGAAGTTGTTAGCACAGAACAAGTCTTTATTATACTAACACTTGTATTTTGTCCAACCTAACTTTGAATGTGCCTGCTGACAGGCTTTCTATAATTTGTATCCCAGACATTAATGGATATTTCTGTAAGAACATTTTCCTGTGTCTTGCAGTTAATCTAGTTATCTCCCTCGTTGCTAAGTTTTCTCTTTCCTTGTTGTTCAAATATTTAGAGTTTGCTATTGTGTTCTACTGCCCTAGCCAAGCTTAGTTATACTCAACTCTGTTATTTTTTAAAGTTGTTCCTTGCATGATCTTAACTGTTTTTCATGCTTCTGTTAGGGCAGAATGTATCAGTATGAGGTACCCAGATCTGAACACAGCACTCCGCAATGACAAGAACAGTCAGATCACTTTCCCTTCCCATAGAAGGCTGTTTCTCTCTGTGAAACTAAACTTTATGCACACTCTTACGCTATTTATTGGTTGCAATTTCCTATAATTTTTTAAGTCAGGGTAATGAGTATTCCCACTTCCAGTCATTATTTAAAAGGATCACAGTGCTGAATGCCTTCTTAGTGTTGAGTACCTTTTCACATGAAGCTACTCAATAGCCAAGTCATTGCGATCTACCACTGCTTTCTTTCAGTTAGCCGGTTTCCATTAAACCAGGCAGTTCTCCTGTCTAGAATAAAAGAAACTAATTCTGCATTATATACTACAAAACATAAGATCCCAGCATATCATTTTTCTTGCGTTATCTTCAACGATTCATTTTGGAATACTTGCAAATAAGCAATCCAGCTCATTTTGCAAAATGTATATTATTTTTAAACCTGTGCATCTTATTGCTCCTGTGTCATGGTCTTCTGTTGGGATATGATTCAGCTAAAACTAATTCAAATAAATGAACACAGGAACAATTAGAGTGTATTTATATACTCCTGCTGGTTTTTTTTTGTGTGTGGGGGTTTTTTTTTCTTACCCCAAAGATGTTGAAAGAGTAACTTTTCACTCTACAGAGTTTACTCATGTCCGCTCACAAGTGTTTGTGAATTCTTTCACATCTTTTGTTGTTGAAGACCAGAGATCTGTAACACAGGCTAAACCTTGCTGTTTTATCCCAGCTAGGTGTAGTCCCTCAGAGCTTGGCTCCACAACAGGTCCTGATCATTCTGGAGACAGAGACAGCCTTAATTTTGCCTCAGGTGGGGCTGCTCTCTTGACATTTTCTTAAGCTCTTTTGCAGAGCCTGGATATCACAAGGGCAGTAAATGAAAAGTGCTTGATACTGCAGTTCCCTTGGGCTTGCAATGTGTTTTAGTGTCTTCGCTGAATTACTGTGCACTCTTCACTCCCACCCATTTCAGCTCTTGCTGCTCACTTCTTTGAATTCAGTAAGATAGCATATGTGGACAGGATGAATGGTATTTAATCCTCAGGGTATTCCATGTCTTCTTCACCGGACAGCATGTTGCTTCCAGTATTTTTTGTCAGTTTTTGTTGCTGTTTTTTTATATTTTTTTCAGAACGGTGGGGCGGCTTCTGTTTCAGTAGTGATCATTTCATGTAGGTTGAGTAACGGACGTGGATAGATGATGCAATGTGGTTGCTAGAAGGTGGTTGCTCGTTCAGAATGTGCTGCGGTTTTCAGGGCCAAGCAAAGGAATTAGACTCTAGAGTTTTGGGCAGCTTCCTAAACCGCCTCTCCAGCACTAAAAATCTCAGCCAAAGTCCTGTAGTGGTGTTTATTTTTTGCATGTATCTAGTTAACAGAAAAGGAGCCTTTCAGTGCAGATAAAACTGCCCATTCTTTCAGAACCCAATACTTTTTGTTATATTTATTCATTTATCAATGCTGTGAAAGTTTCATGTGCTCCAACCATTGATTTCAGGAGCCAATGCTATTTTTCCTGTTTATTATAATTTATTGTCTCATTGTTGCCGGTAGTTTGCACTTAGCTGAGTTTCCCACACAATATACAGGAAACATCTCTATAGCATCAGGCTTCCTCACATTGATTCCCACAGGAGCTGGGAGGGACAAACCACTCCTGGGAGCTTTGTGATGTGGCTGCAGAGAGTCATGTTAAATCCAGCATTTGGAGACTTCCTTCCTTGCACCTATGGCAGCACACGCAGTAGCCAAATCGTGTCTGCTTCTGCTGTGCGCTCTCCCACACAGCCTTTGGGGAAATTTTACCTGCGTGTGTGCTTTCACCATTGTATCACTTTCTTTTCAGGCGCTTAACACATTTGTTACTGGTCTTCAGTGAGAACGTCCGTCTCCAAGGGCGTCTATTTGTATTAGAGCAAAGCTAATGAAATTATTCAGTTAGGGTATTTCATTTCAATTTACCTTTCCTCGCTGTTGATTAACTGATGGCTTGCAAATGTTGACTGATGCATTAAGTTGTCTAGGTGGAGGTGCTGTGGGTAGTAAAGAGGGCCAGTATACATACGTTCCTCTGAAAATACTCCTTAAATAATACCTGCAAGAGTCTCCTGGGAAAGCTGGGAAATTAAATGAACATTGTCTGTGTCTCCCTCATGAGCAATACTTCACTACTAACAAACAATGACTTTAAGGATTTAGAACAGAGACAACTTTATTGGGAGTGGGGAAGCAGCAGAGGGAAAGGTGAATATGGAATTAACTTCACAAAAGTCAGTGATTCATAAATCAATTCTATTAAACTATGTCATCACCCTTTCCTGCTGCCTTCCCTCTTCACTCCCTTCTCCTGAGGCTCCCCCCCCCCCACTCCCTCCTCCTCCTCGCCCTCCCGGATGTGCTGCACAATAGTCATGAACTTATCCACCTCCCCTGTTCCTGGTGCTTAGTCACTGCTCTACCTCGGGACACGTTGAGATACGTTGCCACGTGGCTCTTTTTTTTAAATTATTTTTATTTTTCCCTTTTGAAGTCAAGGTTGACTGAATCAGATTTTGGCTGGTTCCAGTTCTTGACCTGACAAGGTCACACTGCATCTGAGGGCTTTAACACTTCCAAAGCGTGTTGATTCCAGCTCAGATGCTGAGAAAACTGCTGTCGGTGGCCTTGGCTTGAGCACCCTCAGCGATCTCTAATGTGCTGCTGTTGCCCTGGTGCTTTCTTTGGTTCTCTCAAGGAGCAAGGAGCACTACAAGCGTTGCACAAACTAGCGTTTAAGAAATTGTATTTAAACACAAGAAAACACTTTTTTTTTTTTTGCAATGAGGGTGGTAAAATACTGGAACAGGTTGCCCAGAGAGATTGTGGAATTTCCATCCATGGAGATATTAAAAGACTGACTGGAAATGGGCCTGAGCAACTTCAAGCAGGTGGGTTGGACTACACGTTCTCTGGAGGTTGTTTCCCACCTCTACTGTGCTGTGATTCTGTAAAAAGTAAAGTGCTTTCAGTTGTCAGCCAAGATACCTGTTTTAGGAACAACAAATGCTATTCCATATGAACCAAATAAGCATTAAAAATTCAGTAGCATGTTCCTGTTAAGAGTGATTGCCAGAATAATATATCTAGAAATATCTGGAGACCTTAAATGCTTGTGTGGGTAGCACAAACTTTGGCAAAGCTCATGGTCAAATGCTATAAAACAAGTGGTTAAATTGTAGTGTTCTTGCCAGACTCATGACTTCTCAATACAAATTCTTTCTAAATGAAAGTTAACTGATTTTTTTTTTATTTGCTAATAATTCCCTGCTGCCAAAACCCAGTAGAGCACAGCTTTCCATTTTCCTATTTCTGCTCCTATAGAATTCAGACCATTGTTTTGTCTAATATATGACTCTCATGACAAGAACACCGTAATACCTAGGTCTCCCTCAATAAAAAAACAGGTGTTTAGCTAGCTCCTGCTCAGCCTGAAGAAGACATTGTTTTCTAAGTTCTGATTTCAAAGCATATCGAGGACATACTGTCTGGCTTCAAGCTGCCTCCTGTGTCAGAGTTAATTTTAACTGACCATAACAAAGAAAGAAATGTAATTGAACAATTTTTTTGTATATATTTCCTTGTTTATTGTCATACATTTTATCTGTGCTTTAAGACAAAACAAACCCAGCTAATTCTCTGTTTGTATAGCAACCTTTAGAGGTGGTCGCATTTCTTTTCTGTCAGGAAATGCAGTGAAAATGTACGTCATGGGAAGATTACCATCTCAAGCAATAGAAAACTGGATGAGGTTTTTTTCCTCCTGGGATCTTCTACAGATTTACAAATATATTGACCAAGGTGGTTGGTGCTTCATCATTGCTTTTTGTCTTGGCATCCAGTTTGTTCTTTTTATCCACTGGCAATTACCTCCTGCTCAGAGGTGCTGCTAAGAACCTCTAAGAAATGTGCTCCTTTTCCTGACTGTCCTCCTGTTTGTTCTGCTTTTTTTTTGTCATTTTCTCTCCTTTTCTCCTATGCTCTCTTTTAACTTGTAATATCTCATGTCTTAGTGAGCTTAGAAAGATGAGGAAATGCAAAGTGGCTATTTTCTTCTGACTCTGCTTCCTTCCTTTTGTTCTGGTTCAAAATTTGCATAGTAGGATCATTCCCCTTTTCAGGTAGAACTTCCTATAACTACCTTGCTGTGTTTAACACTATGGGATCTCCAGCAAGGTTACTGGCTATTACTAACGATAAGGGTGATGACTAGAAAGATATTCATATGAAACTTCTATATGTCCTGAAAATGTGTGGAAAATATAGAATATCTGGAATTCAAAACATCCCTTTGCATGCTTCTTATTTCTGTAAATTCTTTTAAGTTCACAGAATGCTTTTCTGTATTTTACAGGGCTGAGGTGACGGGATGAAATTGCTCAGATGCCTGAGGCAACAGACTGAGTTGTCTGGAATGATAATGATTATTCAAATGATAATTATCCAAATGACCCAGATTTCTTTCTTGCCATACTTTGACAAATAGCTAAGCAGTGACACCTCTGCTGTCTGTAGTTCTGTGGCAGACACATTTGGGGATACCCATGTAGGTAAGCAGTATTGATCACAATGCCAGTAAGGTATATCAGGAGTTAATTGTCTAAACTACAGCGTCTTTAGTACAGTTTTTAAGAGTATTAGTTACTGTAACTGCATTTTTTTTTCTTTCTACTGTATTACTGTCTTTATGTTGTAAATTCATCTTTTTATGGTGCAAATTCAGAATATGCAGTCTATTCACCATCAACTGTTGCCAATTTACCTGACTTTATTTTGCCTAGGTATTTTTCCTGAACTGTGTACAGCCCAGAATCACACTGATGGTTTGTTTAGCTCACAGAGTTCAAAGTTACAGGTCTGTGGTTTAAATGGGATGAAATACAATTTGTACTGGAAGCCTCTGTAGTGACATCCCCCTGCCTCCCTGTCTCCCTGATTATGCTATGGGAAGCTTTCCATCTAGACTGGAGTAATTCATTTTATGGTGATTTTTGCTAAACAGATTAGACTTCAAAAATAACAGTAGTAGAACAAAAGAAATTATAAAGGGTAGAACTCTAATGTATTTCTGGACCTTATAACCTTTAGTCTTTATGTTATGTTTTGCACACTATTCTCAAGTAATCCTTTGGTCTTACTTGGATTTGTTTCCTTTTTTTTTTTTTTCTTTTGTAGAGAACTTCTCTCATCCTCCCCTTTTTCAGCTTTCTCTTGTTTCTATGGATGTAGGATCTGGAAGTACAAATGCTCAGAACAGGGTGTCTAACTGTAGCTAGTGCAGCAGTGGACCTTGTGGAAGAAACTAACCTCCAGGTCTCTGTTTTGTGTATTCATGATTTGTACATTTTTTCCCCTCTTATCCTCATCTTTAATTCTTTAATGGAGAAGGAATAGGCTAAAAGGTTGAAAGGGAGGAAGCAAAAAGCAGCAATTATTTGCAGAAACAGCAGTACAACAAGAAATACCTAAAAGGTAAACAAACTGGGAAATCTTAAGCAAAAGGGTGAGCAGATGTGTGGAATATGAGGGAGGTGCCATGACTCTTCTGGGTTTGTAGTAGTTATCTTAGGATCATGGATCAGACAGAGAAAATCCCTACCAGTCCTCTCACTTGTTATTCGGTTCTCTGCAGTATCTTTTGATCTCCAGACTGAAGCCGCGGAACTGGAGCCAGAACCGTAGTTTTAATTGGTATGTAAAAAACTCAATATGCTGGGGCAAACAGAATCAGTGGGACAGTGGGACAATGGAGGTGTGAGATAAAGTATTCCACAAGGGGAGCTTTTCCCGGAACCTTTTCCTCAAGGACAGGATGCGCTTATCTTCAAAGATGGAACGAGATATGCAGAACCAGCCTAGGAGTTAACTGAATGGAGCTCATCAACAGGACACCTCGATGAGGACGACCACCTGATGACCACCAAAAGACTATTATGCATGCGGGAGTGGGCGGCAACATGTTAATGAGTTCTCGGAAATTGCATGAATATGTATGTCTAAACTGTATAAAAATTGTATGTTTGGCCTTTCTCGAGGCACACACTAGACGGAGCTATCCTCTGTGTGTCCTGCGCAGCAATAAAGAATACCTGCTTAATAGACATCAAGGCTATTAAGTTCTGATTTCAGCTTTTCACGGCATCAGTTTGGCACCCCAGATGGGACCCTCTCTGCTCGGCTGCAGGACCCACTGAGAACAGGACTCCCTAGGGTACCCCCGGAATTTCCCGGAGGGACTCCTCGCCTCAATTGGATCTCTGCGGGAGCAGACAAGGACCATCTAAAGGAATAAGGTATTCTTTAAATGTTTGTTTTGTTTGGTTTTGGTTTTTTTTTTTTTTTTTTTTCCCGGGTTTCTGGTACGTTGGGTACGGGCTCAGGTCGGGCTAAGTACTTTTGCAATAGCGTACTCTGTAATGGTGCACTTTGTTGTTTGTACTTCTGTTGGTGCACGCTCACTGTGAGTGGTGTACTCTGGTACGTTGGGTACGGTTACGTACTTTTGCAATAGCGTACTCTGTGGGTGATTGGTCACCTCTGTGTCCCTGTAAGTCGTAGGAGACGTCCTACGCAAGGCACCGTATACCAGGCTACTGTTGCTTGAGGGTATACATCTCTTTGGGTACAAAGCTTGTATAAGTGTTTGTACTTTTGTTGGTGCACGCTCACTGTGAGTGGTGTACTCTGGTACGTTGGGTACGGTTACGTACTTTTGCAATAGCGTACTCTGTGGTGGTATTGATTTATTGGCATTGAACCTGGATATGTCTATAAGGAACTGTTTATGTAAAAGTGATTTGAACCTGGCGTTTATATGAGTGGACTGAGTGACTGAGATGCAGCTGTGTGTGCTGCAAAGCGAGTGTGGAGTCCTGATCCGCAGTTCCATTATCCCACGAGGGGTACGGCCAGGGACGGACGAAGCGTGTGTGAATTATTATTGGTGTGTGTGTTTCACCACAAATCATGTCAACTCGTATTTGGTTTGGAATGTATGAGATGTGGTGAGAAGTTTTGGATCCGTGGATCCAATTTGGGTGGGATTTTTGTTGCAAAAGTGTAAAGAGTGATCAGACTGGGAAAGAATTGAGAGCAGGGTATTTGATACACATACGTTATAAAACGGGGGGGGGGCGATTTAGGAATCGGTAAGATCTCGGATGGGAAGACTTCTGCCAGTAATCCCTCCCCTCGTCCCCCTGCCAGACCTGTAGACCTGGGTTTTGCACCACACATTTAAGGTGGGGGGGGCATATAATATTGTACTAGCAGAATCCAACTGACAGTTTGTTTGTCATCACAGTATAAGTAAGATGAAGGTAAATTTGAACAAACTGGAAACATATATTTGTAAAAGGAATCCCTGTGGTAATCAGGAATGGGGGAAAGCAAAGCCCCTAGGGTGTATCCTAGCACATTGGAAAGATTCAGGGTTATCACCAGGTGGGAGTGTGAACAAAAAGGCGTTAATTAAGTATTGTAATCAGCAGTCGTCCTTGAATAAGCTAGAGGATGGGAAAAAAAAAAAATAAATAATAAAATAGTCCTTTAATGGATCTTTGAATTATAATACGAATTTGCAATTAATGTTGTTTTTGCGGAGAGAAGAAAAGTGGGATGAGGTTATGTGTGCAGATAGGTTTTTTTTTTTTTCTTCTTTTCTTTTCTTTTTTTACTTTGTGAAATCATCCAGATTGACAGAGGGATTGTGGTATTAATGTGCCACGGCAAGATCCCCTAGTTTTATGCTTGGAAAGAGAGTGTATGTGCGGGACGCATACACAGGCAGGGTGATGAGAGGATCATTTTCTGAAAAACAATCCTGATTGGAGTCTTAACAATTGTGTTGACATACAATTATTAACCAAATATCAAAGACTGATTTTGCATGGTATTTGGAATGCAATTCCAAAAATAAATAATTTTCTACAGCATGGATTACTAGTAGAATGCGAATCAGAATATAACACTCCCATACTGCATGTAAAGAAATCAGATGGAACTTACCGAGTAGTGCAGGATTTAAGGAAAATTAATGGAATTGTTAAGGATTTGCACTCTGTGGTGGCCAATCCTTATACCCTACTCACTAAAATTGCGAGATAATCAGGTATGGTTTACAGTATTAGATTTAAAAGATGCATTCTTCTGTTTGCCTTTGGCCAAAGAAAGTCAAAGCATATTTGCATTTGAATGGGAAAGTCCTACTACTGGTAGGAAAACTCAACTCACTTGGACAGTGTTACCTCAAGGGTTTAAGAACAGTCCAACAATTTTTGGAAATCACTTAGCACGAGAACTTGAAACATGGGACCCCCCTCCAGAGATGGAATCCTTCTTCAGTATGTGGATGACCTGTTAATTGCAACAGAAACAAAATCTGACTGTGTTCAATGGACTGTTAGTTTATTGAATTTCCTGGGATTAAATGGATATCGAGTTTCTCAACAGAAAGCTCAGATGGTGAAGCAGCATGTAACCTACCTTGGGTACGAACTATCAGGAGGACAACGAGAATTAGGAACGGAAAGGAAAGAAGCAATTTGCAGAACTCCTCCCCCTAAGACAGTAAAAGATCTCAGAACCTTTTTGGGAATGACAGGTTGGTGCCGGTTATGGATTTATAATCATGGAATAATAGCAAGACCATTGTATGAACTTTTGAAGAATAATCCCTCTCAGTTGGTCTGGTCCAAAGAAGCTCATAATGCATTCGAAACACTAAAAAGGAACTAATGAAGGCCTCGGCCTTAAGCTTACCTGATGTCACCAAATCATTCTGGCTCTTCTCCCATGAAAAACACGGCATAGCTTTGGGAGTCTTGGCTCAGCGGCTAGGGCCTTAGAGAAGAGCCGTAGCTTACTTCTCTAAACAACTTGATGAAGTAAGCAAAGGGTGGCCCGGGTGCCTACGAGCTGTGGCGGCTGTAATACTAAACATTCAAGAAGCCCGGAAATTTACTTTGGGCCAAAAGATTACAGTGTTGGTATCGCACGCAGTATCTGCTGTATTAGAGCAGAAAGGAAACCACTGGCTTTCTCCATCTCGATTTTTAAAGTATCAAGCTATTTTGATTGAATCAGATGATGTTAATATCGAAATAACTAACATTGTGAATCCAGCTTCCTTTCTCAGTGGGAAACATCTGAACCTTTGACACAGGATTGTTTGGAGACCATTGAGACTGTACTCAAGCAGGCCGGATCTAAAGGAAGAACCTCTGGAAGATACACAGGACTCTTGGTTTACAGATGGAAGCAGTTTTCACAGACAAGGTGTTCACAAAGCTGGATATGCGGTGACTACAGTAGAAAGGATAATTGAATCCCAACCTTTGCCTGCCGGGACATCGGCCCAGAAAGCAGAAATTATTGCCCTGACCAGGGCTTTAGAATTAGCAAAAGGAAAGAGAATAAATATATGGACAGACTCTAGGTATGCCTTTGGAGTTGTGCATGCCCATGGGGCGATCTGGAAGGAACGAGGACTACTCACCACACAAGGGAAACAAGTCAAGAACGCGGAAGAGGTGCTTTGCTTGCTGGAGGCAGTACGACTTCCTGCCAAAGTGGCCATTATGCATTGCCGAGGACATTCGAAGGGTAACACTGACCAAGAGAAAGGTAATAGATTTGCTGATTCTATGGCTAAGGAGGCAGCTGGAAGAATGCAAAGTGAATCAGCTTTAGCACTGATTCCTGACAATAGGGATGGGAACCTGATTGGTCAAGAAAGCGTTGAGTATTCTAAAGCAGACCAAGAATTAATACAGGGGCTAGGAGGACAAATTCCCTCCCAAGGATGGGCAAGTCTAGATGATGGTCGGGTTGTGGTTCCTGCTAGAATGGTATGGGGTATTGTCAAAACAAAACACAATAAAACACATTGGGGAGCAGATTCATTGTACAAATTTCTAAATCAAAAATTGGTAGGGAAAAGCTTGTATACAACAGTCCGACAAGTGACCCAGCAATGTGAAATATGCTTGAGAAATAATCCTAACACTGGTAATCTAAGACAATTAGGAATCATAGGGAAAGGGAACGTACCCGGAGACCATTGGCAGATTGATTTTTCTGAGCTCCCAAGAAAAGGGGGTACCGATATTTGTTGGTATTGTCAGACACCTTTTCTGGATGGCCAGAGGCATTTCCTTGCAGAACTAACAAGGCAAGGGAAGTGACTAAGGTACTGATGAATGAAATAATACCTCGATTTGGGGTTCCTACAGTCATTTCATCAGATAGGGGCACTCACTTTTGCGAACATGTAGTACAACAAGTTAGTAGAATACTGGGGATTGACTGGCAACTACATACTCCCCAGAGACCACAGGCTAGTGGACAGGTGGAAAAGATGAACCATATGATAAAGCAGCAGATAGCCAAGATATGTCAGGAGGCAAATTTGTATTGGTATCAGGCGTTGCCCATAGCATTACTAAGAATACGAGTGAAGCCCAGAGCCAAAGAAAACTTGAGCCCTTTTGAGATACTATACGGGAGACCTTATCAGACCAAGTTCAAGGGGGAAGATGTGGGTCAGCTGGGAAACTGTTATTTGCAGAACTATGTAATATCTTTAGGAAAACAACTAGAGGTAATACATAAGAATGTTCTAGGAACCAGGGCTAAGGGACTGGATCACAAAATCCACCCATATAGCCCTGGAGATTGGGTTTATGTTAAGAATCTTTCAGGTAATCCGCTGGAAGAGAAGTGGAACGGACCATACCAGGTACTACTGACAACCTTCACTGCAATCAAGATAAGAGAGCGACCCGCCTGGATCCATTACACTAGAGTGAAGAAAGCTCCAGATAAGCAGTGGACTTCAGAGTCTATGGGACCTTTAAAGTTGAAATTACAGAGACAATAGAATGACAGCATTCTGCTTTTTGATTCTGATTACTGTTGTGAATATTGTAGCTGCTTGGGAAGAGAAGGTTCACTACCAGGTAATCGAAACATTAGTAAAAGATACAAATGCGAAGGATTGCTGGGTATGTGTAGCTTTACCACGTGTAGGGTTTCAAGTACCCTTATATGGAATTCCTGCAAGCTTAGGAAAATGGAATTGGCCTTTTAATAGCTCTTCTGGATGGGGTTGTTAACAAATTGGAAACTATAGCAAGGGACCTCGATTCGAATTACAAAGTATAGGGAACCCCACTTTTATTAGCCGCAATGATTCAAATGCTTTAAGGGTAGGAAACTTTAGAGTGAATTACACTGCCTTAAATTGGACTGTATGTGCAAATGACTATGGCAAGGCCACAGTAGTAAGCAAATCCTCCTTTACGAGATACCCGCTGATGCAGCGTAGCTGCCGCCTTCATATGGGAAAGAACCAAAAGCCTCCATGAAGTAACTAAAGATAATACCTCTTGGGGATTTGAGGAACTGTGGCACAAATTGACATCCTGGTTCCCAAATTTCACATGGCTTAAGCAACTCTTGGGGTTTTTGGTGACCGTGGGACTCCTGGTAGTGTTAACATGTATTGTAGTACAATGTTCCTTCTGGTGCTGTAAACAGAGCACTATGGATTATGAAAATTGGAAGCAAAACAGAATAAGACACCATGTGGAAACAGGAAAACATTTTAGGAAAACATTGAATGATGGTGGAGTATTCTGGTAAGGTTGCGAAGGAATTCGCAAAGTAAAAAGAAAAGGGGGGAATTGAAGCCGCGGAACTGGAGCCAGAACCGTAGTTTTAATTGGTATGTAAAAAACTCAATATGCTGGGGCAAACAGAATCAGTGGGACAGTGGGACAATGGAGGTGTGAGATAAAGTATTCCACAAGGGGAGCTTTTCCCGGAACCTTTTCCTCAAGGACAGGATGCGCTTATCTTCAAAGATGGAACGAGATATGCAGAACCAGCCTAGGAGTTAACTGAATGGAGCTCATCAACAGGACACCTCGATGAGGACGACCACCTGATGACCACCAAAAGACTATTATGCATGCGGGAGTGGGCGGCAACATGTTAATGAGTTCTCGGAAATTGCATGAATATGTATGTCTAAACTGTATAAAAATTGTATGTTTGGCCTTTCTCGAGGCACACACTAGACGGAGCTATCCTCTGTGTGTCCTGCGCAGCAATAAAGAATACCTGCTTAATAGACATCAAGGCTATTAAGTTCTGATTTCAGCTTTTCACGGCATCAAGACTAAAATAACAGAAAGAAGAGAAAGGCCCTCCTCTGTCTTTCTGCAACAAACCTGATACCATTAGAAGGCACTGTTAAACACTAAAAGAAATAAGATTGAATGTAAACAGTCAAGATATAGCATTTCTTTCAGTATTGGGTAGAAGAACAACTTAGGCTGATGCTTTCAAAATTCAAAATTTGAAGAAGAACACATCAGTGACCTTCCGGATTTCTATGGCAGTAGAGTACTGCTTGCAGAATACATTCCAACACTTGTGGAATTTTGATGAAGGACCAGTTTGCACAAGATATTGTCAGCACATTTTTATCCCAACTGTTGCACTTGGAATGAAGTGCAACGGACATAAGGAGCATGTGCATCATGAGTTATTCAGGTTTGTTTATTCAACTCACACAGATTTTGATTCCCCACTTTCTGGCTCTAAACCCTCCGCTATTTCTAACCAGTTAAATAACAGAAGAAAACAAGAAACTCTGAATGGGCCACACATACACTTTGAAAAGCTTTGATAGTTTGATGATAATACCATGCTTGACTTAGCTGCATAGCTTTTAATTTGAAACTGGCCTGCATGCAACTGGTTAGGAGAAGTAGCAAGAACTGCTATCTATCTGAAAAAAAAACTGTTGACTGCTTGGAGACACTTCCTTGATTTGGGCTCTTATGTTGCTTATCATTCTGTATGCCAGCTGTCTTCAAAAATAGTACATGACAGGATTTAACTGCTACAAAGATTAGATGATAAATGCATACATTAAAAACTACACATAAGGCAGCACATTTTTACTAGGGTATGAATAATAAAGAAATTTAGGATAAGAGGACACCACCTCAGGTTGCACCAGTAGAGGTTCATATTGGATGTTAGGAAAAATTTCTTCACCAAAATGGTTGTTAAGCATTGGAATAGGCTGCCCAGGGAAGTGGTTGAGTCACTATCCCTGGAGATATTTAAAAGATGTAGTACTTGGGGAGGTGGTTTAGTGGTGGACTTGGCAGTGTTAGGTTAACAGTTGGACTCAATGATCTTAAAGGTCCTTTCTGACCTAAATGATCCTGTGATTCCATGAAATTTAAGTTGAAGAAGCAGAGGGACGCAACGATTCTGTCCTAAGTGGCTGTGATATTGTGCTTCTACAGAACACTGAACACCTGCCAAGTGGCCTGACAGCAGTAGAAGTTGACATTGTTGGTGAATTGAACCCTCTGTATTGAACCCTAAAATTTCAGAGTCTTGCCACCCTCAGACTAAAGAATTTTTTCATCAGATCCAATCTAAATATGTTTAACTTAAATCCATTTCCCCTTGTCCTATCAGTGGACACTTTTGTAAAAAGTCCCTCCACAGCCTTTGTGTAAGTTCCCTTCAGGTATTGGAAGGCAGCTATTAAGTCCCCAACAGGAGTCTTCTCTTTTCAAGACTGAACAATCCCAGTTCCCGCAGCCTGTCCTCACAGCAGAGGTGCTCCAGCCCCTGGATCATCTTTGTGACCCTCCTCTGAACTGCTTTCAGCTGATCTATGTCCTCCTTATGGTGGGGACACCAGAACTGGATGCAGTATTCGAGGTGAGGTCTCACAAGAGGAGAGTAAAGGGGGAGAATCACCTCTCTTGACCTGCTGGCCACACTCCTCTTGATGCATCCCAGGACAGGGTTGGCCTTCTGGGCTGCATGAGCGCATTGCTGGCTCATGATGAGCTTCTCATCTATCAATACCCCCAAATCCTTCTCTTCAGGGCTGCTCTCAGCCCACCCTGTACTCAGTTTGTATTTGTGCCTGGGATTGGTGCAACTCAAGTGCAGCTTCCTAAAATAGAAAATCTCTCAGAAGTACCAAAGAGAAATTGCTGGAGTCACTGAATCTTGCTGCCAAGGACCTTGTGCACCACATAAATGACAATACTTGCTTCAGAATCATTTTCATCCAACCTGTTATTCTGGGCACCTGTATAAGATCTCCATTTATTTTTTGTACATAAAGGTATGCTTCATAATGAGTTAGTATATCTGTTATTGCAGGTATAATTGTTTTTGATATTCAGATGAAGATTGGATTTTTTTTCACCCTTTTTTTTTTAACTTGAAGATTACAAAAGCTTTGCCCTGTATACAAAATATTGCTTTCCTCTTTTAGTACAGTTAAGTGGTAGGTAAGCTGTGCTGGAAGTTCTGAAGATCATGAAGTCTCCAGAGTAGGTAGAATCAATAATGACCTCAAGGAAACTAACTTGCTATAGCAAGCAAAAATGTAATTTTTTACTGATGTATATATTAAACCAGATGTCACACAGATGCCAGTATTTGAGTCATTGGAACAGGAGTCCTCTAAGGTTTATGTTAAGTAGTTTTTAGGCTTATTAGTTAAACAGGAAAAATGAAAATCTTCTTCTTCCAGCCTTGGCTGTGTGATATAGGTCAAATTAAGAGAAAGAAATATACCTATTTTGGTGAAAGACATTTGTAGTTTCTTTTTATCAGAGCATCAAAGAGACTCAATCAGGGCTATCCTTAGGTCCACCACGTTACACTCAGATTAGCAACCCTCTTTGACATCAACTTGACATGTACTAGTTATTCTCCAGACACAGCCAGGGTATGTAGGCAGGGGGGATGATTCAAAATGGAAGGAAGAATTGCTTTGTGAATGTGGTGTTCTGTGATAGGAGAATGAGAATAATGACCAGTGACAAGCGGTGTTCCTCAGGGATCTGTTCTGGGTCCAGTGCTGTTCAACATCTTTGTCAGCGACATGGACGACAGCATTGAGTGCACCCTCAGCAAGTTTACTGAGGACACCAAGCTGTGTGGTGCCGTGGGGTCTCTTGAGGGAAGAGATGCCATCCAGAGGGACCTTGACAGGCTTGAGAAATGGGCCAGTGCAAACTGCATGAGCTTCAACAAGTCAAAATGGAAGGTCCTTCACCTGGGTCGGGCCAGTCCGAGGCACAAATACAAATTAGGCACAGAGTGGGCTGAAGAGAAGGATTTGGGGGTGTTGACAGACGAGAAGCTCAACATGAGCCGGCAGTGCGCTCATGCAGCCCAGAAGGCCAACTGCATCCTGGGATGTATCAAGAGAAGCGTAGCCAGCAGGTCAAGAGAGGTGATTCTCCCCCTTTACTCTGCTCTTGTGAGACCCCACCTCGAATACTGTGTCCAGTTCTGGTGTCCTAACCATAAGAGGGACATAGAACTGCTGGAGAGCGTTCAGAGGAGGGCCACAAAGATGATCCAGGGGCTGGAGCACCTTTGCTACGAGGACAGGCTGTGGGAACTGGGATTGTTCAGTCTTGAAAAGAGAAGACTTCGGGACAACCTAATAGCTGCCTTCCAATACCTGAAGGGATCCTACAGGAAGGCTGGGGAGGGACTTTTTACAAGAGCGTCCACTGATAAGATGAGGGGAAATGGGTTTAATTTGAAAGAGAATAGATTTAGATTAGATTTTAGGAAGAAATTGTTCAGTCCAAGGGTGGCAAGACTTTGGAATAAATTGCCCAGAGATGTTGTGGGTGCCCCCTCCCTGGAGGTGTTCAAGACCAAGTTGGACAGAACCTTGAGTAGCCTGATCCAGTAGAGAGGCGTCCCTGCCCATGACAGGGAGGTTGGATTAGATGATCTCTAAGGTCCCTTCCAGCCTAGGCCATTCTATGAGTTTGGGTTGAAGATCAGCCTTTGGATCTTCAGCTTTGAGGTTGATTTGAAGTGTCATGAGGAGGTGCTCAGAGAATTCCCCTACCATTTAAGACTGCTAAAGGATTCAATTTCTACATATCACTAGTAACCCTACTTTCTTCAAGACAGTGAAAGCATTATTTTCCCACCTTGAATATGGGAGATGTGCTGAAAACTGAATTCTGTAGATGAAATATCCCAGATACCTGTTGAAAATTCCTCTCCACAAGGAACAGATGGTTGTATGAGAGAATTTGTATCTGTGCCAACAGAATCATTCCAAACACCCACATCGTGAAGGTCACCAAGTGCAGAATTATCACAGACACCGGCTTCAGGCTGATGGTTGCCAAGTCCTAACTGCACCTGGCTGAAACCGAAACATAATCATCGTGGGGTGAGTCATGTTTGGTAACTGCACCTCGAGTAAACCAACCGAGTACGTATCAAGCTGAAATTGGTTCATTAAATTACTTTTAAAAAGCAATTTAAAGTCTTTGGATCAGTAGCACAAAAAGAGGATAAAGAGCAAAAGAGTGGACTCCTGGAATGAACTTGCATACAGAACTATGATGTCTAAGTTTTAGATTTCCTGCCAACTAACAGAATCTCTTACGTGAAGAGATACAAGAAGTAGCTCACTTCTAGCAAGAAATATCAAACACTAGAAAAAATTTACTAGAAAGCACTAACAAGAAAACACTACTCTGAAAATAACAGTATAGTTGGAAGTGCATTTACTGGGAATTTAGCATTTGGTGAAAGCTGCAATTAAGGCTTATTAATAATTATTATCTTTTAATTCCAATGCTGAAAAATAAGTTAATTGTGTCCTCCTAATGGTCATAAACTTCTCCAGATGTCACTTGCTTCACCCTGTCCAGGAGAAATGGTCAGTGTTTTTTGTTTTGAGACAAAACGTTGCACTGCCTTGATTTTAGGCAGCAGCTATTGTCTTCCCCCATTGCTTTTGGATAGGACAGGGGTTTATTCTGACTTAAACAACCAGTTTTTGAGATAGGGCTTTGTATATAAGCCTTTGTGATTTTGTTTCTTTAAACTTGTGGATTGACTGTTCACATCATTCTTCAAAGAAACCTATGTTAACAGTTTTCCAAAAGTGTGATACCTTTTTTTTTTTTTTTTTTTTAATTTCTTGGTCCTTATGCCTGGTTCCAGTTGAAAATATTGTCAAAAGTCAGCAGCCACATTCCCTTAATACTTTTAGCAGGGTAAATCTATAGCTTCAGAAATTTGAATGTTTGAGAGAATGAACTTTTTTCAAGCTTCTTGGCACATCCAGTTTGAGTAGGAGGGCAGTATCTTTACCAAAGAACCATGCAGATTATTACCAGATTTTTTGTACACTTTCATCTTTTGTTCTGATCACTCTATTTGGTTGACTGTCTTCCTTTCCAGTTCATGTTCATCCTCATTCTGCAGATTTGCCTGCATAAGTATTGAATTTTTTGTCTTTTTCTTCACGAACAATGCTCACCTGACCTTATTCAATCAAATTAGTCTCTTGTTTTCTGATGTTACACCTTCTAAGTTGTTCTGTGTATTCTTTTTCCTGCCCGTTTTGTTCTCACTAATTCTCACATCACTCCTTTGCCCCTTCCAGAGGAAGCTTTTATCCTATTCAGCTACTTTCTTCTCTTCAGGTTCCTCATGCCTACCTCTGACACCAATCTCCCACAGCCCTACGCTGTTTTTTCGTGTGGGGCACTTTGTCTTAGGTTTGGATACAGTATTATTGTTACAAGTTTCTCTGGAAAGTTTAACTGATTCCATCATACGCAAAGAAGGAAAGCAAGTGTGAAGGTCATTTATGGTCAAAAATGATTTACTTTAGGTCTAATCTGTATGCACATTCCAGCCAAAGAGTTATTTATATGTATGTTAAAAATAAGATTGACAGAGGATATACAAATCACAGCTAAATAGCCTAGAAATCTCCCCCTCCCCACCTTGCCAATAATCATTGTTATAAAGCCCTCTATTTTTTAAGTGTCTCAACAAAGAGTCAATTGCTTTCTAACATCCCGAAAATCACCTTTGTTCTCCTAGGGCACATGCTGTTTAAATTCTGACAGTGACTGAAGTCTCTACAGCAGATAAAATAATAAATATTCCTCTCGTATTCCAGGAATCTTGTTCTCCACTTACATCATTAGATTTAGTAAATGATGTAATTTAATCATTAAACAATTACATAAAGAAAGATATATTCAAGGATTCCTGAAAGTGGTGGTGTCCACAAAGGTACTATTTAGTGGAAATTATCTATTTCATAGCATTCTGTTGCCTGGACCATTTTGCTTAACTGTATCTCCAGCTTGCTGCTCTTACAGCATTAGTTTAATTTTCTTCTCTCATAAATGAAGTCTTAGTCTTGAAACGTTCTCAGTACTTGAGGTGCAGTCACCTCTATTTCCATTTGAAGTCAATGGGAAAGGATGTTGCTCAGCTTCTTATGCTACTGATTCTCCCTGCAAGAGAGCGGTCAAAGGTCTGTAATATTGGTCTTTCAGATGATTGAATGTCAACCTCATCAAATGGAAATTCAGACTTTCTTGACCTCTGACTAACGTTGTTGACTTTGTTTAACATTCTATCTTAAAAAAAAAAAAAAAGAAAGAAAAGAAAAAGGTAATAATTCAATACTGTGTCCTTAGAACTTCCTGTCAACCTATCCAGAATGAACTGGGGAACGTGAATATGTTTTACTTTATTTAAACTATCTCAAACACCTTTGTGTTAGTGATCTTTTGGTAGAATAATCTAATATCTGTTCCATTCTGCTATACTGCAAGCATTAGAGTTCACTCCTACTTCTGAAACAGACTCGAAATGAGGAAATCCAGGAGGATATGTTCTAAGATTGCTCCTGAAACTACATCTTTTTTTTTTTTTTTTTTTTGAGATTTGCCATACTGGTAAGAACTAGCCATGAGCTGGACAGAAGGTTAAGGTTTTCATTTTAAATTTGAAATGAAGGGAATATAACAATAACAAACTGCTTTCAGGCACACAAACACAGAAGAGAAAGTAATACCCACTGTTGCCATGATCAAAGGATGTGTCACTGAGGGCAGAATGCTCTGTACTAACTTGATCTATCTGGGAATGAGATGGGTGGGTTTCTCTCTACTCAATGAACAGAAATATGCACCTCTGGAGGGAAATCCACCCCACTTATTCTAAAAACTTATTCTGGACTACAAAGGGAGCATAGACAACAAACAGACTGGACACATAGGAATGATTCAGGTGCCCCAATGTAGATGCCTGGTGCCAATATAGGTAATCAGATGAATTTGCTCTGGCATAGATCTTTCAGAGATGCTGCATCACTTCTGTCAGTCCTGTGCAAGATGGTTTGGGCCCTCACAAGACACCAAAATGTTATAATGTAAGAAATACTGCCCAAATAAGTTGTCAAAAATTTCTGAGATTAACCTTACAGCAAACATATAAAACTGGTGGAGTATAAGAGGATGAGTAAACAAAGTGAGCTGTAATAAGGCAGAAAAGGAGAAGCCTCCTAGCAAACTTAGCATCTAAGAAGATTATTTGTAGTATTGCACAGATATTGATCAGGAAGGGAATGTTACAATTTATTTTCACTTGCTGATATGAACTAGTCTGGGTTCAAAATTTAATACCAAAGTGAGGTAACAAATTGGGAAAATTATACATAAAGGAACAGGAAAACTAAGAAAAAAACCGAAAACTTTCAAGAATAATAAAGTAAAAGTAAAGATAAATCTTGGTGTTGAATAACAGCTACATAGCAGATCAACAGACAGGAAAAATTTGGGATGGAGGACGGAGGTGATCATTAAAGAATATTTTGTACTGTAGGAGTATGACGAGTTCTCAGATTAGGGAATAAGAGGCTGTGTTTGAGAGTAAAAAGGCATGTTCTGCAAGAAGGAAGATTTTATGACCTTGTGCTTGTACTGAAATACTTACCAGAAAGTCAGCCAAAACTGATCTGACAATATCAAGAAAACACAAGCAGAATGATGAGACATAGAGGGATCTTTCAAAAATAAGGGAGTTGGTCTTATGTTACTATTCTATCCTGAGAGCAAAGACAAAAGTCAGACAATGAAATACATCCACATCAGTGGAAGGACAATAGAAACTGCAGGTGGCAAAGGCAACTCTGAAGGAAGATTCATAGAGAAGAGGTTTCTGTCAGGGTAGTAGTGACTATTCAAGGCATTGTGTTAAACAGATGAGATAAACCCCTGAAAATTAGGGAAGAATCACTTAAAAAAATCAGGTAACTGCTCTGTAAGTGTGACAAACTAATTGCAAAACCCCCATGCCAAACTATGAAGGGTTTTTTGGTGGTTTGTGTTTTTTTTTTTTTGGCAGGAGAGTATGTTTTTTTGGCTGACTTCAAAGACAGCTGTACTGGCAACAACTGAATTGTTTCTGGGTCAGTCGCACGGGTGTATGTAGCTCATTTCAGCATAAGTGTTCTCTCAGTTCTCTGTTTCCCTCTCACAGGTTTTCCCCAGTGCCTATTCTTTGATTCTGATGGATATGAATAATAGCATATTTAATGAAAACACTATGTAAATACTTCATGAAACCTCTGCAAATAATTTATGTGGCTGAAATGAAGTAAGTTGTAAACGTAATGGATATATTGTGTTAAAATTAATTCTGATTTTTAGAAGAAAGCATCCTTTCTGTCAATTTCATTCAGCTATAGACAATGTTTAGTGAAGAAAATGCATTTGAAGTATTTTTTAATGTTATAGGATTTTTTTTACTGTGCTATATCAGTGCACAAATGCATGTCTGAAATTGTTTTGTCCAAGAACACCGTGTAATCTTGAAATATGAATAGCATTTCAAAGACATAGAGGATGGTAAGGGAGGATTTAATGGTCAATGTGCTGCCCTCTGAAATGAATTGTGTCTGTTATAACACTACCTTAGATTTATATAGAAGTCTGTAGTAGTCTCTAGTAGTTTAATTGTCCAAACTGTACACTGCCAGAAAATGAAAAGAACTCTAGGGAAATCATCTGGAAAAGACCAGATAATCCCTGAATGTAATCTGTGCCTGAGCAGGTAAGGAGCCAGGCAGAGCCACATCCTCTGAATTCTAGGGAGCTCAAGGGATGCCTGGTCCTTAGTTCATCCTCTGTGGGTTAGGAGCCATGGTCCTGCTTCCCCAGGCTGGCTGAGTCAGAGACTTCATTTTGTGGTTGGAGGGCATGTGCAGAAGATCAGGTGTGATTCTGGAAGGGTTAGAAAGTGTGTAGCTATTTTTTTTTTTTTTTTTAATGCTGCTTCTAGTCAAATATATATTTGTTTCCAATAGGAATGAGGTTTGTGCAATTGGAGTATGTGTTTGTCTTCCCAACACACTCTCCTTGGGAACTTTTGCACCTGTTACATGATTTACACTGAATTTAACATAAAGATAGGCCAAACTTTGTGATTTTTTTTTGTTAAATTATTTTCTGTGAAAATTTGGAAAAGATTAAGAAAAGCAGTTGCACATTTTGACAAGGAAGAAACAAAGACTTTTATAGTTGATGTAGTGCCAAGAAGCATAAAAAGTAACAGTCAGGAACTGACACTTCTACTGTTTCTGATGCGTCTTCTAAATTTCAGATTCTGGAGATTCAGCCTTATGGATGCTTTTTTCCCACTGAATGGGAAGCTTTCTGTCCTCTCAAATGAAAGCATGGTTTAAGCCAAGGCTAATTTATTTTTAAAAACCCCCACCACAAGGATCCATGTTTTCCTCATTTTGTAGTATAACGTTGTACTGGGTTGTGCTTTCTAAATTGAAAATCCATGTGTTAATCATCACTAGTTATATTCATTTTTATAATGGCTGTAAAACTCCTATTCTAGTCACTGTTTCAAACCCTGTCTTCTGCACCCAGACTTTTTATCAGGCATGATTATAGGGTAGGGAAAAATTTGTTTAAAAAGCTGAAAGTTGAATCGAGTTTCCATAAAGATATTTAGCTATGAATATTAGTGACAAATACTAATGTAAAAATCCATGGAAATCAAGTCAGCATGGAATTAAATTTCTTCTTGTTGGCTTTTCGAGTAGAAAGGATGAACTTTTATTTCAATTTAAGAGAGGAAAGAAATGGAGTTTTATTGGGGTTTTTTTGTGTTCTGTTTTTTTTTATTTTTTTTTTGTTTTAAATTGAAAAGTTGAGATCTAATCCAACCGACTTTTAAATCTGTTAGAAGTTGTTCAGTGCTCTATTAAATTTGTTACTCAAATTAATGTTAAATGATTTGTAGTTTATCAGCACTGAAAAACTTATTTTACGAACACTGACTCATGGATTTACGTGTGACTTGCAGTATTGCATCATCATGTGTGAATAATTGACAAAACAACTCTATATTTGCTTTTGCTGACCAGGTTTCCTCACAGGATTAGAATGTCTAACAGACAGTCAATGCTTTATAAGGATGGTTTAACTTTTAAAATCATCATTTTTACATTCATAGTAGAGTTGTCACAGTCAATGGACCTAACAAAGAGTAGGAAGAAGCAATATATTTTATGAGATTAATAAATACATAAAAAATGCTCAGAGGCCTCCCTCCTCGAAAACAACCCCATAACAAAACCTCCCACCTTACCAGCTCTCAGCACTTAAACTTTTACTGTAGAATGTTATATTTCAAGCATGGCAAAGTGACTCATTTTAAACTCAAATCTGAAGTTTAAAATAATCATAACTACTTCAGTATTTTTTCAGTGAGTGAACAAGTGTATTTGAAACAATGGATATTTGACACAGCTTGAACTGAGAGTGACCTGGCAGTGCCAATCTGCAGATAGTATTTAGTTATATAATTTAATGGCCTTCACATTTTTCTATCTAGGTGTCTGAGGCAGGTTTCCTCTTTCATACAAATCTCGTGGTAACCTTTGCTCCCCCATGGTTTAAATCACATTCTTAAGGGATTAAACTGTTATGACAAAAGAGGAATGTTTAGATATTCTGCTTTGCAGCTAAAAATTTGTCAGATTAGAAATTGTGTATTTTATAATCTCAAGATCAAAGAAGCTTTCCATCAAAGCTTTATGTCCGCTGTAATATTTTCCCAACCTTTGTTGAACCTGAATTGTTTTGGATTATCTCACATTGGGTTCACTGAGTACGCCTAGCCAAATGTGGGAAAAAGCTTCCTGCCAAACATTTTAAACATTTCACATGTGTAGGGCAGAGGCGGTAAGCCACAGGTATTAGTTTACTGCAGTGACGAAGCTTGCTTTAACAGTCTTTTAACTCTACTGCTATACGAGATGCTTTTTGAGATTAGTATGACAGATAAAACCCCCAAAAGGCAACCGTTTATCTTCCATTAGGAATACCATTCACTTTCTTTAACCTGGTGACCTAAGTGCTCCTGTAAGGAGTCTCTTTTATAGAGTTTTTACATCTCGATGGATTGAGTATCTTTTCTCTGCTGAGGGGGAAAAAAAAACCCGAGCAACCACACCATAATTCAATGTCTTTAGCAGAATGGTTTGTCAGAGGAGAATAGTTTTTGTCTTTATCCATCTTTGAAACCAGCAGTCATGTTCCCCAAACAGTCACAAAACAGTGATCATTCAAAGTTCAAATTGTCAGTTAGTTCAAAATCCACTCACTGAGTCCCTTTATTACAGTTTCATTGTGTATTTGGCAAGGCAAATAGTATATCAAGAGGACAGAGGATAAAGGGTTTAGCTGTTCTCTGTGCTGTGTAGTACCTTGATGATCTTTAATGTTATTTGGCATATTTTTTTTATGAAAAATGTATATTTACAGTAATAACTTTTTTTCTGCTAAAAACATAACATTATTGAGAGGTATATATGCCTATGCATAAACACACAAATAAGCGAAGTAAATCTGAGCAACTTCCATTAAGACATAATCTGAGACATTGTTTAGACATTTGCAAATAGAAGCTTGGAAATTATTCTGCATAGAGATGTGCATTCCCTAGGTTCCAATGAGTACCTTTTCAGGAAAGCCAGATAGGTTGACTTTTGAATAAACATAATGACAAATAGTATGCCCAAGCATAAAAAAATGTGAAGTGTCTCTCTTGCATTTGCTCTGTTTAGTTTATAAAAAAGTAGCAATGCTTTTGACAAGCTGTTTGGTGCTCTCACCTCTGCTCCTTTTAGAAAGACCCATCTATGACTACAGACTTGGCCCTGTGCTCAGATGCACCACATTTTAGACCGAGGCTCAGCAACAATTTATTTTTGGTGGCACTTGTTTGAAATAAACCTTCCCCCCTACTTTTACAATCTTACATTGTTGTCTCCTGATTTTTTCTTCATTACTCTTGTCTAACGGCTGCACTGTAATAACTGGCCGTTCTCTGTTCTCCATCATGTCGTTATTTAATTTCTTTTTTTTTCTGCAGTCTGTGACCTGTTTTCCTGATTGATTTAGGTACTGTGCATGTATTTGCAGGAGTTAGAAATCACTTTGGATTCCCTGTTCTGCCTGCACTATTTTAGGCCCTGATCTTTTCAATTACAACATGAAATGGCCCAGTTATTTTGCTGGAGCTCTGCAAGGGGAGAGTAACTCACACATTGCAACTTGAAGTGCATTCCTCCTTCTGTCCATGCTCAACTTCTTTTGATAGTCAGAGAATCTATAAAAAGCACTGGATGTAGCCTATATTCCAAAGTTTTATTGTTTTAACTCTTTTTTATTTAATAGCATTTTTATTGATGTTCTTGAAACATCTTATAGGTGTTATCACCTGTGGAGAAAGTCCACTGAAAATAAAGTACTTACATATGTGTAATTTGTTTTTCAAGGAGTGTGCAGATAACATTAGAACAAGTATAATATCAATGTCTTTAGCTGTTCAAGTTTGCACAGGTACCTCTGCAGTGTCTGTATTCTTTTTATTAAAAAATGTGGAAAATACTGTGAGTAAGACAGAGGATTAGACTTTTTTTTATTCATATTAAATGATATTTAAAAGATAGATTCACTACAGGTACATTGCTATCACATCAACTATTGAAGAACTCTTAGTTTTCTTTCCCCCTTTTGTCCCTTATACCACCTTTCTTTTCCTAGTCTACTACTGTCTGTACTCTGACCTGTTTGTGCCCAGACTGACACTGTAAAGTAAAAAAAAATGTTGTTATTTTTTAATTCTAAGAGTCAAACTCTATTCTTCGGCTCTGAATTTGAATCTAACTCTACTACTTATGGGCCACCTGTACTAAATAGCCATCTACTAGTGTTTATATTTTATTTTCCCGTACTTGTGAAGTCAGAATGAAATGTGGGTTTATGACAACATCATCTGAGTGTGTGTTTTCACTTACGAGCCTATTAATTATGAGATACACTGTTAACATAACCAGCTAATTTATTTCTAAATGCCAGAATCTTGTGATTTTGTGATATATGACAAATCTCTTGATCATGGTGTGGAAAAGCGTACTAAAAGGGTCTGCAAATAATAATTAGTAGAAAACCTGGCATTAGTCTGAGAAAGGGAAAACTGTGTCAAAACAATGCCGTTGCAGTAACACAGACTTCCCATGCTTGTTTAACTACAGTAACCCTGGATGCATTGTTCCCCATATTCTGTTTTCTTCCTGTGTGATTTCCCCAAAATAAAGAGAGTTTAGGTTGAAGAAATTATATGAATTAATATTTATGGAGATGCTAACGTATTAACGTAATTGTGATGTGGAAGGTGGAAGTAAAAAGAGAAGCCTTTCAGATGTAAAAAAGATAAAAAATACTTTCGAGAAGAAACACAACTTATGCCTTCTGGGATACTTCATCAAACTGTTTTAAAGGACTGAGAAATGAGATTGTACTTGCCCATGGTCAAGGGATTTCTGAACTAGAATATTAAAGGTTTGTTAGAATTAGGTTTCAAACAATGTTGGGCATTTCATGCTTGAGTGACGAAAAGACAATTATTTCCCAGTGTCTTTGCTGCCTCTGGGCATGATTAAATAATGGAATTGTATTCAGAGAAAGATGTGGTTTATTACTTTTAACAGCTTTTCAAGCTGAAGTCTTTATAAATAAAAAGAGCTATAATTTAAAAAAGATAAAAGCCGTGTGCCAATTCATCCCCTCAAAACATGGCAGAGAAAGAAATGTGTGCAGTAATATCTATAACCTTTAGCTTGTAGTTTTCCTGAGGTACATATTCTTGAGGGAAAGGTGTGATGATCCCAGAGCAGAAGGGCTCTGCTCATGCTTGCTTTGATGCTTTTCTTGCAGCAATGGCTTATGCAAAAAACCCAAATGAAGTGATTGGGGTTTGTTGAACTTTGATAGTGGTTCCACAGGTGGAGAATAAATTTAAAAAGCCCAACAAACAACAAACAAAACCATATTAAGATACTTTACCTAGCTTTGTTATTCATGCATGTCTCCAAACCAGATTGCAGCTTAAGCACTAGAAGTGTCATGTCCAGTAGACTGCTTGTAATCAGGTCATTATCTGGAATCATTTCTGGCCACATCAGCAAGCTGGGATACTGAGCTCTTGGGCAGCATTATGCTTTGGTGATCAGCCCACAGAAGAAGTGTTTGTGACCTTTCCTGTCCCCACGCAGGTGCTGGTGGGTTGGCTGGTCTAACACACAAGACCTGTTACGATGTACGTGCACTCAGAACCACAGTTGAGACCATCCACCAGAAACCAGTGTCTTTCGATCTTTTAAAAATCAGAATTTCCACTTAATGTTCCCATTAAATGTGAAGACTCACACATGAAAAAAAACAGTGAAAACAGAAATACATTTTTTTCTAGTTTTAAATTAATTTAATTTCTGTCCCTCAGAAAGAGACACCCTGATGATTATTGCTTAAATCCGCTTTGGCTATGGTTGTCTTGTCTTTTTAATGTGGAAAAAAGCAGAGTGTTACCAAAATGGATTGTTCTGTCCTCTGTGGTTGATCATCAACATTTGTCACAATCTCCTCTCCAGTGGCAGATCTAGCCTCTGAGTCACCATATAATGAAACCTATTGGGAACAGTCTTCTCTGAGAATAAGCTCCATACTCTCCACCCATCTCCCCAAGAGTAGTTTAACTGGATCAGTTTGCTGCTCTGAGTTACTGTGCATTTCCACAAACTATGCAGCTGGCAAAGGTGGAGGGTAAGAAGCAGCTGAGAAGAGAGAAGAGTCCTTGGAGCGGGGAGGGGTTTGTGTACGATACAAACAAGAGTGACATATGCAAAATGAAAATGACTGATAAATTCTGTTGCTTTATACTGTACTAAGTTGGGATAACCATGAGGTATCCATGCTCCATTTTTTTATGATATCTTTAAGATTCTATGGGTTTTTTGTGTTATTGGGATTTAGAATCTCTTCCAACAGGAAACAACTTTCATATACTACCAGCTTTCTTTTATGGTAATCAAGGTTAAGCTTTGTGATTGCAGCTCAAAAAGCAATACTTGTGTGTCCACTCTCTGACACATCATTATTCTGTAATATGTATCAAAGGTCCCTCTTTTTATCAGATTGCTGAATTGTCCCACTTGTATAGCTCCTCAAAGTAAATAAATAATCTAGACAATACTAAGTGCAAATGCAATTGAAACTATTCATTGTTTGGTCTCACATCAAGGAGAAAACATGTCAAAGAACTTGTCCAACAAGAGCAAGGTGCCAAAATCCCTAGATCTAGCCTTGGCATATGGTATTGAACAGATGTACTGGATATGAAAAATCACAGCTGCCAGCTAGCTGATAGCTACCTAAGAATCAGTCAGTGCTAATTTGGTATTCCTATGCTAGATAAGATCTATGTGGTGTGTCTGTGGGTAACTAAAGCTCTGTTTACATTAGGTTGATAAGAATGGATACCATACAGAGTGTCTTAGGAAAGATGTATCCATTTGTGACTGCAATCCACATGACAGCTAATTATTTAAAAAGAACTCTGCTATTATTGCATCAGAAAACTGCATCTATAAAAGCAGGACAGAAGTGGCATCTACTTCATGAGATCCTCTGGGAGTTACCAACAAGCAATTGTACTTGGAGTCTGAATCTTATTTTGATAAGGCCTTTAACTCTGCTGTGGAGTGCAAATGATTTTTAAAGTGACTTTAGTTGATTAAGGTAGCAGAATATTGTATTAAAATAGGTTGCACAATGACTAGGTACAATAAGAACCTCCTGGTGAAATTTCCCTTAGCTGTATTTTCCATTCATCTCTTCACATTCCTCTTTCAATGAAATTGTTCGGGAGTAAGAAAGGGTGGAATTTTGTCCCACCTATTTTATTACAGTAAAGAGTCATTCTACACTTGAAATGATGCCAGTAAACATTTCTTCTGTGGTGGCCAAACCCGTTCTTCTTTCTAGAACTTTCAAATGAAATTAGCACTGCCATTAAAAAAAAAAAAAAAGAAACAAAAAAATAAAAAGAGAGCTACCAACTTCCAGACAACTATTTTGAGTCCAATAGACCTGACATCTTCCTCAGTGTCTCCTCTATTAATTTGGAAGATTTCAGTTCCTCCCTTCCTCATATCTTACACTTGTGAGAAAGCAAAATTTCCCAGATGTGTTAGAAAAAGGAGACAAAGTTAGTCAATCAAGTTCAGTCTTCCTTTTAAAAGCAGTGTTCTCTCTAATGTCTGCATTAATTAAATAAATGTATTTTTAATTGAAACACATGAAGCTTTCAAGTCAAACTGAGTTCATGTCCTCAGGCACCCTATTAATGGAATTTTGGAGTGACAGTGCATGGCAACCAGCTGGATCAGGGCCATGTTAATATATCATCAAAACTTTTTTTTCTCTGATGGCACAAGCTATTGCAGATTCATTCTAGAAGGAAAAAGTCTATCCCTTCTCAATTTTTAGAGAAACAACATCTCATGAGGTCTCAACAAATTCCACATGCAACTTAGAAGATATTTGAACCAGATTAGTTCTTTACAAATGCTTTTTTTTTTACAGTCAAGTTTAACAGCAGTTAACGGTTCATCAAGAAGTTTTGTCTTCCTTCCCAAGGACAGAGGAATCATTTGCTGTTCTTGTACTCCACAAGAACTATGCACAAGTGCACTATGTACGTAGAAAAATAAATAGTTTCTGGGATTCATTGATGTTACTCCCAGAGGACCAAAACATTTTACTCCTTTATAAAAGGGACTAAGAAGAAAACAGCTCAAATAAACCTGAATAGATACACATCACAAGGGTTTATCCATATGCAAATTCAAAGCACCATCACCATCAGCAACATGCAAGTCAAAAAAAAAAAAAAAGAAAAGAAAAAAAAAAGAGTGGTTAATTTCCTTGCATTGTTCACTAATGAAGCTTTCCAATTTATGCACATGTGCAGCTGCACATCCTTTGTGTTCTCTATTGGCTGGGGATACTGGAGACTACTCTTCGCCTCATCTGTGTGAGACCTCCTGGAGCTCCCAAGAGGACTCAGCTACCCACGCAGGCTTGTTTCTCAAGACTCACCTACATTATGAACAAAAAAGGCCAGAGTCTTATCTGGTCCAGAGGCAAACTGATGCAGGCTTATACATTCATGTCCACATTATTTCTTCCCTGAAACTGGAACGGCTGTAACCCAACACTGTCTGTAGGAAACTCTCCAGGATATGCTGCATCCTAAATTTTTGCCTTGGAAGTGTGTAAGTTGACGTGGATCAAAATTTTATCAGTGAATCTATTTACAGCTAAATATTACAAATGATCTTGATCAGTGGGCAAGCCCATGACTTTGTAAGTATTAACATAGGCTGAGTGTAGCTCTCCCTATAGGCATCACTGTAGCAGAAAGATACTTGAGGGACGTATTACCCACTTATTACAAGACATGCAGACCTGAGGAAAAGCTCAGAAGCCTAAGTTCACTTAAAGTATAGCCGGAAAAGGAAGAAAGGTGTTGCTCTTATGCAAAGCTTATAACATTTTAATAAGGAAAAAAAAAAGTATTTGCCCTGAGTATAAAGACTAGCAGCTTCTAATTGATTATCTTCTTTTGGAAAGGAAGAATTAAAAGTCACTTTCTTCTTAGTCATGTTAATTTTGAAGGACGCACTGTCAGCCTTTCCTCCTGAGTCTCGTTATACATTTATTCACTGAATCAATAAATAAATATCTAGTGGTAAAACAACTTGGTGCAAATCTTTGATCTTCTGGTTTTAAGAGTCCATCTCTTTAAATTCTTGTTTGAGACATCTATCTTACATCACAGAGGAGCAAGCATTAGATTGTGAGTTCCAATAAACAGCCTTTTTTCTCCTCACACACCTTTTGCAATAATGGGTTAATACACAAACATTTTTATTAATACTTGTGAATATAAATTTTTGTTTCCTTCTGGGAAAATTGTTGAGGCACTCATGATAGAATTCATAACATAAGAGCTCCATAATAGGAAGGAAAGAGCAGCCACACAGTTCAGATTCTTCTAGTTAAGCAGCACTGGCCTTTAAGTGCACACTTAGGGAGAAGCAGAAAAAGACCAAGTGCCTGTGATAGGTACTTCTTCCTAATGCTTTCCTAGTCTTAAATTATTTTCAGCTTGAGCATTTCCCTCAACATCTGTGATTTATCTGTTTGGTAACCTTGTATGAACCTTTCTCTCGAGTAGTTGGTCAGTCTCCTCTTGAGTTCATATATACCTCTTGTATTGACAAGAGCCTTTAACAGGTTGTTACAGAGTTTAACTGCATGTTGCATGAAAAACTACCTTTTTCTTTCTTCTTTGAATCTAGCTTCTACTAGCTTTTTGTTGCCAGTAACCACCTCTTGAACTAGAAGAGCAGTGAGTAGTGAGCCACTGGACATCACCAGTTCTGTCGACTACTGTGACCATTTGTGGTTCTGTAGAACTTTGTCTTATGATCCAAATTCATCATTTTTTTCTAAGCTGAAGATTTGAGCCTCTTAAACCATGCCTTGTAAGATATAATTTCATACAAGCATCCTAGTAGTCTTTGAACCTTCTTGATACATACTTCTGAGATGACATGACTAAAGAACAGAATTGAAATTCAAAGTGAATATATTGTAGAGTAATATTTCCTGGTTTATTCTCTGCTGCTTTCCCAATAACTGCTGGTATTTGAATTTCTGTTTTGACTGTATCCGAATACCAGAGTTGATGCTCACGTGGAACTACCTATCAAGCCCTCAAGGTCTTGTTTCTGCAGAGTGACAGACAGTTCTGAGCTCATCTTGTATATCTGAAGATAGAAGTTTTTTCAGTTTTTTCCTCATGTTCTCCATCTTATAGAATAACAGAATGGCTTGAGATGGAAGGGACCATTAAAGACCATCTAGTGTAATGCCCCCTCCTATGGCAGGGACATCTTTCACTAGGTCAGATTGCTCAAAGTCATGTCCAACATGACTTTGAACACTTCTAATGACGGGACCTCCACAACTTCTATGGGCAACTTGTTCCAGTCTCACCATCCTCATCATAAAAATTTTCTTCCTTATATCCAATCCAAATCTACCCTTTTTCAGTTTGAAACCATTACCCCTCATCCTGTCATTACACTCCCCTACAAAGAGTCCTTCCTTAGCTTTCCTGTAGGCCCCCTTTAAGTATGGGAAGGCCATTATAAGGTCTCCCCAGAGCCTTTTCCAGACTGAATAGCCCCAACACTCTCAGCTTTTCTTTGTAGGAGAAGTTTTCCCATATTGATATTCTTACATTTTGTTATGCAGTTACTCAGCCTTATCAATCTGAAATTCCCTACACTCTTGCCTTGTTCTTTCTATCTTGAGTAAAGTAGCATTATCAAGTTATTTCACAAAAAACATTTTGTTCAAAATCGGATTGACATAAGTAATAGAACAACACTGTCTGACTTTAAAAATTTGCAAATAATTAATAAACAGCTAAATTTCATTAAAATTGATACTAATGCACTTATGTATTTTTAGTAACTGATCCTATTAAAAGAGGCATAGTGATTTTTTTGCCTCTATGTTACAACTGACCTACAAGTTTACCTAAAGGTTTCTGGGGAAATAATAGTGGATTATTATTTGAACCACATTAACAAAAATCTGAACCTTTTAGGAATGCACAGAGGATCTTGTGTTTGACATTGGTTCTGGCAACAAAAGTTTAAATTTATCTTCCTTTTGAAAACTTATTTGTTGCCGACACACACAGTTGCATGAAAGTGAGTTTTCCCTAAGATAACTACCAACAAAAGATGTCCTTAGTTCACAAGAGGACTCCAACCTTCTTTGTATGTTCTCTGGGCATTAGACAAGAATAACCCATCTTGCATGGTATTCACTTGTTTTGTGCAGTACTCAGCATGTGTCAGTGAGCAATTCCAGAGTAGCCCAGTCCTATCAAGACCCAAACCTTACATTAGCACAACATTTAAATGAAAGGCTTGCATATGGAGAAAGTTGCTGGCTGGGATATTGTAGTTGTCAGGATTGAACTCAACCTCTGCGCTGTAAGCAAGGATCAGTCAGCTATGACTCCCTCCCTCTCTTCACCATCTCCTCCTTCTCCTCACCTCCCTTGACCTCTTGCTTTGTACAACAGCTGTGGAAAATCAAATCATCCTGCAAACCTGCTTTCTGCTGGCCAGCTGGCAGTGTGGGCCGGGACCAGGAGTGCCAGAACCTTACAGCTGTACATGTATCTCTGCCTATCCATCTGTAGCATATGCCATATGCCAGTCCCTGAAATAAGCTGAGAGGAGGATCCATTTGAAATGAAACTCTCTCCACAGAACCTGAAGGTGTTCCTTCCCACTTTCTCACTTTGCTCCTCTCATCATTTCTGCTAGTCATGTATCCTCTTCTCCCTTCCTCTATGCTCTAGGAATCATCCACAGGGAATTACTTCAAGTTTGTGACACACTGCTTTTAATTTTTTTTTAATAATGTATAAAAAATTCTATGTGGCCTTTTGAGTAGAAGGGGTAGCAAGTCCGATTTGTCTTCTGTAAGTTATGTAAATGTAAGATTTACTGCTCCATGAGTTCAGACAAATCTGTTCAGGCAATTTACAGTTGATTCCATTTTCCTTTCCATGAGGTCAGTACAGTACACCCAAGCGGGGTATAAGGGTCAAGAGGTTAATTCAAAGATATGGTCAGTTCTGTCTTACTAAAATAAGCATGTCCATCTAAAATAAGCATGTCCATACATATTCTACTCTAAGCTATTTACAATGTCTGCTTACTTAAATGTTTTTCCCCTTAAAAAGCAAAGGCAGATATTTTTTTCAGTTCCCAGATTTTTATACAGCTTAAAATAGAAGAGGCAAAAAGCCAACATGCTTAGTAATGTGCAGTGGCACTCTGAAGGCAAACATGAAAAGTAAAAATATCCCTCTGCACTGGCAAGACTGATCACATTTGACTGGAATGTGGATTTCATTATTTGTTAAAAGATGAAGCCTTCTGCCATTCCAAAAGAGCACACCCCTCACCACAGGCAGAAGGAAATTGTATGCAGAGAGAATTCAGGGCAGATGTGCTTTTTTTTTCTTTTTTAATTTTTTTTTTTTTTTTCCCAAATGTTAGATGTAATTGAGAAGAGGATTGCAACAGTGGAATAAATTTCTTAGAGGTCTCTAACTCTGACCTGGGTACATACCTCTTCTTGTTTAGTCTTTTCACGCAATAGAAGAAAATCCGGGCTTCTGAGTACAGCAATATTAATTTTTTATTGCTCAACAGTCACTCTTCTAAGTAGACCAAAGCTAATTTTAAATAAAAAAGACAATTCTCCGGTTGTTTGTATTATATTTATTTTCTGTCTGATCTGAGTGTTACTGATTTAAAACCAAACAAAATAATATACCAAAAAAAAAAAACCATCAGTGCTCTTCTGGAGTTCTTGACTAGCCTCTTTTCTTGGCTTTTACCCACTGAGTAGATCTGGATGAGTAGTCATATGCTGAAGATTTCACTTGCAAAGAGTGCCTAACTTCAGCTATCTGACTTGAAAACTTAGAACACCCTTTCAGGGTGTCTCCTCTCTTTGGTTCGTATGGAAAAACAAGCTCCTCAACTGGAAGTCAATCATAAACTGTCTTTCACAGATAACAGTGAGAATCCATTCCTTCCCAATATTCTTATTTTTCTTCGCTTACCCCAAACTGTATGTGTAGTCATATAACTTGTCAAGGAAAGCTAGGCTCCAGTGCTTTCTAGAGCAATAATTTAACAGTGTTGTAGAGGTTATTTTTCTCTTGGAATCAAGTTAAAATTTAAAAGACTCAAATCTGACCCTTTGGTAAATGAGAATTATCCTCTTCTTTCTATTTCCTTCAAATATTTATACTGAATAAACCAAATTTGTTTGCATAACTCTGAAAAGCTGCCATCTGGCAACCTGCTGTCTCGATTCATGGCAGAGTGTTTTGTTCCTGCCAATTTCAAGCCTTTGTTTTAAAATCTATGCTGAAAACAACCCAATCCTCCTTCCCCTGAAGTCAGTGGCAGAACTCCCACTAGTTTCTGAGGGAGAAGGATCAAGCCCAGACAATAATGGAAGGTAATTTAAAAAAATTCAAAGTATCATCAAAGGAATTGCACTCCTAATTCTGTTTGTTGCTGCTTTGAAAACATAATGGCAAGGTTTTGCAAATATCAGTCAATAGCTCTAGGCAACTTGAAACTGTCTGAATTAACTACTGTACTTCTCAGCAAGATTTTTTTTTTTAAGAATAAATCTCCATGGGAAAAATAAAGGAAAATATTTGAAACCGGGCATACAGTATTGTGCTTTCTTTTCTGAAAGCTAAAAGAAGCTGCTAAGCAATTCTATTATTCATCGCTCAATAAATAGAGATTTTCTGGAGCAGGTTGAATTATAAGACAGAAGATCATAGCCATACTACTTAGGTTGAAATCCCATCAGATCTCATAACTAAAAAGAAAGCAACTTGAGCCCCAAGGATAAAGCAGACTGTTTAAGAAAGAACTGGAGATTCACCATGCTCTAACTCCTACAGAAATCTTTCTATTTTAGGAGAAGCTGGACCAATTTTTCCTAACAGTGCCAAATTTGAGCTATGCCACATTTGTAGGAGCCTATGGCTAAGCACAAAGTTGAAGCTTTGATGACCTCTGATCACTGAATTGTGCACATAACCCCTTTCCCAGGGCGAAAATTTGGCCTCTGCATTCTGGCCTAATTCCAGGTGAATTCCACTCTACATCCCTGGAATTGCCTGTAGTTTTAGCCATGCATAAATACATGTTTCATTTCCTTTGTTTAAAACTGCTGCACAGTGTTACTGGTACAGAATGGCCGTGGTATGCTGATCTGAGATAACTGCATGTCACTGTGAAGGAAAGTGATACCTGCTGAGGTCTCTGGGCTTGTAAATAGCTGTTATTATTAGAAATGGTACTGATCTTTCCTTCCCTCCTGCAGACTGCCATCTTCAGTCTAACCCCAACATTATAAACCCTGTCACCACACACATACAGATATTATTTGAAAAGTAAATTCAGAGCAGATGTTCAGAAGTACTTGTTACCAGCAAGCAAGATTCACAGAACTTCAAGTTAAGGAGGGCACAATCTACAAAGAAGCAGCAGAACAAAACCACAGGCTGAGAGGTGGGAAAGTCACCTGCCCCAAGCTGAGTGGAAGCCTGAAGGTATGGTTGGTACATAGGCCTCTTTTAAACTCTCATCCTTGCTGTGCCTACAGGAGATGTGGACTTTTGGCATCCCTGTTATTTAAACTAATGGACTAGTTCTGTGTTTAAGCGATGGAATGTGAGCCACATTGGCTCCCCACAGGTAGAAGGAAAATACTACTGGTGCTACTTATATGCCAGTTAAACATCTGGAGTCATTGGATGTGGAGCAACAAAAATGTAATGTCAGACTCAGAGCTGGAGTTTTGAAAGGAAGAGATCTAGATGTGTGAAATTTTGCTTTTAATTGTATTTTCAGTTTTATTCTTTCCCTTCTCATTGCACATATGAAATCATTTGTTTCATTTAAAGCACAGGTAAACTGACTCCATGTAGAAATATGACATTGTCAAAGTTTATGGCTGAGTCAGCCACTAAACTGACAGACATTCTCTGTGATCCCCCCATGACCCTCCCAGGGAAGGATAACAGGGGAACCAGGGAGAGAGACTTGAACCAGTTTAATGAAAAAGATACTAACCATAACAATGAAGATGTTGAAACTACATACAGATATATACATGTTAAATATATTCAAAGATACAAATGAACATATTAATATGGAACCTGTGCATTCCATATGGCAACTAGGCCCCAAGCAGGAAAAGTCCCAGACTGGACTCGGCAGCAGATGAGAGGACCCGAGCCTGGAGTCCTGATGACAGTCCACGTAAAGCAGAAAAAGAAGCCTTGGAATGGCCGCGCCACTCCAACTCACGTGCTGGGGGAAGAAAACCTGTCTCAATGAACAGTGCTCCTCTGCACTGTGAACAGGCAGAAACACCAGCAGCAGCACAGGGGGAGATGACAAACAGCCAACAACAATCATTCCAGCATAGCAGGCACTAAAAGCCCCAAGGATCCTCTTAGGGGCCTTTTTACACCGAGCACCATGCGAAGGATTGCTGTGATTAGTCCATTGGGGTTACCTGACCCACCCTCTCCTCAGCTCCCCAGCTGCCTGTACTCCCAATACTGAGGTTGCCACATGTTCCAGACAGCCCCAGAAAACTTTTTTTCTGGTGTTCTCAAACTAGGACAGACATAGAGATCCTACCATTTTAGTCAGTTAGTTAACTGCTCCTACTTTTCTGGTGCTTTTTGTTGTAGGAGGCCACAGAGAGCCCAGCTGCTGGGTTCCAACTGCATGTTATGTATTCCAAACTTTCGGTGTGAAAGATGTGTTCCAAATGCAGGATATTGCACCTGACTCCAGGCTGGTTTTTACTTTTGAAATCTCTGTAGAATTCCTCACAAGTTTATGGAGTTAGACACTTGATACTGGTCTTGCCGTCTCTGGCCCAGAGAGTTATCTGTGAGCTGTTCAGTGAGGCTCCCTGTGAGTCTTAGAAACACAGTGAAGTCTTCTTTTTGAAAGAAAATTAAAGTGTCTCAAACTGTTATGGTTGTGGAAGAACCTGAAACAAAACTGTCAAATTTAATCCACTTAAGGATCAGGCAAACATCTGAGAACCACAAAGCTGGGATCTTGACTTCTGGTGTGAAGCTGAATATGTTTGCACATGGGCTTGTACTCATTGCGATCTTTCCTCAGGACATAAGGATATCCTGAAGTGTAGGAATGGAATTAATGTTATTGATATAACACTAAAACAAGATTTTTATTCCCACTGTATACTAGCTCTCACAGCAGCTTGAATGTAAGCTTTCATTTCCTGTGGCACTAGGAAATGTGTGAGTCCACTGAAGATCAACAGGTGGAATTATTCAAGGGAGACAGTGTGTATCAGTAGTTGCAAGGAACTTGAAAAGGTCCTGGCCTGGTTTCAGCATCTTTCTGGGTCATTCATTTACTGTGTGACCTTAGATGACTCACCTGACCCCAGTCAAACCAGCTGCAAAGGCAGGTAAAGGAGACTCACCCTTCAGAGGTGATGCAGGATCTAAATTGAGTCTCCCTGGAGAAAAAACTACAATGTTTTGAACTGGCATCATTCGAGCTTTATGGGTGTAAAAAGTGTTGAAAGTTAAATCACTTCTAGTGTTTGATTGTGAGGCAGTGCAGTGGCCATATATTCTCCTTCATGGATCATTTCAAAGTCCACATGACAGCATGAGCTGCTGTGTCCTTCATGTGCATGGACTTAAGCTGCCTAAATGATGATGAGTTAGCTAACAAAGATAACAAGTATTTAAGGAAGATAAATTCCCTCCTAGCTGAACTCTGATGGTCAACAAATACGGAGCCAGCAACATTTTAGTACAGCTTTGCTTAAGCCAGGCGACGTGACAGACTATGCACAGTCACGCTCAGCAGGCCTCCGGGGCATCGCCAGACAGAAGGTGCAGCGAGCCAAGTGCATCCTCCTACCTGAGAAGAGGCCATCAGAGAATGTGCTCATGAGTGTCCTATGGCAAATTACATAGCGAAAGTCACAGCTAGCATGAGTGAGCGTGACTGTTTGGAGGTTAACGCTGCTGTGCATTCACTTCCCCCACCATGACTTTTTTCTCATCTTGTAATTTTATTCATTAAAATATGCTGGTATAGTGATAGCCAAATATTCAATAAATATTAATTCTTCATTAAAAAAGATCTGTATTTTCCAGTCCTTAGTGCTGCCTCATGTCCTATGAAGCACAACTGCAAATTGCCAATTTTAGGAATGAAATGTAAAATATTTAGAAAAAAAATTAAACTGACCTGAAGCAAGCCTTAAATTGGATCCTTTATCTCAGCCGACTATGGGGTGTTGCTAGGAAAAGAGTTTGTGTGACAGTTGTCTGATATCTCATGTATAAACTTCCACTGATAGTGCTGGAATGATCACCTCCAGTGAGATTTAATATTCAAATTACATTTCTAAAATGTGGTGTTACTACTCTATACTTAGTTCAGGCATACTGAGAGGTTTTTAAGGTTTGCTGCAAACTTTTTTTTTACTATCCTCTAACTGTTATACTCTTCTTTTTCCCTTCCCCTTCCCTCTCTTCCTTTTCTTTTTTTCCTTTGCCTTGATCTATTCCTTCACCCTCCTCTTCCCCCTTTGCATCTCCCTCTCCATCTCCCTTTTCTTTTTTTCCCCTCCTTCCCCTACCCAGCTCCTCTTTCTTTGTGTTTTTCCTGTCAAGGAGGGAGGAGGTTGGTGGCAGAGAAATGTACACAAATTTTATACTCCAGTTCTTCTTTGTTTTCACAGTCAGTTTTCTTATTTCCTGATCTGAATTCAATCTTGCTGGTGTAAATCAAAACAAAACAACACTTAGTCAGAGATCACATCATGAATCATTAGCTTGTAGTCTAAAACAATTCCACAAAATCAAGCTTCAAACACAAACTTGGATTCGATATATGGAAGCACAAGTCTCGGGAAATCTACTGAGGTTTAACTTGTTCTGTGTTACTTTTGAACATTACCAGCAAAAAGCAATGCTTAAAAATTGTGGGACGTGATTGCTACACCAATTATTTCTTTTGTCAGATTTTATTCCCATGCATTTTTAGGCTTTTTTTGTTCATCTCTTCTTCAAAATTACATCCTCACACAATTTTACCTTCTCAGGTTTTTATGTGGGGAAAATCCTAAATTGCTGTTTTTTCCTTTGTTTCTTAATCTAATGAATTAAATTTCTTGCTTGTTCATTTTATGATTTCTTCTTATACAAATAAACCTGGAGTTCTTTTTTATTTTTTTTTTTTGACAACAAAGGACAAGCTGACTGATGGAATCTACCTTCTGTGAAATCACATAATGGTTTAATCCTGTAGGGGAAGCCTGTGATATATTATTATCCATTTTAATCCAAATATTTTTTTATCATATGTTGAAAGATCTTCATGGTTGATGTACTGAATTTTACGAAATGTGTAGGTATAAATTACTCTAAAGGAGCTCCATAAAAATAATGTAGAATTTGCACGGCAACTTTGGGATGAGATTTGTTATGTATGAAGTCACTGGAGGAGATGAGATATTGGATTTATTGAGCTAAACACAAATATACATACATAGGTGAACACATATATGCATAATTTGCTAGATAACCCGCATTTCCCCTGCTTAGCAAGAAACAAATGCCTATATTCCAGGTACATCCTGAACTGAAGCAGTGAGGATCAGCAGTCATTTTCAATGGTAAGAGTGGACAAACAGTAGTGCACAGAACTAGGCTAAGCCCCCTGGTACTTTGGTCTCTGATCACGGTTTTTGGGCACTGTCACAGTACAAATGAGCAGCTGTAATACGGTAACAGATCCACTGATAGCATTCTTAGTTAAGTAAGACAAAGGTTTTTGTGAGAGATGAAAGTCGTACATCTCTTCTGAAGCACACTGCTTCAACCAGGCATCATGAAATGCAGCTTTCACCAGTCTGTAAAATGAAGACATGCAGAAAGTGTGTCCCCAATATCCAGAGTCACAGAGTTCGAGCCTTTTGTTTGAAGAGTGCACCCAGAGAAAAAGATTAGAAGCACTCATCCACATTTGATTTGATAAGACCTAGATTTGATTATTTCTTTCTTTTCTTATTTTCCCTCCATTTCATTTCTCCTGAAAGGAAGAAGGCACCCTGAAACATATTTTGCTCCTCCAGTCATAAGAGTTGGTGATAGTATATGAAATCACTTTGATCCTTGAAATAAGATAATATTGCTTTACGTGATACATTCTTTCATGGGATGTTTATAAAAATATGGTTTAATATGACTAAGCATACTAGTTTCTGTCATGCTTAGGATTGAACTTTTGTACTCTCTTGTGGGGACAGAAAATATTAGTAATGTGTATTGTCACTAAATGCCATTTGCTTTGGTGAAGATAAAGAAAATTTATTGTAAAATTTGCGGTAAGGTTTATGATTTGGATGTTTGAGAGAAATATAATTTTGATGACATTTTCTTCTAGACAAGAAAGGTATCACTAATCTTAAATTATGAGGAAGAGGCTTAAGAATAGTTTTGGGTATATGGAAAATATGGCTTTTCTCTGACACCACTGCAACTTGCGTAACTCTGAAACTGAAGATCACCACTGAAATTGAAGAGATTACTTACCTTCCTGTGGCGAGATTAACACACAAAAGTAATTAAAATATAAGCCTTGCAAAATAGCTACCTGAGGACTTACTTTTAAACCTTTGGATGATTTTAATGACTTAACAGTATTTCTCACGTGACTATAACTTAGCAGTAGACATAGGTTAAATCATCCTTATTAAAATATTTCCTGCTTTATTTTGTTAAAAATATTTTCTTTTTCTTAATTTAGAATTGCTTCAGAATGTGGCATTGAGTAACTTCTGACATGTATGTGGAGAGAGAGAGGAAATTCCAAATCTAAATCAAGTAAATATTTCCTTATAAGTTGGAATGTTTCTGTGATTTTTCATTAAAAAATTTTGAGAGGCATAAGGCTTTCAAAAACCTTTAAAAACTTTTTCTCAGGAGGAACTCAGATAATAATCACAAAGATTTTTAGGTAACAGTAATCCAGGCAGACTGTCAATATTTGATGAATAATGAACCATGAGAGCTCAGATTTTCTCCATGTCCTCATTTTATTGGAAAAAAAGTGTATTGACTAGGTAATAAGCTGTATGCTAACACTAAGCAGAGGTGGGAAAGGCATTTCTGCTTGCTTTTGTCTCTAATTTTAGGCAGAAATACTGGTGTTTCTAAGTTGGGAGGAACCTTAAGCAGGCTGTAAAACTTGTGCCTGCAGTTCGACATGATTTTCTGCACAATGGCTGTAGCAGCTAGGGAGGGCAGAAGCCCAAAGCAGCCGCAGGTTGAGCCTAGCTGAAAGCATTAGTGTTTGCCAAATTAAAAAGTGGCTCAGGGTTTACTGGCAGCATAGGAGATACATCCGACTGAAAGACACAGAACTTTATTACTTTGTAGTTATCCCACAGAGCTTGGTCCCATTCAAGATTTGCCTAAGTTTTTCAGATCCTTCCTTGATGCCAGCACCTCTTATGACATCTCATCTCATCTTGCCTCTTGTGCTTTTGAATGAGAAATTTGCTTTCCAATCCTTGCAGTTGACTAAAAAAAAAAAAAAAAAGTAATGAAAATACTGAAAATAAAACTGATGTAATGTTACTCACTGGTAAATATGTATGTCTGAGGAAGAACCATATACTTCAAGTTTTATAAATTAGGATGTGGAAGTTTAAAGGCACATCTTGTGGTTATGTTGTAAGATATGTCCAGAACACCTCACTTCCCAGGATATCACAGTGGCTTCAGCTGCGTGGTGGTTCCATACCTGTGTTCTAGGGTGAACTACAGGAATAATCTCCCTCAGGTGCATCAAAAGTAGTACTCAAATATCTTTCTTGCCATAAGGTTTTCATGTAAATAAAGTAGGAGTAAAAATTTTTCATAATTTAATTCCCAAACTAATACCCCATTTTTGCCTTGTGTTTACTGACATCACTTATAATAAAAAGAGAACCCCAAATTAATCCCCATAATTCTGAAGAATATATATGTTCCTTAGTGCACAGTATTGAAGAATATCTAACAGAATATCTACAAGGGCTTTGTGATGGAAAGAGGCAGAGTGACAGGATCAGAAGCTTGCTTAGGGTTTCATCACTCATGTGAGCTGAAAATTAGGAGCTGTATTAAACCATCAATCAACATTTGAACGGAAACATGATTTTTCTTTCTGAAAGCTGTGAGAGCTTCAGAAACTTTTTCTTTTGTATTTCTCTTCACTGTTTTATTGCTTTGGGGTTCAGCTATAAGCAGAAACAGCTTGAGAAATACATGCAGAAATATATGTGTATGATGTATATGCATACCCAGATGTATGTCAATTAGCTATTCTATGTAAAAGGCCTCTGTGAGTAAAATGTCCCTTCTACTGGCTCAGAAATTGGACAGTCTAATGCTGTGACACTATGTAGCACTTCTTCAATACTTTTTGCCCTGAAACATTTTACCAATGTTATCAAAGACACAGCAGACCGCATCTCTTACTGTCCAAGCCAACAAACCGAAGAAATCTGAAGTTTCAATAGGTTCCCACCTACTGGCCCTTAAAAATTGGAGACTACTGATCTGCAGTATAACTACTGTGATGGCAATGAACAGAAAAGTGTTATTCTTCCATGTGTAGAATACAGTTCCATATCATAGCTCTCTTCTCTGAAGGTGCAAACCAGGGATTTTGCTTATTTCATCTTACATATATATATCTATACAGATTGACTTTTCCTAAAAAGTTGATCAGATATGTAACCTTCCTATTTTCCTTAATCTGCTGTGAAGCAGAGGTACTTTTGAAGTTCTGAATAATATTGTTGTACCTGTTCCTAATAATCTGTGTTTTTCCAGTACCCTTAGTCTCCATCTGCTCTGGAACAAGAAATGTAAATTGCAGCTAATATAAACCACAGTGTAACAATTATCACTGTGTCCTGCAAAATCATTTATGCTCTATCCATTTTCTATATGTAGGATGTATCTTGCTATTCCATATTTTGCCAGTAATTATTTCAATAGTATAATTTTGCTAGTTAATATTTTTTTTTTTAAAAAGGCTAACACTGCAGCGATTTCTCTAGATTTGTGAATTCCTATTAATTATAACAAAATAGCACTATGAAGTGCAAAAATATTTTTATAATTATATGAAAAGTTGTTAGAGAGGTACTTCATAACTGTTAGTTGTTTTTAATAATAAAATGAATTTGTTGACTTGAACTGAAAACATTTTAACATGAAAAGTAATTTAGTGGCAAAAAATTAACTTTGATTAAAAACTAATTTTATTAGGATTGCAAGGGGCAATGTTCTGATGGTGCCAGGAATATTTTTTTTTTTTTCAAAAAGGTGCAACATATCATTTAAATGACTTTTTGGAGAAAAAAAAGAGCTAATGACAGAATGGAAGATATGGTACTTACCAGTCAGACCTTCAGCAAGTATTCTGTAGGTTTTTTGAGTAAGCCATATTACAGATTAAGATTCTTTGCAGTAAATATTTTTTTAATTCTAAGTGGCACTAAATTGTCTGGTGCTGTCTATTTTCAATAAACCAAGACCAAATAACAATCTCTGTGTGTTAGGTCTTCTTCGACATGATGCTCCAAAGGGCCACGGCAGACCTGGATGAAGATAACGACATTTACATCTGATATCGTACCGATGGTAACCTATTCAACCTAAGGTGACTGAAGGCCCACACTAAGACCCTAAATCACCTTGTCCACGAGCTGCTTTTTGCTGACAATGCTGCCCTCATTGCTCACACAGAAGCAGCTCTGCAGCGCTTAACATCCTGCTTTGCAGAGGCTGCTGAGCTTTTTGGGCTGGAATTCAGCTTGAAGAAGACAGAAGTTCTTTACCAACCTGCACCTCAGGAAGTCTCCCCTCATCCCCACATCACCACAGGCAAATCAGAGCTTAAGTCAGTCCAGGAGTTCAACTATCTAGGAAGCATCATTTCCTCGGATGGTGAGATTGACAGAGAGATAGACGACAGGTTAGCAAAGGCATACAGAGCTTTTGGAAGACTCCATAAAAGAGTCTGGTGCAATAAACACCTGAAGAAAAGTACAAAGATTAGTGTCTACAGAGCCATTGTACTGTCTACTCTTTTATATGGGTCTGAATCATGGGTCATCTACCGCCACCACCTGCGACTCCTCGAACGCTTCCATCAGCGCTGCCTCCGTACAATCCTAAACATCCACTGGACTGACTACGTGACTAATGCTACTGTCCTTGAACAGGCAGGGGTCACCAGTATTGAGGCCATGTTGCTGAGGACGCAGCTGCGCTGGGCAGGGCACGTCTCCAGGATGGAGGATCACTACCTCCCTAAGATTGTGCTCTATGATGAACTCACCACCGACTGCCGCAACAGAGGAGCCCCAAAGAGGAGATACAAGGACTCTCTGAAATAATACCTTGGTCTTGACCATATTGACTTGGCCATCAGTGGTCCACTTCGGCTTCCAATCGGGAGACGTGGAGACACATCATCCATAACGCTGCTACCTCCTTTGAGAACACACGTAGAATTAGTCTTGAGGAGAAAAGACAACGCAGAAAGAACTGTACCTCACCAGTACCACCTAAGGAGACTTTCCGCTGTGCCTTTTGCAACGGGACTTGCCCATCCCGCATCGGCCTTTTTTAGCCATCAGCGCGCTTGCAGCAAGTGTGGGTAGAGCCCTTCCCATATCTTCGTTTGCGAAGCCTAGCCATGAGGTCATGGGAAAGCACAGAAAGAAAAGGAATGTCAAGCCACTAACAAATGATATTTAAAGACAAATAGATTCCTACTGACATCATAAAGTCTGTAGAATTGTTTTTATAAGGGTACATACCTATGTCCTATCAATTTTTCCCAAGAAATATATAAATATCAAGAGTTAGAACTTGTCTTGAGAAAATGACTAGCTATTTAAATTTGTTGTTACATTTTCATCCTAGCTGCTCACTCTAAATTAGCAAATCCAAGTGTGTATATACTAATTTACTGTGGTTAGTATTATTTTTGTTAGGTACTAGTTATTGGCTTCTAAGGGAAAGTTTGTTAAAAAATCAGTAACAAAATGTGTATATAGTGGGGGAAAGCAGAGAAAATGTTGTCCGGAAAAGTGTATTTATCTAGTTAATGAAATTTTGATTTGACTCTAAATAGAAAATTATTTCACTGTCACAGGGCTTAATACAGACCTATTTTTGATAATTAATTAAAGAGTTATAATGTTGGTCAAAATGCCTGATTCGTTATCAGGCCAAAAAATCCATTTCATCAGCTATTGTTCTATTTGTACTTTTGAAAAAAATTTCTGTTTTCAAACAAATATGAATATGAGTATGTATAAATAGTACAGGTATTGATGAACTCATATTTTATAGTGAAGCAAATATAAGGTGGATATACCTGTACATGGAAGCATAGTGTCAGGAAACGAAAGACTGTTATTCTAGGTCTAGAATTAAGTTTCAGTGATTTTCCAAGCCAAACTTCTGTGTATCCATGCCTCGGTTACCACTTCTGTAATATAGCTTCTATTTTTCAGCTATATTATTGTGAAATTGAGTCAGATCTACTTTCTTATTGAATGATATTGCGTAAATTGTGAATCTAGTCTTGTATAAAACCATTGAAGGGTCTTTCAAAACAAGCCACAATAATTTTCAACTGTATGTAATTGTAAGGCCATATGTTTGCTTCAATTTTTCAAATGCTAGATTTATTTTAACTTTTTTACTATGAATGCAAATATTGAGCATAGAACACTCCTCCACCTATAGACACCTAGCAGTTAAATTTCATAAAAATGGTTACTGAAAGACAGAAGAAAAATGGCATGGGTGTACAGTCTTTAATATTCTTGTAATAAGGCAGGCACAGACCTAATCTTATTGCTGATTACATTTTGAAGGGTTTTGTCCGAGAACACTAAAAACGAAAACTTGCTGGGAACTTCTTAATGAGACATTTCCTTAATCAGAATATCTGTGAGTTTGGAACACTAAAAGCCTTCCATTTAGAGGCCTTCTTAGGTGAAGAAGAGAAATTATGTTGACAAGAAACACTAATTACAGTGCAGCCAAGTGGCCAAGGCACTCTCTTGGGATGTTCACTCCCTACTTTGCTTCTGTTGCAACACATTTCATTGGAGAACATTAATCATATCTCTGTGGGCTACTCTAATCTCACTCAAACACATCCATTGGTGATTTTTTATAAATGGTAGTAACCCAGACAAAACCTGCCTATTTAAGCAGATGGTTTACATTGGAAGTGGGGACATGAAGTAATTCAAGATTTCAAATGAAGATTCCAGTCACTGGGGTGCTGATTTTATCTGGGAGGCTCTCTCTTTTTTGCATGTCTCTTGGATCGCACATGGAAAACTAGTGAAAATTTAAAAATACAAAATCGAATACTAAATTCCTCATCATCCCTTATAGGAACTTGCTTTTCCATAGAAATTCTGAGACCATTAAAGCACAAAGGAAACTAACACGATCAGCAGGAAACATTCAACTCCTTGAAATGTGTTCGTGTTGCAACTGCATAGGTTTCCAGCTGGAATGTCCCTGATAATAATTAATTTCCCCTACAGCACTGTTTTCATTCCCTTGCTGGGAAGAGCACTACAAAGCCTGGCTCTGCTGTAGCGTCTGGCAACAAAGACAAGACACTCCCCCATTTCGCTGCCTCTTTCTCCAAACTAAACTCGGGTGGAAATTTCACTCCCTGTGTATTGCTTTGATTAATGAGATGTTATCAGGTCCAGGGCTAAAGACACTGCAGTGTTCATAAAATGTTCCATTTACTGGAACTCCTTTCTCCTGACTATTAATACGAGTGTAATGGGCTGCCATTCCCAATTGTTTTGTCACATCTTTGCTACACAACCAGAGCCTACACTGGAACTGAGACTCACTTTAATTATTGAATTAACACAATTTCATGGTTGATATGCTTCTTTCTCACCTCTGGGGCTTATATTTACCGGTCTGCTGTTATCTTTTTCCCTATTGGTACACGGATAAACTAATGTATTTGCTTGTTGCTCATGCATTACTATCCATAATAATTCCAAATTAAATTTTACCTAAAGAAACAGTCTTACATCAACACGTTTCACTAAAGCTCCTTATACATTTAAAAATAAGCAAGATATCCTCCTCTTCACAGTTACATTTCCATTGCAGGGAATTCGTACCCAAACTATCATATATTTCAGTTTGATGTTAATTTCTTGAAATCTGTGGCCCAGATTACTGAGGCATAGTAACTGTGCAGGTCTGTCCCTGAACATCACTGTATCATAGATTGTTCAAAAAAAGTAGCAGCCAACATTTAGATTCCAGAGTATTAAAGTGTTCAGAATGTTTAGATAACCGGAATATTTAAGCCTTTATCAGACACAGATTCTTTATCATTACACCCCCATTCAGATATATCTGTGCAGACTTAAAAGAAGTACATTTTCATCTGTAGTAGCAGAGTTGCCCTTCATCTGCAGGAAAAGAATTTGAGTGGGTTGGGTTTTTTTTGAAATGATGCCCACTGTTTTCTAAGCACTCACAGTGGGGCAGAGCAGAGATAAATTTTTGCTGCCTATGTGACAGCTCATGACAACTATCTCTTCCTTGTACCCTGCCACCTTTAAGCCATCTGAAGTAATCCCCTATCATGGTGATGAGCTTAGCTAAAAAGGAAATGCATTGCAGAAAAGATAAAGGCATACATATGGAAAATTGAAAGTGTGTAGTTATAAAAGAATATAAATTAGCCACAAAAAAAGAAAGCGTTGAATCAAAAATTTCTTCTACAACAGTATTTTTTACTTTGTTCTATTTTATTTTTCCCTATTGCATTATAACTCTTGTTCTCTCATTTCATTTTCATCATTTTTTCTCCCCAAGGAAAGGAGGAATGATGACTACTGCTTTGTCAGCTCACCTGGAAGAACGTGTAAATAGCATAGCAATTAACCTATGGAGAAATGAAAAATTATTCAATAACATAATGATATGGGGGAAGTGGGATATGGTTCTTTCAGACACTGGCCCAGTTAATATGTAATAATTTTTAAAAAAGACCATTGTCATCAACGAGCCCTTTAGCTATTTGTGTCTTGCATGAATCTGTCCCCAGCAGACCATTTAGCGCAGTTGGTCTAGTGAAGAGGTGGCCTCCCTCTACCCTCTCTTCCATTTTACAAATCAATATTTTGTTTTTCCACCTAAAACTGTTCAGTATGGTATGATCTCATTTTGTTGGTAATTTCAGTGAAACCACAAATGTCTTTTTTAGTAAGAAAACTATTTAGTCTGTGAATAATTTCATGTTCATCTGACACCTGAAGGAAATAAAACGAAAGAGAGATTTATTATGTCAGTCTCTTACTGAAAATTAATTCCCCCACAATCCTTTATTCTCAAATTCAGGCAGATTGTGTTGTGTCTTTGAGAACTTTATGCTCATTTACTTACTACCGGAGTTATTGTGCAGATGGAAATGTTCAGGCCCTCCACTACAGCATTTACTCAGGGGAATATTTAATTTTTCACAGAACTTATCCTTTGTAGTTAGTTATATGTCATTGAACTTCCTCCAGGAAGAGGGATTGCACACTTGAGTAACAGTTGCCAAGTTTGGTTCTGTATTTGTCTTGTGCTTGTTGAACTTAATACAAAGGAGACACACTACACTGTGTCAGTACAACTGAACTTTGGGTAGCTTTGTTGAACCAGGAAATCCACATTTTGTATATTCTTTCTTTCACCTATTGAAAGTACATTAATAAACGGATATTATACAATAAGAGGTGCTTTCAGAGCTGACAAAGACCTTGGGAAAATTAATGTTTTGCTATTATTAACTAATCAAGAAACTGTACTCCCTGATCATTTTTCTATGCAATGAGCTATAATTCTTTTGTTGTTGGGTAGCATTTAGCTTCTATGGAACATTAATTGATCATGAATTAAAAGGGATTTCAATGGAAGATCAGACAGAACCTGCATGCATAATATTTTGGGATTTTTAATTGCAATTATTTATTAAACTTACCAGAGCTTTTTTATATCAGACCAAAAAAAGTCATGTTCTAGAAACAGAATAACAACAACAGCGTCTATACAGAAAATGATAAAAGGCTACAATGTTATACAGTGCTTGTATATCCAACCGATAGCCTGCATTTCCCACACATGGATTTTTCTGGTGAATATCAAAAGAAAATCCATGCAACTAAGAAATTGAACTAAAAAAAAAAATCAAATCCATCTACAAAAAGGTTGCACTAAGGATGAGAAAAAAGAAAACAGTTTTGGGACAAAACTATCACATCTATTGCCTTTGTTTTAACTAAGACAATAGTTTCTCCCTTGTCCCTGAGCAATTTAATCAAACTGTCTCAAATAGACCAAGCTTTTCCTCAACTGCCGTGGATTGCATTTTGTCCTTTTTTAGCCAAGTCTGGTAAAACATCCTATCCAATCATCTTTTTAAAGTCCTGTGTGTTCAATAGGAAGTTGAAAAGTCTGCCTAGTGGGCTGCATGAGGAAGAGCCAGCAGCCTAAGGGAATGGCTCTGCCTGGTGTGCCTGCAATACTCTGTCCAGTTCTGGGACAGAACAAATGTCAACAAACTGGTCAGAGTCTGGTGAAGGGACACTTATGGATGGTGGTGTTAGAGCTCACAACAAGAGAGGCTGAAGGAACGGGGTTTGCTCAGCCTGGAGTACCAAAACAAAAGGCGAGGTCATATTGCAGTCTTTCATTTCCTAAATGAAGATTATGGGGAAGAAGAAACCAGACTCTTTCCAGAAGTCCACAGAGAAAGGACAAGATTTGAGACTCACAAACTGTAGCAAGAAAAAATCTGATTACACATAATTGCCACTAAGACACCACTTTCTGGAGAATCATAGAAGAATCTCCAAAGAAAGGAATGCATCATCCTTCTCAACTGAGCCTTTGCAACTCTTCATTTTTGTCCAACAAGAAAATAATTATTAGCCTCACATTCCTCTATAGCAAACCTGGGCACAGGTTACTGCTATTGTCTCCTCACTTTCTGTGGAGATTTAAGTAAAGTCCCTTCTCTCTTTTAACATAAACACAATCTTAAATTTCTCATCTTAAGGTGACTTCATACTTATATGTTAATTATATATTGCTCATCTACAAACTAATAATCTCAAACTTACAGATCCTGTTACTTTTAGCTTTCCGTAGTATCTAAAGATGACGTAGTAAAACTTCAGAGGAAAGGAACAGGACAGAGTGCTTTGACCAAGCAAACCTTCTACTCTCATCCCCACCACACACAGACTCAAATATACGATATTTGTCAGATTCCGGTTGCATGTTTTCACATCTCAGAATACATGACAAGAAATTAGAGGGCAGGGGAAGTGAGAGAAATCTGACATGGATGACGTCTTCCATGTTTTCACCACCATGAACGTATGAGAGCAACTTCCTGTTCACTTGTTCAGGTAACCTTGCTTTTCATGATAATTTGCAGGGGTATTTTTCCTTATTTCTGCAAAAAATCTAACTGAAATAAGTTGTCAGTACATTATATGTTCATAAACTATTCAGATGTTAAGATGAAATTGCAGTTATGTAAAATTAAACCCTTTAAAAGAGATTGTATAATAATGACCATAAATAGGTAGGTGGGGTGGAGATTTATATTGCTAGACAAAACATATTTCTATTTTCATCAACATTTTCTCACCCATAAAAAATAGCAATCAACAACTTCTTGCTGTATTCATTGGATTTTCCTTTCTTTTAGATTTTTCTTTTAAGATACCTTCTGTCTTTTTGTTAGGTTTTTGTTTTGTTTTGTTTTGTTTCTAGACTAGAATCTTTAGCTTCTGGCTGGTGAGTAGTTTAGCTTATTTTTTCTGTCTAAGTAATTTTAAAGATATTCTACTTTAAAAAAAAAGAACGTGTTTGTATAATTACAGTCTAAAAAAACAAATATTGGAAAGTTGGAAAGTTAAAGAAGATCTATGAACTGACTCAGTTTGGTTACTTGTGAAATACCAGCACATCTGAATCCGAATGAATGATTCCCATAGCTCAGACCTCTTGCTCTCTAGTCTAACTAGATAAGCATCTTTGGACCTTAAATCTTCCAGACACATGCAATCTTGTATTCAAGCATGCAGACAAAACTTTAGTTCAAATATCCTGTTGACTAAGCTTAGTCAAGATCCGGAAACTGTTTCTCTGCTTAAATCCCCTGATTCATTTGTCATGCTCTGAGCCTGACCACAGGAGCAGGTTATTCACAGGATAAATTTCATGCTCCTTTTAACTTTTCCAAGACAGCACAACACACAGGTCCAACCTGCAGGTGGTCTGGCTTCAGCTCCTTTTCAATGTAAAAAAATTTTGACCTGGAATTCCCTCTCTTCAAAAAAAAAGTGGTTCTCTTCCTTTGAACTGAGGTTGTGTCCATCTACGGAAGATGTATGAAGTCTAATTCAAGCCTAGTTGTAAGGACCCTTCAACACAAAAATTAAGAACCTAATGGCATTTTCTCCTTTGTGGACTGCTTCTATACATCGTCCAGATGCACCTTCATTTTAGCTGCTCACGTGAACCAGTAGCTCTGGATTCTCTTCTGAAGTTATAAGGAAGACTGAAAACCTGACACAAATTTCAGACTTCCCATCTAGTGACCTGGGAACGTAAAACATACTCCAGCCCATCCTTTTTAAAGACCTCAGCTCTGTAGCTGGTTCTAGCTTCTACCCTTGAACCTGGAGGCCAGGTGAGAGGATGTAATGCGGGATTGGATTTCTCTGAACATCCTCCTCCTTTGCCTTTACAACACTTGAAATTGCACTTCAATGCCCTTCATGCACACATTCCCTATATTTTGGGGTGTAACCTCATGCTGATAGCAGTAGCCAAAGATCAGTACCTTTTCAAGGTTTTCTGCAGTTCATATATTCTGCTAATATTAGGTTAGGTTTCTCTGAAAAAAAAAAGAGTACCTGTACATTGAGATAAATATTGTTGAAGATGTCGATGTCTGGACAGGATTGTTATTCCTCATTACCCCACATCTCAGCTTGGTAGTGCAATGAGTTCACATGACTTTGCAGTCCTAAGCAAGGAAACAATCTGTAATAGCACAAATTCAGTGCTGTGAATGAGGCTTTAGGTAAGATTGAACTTGTAAAGCAGACAAGAACTGAAGAGAAAGGTTGCTATTTCAGCAGAAGTAATTGGAAAAGGAGAAGTAAATATGTGAAATGATAACAAAAACCCCTTCTAAATACCAGGAAATTTTTAAAGTTTTTTTCTTTATCTTCATTTTAATCACTTTAAGTAGCAGTAAACCAGAACTTATTCTAACAACATTTCAAGTCATTGGCTGTGAAGACTTTCCATTAAATAGGAAGAAGAAGTAATATAAAGGTGTGTTGTTGGACAAAGGAAAAGTAAATCCTTGTACGATGGTCTGTCACCTGGCCAAATTCTCAGCTTTGTGTGCAGTTCATTAGCTTTAGAGCATACAATGATACTACTACATCTGGTCTATCTGCCGTGGAGGGTATGAGAAATCAGGCTACAAAGATAAGGGAGAAAAGTGAGGCAGTTGGCTAGCCAGAGGTATGTTGCTTTTTGCAACACTTGGCAGAGCGTATATGGGATGTTCACCAGAAAGACTGGCTGATACTATCCCTATTTCCCACTCCTGACTGTAAAAGAGGGGTCGAGCTCCTCCAGAGATGGAACTGTAACTTTCCATCTGGAAAAAAAATCCCTCTGATGAGAATGGGAGGATTTCCACTGCTCTGAATGGGTCTTGATCTAAGACTTAATGATTGCAGGAGTCACTACATGCTGTGCTGGTGAATTTGCCAACACTCGTATTACATCTTGTTTGATCTCTACTCAAATTCCCTTATACACTCTCTGAAGAAGTTACCCTCAAACCTGGTCCAAGCTTAGCAGCTGCAGTGGCTGACTCCCAATGTTGTGATCCAGTAGGCTACAGCTGTCTGCACATGACTGCAGCCAGACTACAGTAGCCTGTAAAGGCATTAGCCACAGTGGGAAATGTTTCTTCTGCTTCTCTTTCCTGCCAGAAGAGTTGGATGTGGCAACAAGCTGGGATGTGAATGCTGCTTACAGATCCTTCCTTCTGCCCTCTTTCCTCCTCCTATCCATATTCTGCAGAAAAGATACCCCTTCTCTCCCAAGAACATCTATAGGCATTGACACAGACAGTCACTGTGAAATGTGACAGCAATATGATGTTGCCTGGCTGGGCATGGGCAGAGCATACCTCCTCCCCCTTTATGTGTTCTCAGGGCCAACAGTTCAATCTCTTTGAGGAAATCCTGAGCAAGAGGAGGTAATCACAAAGGAAGACTTGGGATGGATGGAGGAATCTTGATATAAGCACCTTCATAAACTGTATGCTGACCTGCATTAGTATACACATTTTTAATAAATATTCTTAACGTATATTTTTTTTTCCAACATTCCTTCAGCCATGCTCAAAATGATGAGCTTCAGAGTTTTCCAAGACTTTGACACCTATGAGAAGAGTTGGTACTTGATCAAAATTTATTTTAAAGCTAATTATGACTTTTAAATCTTTGTGCAGACATGACATTTTGGGAAAGGCTTGATCAGAAAGCTTATCACACCTGCAGTTGCACATACCTTTATGATCATTAAGTGCAATCAGAATATTTCAAACTAGAATAGAACAGGGTTCACATAACACTGAACAGTCACTGTTTAAGTCATTATTAGGAAGCTACCTAACCCATCACAATTCTGTCAATTCCACCTTGACATCCTTCATTACTGCTGTAGACTGCCTGTAGCTTACATGATTTTGATTATAGTGAAACTATGAACACCATATGAATTATTGACAAGCAGGGAGTAAGAGATTATTGCTGCCAGAAATTAATCTCAGGCACTGAAGGAAAATAAAACACAATTTTCACCTTTAAGCAGCACTTCTTCCTTTTGCCTTCATGTACTTTCTATATTGTTATCATTCATTGCGTAAATACAAGTATAAGAAATGTTACATAAAATATAGCACACTTACTAAACCTTAAGCCACGTTGATACATTGCTTTGACACATCCTTAAAGCACTGCAGCATGGACTGAAGGATACTTCTCCAACAACTCTCATTATTCAAGGATCATTGACATTGATAGACCCTAATGGCTGCCTCAAAGCCATTACAGTGTGCTGTATAAATGTGAGCCCTCAATCCATGGATCATTGGCATGATAGAATGCAAAGTTCTCTCAAAACCCTTGCAGTCTATCAAGTGAATACACGCTATTAGAGATCTTTAATTTGTCGATTATTGCCACAATTGATCATTACACTTCCTTTGGGGCTGCTATGGTCTATCCTGTTAATGTATATTCAGTGAGCACTAATAGGTAGATTATTGATACAAGCATTTCATCTGTTTTGTCAAAAGTACTTGCACAGTTGAGGGATCTCTCTTATAGGCTTTTCTAGACTCTAATACTTTAGTTCAATGACTTGCATTTTCATTTCTTTCTTTCACTGTAGTATCAATTGCTTATGCAAACAAACAAGTTCATGTGTTCAAATGGTGTCTTACATTCATCCTAGTAAAATGGGATTTCAGCTTTCACTTCTATTGTTTGTGAGATCAGGCACAAAATGGCACAGGCAAAAATATGTGTTCTGGAAAAGAAGTGTGGCCCTGAGATTCACGTAATCTCTGTGAATGCACATACTATTATATTTGAAGTGGCAAAGATGGTAAAAATGTTCATGAAAAAAATCATATTACATTTCTTTTTTTGCATATAAGAAATGAGTATTTTTAAATGGACTTTCTCACACAATTCCTTTATTAGAATTTCTAAAGTTGCCAACCTAGACCCTATGGATTTGTAGTCTTGAGATTAACCTTTTAATGTTTAACTATTAAAAAAGTTCTTATTGTAGGCCTGTGACATTCATCTATTTCTGGTCTGTAAGTAATAAAATGGCTAAATCTCACCTCGTAAAACCCCATAGCCGACATTCTTGGCTATTCCTGGTGGTACTCTAGTGATACGTGGTTGGGGTGGGAAACTGATGGACTGAAGACTGGCTCAGAGCACCACATCTCCCATGCTGCTAGGTAGCAAAAGGACAGAATCCAAGGCTCTTAAGTTGCTTGGATTCTCAGTTGGGACACAGCTGCAGTGAGCTGGCTGCTTACCTCCTCATGAAAACTTGCTTTTCAGTTTCAGCAAATCAACATTTCTCAATAAAAGAAAAAGTCTTTGCTAGAAAATTCCCAATCATCATTTTTTTGCTCTCACTCATTTCCCTCCAACCATGATTTGGATAGACCTTTGGACGGGTCCAATTCATGTCAATAAGATACATGTCTATGTAGTGGCTTGACCCTGACTGGCGGCCAGGTGCCCACACATGCCCCTCTTCTCTGCTAGACAGGAGGAGAAAATACATCGAAGGGCTCATGGTTTGAGATAAGGACAGGGAGATCACCCACATCTACCATCCCAGGCAAAACAGACTTGATTTTGGGGAAATTAGTTAAATTTATTAAAGAACAAATCAGAGAAGAGTAGTGAGTCCCAATGTGTTGCCTGAATTACTTGAGAGGCGTCCCTGCCCATGACAGGGAGGTTGGAGTAAATGATCTCTAAAGTCCCTTCCAGTCTAGGCCATTCTATGATTCAATGAGAGATAAAAACAGATCTTAAAAAAAAAAAAAAAAAAAAGACACCTTCTCCCCATCCCTCCCTTCCTCCCGGGCAAAATATCAATCCCAGTTTATGTTTATCCACCTCCTCTCCCCGAGCGGTGCAGGGGGACAGGGAATGGGGGCTGTGGCTAGTTCATCCGATGTCGTTTCCACTGCTGCTTCTTTCTCTGGGGGAGGGCTCCTCACTCTTCCCCTGGGCCACTGTGGGGTCCCTCTCGCAGGAGACAATTTTCACACAGCTTTCTCCACATGAATCCTCTCACAAGGGGCAATTCGTCACAAACTGTCCCAACATGAGTCCTCTCACGAGGGGCAATCTACCCCAACCTGAGTCTGAGGTGCAGTCCTTCGGAGGAAACTTCTCCAGCATGAGTCCCCCATGGTGTCACAAAAGTCTCACCAGCCATCTTGGTCCAGCATGGGCTACAGGCTACAGGTTCTGGCAGCAACCTGCTCCAGCATAGGCTTCCCACGGGTCACAGCCCCCTTCAGGCATCCACCTGCTCTGACGTGGAGTCCTCCATGGGCTACAGATGGAATCTACATTCTGTCACACTCATGGGCTTCAGGGGGAAAGCCTGCTTCATCGTGGTCTTCACCATAGCCCAGGGGACTCTCTGCTCCAGCACCCTCCTTCTTCAGTGACCTTGGTGTCTTCACATATTCTCACTCCTCCACAACTCCAGTTGTGTGACACAGTTCTTTTTTTCCCTATTTCTTAAAAATATTTTCACAGAGGCGTTCCTCTCCTCTCATTTTACTGATAGGCTCAGCCTTGGCCAGCAGCAGGTCTGTCTTTGGAGCTGGCTGGCATTAGCTCTATCAGACTTAGGGGAAGCTTCTAGCAGCTTCTTGCATAAGCCACCTCTACAGCCCCTCCGCCACCAAAATCTGATCAGGTAAACACAATACAGTCTAGTATTGATGCAGTGGTTGCAGAATCTCAGTTTTCATTAAAAGATTTTCTTTTTTGGCCTTAGTGGTTGCTAAGAAAAACTTGGAATGTGAACTGAACACAGCAGCTTTACTTACAGCTTCTTGAAGTCACAGGAGGAGCAGCAGATGGTGAAGCAGCAGCGATTGCTAGAGTACAAAGCCATCAAGAAAGCCACTTGCTGCCACACCTGCAGAAACAGGCATGGTTCTCATTTTTCCGAGGGTGAGTGAGGTGTGAAAAGCTGGTTGAAAGGAGGGATCTGACTGAGAAATGGAAATGGCAAGTGAGCAGAGATGGCTGTGGTAAGAATGGCAGGCAATAGGATCAGGAGGAAGGTTTACTCACCCTTCCCTGTCTCACCACCCATCTCTGAGACATTTCCTGCTATCAGCCAGGGTATGTGGTTTCCTATCTGAGAGGGTCTTATCTAGTCTAAAACTGCTGATCTTGTTTTTTTAAGAGATAACTTCCATTGTAGCTAAGACTTCTGATTTCTTAAAGCCTTCATCCTTTCACAGTGAAGGATTGCCATATAAACTCTGTTGCAGCATAGTGTAAGATATGTGAATTCCCTTATCCCTTTTTTAAACCTTCTATGAACAAAAAGATAGCAAAATCAATTTAAAACAAATAGATCTAATAAATAAAGAGGAGGGGGAAAACGTCTCAGCCCAGAGCATATGTGGTTTTTCCGCTAAGAGCATGTATTTTCAGAAAATGTGACAGCCTCTCAGTGGGACAGCAGCAGGTAGTTTAGGCTCCAGATCTGACTTATGTTAAAATGATCACAATGTGATGAAGATAACCTCAGTAAGTTATTTTATTTGCCTTCCCTCTGTGCTTTTAGAAGAGAAAATCTTAAATTTCCATTGATTTTAGGGAAAATAAACAAATTATTTTAACTAATGTGCTACAATTTGCCTCGCAGCAGTGCTCAGCATAACTCCACAAAATTACTTTCCAGGATGCAGTTCCTCATTAGAATTGCTCTGACGGCAAATCTGTAGTGAGAGGTTCCCACCACAGCCTTTTGCCTCACTGCAGGTTCCGGCCCTCTCAGACATACTCGTTGAACTGTTTGTGTATCTGTGCTCTAAAGAAGACTGGTGAAATGACCTTCAATGTGCACAGTAGTTGTTTTTTAAACCCTGCTGTTTTCACTGATCCCATTTATAGAACAGGCCATGTCGTGTTGTTTGGGAAGGTAATGCGTGGTGGGAGGTGAGCTTGCCTGTGCAAGGGTGGGACAAGGACCTTTAAAAGGGTTTTCATAGAATCATAGTATCATAGAATCATAGAATGGTTTGGGTTGGAAGAGACCTTAAAGAACATCTAGTTACAGCTCCCCTGCCATGGGCAGGGGCACCTTCCACTAGATCAGGTTGCCCATATCTCCATCCAACTGAGCCTTGAACACTTCCAGAGAAGGGGCATCCACAACTTCTGTGTGCAACCTGCTCCAGTGTTCATCACTCTTAGAGTGAAGAATTTCTTCCTAATATCTTATCTAAATCTACTCTCTTTCAGTTTAAAACCATTGCCCCTTCTCCTGTCACTGCATGTCCTTGTAAAAAGTCTATCCCCGGCTTTCTTGTAGTACCTCTTGTAGGTACTGGAACACCAGAAGATGTCTCCAGAGCCTTCTTTTCACCAGACTGTACAACCCCAACTTTCTCAGTCTTTCTTCAGAGGAGAGGTGTTCCAACCCCCTGATCATCTTCAAGGCCCTCCTCTGGACCCATTTGAGCAGGTCAATTTTTTTCTTATACTGAGGACCGCAGAGCTGGACACAGCACTGCAGGTGGGGTATCACCAGAGCAGAGCAGATGGGGAGAATCACCTCTCTTAATCTGCTGGTCACACTTCTTTTGAGACAGCCCAGGATGCAACTGACTTTTTGGGCTGCAGGCATTGCTGGCTCATGTCCAGCTTTTCATTCACCAACACCCTCAAACCCCTCTCCTCAGGGCTGCTCTCAATCCTTTCATCACCCAGCCTGTATCGATACTGGGTGTTGCCCCAGCACAGGTGCAGGACCTTGTTGTTCACATGGACCCACTTCTCGAACTTGTCAAGTCCCTCTGGATGACATCCTTTCCCTTCAGCTTGTCAACCACATCACACAGCTTTGGTGAAACAAGTAAACTTGCTGAGGGTGTGCTCAATCCCGTCAGCCATGTCACCAACAAAGATGTTAAACAGTGTCTGTCCTGTTAGCATCCCCTGAGGAATGCCACTCGTTGCTGGTCTTGCCTGGTTTTGTTGAAAGACAACTCATAATGTTGGATATTTTATGGAGGTTATACTCATATTAGTGGTATTTGAAAGAAACATTTCAGCTTTATTGTTGTGTATATTCCTGCAGATATATTTGGTGGTGTATGTGTCTGAACAATAAGGATGATCAAAAATGCTCTATTGGCTTTTTCAGAAAAAGAAAATATAAAAAGACTACATTTGCTTTCCTTCTTCCAGTGGCCTTTAGGAGATTTCTGTGAATGAAAAATGTAATAAAATTCAATATTTAAAAACACCCTGGAATTTCCCTTTAAATTATAGCAGTGCTGCTGGCTGTTGCTACATTAACTGCTCTCATGAATTTGCTTAATGATATCTTGTTAGTGATGGAAGATAATGAGATGATAAGGGCAAAATTCATTGACCTTTCAAAGCTTTTGATTCACTAAATGACACTGTTAGATAAGCTAATTAAATTTTGCTTTTTCTGCTGGAATGGTGGCTTGGTTCTGATCTTATTTGATTAAGAGGAAAAAATCAGTGACTGGTTTAGGCTATCATTCTGATTTATTATTATTATTATTGAAAGGTGCCTTAGGGCTCAAGAACTGATTTACTTCTTTTTATTTAGTCCTAAATCATCTCTGAGATATTTGTGATAAGACCTAAATTCACTTACATGATATCTGACAACACTATTTTGCACAACAGTTCCATAGTATCTCTGCCTTAATATGCTTGCTTCCAAAATCACTGTAATAAAAGCATTTGGAAAGATAAACTTGAGATAATGATAAAAGACTAACTTCATCTCAGTTTCCCAGGAGACTTGTCAAGTGGAGAGAGATATTCAGCTAACAGTAAGGCTGTAATATATTACCAGAGAATAACATGATTAGTCAGAATATTTTGCTCATGGCATGCATATACAAATGCTTCAAGATAAGAGTGTGCAGGCCCCCAGTTCTGCAAAATTCTTCATCATGCATTTACTTCTAGGCATGTGAGCAGTTTAAATTTTATGTCCTTTAGCCTATCGTTGGGAATCCAATTTGATCAGATGAGACTTCTCATGCTCTTTAACTCAGCGTATGTTTCTGGACCAGACTCATAGTTCACAAGAAGAAAAGTGAATGATACGTGCTACGGAGGAAAATGGTGAAAAGCGTGAAGCCTGGTACCAGGTGCATGTATAATATAAAAGCTTTCTGATTTCATGATGGCTTACTATTGCTAACTACTTTATGGTAAATATTAATTAATCAACTTACATATCACCATTTTTAACGAGGTTATTTTAAGTACCGTATCTCAAACTCTGTCAAATATTTAAAAAAACTAAGTATGTTACATTCATTCACCTAGCTTCTAATCTCACTGAAAACTGACACCAAGACACACAGTCTATTTTTCTTTAAATTACGATGATAAGCTATTATTAATACATTTTGCCTTAATTAATATCAGTTAAGTTTAAATAAATGATTTCTTTGTACTACTTGAATTGGGATGCTGCCAGAATGACTGAGCTCTAGTTGGTGAGGCAGTCCTGAAGACATTGGTGCTACATTAGTATTCTTCCACCTTAGAATTTCCTGGGCTTGTTATTAAAATGAAGCCTCATAAACCAGCAGGGTTTCTGGAAGCCCCCACAAAACCCAGTTTAGGTGAGAAGTTTCAGTACCTCCAGACTTTTTGTTGCAACATTAAGACCCAGAGCCTAGAGGGCTGGTTTAGCTCTGTGGGTTGAGCGTGGTGCTTGAAACACTAAAGGTCGCGGGTTCAATTCCCGTTCAGTTCTCACGTGTTGCCTGACCTAGTCGAGAGGTGGCATCCCTGCCCACAACAGGGAGGTTGGATTAAAATGATCTCTGAGGTCCCTTCCAGCCCAGGCCATTCTATGATTTGAACTCTGTAGCTCCAGTCAGCCCACAGGCACTGAAATTCTGTTTGTCTGACCTGGAGGCAGACTTTCCAGGAGTCTACCTTGTCAACCCCACCCAGAGCTGGGGACAGTATGATGTTAGCTAAGGTACTGGGCAGTCTATAAGGACCAGTACAGGACCATACTTTTCAGATGAGATCTCTGCAAATAAAGTTTGCCAGCAAAGTTGCAAAAGAACAGAAAGCTACCAAAATCCATAGAAACCACAGAAATCTTTGAGGGGGATATAAACAGCGAGAGGTTCCTGGGTACACATAAGACACGGCAGCATTTTGCAGTAAATCAGCAGACATCTGCAGCAAAGGTAGGAAAGACTGATTTATATGCAAGATCAGAGGAGACAAGCTGATGCGGAAAGACTGTGTGTTGTGGAAGAAGGCTAAGTGGAGGCTTGTGATTCTTTCCAGAAAGCAGGACTCCCCAGACCCACGGGGCTTCAGATTGACTAGAGAAAAGAAACAGAGAAGTGCAAGCAGAATATATTATTTTGATCTCGCTTATGTACTTTGTATTCTTGTAAACAAAGAGAGCATTGTACTAGGAAGCTTCAAGTAAAATGTACCCTAATATGTGCAGATCTGTTTGATTATATTGTTCATGTATATATATCATATATATATCATGTATATATTATGAATATATTCATGTATATATCATGTATATATCATGTATATATATATAATGTGTATATATATATCATCTATATATGTATAATGTACATATGTAAACTCAAAGCTGTCTACTGTTTATGGTAACCTGGGAAAAGTGCCTTATAATTGCCAGAAAATGACACTTATTTATCCTATTTGCCAAATTCTAAAATAACTAGAAGACATATTTCCATACTGAAAAAAAGAATATTATCAAAGGGTAAGAAAGACTATGCCTGCTAGAAAGTAGGGTTGCAAAAGTCAGAACATGCTCAGAGTTGAAATAATTGGTGCTGAGGACCTGATGTTCTTGTGATATGTATTTAAGAAGCTATGTTTCTTTGAACCAGCTCTAGTACGCCCACAGGTTGACCAGGTGGAGGCTATTAAGTGAGTTCCTGGAGTATCACTTCTAGCTTATTTTATTTTGCTACAAATATAGTTTGTGTACCCTAATATTGTCCCACAGTGTATTGTCCCCTAGTGAAGCAAAAGAAATGAGGATGACTGAAAATTTTCTTCAAAAGTGTGATTCACATTAAAAGAACAGCATACTCAACACACCTAGAATCCCTGAAGTGGGGAATGTTGAAGTGCATTTCAAGTTCAGGGGCTTGAAATACATGCTGAATTTAGCAGTGGATCCCTCTCAGCAGTGATGGTTACCAAAAGGAGAAACTCAGCCAGATCCTTTAACAAACTTGTCTAAAATTGAACCTTCTATTTTAACATTTAACCTGTGAAACAATGTCAGTGATTTTGAATAATCTGGATTCTGCCTCTACAAGCTGCACTGATGTGTGTGGATTGCTACAGATGGTACTTTTCAAATCAAGCAAGGGATATTTTAAGAACTTAATGGTCTAGAGGATTTTCTCTTTTGCTTTTGAAAACATAAATATGTAAGTACAGTCCATCTAGAACTTCTTTTAGAACTTACAGAGGAATAAATCATGTTTTACAATCAGAGTTTAAATAAGTAATGAGGCTGTGATTTCTTGGCATCTGTGATAGATTATAGAGTGCAGAACACTGTTACAAAGCTGCTTTGACAGGTGAAGAAGATTTTTTTTTGGAAGTCAATTCTGAGCAAAATTTGACAATTATTCCTGTGAATTTAGTTAGTCTATGCTTCCGATTTTCTGGTTCCTTATTGTAGGAAAACAGAGTTATGTCTATGTTATTGAGTTAGGATCTGTATTATTGAGTTAGGACCAGCTAACATTTGCAGGCCTTGGAATTTTAATATCTACATAGTTAAGTTTTTTGAATAACCCTTGGCATTGTTGTGGCTCATGCCAGTCAATATTCTCCAAAACAAATCTCCAACAAAGTTTTGGAGTTGTCATAGGACGGAGGCCTAATGTGCCATTACGCTCATTCCCAGTGTGGGCACCCTGTTTGGGAGAGTAAGGAGTTTAATAGTATGGCTGCAGCTGTTCTGCTCCACTTGACCTCACCATGAGACTGCGGTCCTGGGTATATTCAATTTACTAGTTTAGGTGTAGCCATGTGGACAGAGGTTTGGAGAACGCTGCATCTTAAATCTAGTGTGTTTTCTACATAACACACAGGACCCTGAAGCAGATTCTGTGTATCACTCTTTTAAGATGCCATTGTGTTTATTATAGTGTAGCATAGCACAGTATTATGAAGTATGGTGTACTAAACAGATTTGGGGGCAGTTAGAGCCGTCTGTTCCTCGTTCACATGTCCAAGAATGCAAACATTGCACCATGCAGGGCTTGGTGGCACAGCTTCTGAAGTACAAGACTGAGCTACTCAGACGAAAAATGTTACAAGCCTACAGGGTAAGAGGAAATATTACTTTACTGTTCATCCAGTTACAAACTGGATCACTTAAATACAGAACACTAGTTCTGAAGCATTTAAACAAATTAATGTATAATGCTGCAAATTCCCTATGCTCAGAATTCCTATTGGCTTCTCAGAGAGACCAGTATGTGGCAGATTTATGGAAATAGTTCATAGGCAGTTTGATAGTTCAATAAGAAAAACTGTGTAAGGCACATTTTTTTATATAAAGTCATGTCTTCTTTATTCTCCAAACTTCTCTTTTCCTGTTTCCAATTTCATTTCCCAGTCATGCAGAACAATGTGGTGTAACCCAAAAACAAGAGACTGACTAAAATGAAAAAGGGCAGCATACACTGTAGCATGCAAAATGCAGCCTGACAGTGGTGCCGAATGCTAATGAGTAATTATTTGGTCTCATCCCAATCAGTCTTGATCAGATAATTAATTCAGGGGCTGACCATATGACCTGAATTTCTGAAGGCAATTGCTGTATAATATCTTTTTTCAGTGTGTGAACAGGTGGTTCATAAAATGCACTCATTTTTAACAGAACAAATTCCCTTCATCTCAGTTTTTCAGAAGCTTAACAGCATAATGTGCGCTTACAAAAATCTATAAATGCGAGTTAATAATATTTTGGACCCAAACAACCTTTCTTCAAGATTACTGCCCACATAGAAGTCTATTGTATTTATTTTAAAGCACAGTAAAATTATCACATAGTTGATTAGAAGCTCCAGGTTATCTTAAATTCCCACCACTAAGCACCTATTTATTAACTAAAATGCTATTCAAATAAAAATTCAGATCTGCAACTTTGCTTTGGCTAACTCTCAAAATGTAATTTCTTCCTGCTCTCAGAAAAGTAAATGAGTAATGGACTGTGTATTACTTTAAGTATTACATTTTGTGTATTTTTATTTTTTTCTTGCTTTGAAACTTTGTTTAAATTCCTTTGAGACGATGATGGACGAGGGATACTGGGGAGAGATGATAGATTTTATTTCCTTTGAATATGTACCTAAATATTTTCACTTCATGAATATAGGCAAATATGGAATAAAGGTAAATGTAGTCTCTGAGGAAATCACATTCCTTCTCTGAGGAAATCACACAGATATGCCAAGTGAAGATTTAAATTACTGAGTGCTGCCTTGAAGAAACAAAGACAGTATGTGGTGTTACTTGCAAAACTTTATATTTGAAGTCTAACATCCTGGATTCTAGTTCATGTTATCAAGAAGGTCAAGATGTCATTTCCTCTCCTCACATACCTACATATTCAGGAGGTAAGTCATAAAAAAAGATTTCATTAAGCACCCTTGATGTGAATAAATAAATATTTATATGGAGTATTCAAACCAAGTGGACCTGGAGACAAGGTTATGAATCTTTTTCCTGTGATGTCTTGGATTTGGAGGAAGGGGTTTACTCTGAGTCAGGAAAAGTCTGGAAAGTGAGGGAAGAAGAAAGGTTCGACACAGCATCTTTAGCGCAATCAGAAAACTCTTAACATCAGAAGATTCATAGCTGTTTTATTTACACTAATGATGTTCCCATTTCAAGTGAAACAGACTTTTAGAAAATGGACTGACTATAAATCAGTAAGATAGGCTCAGGAACATGTTAGTTAGAAGAGAAAAATGGGAAATTACAATGCTCCAGGTTGGAGCATGAGCACGTTGGTTAGATTCCTGAATGTGAGTACTTGGGAATCTACTGCATTTAAATCAAAGGAAAATTGCAAAGGAAATGAAAAGAAAGAAATTAACATTGGAAATGTTAATTAACATGGGCAAGCAGTCATGAGCATGACAGACTCTCCAGCTGAAAAGCAGTATCCCTTGCACAGGAAAACTTGAAAACATGGAAGTTATCTCTGGACTCTGGGGTAATAGCAATGAAAGGTAACCAGCGAGTTTTTGAATCACATGGGACACATCTGAACTTCCTTCCTGTCCTGATGTAGACTTCTATATACAGTGCTTCATTTTCTGACAGGAAAGAATTAGGATCCAGAGGAATCATGAGACAATATAGTACTCCTTTGGGGAGTTGAAAGAATCTTTTATTTTGGTTTATGCCATCTAGTATTTATTATGGGGCTTTGAAAACTGGGTTATATGTAACATATGTAAATATCTCTAATGCGTCAATTTGAAAGTCCATTCAAGCCAATATCCTCTCTCAAATACTTTCCAATTTCTAATGCTGAAGCAAAAAATGTTAAAACAGGTGTGGAATGATTCTTTTCCTCTTAGAAGCTCCTAGTTTCCTGGAACTTGCTGAGGCAGATTGCATTTCACTCATTGTAGTTAACACTACTGATGGACCTAATGTCCGTAACTTTTTCTAATCCTCTCTTTACATCCACTTATACTTTTTGGCTGCCATTAACATAGTTTTTTATTTCTTTCTGAGGCAGCAGGTTATTGATATATGAAGCAAAACTGCACACCGCGGGACCTGGGTAAGAAAGTATTTGTGTTCAAGTGTCATTTGTGTAGGCAAGGAGGTAACCAGAATGATCTCTGGGTAATGGTAGCACAGGATATGGATTGTGCTGTGAATTGCACCAAATGTACACATTAAAGAGAACCTCTCTACTACCATTTATATTGCGCACCTGAAGGAGGAAATTGTTCTCTTTTTTACTGACAATTTGTCAACAGTGGTTCTGAGTGTTTACTTTTTTAGTAAGGATTTTAATTGTTTAGCTGTTGTAACCAACAGATCAACATCTACCCTGTATTTATATGTTGACATTTATTTTAAAAAGAGAAGGTGATCTTCTGAGACATTCCAATCACAGAAGAAGGCTCTTCTACAATTTTTGGGTGAAAAGAAGATAATGGCAGGGGTTTGGTGAAAGAACTGCCCATTGTAAGTGAAGATCAAGTTCGCAACCATCTGATGAACCTGAAAGTATACAAGTCAATGGGACCCAGTGGGATACACCCATGGGTACTGAGGGAACTGGCAGATGAGGTTGCTAAATCGCTCTCTATTATATTCCAAAAGTCATGGCAGTCCAATGAAGTCCCCACTGACTGGAAAAGAGGAAACATAATCCCCATTTTCAAAAAGGAAAAGAAAAATGAACCAGGGAACTATAGGCCATTCAGTCTCATCTCTGTGTCTGGTAAGATTATGGAGCAGATCCTTCTGCAGGCACTGCTGAGGCAGAAGGTATTGGATATAATCAATACGAGATCAGCAGGGGCAAATCGCGCCTGAAAAACCCGATGGCCTTCTATGAGAAGGTCACAACATCAATAGACAAGAGAAGAGAAACTGACGTCATTTACTTGGAACTGAGCAAGGCTTTTGACACTGTCCCGCATGACATCCTTGTTTCCAAGCTGATAAAATATGGATTTCATGGATGGACAATTCAGTGGACAAAGAACTGGCTTGATGGCCACACCCAAAGACTGGCTGTCAATGTGTCCATGTCCAAGTGGAAGCCAGTGACAAGTGGAGTCCCTCAAGGATCAGTATTGGGACCAGTCTTGTTTAACATCTTTGTCAGCGACATGGACGGTACACTTTCAGCAAGTTTGCCAATGACACCAAACTGTGTGGGGCAGTTGACACCCTGGAGGGTAGGGATACCATTCAGAGGGACCTTGACAGGCTGGAGAGGTGGGCCCATGCCAACCTCATGAAGTTCAACAAGACCAAGTGCAAGGTCCTCCACCTGGGTCCGAGCAATCCCAAGCACTGATACAGGCTGGGCAGTGATTGGCTTGAGAGCAGCCCTGAAGAAAAGGACTTGGGGGTACTGGTGGAGGAGAAGTTCAACACGAGCCGTCAGTGTGCACTTGCAGGCCAGAAAACCAATCATGTCCTGGGCTTCATCAAGAGGTGTGTGGCCAGCAGGTCAAGGGAGGTGATTCTCCCCCTCTACTGCACTCTCATGAGACCCCACCTGGAGTACTGTGTCAAGTTTTGGAGCTCACAGCACAAGAAAGATATGGATGTGCTGATGAGAGGCTTTTTAGGGTGTCAGATAGTGATAGGACCAGAGGGAATGGATTAAAGCTAGAGATGGGTGGATTCAGATTGGACGTAAGAAAGAAGTTCTTCACCATGAGGGTGATGAGACCCTGGAACAAATTGCCCAGAGAGGTGGTGGAAGCCCCATTCCTGGGAGGTTTTAAAACCAGGCTGGATGGGGCTCTGTGCAACCTGATCTAGTGGGAGATGTTCCTGCCCATGGGAGGGGGGGTTAGAACTAGATGATCTTTAAGGTCCCTTCCAACCCTGACAATTCTATGATTCTATCAATCAGACACTTGATCATTTTAGATAAGAGGTATTTATGTGCTATTAACCTATGGAGTTGTTAACACTTGTTTCAGCCAAAGAAGCTTATATTACAGCAGATGGGATTTTGGGCTGCCATAGTTTGAAAAGAAATTTTATTTTCTCTCTAAGGTTGTTAGAATAGTCAAAGAAATTTTCAGAATGTGCAAGAGTCCAGGCATGTTGCAAAACCATACAGACAAAAAGAGAGTTGACAAAATAAAACCTGTTGAGTTTTTTTGTGCTCTTTTGCAGGGCACAAATATGTATCTGCTTATTGTCACTTCCTGAGATTATGGTTGCTGGAGAGACCCACACCTGGTAAACTGTGGAACTCATGGATACAATCATCCTAAGGAAAGTGGGTATAGGAGGAAACTGAGTCAAGTGGATTTGTAAAGGACTATAGATGGCAGAACAACCTCCTTTAATGTATTAAGGAAATGAAAATAGAAGAGGGTACACGCAGGTAAGATTATAACAGGCTAAGCATATTGGAAGAGCATAGAAGAAACTGCTGACATGTTGAATATAGTTTGACAGTATTGCAGTAAACTCTTTCAGGAGCAAACTATTCTTTTTTTACTGCAGAGACATTTTTCAGTAAGTGTTTCAAGTTTCTCATTTTAGTGGTTAAAGGTGGAATAGATAGACCCTGCAGCTGGCAGAAGGGATGGTGTTAATTAAAACATTTGTTACTACTTGTTTTTCTGTATCACAAAGAAAATTGTTTATTACTGTGACAACTATTTTTCAGGTCTTCAGAGAAAATGTAATTTATAAAGCATCTACTGGCCACATGAAGAAAGAATTTAGGAATGTCCAATAGCCTTCCTCAGTTTGCTTGACAGAGCAGCAGTTCATTTTTCAGATTCACTAGGAAACATCAAGGGTTTCCCAATTGCTTCTGATGGAGGTGGATTGAGATAGGTTTTCATGACACGTTTTTGTTTGCCTGTACTCTGACTCTTGTAATTATTATTTTAAAGATTTTGTTTGACAATTGAAAGCACTCAAACCAAAGTGTAAATTGCTTGGCTCAGAAAAGAGTAGTTAATTTAATCTAGAATTGGGGAATACATACATCTATCCGTGTGTTATCTTGAAACATCGCTTCAAAGATACTCATAAATTAAAGGGATTGCATGTGGCTATGCAACTTGCATTTGATTTTCCATTGTACTGCTGAGCAGCTGAGTTGGGGTATGAAATTTGCTGATGATCCTGGCCTGTAAAATGTTGCCTTGCCAGGGAAGAAATACTTAACTTATTATGCAAGAACCACATACCGACATGTCTTCTTACCAAAGCTAGTGAGCAGTGTTGTGAAATGAGGAAGTAAGGGAGGAGCATGGGAAGAATTTAGGATTCTTCACTGGCAGTACAATGGAGTCAGAAGCATTTCCTTAGGTCACAGATAGATGGTTGACACCAAACTGTTCTAAACTGTTCTAAAGTGTTCTCAACAAACTGTCTCAGAGGTTAGTTTACAGGAAGCAGCCTTACTTGCTGGTTTGAAATCACACATCAGTTTCTGGTTGACCACTGTTGTCATACTCCTGTGATGGTTTCTTCATCCTTTCCTTGCATCCATTTGGTTCTGTTGATACCCCAGGTAGTTTCTGTAGATGATGGCAATGCAGAACCCTTTGAGTAGAGTCCTTCTAGAATCCAATGAATCATGTGTTACTGCTGGAATAAGGTTTAAATATGTTGTATGATATCCAGACGACTCTGAGTAACCGAACAGAATCACATACAAATGAGGAATTAAACACTGAGAAGTGTTTTGTGCAGAGTGGCTTCACCTAGACATTACAAGGCATGTAATATGACTCAGTCATATCTCTCAATGTTGGGTTCTAACATGAAGGTGGGCTTCTCTGAGTCAGCTTTGTGTACCTTATGTTCAGGGCCTTTGTATCCTCTCTCCAACCAGCACCAGGATTCAGAATATTGCAGAGAGCTTGGTAGGATCTTGGGCTTGCTGCTTTCTGGCCAATTCCTGCTGTCACTTGAATATAATGACAAATGCATGCTGAATAACACGTCTGGTCTGTAGCTGGTGGTATCAGACCCAGATTAAATTGTTTAGTTTGGAGTTAGAGAACTTCTACAGGAATTTCTTCTTTTTGAAATATCTCAACAAGATATTTGTTTATGATACCTAGGCAGATACTGTCTGAAACCTGTAAACCAAGGAGGGCCTTCAGAAGGAAAGCAAAAATGTTCAAATGCAAAGAAGAGTCAGAACGAATCACTCAGGTTTTTGTGTTCCCAGAAGTTTTCTGCAGATGTCACTTGGGCTACTTCATAGAAGTACCAACTGGTAAGTATTAGAAATCATAAATTAGAGCTTAGCTTTCACAACCTAAATTGTGCAATCCAGTTCCTACACTCTTTGAAAGAATTCTGGTCACAGTTTCCTCTCTATTTTGCCTCTGAACACCACATTTGGCATAACTGTTTCTCCACCACTGTTCTACATGTGAAGACTTCCTAAGACTACTCCCTCAAACCTGTTTCTGTTGTTTATGTACTAGAATTACTATAACATAGGCTTGAACTCTCCAGCCAGCAAATCGGTACAATCAGTAAAATCAGTTTTGTAATCAGTATCTATTTCTACCATGAAAGTCACTGTTGTGACTTTAAGATATTAAAGATATTAAATGCAGGTGAGATAATACAAGATACTAAACACAAGTAAGCAAATATTTCCTTGTTATGTATGTGTTCTTTTGCTATGGACCATAAAAACACAAGCAATGTTGTGACAGGGCTACAAATAAAAGACTTATCAGTTCACTAATAACCCGAACTTCTTTAACTTTGATGATTCAAAGTATTGGATCTCTGATGGTAAAGAGCTCGTAGTCTTCAATCCAGAGTCCTAGTAGCAAGCCTTACTGTCCACAGCCATCCTCAAGATGTTGTCACAGGAATGAAAAAGATTGTTACTACTAAATCTTAACGAAAAAAACATTAGTTTGCTGAAAGTGAAAATTCTCGTGTGTCAAGTTCTGACTTAAGAAATCAAACATTTCACACTTTGAATATTTGCATAATGTCTACTGTGGAACAGCCTGAAGCATGAGATCCCTGCTCCCCTCATGCTCAGTGCTAGTAGACAACTACATCTGTCTTTCCTCCATCTTGGGTGAACTGCTGGTCTCCAAATGACTAGTCCTGGAGGTCTTCCTTTTCTCCTCCATTCACTTGGGATATCCCTTAACGAGTCCTTGGAGAAGAAAAGCCATTACTCACTCACCTCTACTCATGCCATGTCTGCACTGCACTCAGTAACATGGGCTGAAAGTGAAGAATCTTTTAGTAACTGTAGACTTCAAGTGATGGAGTAACTATCAAGTTCCTTGAGTAAATGTTTAAGGTTTTTATCCTGTTAACATTATCTGCTTTATTTTCATTTTGAATTTTTCTCTTCTGAGCTTCTAGGCAGTACATCTTGGAAGAACTCCCATCTACTAAAGTGTATATTAGATCAGGCCATAAATGAGCAAAATGAAGAACGTTTTCTGGAATGTAACCTCTTTTTTATGTAAGTGGTTGTAAATATTGTCACTCATGAAATACCAATGTAAAGGAATAATTCCTGTGGTATTACAAAATTCTAAATAAAGAAAAGTTATAGTCTAGTGTTACTATAAGCTTAAAAAGTATATACTTAGGTAAATATTATGAACACAAGCTGTGAGACTAAAACTGTATTACATTTTAACTATTGAACAGCAGATTCCTAAACAAAACAGAAAATACTAAAACACTGAACATTTTTACTTGAAGTGTTTATAATTTCACAGTCTGAACTACTTTTAGGATGGCATGAATGTGTTCTAAATGTTCCTTCAAATTCTTTGTTCTATCTTTAATTACATCCCACCTTTACTAGGAGTTGTGACAAATTATATAGTGATGATGTAGTTAGATACACACTGAATGATAGATAAATGCAAATAGTTTCAAAGCTTAAAAATATACCAATAAAACCCAAAAAGCTAATAATATGTCAGGACTTCATTATGCCTTTTATAAAAGACATAAAATGAAAAACCTAAATAAACACCGTCTAAATTACAGAATCACAGAATCACAAAATGTTAGAGGTTGGAAGGGACCTTAAAGATCATCTAGTCCAACCCCCCTGCCGGAGAAGGATCACCTACAGCAGAGCGCACAGGAACGCGTCCAGGTGAGTTTTGAATGTCTCCAGAGAAGGAGACTCCACAACCTCCCTGGGCAGTCTGTGCCAGTGCTCGGTCACCCTCACAGTAAAAAAGTTTTTCCTCATATTTTTATGGAACCTCCTGTGTTCCAGCTTCCACCCATTGCCTGTTGTCTTGTCAGTGGATGCCGCTGAAAAGAGCCTGGCTCCATCTTCCTGACACTCCCCCTTGACATATTTATAAACATTAATGAGGTCACCCCTCAGCCTCCTCCAAGCTAAAGAGACCCAGCTCCTTCAGCCTTTCCTCATAAGGGAGATGCTCCACTCCCTTCACCATCTTTGTGGCTCTACGCTGGACTCTCTCCAGCAGTTCCCTGTCCTTCTTGAACTGAGGGGCCCAGAACTGGACACAATATTCCAGATGTGGCCTCACCAGGGCAGAGTAGAGGGGCAGGAGGACCTCTCTTGACCTACTTGCTACTCCCCTTCTAATACACCCCAGGATGCCATTGGCCTTCTTGGCCACGAGGGCAAATTCTCATCTCTCTTTGAATTAATGGAAGAAGCAGTGCAACACCCCTAAATGAAGGCTGGAAGGAGTGATGAAAACTCCACTGATGTTAGAGTCCAGGTATCTATGAAGGTGATCTGTTTCCAATCATCTATTTGTTAGCAAGCTATATCTGCATTTTGAAATAAACTTGTTATGAGAGCTTCTGTTTCTCCAGACCAGAGGACCCGTTATACGTGTTGATTCGTTCTCTCCGGGGTGAGAGGGTAAAAGGAGACTGGTCCTACATCCCACAGGTGAAACATAGCTGCAAAGCCACTTACAATGAAGCAGAAATATCTGTTTCATCTAGATTTTTCCCAGAATTATATCTGCTTTACATAGCACTATTTTCCCAAAACAGTCTGCAAGCTGACATGGGATCGCAGTTGTCCACAGCAACATCTTCCCATGACTCTTCCCATGTACTTTCATGTGTGATCAGTTAAAAGGAGGTGTTGCCAATGATCCTCTCACTTCTCTGAATTCAAAACTGTAGATGAACCTTTCAGAGAGCTAAGTGCACTTACTGTACAATAATTATCCAGTCTGTTTTAGTTTACATGAAGTTATAGAGTTGATATGAACCATTCTGAGAATGAAGGAGTAAATAGCCATGAAATTTGTTAGAAATATTTCATTAGTTGATTAGTTCTCCATGGCCTCCCCAAGCCCATCTGTGGGACATCAATTTATGTGAGTATGTCTGCAGGTATATAGTTCAAGGGAAACCCTGACTAAAAAAACCCACAAAAATAATTGAATAAATAAATTCATCTTTGCTCAGAGGGCATGGGATTTATTTGGTTTTATTTTATTCTATAAAAGCTAACAGAGAAAGAAAACGTACAGCTGTTGCACGGTGGAAATGCACACACTCAAAAGTAATATTGAATAGCACAAATTGCTTGTTTAGTTTTAGTTCTGCTCTCTGGATATATAAAAAATGTACTTAAAGTCTAACATTTTTGGAAGGTTTGATCAGAATGCATATGAGAAGGTATCTGAGAAATTTTATGTAAAATGTTGAAATGCATTGTAAAAACTTCAGACAAGACCATAGACTTACAGTGCACCAGAGGCATTAACGAATGTATCTAGAAATAGCTTAGACATCCTTAGAAATATAACAAGAAACTACTCTAAAACAAGGTTTTTACATTGATGTAGACAGCATCTTGCTGTATAATTGCTAGATTAGCTAGCAGTTTTCAAGAAACTAGTGAACCAGGTGAGCGCATGTGAATTCTAAACCATGAGCCCCTAGGGAAAAGAGGGCAGTTAGTTAGCCTTCCTTCAAGTACTACCATAAAATACAGGTATGAAAAGATGACCCATAGAGAAGTTTTCCTGCAAATTGGCAGATCTTTAGACATTGATCAAAGCCAATATGTATTATCTCTCAATTTATTGAGATAACAGAAAGGCTGGGAGAACCACAGTATTGGAAACACCATTACAATAGGATTTCTAGGAACAATAAAGGTATTATGAGCAGGCACTTCTGTTTAGTAGAGTCTGCTAAGCTCTGCACAGCCCTTCTATGAATCCTGAAACTTAGGCTAATGGTGGAGGTGATGAATAAGACTGTTGGCTCAAGCTAACTCAGCTCAGCTCTATTGTCACCTCAGATTATTCAGCAGTGTACATGTACTCTGCTAAATTATTACAGTTTGGATTATCTACATGAAATCAAAGAAACACAGAATTGCTTAGATTAGAAGTAACCTCCTGAGATCATCTAGTTCATCTCCCCCTACCCAAGCAGGGTCAGATACAGTAGGTTGCCCAGGACCATGATCTGTCAGGCTTTGACTGTTCTCAAGAATGCGGATTCCACAACCACTCTGTTCCTGGTTTTGACCGCCCAAACAGTAAAAATGTATTTTCTTGTGCTCAGATCGAATTTCATGTACCTTAATTTGGTTTATTCACTTCTTGTCCTGTCATAGACTGAGAAGAGTCTGTTTTCACCGTGTTCATTTCCTCCCATCAGGTAAGTGTGCTGTTTCCACTTCTTCCAGTTCCAGACTCCCAGAAACACTCAAGTTTGCTTTTCAAAGGATGGCTATACCACATTAAGATGCAAATGCACCTGGAAGAAACCTTACTAGGTTTGACTGCTGCTGTACTAATAAGTCTTGTCAGACCTGAACCAATTTACACTGCCTATATCCATTGTTCTGCTGATACAACACACAGCTAATCCATCCCTAGAAAAATGAGACCCATATTCATATTTATAATCATTAGCAAGAAGCGTAGCTATTGACTGTGAGTTTTGTTTTAATTGCCATTTATCTTCAGCATGTTGAACATCACAATAAATGAAAGCCTCGAAGCTAGTGTTGAATCATTTTGATCCATTGCATTAGGTAGCTTAACAATGTGACATGCTGAAATGACAAAATACCAGATCACTGTTGAAGATGTGAAGTGCTTAGAATTACTTTTCATTCAGAAAGAACATATCATTTTAGAAGAGGACTTGTGGAACAGAAATAGCATGATAGAGGATAAGACCAGCGTCTTTCAAGGTCATAGTCTATCAAAGTCAACAAATTGAAACACAATCTCTAGAAGCAGGAGTCTGAAATATAAATACTACAGATTTTTCTCAGAATTCGTTTGATGTAACTCCAGTTTTGGTAAAACTATTTTTTTCAAAATGCATAGTTTCAGACTTTTCAATCATGCCATGATATATCCTGTTTCAAAATGTTTAAATAAAACAATCTCTAGTTTAATGCATGGGCCACCTGAGAAGGAAGCTTGTTTTTCACCCCATTAATCTATGATTTTACAAAGGCAAAGCAAAACTTTTTTTCAGTACAAGTTATATTACTTTTTCTCTATGTTTGCCCAAAATTTCATCTTTAATGACCTAACAATGTGAAAATATATGGTTTCATCACACCCTGCCTCTTGTTATATAGATATATATTTATGAAGGGATTTATTTTACCTGAAATGCCATATAGTGACATTACAATTAGTACAGGAAGTTCACAATACCTTCAGTAAAGACCAAGAAACATTAATTTTAATGCAATGATTTTTTTTACTAAAAGTGAGCTAAATGTGCATTCCACATACTAACAGAAATGACCATGTTAGCATAACTTCCCCTCCAAGACATTGCAAGCAGAGGAAATTATATCTAAATAAATGTGGATAGACTGTTGGGAAGAAGGGGGAAGGAGGACCAAACTGAATAATGAATCCACCTAATGAACCATCCTTTAGCTCCTTCAGATTGAGCTAATGCAGTTTTTACCATCTGTTAACATATTTATTAGCATGTGTTAACATATTTATTAGCAGACATTTTGCATTTCCATAAAAGAACAGCAACAGGTGCTCATGTTGTGTCTGAACTTCAAAATCCTTTCTGAATTAAGTTTCACTAAAGACCTATAAGGGCTTTGTGGTCAAGAGGAACCTAAAGCTAGCAGACATTAGTTTGAGTGTTCAGGTGAAGAAAAGTTCCAGATAGTTTTCTACAGAAAACTCAACTACTGAGTTCCCACAGGAATGAATTAGTCCACATCCTTAAAATGCCCGAATAAAAATATAAAATGTACTTATTTTCAGAAGACATTTCTGTAAAAAGTAAAAAAAAAAAAAACAGAACACAAAAAAAAAAAGGTTAAGATGTTGGAACAGAAAAGGGTACCTCTGCATATTTATGATGCCAAGTAATAATTAAATGCTTGGCACTTGAATGACATTTTGATGGACAAATCAGAAAATAATGTAAAAATGGGCAACAGACAATATGACCTGCAGAAACTTAGGCATAGATTTTTTGTTAGTCCAAAACATTTTTTTTTTTTTTTTACTTGAGAATGCATCTGGATGTATTTTCCTAAAAAAACTAGCATCTATTTCTCCTAGTTTGTTTCCTTTCTGCCCTTCAGGGATGTTACTTTTCAATAAAGAATCAAATCTCTGCTAGATTCTTCTAGCAACCTCTAAAAGAGTAATGTCTCCATGTTAGTTCACCTGCCGAAATAGTAGCAGAGAAAAAAACAAAAGCACAGGCTGCTAATCGAAGTTTTGGAATTCACCTCTAAGGTGACTATGCCAGAGTAACTTTAAGGTCACTGTGAATGAAACAATTGATGGATGAGAAGTAATAACGCAGACAATCTTTAGTTTCAAATATCAGAATAACTCAAAATGTCCATACTTTAATTACTTTTGTCAAAACACATATTTTAGAAACAATCACTTAACACCAGTATTGTGAAATGTCATGAAAAATTGAAAACTCAAATGATAGAACACTGTTCCATTTTTTGAGTGCTGTACTTCTGAGGTGAATTTTTTCACAGGCTGAACATTTATGTTAACAGTTCCTTAGTACAATTTAACTTTGCTCTCGTTTATCAAACATTTACATTCAAATGAGGAAAAACATAACTAAAAATTAAGTAAAATAGAATGAAAGGTGGTTAAAATCACATCAGTACTGGAATGAATAGTTTAGTCTAAAAATATTTTTCACATACATATTTTGTAATTTTGTAGTGTTATTACTGATCAATATAGCTTAATTAAAAGTTCATTGCAGTTATAAGAAAGATGGGCTTAGATCTGTCAGTTTGGAACAGTGAAAGAGAACTAGGGATAAAAATGAGAAAGTAACAAACAAGATACCTTTTGTTTAACGTACTGCTGAAATGACTGTGTGAAGTGGGAATTGTCAACATTAGTTTTTGAGTCTGAGCTAGTCATCTAGACTCAGCAACAGAGAGAGACAGGCACTTCCAGGTGAAAGGTTCACCCCATCCAATAAGTGCTTAAAATAGCCGGGATGAATCTAGGTTGGGAAGTAATTTCTCTCTCCACTGGCAAAAGAAGGAGCTTTCATTACCAGCTTGGATCGGGCGCCTCACTTTTGGCAGATGGAGGTGATGTAACTACCAGTGTGAATCATATCTCAGCATATATACCTGAGGAGAAACATTTTGTAACTATACAAAAGCCCAGGAAATAAAAGAAGATGAAACAATTAACAAAAAGACACAATCTAATGATTTTACTTATTGACAGTACTACGGGTGATAAAAGAAGAAACACTCAAGCTACGACTTGGTGACATGATTAGTAGACTTTTAGTAAGTTTTGTGCTCTAAATCAGTCAAAGAAGTATCATCAGGGCAGAAAAGCATTTGTGATACTCCGACATTTTGTACAGCTACAGTCTAGTTGATAATGTTGAAAGGTGCACTAAAACTTGAGGATAATAAAATATCGTCTAAGAAAACATACTAAGGCAAAATTAAAGCAGAAAGGTAAAAAGTATCAAAGCAAAAAGAAATATGAGAAGCTCCAGTCTGACTTATGACAGGTGACTATTTGAAATTATTTCAATTAACTGATACAAAGATGTGCAAAGTGCCTTAGCTTGTTGACCCTTCTGTGTAGACAATGTATGTGTCGTGGATTGACCCTGGCCAGCCACCAGGTACCCACACAGCCGTTCTCTCACTCCCCCTTCACGGCTAGACAGGGGTAGAAAATATTTCCAAGGGTTCAGGGTTTGAGATAAGGACAGGGAGATCACCCTCATTTACCGTCCCGGGCAAAACAGACTCAGTTTTGGGGAAATTAGGTACATTTATTAAGAGAACTAATCAGAGAGGAGTAGTGAGAAGTGAGAAAAAGCAAACAGATCTTAACAAACAGAACATCTTCCCCCTGTCCCTCCCTTCTTCCCGGGCTTAACACCAATCCCGGTTTCTCCACCTCCTCCCCCCGAGCGGCGCAGGGGGACAGGGAATGGGGGCTGCGGTCAGTTCATCTGACGTTGGTTTCACTGCTACTTCATTCCGGGGGAGGATTCTTCACTCTTCCCCAGGGCCATTGTGGGGTCCCTCTCACAGGAGACAAGCTTCACACTCTCTTCTCCGCGTGAGTCGTCCCACGAAGGGCAATTCATCACAAACTGCCCAACGTGAGACACCTCACGAGGGGCAGCCCACCCCTCGTGAGTCTGAGGCACAGTCCTTTGGGGGAAACTGCTCCAGCGTGAGCCACCCACAGCGTCCCAAAAGTCCCACCGGCCAACCTGCTCCAGCGTGGGCATTCCTCTCTTCCACGGGCTACAGGTTCCGGCAGCGACTTGCTCTGATGCGGGCTTCCCACGGGCTACAGTCCCCTTTCAGGCATCCACCCACACGGCGTGGAGTCCTCGGTGGACATCTACGCGGTGATCCTCATGGTGGACCTCTGCACCTCGCCCATGGGCTGCAGGGGGACAACCCGCTTCACCAGGGTCTTCACCACGGACCCGGGGGACTCCTTCTGCTCCGGCGCCTGGAGCTCATCCTCCCCCCCCTCCTTCTTCACTGACCTTGGTGTCTGCACAGATTCTCACTCCTCCATCTCTGTGCCAGCTGTTATGGCGCAGTTCTTTTCCCCGTTCTTAAATATGTTTTTCACAGAGGCGTTTCTCTGCTATCACCTTACTGATAGGCTCAGCCTTGGCCAGCGGCGGGTCCCTCTTTGTAGCCAGCTGGCATTGGCTCTATCAATCTTGGGGAGCTTCTAGTAGCTTCTTACAGAAGCCACCCTGCAGCTCCCCGCCCGCCGCCGAAATCCGGCCAGGCCAAACCAAAACAGCATGTCAGCAATTCTCTGTGCACAGTGTTTTTTATCTACAAGAATCTCCATAAAATACACAATTGACTGAGGCTCAACTAGGTGCATTTACTGTATGCTGAAACTTGCGTTCACTGAGAGTACCATTTTTTAGTGTAAAAGCTCAAAAGATCAGGATACAGAGCAATAATTACTTACAGAATGCAGATCATGTAAAAACAGACTAATAGAAATTTTTTTTTCTTGCTTTGCTTTGTAGAATACTCAGAAAATGGATTACCCATCTCATAAATCATCATTAAATGTTTCTTGATGGTTGTTTCAGAATCCAGATAAACTTTAACTAAAATAAGCTTAATTTTCTTATACCCAGGTCTCTTTTTACTCAGAATTGCCCTGTGAAGAGAAGAAATGATTTGCCCATTCTCATTGTTGTGAGACTTTTAGTGTGGATTTTGTTTGTTATATTTCCAGGGATCTACTTGTTTAAATGTCTACATCTCAGCTAGTCATACAAGCCTCTACTGCAGCTAAAAAAAATGAAGAGGTATTTTGAGGGCATGATTTATGCAATGTATTTTAAATATTTGCTTTTCAATGAGATGAATAATTCTCTCAAAATAGGGTGGGTTTTTTTTTTCCCATCAGTTGTAAAGACAGTCTGAATAACTAGTTGAGAATTATCTGTCTACATTTTAGATATATAAAGTTTAGCAAGATGAATCACATCTTCAATGACTCATTCATCTAAAAATCTAAAATACTAAAATTAGGATGCTTGAAAATAGAAAACAAACTTGTGCAGGTTCATGGGCTAACATTTCTGTCATGGCACTAAGTTGAGTTTTACGCAGTCATTGTCTACAGTTCACATAAGCTCTACAGTAACTTCCATGCATATCATCCAGAAGGGAATAATATTCCTCAGAGAGAATTCATTCTTCATTTACAGTTTGCAGAATATTTATAAAGTCGCCTAAAGCCAATCATAAATCTAGAATAGAGACAAAATCACAAGACAATGACAGGAGATTTTCATGAAGGCCCAGGGAAGAGGGAATTCATCTCCTTATCTACACTATGCTCTTTCAGCTTCCAAGAATATCCTTATACTTCAGAATGAACAGAAAGCAAAAGTCTTGGTGACATTATACTGTTGCTGAGGTAATGCCTGATGGATTTTAGTTTTGATTTGGTTTTGTTTGTCATTGTTAATGGAAGTATATTACCAGGTTTTTAGCTTCTTAAAGAGTTTCTGCACACAAATTCGTCAGATACACTGAAGTAAAATACAGTACTTATAATTGATTTAAACTCTAAAGATGATGACAAAGTTTCCCCTGAGATTTTTTTGAAGAATCAAGTACTCATTTGATGAGAAGTAAAAAACAGTCACGGATCAGAAGCAGGCTAAGAAGTGGAAAACAAAGAGTAGGAATTAATTATTATTATTCAACAGGGTGAAGGTTAACATATTATGAGCTCTTAAACAGCTCTGGTAATGAATTTTGATGGTCCTCTAAAAAGGTATGGCAGGCAGGTAACAAAATTGCATGGGAGTGTTGAACGCTTAGTAGCTGTCTGGCCTAAGTACTGATAGAAAACATATATATCTGTGCAGATATTACAGTCCAGCACCAGGGACAACAGTTACCCCGGAAAAAAATATGTGGAATTCTACTAACGTAAGTTGCCCTTTGTAGATATTTTGCTTTTCAAATGGAAACTATTCCCACCAACGCTTCATTAGTCTGGGCAGTTTTGAATCAGAATTTCTGTATCCCAGCACAGAAGATTATGCCTTTTTACTTAGTTCTCAAAGTGTCAAACTATTTAGGCACGGACAAATCTTAAGATGCCTTATAATGGAGACTGAGAAATTTAAAGGGCAGCTAGTATAACCTCACTGTCTTTATATAACATTCATAAAGAGACATTCAGAAGCAGTCTTGGGAAAGATAACTACATCTGAGCTTTTTAGAAATTTTCTAGGTAGGTAGTTTTTTGTCTGCTCTTTGGATCAGGCTTACTCCAAAAAAGAGTAGATGATACCCAAGATTTGGGGTGTGCTGTACTTTTGATTTTTTTCAGTGACTGTTCTGTCAAAGCATAGTCAGCATTCTTCTTCTTTTTAAAAACTGAAAGATAATTTTTACATTTCGTTAGATATATCTTCACATAATTTTATTTATGTGCAAAACGTTTTTAGAAGTTTTTGTTATTTTTACTGTTTCTGTTTTAACCAGCAAATAAGTAGAACTCGCTCACTACTATATATCACTTGATCCAAGCACCTGTCAATACTTAAAACTAAAATCATGATCCTTTCTTTGGATATGCATTACAGTAGACTACCTAAGGCTTGATAGAAAATCTACCTACTGACCATATTATAAAGTAATGGTCCTTCAAATAAACTGTAACGTAAACTGCAGATTTCTAATGATTAAAGAGAAGATACTGTTCTAGATGGACTGTAACAATCTGCAAGTTTCTTTCCTAAAAACTAAGGTATGGCATTAGGAAAAAAAAAAGGCAAACAAGACATATTTAATAATTTCACAGCTATTGACTAACACTTCAAAGCCATCTTCGTGAGTATCAGTGGTAGATAAGAAGTGAAAGAACAAAAGCAAAAGAAGACAATGGCCAAGTTGACCAACAGCCAGAGAGCGAAGATGCTGCAGTCTGTTGAGAAAATACGATGTGTGTGCATAGTTACATACACATGCATAATTTCAGAAATTCCTATAGGCATCCTCAAATGGAAGCATTGCCAAGTATTGAAATAAAATTCTGATTTATAAATACAAATACCATAATATTAATCTCTATAAAAAGGAGATTTTTTTATGGTATTACACGTTTGGTTGGTTTTTTTTTTGTTTTAAAGTGTAGCCAAGAAAAGCAGTATCTCTGACACGGAAACTATACACTTGGGGAATTACATCTATTTTGCTAAAAATACATATTCAGGATGAAATCCTGAAGTGAAATAATCAACAACTACTTATATTATCTACTTAATATGCTGTATAGACGATAGACTCTAACTGCTATATTTTCACTTGACTAGAGTTTTTCTTCACAACCTTTTCCAAACTTGGAAAAAGAAATGTTTGTCTGGAGAACCTTATGCTTTTTTGCTTATGCTAGAGTTTTCAAATGCATTCAGAATGTCTCTATTCTGTTTTATACATTCTAAAGCTACTTTCCTTCAAAAGTGTTTCAATATATCACTTTACAACTAACAGTCTCCAAGTCTTTAACCTTTCAGTTAAACATGTTATTCTTGCTAGTTGATTTCACTTTAAAGTGAAGTTTTAAATAAGGAGTGCAAAAGTCAAATGGAGGGAGTCTGAAATGATGAGGAATTGGTAATTTCCTCATATATACATATATGAATGAATGTATACGACAAATGTATAGTGAAAAGGAATACTTTCTAAATATCACCCTTGGAAAAATTCAGTCTGGAACCTGAAAAGCAATCTGCATTAATTTGTATTGCATTGTTTGCACTTCAGCGCAGCAAAAGAAATCTGTTCACACAACAGCTGCCATTTTAACATAGACACTTTCCCAGTGTAGAATTTCCTTTCAAAGGTTATCTCAACACACTTATCAACATCCAATACACAGTTGCACAAGTGCAGTTTTGTAATTGGAAATCATTTTCTCACACTCCTGAGTTGCTGTAACATTTTGTTAATTGATATTATTTGTTTAAAGCATCTGTAATGAAGAGTACTGTATTTCCATCCAATAAACCGGATTCATTAGTGTGTTGTTAAACACCGCGGTTTTGAAGAATGGATAAGAAGCTGCAAGAACAAAGTACTTTCCCAGTTCCTTGCTTCATTAAACAGTCTGAAGGACTTCTTCAAAGGGCGCAGCCTTGAATGCCTGGGTTATCTCAACTAAACCTCTGCACTGAAGAACCTACTTCATCAGGAGAAACCCCTCTGTGCCTGTGTGTGAATGATAAAAAAAGAACAAAAGATTCAGCTCATTCAAACAGGAGGCATTCATTGCATCCAGAGTCTGTGTGGAAGCAGAGTTTAGGATTCTTGAAGCACAACAGAACAGCAAGGAAATAATTTACTCCAGTGTTACAAAGTTGGGGAGTGAAAGCTCTCCCAAGTGAGGGAGGATTGCTTTGAAAGCAGATGAATCAAGTTAATTAGTTGTGTATATATCACAGATCATGAAATAGGCCTTCAGGATTTAAAAGTATCAGCCTAATACTATAAACATGCAGAATGCATTTTACATTTGCTTCTATTATAATACTTTTTAATGAATGAAATGAAATGAAATGAAATAAATAATGAAATAAAATAGGGATGTGATTGAATGACAGCATAATAACCTCTAACAGCAAATCCCTATACAAAAGTCTTTTACTTTAATAAAGTACCATTACTAGGGTTTTTCAAAATCATGTCAAGATTTCTGCGAGCACCAAAAGCAAGATAAGCAAAAATGCACAGTCAGTCTTTGCAAATATTAAGCTTGACAAGTTCATCAGCAAGGTAGTGCAGCTAATAAAGCCCTTTGATCTCCTCAGCGCTGAAGGAGAGCAAACGACAAACATGAGTAAGTTTCAACAACAGATACAGAGATTATGGCTGTGAACTTCCCTGACTCTGCCTCTCCTCATCCTCTGAAATACGTGATTGCAGGAAAAGGAAAACAGCACAGTAGGGATTCATTTTTAACTAATGGAAAAGAGCATTGAGAAGTTTTCAGTAAATATAAGCCGTTCTTAAGGATTCCTCTCCCACTCTTAAAATATGTTTTGGTCACAGGATTTTGTAATGGCTCCGACTTCAAAACCACATTTTATTAATCACAGAATCACAGAATGTCAGGCGTTGGAAGGGACCTCAAAAGATCACCTAGTCCAGCCCTCCTGCCAGAACAGGATCACCTACAGTAGATCGCACAGATCGTCCAGGTGGGTTTTGAATGTCTCCAAAGAAAGGGACTCCACAACCTCCCTGGGCAGCCTGTTCCAGTGCTCTGTCACCCTCACAGTGAAAAAGTTTTTTCTAATGTTTTTGTGGAACCTCCTATGTTCCAACTTGCACCCATTGCCCCTTGTCCTGTCATTGGACATCACTGAAAAGAGCCTGGCTCCATCCTCCTGACTCTCACCCTTGACATATTTATAAACATTAATGAGGTCACCCCTCAGCTTCCTCTTCTCCAAGCTAAAGAGACCCAGCTCCTTCAGCCTTTCCTCATAAGGGAGATGCTCCACTCCCTTCATCATCTTTGTGGCTCTGCGCTGGACTCTCTCAAGCAATTCGCTGTTAAAAATATTCCTTGTCTGATTTCCTATTGAAATGAGGCTGATCTCCATCTTTAAGGGTGTATCTGTGGGTCTGCGTGTCTGTGTGACAGCTTCTTGCTCCTGGGCCCAAGAGATTTAAAAATCAGCTCATTTCAGTCAAATTTCATAAGGGAATAGCTATTTTTTGCTACACCAGTAGTCATAAAAGTACCTCACCTGAGGGAAAACCAACAGCATGAGCACACATCTTAGACACCAAGAGTCTAGATCATAGCTGCAGATGGTCTGTTCCGGTAAAGGGAAGGGTTTTCATCAGAACTTGCACCTTTTTAGGCATCAAATTCAATCAATCATGATACAGGAAACTGCAGAACAACAGGCTTCGTTAGTTCTAGTGCTTATACTCCTCTAGCACAGGTTTTTGACGAAAAAAAATTTTCTTCAGAATACTTGCACTTGGTCTCCTTCCCACTGTTTTATACTCTACTTCTCATCAATAGAGCTCACCAGAGTTAAAAAAGAAAGTGTCTTCATCACCACATAAAAATGGTGAGATTTTGAGGAATAATTGTAGTTTAGGCAAAATTGTGTTATTCATAAAGATTATATTTTATGGGGAAAATGTTGACTTGTTCCCACAAGACACAAAAATCCCACAGCTTTAAAATTATATTTTTTTACATCACTTGAAAACAAATTGGGTATCACACTAACACCTGACAGAACTCTAGTTCATGCCTGGCAATCAGTTCTTTCAACACAGAGTTTAAACAGAGAAGATCCTATTTCATCATAGGAAAGGCAGTCTTTTTCCAGGAAGAAAAGCATGCAGCTTCAAGCTACCAACTCTGTAAACTTGCAAAAAGATATTTAAAAGCGAGAGTTTGGTTTGTTGCTGAAGCTTTTTAGTTTTTAAATTCCTGTGAATGAATTAAAAGTCTCCACAGAGAAATAAAGTCATTTGACAGTACACGTAACAATCAAGACTTTTTATATGTTACAACCTTTAGATACAACTAAAAAGAAGTTAAATATCTGCAGCTGTTTCCACAAACAGCATGATGAAACAAATATCTGAGCTAGACCTGCCACGAAAGGAAACGTTAAGTAAATACATTGTTCTGTATATTTTTCATTTATGACTTCAGCTTGAAGTCATAAACTATGAAACTATGAAAAAAAATATATTTACTTCTTTTACTTTCTTAACTTGCTAGGGTGAAATAGGGAATTCTCCAGATGATGGGTTGTTCAGGGCAGTGGTGGAGTCCCCATCCCTGGAAGTATTTGAGTCGTATAGACATAGTGCTTAGGGATATGGTTTAGTTGAGGACTTGTCAGTGTTAGGTTAATGATTGGACTCAATGGTCTTAAAGGTCTTTTCTAATCTAGTCAATTCTGTAGTTCTGTGATTCTATGACTCTAATGGCATGGAGTTAAAACATGTCAGAAACATGCACAAACTAGTATCCAGGACAGGGGCAATAGGACCTGGACCTACACACCTGCTACAGACAAATCTCCCTGTGACATTTAATGTATATTTTGACAAGACTATTGAGTTTTTGTTCATAAATATTTTCTTAAATGCTATCTGAACTTGTTATTGATTTTGGTGGAGCTGTATTTCCTCAAGAGTACACATTTGAATTCCAAATCTCATATAATACACATATTACACTATGAATATAAGATATTCACATTATATGTGTAATAGATGAGTATAGAATATTCATACTATGTGTGTAAGTTTTGTTATAAAATAATACTTTTTCCTGAAATTGACCAGAGGCCATGAAGCCACTGAAAATCAACCCCTTTTTTTGTCACAACAATACAATGATTTCTTCTCTTATTCTTAGGGCAATAATCACTAAACAGCAAAACTCAGAAATATTAGAGATTGGCACACAAAACTGTAAGTACATATGCAAAAAGATGCAAATAATTTAACATGTACATTTGGTTAACACTAATTAATTACTTTGGCCAAGAATAGATCAGACTGGGCACAACAGGTTGTCTGAAAATACTTTGCTTTTGGAGTGAAGTTTGATGTTTCACAAAATTTCCCTGCTGATATACGATGTTTAGACTCACCACTGAACATTTCATCCAGTACACAAATATGATTTATACTGTGCTGTTCATCACCATTTGTTAGAATAATGCTTGCCATATCTCTAAGGTCTTTCACCTTCTGAATGATCTTTCACAGGTGAATGAGATGACTAATATAACTTACTGTGTCTAGAAAATAATACTGTAATAAATTACAGACCTTACACCACGTTCTGTAAAGAAAAGATAAGGTTATAGATGGGTAAGTACTGGAATACTTACGAGCAGATGAAGAAATATAGTGAAATAAAACCACGCTGATTCTTACCCTGCTCTGAAACTGATCCAGTGTGAGAACAGCTCTATGTTTGACCTGAAGGCTGGTGGACATTGTCTTTTAGCTAAGTTGACTGAACTGAAAACTTGTATACGTGTGTGTATGTACATGTACATATACACATATATATACACATACAGTTGTAGGGAATCACCCTTAATCAGCATGTGCATTTGCATTTCCTCTAGAATTAGTTCCTAGCAAAGAATCTAGTGAAGGGTTTAGAGTACCTGTCTTATGAGGAGCAGCTAAGGGAACTGGGGTTGTTTATCCTGGAGAAGAGGAGGCTGACGGGAGGCCTTATCACCTGAATGCAGGTTGTAGTGAACTGGGGATCCATCTGTTCAACCAAGTAACAAGCAATAGGACAAGGGGAAATAGACTCAAGTTGCACCAAGAGGGGTTTAGTTTGGATATTAGGAAAAATTTCTTCATCAAAATGGTTGTGAAGCATTGGAATAGGACTGCCCAGGGCAGTGGTGGAGTCACCATCGCTGGAGGTGTTTAAAAGACATGTAAATGTGGTGCTTAGAGACACAGTTTAGTGATGGACTTGGTAGTTCTAGGCTAAGGGTTGGACTTGCTGGTCTTATAGGTCTTTTCCAACCTAAACAATTCTATGATTCTATGGTAAAAAAAGGTCTTCTATTAGTGCTTATGTACTGAATTATCTTTTGATGTTAATGTGACATACCACTCATTCATATATATAATTGAATTCATCAAGAAGGTTCTTTTGCAAAGCTCTTTTTGTATGTTATTGAATACACATTAAAGGAGTAGTAGTCCTTTCACTGAACTGAGACATCTTTAGAGCAAAGTCTACCTTGCTCTTACTTTTTTTTGTGCATTCTTTGATTGCAAACTTCCCACTGCTCTTCAAAAATTATCATCATAATGAAATAGTGATAATAATAGTGACAAAGAGATTTACTGAACCTGGGATGTAGGAAGAAAGAGTCCAATATCACCTTTTTCCTCTAAGCCATAGTTTGCCAGTTTAACTATCTAAATGGTACTTACTACACAGGATTCAGAAGATCGTACAGGAGTTATCAAAGTAGCAAGCGGTGATAGTTATTATTGTTGTATTTTTGTGGAATAACTGAGTGCACGACATTCACTTCTGTCCTGCAACAGTCAAGGGCAGTTTCCTTCTGCTTCATCATTCCTGATATTTTTCTTAAGTGAGCCCTAGCATTTATGTGTTCAGCTGGATAACTGATCCAGCTGAAGATCATCCCCACCAAACATACCTGTCTAGCTCACTGTTTACATGTGTGTGTGTGTGTGAAATTTACCACTGGATCCGATCCCTGTTCAGCTGTAGTCTCATGAGTGCTAGCAGTAGTGTAAGAAGCAAGGTGGGAAGACATAACCAAGGGCAGGAAGATGAGACTACTTGCTCTTAAGCTGACTTAAATCAACTGTGAAATTGCATCCCCCTTATAGACCTTCACTGGTTGAATGAAGTTCAGTGTGAGAGATGAGGTTAGATCCCATAAATGCACCCAAAAGTCAGGTGCTGCAAGGCATGGAATATTTACATTTTTATCCTCATTCATATAGATTTTGAGGAAAGTTTTTTGCTCTTTTCTCCTTTTTTTTTTTTTTTCCCCAATTTGCCTTAGTGTGTGAGTTAAGTGCTACACTGTTAGATAATTTCACTATCAAGAATATAAATATGGAACAGCTGCTTGCAATGACTACTTGCTTCAAAGTGACATCAGATAAGTAGCTTCTGATGTCTTGCAATCCATACTGGGCAATTCAGAATGGTGGTGAAAATTAACTGATCTATGCTGAAATTATATCCTTATAATACCCGGGAGTATTATGCAGACAGAGAATTAGCTCCATTTTTAAAGGTGTGTGAAAGCTTAGTCGTGAAAGCTTAGTCAAGAAAGCATGTTGTGGAGTCCCAGAAATCCTCCTTTCATAAAAAAACAGCAAGGGTAATCACTGCATTTTTGCTGGTTGAAGCTGTGGTCAAGACCACTGGAAAATGATGGGCAGTATAAAATAATGATTTCTCTCATTTCGCATCTTTCCTCAGTTTTCTGCCACACGGGAAAATATTGTCTGTTTAGAAGTCTCTATGGAGGGCAGCAGTTTGTAAAAATGCCCAAGTCAGAGGAAAAGTGAAAGCACAAGAGGAAGAGGTACAAAGGATCATCTTTACAAAGAGCAAAGGCAAGGTAGAGAAACTGGAAGGAGATTGCTTTAAGAGATTCAAGGAAAGAACAGAGATGAAAAGCAGAAGGGAAACAGGTACTTAAAATCGGAATATAAGATAGGAATGTCAATCATAATATTTCAGAGCTCTATCTAAACTCCCATGTTCACACAGGCATGCTTATAAAGCTGTTTGTGCAACATATATTCCATCTGAGGTGAAATACTTCGTAAACGTTCTTCTCTTCAACAATCTTCGTGTGGCCTGTGTGACAGAGAATAAATTCAGAGTGATTTGATGGGAAGGGATCTTCAGCACACACTGAATCAAGACCTCCAGGTGTACCACAGTGCATGTCACTGGCACACAACCCTCTTTCTCCCATTACCTGAGTGGAAAAACCCACTTGTAAGAGAGCCCTTGCACTGGTGAACTTCTCCACATTCAGAAATTGCATTAACTATGTTATTTGCTAATGCGAAAATTTTAGGACTTGATGCACCTATAAAACAGAAATACAAATATCAAGATAACTGATTCTAAATAGATCCGGAAAATTTTTTCTAGTTAGGCTCAAAATCCAATAGGAATTTGACTGTATTTTCAGATTTAAATTTTTGATCTGCATTAGATGTTCACAGACTAGAATGAACTCAACCCACAAGAAGCCCTCAAACCCACAAAATATTGAAGTGGTGACAATTTTCAGGTTCCTACCAAGTTCATATACTTGATAAAAAAACGTACATTTCACTGACTCGAGTACAAAGAACTTCTTTTTCTTGGGTGGGTCACAGCTCTAAATTTTAGCCATCTGGAAGCAAGGCTTCTAAGCTGAGATGTAATTGGCTTCCTCTCTAGCTAGTGGAGGGAAATAAGTGCTCCCAGAAGATACCTCATTCTGCTTAAATTAGAATTAAATTAATTGTTTCTTCTGGAGGGGCTTACCTATCTTCCACCACTGATTGTGGAAATGCCAACAATTTAGCCAAGCAATGTCAGTTGCAATGAATCGAAACTTTGACTCGGTCGAAGAACTGCACATCAAAACCTGGACTGCAGATCCTGCAAAATCTGGATCAGTTCCTGGGTAATCATGGAGATACCTCAGTTTTTACATCAGAATCCTCAGGGTATGGAACTACTCTGTGTGTGCCTGCATTTGAAACTCCCACCTAAGACAGGAGTTCAGAAACCAGATACCGTTCTGCCTGATTGCCCTGTGGGGCTTCTCCGGGAATGGACTGCTGTACCATGTGTGAGATTGAGTTCCATGCAGAATCTGTTTGCAGTTGCCACAGTTTTTTTTTTAAACATCACCAGAAAAGGTTGATTTATCCTCACTTTAAGTACCAAGGGGTTACGGTAGTCCCGTGGGAATGGGGATAGACATAGTCTCAAGCTGACACTTTCATGTTTCAGGAAACTGCCTTAGCAGTCAGGCCACAGGCAAAGGGAGAGAGGGGGAAAAATCCACACACTAGGAAAAATGTGTGTCCATGTAGCAAGGAAAGCAAGATGGTGTGTGTTTGTTTTTTCTTACCTCCTCCTTAATCTTTTCTTGATTTCCCATTAGCCATACAAAGAATTCATTCGTTAAGAGCAGCTTGAGTAATTTGTTAAGTGTGACAAGGTGATGATCTGACAAACATCCTTAGAACGTATTTAACCTCATTTGTAGGAATAGTTCCAAAATAGGATGTGAGACAATTGGTGTATAATTTCTTGCTCAATAGACAACTGTAAACTGCAGAGTAAATATCTGTATCCAGGATCTCTTGATCCCAAACAAACAAGTCTTTCTGAGCTCTTATTATTTAGGAATGATGAGGTGTTCTTTACTCTTTTTTTTTTTCTTTTTTTTTCACTTGCCAAAATGTTGACAGATTGAGTCAATTAATCCTTATTCAAACAATGTTTCCTGTAAAAAAAAGCTCTGTTAGAGGCTTCCTTTTTCTGTACAGCAGTCAACACACTCTTATCACTGTTTTACCTTGTGACAAAAATAGGGAGACCGAAGAACACCAAAAGGTGTGCTGCACAAAGACATACAGAAATGGAAGCAAAACAAACTGCTTGCTTTTAGTCTCCGAAAAACTAAAACTAAAATCAAATGCAGGTTCAAGAGTTGCTAGTAAAGGAACAAAACTGAGCCCAGTCTGATCAAACAGGATAAAGACCACCAATCCTTCTCCCGTCAAGTCCTAGCAACCCAAACTTGTAAAAACATTCCTCTTCCAGATAGTTAGCAGTAGAGATAATTGTACGGACATGAGTCTGAATTCCTCATGGCATTGAATGGCATTCTTAGAACTGCTGGTCTGTTTACTTTCTTGGCTGCAGGGTTAATGACATAGACAGATGAACAATTGGAAGGGAATTGAACTGTATATTGCAAGGTTTTTCTCAAGTGCCAGGAGGATAGATGACCCTGCTGTGCTTTCATTTTCTACCCACCCAAAATTATTTTTCCTGAAAACCTCCTACTGATCTCATGCTTGCAACAGCTTAAAATGGTACAGTTTCATTTCCTTCTGGGGGTGTCTTTTGAGGTGCCATTTCCCACCCAATTTATGATACAGCACTAACTTGCTGTTTTGAAGGCTTACATTCCAACCTCTCTCAAAATATTGAAACAATTTGTAACATGGAAAGGACATTTGAAATTTAAGAGAAGACAAAAAATACTTCAAGCTTACTGGCATTGTCATATCAGATCATTTTTTCTTCTGCTCTCTTCACACCAGAAGATTCACACATATAGGAAATCTAGGTTGAAAAGCAGAAAAACCTGAAAACACACTTAAGGGTTCACAGAAATCCTCCTCCTGAACAGTCTTCCTAATTCCCTGTTACATTTCATGGATCAGAGGACATGATACGCCAGAAAAGAGAGAAAAAAATGTACTTCACACAGCTATTCCAAGGCAGAAATTGTGTGCATATGGGTCCCTTCGGGGAAAAAACATGTACAGTATGATTTTTCCTTTATTTCATATTTACCTACTACTGGATCAGAAACTCTCTCAGACTCTTTCAAAAATCCTCCATCTTCTCTCAGACAGATATGGAAGACCTCAGAAATAAATTTAATGGCTTTTATCCACTTCTTGTAACAGGCAGGGATTAAATATCTCTCTGTGACCCTGAATCTATAAAAAGTCTATCAGGTAGACTATACAAGTCGCTTGGCAACCTAACCCAAACAAGGATCAAGACTAAATAGGAGCAGATAATAAATTTTTGAGAGACCAGGCATGTGTATTCCTTTATTGTTAAAAAGAAAAAAACAAGAAGACTAGTTCTTTTCCTGCAAGCCTCTGTGAGATCCCAGATGATTGCAACTTGACTCATTTGAATTTAAGAATTCATATTATTCAACTCAAGTTTGTGTTGGATGGAGAGCAACACAGCAGAGACAGTGATTTTCACCCTTTGGTTGTGCTTTATATCTACACCTTCAGAAAAGTAAGCTGTCACTACATAGATAAAACAACCAACTTTCAGGTTTTGTCACTAAAACTAAAAACCTGCTGTACAAAATATGAGCAATTTTAAATTTTCTACTTTTTTCTTCATTCCACTTTTGACTACAAAACAAGCTGCTGTCTGAGAAACATATTGGCCTTAACAGTCTATAAATTGGAGTAAAGAAATCTTGTTGAAAATGCAGTTGTAACATTTTATAGTAAATATGTATTTTTCAATGAAGCACTTCTTCTTCCAGTATAAAATTAAATTTTTGATTCACAGGTTATGACAATTTTTTCTGGGAGTGAATTTTCCCTAGCCAGCCAAAAAGAATGAGGTAGAAATTTCACTTGGGTGAGGAGACTGAGAGGATAATTGTTAAATAATATGCCAGTTCTTAACTGTTGTTAGATATCAGTTAAGTTCTGAATATTTTAGATTTATTTTTCAGGACACAGTGACTGTGCTAACTGGGACCTGAGGCTGGGAAGCCTGGTATCTCTTCTCCAGTGATGACTCGTGGTTGATGTTTGGGAAAAATGTGTAAGAAAGTAACAAATATTCTGGCAGAGGGGTTGGACTAGATGATCTCTAGAGCACCCTTCCAACCCCAAATATTCTACGATTCTATGATAAGTATTCTTCCTTTGTGTTTTTTTATACTTTCTAGATGAGACCAGAGACTAAGTCAGAAATTCAGTTTTGACCACTATTTTGGATCCTGCCCCTAGGTACTCATTCTTGTTTGGCAAGATCTTGCACTATGGCTTCCACCACCCTCCTCTGTAATGAGTGCTACAGCTTAATTGTCCACTTTGTGAAAGATTGTTTCTCTTTTGTGTTAAACTCTTCACAATGGTATCAGTAGGTTCTCTTCTAGTTTTTGATAGCAAGGAAGAATGAATAAACATTTTATAATAGTAATTTACAATAGTCATTCTTTAGTAATTTTTCTTTGTCATGCATTCTTCTACCTACCCCATCACTTCTGTATTGTTTGTTTTCTAAACAGAAGACACCTACTTTTCTAAACTTCTTGCAAGATGTTGCTTCCATTATCTGCGTTGTTTCCAGTTTCTCTGTAAGTTTCTGAGAGAGGAACAGGAATTTAGTGCAGTTTTCATTGAAGAGGACTTAGATTTATACAATAGCACAATGACAGTATGTCTCGGGTAAAACTTCGACTTTGTTTCTACTCCTTCCTTTGTAATTCTTTATGCTCTGTCATTTTTCCTCATTTCTCCTGACTACTGGGTTGAATTTTGAGGAGTGATATACTGTGACACTGTTATGCTTTTCTGAGTAGTAATATCAAACTTAGAGCTTGCAATTACACAGATTTTTTTATGGTTATACTTTTCTGTACAAGGCACTTTGTGCTCACTGATGCTGAGTTTCAGGTGTTATTTTGCTGCCTAGCTCCTCTTGTATTATGAAATCTTCATGGACTTTACACTTTAAATTTTATAGTCAAGTTTTGCAATTATTTTTTGTCATATGCAACTTTTACACTAGAATTTTTTTTTCCCAGAACATTTATGATTATTTCAGGTTGTAGACATGCTAGGTCAGGTTTGGAGGAAAACTGCTTATAAATGCCATAGCTCTGGAAAGGGAATGTGTATTCTTGTCCTTTGTTTCCTATTTATAGATCAGTGCCAGTCTGTACAAGCACTTCTCATCCAAAAAAAAAATTAAAAAATACTTTTTAAAGAGTTTTTGACTAAGATTCTTCTAAAAAGCTAACAGTAGTATACTACACCATTTGTGATGCTTTCCTGTTGAGAGTTTTTTCTTCTTTAAACTTATTATGTGTAATCTTTTATTATTGTTATCATTCTCGCTTCTTCTAGCATTAGAAAATTTATTTCAGCAACTGCTATTTAACTCAACAGATCACCAAACCTGTGTTTTCTGACTTTTTTTTTTAATTAGGAGGCCAAGATTTTAAAAAACATTTAATGATTTTGGAGCCTTAATTGCATGGTTGCAAACATAGGACAATTTACTCTTCTACAAATAGTTATAACTCATCCTAAGGTACAAGTCCTGGAACAGGTCAGGTGAGTCAATCATTAAAAATCTCTGTGTTTTTCCCCACTAACTAAGAAGAGAGCTTAGATGACGACCTTGGATATAGAAGCCTACAGATGTAGGGGCATACAGATATGCAGATACATCCCACCTTGCTTATCAAGACACAGTTTGCATGAAGAGATAACATATTTGGGGCATATCTCATGTCAAAGCTATCAGCTTTCATTTTGTTGCTTAGAATGAATAAACAGATAGGAAAAGTTGCAAGCATATGAAATTTGTACAGGGTCAAATAAAGTCTTTTGGAGTTTTACAGCCCTCTTGTTAATGTGGAAGGGAGAAAACAATGGGAAAACAAAAATTCAGGCTCGTTTTACAGTTTGCTGGTAAAGCTGTCGGGAAGCCATATATGACATTACCACTTCTTGATAAACATCTTTTGATACTAAAAAGGGAGGGCTGTTTTAATTGCTGGTTGTTTGGGGGTGGGGTCTGTTATTCAACTAAAAACAAATAAAAAAATTTCATAGTTTCTTAAGAGTAGCATGGGCATGGAAAAGCAGATGCATCACCTCACATGGACTGCTTAATGCAGGCAATATTGTAAACAGCACTCTAGGGAAAGGTTTTAGAAGTGCATTTAATTGCATTTTCCACTTCTCATAACAGCGAGGGATTAAATTGAGACAAAATGTAATGGAACCAGCTCTTTCCTATCTCCTAAAAAAAGACAGGAAGCTAACTGAAAACTGTGTTTATTAACTTGCTAGGAAAAAAAAAAGAGCTTATCTGAAATTAATGAATTTATAAGCCTATTACTTCTCATGACTAATGGAGAATTCTTCAGCTGGAATCTAAATGAGTGTTGTAAGAGGTTAAGAAATGAGGATTGGAACCTACTGCATTTATCTACAAGTGTTTAATTCTCATAACCTGATGAAGCTAACTAAAGATAGTTGCAGCATCTGTGTGAAACGAGAAACAATGCTCAATTACACATTGTACACTACTGAAGAATGTAACAGAAGAGATACCTATCTTCTGCACTGCTCTAATATGTGTCCATTATCTTTATACCTGTCAGAATGCACATTCTGGAGATTCCTTCTGAAGGGTTCTTTTACAAATTATAGTACTGTAAAATTTGTATTTATGCTGCTACATTCTTTTTCTGGAAGAATTCTTTGGCAAGATTAACAGCGGAGGAATAAAATATATCTCTTCAGACAGTGACAGTGATTGAATCCCCATCTTCAGTGTGGATCAGTGGGTACCTGCATGTTTCAAGATAACAAAACTTAATTGTCAAGCAGTGACACTCTCCACTGTGAAGAGACTGATATTAAAAAAACCCAAAGATCAACTATTTAAGGGTCCAAGAAACAGTTACTGTAAATACTCACATTTCATATTATCTTTCTGCATTTCAAGGAATAATGCTTTTAAATTCTGTATTCCTGCACAGAGTATCTCTAGAGATGGAACAATTGACTGCTTGACTAAAGCAATTAAGAAGCATAATATTAAGACAATCCTACAGACATCTCTGAAGTTATTTGAAATACTCTAGGCTTAAAGTGTCGTTTTCTTGAAACATGAGGTATCATAGGAGTATATAAGCATGGATCACTTGAATCAGACCAAAAATTTCAGCAAGGCCAAAATTCAGTCTCTGCCTGTTGCCAACAGCTAAAAGAATTAAGGTGATTACGTGGTGACGTTCCCTATGCATACCTGTCCATTTCTGGTGATTGGTTGCTAAAGGAATTTTCAAGACAGAGAATTTGACTTGACAGGTCTTGGTAGACATTTCTTCCCGGAATTAATGGGGACGTCCTTGGGTTTTGAGCTCGGGTTGCAAAATAAGGCAAAGTCACTTACTCATGCTTGCTCTCAGAAGAGTAGAGATAGCATTAGAGGATGTTAGGTTGTCAATGATGACTTGACTTGCATAACAGGAGTAAAATCTTTAGGTGCATGGTAAACAAGTAAAGGGAAAATATCTTTTCCTCCTGATGCCAGTCATTTGACACATCTGTTCCTCCTTGCCACCTTATTCCATCCAAGAAAACTCTATGCTCTGGGATCTAGTTTAAGCAGCCTTTGCAACACTGATTAACATGCACCCTTGCTCGCTTCATACCTCTGCTGCATGACCAAGTAAAATTCTATTAGAATTCATTACACTTTAGTAAAGAGTTAACTTGCCTCACTTTTAAACTGTCAGGCTTATAGGTCCAGAGGCCTCAGTCCTTCTTCCTGAAAGACTCTATGCATGGAGTTTGGCAGGACAGGTTGGATAATTTTATTAAGTGGGAGGCTGAGTCTGATGTTTAGGCAGTTGGTCTTCGCTAGACCTCACCTTCTGACATCAGCTACTTCCATTTAGCTGGTGATGAAGGCCTGTCCCTGATGCAGACACCAAACCAAACCTGACATACAGTGAGTATTGGTTGTTGTCTGTGTGCTGATCTGCTGTCTCTGCCTGTACCTGCGTGTTTGGATGGGCATGGCCTTATCCTTATTGTAATAGATGGTTCGTTTGCTTTGCCTGATGGTTCAAAAAGTGAAGTTTTGAGAGCTGTGTTTGACCTTAGACCTTACCACTTTTTTCATTATTTTAGGGTCCATAAAGTATGGTAGAATCCGTAAAGCCTGAAGTCCAAATCCTGAAATCAGTCGCTACTAGCAATACAAAAGATTCTGAAGAATCTTTCACTCTGATTTTTAGTCTTGAGAGAGTTTTATTAAACATCTACTTGCAAAGTCCAATACTTTCGTAAAGTACTTTTTTCCTTTTTTTATTTTATAAAGGGTTTATTCCATGATCATATTTTTTTGTCCATTTTGAGTTCTCAATCTGAAAATTCTGTCTTCTTCACATATGTACAGCCTTATTTCTCTCACCCTGCCACCTTGTCAGTTTTATTTTATCTTGACAAACACAACTGGGAGCTACTTAGTGTCTGAAGTGGAAGAATGAAAAAATAAAGGCAGCTTTTAAACTTCTGCATTCTGCCTGCCCTACACTCTCTCCCACAGTTCTTCAGTGGGTTAGTTTCATTTTGCATTGAAAAATACAATCAGGTGAACAAAGCAGCACCCAATTGGATTTTTTTTTTTTCACCACTAAATTAAATTATCTAGCTGATCAGATGAAGGGAGGAAGGCTCTGGAAATTCAGGAGAGTGATTTTTTTTTTTTTTTTAAAAAGAAAAGATAAACCCCCTGTCTGTTTAAAATGTAAGAGCACTAAAGCAAGCTTTTCTCCTAACCCAATTACTCTGTTATTTTGGTTGTATTGTTTATTACAATATACCTCATTATATTCTTTAATACAAATGCACTGGGCAGTAGGAAAGAGGGTTTCTTGAGAGGTTTTGCAGCAGTAGAGGTAGTCGGGACTAGAGAGTCTGATCAACTGTAATAACCATAGGCAAATCAGAAACTAAGAGGAATGGAATACTCCCGAGTAGAAAGAAAAGCTTTGGAACAAGGAGAGGCAGCATCTTTATTAAATGGGTTTAGCGTATTCATCTTTGCTCCTGCTCATAGCTGTTGTAGGACCTACTTGAAGTTTTAAACTGGTGTAACCTGCTAATTAAACGCACATACACATAGACACTCTTAGATTGCCTAATCACAACCAATCTCCAAAGAGAATTCAAACCTGTTTCATGAGTCAATTTCTATTCGGTTTTCTTGGTGATCTGTAAGATTTTTTTGGTTTATTCATCTTAAATATGGAAGACTAGATCCACTGGGAAAACTTAGTAGTTGCATTGTCCTAGGTTGGAGCACCTAACTTTTACACTACCTAGCAGAATTCTGGCACTGAGGTTCAGTAATCAAATTACTTTGAGGGGTGCTTTCAGTTGAATCACCCCTCTAATTGTGAGGCCTTTTAGCCTGGAGGAGAGCTAAAGCAGTATCAAGTCGTGTTGGATCATCTCTAGTAGATCTGTGCCCTTATATGCATTACAATAAGACTCATAAATATGGTGACATTAATAGGTCCCTGAATTAGCTTCCCAGATGTGAACTCTGGAGTACCATAAATTCCTGTTTGGTCTAAGTTTAGGTTTTTGTTTTGAAGGAATAAAATAGATCTCTTTTCAACAGATTTGCAATAACCTTATGGGGGAGTAACTAGGGCATAATGTAGAATGAAGAAAAACTGAGAAAGTTTGGAATAAAGAAATAAAAAAGTGTATTTTTCTGCTTTATTATTCTGCCTTTCAAATGAGCATGGCTAAATAAATAAATTAAAAAAAACGCTATGTTTTTGCACTTAAAAATAACTGAGGAATTGCATTAAATGAAGGAATGTGTTAAAAAAAGCCTAAGTGAAAAATATCTAATAATCAGTCTGAATTCAGCTCTTGAGTTTCAAGAACTTTGATGGCATTGCATCTACTTACCCTAGATCCTTATACTTTGGGCACTTTCACTTTGGGACCGGTTTGGCTCACTTGGTTGAGCGTGGTGCTGAAACACCAAGGGTCAAGGGTTCGATTCCCATTCAGTCCTACTACTTCTTTTCCTGTTGGATTATGTTTGAGAAATCATATGTCCTAAATACAGATCAGCAGTTGCCCATCAAATTATATGCAGTGTGCTTGCATGTGGCTTTCTATGCTTTGAGTCCTTGGAGTGATGATGGTCCAATAATTGACATTTTTCCTGCATTTTTTTTTGATTTTTTTTTCTTCAAACCAAAATTATAATATTGTACACTTGCACTCTCTTGTTCTCTTTGTTTCTCTCTCTCTATCCATGCAACCTCATGTACAATTTAGTCTGGAAAGCTCACAAGATTTTAGCACACATATCATTAATTATAACCTCTCTGGTTCCTATACCACTGAAGAGTAACATGGATTATTTTAGAATTCTTTGTGTGTGGAAATAAATAAAATTTTGAATGACTATTTTTCAATGTATAAGCTCACTGAGAATAATAAAACCATGAGATTTGTGTGTGTACTGAAGTGAACTACATTTAGCTATATCTACTTGCCTGACTTTCAAATGCAGATTTGTGGTATATACATACATACCACAGAGAGTCCTATAAAATGTTGCAGCAAAAATGTGTGGACCCATGGGACTTACAGGAGCTTCAACAACCTCCTGATGTGGCCATCAAGATACTGCACAGATGTGATATTTCTCCTATGTGGAGTTCAATGTTAATTTATTTCTTAATTTCAGTTGTCTTCTTACTGACTGATGTTTCCACTGTCAAGTAAAAAATGGCAGCCCCAATTAAATGGAAATGCCTTAGGTCACTCTTTCCTGGACAGCTTTGAATAAGAGAACAAAAACCTTCAAACCAAAACTTGACTTTAAATGGGAACAAGTGCAGAATGGATTTGTGAAATAATGTGTTCGTGGGACACTACGTGACCAGCTTGTGATAAAGAGGTTCAGTTGAGGTCAAAGACGTTGATAGCAACATTACATTTGACAGGTGCAGATATAGCCAGCAGGTCCTCCTGACGCCTTAAGTGCTTTTGGATGAGAGAGGGAGCTTTACTGCCTGTATGAGGACTACAGACTGGGACAAACTTTGATTAACTTTAAAACTCCCATTTAGATGCCCAGGTTTGACCTACTTGCTCAACATTTGTTTATAGTCAGCGAAGTGTAATGGGCATTTTTAGACTGCAGTTTGTCTGATCTCTCTTAGACATTCCTACCTTGGGAATAATCAGGTAACATGAGTCATTCAAGAAATTTTTATTTCTCTCTAGGGAGCCACAAAAGACTATGTCAGACCATGATACCTACCTTTAAGGTGACAGAGAAGATCGTCCATAATGATCAGCCACAAACATACCATTGTTATTTCTGTTCCATAATTTGCTTTCTGAAGATTTTCATGCATGAAAATCTCATGTATATTCCACTGAGACACAGGGAGGACGTGGGAGCAGACTATGAATATGCAGCAATGTGAACATTGATCTAATAATTGCTTATGAGTAATTGCTAAAGTGGTGAATAGATGTTATCTGCCTGGGTGTTTCAGATGAACTAAGTGAAATTTGTCATATATTCATGCAGAATCTCTATCTGTTCCTCTGGAAGATATTTTCTATCTGAAGAGTGGCAAAATGTCAACATAATTGTCTCTGAGTTCAGATAAAGTGAATGCACTCAAAGGATTTTATTGCAAATGAACTTCTGAGGCAGTAATGCAAAGAAGAGAAAAGAATGGTTATGGTGTCTTCAGTTTGTTTGTTTATCTCTCTTGGTCTGAATTTATGACAGCTGTCTGGAAACGTTCCACTGGGAAATGCACATTCAACAACATTTCAAATGTTCCACCAAAACATGTCAAATTCTTCTAATTTCCCAACTGGATCCAGGAAGGTTTCTCGGGAAAAATCTGTTCGATTAACAGCCAGCTCTCTGCTTCCTCGGCACTCCCCATGGCGAGCTCCCACAGCGCTGGTAACCTGGGGAGTCCAAGGAACGCTGCTTCCAGTGAAGGCTTCCAGGTTCCCTGCTGTGCACCCAGGCCCCGGAGAGCCCGGAGGACCTCAGCTTTCCTTGTCGTTCCTAGAGCTTCCAGACTACTGGCCACATTGCAGAAATCCTGGCAGTAGGCCAGCTTAGATTTGAGGAAGGTTGGGAAGTTGCACCAAAAAAAAATTATGAAGAAAATAGTATTTTTCCTAAAAGACTGATACCCAGGAATTGTCTTTCAAGGAGAAATATTTATGTGCTTCTCAGATGGCCTTCTGAAATGGGCAAGAGTGGGCGACTGTTTAGCAGCATGATACGGGAGGTAAAAGGTTTTTGAACAGAGAGCTTGAGTTGGTTATAATGGGGCAAAAGCAGAGTCCTGTCATCTGTACTTTGCTCTTTTGCAAGATACCTCTTGACCAGCTGATGACCATGGTTTGATTAGGGAAAAGTTGCACACTTAGTGATTCAATCAGTTTGAACCGATCAGCAATTCATTGCAGATTTTTGAATGAAAGAATAGCAACCGGATGTGCTTCTCAGCTGACTTTTCAGATGGAGACAAAACTGGTAAGTGATGGTTGCTTTGCTAGGACTTCAGTAAGGATCTGCTGCAGGCAGTAACAGCTTACTGAGCCCTGCTATAGCTGGAAGAAGATGTACGTTTACAATCAGCAGCAGATCTTCCATGCCAGTACAATTGCATCACCACTGCAGAGGGGGGCATTGCGGTCATTTATTCGAACTGGCGTAGTTAAAGTGGTGCAAAGGAATGTGTTTGGAGGCACCTAAAGCGATATTTTCTTGATACTAAGATAGGCAAGTTCTGGGAGAAGTCCTCAGAAGTTTAAATACACACCTGCAGAGTCAGTGCATCAACTAGCAGTGAGCGTAGCTGAAAAAATTTCAGGGAGGTGCACCAGGCATTGTGGAAGATTGACTAAATAAAATGCCAAGCAAAAGATGACAGGTCTTTTCTGGAAAGGTCAGGAAGCTAAGAATAAACTGGGCTTTTTGTGAAGAGGAAAATAGAGCCAGGAAAATTGGTATGAAGAAGAGAGGATGAAGAGCTGAGAAAGTACATGCTCTTCTCCAGTTTCTTCAGAGGAAGAATTTTGTGCCGTACACATATTATAACTCTATTCAAAATAGTTCCCTGGAGGCTGGTTTGAAAATGAAGATATATGTTTCAAGGCAAAATGAATATGAAATTTTATTGCTTTATAAATGAAAGCAAACATAGTAATTAGATGGCAAACAGTCTAAAAAAAAAAGGAGAATTTATTAAATATTCTCTTTTCGGTGACACATATGTAAAACATGGGTACAGAATAACCCAGTTATAAGCGTTTTCAAATTATTTGGCTGAGCTGTTAGAGAAATAGGATGAATAATTTTCATACTATAAAGGAGTGTTGTCACTGTGGTCCTCATCCTTTTACTTTAATATCTCCTGTGTAATGATAAACAAAGATCCAAAGACGACACTAGCACTGCTGAAACATACAATATGGGTGTCTAATATAATTATAATTAACAGTTTCCATTCATTTGCAGGATATACCCTGATGGCATTGTTCAGGAGAGGGGGAGCATTAGTGGTAATTATGCTTTGACTTTGTAATGTTGGATTGAAGTGATGGTTTCTGACAAAACCAGAAATACAAGAATTATCCTCGAGTGGTGTAACAACACTGCCATCTACCTGCTCCTGCAGAGAATCACAATTTACCAACAGGGAAATATAGCTCAGATTCACGAATTTATAGTCGTATTTTTTTTTTTACGGTAAATGCGTAAAGATAGTCTCTCTTTTTAAAATCAGAAAGTATCTGATTTTGCTCTATCAAGGAGTAATATTAAACCTTTGCACCTGTTCTGAATTTGATTGTAAGCACTGAAATGTCATATATATCTGAATGACAGCGGCGTCCCTGCCCACAACAGGGAGGTTGGATTAAAATGATCTCTAAGGTCCCTTCCAGCCCAGGCCATTCTATGATTCTATGACAGAGGGTAAGTTAAAACTGTGATGGAAACGTGTTTGACTTTGGAAATTTGGCTTTGCCCAGGGACAAGATACAGACAGTGTGTGTGCTGGAAGGCACTGAAAAGCCAAAGGAAACAACAGACTTTGTGATCACGGGAATTTCTACATCAGATCACACAGTGGACTATCATTTTCTACCTCGCACCTAACAAATGCTTCAGAAGGCTGTGGAAGGACACCTAAAATATAAAATGTTAAATAACTGACAGAGAGTGTCAATTTAAAAGGTTCTGTCCTATCTTTGTGCTTTCTTATGTAGATTGAGATGGCTTCATTTTTAGTATTTTTTCTGACATTCTGTTAACACTGCTGCTTCTGAAAGTCACTTTGACCAGCAAAGAAGACACTGAGTGCACAAGGTTCTTATTTCCATGCTCTAAAGCTGACGTTCTACAAGTCTTTGGGAGGGTGGATTTTCTTCCTATACCTGATATGTGTGTCTTCCAACAATTCTTATTCTGCTCTGTTTTTATTCTTTTTTTTTTTTTCTGTGACTTATTATATTATTTCCAATCATTTAAATTTTCTTTTATAGATATTCTTATTGGGCTTCTAGTAATTTTTGTAATTTTTTAAAAATATTTTTGCTTTCTGCCATTTCATTTTTTTCTAAAAAAAAAAGTGCATGGCATGATCAAAATACGTAATTCCATCAGATTAAAAAAAAAATAAATCAACACATCTCTTAGAACTCTGTTTTGCTGTCTTGTTTTCCACTTAGCTGAAATGGTACTAAACACAGATAGTTTCAAGTGAATCCAAAGAGATGGGAGCCAAGGCTGAAATGTCTATAGGAAAAGATCTAGACGCAATAGACCTGGAAGAAAAACACAATTAAATAAAAGTGAGGTAAGTTTTTCCTTTGGTCCAGAGAGCTTCTCCTCCTAAAGAAGGAAAAAGGTTTAGGATCTTAAAATAGTCTAAAAAAAAAAGAAAAGAAAAAAGAAAATCTGCTGATCTCTAGCTACATCTCAACAGGAATGTTCAAAATGAAACACATTTATGAACCAGAGCTTTCCATCTTTGCTTTTCAGAGTGTTATGATGATGTTGAAAGTCAAGCTGTTGTTACAGGGCTTTCAGCTCTTTAAAAGCCGAATGACATGAGAGGGAAAGTGCAGAACCTTTTTGCCTGCCTGCCATAGCTCTGCAACGCCTCACTCAAAGCCCTGATAGAAGACAAAGAAAAACAAATACTTTAGGCTGAATTATTAAACTAGACGTTTACTTGGGTAGAAAAAGGTAATTTAAAAATCCGTATAGATTTTTTTTTTTGCAGGAATTTTCACTATGGTCAGCGTCCAAAAGGCTGAAAATGCCACATGGATAATAAGATCTCCACAGACTTTTTGTGAAACAAAGTAAATCTTTCAGCAAAACACGTTTTTTCAAGGTTAGCTGCTCAGGACTTAATGAGATGAAATATGTAATTTAGAAGGATGAACATGGTTTCATCTAGTTTCACCCATGACAAACAACACAGTACAATAGTCACCATGGAGATACCTTTTTCTGCTTTATGCTTACAGCATATTCTCATCCTGCAGTAGCCGCTTCAGAAGAGTTGATGGAGCAGGCTAAGTTTATGATTGCCACCTGGTGGTTACTAAAGAAAAAACAATTAGGTTTTGGAAGCTCCAGAATTATTAGGAAGGAGGACTATAGAAAGCGTTTGAATAAAAAAAGCATTTCTAGAGCTTCACGTGGTATCCTGTGAAAAAGCCAGCTGAAATTATGCAGAGAAAAGTATGCAAATTTTTCATTCAGTCATTGTCTCAAGTTTCATTTTTAAAAAGAATAGTTACATGTTAAAAGAGAAAACAATACATTCCACACAGGAGTGGAAATTCAGTCAATAATCTCATTCATGAGGGGATCCCTGAACTAACTTCCAACAACATACACAGAATGTTATTTCTTAACAGCTGGAATTTATTTGGAGTGAAACTTATTTATAAACAGTAAAAATGTTTATAAAAAAACCTACAACAAACCTCCTACAAAGTTTGTTTCTCGCATTTGTTGTTTGTCCTACATTCACAGTCAGATTCTAGGGGAACTTCTGTTATGGAAATAACAATCAGAGCAAGCAAAGAGCATATGTTGTCAAGATTTAAAATGCTGGTTTACAAATCCTCTTCTGTTTTATGATGAACTCAGTATCATTGACTATGAAAAAGTAAACTAAACTGCATTATTAAGCCATCAGCAAGTGCCCAACTGTTTAAAATAACAGGCTAACGGTACTTTAGCTAACAGAAAATTATATTTGTAAATCTGTGATTGTTATATCATTTGAAAAGAGATAGAACTGATTAGTTTTTTTTTTTCCTCCCTGTGATTTAAAAAACAAAAAAAAATGCATTTGAATAAAGAAAAATTGTGAATGCAAAGTAAGTTGTTGGGATTTGGAAATCCCCTGCCTCATGGTGGATGGAATGTCTGACTCTGCCTTCCTCTTCTCTGGACCAGGTGTCCTGAGCAGCACATCCCTGGAGGATCGCCTGACGAAAAGAGGAGGTAATTGAGTCATGAAGTCCCTGGACATGATGGATGATGTGAAATCTATTACAGCAAGACACTGAGACTTGGAGAAGAAAAAGAATATGAAGGAAGCAAATTTGTCTGCTCCCCTGGCTATTTAATTCTTGTTTCCTGGCTATCCTTTTCTGTCCCTATTAATTTGGAACTGGAAACATGTCACGCATCATGGCAAAAGTACAAAAAGAGCAGGGTAGCAGTGCCCACTAGCCTGAAAGTGAGGGCACTTACACAAAGGATGCAGACCTCAGCTACAGGGAAAAATTGAACCACCATGGCCCACATGCTGCATATGTTTAATCCATTTTATTGAAAAGAGTATAAGAGGGCAAGAGAAAAAGAAGATGAGAAAGAGAAAGGAATTAACTTTTTCCCCCCTAATGTCATAAAGATTGCTAAATCTCCTGTCACTCATTTCAGTTCAGTCGTTGGGCATTTGGAGAAAAAGCAGGGATACTTCACATAAGGAGAGAAATTTCCTTTGATATTTCTTCATACATTCTTCCTGCAGTGTTGAATATGGTATCCAAATCCTGGGAAGAAAATTATTTTAAGAATATGGAGTTCTTGTGGATATGAAGAATAGTGGAGGTTTATATTTGCTCTGACTAGCTTAAGCAGTTTTCTGAGTATGTTTATACTCAATAATGAGCTTTATTTTCCCAAGTGTTTCATAGAACCTGTTTACCTGACTCAGAGCTGTAGATTTGCTGTGTAGCTGATGGGAAATGTCATCTAGACACTGCAAACCTTGATTTAAAATAAATATATTTGTTTATTTAATGCATTATGCTTCTAATGGATGTATTAAGGCATTTTATTTAGGGTAGAAATTTATTTATTCAGTTTTAAAATTTGAGACTTCAGGGATATCTCTTATGGAGTGAAATCAGATCTGAATTATAAATGAGATGGAGTGTCAACACCTAAATATAAATTTTGATTACCAGATCAAAGAAGAGGAGGTTGTTCGGCTCTAGGTCTTTAATTCAGTTGCACACAATACAGGGCCTGGCAGAGAAATTCAGTTCCAAGTTTTGAAATGCTAAGACTTATTATGAAAAAGACTGTTCAGACCCCACAGAACATTTGTTACATGTCTATCTTTGCTTTAAACAAAATATTGTGTAAGTTCAAAGGCAGGATAGATTGGTGTTACTGCTGAACTTAGTGTTCTGGCTGGAGACAAAGAAACAATTTCCTATGGATAGACTTTGCTCCAAATTCTGTTCTTCTGGAAGACATAGTATTAACATCCACAACACCTCATAAAATAAAGATAAAAAGAAACAAACCTCCCAGACCCCACAATACTAAAGCAGTCTGGAAAACCTCCACAGAACAGCTGTGGAACAACTTGACTGTAGCAAGATTCCTCCTGGTCAGTATACCAGCCCCCTGAGTACCCAAAACTTGCCTACGCTTAAAGTAGAAATTCAAATTATTAATGAAGCCAAGAATCACATACTGGGATCATGAGTGCAAAAAGCTTCAGAGTAGTTTATTGCAGAGAAGTGAGAGTAACTTTGATCCTATTGTGTTCTGTCAAAATGTGTGGGAGTAAGTGTGCAAATGGACCTAGAGAATCTGAGCTGTACAGAGGCCTCAGTACCAAACCAGCTATGATGCCAGCTTCTTTCCATTTCCCTAAACAATGTGATGAACTTCCATGTTTTTGTAAGTCACGAGTCTAAACTGACCATGATACGGCTTCTATGTGTTATCTGATATTTCAAAACACTATTATTTGGAAGCAGATCTTAATACATATTCTGTTGTTTTGCAAGACTGAGTTTTAAAGTTCTGTGTGTAATTTTTATAATGCCGTCACAGCGATAAAACATCTTTAAGAAAATATATAGTTGTATACTATTTTAATAGAGTAGGAATACACAATGCTCCACTAACTGATATGAAAAGAAGACTTCTGGTTTGAAGCTCAGACTGATTTTTCCCTGTGTGAATGTAATGGTATAATAAAGCTAATATTGACAGGAAGGGTGTATTTCTTACATCATATAATTTGGACCATTCAGAAGTAATAAGCAGTTTTGGTTTTTTGTGGGTTTTGTGGTTTTTACTTGGGAACATGATCTCAGAGCAGTGTGTTATGAAGGGCAAGATTTGTCACCTTATAAGAGGAAAAATAGTCTGGAAAATTAGTTTTAGTAGTAATAGAAGATGCCTTTAAAATGATGACGAAAAAAAAGACAAAACCTGACACAATAAACCCCTCGAAATTACAAATAATTTTCATAATGACAAAAAATACTAAATTCTTGATCCAGCTTCTGGTTTGTTTGGCTAATTTTGTTTGTCACTTTTATTCAGTTCTTACATTCTAGACTCACTTACTAATGTGCCGGACACAAGTCTCTAGCTGCCTGTACTACTACATTCAACTGCACCTCTAATTTTAGCTGTTTCTGAAATCTGTATGCTCTTCTGAATTTAAGCTTTCTTAGGGTCCCTGACTGATTTAGAGCAACGCAGGAAAGCCTGTACTCAAAAGCCCACAGACAATCCAGAGGTTGTCTATAACAGCAGAAATTGTAAGGTGTAAAATATGTGCCTAAGGATTTGTTCCAACCCTACCTACTACACAGGAAATAAGGGTACAGATCATATGAAGCCTGTAAATACGTTGTATTTTCTACGAAACTTTATTAGAAGGAAGAATTGAGTCTCCTCTTAGCAGGATATGAAAGGTCATAGGAGTGCAACTCCTGGGAGCTTTCTAAAATCTTCCAAGGAAGTCAAGGCTCCTCTGAAGTATCTGAGGAATAGCATAAGTAAAATGAATAAAATGTCTAATTATGTATATTACTCTGGTTTAATTATCCTTGCGAATAAATTACTTGATAACCTTTATTAAATGACTTTTAGATGGAAATAATGTTCAGTTGAAGGCATCTATGCATTTGATAAGGAGAGCTATGCTCCTATTCTGGAAAGAGAGATCCTAAAAGTGTAAATCTCTAAAGCCCCTGAATATCAAGGCAGGGACAAGGTCAAAAAAGTCCCACTCAGTGTAAGGGAAGATGAGATTCAAGACCACTTGATGAACCTGAACATACATAGGTCCATGGAACCCAACCAGACTCATCTCAGGATCCTAAGGAAATTGGCTGATGTAGTTTCCAAGACATTCTCCATGTTTGAATAGTCATGGCAGTCAGGTGAAGCTCCCAGCGTATGCAAGAAAGTGCAGTGTTACACCCATTTTTTAAAAACGGTGGGAAGGAGGACCTTGGGAACTATCAACCACTCAACCTCACCTCTGGGCCTGGTGAGATTATGGAACAGATCCTCGTGGAAGCTAGTCAAAACAGGTGAAAGACAGGGAGGTGATTCAAGACAGCCAGTATGTCTTCAACCAGGGCAAATTGTGCCTGGTCAACCTAGTGACTTTCTACAAAGGAGTGACTGCATCAGTGCACAAGAAGAGCTATGGATATCATCTATCTGAATTTCTGTAAGACTTTTAATCTGGTCCCACACAATATTCTTGCTGCTAAATTAGAGAAATATAGGTTTGATGGATGGATTGATAAACAGGATGGCCACATCCAAAATATTACAGTCAGTGACTCAATGTCCAAGTGGAAAGCAATAATTAGTAGTGTCCCTCAGGGGTCCATATCAGGACCAAATCAATTTTATATCTTAATCAACAACACAGGGGCAACTGAATATCCCCCCACCTCTGGCCATCAGGCAGAAGGGGGGGACCTAAAGGATAGGGAAGAGTGGAAGCAGGTGCCTGCCATCAGCAAGTTTGCTGATGACACCAAGCTGGGAGGAGTGGTTGACACACCAGAAGGTTGTGCTGCCATCCAGTGAGACCTGGACAGGCTGGAGCATTGGGCGGGGAAAAATTTAATGAAATATAACAAGGGTAAGTGTAGGGTCTTGCATCTGGGTAGGAACAACCCCAGGTTCCAGTATAAGTTGGGGAATGACTTATTAGAGAGCAGTGTAGGGGAAAGGGACCTGGGAGTCTTGGTGGACAGCAGGATGACCATGAGCCAGCACTGTGCCCTTGTGGCCAGGAAGGCCAATGGCATCCTGGGGTGTATTAGAAGGGGGGTGGTTAGTAGGTCGAGAGAGGTTCTCCTTCCCCTCTACTCTGCCCTGGTGAGACCTCATCTGGAATACTGTGTCCAGTTCTGGGCCCCTCAGTTCAAGAAAGACAGGGAACTGCTGGAGAGAGTCCAGCACAGGGCAACTAGGATGATCGAGGGAGTGGAGCATCTCCCTTATGAGAAAAGACTGAAGGAGCTGGGGCTCTTTAGTTTGGAGAAGAGGAGACTGAGGGGTGACCTCATTAATGTTTACAAATATATCAAGGGTGAGTGTCAGGAGGATGGAGCCAGGCTCTTCTCGGTGACAACCACTGATAGGACAAGGGGTAATGGGCTGAAACTGGAACATAAGAGGTTCCACTTAAACTCGAGAAGAAACTTCTTCTCAGTGAGGGTGACGGAGCCCTGGAACAGGCTGCCCAGAGAGGCTGTGGAGTCTCCTTCTCTGGAGACATTCACGACCTGCCTGGACACGTTCCTGTGTGGCATAGTCTAGGCATTCCTGCTCTGGCAGGGGGATTGGACTTGATGATCTTTCGAGGTCCCTTCCAATCCCTCACATTCTATGATTCTATGATTCTATGATTGGGCATACAATCAGCAAGTTGGTGGTCAACACTAAGCTGAGTGGTGCAGTATGCCTGTGAGGGAAAGGATGCCATCCAGGGGGACCCCAGCAGTGTTGGGGTGTGGGCCCCTGTGAACCTCATTAAGTTAAATAGGGTCAAGCACAAGATCTTACATCTGCATAGGGGCAATTCCCAGTATCAATACCGTCTGGAGGATGAATGAATTCACAGCAGACCTGCAGAAAAACACTTAGTGTTATTGGCAGATGAAATATAGGACATGACTCAGCAATGTGTGGTTGGAGCCCAGAAAGTCAAAGTTTTCCTGGGCTTCATGCACATACTTGTGTGAGCAGGTGGTTAGGTCAAAAAGGCAGGTGGTTGTGAAGGTGTGAGTAGAGATCTCACACAGGTTACATGGCTGTGAGGAAACTGTGAGACTTTTTGGTTTATTTCCTCATCAATTTTACAGTTCAGTTAGGTATAAATAAGTTTTTATTTTCACCATTTTTTTGCTCCAGTACCTTATATCATCTTCACTGTATTTTGGCACATCTGGTCAGGAGGGTCAGCATTGATTTCCACAGACATGTTGCCATCGTTTAGCATCTCTCAAAACAGTTCCTAAAACATTTAATTTCTCACTTGTAAACACCTCTATACTTACCTTTATGAACTGTTGGTTTTGTTATTAATCACTTCTGAGAATAATCAATCTTCGTGTGACCAGTTAAGAATTCAGATCCACTCTGTAAACTATTCTATAGGTAATAAATGAACATTTCTGTAGATGTCACACCATTGAAATCTGACATACACATTATCTAAAAACCAAATGCTTTTCTTTTGCAAGTATTATTTTTCATTTTTTTTAATTTTATTCCCTTCGTAAGAAACCTGAGATGACCAGCTGCAAGGTACTGATGCTATGGTGTACAGTACAGTCTGGAAAATAAGTTGAATATGAAGAAATTGCCACAATCTTTACATTTTTGTCAGAGGTATTTTATGAAATAGGTAGCTGCAGTCCAGGCCATAACAAAAGGGGCTTTTTTGTTGGTTGGTTGTTTTCTGAGGAAAAAGGAAAGCTGTTTAAATTCAAGCATTATTTAAAATCATTATTCCCCCCAACACCTTGGGTGTAATTTTGTTCACAAATCCCTAGTACCCAAAGAGTCAGACTCACTGTTTGCATCTTTAAATTTATTCTTAGTAGAGCATTATTTTTAGTATTTTTTCACAATCTTCAACAGTTTCTCCTGTCATTTTGAAAACAAGTTTTTCTGTGAGTCATTGTAATAAATTATTTCATCAAAGTTCTCTGTAAAAAATTAAAGATAGTATTAGTTGCTTAACTAAAGTCGCTATATTAATACAATATTTGATATATTATTACAATTTACAGCTTTTTTTTTTTTTTTTTTCTGACAGGACCACGTAGCCCTCTTTTCAATGCTAAGAATCATAGGACATTCCATATAATTAAAAAACACTGATGCCAGTTTAGCCCATTTCAAATAAAATCCAGTCCTTAACTCTGAACCAAAAAAAAATGAAAAAAAAGAGAAAAAGAAAAAAGGAAATAAGATTAAACACAATTAATTAAATTTGCTTTTGACATGAGCTTTCTGTTCGTACAATTTGGGAATAACGGAAGAGTAGAATAATTTTAGTCGCAAATCTATAAACATAAGCATGTAATTTGGAGCTTCATAGTTCAATATGAATCTTTAAAAGGCCAGAAATCTGGTTTTGTACAAAACAAAGGAAAACAAACATATGAAACCAAGCAGCTTCTGAAGAACTACATAAATAAATTGTCATTAAGGGTTAATAACAGAAAATGCAATTATCAGAATTCTCTAATTTAATTTTCACTTGTAGGAGTGAAAATACTGTCATTTTTTTTCAATATTTCTTCTCATCTTTATAATCCTGTGTCAGTTTTTGCATATTCAAACCCTGAATGAAGCTTGTTTAGATTTCAGAAAAAGAAAGGTCTATCAAATCAAAGCTCAAAGCTTTGGCTCAACATGACTTTTGCATAGAGCTGCAGCTAATTTATTTGACCAACCACTTGGACAAACCTTTGGAACATTTGTCTTTCAGCCATTCACATGCTTATTTATCTTATCCACATAAGTTTATATGTGCTCAAAGGGACCTTGGGTTTTGCAAATCCTCCCTGAAATCGGTGGAAGGACTTGCACTGAAACTGGCATGTTTTATCCATGGCATTAAACCTAGTTCCATCTAAATGAAAAACATGAGTCCCATTGAATTCAGTGGACCTGTGAGCTAGTGATGGATAGGAAACAGATGGGAGAACATGTCTCTGTGAATGAAAAAATAAATCTATTTATTTGTTTGCTTTTTCTGCATGTGTAGCAAATATCAAGCAGGTGAGCTCTACATCCTTTCAAATGCATTTAATTTTTCAGAGGGCTACTAAGGCAAAAATATGTCCTAGGTCAGACCGGTGACTCTGTCAGAGAAAGGGAAAGGTGGAGAGTGGGCAGGAATGGGAGAAAGAGAAGACAATTTATTTTTGTTCTGTCTTTGTTTTTACTATTCTTCTTGAAAACTCACAAAAACTAGTGACTTTTTTCCCCATGGTTCACAGGCTTGATATCTTCCAGTCGATGTAGCTGCTCTGCTTTGTTTTCAGAGTTTTTCTGGAAAGCTGATTAGTAGCTGACAATAGTTAAGTACCACTACCACATAGGAACTTGGCCCTGTAAAGTGCTAGGTGCTCTTTACCATCAAATGAAATAGCTGAAACTGAGCACATTTGGTTGAAATCCTGTATTTCTTGTGCATTTTATAATAAATGATGTCAAAATTAGGCAATGTTACCAGCTTATTGATTGTTAATATATAATCTGTCAAAATTCCTCAGAGGAGGAACAGATCATCTCTCTCCCACATATGTGCAGTAACCAGACCTTGTGTATTTTTACTAGGCCAATTAATAGTTCATTAATTTGTGTCCAGTAGAGCAACACCAGAAAAGAAACAGATAAAAATCCTTCTTTTTTTCTCAGTCACTGCATTCTAGCTGGTGTAGGGTATCATTTTATCCTCCATCCATATTTCATGTGAAAAAGCTCTTGCAGGAGCCTAAGTCTAGTAAAAAACTTCAGAAATGTGAATCCCTGGTGGAGAAATGTACTTCCTGGATGCTCAGAGAATGACTCCAAGAGGGCAGGGCTAAAATAAGACTGTTATGTTCAGTGTAGGCCACCAGCTTAGGTGGCACTTCCCTCAATAATTGCTTTTTTATACCACCAATTCCTACTGTGTACTACTCTTCACCCAGCTTAACTCAGAGGTGTATATTCATCATTTATAAGACACATAAAAGCTTGATGCTGCAATATTCAGTGTTGTCCTGACTAAAGTTACATTCAAATGGATCTTGCAGTGGTGTATGAAAACATTATTTCCCTCTGCTGCCTGCTTTATTCCTCTGACAGGAAATACCCCTTTTCTTTCTTTAGTTCCCTCCACTGCCAAAGACTCAATGGAAAGGTATATGTGCCTGTGTTACGCTGTCCCAGTTAGCAATCTAGTCTTCACTCAAACGCCCCTCATTTTGCACTGGAATGGGACATTGTGTCTTTTCTTCTTATCTTATTCCAGGACAATAAATCCTGGTAAAATCATACAGGAAGGCAGCTGAGCAGGGTAACATTGGAACTGTCACAGAGAGATTTGACAGCAATTTGTTGAGAAACCTCTTGTCCCTTCGGCTGAGAACAGCAAAGGGATTTGAAGATATACACAGCTGGTAAAATCTTCACCCTTATTCAGTGGGCTGATTACAGATGATCCCTATAATTTTAACCTTATTTCAGTTGTTTGAGGAGTTCTGCATCCATATTGCATTTAAAGCACACTAGTGGTTCCTCTGACCTCTGCAATGGGGCCTGACTGAGGTGAAAGGTGTGAGCAGGGCAAGCACAGTTCCCTCTGAAGGAAAAAAAAAGTTGTTCTGTGCAGGTCCAAGTGACAAACGTGGCATCAGGAGAACGAGAGAGTCTAGAAATTGGACTGAAGTGTGGAAGCATAGTCAGCACCTTGAATGGAGGCTCTCCCTTAGCACCCACAGCTGAGACCTCCTGGGCTACTGACACCCACTGGAACTGCTGGGATGGGGTCTGTGCTGGAAACTTTCTGCAAAAGGCAAGTATTTGAATGAAAAGTTCAGAAGAATAGTAACTATGCTTAGATGAGACAGGATGGTGGAATAAGTAATAAAACATGCCCCTTCCTCCCAAATGTTTTTGTTTTCTTGTTACAAAATATGTTTTTGCTGCTGAAATTCTACCTGGAAATTCACACTCCATGGTAGGAAATATAAATGCAGTAACTTTGCCCTATTTATTTTACAGGTTTTATCCCTTGGCATTTATACTCTACAGTATGCTGTATTTGTAATAATTGTGGAGAACATATACTTGTGTCTCTTCCTTGTAAAATAGAACTATTTCTCTATATATCTACACCTACATATGTATTTTTTCTTTTTTTTTTTTTTTTTGCATCTCTGTTATATTTTAAAGAACGAAGTATAGTTTATTTCTCATATGGATTTTTCAAGTTGGTCCACATCTGTTTCTGGTTTGTGGTTTGTTTTGGTTTTTTTAAGTTTCATCTCTCACAGTAGTATTCTCTTCTTCCTTACCCTTCCAGGGACAGATCAAGCTTGTTAACATTTGAAAATACACTGGAAAATACTGGAGAACTTAGAGGTGTTTGGTAAATGTGATTTCTCAGAGTTGCTGCAGAACATGTTGGGAAATTAAATCCCTCATTTGAGATGGTATGTGTTCCAGTCCTATTAACGATCCATAAGTCTAATTTTAATAAGAACTATCATCCTCAGAAGTGAATATATAATTTTCCTAACTTTTCTAAAATGCTGCTGTTTCCTGACAGTTGCTGACAGACAACAGGACCTTTTTTTACCTCTGAAAGGTGATTTAATTTTATCTCCACAATGACCAGGTTTCTGTTAGTTTGTCCTCTATCTTCCTAGGTAAATTTCAAAACCACTCGTTCACTAAACTAACGTAATAGTAGTCAATAGCGATAAAACGGAACCATTCACCATTCATATGCCGTTGCCAGTATCCTGATAAGTCTCTGTTGGCTAGGACTGAACCCGGTGATCCTCTGTTGATGCACTATGCCCACGAGCAATTCCTGAGTAAAGACTATGGGACAACAAATCAAGACCTACGTGCTACAGTGAATGTTTTGTGGATGCGTGCCTGTACCTGTATCGAGGCCAGCTGAAGTCAGTGTGCCTCTGAGCCCAGCTCGAAGCCTGCCTGGGCAGGGTTCATCATGGGGCTGTGGCACTGAGGAGATATGCAATGAAAGTTGCAGTAAGGATCAGGCACCTTCACAGATCTCTTGCGTGGGCAACTCTTTATGTGTATCTTGACATTGACTGAGACAAATTAGTTTCATTTTCCTTAAAGCTGCCTCTACTCCACAAATGAGTTTTGCTTGTGCTTTGGATAGTCATTTAAGACAGGTTTCACTCTGTCAGTTTGTGTGCACGTAAATAAGCTGTCTTCAGGTCTCATGGTAAGCAGATGTCTTCTGTGCAGAGAGGCAACGCTTAAAAAAAGGGCATTCATTATCATAACAAATACAGAGAGAGCAGAAGACAATGTCCTTGTCCCTCACTTTTTAATAGAAGAGTATGACTATATAAGCTGAGCTGAGAGCCACATTGCGTACCAGAGAAAATCTGCCATCTCTGCTGTTTGAAATACAGCTCTCATTCTTTCTCCTGTTTAGAGAACAGCACTGTTTTTTAACCCTCAAGAAGGAATATCTTGAAAGTCTAGGTTTGGTTTGTATCGATTGTTCCACAGATTCTTTGGCAGATGATGGCTTGGTTTCATAATTTATCGAACTAAAATTTCACTCCAGTGTTTTGTTGATTTTTGTCTTTAAATTATGGCATGCAGAAGGACAAACTTCGCCTGCTATATTTAAAAAAAAAAAAAAAAAAAGATACTGTCTCTTTAATGAAGGAAAAGCGTCAATATAATGTATTACCAAATGCAAATGCAATAAAGAATAACATATAACTCTGATTATATGACATTTGGCTTAGCAGTATTAACATATTGCACAAAATCTGGATTTTCCCTATGGCAGAAAATAAGACGATAAGGACATGGGAAATTTTTCTCTTCGACATAATTATAAAATAACTATTATTCTATTTTTCCTTTTTCTTTTCTTCAGTCATTTGCAGAAATATTTTAGTATTACTTCTTTGTTAAGCCAGCTCTTTATCATGTATGTATTAGGCATACAGAACAAGGAGAAATGGAACAAGATGGCGGTTATAGCAGTGGCAAGATGCAAATTTATTCTGGCAAAAAAGTAATATGTGCACAATATCAAGCATGCTTAAGTTTGTGCCAGGAAAACTGTTATGAATGAGGAATGAATGGAATGGAATTTTGCATCATACATGATTAACATGTTGCTTAACTTCATACAAGAGTCTTTGTCTACTCCTGATGTCCCAGGTGCCACCAAGAGAAGCTGCATGCCACACTGCTGGAGTGAAAATGGCAACAGATACCCCAGCAGTAGTCACCTCTGATATATGACTCTTTGTTTAAAAAATTAAAGAAACAGACCTCAAAAGATGACAGAGAAAATTCACAGACCATTGAACTGCAGGCACTAACTCCAGGTGGGGAGAGGGGTAGGAATTTATTACATCTTGTAGTTGTGTAATAACTGAAAGTCAGTAATTGTTTTCTGCTTCATTTTGTCCAAGTTTAATTTGGCTATTTTAATGCATGTGATGATGATGTCACTTTTTTTCCTCATGTCTCTCTCATGTTGTATGGCATGTGACTGAGTGTAGCCAAGCAGTGGAGGAGTAATATTTTTCATTGACACCACTTGAAAACATTTTTATAGAAAAATAAGGGGTGAAGGATGAAGAAGAGCAGAAGAGCAGAAAACACCTTCAAGATAGCTCTACATAAATTCACCATGAGGCAAAACAGAAATAATAACTCTTCTTCATGTGCCAATTCAATCAGGATGAACCAGACTTGCTACTGTATTGGTACAGTGTAAAAATAGATGAGAGTGAGTAATGGTGTGAACAAAAAACCATGAGGAACATCACAGAAATGGATGTTGGATGGCCTTTGCACAGCAGAGGTAGATAAAGGTTATAACAAACTGTTTACTGACCATATACACTTACTAGAATTAAGAGGTCAGTTGAACAAGAGCTCACCTAGTAAGAGCTTTCCCAGTAGTGTGACTCATCAGCTGTTGTACAGTACTAGTGCACTGCCCAGTTATTGCTCCATCACTGTTCAATAACATCTCTGTCCTTTCAGAAGTCTACGTTCTACCATTAGTTAAGGCTTTTTCATTTGCATTTCTACATTTTCCCCTACTTTTTGCATCAATTCAATATAACTAATACATGTGCCTCTAACAGAAAATAAAATAACTAAAAAGCACCATGTTTTATTGAGCAAAATATAGCATGTGCAAGGAAGGGAAGGGAGGAATTATAGAAACAAACCAGTGCTGAAGAATTTTGCATTAGCTGGTGCTTTTTGTTGTTGTCGTATCTGCACAGATCATTCTAGGCTCCTCAGTCTGGGTTGTAATAAAACACTATCAAAACAAATACTCTTGCAAAATATTTGAACTTTTGCAGCTTAACATGTGCATCTTGAACCGCTTAAGCAGCATGGTTATCTTCTATTTGTTTTTCTCCAGAATTTAACAGACTGTAAATTGTATACAAAAACGCATTATGCACCAGTGATTAAATGTTCTTACAACATTAATATTTATCAAGGGGTACTCCACAGCTAGAAAGTAAGTAACTATATTTTATTTCCTAAGAGAACATTTCCTAGTTTTCCTTCGTCTCCCAGCTACACAACAAACATCTCTAAAGTGCACTTCCCAAGTGTAGTTAGAGAATAGGAAGGAATGTAAAGTTTTTAAAAACAGCCCTTATTAACTTTTCCTTCCGTTGATTCTACTGTAAACTCTAAAAAGCCTTTTTAAAAAGCAAATTCTCATACACTCAGCAGGTGAAATGTTCCCACAAAAATAAAAGTAAACAAATTTAAAACCACCCCAAACAATAAAAAGCCAGCAATCATATTACAATCTTTTCTCTTGACTACTCATATCCTAGTATATCTTCACTGTTTTTATTGCACATTTATGAAAACGGTTGTCCTATATATTTAAAAAAAATAGTTTCTTTATCTGTGCTAACACATTCTTGTGCACCCTTAATAACTAGAGTAACTTTCAACAACACGTAGATATTAAAAACAATGGAATCAGAACCAAAGAGATACTTTGTATTGTAGATGCTCAAAGGCTTCTAGTGTAATTTTCTTGAGACAAAAAGACTTGGATCTTGGAAGCTCTTTGCTCCCATTCCTTACGGAAAGCTGCTGGTTGTGTGACAGCAGGAGAACTCAAAACGTAATTCACAATGAATGCCAATCCTTCACCTCCAATATGAAGGCTTCCCAACTATTCAACTTGCTGAGCATAACTGGTTTTATATCGCGTATCTAAAAAAGGCTGCTCCTGTTCAACTGACCAGTGAGAAAGGACTGGACTTCTTCAAAACGGGTATTGGAGCAACAGTTTGTTATATATTCTTTACATTTTTTTAACTGTCCGATCCCACCTTGTAAGGAGAGCACTTGTTTGTTCAGCTAAAAGGAACCCCCTTCATGCTCCTTTTGGGTTTGCTCAGTCAACTGGTTTGTGCAACAGTGGCAGAGGCACACTGGAATTGTGTACCCATTCATTGTGATTACACAGACAGAAGCAAATGTATGTTGTCTGCGACGGGACACGGGAAGGGGAAGGGAGATGAATGGGTAAGAGGACAGTTAGGTTTGTTTGGGTTTTTTTTTTGTGGTTGCTTTTTTCTTTTTTTTTTTTGTTAAATTTAGTTTTCTTGTTGTTTTTGTGTTTTTTGTTTTTGTGTTTTTGTATTTTTTGTGTTTTTTTGTTGTTTTTCTTGTTTTTTTGCTATGTCATGGAATCATAGCGGTCATTCCTCTAATAGAAACTGACAGGACATAAAAGACAAAACTATCAGATGAACACACACAATGACTAGAAATATATCGACAGAGAAAAGACTTAATTTAGCTTTGAGAAACTGTCCCAAAAATAAAATCCTGTATTAACAAGTGCAAAAAACAAACAAAAAAAAGAAACTCCAAACATTAAAACACAGTGTATAAAATGGTGTGAGAAATTTAAGTCACCATACAGCCTTTTAGTCAATAAAAAGCCGTGTTCGTGTGTCCTTGTTTGGGTAGCGGCCCGTTCTCTTCGTTTTACCCAAAAGGTCACTCAAGAAGAAATCTGAGGGTAAAGCACTTAGTCCTTTCTATTTTTGACTACTCATTTGGGCCTGTTGTGTTTCTATCTTGTAAGATGAATCATTTTTTTTATTTCTCATTGGTTGAATTATCTTCCAAAGTTGTTACGCCTCCAAAGCCCAGTCCTGTTGAGTTCTGTGCTGCTGAGACTGTAAGTACTGTGTGTAAGAGAATTAATACAAGAACACACAGTTTAAGTCTGCTGTTACACAGTCTTGATGCTGATGAAACTGTGAGTGATGTCCTGTGACACATTGTTGAGCCACTTGTTTTTTTAGTCCCTTTGGATTGATGATCTGATAATAGTCCCCATCTGACATCACAGCATTCTGGTTCTGCATTGGTTGGATAGTTTTCATAGAGCCCTGTAGGGTAAACACAAGAGAAAATAAACATCAGGTACAAGAAGATTGGCAGAAGTTAGTAGCTCAAACGAACATTCGATAATTTAGTCTGAGCTCCTGAATTCACATATTTGCGTGAATCTGAGGCCCTCAAAACACGTGCCATTTTGTGTTATTGAAGCTGTTGGAGGGATATGAAGGAAGCAGCATCAAAAGAGCATGACACTGAGTATGACACTGAACATGTTGTGTAAAGAAACAGCATTAAAAGTTATTGATGTTTGAATAATATGGATTATTTGAATTCTTCCGTCTTGGAAAGTAACAACAAATAATAAAGTGACAACTGATCAAACCAGACATTTCCACAAAATATGAAAGGATCTCGAAATTCTTCCTCAGTCTGCAAGCACATACCAGTTACAGTACCGTCCCTGAAAAGACAGGCTTTAATTGACAAATAATTGATATACTGACAATAATTACAATATTGACTATCAAACATACAGATCCAGCAGCTTCACAGGAACAGCTTCCAAACAGGGGTGTTCAGAGGCTACCTGTTCACCCTGTCTCAGCTCAGTTCTTCCAGCTGACATATCTCAGAGGTGAGAAAAATCTTTCCCTGTCATGTAATAATTGAAGCTTTTGATATTTCTGACTACACAACTAGGCCATTTCTGCTTTTGGAACTTTACTGAGTTACTCAACATGATCCAATGATGAATTTTGGAACAGTTAAAGGAATTCTGTCTCTTCCAAAAGACACAACTGACTTTTTGGAAATTGACGACGCCGTCTGCAATCGTATGTAGGAATGTAACATAACCAGAGAGTTATGTTTGTTTCTCCCATATCTTCTTTTCTGATAAAAGAACCTAGTTAGACTGTTTAACTAATAGCCAAATGCAAGAATGTCTAACATAACAAACAAACACCTTTTCTCCATTTAAATTGAACTTTGAGTAATGTTTGCAGTAGATAACCACTCTGTGGTAGTGCTAGGTTTTACTAGAAAAAAAAACAACTTATCAGTGTTGAAGGATTAGGATAAAAATTTTGAAAGCTGCTACATAGTTAATGTTATTTTAAAATTAACTTCTTGGAATTACATTTTGTCTCAGGTGTTACAGCAATGTTACTACTTTCAAAAGTAATGTCTACAAGTTTAGGCATAACATTCTTAGGTCCAGGAACCAGACTACTTGTATTTTGTGAATAACCTGTAAAGAAAAGCAGTGCACCTTAAAATAAGATAAAATTGAACTCTTTTGTTCCTACTTCCATAAAATTGATCTGCAACTAAATGAAAAGTGTGTTAAATATACTGAGTATGTTAAAAGGTAAATTAAACCTACACTGGCACATTTTCACATAACTGACACAAGAGTCTGCTATGTTATACATGAGTCCAAGTCCAGTTGCACCTATTTTTTTTGGGATTCAATCAAGTTTTTAAAGACAGGAGAATGAGAGCACCTTGATTGATTTTCTGTGAATTCAGGACTTACTCTGTAGGAAATGAGGCCATTTTTGCAGTCAGATATTTAAGGCAGTGTACTAACACTTGAAAATCATTTATTCTTTCTCAGATCATCATGGAATGTACTTCATGATTTTTAAGAAATTTTGTTCCATTTTGCAATTTGTGGACAGTTATATATTACAAGCATAATAAAGTAGTCCTATTGCACTGTCATATTTTCTGAGATGCATATTTTCATATTTGTGTGCATAAGTGTGTTTTTGAACACGGTAACATACACAAAGTGCCTCAACAGGTTTTATATGATCCAAATTAGTAGTGGTAATTGAAGAGACACAGAGAATGGTTAATGCTTTGATCCCACTGAGGTTTGTTTACAATTCAAACTGTGTTTCCTGTCTTCCTTGTTATAGGAAAACCTAGACTTCCTTTGAAATTAAAGACTATGTATAAAAGTTGGCAATCAAAACATATTTAAATGGTTCGTATGCACTTACTGGATTATAAATAAATTGAAGGCAACTCTACATTCAAAGCTACATTGAACTTGTTCCTTAATGCAAAATTACATTTCCTCCTTATTTCAATTCAGCAATTGAATTTAGGTTTTGAATTTGCAGTTACATATTTAATAATAAATTAACTACAGAACTGCTATTCACATGACAGTTGTGGAACATTTAGATAAATTCAGTCAGAGCTTTTGCACTGAAATAATAAAACTTCATGACTGTGTTTCACCACATATTTTTTTGTAGCCATAAGTGCCCGTTTTGACCCCTTGGATCTAATCGGTCTGTACACTCAGTCAGAGGGTTACAAACCCGTGACTTACCAGAAACACTGGAAAACTGGATACATTAGCCTTAGAACAGCAAGGAGAAAACCCCCTAGTTTGTACTTTAATCAAAACATTTTATATGGACACAGAGCTTGGGATAAAAAATAAAAATTATATCTTTACTCACCAAACCACCAGGGCTTCTCTCATCCTCCTCTATCTTTATAGTTCAGTTTGTAGACATCATTACTCTGTATTACTTGGATGTTCAGTGATTATATTTCTAACAATATTTCTAATTATAGTTTACTTACCAGCTATTACTGATTAGAAACCTATTTTACTTTTCACTTTTCACTTTAAATGCTCAGATCTCTGGTTCTCCATTTCACAGCTTTTCCCAGTACTCATCACCATTTCACCAGCAGAAATCACAAAATCACAGAATGGTCTAGGCTGGAAGGGACCTTAGAGATCATCTAATCCAACCTCCCTGTCATGGGCAGGGACGTCTCTCAACTAGACCAGGTTGCTCAAGGCTCCATCCGACCTGGTCTTGAACACCACAACAGAGGGGACATCCACAACTTCTCTGGACAATTTATTCCAGAGTCTTACCATCCTCATACTGAAGACTTTTTTTCTTAAGATTCAATCTAAATCTACTTCCTTTTACCTTAAATCCATTTCTGCTTGTCCTATCAGTGGACACTTTTGTAAAAATTCCCTCTCCAGCCTTCCTGTAGGTTCCCTTCAGGTATTGGAAGGCAGCTATTAGGTCCCCTTGGAGTCTTTTCTTCTCCAGGCTGAACAATCCCAGTTCCCTCAACCTATCCCCATAGTAGAGGTGCTCCAGCCCCTGGATCATCTTTGTGGCCCTCTTCTGAACCTGTTCCAACAGATCTATGTCTCTCTTACAGTGAGGACACCGTCAAATCTTAGTCTATATAGAGGTTCTTGGACTTTGATCTTAATCAAGGACCAAGAATTTTCCAGGATACTTTTTTGTATCAAATAATTTTGCAGACATGGTATCATATACAAAGGTAAAAAGGTAAAAGTTATATCTTTGCTTTGCAACTTTGTTTTTTTCACACACAGATAACATTTTGATGATCAGCACAGAAGTTATATCTGTAGAGAGTGTGCTACTAATGCTGATGCAAGAATTAAGGCTACTTGTTTGACTGAGATTATGTTAATGGTGACATGACTGTATATAAAACCCATGTATCCTGGTCAGCTGAATATTGAAAGAAAAAGGAGTGACAGCATGAGCATCGTATTTACTTTTTGTGGAAACAGCTTTTGGGGAAAAGCAGCAAACTACAGATAAGTTCTTCTATAAGAATTAAAATGACAAAGACCGTTTATGCATGCATGGTCTCCTGATCTACTGGATCACCAGCTAACTCAGAGAACACTGTGGTTTCTTTATGACCACTTGCACTTTTTTGCACAGGGAGCAGCATGCAAAAGAGGTGGTTGCGTTTCCACATCTCACCCCAACACTATTAAGATGTGTCATGCTTGTAGCTGGATCTGTCTCTGCAGCAGTTGGTCTGGCTTGGTCCACTTCTTGGTTTCTTTGCTACAGAAAGAGCTATGGAGCCATAGTATTCTACACCAAAGGAAACTGTCCTGGTTGATATATTTGTTGTCCTTGCTGGATAAGTATTTTGGAAAGCCACAGAACTAAATGAGATTTTACGGTATGTTATGGTTTTCCCTCATTTTCTTTCTGTAGAAGTCTAAACCGTGGTCCTTTTGACGACAGACTTCTGATTAATTTGAGAGGCGTACCAACCTTCTTGTGCTTGAAGAAAACACTGTCTTGAACTAGAAGAAGAAGCCAGGTAAGTGCATTTAGTATACCAGAAGTTTTGAATGCTCCATTTTATTGTGAAACCCAAAGTAAATAATGTCTGCCAAGAGCGGTCCATCCAGCAGTGACATCATTGTATCAGTGAATGCCAACATTCTGCCTGGAATTTCTCTTTTTAAGGAATTATTTCTAAGATTTCAACATTAACATTTTTCAACTACAGAAGGCAAAAGTACACATTAGATATTACATGACTAGTTTTCACTGCTTGCTTACATATGATCTGGAAGCAAGCACTCTTTGATCTTTTCCAGATGGTCCTCTCAACTTCTAAATTGCTGTGTCTGTGGCACATTATGATGCTTCTGTTTAGACATGCATTTTATACCCTTCATATTATAAAAAGTAATAAAATTAACTGTAGAAGAAGGCTTAGAGATAAATAAATTATTCTTTTGTCAAACACATTGTTAAAATAGTGAATAAGGCTGTTTAGCTCTTTGGAAAAGGCTAATTTCCATTTTAGACTTTAGACTTTACATTGCTGTGTTTTAATTTTGTTTTGTCACTATATGCTGGTGACTATTTCAGATTGTTGCCTCTGGAGAATTTTCCTGTGTTTATGTGTTTGCATTTAAGAAAAAAATGTGTTTCTTCACCTTGCATGGATTTTTTTCCCCTGAATTATGTACAGGACCAATTTCCTCCTGCTGATGTAAATCAGTGTTATCCCTATAAAACTGACTGACCTGCTGCAAATCAGAAAAATAAGCAAATAGCTGACTCTCAAGGCTATACAATGAACCTTTTAGTTCTGCTATGTTGAGATACAGGATAAGAGCGAGATAACTTGTTTCTAGCAAGCACTTAGCTTTCCCTACCCCCCGTCCAGTTTTGTTTCTATTATGTAGAAGCAATATCAAAAGGATTTACTATTATGATATTATAGAAAAGGAAAGGGTCATGCATATCTAGGTAATGTGTTATCACAGAAAGTTCAGAGATATCAATAGGTCAATCGCCTGGGTTCTTTTCGTAGAAGAAGAACATTTGCAGCTAATAAACCTTTTATGATGTGGGACTTTATTAAGGGCAAAGCTCCAATATTCAGGACTAGAAGAACACTAGACTCAAGAAGATGAGCTATTTAGTTGACAGATTCTGCTGCAAAACTATGTCAAATTTTCCTTGTAAGCAGATCCATAGCTAGTAAGGATTTAAACCACGCTTGTCAAACATAAATGGGATTTGTCCTGCTGTCTGTGCTAGCTTAGTATTTTGATATTTGAGGATCTTCGAAGAGGTATAGGCAGGAGGCAAATGACACATTATTAAGAGCTATTTTTAGAGTAAGAATTTGGATCAAGACTGTATATTTTTTGAGTTTTCCAGGAGCAGCATAAAGTGGATTGAATTAAGAGATTTTCTCATCTTGAATTGTTCTACAAAGTAAAGATAGATTGTGATGCATTCTATGGATCACATTTTCTCAAGGAAATTGTTTTTCAAATTGCAGTGAAATCAAGGCAGCTGTTTTGAAAAAAACACTCTATAGCTAAACTTGCTGGTGAAACCCAGACACATATCCACCCCTTTAGACGAAGCTGCAGGTTAAAGCATATCTTTGCTGAGCTTTTTTAGTCAACAAACCCCTTCTACAGATTGGTGAAAATCCTCTGTAATAATTTTCACTATGTCCTCAGAAACATTAGTGTGCGCATTGAAGCATAACTTACAGTTTCATTTCTGGTGAATATTCTTTACTCTAAAGGAGAAGGAGTTTCTCAGAAAGTGTTATTTGCATGGAACACATAAGCATGTGTCACTGCTATTTGCCAAAAAAAAAAAAAAAAAAAAGTTGTACTAAAGAATATTTGTACTATGCACTCCAAGCAACTGAGACACTAACTGTAACAGATGAAATTAGGAGCCTAGATTAATATGAACCAAATGGAAAGATACAAGTTATTCAAAGCACCTGAATCACCTGTTCACTGCATCCTTTTCTCCCCTTACTTTCTCGTTCTAAGTTGTAAAGTATCGTAAGTCTGTTCAGCACAGAGTAGTCAAAACCAATTCTCCTCCTTATGGCAGAATATTAGTTTAATAACACTATTCTTAGGAAGTACCAGACATGCTGGTTTTGGAAGAAGCTAATGCAACACGTCTCTGCCTTTTAGCTGCTCCATATATTGCCTTCCTTTCTTTCACAGAGGAGCATAAGTTCTCCATTAAATTCCATGACATCTATTGCACAGGTAAAGGGTGTGAACATATGGCTGGGATTTCCTGCCTGATACTTGCTGCTGGGTGATGGACTGTTATGCCACAAGGCACCAAGAGACCACAAGTCTTGATGAATGCTCAGGAATTCCTCAGCAATGCAGCTAGCCCTAATTATGCACTCTAAAGTGGTCTAGACTTGGTACAAGGATAGCAGTTTCAGAACTGTTCTCCCAGCAGCCAGAATAGGCTATGTCTGTATTAACACGTAGTTTTGGGCAAGAGAAGATCTGTATAATGAAACAGTTGGTGCTGAGTATCTCATGCAAACCCCAAATGCATTTGAAGTGTTTTTACCTCAGTCTAGATCTAGTCTAATCCTGCACACAAAATATGGGGATGTGCTAGATATGGTCTTATAGCACATCTCCTAGTTTAGTTTAATCCAGAGGAACCCAGCTTGTATCCTTCAAGACATCTCTGCAGTGCAAGTAAAACAGAAAGGAACACAGGCAGGTAATAACGATAGGACAAGACGGAACGGGTTCAATTTGCGCCAGGAGAAGTTTAGATTGGATATTGGGAAAAACTTCTTCACTGAAAGGGGGGTGAAGCATTGGAATGGGTTGCCAAAGGAGATTGTGGAGTCACCATCCCTGGACGTGTTTAAAAACCAGCTGGACGTGGCACTTCAGGAGATAGTTTAGTGTTAGGGTGGTGTAGGGCTGTAGGTTGATGATCTTAAATGTCCTTTCCAAACTTTATGATTCTATGATTCTATGATTTGTTTCAAAAGTACACTACAGAACTAGACTATTCATGAGGATGCAACAGTAGTGTCAGGGTTGATGGCATATCCTGGCTGCTCAGGGAAGGGTCATGCATGTGGAGGAGGGTGATCTCTTCTCCCCTCTGAGCATATCTGCTGCTTATTTGGTGGAAACTGAGCTCTCATGTTTTCTGCTTTGAGCAAACTACAGGCCTGAATGGGTAGTTTTGGTTGTGAAAAAAACATTTACAGCATCTGCATCCTGTCTGTCACCTTTGGGACATGGCAGCAAGCCAAACAGAAACAGTTCATAAGCTGTGCTAGTCCTTGGGCCAGCTGCTGGGCCATGTTACTTTAGAAGGCATGGGAAAAGTGGGAGTTGTGAATTATTACCAGTCTCTTCCCAGTGCTCTGTACATAGACTCATACATCTTTCAGTTCTTTTCACACTCAAAGAATATGTGTGAAAGAAATCTTCCACATCTTACATTCACACTGGGAAAAAATAAAAGGAAAAGAGGACTACCTTTATGAAAGAAAGTAATCCCACTGCTATGCACGCTGTTTTTATAGGCATCAGAGTCAAAAACCTTGACTCAGAACTTTGCATGGAAATCATTCACTGAAATCTGCCATGTGTGTGTGCATATATGCTTAAACACTACTATCATCTCCCTTAAATAAGGTTCTGTGTTGCATGGGCAACTCCAGACATCTGAGCTGCAGAAAGAAACACCAGATGAAACCACTGGAAACTTCAATCATAGAATCATAGAATGGCCTAGGCTGGAAGGGACCTTAGAGATCATTTTAATCCAACCTCCCTGTAGTGGGCAGGGACGCCACCTCTCAACTAGGTCAGGCAACACGTGAGAACCGAATGGGAATCGAACCTGCGACCTTTGGTGTTTCCAAAGGTCTAAACTGAAAGCAACTGTTCAATTTTAATGAATATAAAACACAGTATGTTCCAGAACAGCGCCTGATATAAAGACCAACTTCTTTCCTTCTATTTCTGAGAAAAAAAGGGAGAAGTGGGGAACATAGACTTCTTTCTAGGTAACTGCATGTTTCTATAATCAGAACCACAGTTTGATTCAGATTGTTTTGATTAATATCTGAAATACTTTGATGCAGATTGCTTTGGTTAATATCCCAAATACTTTGTTTTGCACTGCAGTTGCCCCATATCCTCACATGCCTTGCTACAAACGATAAGTTCCAATGATACATAACTAATCTAGCATCATCTCTGCTTCTCCCATGATTCACTGGAGGTAAGCAAATACGACATTCTCAGCCTAGAATACTTTTTACTCATTATACCAGTCCTTCAGAAATTCCCAAGAAGTCATTGTTAATGTGTATTATAAACTGCAATTTTTAAATTATTTATCAGTTTTTTTATTTAATAGTGTCAAAGATAACCATGACTGAAAAATTGCTTGGGGAAAAACAGCCAGTCCTATGCTGTTTTCTCATTATATGAAGTTTCCAAGGCAGGAAAAAAACTTTGCTATTATTTCTTTTCACAGCCTCCAGTACTCTTTTTTTTTTTTTTTTTTTGTACACCCTCCAACCTCAAGAAAAATCCCACCCTGAAAGAAAAAAGAAAGCCTGTGGGTTCTTGCCCACCAGTGCCACAGTGCCCCCACTGCCAGCAGATGTCTCTGCTCATCACCATGGCAGGATGGAGGCATCCAGGGCCAGCAGCTCAGTATCACTGCAGTAGCTCCCAGCACTGCTGGTGACATGAAGTCACACCAGCTTCTTATCTAGATGCAATTTGGAAAACAGCATGCAATATTTATACGTACATCCTGTGATTTTCCGCGGTGTATTGAAATGTTTTGTAGAAACCAATCATCTGTCTTTCTGTTAACTTAAATCTTTATTGGACCTTAAAGCCATTGAGTGGAGGAAGGGAAGCCCTTATCATAGCTTTTAAGTTCTAAAACATCATTAAAGAAATTCAGAATCTACAATATCTTGATGTTTCTTAGAGAATAATCATCCTATAAACAGAGGAACTCCTTTTTCTCTTCAGATGATATTTTATAATTAAGTGTTCCTTAGCTATCCAGCTAGTCTTTCATTAGTTTAATGGGGGAAAAAATATTATATGAACATAACCCAAGTCAGTCCCTGTGGGATTTCTCTGAAAATGTACCTCAAAATTTCAAAAAAGGACCTATGACATTTCTCTTCATGGGATACCATCAGCAGCAGAGATATTTAAACCTAATTTAAATGAGTGATGGGCTGTAGCAAAATGCCATCCATGAGGAATCCCTGAACATAAGGTTTGCTCCTGCCATGTTTGCTGTAGCAGAGCTCAATGGTGACTAGCTTCACAGTGAACTTAGGCTAAACAGAGACACCAGACAACCAGCTATAATACTTAAATATCAAATAGAAATACTTTTGACCCAACTCTTTCAGGTGTTGCCAAAGAATTTCACTCACCACAGGAAGAGGAGGATCAGTAACTAGAAATACCAGCACGTCTGCCAGATGGGCTCACAGAAAGTGCAGAAGAAGACGACCCTCAAGATGTGAGTGATGCTGTCAGTTTCTTTCTTGCAAGAAGACTTCAGGTTAACTGTCAAGCCATAAGCTATGATGAAGTGAAGTATTTTGTCTGCTACTGAACTCACTGTACTTCGCATGAAATAAGTCTGTTTTCACTTAGGTACAGAAAGTGTAATTCTTCAGACCCACGGCAGATATTAGTCTAATTTCTCATTGCTTAGTGGCAGAAAGTGCTCTTACAGTGAGATGGTGATTAATAAGTGGGTGACAATGGGATTGTATTCCAGACAACATTCGAACTGCAGGTTCATAACTCTCCTCAGCATCTTCTCTTGCACACAACTGCCTCGCATCAGCATGCTGAGTTCTATGAGTCCATGAGTACAAACTGGATGCTGAGGGTCTTGAATTGAGAGCACAAAACGTTCAACCATATATTAGTGGATTGCTGAGATGAGATTTGGGTCACTCTGCTTTTAAGTGCCTTCAATAAGACATTGGTGACTAACAGCAGCTACAGCAAACAGAGTGCAGTCAGCATAGAGAGCTAGTCAGCTCATCAGGTGCAGATGCCTACTTAGACTGAATTAACCAGCTCTCAGCTCTGCTGAGTAAACCAGACCTTCAGTGACTCTAGTGAGAGCTTAGTCACAGAGTTTATGTGTAGACACCCAAACAACTAATACCTGCAACAAAATGAGTTTAATCCTCCCCTACATCTGCTTTTTAGTCCAAACTCAGAGATAAGGACTGTCAGTAATCCTTGCAATTTGTGTGTTTTAGTAATGAATTTGGACTTGGAGATATACCAGGAAGATGGAGAATTGGATGTGTATTTCCTAAGAGATTTTCTGAAATAGCTACTGGGATAGTTTTATTTTTCATTTGTTCTTTGCCATTGTGTATTTGTGCAAGTGTGCACACGTGTGTGTGTATATATATGTATATGCATGCACACATGTTTATTGTATACAAAAGGTAAATAAAAATGTCCTAAGTCTCTCATTTCAGCTTTTACTGTCCTATCTTAAACTGGAAAATAATACTCATTTGCTTACTGTGTATGCCTGTTGGAAGGCTATTAATATTTACAAAATGCATTGAAGAGCTAAGCAGCATTAGCTTATTGATGACTATCAGATTGTAACTAAGCTTACATTTCACTATATTGTCTTTTGAATATGGATGGATATTGCTCAATTGTGTACAGTTGGCTTAATCTTCAAGAAGAAATACAGTAAATATCTTTCTGTCAAACTCTCACTAAATCCAAACACAGGGTATAAGGTGAAGCGAGTTGCCACAAACATTATGCTTGTTTCTGAGATGGTATAGAGCATTTAGAGGGTTTTCTATTTTACTCTGTTTTAAAGTAGTTTGCCTTGGACAACTTATCTAGTATCAAGATTTCCAGTGCAGACCTAATTCAAGGTAGAGGCTGTTTAATTCCACATGTTTGGACCAGGCTTTTTTACTGATTTTGTAGGAATAAGTTGCCTAAATACCTTCAAAATTATCTGATATAAACTGACACTTTGTGTGGAACAGTCTCAGCTAGTCCTGAAAAAAAATATCTGAGGTACCTGAAAAGTATTAAAGGTATTTCTTGACGACCATGTCTTCTTTGGTTGGATTATTCTGGGATAGTCTTTGAAGCAGAGTGGAATGTAAAAGGAACCAAATAATTTTGTCATTCAATGTGTAGGTTTATATTAGCAGTACCTTTCAAAAAGAAAATACTCAAATATGTAATAAGGCTCAAGAAGAGGTCCAAGATCAGTTCTATACAGGTGAACAAGTGATTTTTAAAATTCTTCACTATTGAAAGAGTTTTCTTTAGATATTTACCTTCCAAGAGCAGTTCCACAGTTTTGGATTCTATGTCTCAGATTCTTCATCTATCTGACACAGGGATGCAGGTGAAAAAAAAGTGAATATACCAAAAACTGGACTTTTCTTTCTTTTATTTTTCTTCTGATTATTGAATGGCACAGAGTCTCTTTTCTCTGAATACTGTATGACACAGAACAACAAAATTCCCCCACCAAATTATTGTGTAAAAACTAACCAGCACAAATTTCTTCCAGTAGTTTTTTTTTTGTAAAATTAATACATGTGGCAAGCTGGTGTGCATTACTAAATCTGGGCTCAAATTCTAGTGCCTCCGTCAAATCTTTGCGATGAGGAATACCTTCAGACTCTCATAGTTAAAGCCAATAGAAAAAATCCATTAGGAAAACAAATGAAATTAACTTTTCTATACTATACCTGTACAGATGAAGCTTGATAGTCCTCCATAGATGACATCATCATTGTCTGGTAATATAAAGGGACACCTCGTCTGAACTTCCAAACAGTATTGCTTGCAAGGAATTCTGTTGCTGCAGTGAAACTGTGTGACTTCAAAATACTGGGAACAGAGCCAGGCTTTGTAGACAGTCTGGAAAAAGAGAAGAACCAGAAGTATAGATGATGACAATAGCACTGTCATTTATTAGAAGAACATATTGTACTGCACACCTACATTAATGCTGTTTCTGAAAGCAAATTTTGAGAGAGTATCACCTGGGTAAAACATACTCTTGAATTTTGACTATCCTCAGAAACAAAAACTCCAAGTCATTTAAAAGCACCAGTTAGTCAGGGCTAGGCTTTTGCTATTATTTCAGTTTTGTTTGCAAACAGATATGTCTCTTAGATGCACCTTTCTGTTAGACACACGCACACACACCACACCTCTGTCCCTGTACATTATAATATACAAACTGAGACCTTAACCTCATTTGAAGTTGGTCTGGGAAAATGCTTTGGAAAATAAGTGCAAAAAAGGGTTTAAAAATGAGCTCAGGTCAGCTCTGTTCTTTATATCATCCAGAGCTAAGCTATCAGGTTGCAATAGATGGTGCTGCTTCCCTTCAAATAAAACCTTATCCAGCCCACAGCATTAAAACACACTTCAGGGTTCCTGAATGCCAAGAGCTGTAGACTAGGGGATAAACCTGCGACAGTGAGGACCAATATCTACATTCAGACGCTAAAAGGAACACACTAAAGGTGCTGTCATCTGATGCATGTATGCAGGGCTGTAGGACCTGTGACTATCACGACTATTACCATCATTTAAACAGAAAAGCAACATAAATATGTTGATTTTTACTCTTTTTGCCTATTCTCTTCTGAGCAATGGTCTTTTTCATAAGAATTTAAATTTTTGGACATAGAAAAGTTTCACATGTGTTCATACAAAAGTAGATTGGACACCTGGCTACGAAGGTGATCAGAAACCTACATGACTGAGTGTGGAGAGGTTTGCTTGTTTCCCATTTTATTTTCCACTTATCTTTTTCGATGTACATTATTTACTGGCTAGGTACTTGCTATCTAGGTTGTTACATAACTAAAATCTCCTTTTTGTATTCATCCAGGATATCTGAAAATCTTAGTAACTACTTTCCCTTTATTGCAGGCTGAAAAGCAATACAGTCAGATGATTATTTTCCTTCTTCCTAAACCTGTTTCTAATAAAAAGAGAAACAGATTAAATTTTTAAGCACTGAAAATTCAAAAACTGACACCTGTAAAAAGCAATCTAGATGAGAGTTTGGTTTGTTTTCAGTATGTTTCATCTCATCAGTTATAATTTTATTACTGTCAATAGCAGCTTAAGCTGTGTAATTAATTCCAATTTATTAGTCTCATAGTCACAAAACTTTTATCTTAACTTGTTTGCAATGGCGGCAGGTCTGGGTAAGGCTGCTACATGATAAAGTGAAACCTTTTCACTAATGTATGGTTTGTGATTATCTCTTCACAGAATCACAGAATGTTAGGGGTTGGAAGGGACCCCTGGAGATCGTCTAGTCCAACCCCACTGCCAGAGCAGGTTCACCTAAAGCTGCTTGCACAGGGTGGCAGTCAGGCAGGTTTTCAATGGCTCCAAGGCAGAGGCTCCACCACCTCTCTGGGTAGCCTGTTCCAGCGCTCCACCACTCTCAAAGTAACAAAGCTCCTGCTCATGTTTAGATGGAACTTCAAGTTTGTGCCTGTTACCTCTTGTCCTGTCACTGGAAAAAAGTCTGGCTTCATCCTCCTGACACCCACCCTTTAAGCATTGATAAGATCCCCCCTCAGTCTTCTCTTCTTCAGACTAAAAAGCCCCAAGTCTCTCAGCCTTTCTTCATAGGAGCGATAATAGCTTTGTTTTTTACAAAGCTTTTGCCTACTGCATTCTGTAGAACATGACTTTTTTTCATTACAAATTCAATTTTAATTGCTTACAAAGGTTTCTTACCCACAGTAACTCATTAATGAGAAGGAAGACTAGGTGATATGTGCACTTTTTGTTCTTAAATAAGCTTCTAAACAGCTAATGGTTTTCTCAGCATTGACTATACCCCTCAAAATATTTTTACTACTTCGGTTGCTATATTGACGCAGCAACAAAAGAAATAAAGTAATTTTTTTTTCCTATTTTTTAATTAGTCAATGATCATAGTCTATTGGTTGGAGACTGGAATGCTGGGTCTGATAACAGATAAATATTCACAGATGATTCTTCCTGAACAGTAACCTTGTAGACCTATTTAGTGTGAACCCATATGTTCTCTTCAGAGAATAGATCTAAGAGTAGTAACGTGGTGTGAAAATGTACATCAGTTTATAGGGAGTGTATTGAACAGCACACCATACATAGTAACAAGAAAATGAGCAAATCCATGTGTCTGCTTAAGCAAGACAGGAAAAAAAATGTTTATTCAAGAACAGAAATAAACAATATGATTATAGGCTTCTGTGAATAGTTTCATGTATCTGATCTCAGTTCCTACACATCATCTTCCTGCTCTGATTCTCAAGTCCTTGGCTTTGGCTTGAAATTGTATTTGAACTCTTGTCCATGATTTTAAAGATCTGTTCCTTAGATCTGTTTCTTAGATGAAGATCTCACACTCTGTATCCTTTTTATTGCAGACCCTTTCGACCTTGTCTGCAGTCTATATCGAGATTTTTAATATGCTGGACCCATTTTGCTCTGTTTTGACCAATGAGCCTTCACGGAAACTAAGATTTTCAAAGTTCTGTCTGGATATGAACTTAGGTCATATCCCACTTCAGGGTAAGATGCTGATACTCATTAGCCTTCCTACCTCCATGCTCCAGTTTCTTCAGGTTTGTGGGACAAGATACCTCTGCCGAAAACTGTAAGATGTCCAGGAGATAGTAGGTGAAACTCTCAGGGCATCCTGAAACTAGCTGAGGGCGTGCTGGTCTTCAGCCCTTCCTACAAAGATCCTGCATTTCTTCAGGTCTTTTTTCAGACCTGAGAACTGGCATGAAAGAGTGAATAGTTGGAAGAGCGAATGTTATAGAGAAGGACCAATCTAACACTTAAGTACTTATACCACAGCTAAAGTGGAGTTTAAAGTCACCTGGATAAGGGAAAAAATAGAATCAGAGGCAGATTTGAGCACTGAAAAGGCTCAGCCATAGTGCCTAGCTGTTAGCTCACTGCCTCCACAGCTTCAGCCAGTACTAACTCATATATTTCCAGATAACACCCAGTGATCATGTGGGAAAAGATGTATACCAAGTACTGTACCCAGTAAGCAACTTTGATATGGCCACACTGTTTTTGGAGAAAAATAGAAAATGTAGATGTTTGCAGATGAACTGTGCTTAGCTAGCTGGTAGACCAGGGAGTAGTCCCTTTTAAGTGCTTGTGTTTCCAACGAAGACCCCAAATAACCTATCCTACTCTTCCCGAGAAACTTAGGCTTTCTAGGCACCAAAGGTTTTACACAGAAGTCTTCCTTTCACTCCCAAATATGTGCTACACAAGAGGGAGTATAGAAGTATAAGAACTTGTATTTGTGCATACCACTCATGGCTCAGCAGCCATTGCATGAATCCCAGGGCATGCTCAAGCCAGTAAGTAGATCTAGAATAGTCCAGAGTATTGTCTTCACTTCAGTGATAGTGAAAGTTGACTTCTTTAGCTTAAGTATTAGAAGCCCATGATTTGGAATTGAAATGTAGTGGAATTTTCCTAACAGGAAAGCAGATATTATGGCCTTTGACCAGCCATTATCCCTTCTTACACTGGAAAATACAGGATTTGGTTGGTTGGGAGCTCTGTTCTATCTCCTAGCAAATTCCAAATGCTGATTTCCAAAGTCTTAAAACATGTATTATATAACAAGTCATGAAACTATCAATGAAAATTCATGTTGGTTTGCATTTTGAGTATGGTGTGCACTTTGCAAACTATGCTTTTATTGATAAGAGGACATTCTTCCTTCTTTAAAGGACATCAATGGCTTAACCCAAAGATTTATAATCCTCTTTAAAAATATTACATATAGAACACTTGAAAGTATCAGTTACATTCTATTAGTATTTTCCTGTGTCATTTTCAGAGTGGAAGATGGAAGGTGGATGTGAGGAGACCAGGTGTTAAATAACCAGAGGCGGGGGAAATCCTCTAAATTTTCCATTAAGTAAATTTTTCTAGAGCAAAATTCTTGCTCCTTCAAAACATGCACTTTCTCAAGATTCAAGTCAATAAAACGATGTCTTGAATTACATTTCAAAGAAATTTAAGAGGGACTATGATTGCAGTGTCAGGCCTCTCACCTTATTATATCCTCAGTCAAAGAAAACAAAATTAATACCAACTCCCAACATGAACTGAACTGTGTTATAATATTGGGGAATGATAGACAAAACATAAGAATGGACTATTATGAATATTTTTTGAAGAAATAAGAGGAAATCTAGTGATTTTTATGAAAAAAATGGTAATTTAGAAGACAAAAGCATCATTTTTATTAATAGATATTTTGTGAATTTAAGTCAAGCCACCAAAAACAAACACAAAACTAACACAGAACTTAGATTTTGGATTTCTTAAATTTACAATGTCTGCTACATGTTATGAGTTTTTATATATGTTGCATGCATATAATGCAAAAAAAATAAATAAAATAGACTTGTGTTTTCAGCTGTTTTGGGAGGTGATGAAAACATTGAAAAGTAGCACTAATAGAAATCTGGCAGACTGATCTCAAAGAATGGAAGATAAAACATGTTCGGGTTTTTTTCTGCTGATTTGGCATTTATTATTTTTTAGCTAGGGGAAGAACTCAGATGAATTGGATTATAAATGCATCATGTCAATTACATACAGTAAGTAACTGTATATCTAAATAGCTCATCTTTTTAGCAGCAGCAGAACTTTAGGCACTCTAGATGTTGGGGTTTTTTTTGAAAGAAACCTAATCCTGGTTATTCGACAAGACACTATGTTGGAAAAAGTGTCACATAAAAATAAGGTCATATATCATGTCTGAAAGCACAACTACAAAATCTTAGAAAGGTTTAGTGATAATTTTTCTCATCTAGATAAATTAAACCTACACCACATTGTTCCCGGAGGAAAAAAAAGTTACACTTTTGAAAAAGTGCACCAATCAATTCTGACTTTATCTATCTGTGTTCATACGTATGAGTGCCTACCCAAAATGATCTTCATCAAAATCTCATTGGTGTTTGTAAATGATTTATAACATAAAGATAAAAATATATTGTTAATTAGAGAGATTCATTCATTATCTGGCATTGATTTTATTCCTACTCTACCAGTTTCAAGTCAATGTGTGGAAGCAGAAAAAATATTTTATGACTTCGGTGATCAAGCACCCAATACAAATAACCACCTTCAGCAATTCAAAGAATGAACACTTCACAAACAAACCAGACATGAAACTGCATTTGCCTGTCAAATCACTACAGATAATAAATGGATTCAGAGTTAAAAGGAAGAAAATGCGGTTGTGTGTGAAGAATTTTGAGAAACTAAAAGAGCACCGAGTGTGCTTTTTGTCTCAGGATGTCAGGAAGAACACTTATTTTCATCTCTTTGTGGGCAATAGCAGTGCAGATAATGTCTTGTTTTAGGATATTCTGTATCTTATATGACACATGAAGATAGAGGCTATCTCAGAGTTATTCCTTCTGGTCTTGAAAGGCAATCAGACAGAACAATTAGGTAATATGGCTGCATTATTTGCTTACACAGGGGCCAATAGCTGCTGCCCACAATGTAAGTATCGCCGGGCAGAACAGTGCACTGGTTGATCACAGCCCTGGTCATTACACTATCTGATTTGCAACTGGCTGTGCAACTGGACAAAGCTAATTGTGATTGTACGACCAGTATTTACTAAGACTGCAAAACTGATGGGAAGATTTATGCCCAGAATCTCCCTCCTCATCTCCCTCTTGCTCACTCATACATGCACAATACATGTGATTCTAAATAACCTTACCTCTGTCAAGACAGATTGAGGACGTAGTCTAAATCATCTGAGTCACGCTACACGAGATATATCAGTAGGACGGAATGGAAAAGCTCAATCAATTTCATTCTCTACGGCTGCCAATTCTTCATAGTTTGCAAGAGATGAATTCAGCTCTCTTCTGTCCCTTCCCCCATCATTCCTGACTGCCACTGACATCACAGTTCTTAATGAACAGTGTGAAATACCCAGGAAGTAGGTTCTCTTGCTATTCTCCATGAAAATGATGGGTATATTTTCCTCACTGAAGAAAAATTTGATGTTACTGGCTGAGTTGTCAAAATAATAATACAAAAGTGAACCTAGAAATCATCAAATAACTCGTGTGTATGTGGAGGAAGGTGGGAGGGAAAGAAAGTAGGAAGAGAGAAGTCACAACAGGAAATCTCTCTCAAAAAGGTAAATTTTATGAATCAAAATAAATTTTAACTGTTTTGCGTCACAGAACCACAGAATTGTTGAGGTTGGAAAAGACCTCTGAGATCATCAAGTCCAGCCTATGACCCAACACCACCACACTGACCAGACCACGGCACTAAGTGCCACATCCAGACTCTCCTTAAACACCTCCAGGGATGGTGACTCCACCCCTTCCCTGGGCAGTGCATCCCAATGCCTGATCACCCTCTCTGTGAGGAAGTGCTTCTGAGATCCAACCTAAACCTTCCCTGACGCAGTTTCAGGCCGTGCCCTCTCGTCCGGGAGAAGAGCCCGACCTCCACCTGACTACAACCTCCCTTCAGGCAGTTGTAGAGAGTGATAAGGTCCCCCCTGAGTCTCCTCTTCTCCAGGCTAAACACCCCCAGCTCCCTCAGCCTCTCCTCATAGGACTTTCCCTCTAGTCCCTTCCCCAGCCTCGTTGCTCTCCTCTGGACCCGCTCCAGCACCTCAGTGTCTTTCTTGCAGTGAGCGGCCCAGACCTGCACACAGGGTTGAGGTGAGGCCTCACCAGTGCTGAGCATAGGGGCAGAATCACATCCCTGCTCCTGCTGGCCACACTGTTCCTGATAGAGGCCAGGATGCCATTGGCCTTCCGAGCCACCTGGGCACACTGCTGGCTCATGTTCAACCAGTTGTCAAACATCACTCCCAGGTCCCTCTCTGCCGGGCCGCTCTCCAGCCACTCCTCCCCGAGTCGGTAGCACTGCAGGGCGTTATTGTGGCCAGAGTGTAGGACCTTGCCCTTGGTCTTGGTGAACTTTGTAGCTATTGACTCAGCCTGTCCAGGTCCCTCTGCAGTGCCTTTCTACCCTCTGGCAGATCGACACTCTGCCTCAACTTGGTGTCATCTGTGAATTTACTACGGGTAGACTCAATCCCCTCATCCAGGTTGTCAACAGAGATGTTGAACAGGACTGGGCCCAGTACTGATCTCTGGGGGACACCACTGGTCGCCGGATGCCAACTGCATGCAGCACCACTCACCACCACTCTTTGGGCCTGGTCATCCAGCCAGATTTTTACCCAGCAAAGGGTGCAACTGTCCAAGTAATGGGCTGCCAGCTTTTCCAGGAGGATGCTGTGGGAGACTGTGTTAAAGGCTTTGCTGAAATCAAGGTAGACCACATCCACAGCCTTCCCCTCATCCACTAGATGGGTCACCCAGTCACAGAAGCAGACGAGACTGGGCAGGCAGAACCTTCCTTTCCTAAACCCATGTTGGCTGGGCCTGACCCCCTGGTTGTCTTCTACATGCCGCTTGATGGCACTCAGTATGATCTGCTCCATACCTTGCCAGACACTGATGACTTGCAACCATATTCATTCCTCAGTATGAAAATGAAGTTTTCAAACAGAGAACAACTTGAAACCACCATTTGAAAAGGAAGAGGCCCCCTTGTGAACTTCAGAAGCTCACTTGCTCATTGACATTTTCAACAGCACCAGGAAATTTTACTGCATCAGGATAAAGGAATTAACAGCATTGCCTTGAGACTGTGTGATAAGACTCTAGCTCAAATTCCTCCAAAGCCTGTGAGTATTTTGAACTAAATTCTGTGGTTTTTATCTGTACTGAGGGGTACCTTATGTTGTGACTGATTAATCAATTATTTTTTTTAAGAATATTCATGGAATAACTTATTTGGCAAACTGAGCTTTTTCAGCAGAACTGGATACAGAAACAGTAGTCTTTCATAAAAAACCAAAAATCTAGGTTCCAGACTGGTGATGTGGCTTCAAGGTTTGTTTTGTCCTACCTCAGTGGTACCCAGCCCACGCTTACTCATTGACAACAACAGTGAATAAGCTGTGTATGGAGAGGAAAATCCTTCTTTTCCTGTCAGCTTCAGTTTTAGCATATAATATTCTGTAGACAAAAGAAAGTTTAAAACTTCTGGTATGAACATACTGCCTAGATGCAAGGAGTGATGTCTACTTCACGTCTAATATGTGCCTGATTAATAGAGTTATGAATGTATCTACTATTTAAAGACATCACAGGTGCATTCAACGATAGAGCATATGTTTAAATCCCATGTTTAACTCTTTTTTTTGAGTCTGGGTAGAAAACATGTTGCCTCTCTGTGGTACTCAGTGGCATTACCACAGTCAATAAAGTTGTCTCTTCTAGGATTTCCATCTCAATCTTTCAATGAAACATTTTAAAAGCATCTAGGTCAGCCTAATATCCTGATACTTCATATCAGTTTTTTTAGGATCCCACAGCCTTAAAAGTTAATGTCACCAGGTACATTAGGGAGTTAAAAATAGTAGTAATCTTCATGAGCTGAGATGCTGTCAATAACAAGAGTTGGAGAAGAGCTACTCGCAAAGACTGGAAAACCTTCTAAGCCTTCGCCTACCCCAATAAAGACAGCCACTCCTCCACTTGGAACTGTGCCTAAACATTGGCCAGACAAAGATGAATATATCAAACAATATATACGGGAAATAAGGGGATATAACTACGGGGTTCATGTCAGCAATGAGGGACCTCAGAAGAGGGCATATATTTCTTCCTGTGATAAAGCTTTTGCTGTAAAACTCGCTTTTAATCTTACACATGATGTACAGCAGAGAAGTAATAGCTACTGTCACCTACAAACTAATGCGCTGTCTGTGCAGTGCAGACTCTAAAAGGCATTTTATATTTGGCTCACCAGGGTATTATGTGTTGTTTGAGTGACAGTGCATCTTCTTTAAGAAACGCTTGGGTCAATCTCAGCGTCTGCTTTGTGCATCAGGACCTGAGATATCATGTTATACAAGCAGAGATGTCTTTCAGATAGCTTACAAGTGTATTTTATACAGCCTACACAACCAAAATGTAGATGGCTAACTGGTACAAGACCTGATTAAGTCTGACAAGGGTAGTGTTACAAATGCAGACTCCCCCAGGAACTTTGTCAGTTTTGAGCAGTACGGGCTGCCTGACTTCAGGAAAACTTCCTTTTTTATCTGTACTGTGGAATAAAAATCAGTTCTTAAAGAGAGCCTTCTGTCCATGAGGACTGTGGGATTGCTGGTGGCATTTCTCTTATGCTGGCCTTCATTCCCAGTCCCATTCTGAGACTGTGGGCGGTCTCAGAATAGGTCTGGCTAAACACAAGAATTGTGCAGCAATAGTGACTGCATAGGAGTCAGCAATCCTCAATAAGGTATCTTTGCAAATGAGAGTCCATGCTACCATGAGGTGACTAAATGTTCTTTCTTACATGCAGCAGAAAACATATGCAATCCACAGATATGTGGATTGTGAAAAATAAGATATTTCACAGGAACAGACTATCAACACAAAACAGGTTTCTAAAATATTATCATTTTCATTTTATTTCAACACTATCAAAAAAAAAGCTAGAAAAATATTTTTCAGTCAAGTTCAGACATTTCATTTCAAATTCACTACTGTCATTCTGATTCTACAGTGAAACATTGATCATAAAACATTCATTTAAATACACATCACATTTTTATATCAGTAATATTTATTCAAAGCTTGGAGAATTTGCTTTGCACATGCATATACACCCACCTTTTCTTTTTTTTAAAATCTGATCCAGAAAGACCATAAATTAATGATCTGAGTTTCTTGTAGTACAGGCACTATATTTTCCAGTTATTTCATTCTATGTGTATTTTTGAAATTCTTGTGATAAAAGACTGCACCAGGAAATGAGAACGTCTGTTTCATATTATGAAATTTCTGCCTGAAATTTACAGTAATTTGGGAACTAACACATCTGTCTGGTGGTTATTTTAATTTTTGATTTTATTAGTATTTTTGTATGAATGCTTTCAGTATTTGCATGGATGGAATATCATAAGATAAATATTTTAATATTTATCCTGAACGTCTTGATACCAGTGAATGCAAACTTATGTTAACAGACAAAATCTTCCCAGTTTCCTAAATGGTGCTAAATTAAATAGGTAAACTTGCTTCTTTCCCTATTTTACCTATTCTAAGAATAATTTTATTTGGAAGACACATATGTTATTTTATTTGATGACAGAGGAAAGGTAAACTAAGATTGAAATTTTATTTGCCAGAACATTGTTGATCTTAGCTTCAGTTCATATGCTACATAGCAAGATTCCTTTTAACCAAATACAAATGAGAGGAATGACAAGCTGCTCTGCTCACATCTTTGTTGTTTGTATTGGAAACATCAACCAGAAAGATGCAAATATGCCAGCTCGTAATACAAATACGTTTCTTTGATTATGGAGAAATTACTGCAGAGGAGATGGCATCAATGTCTCACTGTCACTTTGGTAATCTTAAAGAGAAATTAGACACAGATATAGAGGAGATATATAATGTTCCTATCTGACAAAATAAATTAAATTTCTGCAAGGAAGAGATGTTGTGCAAAAAACAGATCCACCAGTTCTGTCTTTCTGGTGATTAGCCATCCAATCAACTGGGGTCATAATGATTAACTTCACCGTTGTTTTGTAATGCCATAAAACCTGAACTCATCATCTGTATCAGAATTCAGTCTTCACTCTTACTTAATATTGCAAGGCAACTTTCTTTTGAAGATCATAAACATCCCTTTGGGTAAGCTTGAAGGAAATTGAAAATTAAATAACTTATTACAGAAATAACTAGTCTGGTAACAAGTAAAAAGGGGACACTACCCTTTGATTCTGTGAGCTTAATAGTACTCCATCTAATCAGATACTATATTAAAATGTTCAAAAGATTAAAATAAACCAAATGAATAATCTTTAATGTGTTTGATCAGCTTCTCTGGAAGATCTTAGGACAATTCGCAATGGGCAAGGTGCTGTTTTAAAGTTTTATGGACTGTTCTAAAAACACATCTGAATTAATGAACCAACTGACCTGTCAAGGCTGGAAAGCCCTCATGTACAACTGTGCTCTCTATCACTTTTAAAGTGATCCCAGTCTATATAAATCAGCTCAATATGCCATTATTCAGAAGATTGATACTGCTGACTACCAGTGTACACAGGGGACCAGGACATTCTCTCTCTTTATGGTCTCTGCTTCCTCAAATTAAGGACCTGCCTACAAAATCCCAGTGTTGTTCACAAGAGACAATCTCTCGTGGGCCCAGAGGATCTTCAATCCACTTGCAACGACTTCTGCAAATTTTTGGCAGATGAGGAGGCTGATATAAACATGGAATTTCTCATTTCATTTGAAATTACAGCCTCTTTAAGAATAAGACTTTGATGTTGTATTTTCATCTTGATTGTACAGGCTGCAAAGTTCTCTGTCTAAATTCAAACAAGCATCTGAAAATTCAGTAAGATGACAAAGCTAAAAACCAGGAGACAACGAATTCAAAAGAAATAAGAAAACTAAGGCAAGAGAGAAAAGGCATATGTTTTAGAACCTGAAACCTAGTCAAAGAGCAAATCACCTCAGAACTCATAACAATGGAAGGAGTCTGTCATAGTGTAAATACTTTTAATGAGAGAATTTTTATCACTAATGTAAATTTATTTTAATTATGGTCATTTGAAATTGATTAGAAGAACTTTATTGTGTTGTAAATGATCTAGAGACAAAGTAGATTGGCCTGACTCTTTTCTCTAGCCATTTTTGAAAGCAAGGACAGGGAAAGAGATGCTACTGCACAATTCTACATTGTTATGCTCAATGTCCTCCAGCGTTAACCTCTCTCCTCTACATTTAATGTAAAGATTGTCATAAAGACCTCAGAGTTGTGTGCTGTTGTTATGACATTAAGATGAAGCATCCAGTCATCTGAAGAGGGTGAATATCTGAGCTTAAAAGAAGCTCTCAAGGAAAGGAGACGTGTCCTCCCTTATCTCAGTTTTTGGTTTTTTTTTTCCTTTTCTCACACATCTGTGCTTTGAGGACACACAATCACACCAAAAGCTGGCTTGAGCCCAGACAGCCAAACCTGGTCTCGTGTGGCCCCACAAGGAACTGGACATTTGCCACAGCAGAATGAATCTTGTTATCACAGAAGATTGCAGAGCAACAGAACAACTTGAACGTACCTTTTGCCATTTTACCTGCCAATCGGGTGATCACCAGCATAGAGACTGCAACACAATCTTCTTACCTCTGATTTTCAAGAGCTGGAAGTTTAAGTGCCTACCTAAGGATCTGTGAAAACAATCTGCAGTTTGGCCCACAGTGACAGCTCATGTCTAGATTGGAAAAGACCTTTAAGGTCATTGAGTCCATTCTTCCACCATATAACACAGTACTCATGAGACTTTAAGCTTTCAACCGCCTTAGGAAGCCTGCGCTATCTTTTTTTTTTTTTTTTTTTTTTTTTTTCCTGTATGATCTCACAGTAATATAGTTTGAGAAATCCCTAATGTGTATGTTTTTACCAATATACAAACCCTATGACTCCTCCGAAGCTTACACTTCATCAGCAAGCTCATACTCAATTTCCTGCCTTTGAACTTTTTATATATTAACCCTCCAGCTCCTGGGTTTACCTTGGAGAGTGTATTTTTGATCCTTTCTACTACATTATGCATATATGAAGACAAGTAAAACAAATTTAAGGTGTTTAAGACTCTATTCAATTATTCAAGCACCCAATTATTCAAGCATTACAGTCATATACTGTGCCATACATGTAGAGAGAAATGGCTGACTCAGTTGAACATCAAATTAAATCTTTGTTGAGTAAACTCTCCATCGTTAAGAGCACTGTTTGAAGCAGAGATTATTGCCAGATATTCTTGCTGACATTCTGAGATTAAGGTGGAATTTCTCAAGTACTACTAACACGAGAAATGATTATTCAAATACCTAGATTTAGCAGGATTTATTACTTAAAATCTAATACATCTTTTATAACCTCCAAACTTGTAATGGCTCTTTATCACTTTAAACCACTTTAGTGTTGGTTGTTGGTCAATTAGAAGGAATAAATACAAAGATGAGATATTGAATTATGATTACAATGAAGACAAGACAGATCTGTGACTTCTACTTGGTTTTGTATGCCAGACCAGCTGTCATGTCTCACACAGAGCTGAAGAGGGACTCCATCAAACTATCCCCAGGAGAGTATGAGACAAGTATCACTTTGAGAAAGCTTCAGTCTCAGGGAACAAGATCTGAGACGGTAAAAATAAGCTTCAAGAGCTTTTGGATGGTGGTAGTAGCACACAGACATCAGCTACTGCAAGTGGTGGTTTGCAGTCTTGAAGAGCTCATAGGCCATATGATTGTTCAACAGTGAGACCACAAGTAAATCGTGGGTGCAGGATTCAAAGCTGTTGAGCAAGCAGGGAAGTAAAAACATTACCTTTCAATATGTCTAAACCAAAGAATCTCACTAAACTTTCTCACAGAATTTATAAAAGCTTCTATTTTGCTTATGTGTAGCATGTATGCTTCACTCAGTTGTCAAGAAAGGGTGAATAATACAGGTTTCATTTCCTATTTATTTCCATTTTTGTTTTTCTCCCTTCTTATTCTGCATTTCCAAAATGCAAATGCTTGTTTACTTTTCCCAGTTCTTTTGTATGTTAGCAGTGGTCTAACATGATCTCATGTCTTGATGCCTGGCAGTTCTAGAAAACAAAAACCAGAACTAATTTCTTCAAACCTTGTTGTGCTTCCAGAGTTTCCAGAGAATACCCAGGAATGTCTTTGCAATTCCAGCCCGAAAGGGCCAGCTTTCAGCATTACTACATATTGCTGCAGAAGAAACAGCTGACATTAACAATATATACAAAGTATATGATGTTTCTTATATTCAAAGTGCCAAATATTGGGATCAGTTCTGCATGTCTAGTCCATGAAAAAGGCTTTTGTTTTATGCTAGAGTCCTGGAGCTAGCTGAGGTGGCAATTACAAGACAGGTAGCACCAGTTAAAAATGAATAAAAAAAGCCTTATCTAGTTTTGTGATGCGTGTGATACTACTCTGTGAATGGCTGTACTAGCAGCTGTATCTATACAGAGAAATATTCCTTGTTTTTCCTCTGCCAGATTTCTATCACCTTTAATAGTACTAAATCTAAAATGTGTGTTTTTATCTAAAATATCAAGCTACAAACAGTGCTTGATGCAGTATCTTTGTGGGAAACTGAACAAAACACTATATCATAATGTGCAGTGCTTGCTATAAAATTCTTTCTATTTGATACTGTTGGATTATATGATGCTATCTCAATTTCAGGCATTTTGCTTCAGCATCTATATTCTTGTTATACCTTAGACATTAATATCAATTTACTTACAGCTAAAACATGCCTTTAGAGGCATCTTATTAAGTGTGATGTCATCATAGGGAGTTTCAGGGGATTTTGAGCTTAGTATTTATCATTTTCATTTGTATTCCTTTGCTGATGGGTATACAATAACGATATCCAAAAAGATACTGTGTCTTCCACAGTGATACTGTAGAAGAGTTACACACAAATGAAACAAAATGAGCTTTTAATGAGTGCACTAAATCACTACTGCATTATTTTTGTGGCATTACATGTATTTAAATTTTCCATAACAATAGCACATTTTCCCCTCTTTCTTTTCATAAAGGATTGCCTGAATTACACAAAACGGTTATTTCTGCAAGCTGTTGTAAAGAGAACTTTTTCTTTCTGAACAAAAGTGCTGTTTGCTCTCAGATTTTCAAATATTTACTTCATTGCAGTTTGTCTTAGATGGTTTCATGTGCTACATGGTGTCAAGTCTGAATGCAACTATTTGCTGACATATCTAACTATTTGCATAGGTCAGTCACATCAGGGAAAATATTGAGATGCAGAATTTTGCCCTTCAAATATACTTTCATTTGTTGTTGCCACAACTTATTTGCAAGTAGAACATTTGCAAGAACACTGGAAGACTACCGAAGAGCTTGAGAATAAACCACCAGAAATACTATCAAAAATTGTACAGTCTGTCATTAAGAAAAGTTAATAAATTAGATGGATTGAGAGTAGAAAGTATTCTACTTTATATTTCAGAATGATTGCCTAAGTCACCCAGAGACTTTCTGAGAATTAAGCCAGAAACATATATGGAAGTTAATAAGTCTGTTAAAATAACATTTTTGAGGTGGAATAATAAAGCAAAGTGTAAATGGTGATATGAGAAAGGCTAACTAGCCTGATTTCTGCAAAGGTAAATTCTTTCTCTAATGAGTTAGAACTCTTCCAAAGCATAAAAATAAAAATGTGATCCTGGTGGCAACTTATTTAGCCCTTCAAAAATCCATTAACAAGGTTGCAGAAAAAAAGTAGTAAACAAATTAAGTTGCTATTGCTTGAGAGTAGCATACAGTCACATATACAAACTGTGTAGGGAGAAACAAAGGAAGGAAAAAAAAATCAATCAATTTTCATCAGTACAAAAGGTTAAAAGCAGAGTGTCTTGGGTTTTCATATATGTTATATTTTGCTTAATAATGTATTAATGCATTAGAAAGAGAGCTAAATGACAAGAAAGCAAGTGTACAGAAAGAAGAAAAGTTAATCAAGACCAGAAAAAGAAATTGAAGTTCAACTGAATTGAAAACTTGCTGAACACTGAACTTCAGCATTGAAGAATTGAAAGAAATTAAATTTTGTGAAGAAAATTTGAACTACCTGTATACCATAAGGGATTTTACATTTAGTATGTGAGTCCAAGAGAAAATAATCTGTGTCTTGTTGTTCAGGGAGCTCAGGGCAGTTTCAGCCACAAAAGAAAACCAATGGATCCATGAGTGCTGGGAAATGAGGAAGAGTGAGTCTCCTGCCACACAGTCTCATGGAATCCTCTACCCAGAAACAGATAAACCCACCTCAAAAGGGAGACACAGAGAAAAGAGGACAGCATTTCCAGTCTCTGAAGAAAGACTGAAAGATTGTTATAAAACCTTTAAAGTAGACAGTGTCAGGGAAAGATCTATAAAATGATGAGTACTGTAAACAAGAGGGACAATTTTCTGATCCCCAAGTTTTATGTTCAAGAGCCAGGGGTCAAAGATGTAATAAAATTGAGAAGTCTTAGTTTTGAAATAATAGAGGGAAATATATTTCTATATAATGCTTATACTTGGCAGGTATACAACAACATTTTCCTCAGAACAAGAAACTAATATTCAGAAAATTATCTTTCTAGGGTAAGGCCATATGTTCCTTTGTATAGTTAACAGAGGAAAAAAAAAAGATTTTTTAAGACCTTTAGGAAGCAAAACTGTGCAACTTTAAATACTTTATATGAGTGTACTGGCTATCTTTTTGAAGAACTTTCTTACACATTTCCATGATGACTGCAAGTCAACATAAATACAGGCTATTGTTAAAATAGCTGAACCTCCTCACATCTTTGTACTAGACGCACATTCTTACTACTGCTCTTCTACTGCTGACAATATTAATGCAGCCGTATCTTAAGGCAGAACAGGTCTTCTTCGCTGACTTAATTCTCAGCTGAATCAGACCTGTGATCCAGACCTGTGAATTGCAAGTGTGGGAAAAGAGACTAATTGGGAATGACTAGTAAGGAAGTCCTATGTCTTTTTGTGCAATCCTGTTCATTTATAGACTTAAGGTGACTGTGGAGCCTAAATCTGTACCTTTAGGTGCACCAGAACTACAGACCATGTTTCTGTGTGACATTCCCTAAGCAATGACTGAAGTTGAGCTAAATGTAGAAAAACATAGAAAATGTAATCAAAATTGTTTAAGAGCAACAAACAAGAGGCATTAACACCTCTTTAGTGAAAATTAGGCCACATATCTATTTGGAACTTCAGATGTTTTAAATCTTTGAACGCATAGCTATTTTTAAGTTTTGACTGTCATTTTATGACAATTTTTGCTCCTTAATGAAACCCTGTTATGTCTGGAAGCTCTGCTGTGACTCTTTGTGAAAATGACTTTTTCCTAAATACACTCAACATAATAATTGCAGATCTTTCTTTGCTAGCCTGTGACCTAGTTAATTATCCTTTTATGAAGCTGTATTTCTTCTCATATTGACAGATTTTATTTTTTTTTTTAGTGAAGATATTGTCTTTATGAATATCAAAACTACCTTGAAAAGTCAGCACTGGCAGCATAGTCTGTCAATCTGTACTGTATATTTTGTAGAATATATTCTACATATATAGCATTCCCATATAGAAAAAGAAAAGAGCACAGAACCAACTCTGGTTTTTTTTCTGTGATCAGCTGCACTTCATGCTGGGAATCTCACCCTTACTAATAATGATCTTTACAATGGCAAGCCTGTGTATCTGCTTAAAAAGTTCTCCCCTTCAGCAGAATGAGAAAATAATACATTAAGCTCCTGTGCTTCTTTGCCTTTAAAGTTCTAAATTCCTTCAAAGTTGGTTAATCTCAGAAACCAGCCTCAGACATCTCCCTTTTTGGGTGATTACAGTTCCACTGATTGACATACAGAATCCTTCATCTAGGCTATGAACTGGCTGTGTGACATGATAATTCCTAAAGATCCACTCTCATGAATGCTGACAAACTGCTTGGAAACTCAGCAAATATCCCATCTACTTTTTTTTCCTTCTTAATGACTTATTTATACTACATTAGCTCCCAACCATGCTGAGTTAGTTAAATTTTATTTTAGTTTTGCTTCATGTTTTGCTTTCATTTCTTTCACTTGTTCACTGACATTAAATGCACTCATTTAATTACTCTTTGCTCACAACCTTGTCTAAGGGCCACAGTTCCTGGTCAGAATCAGGGTCCAGTCACACTACTTAGGAATTAACTGTGATGGGCAACGTCTGACAAGTCTAGAGCTGAAGTTTTAAAAATAAAATCTGTTTTCCATCGTCTAGTCTTCAGAGGTGTTAAAGCACCACAGATCTCATTGACTTCAACTGAGTTATGATTCCTGTTTTCTGAGATAGAAAACAGCCTTCACACAGTCAAAATGATGCAGGAAAACTGGACACAAAGACAGAAGCCCCAGCAATATTGAATTTCCACAAGTTTGTGGAAGTAAATGACTGAATAGAGTAAATAAATTCACCTGAGACAGAGGTCAAAATACAAACCTAATTCTTACTGAACATCAGAGATGCTATCCAGGAGTTTAGCTCAAGACATGAAGCTAAGCTTCAAAAGCTCTGTTTTTCATGAATATACATGTTTTGTTGCTATTGCTGTGGTCTTGACATTGTAATAAAAAACTGCCCATGTGTTGCTAAATAAAAATTCTTTCCACTATATTTGTTTCCAACAGCAAACAAGTGATTTCATCGTATGCAGCCACATTATGCAATGATTTTGGGGTATTACACTGTGTTGTAATCAGAGTTGATTGTGAACAGAGTTGTGTGGCTCAGCCTCGTTTTGAAGAATTGTGATAATCTATTTTGAGAATATTTCTCAGTAAACCATTCTCCTGGAGGTTACCAGAATAGGAACTACACTCTTTAGTACCCCTCCTGTGTTACCTGAACTAAAGGCATTTATGCACTATTGGAAAATTCCATCCCACGTTGTATCTCCAGGATCTTTGGGCCAGCAATTACAGGGCCAGGAATGCTTCTGCGTAAATGAACCTTCATAAAAATCCTGTCTGTGGGACATTTTGGGTTGGAAAATCAAAGGATGATATGGGACCAGAAGATCCATATGTTTTTGAGGGTGAAGAAAAACTCAGAACATAAGCACAGTGGACAGAAAGAGTCATAGTTCAAACCAGCTTGAAGAGATGGAAGTGTCTCTGGGAGACTCACAGGTCTGAAAGAGAGAGGTGGGACATAGGACCCGGTCAGAGGATCAGTCCAAGTTAAAGATGTCGTACATTCTTCCATATGGCTTTCTGTCTGGTGTGAATACCACAAGACTGTACCTTTGTCACTCATCACAGTATGAAGAAATATGAGATGGAAAGTTCTGAAGCCTACTGCCAGTACACGAGCTCAGCTGTCTAGGTGTGCATTAAGGATCCCAGGATACACTTCGGAAAGAAAACTTGTTAACCCCACTGTTCTGAGCACTGTTTTCTATGTCAATAAAATCGTCTCCAGTGCCAGGAGTTTGTATGAGCCATTGCAAACTGAATAATAAGTAGGATTTACAAATCCTGTAGGAGTTGGTTTGTGAAGGGCTTTTCATGAACTGAATCCAAACATGTGGTTGTCAAGACCAGGAGTTAACTTTTTTTTTTTTTTTAAGGTATGTTCTGTTAAAAGAATTAGACAAAGGGATACAAAAGAGAAGGAGAAACTGATGAGGAGACCTAAGAAATACAACAGCAAATGTGACAATCGCCCTTCTCCCTGCAGCTATATTCAATTCCTTGCAAGCATAACTTCAAAGTACAGAGATATATTTTCATATCTCCATTCTATCCAGTTTGATGTCACTTCACTTCTGTTGTCAAAATACTCTAACCAGAAATAAAGAACAACATAGGCATTGTTCTTTTTGGTACAATAATTTAAAGTTTTAGTTACTTAACTCTCTACACGATTTCATTGCTCTTTTTTGGAACTGTTTTGTCAAATGAGATTAAAATATTTATTCATGAATCTCTTGATATGCCTTGTGAAAGGCTGCTGTCTCAGACACCTCACATCACCAGATATACTAGCCTGTGGATTAACCATGGGAAAGGGAAGCGTAGGTGGAATTCATGCCTTGAGTTTCTTAAAAGCAGTCTTACTCTTAGCTCCAAGAAGGCTGTGCTTATACTGCACGGATGAAGATGCCGTTTAGAGGTTAATGAAGCATTACTAACTGGGCACTTCAGGTGCTAGGCTCCTCTTTTTCTGTGGTTTCAGATCAATGGAGACCCATTGACTCCTACTATGAGTCACTTGCTGAAAGAGCCTGTCTATCTACTCTAGGGATGCAGAGATTTAGAGAGATTATCCTCCGCTACTATAAGCTCCTGTACTAGGGGATATAAGCAATTCTCATTCTATTGATAAACTGTGACTAATTCTAGAGATAGGAAATAGACCCAAATACGTAAAGGAAGTTTATTAACATTGATTTTACCAAGAAGTCTTGCCTTACACCCACAGATCATGGAGTGAATGAATTACAGAACGCAATGAGATGTCTGTATTTGAGAAATGTGGCATTCTCTACATAAAAAGAAGCTTATGATAGGAAAAATTAGCCATTGTGAAACTTATTTTTTGTTTTGTCTTTAAATATGATACGTTAAATAGCACACATCTGTACAAACATGTAGACTTTGTGTGGGGTGGATGTAAGTCTGGACACAGGGGAGAAAAGTGGATACATATTTTTTGTTTGCATATTTAACCTTCTGCTAAATAGCTCAAAAACATTAGAATTTGGCCAGTACAAATATTACTGGTAAGCTCTAATTCCAAAAAGTGCTGTAGCCACAAAATCAAGAACAACTTTTCTGGCAGCCAATTCTGGTTTTGAATTGAACATGACCTGTTAAAAGACAGACCAAGGACTTTGCGACAAACTGTGCAAAGTAATTTCTCGTCAAAATTTGCTATATAATTTCCCCCATCAGGAAGTCCTCTTTGTGAGATGTAGAAATAATTCTACTGTCCATCTTACTCCGGTAAAATGAATGCTGGAGCTAGACCAAAGTGGCAGTTGTTTAAAATTAAAGATTAAATAATTACACTGATTTATACACTAAAAGGGTGCTGGGCATAATGTGTTCAGTCTGCATCAGCCAATGACACACATCACAGGGTACAGTATCCTGTCACATTTTAGCATTGTGTATAAATGTCAACCCCAGTATTTACTTCTATTTTAAAATGCATTAATACTACCTCTATCATGCTGACAAATCTTATAATGAAGAGAGTTGATTAATTAATTTTTTTTTTTTTTTTCCTGAAGGACAGCCAAAGACAAGCCCAAATTTCAATGTAATAATGAACACATCTCATTATTTTATTGGGAAATTCATTCATTCATCTTGTTCTCATTCATGACGAAATAGTCTATAAGCAAAGATATGTGGAAGGAGAGATGGGAACTAACCACATAACAAAAACTGCTAGGAAATATTAAAGAGAAGCCAGGAACAACATTTTCATTTTTATATAGTTGGTAGCTATGTTTAATTACTTCACCTGTATTCATCAAATACTTGCTAATTTTAAACTGGTTTAAAGTTCTCAGAGTTTCTACAGACATTATTATTTAATCTCTTGGTTTACTGGACCACAGAACAAATCACTGTCTTGATTGATTGGTTGATTTGTATTTCCTTGACAGTGCTATCATGGAGTGGTATATTTTTAAGTACATGCAAGGTCATGTTTTACTTATTCCAAACACTCAAAAAAAAGCCTCGAGACTCGCAAAATCACAAAGCTAGATTAATTAGGGCCACCTGTGAGATGAGAGCAGGTTGCTCAGGGCACCCTTGCCAAGGAGAGAGCCTGCACAAGCTCCCTCTGTCTTCTCAATGACCTCCCTGTAGATGCTGTTAGATTGCAATTAGACTTTCTAAACTTTAGAGACACTGTCACTCGATGTTTACTCTTTCCTACCTATCAATTAGCAAATAGACTGCTTTTTAACAGGAGAGGAGATTCTTATCTAGTCAAATGATTTGATTTGTCTTACACCAGTATAATTTTGGATTTCAAATAAAACATTAAAATTCTGTGAATTTTGACAGAAACTAAGATTTGGCAACTGTCACAAGACATGCTATATGGTCTTTTGCAAAAGTTGTTCCTCCTCCATTTCTCTAGAAAAGATGAAGGAAAATGTTCAAATCAGGAAAGTCTCTAAAGAGAGAGAAATCAGCAACAATAGAAGACAAGAAAGGATAAAGATTTTTTTACTAACAATCATGAGTCATATCATGTTGTTACTTTAAAACATAATTCCATCACAGAAATTAATGATAACTGTTTATAATTTGCAGCACAGTACAGCTCAATATATATACGTTATACTTCTAATTTCACAGTGCAAAGGCACTGTCAATACTGGGTAACTCTCACCACCCACAGGGAGACATCAAAAATGTTTGACAAACATGTAAACAGTAATAGAGAGTGAAAGGTCAACAAATCTAAATATGAGAGTCTAATATTAATCCATTAACATACACATTTACAAAGAAGGAGCCTACTTCTACTTCATTCACAGTGAATGAATTGTTCCACGTCCTCATACAAAAGCTTTTCCATAAATAAGCATATATCAGATAAGAAAAGGTTTAAAGCAGAATCTTCCTCTGCTGTATTCTAATGACTAAATTCTGAATTCTAATTCTAAAGACAAAAGTGCTGAGGGCACACAATGTAATTATTTAAAATGAACACAAGGTGATTGAAAGTAAATTTGGAGAAATTCACTAAATCCTTTGGGAGCTTAGAACAATAATGTATGCTAAATTAATGTTTAATTGTAAATTATTCTTATGGCAAAATATGAGTTTGTTTTAAATAAAGAATGAGACATGATAGGAAATAAATAAGCTGCTATTGTTTAGCTTTGAGGACCGTATCGTATTCTGGCCATTATCTGATCATGGGATCACAACACGTGTCCAGGTGCTGATCCATATGTTCTCATTGTATTGGCCTGAGCCAAAGGGACTGATTGTCATCTTTGTAGAGGACCTTTTACAGTCCTGCAAGGACTATGCAGTATCATTATGCAATATATTCAAATAGTTTCTTACAGTGTGCATAGGGACATTTGTGTAAATGCATTCCAGAGACCTATGCAGTTACTAAATGTTTTTCTTTGTCCCTTGTGCTGTCTCCATTCTGAAGAAGGTCATGTTCACTTTTTCTCCTAAAGTGGCCCGTACTTTGACTTATCTCAGCCCTAAAGGATCAGTGAGAAAGCTGAGACTTAAATCTGCTTTTGTAATACAAAGTATACAACCAGAACCAGGGAAACAAACTGAAGTTAATCTGTGTCATATACACCATCTATACCAAATCTATTTTCACATTGGTGTCTTAATTTGACCTTAATGCATTACTTTCAGCTCCCAGTACCGTTAGGATTTTTCGAAGCATTTTTATATATGTATATATATATACACATATATATATATATATATACACACACTTATTTCTCTGCAGATTTCTTCGGCTTGCACTTCAGGCTTTCTTTTCTTTCAATTACATTTTTCTGTGCAAATGCATTTTACACCTGAATGTGACATCTGGTCAGTCTTACATATTCTGTATTTATTATCTGTGCTTTCAAGTAATGTTGAACAACTCATGTGGTTTCAGAGTTAAAAAAAAAAACCCCAACATATGCTATAAAAATATCAGGAAGACCTGTTCAGGGATATCACTATTCACCTACATTCAGCAGCTATTTATTTTCTATATGGGCCAAATGTGATAAAATGTTAGGACCGGTTGTGTTAGCCCAACCAGCAGGAGCCTGGAGGTATTCCTGATTGCCTGGCTCCTCGCAAGGGGAAGAAATTAGTGGAAGAAAAGGCTCAAACCTCCCCGCTCATCTGAAGATAACAACCTTACAAGTTTGCCCAGTCCTACCCCAGCTGTGAGTTCTATCAGAGGGCTGCAAATCCCACTTCTCTGATATTCGGTGGCACTGCTCCTCTTACACCTCTCTCTACACCCCACCAGGGATAAATTGCATGCCCTCAGGCAGCTTTGAGCATCAACCCCCTTCCTTTGGTAACCCAGCAGTTTTCCCTGAACTGTATATCCCCTGAACCCCGTTTGGTCTAGCTTCTGAAGGGCGGTGAAGCAACAGCTGCCATGGGCCACCTGAGCGTCCCCTTGCAAGTGGCATGTGGCTCACACTCTGGCAGCTGTAGACCTTTGGCTTTTCCTCTGCAAACCTTAGTGTTTCACAGGTGAAGTGGGCCACCCACTTCTGTCAGAAATAGCTCTGTCCATTTCAAAGTATGTGTCTGTATTCCTGTCAGCTTTGCTGGGATTTATGCTCTCTGATCTGCATTACTAGCAGTGCTGCCTTCATCACTGTTTTGCAAGAAGCTTATTCGGAAACTGTGTTTTCCACTGATTAAGGAGGAAACTTGTTGAAATTGTAGAATATTGAAGTGGAACCCAGAACAATTCCTAAATCACTCGGTATTCATGTGTAAGTTAACTCTACTGTCACACTGGGAAAGTAAGTTTCTTGCCAATGCTTAGCCTCGCTCAGTTTCCTAAGTGTCAATCATTTGGGCACAGCTAGGTTGCTTAAAGAAATCTATATTATAAAGTCTAAAGAGAAGCCACTTGCTATGTGTACCATAAAGTGCTTTTGCAGCTCTGAGGAGCTGAAATGTGACCTGTTTGTTTCACTGCGGTGCACAGCAGCACGCATGAGAAATCAGCCACGGGAAACTTAAAAGGAAATTTTGAGCTTCTCTGTCTTTTTAAACACTCTAATCTCTTAATAAGAGTTGGCAGGTGCTAACGGTTTTGTGCTGATTTCTTTCTCCTTTTTCGGTTATCTCACTTCTGTGGAGGTACATTTATTTTCTGAGTTCATTAAGTATTCCTTCACCTGCCTTGAAATGGAACTGCGGGCCCTTTGATAGATAGATTAAAAGGTTCTCTAATTTCAGTGTTGCCTCTACAAGTATCTTTGTTTTCTGTGATGAAATGCTCTTTTGTTGCTTCCTAGAGTGGTAACCTCCATGGATCACAATAAATGTCCCTACTCCTCCCACAGCAAAAATAAATCAAGGTAGGAAGAAAATTGCCTTAATTCTTCAGTAAAGACATTCAAAGCAGTGCTAAACAACAGGACTCCCTTCTGTGCTGATTTCAACAGGTCCCCAGCGAAAATTACAACACCAAATTAACCTCTCACTAATGCCATTAGTAGAGACTCACCAGATGTAATTTCCTTCTGTTATTAATAAGAACAGTTTATAATTGAACCATGAAGGAGCCTGAAGTCACAGGGAGCTCCAGCACCTTTACCATGTACTCACACAGCCATGTCTGAGACAAGCACCAGGCAAGTGCAAAGATGTGGTGAAATTCAGGCCTTGAATTCTAACAGGCTTAAGGTGGTTTAAACATTGGGTACAAAAAGTAAGCAATTCCATTAGAGCACCCCTAAAGTAAGCAAAGATGTGGTAAAATTCAGGCCTTGAACTAAACACTTTAGGAAAACACTTTAGGAAAAATCTAGCTTTTGAGATAGGGATTTTCTGAGGGGGACACGGAGGATGCAGCAAGTCATACCTGGCAAAGCACGAGCTCTATGAAGTGCAGAGAGAAAGGAACGGTGCTGTTGCACCCACCTCCTGACATGGCACCAAGCTCTGGAGCACACGATCGGGGATATGATTTTGCCATGACATGAGTTGTTCCTGGAAAACACCGCTCAGGCGCACACCGCAGCCTCTGGGAAGGAACAGGAGCATCAGCTCTCTAAGCAACAATCCCTAGGAGACAACATGTGCCATCTGCAAACGCGTTCTGTGCTGTGTTGCTGTTGTCGGTCTGAGACAGCCGCAGCTGGTAACGTTTCTGTGGATACTGCTCTGTTTTATCTCAGCACACCTCCTTCAGATGCTCTGAAAAAATACTTGGCCAAATAGCAGCTACAGACTAATGTTAATGCACATGTAAATATATTGACTTCAGAAGGATTCAAGTTGAGCATGTACCTGAGGGCCTTTCTAAATCAAGGCTGAAGAACACGCTGTGAATGGGAATAGTGTCTCACAGAACTTTCCTCGTGCTTTGTATAAAATAGTCCTGTATCCCGTAGTTTTGCAGATTCACTTTTTTTCTTCACTCATTCGTTGTCTAAAAGGAGTGTTAAGCAAGAGAGCGAGCCTGATGACAATATAACCAATGCCAATGTTACAAAAGACAGCCTCTGTTCTGCTAAGTCAAAGCTCAAGACCAAAGACACCAACAGGCTCACATCCACACTGCTCCGAGCTTACTTAACCCTATGGTATTTGTAAGTGTAGCGGTTCGAAGGCAGAGCTGAAGAGACAACTAAACTTTAAACAGTGTGGATAATTAGGATCCAGAGTTTTCCCGCTTGCTCTTTTCCCTCTCTGGCTTTCTTTTATAAGTATCAGATATTCTGCACATTTCTTAGTACTTCTGGAAATCTCTGTGACCTTTGTGATTTTCAAATGTCACATTCTAGGTCCGGGCATTGGTAGCATCCATAGAGTCAGTATATGGGACATTTCATATAAAGTGCTGAAATGCAATTTCAATCTAGATTCAGTTCCAGAGCAGAAAACACAGCAGCTCTTGGCATCAGCAGTACTCAGTGAGTTAAAATATGAGGCACTCAGGGAAACAACGGAAAATCAAGGATATCTTCACATAATGCTGCAGAAGCTCAGGACAATACAAACAGCCAAGCACTTAAAACAGTGAAAGCAAGCACTCTAAATATATATACATATTCAGAAAAAAACTTTAATAAACAGCAGTTGAAAAAATAAATACAGTGGGAAAAGAAAAAAGAATGTTACAAATTCAGGGACATTTATAGGGCATTCACTTCTTGAGGTCATGAATGTAACCACAGCCTATTACCACATCAGCAAAGAATTTGCACAAGTGCTTTCTACCACATTGTTTTGTACAGTGTGAAGGAAAAGCCATTCAAGATCATGAACTAGAAAATAAACAAATACTCAAGTTCTACAAGGACAAGGACAATAGCAATAGGACGCACAGTTCTTGCAGTGAACCTTATGCTAAGGTTTTTCTGACAACAAAATAGTGATTTCTTCCCATACTGTAACTTCCGCTATTTTCCAACTTTTACAAAAACATTATTTTTTTTTTTATTAATTTTAATTAAAAGGCATACATTGATCAGAGCCTACAAAAGACTTGTGGGGATTTAAGAAGGAAGTAAAATAATCTTCCCTCCTCTGTTACTTGCATATTTGGTGACATCTTGCTTCATGCAGGCTTGAGGCACTCTGAAGGGGAAACTGGGCCAATTATCTATTCTCTTCAAGCCCAAAGGTAGCTCTAAAATTCTTCATTCATGGAATTTTGTGATATTTTTCCTTCTGAAATAATTTGCAGCTTTGAGAAAGAAAAAATACTGAAAAAATAGGACTATTTGGGAAAAATGGGAACTTTTGAGTGTATTACGATTTTGTGGAAATTATATGTGCAGGGAAAAATAAAAACGGGAAAAGACAACCCCTCTCTCACTACGACTGATATATCAAAAACAATTTTTGAAGGAAAATATTATGATTTTTAGAGTTTTGTGAAAGCCAACAATTTTTTTAATCCTAGCAGAGCAAAGTTCTCTTATCCAAATGTCTGCTATAAGGAAAATCTGTTGAATGCTCTGTGGAGAGGAGGAGAACCGTGTGGAAATTGCTTTCTAATTATTCCAACTGTTTCTGTGCACCCTGGGTTGTAAAACATCAGAAAGTATGGACTTGCTCATCAGTTCAGTAGTAAAGCTATAAATCAGCTAGGGTTCTGGTATTATAATTTATCTAGGCATCATAAGACTACAAGCCTTGTTGATGCCCTTTGACTTTGGGATATAAGTGAAACTAGTACTCAGACCAGGAAAAACATTACAGAATTGAATACTTATGTTTCCAAAACCACTGCTGTTTCCAAAAGATGCTACATCAATGGTGTGGTCTAGCACAAGATGACCCAGATCCACACTCTGGATGAATTATTCTGCTGAATAATGAAGCATCTAAATCACAGACCATTTAGCTTATGCTGGGGATTCTAAGAAGCAGCAAGAAAATTAACTGTTCACATATTTCCTCACAATATTTTTTGTTTCTTTGCTTGTTTCCAGCATTTTAGTGCTGACATAAGTACCAGGTAACTTCATGTAACCCTGAACAATCAGAAGATTTAAATACTGTTTTTAAAATATTTAAAATGCATATTTTCATAAGAACTTCATTTAATGTAATAACTTTCATCATACCATCATACCTTGTTTTTATTTTCATGGCTGTCCAAAAGTCATTACTGTCTTTTTAAATTTAAGGGTTGAGATACTTTTGAGATATCTATTCTGTCTTAGATGGAATCCAAGAGGCATTAAAGTACCCAATAAAAAAGATCAAAGAAACCCAAGAATTTCACATTTTAGTATACAAACTGACTTGTACAGAAATACCACTAAAGAAAAAAAATCTCTAGAATTTCCAAGTCATATAATTATCTTGAAACATTATTCTAATGAAGCGTTATCCTAAATACGTCAAATATAAGGAAAGTCCTCCAAAGAAAATGAAAACCCAAGACTTTATATGTCTTGAAACTTAAAAAATATTGCAACAGAAGCTCTGATCAGTATCTAAAAACATATAACCAAAGGAAAACAAAGTAAATAATTTATCCTTTTAAAAAAATGTGGGACACTAATAGGATGCTATAACAAAACCAAGAAGACAGAAATTAAATATAACAAGGAAATCTCAGCAAATTCATATTGATGAAAATTCTAGGACTAAGTAAACAAATTATTTTCTTATTCAAATGGGAGAAAAGTAGCTTGGGTGAACATCAGCAAAAGTTTAATGACTGATGCTGCCAGGCCACATCCTAAACTAAAATTCCTGTCAGTGTAAACACCAATATATAAGCAGGTCATTCTAGGCTTCCTGTTACAGCTAATGAAAAGAAATACATGCTTGCGAAACATGATTCATCTCCTGTTATGTAAGAAGCCTGAAAGAGGTAAGATGTAGATGTCCTTAGCCCAAAATCTTTTATGAATTCCTCTAATTTACAATTTTTGTACCTGTCACTGTGCACATACAACTGGATGAGTACAGACTTAAAGCTGAGACATATAAAAGTGGGCCTTCAGGTCTGTCAAACATAACACTTTTTTGGTCTTTTGCATTTGATAGATAAATTACAATACAACCTCCAGCAGCCAGAGATACATGCTATGAAAAGATGTTCCATTGTGTTGAAGGTAAAGAGTGTGTGATTCTGACCTTATCAATATTATATATGTATTTTTTTTTCCATCTATTCATATAGCTCTTTAGCTGGCTGACGGTCCATTGGCAAAGGGTTTTCCAGTACAGTATTCTCCCTTCTAATCAACATGAGAACTACTCAAATGCAGTTCCTTCAATTTTAAAATGATATCTAAAAAAACAGAAGCTTTTCTAGAATCAATATTTCCCACACCCTAAAACTGTATCCTGACTATATTGCAGTAGGAAGTGGACATGCTCAAAGAGAAATTTCCACTTTCTCTTCTAAGACATTCTGGCTTCCCCCTAAAGAAACCTGTGCATATAGGGTGTGTTACTGTGTGTTCCTCCTGGTCCCTAACCTCAGTGCAAATGTTGCATTCCTCAGGAGAAAAACCTGGAAAACAATTTCTCTTTGTTTTCTGAAAGTTTTCAGAATGCTTGAACCTGTAATGGAGGAGCTTGAAGGAATATTGAAAGTTTTTGCTCACAAGGTGGTTTCAAGCAAACTGTTCTCCTCTACAACCGTTTTCTTAGCAGTACCCTTAGGACTATGGAGATCTACAGAGCATTTATTATTCTGGCTTATTAAACAGCAAGAATGAAAGTCAGAGTATGTTTCCTTATCCAAAGCCTCCTTCAAAAATCAAGTAGTTGGAAGTTCTAGTACTACATTTTTTCCCAGGATGCACTAAGAGGAAGCTATGTTTCCTGGCAGAGAAATTTTCAGTGTAATTACAGCTTCTTATAGCTTTAACAAGTTGGACAATTTTGAATATATTATGCCAGAATATCTCTGCTGCTAAAATGAATGTTAATGTAAAGAGTAATAAAAAGAGATTACTGAGCATCCCCAATGCTGTTGTACTTTGAATTATATGATTTTACAGTCTTCTTCATTAGATTCTCAAAGTCAAACATATAATTTCATCATTTCCAGAAGCAAAACTTAAGATAGGGTATTAGATTGCATAAATTAATGAAAACGACACAATAGTGCACTTAGCTGTGTTCGGCCTATGAGACTACTTGAACTCATGAATTAAAAAATCTCTGCAGTTTTGCCTGTAGACGTCTTACATGGTTTTGCTTCATGATTATGTTCATGCAGCATGTGTTACCATTCGGCTGTGGGAAAACAGATGTCTTCTATTAATTCTAAATTCAGCAAAACTGAATCATTTTATGCTTTAGAATGAATTTATATGCTACCTTGGGGGTAACCTTTATGTAATACGGGGCATCTTGTTCACAGTTAGGGCAAACTAGAATAATTCTGTTTTATAGCTTTATCCTAGAGCTAGCACAAACCCCTCTAGAGCATAAAAGAGTTTCTTTATCAGCATGATGTACAGTGTTATTGCTATAATTCTCTTTAAACAGAGAAGGTCAGTGCCGTAGAGTGAGTACATTAATACAAGCATTACTCAACTTCTCATCTTCAGCAATTCCTAAAATCTCCTGAAAATTTTGCACTCAAACTTTATGATTGCATATGCCTAAACATCAGTTATCATAGCAAGCTTCTCTTACAATCGGCAGAGACAGGTAAACTACCAAGAAGGACAATTCAGATACTTCACAAGCTAAAATTCCTGCTGGAGATATTTTAAGCACTTCAGTTTGGTAGAACACATTTTGAAACTACAATCCTTTATAAGAATTTATACCAAACGCTCAGGCCCAAATTTAAATATGTTGCAAATATGGGGACATAATACAATTTAATATAGAAAACTGAAGCATATAATGAAATCTTACATGTCTCAAATGAATAATTTGTAAAAGAGACAGTTTCAAAAATTCTATTGGAAAGTCTTATCCATAGGAATTAGTTTATGCTTCTGAATTCTTCAATCCATGCCCAGATTGGAACTTTCACCCATTTAAGAAAACCTGGGAGCTTAAAAAAAAATCTAGTTGACACCTGTAAGAAGAAATTATTTTTAAAGTACAGTCTGCCAATTGAGTGCAGTATGTTCTCACAGGTGTGGTTTCCTGTATTCCTTTCAACCAGAACCAGCCGAAAATCACTGTTTCTACTGAGGACAAGTTGTTTCTTCTGTTCCTAGCTGAAGTTCTATGGAGACGTAAGTAAAACAGACTATCCCAAATAAAAACTATAACCAACTTTACTTATTATTTTAAATACAGATGATTTTTTTTATTGTTTTAAAGCAGATTTAAATATATTGGTATTTTGAAGGGCAGTAATGAACTATTTCTGTGTTCTATGGGAACACAAAAAAGTTCTAACAGAAGGCAATATTTCAAAAGACTACGTTTTAAACTTTCTTCAAAATCTGAAAGTTTACCATAATGTTAATTTTCACAAAAGATAAAATAATTTTAAGATTAAACTAAATTCAAAAGTCCAAAAGAGGGATTTGCAGGGAAGGATGTTACCAATTAAAGATCCAAGGAGATTCATTCATTTTGCAATAATACAATGCAATTTTTCCACAGCATAACTTTGCTGAAGCTGATAAAGTCTGTCTCTGACATAGAAGAGTTTAATGCATTATGTTTATGTGTTAAAATTAAAAAAAATACAGCAAATTTTCTTTCCATAAGCCACACTTTATATAAGTAAAACAGTGAAATATGTTGAATAGATTATTGATTAGTTAAAAAGATTACATCTTGCATAATTTACTGTTTATGTTTCCAATTTCTTTCCCAAATACTCCTCAAAATTTACTTTGTTTCCATTCCTAGAATTAATTTCCTGACATTTGCTTACCTAACTTTTTTGTTATTATTCTTTTATAATAACAGATGTCAGAATTTTTTTATGAGTAAAATTTTTAATTACTGCAAGGCACTTTGCACATAAAACTTGGTGTTTCTGCAAATGAAAATTGTCTTCTATCAGGTTTTCTATCAGATCAGCATATTTACAGTAATAACTTTTTTTTTTGCAGCAGTATCTAGGAAAATAATTTTATGTGAATTAAGCATGTTACGCCATTTGATCTTGAGTGTGATCTCTGGAGCTGGTGTGTCAAAATGCATAACTTATTTCAATACATCCTTCCTCATTCTTCATCAGCTTATACTTCAATACTCATTCAAACACGGTTAATTCTGTACCATAAAAAACATGTCTGAACTGCAAATCAGGTTATAAATTTTCCTGGACTGGGTAGGACTGATAATGACAGGATACTGAATAAATCATTACCTCCTCAGTCCATCCTTCCTTCCTGATGCAGATAAAGGGTCCCCAAATGAAACTTTGTTTCCCATATCCACAACTCACTGCTTAACCTGTGGGCCAGCAGGAAAGTACCACCATAGTGTAAACCAGGGAGCTCTCATGGAACGAATGAAATGTTTCCTGTGGTTACTTCAGATGTATTTCAGCTTTTATAGGCTTGGTCGCTTGAACTCTCAGTGTGAGTTATTAAATATGATTCATGACTCTTAAGCCTGAGTAAATGTACTGCATGACTGGTAGGCCAAAACTAAAGATAATAATGAAAAATTAAAATCAAAAGTGGGAAAGAGCTAGAGAAGCAAGAGACAGAGGTAAATAAGTATTTGGGTGTTGCAATGTGCAAGATTTTATGATTTATATAATTAGGAATTTATTTAGCCTTCTTTAAGTCCTGACTAACTCCAGTAGAACAGAACTGGATTTTTCTGGATATTGCCCCCAACTTCCCATCTGTTTTTGTGTGAGGCTTAAGTGGTGACCTCCTTCAATGGAAGAACTGATATAAGCAATAGCTGTTCAGGAAAATGAGAAAATGCAAGACCGATCCTTCTGTACAGCTCTCATCTTCTTACATGATTGAATCATGTTGTGCTGCCACATCTTACTACTGTTTTAAATCTTTACATTGTGGTTTCATTGTGCTTACTTCACAAACCTGGACTTCAAAAGCCAAAGTTTATAGCAGGTCATGTAATAGAACTGATGCTAGAATTTAAGGCAGAACCAGAAAAGGAGGAATTCTTGAAAGAATTTGCTTCATCTTTTTGGTGTGGATGTACAAGTAACAGACCAACTTAAGCTGGTGTCTTAAGATAGATTATTCAGTATAATAAAGATGCTGCAGGAAGTCTAAATAATTATTAGTAAATAGCAACCCTTAAAAATCAAAAAGAGCCTTTCCTACAAGTCTTTTTATATACAAGGAGTTACCCTACTAGTCTAAAAGTTAATTGACTTTCTTTTCAGCGCCCCCCCTCTTCTCCCTCAAATCTCTCTTTGTTTTCAGAAAGGAAGGTGTTTCTCTGCTTGTTCACTTTATTGAATAAAACTTTATAATTCACTCTCCAGGATTGTGCTCCTCACCAGTTTATCCTGCCGGCCAGTTTTTTACCTAACTCACTGAAGACTAGCCAGTCTGCTTTGAAAACAGCTGTGGAATTGTACTGATACATACAAGCAGTATTGAATGCAAGGGCTCAAAAATAAAATGGGCAATAACTTCGGAAAGGGATTAAGTTTTCATTTAAAAAGTATATTGCATTAACTGAAAGCATTCACAGTTTGGGATACTTTCAGTTAGTAAATAATATCATCTGTGGGGAAAAAAAAAGTATTTATTATGAAATTCAAAAGCTAGCACTGTATGGAGATTTTATTGAAAAAGTATTTTGATTTTTCATTTCAAAATGGTAGTTTTATTTAGAATATTGGATGAACTGATTATTGGATAAAACTCCAAAAGAAAAAAAAATAAAAAGTTGACAAAAATATTCTGTTTATATTTAACCAAAACACTTTCTTGATTCAGAATTTATTTTTCTCCAATTTACAGTTTGTTGGTTCTTAGACAGGAGAGCTACATCAAAAGTTGAAGTAATTCATTACCTAATTCATTCTACTTGTAAACAATACACTTTTTAGAGAAATCCGTCTTAAATATTATCTTATGGTTCTTCTAAATTGCATATATGCCACATACATATTAATGTAGTACATTCTTGTGCTCCAGTGTCTATAAAGATGTTTGCTATTTTGTTTCATTTACTTGTAAAAAACTTGAATTTCTTTCCATTTAGAATCAGTATGCTTGTTAAAAACACTACACTTCTAGGATGTAAAAATGGTACTTATGCTTTTTCATCCTCAAATTTGGATTTTTTCCCCCCCATTTTTGATGTAGTCAGTTGGAAGAGCTGCCTTTTACGGAGGTCTAGGCAAAATAGAAAATAAAACATTGACTTGTATATACCATATCTACATTTCACTAAATTATATAATTGGTTTGAATTTTAAAACTTTATTGTCAGATGTCTAAGATTTCATTCCTTGTGTCTAAGTACCGTTACAATTTTGATGACCTATTCATTTCCTAACGTCTTTTTAAGCTGACAAAGGCATACTTAGGAGATAGTGTATACGAGTGGCAATGAGCATGACTGTGTGTGCATGCATACACCTTTGTGAGAAAGTACTTTCACGTCATGCGTGCGTCTCTTATTCCTTACATGCAGACTTTTGACATTGAATAAATAAAACATGAAGAACGAAAAGAAAATGTAGAGTAATACACACTTTCCTTTCAAAACCTTACTTTTTTTGTAGCAAATAGTTCTATTGCATGAAGTGTTCAGTGCATCTGGAAGGAAGTTCAGGGTTTCTTTGTAGGGTTTTTATAGTTTTGACTTTTTTGCTTCTGTGTCTAGGAATTAAAACTTTGCTAGAATCCATCGGATAATGTTAGATAACTTAGAATATGAAAATATCACCATAAACATCTTCCAAAGTTATTACAGGGTTTTTTTATATGCTCTAACTCTAATACTTTACCAGCTCGACAGTCTTGAAATGTGTGCTTTGGAAAAAAAGGGAAAAATTATTTCATAAGAATATTTATTGCCTAAAAATGTCATCTAAAATTAGAGGGTAAAAACCCAGAACACTAGGGAAAGGCCTTAATAATTTAATAATAAAACTTAATCAGGACTTAAAGGGATCACGGGAGTTAATTAGCAAGAAAGAGTGTTTGTAATATGAAGTCAGGCTGAGAGAAACATAAATAAAATGAAGCTATGATCTATGCCCTAAAGATATATTATGTATAATCACAGAGGCCATATACTGTGCCAGCACAATAGAACAAAGATTAATTATCATTAGAAACTATTTCCATATATATTCCATCCGTTACAAAAAAAAATTAAACTATTTCAGTATATATCTGTAGGTTCCTTCAGGGAGGAAGATAGAATAATCGCTAGTGTATAGGTTGCTTGTATAAATGTCAGAGGAAGGGCAAGTGAGATACAGTGATTAACACCAAAGTTATTTCAGATATAAATTACAAGAAAGACTCATGCATGAGCTAAACTTTCACAGATTGTTCTGAGTCATGATAAAAAAGAGAATTTCTCAGAAACCAATCCTAGATATATGACAATCACTTTCAACAGGACAGTATAATGGCTATGTTTTTTTCTCCCATTACATAACTGTCATACAAGCGACGTGAAGCAAGAAGACAAGCTAACTGGGGACATCCCCTACCCACTTCTGCAAAGTTCGCCTCGAGATAGGGGAAAGCATTGGGGCCCAATGATGAGAATGGATGGGATGTAACTCCTTGTTCAGAGTCCTTTTTAGGTTGGTTAGCTCTTTGTTCAAAATACTGTCTGTCTCCCTCTCAGTGTCCTTGCTTATTCTCTGTCTGCATAACCACATTTGCATTAAGAGACTACATGCATTAATGCACAGAAGAGTATAATGTATAGTTGAACAGTTACAGCAAGGCTATGTCTGGTACAGAACTGCTGCATAAGCAAGAACTTGCAGTCTTGTGATTTAGTGATGGACAATCTGCCACTCAGGCAAGTTTCTCAAACACTAATACAATCATTTTGTGCTGTTTTAACAAAAAATATTGACTTCAGGTATTACAGGAAGCCGATCTGCTGACTAGCTACTCACAGCTCACTGCTGTGAGTGGGAGGATGGGCTAGATGATGGTCAACAGTCTATTCCAGGCATTTTTCTTCTATACTTCTACTATCAAAAAAAGACAATTTCTGCCCTCCCTTCTCCTACTCCCTAATTCTTCTCTGGTCTGATGCTAGAGTGAGTCCATTTAGGGGGTTAAGCTTGTACAAAATTACTATGTCCCCCCAAAAGTGAAAAAAAGTGAAAAAACACCAGCTTTATGCCATTTAACTCTCTGAAACAGTTCACCAACCTTTCAGGCAAGTTTTTATTCTAGTACACAACATAAGGGAGAGGAGGAAATGTGTGGCCTGCATGGAGATGGGACAGAGGACTTTGTTCTTGTATAAGCTAGCCTTTAAATCACACAGGCGTACCATCAAATTACATGCTAAGGTGTTTTTTTGATATCACAGCAATTCAGGATAAAACCCAAGAGGTGAAAATTCCCACTGATATGCTATACCAGCTTAGTTAAGTTGCAGTAGTATATTCAACATTCTGGTAACAACCTTGGTAAAAATACTAACAACGTTAACCAAAAAAAAAAAGAAAGAAAATATAAGAAAAGTATCTTCTACTGCCTGTTAAACTTCATAAAACTCTCATGTCACTGATTTTCCTGAGCCGCACTATTTAAATAAAAAAGAAAAAAAATTTAATAGTATCTTGGTAAAGATGGTTTTTATATTTTAGTGAGAAATAAACATTTGATTAATGATACTCTATGTCTTTGATGAAAATTAAAATCAAAATTAACATAAAATCACACAACTTTCTTTACTTTTTCCCCCCCTCAAATTTTAATCCCTTTGACTTTAATTGTTTCAATTACTATCAATATTCTGGTTTAGTGAAAAGGGGCACTTCTAATTGAAGTTCTGTTCAATTTGTTCAACATGGGAGAATAATATGGGAAGATAATATCTCTGAAAATGTCAACTAAGTTTAGTCATAATACAAATTTATTTAAATCTCCTTAACACTTAATAAGTTTAGTACCTGACATGAGGTTAAGTTTTATAAGGATTCTGTTTCTAGTTGGGATAAGGAAATGGAAAATGAAAGATAGCAAGTTGGCTAATATCCTGTGATTTGAAAAAGAAACTTAATTTTAGTTAGTTTTTAACAAGGTTGCAAAAAATTGGTTTTAAAACTCTCTTCTACTGGATGTCACAGTATTACTCCTATGACCTAGCTCTTGATTTCAATAATTTTTGTGACAGTTTCCACCTTACTGTTGTATATCAGAGTTCAAGTTTTGGATATGGGACTGACATTCTTATAATATTTCTCCAAAAATGCCTTGTTAAATTTACCTTCAAGACATCTGACTTCCTTTGGAAAAGAAAATAAGACAGCAAAGTTATCCCTTTCCTGATTAACCATGTGCACAAAGATATTAATTTAGAAGCATATTAGCAGCATGTTTAAATAAGTGCATAATTAAAATTCTGTGAGCAGCATAGCCACTTGAGTGGCACTTAGCATTTTCTTCAGGTAGGCTCATTGAGCAGAAAACTAAAGTACCGTGATTTAAGACACAAACACAAAGAAGTCCTGAATTTCATGGACGGTTTATGTTGATTTTCAGTGTGATTTCAGCAGGCATGTGCAGGTGTACATGTACAAGTAAAACTGCTAAACACTGTCATTATTTGCTCATAGTTATGTCTGTTACCTTTGAATAAAATTCATATATACATAACAAGGGATTTTCCACTGATGATAAAATGTAGAACTAAGCAATTTCATATTTTAAATAATTCTGTATGAGAAGTACACATGATATATAGTGACACATTATATATGTACAAATAGGAATGATATGTTTGTAACAATGCTTGGTTTGCTTTTACAGAATCTAGATTTTTGTAGTTCTATGTCCACACAAAGCTCTAACACCTGTTTTGATCTCTAAGTCCCTGAGGATAGATGTGAAATTCAACTGCAGACAAAAGAAATGAACCTTGGGTCTTTGTTACAGCTTTAAAACACTAATGATCAATTGTACAAAGTATATGATGTTGTCTCAGAGTATAAAAATCAGAGTACTTATCTTGTATATAAATTTGATTCAAATTTAAGGTCCACAACTGAAAATGTTAAGGACGTGTTGAACCTAATAATCAGTAGTTTAGTCCAATATTACCACCTGAGATATAGGTAAATTATGTATAAATGTAATCAATCCTTAAGTTACCTACAGAAGTGTTAATTCAAAAGTTGGCTAATTTTTTTTTTTTTCCACAATACCAATATGAAGTCAAATATAGATTTTATTTCATGTGTAACTAATTACTTCTTGACCTTTAGATTAAAATATCAACTTAGATATCTCTAAAACAAGAAAAGAATACGGATGAGTTGGATGCATTTGTTGAAAACAGTTATTCTTTTATTGTGATTCCTTGTATCTAGTCTATATATTCTTCAGCAAACCATGCATTCAAGGTGAAGTTACAAAAAGATTTCTATCAATAAGTTTAATTTTCTTCTAAGTAAATACTTTTTTTCTTTATACTCCATCAACCTATTTATGTATTTTTTATGAAAAAAAAATGAGGAAAGGTTTCCCAGTAGCCCAATGCTGATACAGAACATAGGGTATAGGTCAAATTAATTTATCATTCGAAACAGATTAGGTAACAACAGAAAAAAATAACTTATGTGCGTAATAGATAACAGTAATCATCATAATAAACATATGTTATCTTGAAATGTAGTGAGGATACACTGCTCTTGTTGTACAGCAGACATAATTTCATTAATTGATAATTATTTTTACAATCTTCTATTAAATACGAAAGCCTATTTCAGACTTTAGAAGTACTGGATACTTTCTTTACAAATAAAATAATCATCACAGCAGAGAAGAACAGAACAGCAAGGAAACTGGGAAAACTAATCTGAGGAAGTAAATCCTTTCCGCAAGCCCCCTGCTGCCCAACTCTTCATGCAATTTGCTCAACACTGTTTCAATAGATTTTCTTCTATTCATAGTTATTTTAAAAATCACAAATAGAGCTCTCCCTGTAATTTCCAAGTTCTTAAAGAGTGAGATATAAAACACAGAAAAGACTTTCTACCCTTTCCTTCCTAAGATCATACAATAATTTGGAACAATCTGCGAGTAACAGTGTTACGAAATTTCTGTACAGAATTCCTATGACTGGGGAGAAAGCACCAAATGTCCTTGTGTACAAATATTTTTCAAAAGAAAATCATAAAAAAAATGCATATTTTAAGTCTGCTGCCCCTGAAATTTCAGGATAATGTGATAGTGCCCTGGGTTTAGCTAAAAACCCAGTCCTGTTTAGTGATTTTTACTTTCCAGTTTAGTGTCTTCTAAAAGGCTGCACGTTCTAAAGTCAGCAGCATGTTTTTGCAGACAGTGCGTGCTACTGGCAGTGATAACACCTGATGTTTACAGTCACTGCCTGGGACTGCGACGCAGAAAGGCTCTTGCTTCTACTTATTCCTATAGTGACCAAGGCCACTGCTGGCTCTGGTGTGCCACGCTGGGGGTGCTGGGTAGTAAGAGGGGGGCACAAGGAAGTAAAAGGTGGCACCTCCGGGGGGTAATAGACAGGACAGGTGACCAACGAGAGTATTCCATCCCATATATGTCATATTTAGTATAAATTGAGTGATCACAAGAGTTTCGTCCCCTTTTCGGCCTTTTCGCCCTTTTTCTTCGTTTCGTGTTTTCTGCAATGGCCGGTGTCCAGAGAGGACTCCATCTGACCTCCTGATTTTGATCCGGATCCTGAGTTCTCAAATCCAGCTCCCTGTATCCAGTTCCCGCCGCCGCTGAGCCTGGGGTTTCCCCCGTCCCTCCTGCTCTGCAGCACCAGTGGTGATTGCTATCGGGGGAGGGAGTCGGGTTTGATATCGGGCTACTATCTAAAGTTGTATATAATTCTTTACTTTTATCTTTTTACCATTATTCCTATTATTTTCATTTCATATTAAAGCTGTTCTAGTTTTTTTCCTCCTCTAATCCGTAAGTCTCTCTGCCTCATTCCCTTTTCTCTTCCTGTTTGGGGGGGGTGAAGAGGGGGTTAGAGAGCATCTGTCCGCGTTAGTGGCCGGCCCAGCCCTAACCCGCGACAGATAGGACACATCATTTTATGTACTATATAGAGAGCTGCTAAGTAATTCACAGTCTTACTTAGAGCCTTCATGTCCTGCTGCCTACTTGGTCCAAAGAGAGATTTCGAAAGGCAGGTTTACTACTCAGCTGTCAGGGGGAAAACTGCTGTACAGTGGGGGTAGACACTGCTCAGCAGTAGGACCTACTCGGGAAGCTGTGAATGCAACCTTCAACTTTCTTCTTCCCTGAAGAAGAGCAGGAGTGCCAAATCCAACCAGTTGTCTGTTTTTTTTTTATTCTACATCTCCTTTCCTCACTCCAGGAAGAGTGGTGGGGTGGTGGTGATGTTTGTAAAGCAGTGTTGTGTATTCTACTGAGAAGCTTGAGTTGCCTGATTATTTATACTAGCAATTACGGTTTCAAGGCTCTGAATGCTTGGATGCTCATTCTGCTAAGCACTGCAGAAAGATACACACAGAGAGCACAAAGCCCTACCCCAAGGAGCTTGCCCACTAAAAGTCAAAAAACCCAATTATACAAGTAAGTAAGATAAAACCAATAACTAACACAGGACTTTAGTAAATCCTAAAGCACTGGTGGTAAATTAACCAACTCACAGCAGTGAGCACAGCTCCTATCCTGTCTTCCCCATCTTACCAAATACAAGTTTTCATTTTACAAAATTTGGTATTTACCTTCGTTCCATTTCTGTTTGTGTCATTAATCCCCAGACAAGCTGCAGACTTCTCTGAAGGAAAATATTATTCACTAAATAAATAGCTCATTCTGTTGCTGTGCTAATGGCATATTCTGATCAGCTTCTTTGATCATTCGTACCAACCATGGAAAGCTAAATAAAGCTGGGATGACATTTCCTGAGAATAAACGAATAGCTCAGATTAAAAGGAGGAAGATTGGTGTGTTTTCCTTCATAAAACATAAAATACAATGGGAAAACACGTGGTGGTTTCTCGCTCTGTTGGTTTAATTTTGCTTATGAAAGTTTTCATTGTGCTGAAGGAACTTCATGCAGTGAATTCTAGATATGAAATATTCTCCTGTTTCCTAGAATCAAGTACAAAGTCTGGAAAAGTGAGACCTAAAATGCCTATGAGACCTCAGTGCAGAGGCATGAACATTTTGACCCAAACCAGAGGTTGCTGGATTCAGTAGGTAGGCAAACATTTCTCCGTGCCTAGACAGTCAAACAATTTGTTCAAACCTGAAGGATAGCAGAAGAAACTGAATGTGGGAGGAGGGAAGAAGGAAGAAAAATTTCTTTTTTCAGTCAGAGTGCATGTAAAGCTAGCTAGGCTTTGCTGGGTTTTTTTTGCCTTAGCAATAATTCCCTCAAGGTACTGTACAGAAAGGCAAATGATTGAAACAGTGTTTTCTTGTTTCTTGCAAATGATGAGAGTGGGACAGAAATCGAGTTTTACATACTGTGAACTGAGAAGCTTCAGCTGACCTCAAGGGAAGCTACTAACTGCTCAGTGTTTTAGAAAAGTGATCACCTACTTAAGGGTTTAGTATAAGTTCTAATTTCGTGTTTTAATTTAAAAAGTTAAGGAAGTGGTGATCAGCTCCTTGAACTTCAGTTCTACTAAAGAGTCATACTTTAAATGCAAAATTTTACAAGTCCATGTCTGAAATACGTTTTTTGTTTAAGTACCAATTTCCCCATAGTCGAGGAAATTAGAATTAAAAGCATTTCATTGTCATATACTATTTCTTATCTATACTGATGAGTGCAGAAAAAAAACAACAAACCACTGACATTCTATAGATATGAAATCAGGAGGAAAGAACAGTAAAATGTCTTCAGTAGAAATATGAGATCACCTGGCTCATGCTGTTCTCCCTTGTTTCCTTAGCTCCACAGAGCTACCTATGCAATTGTATATCCACTAATATCGTATACAATGCTGGGATCCCTTACTTTGTATCTGGATAGCAAAAGACCTTAATCACAGAACCACAGAACACTTTGGGACAGAAGGGACCTTTAAAGGTCATCTAGTCCTGCAGTAAGAGGGACATCTTCAACTAGCTCAGAGCCCTGTCCAACCTGACCTTGAATGTTTCCAGGGGTTTGGCATCTACCACCAGTGTCTCACCATTATCACTGTAAAAAATTTCTTCCTTATGTGTAGTTTAAATCTATCCTCTTTTAGTTTAAAACCATTGCCCCTTTGTCCTATTGCAACAGGCCCTGGTAAAAAGCTTGTCCCCTTAAAGTCACAATTTCTCTTCACTGAACACATCTTAATATTTAGAAATTGTTTATGTCACCGAAATAGAGTCTTGTATTTATTTCCTCTCACTCCAAACTCTAAGAAGCTCAATCTGTTTTTCTTTATATTTCTCTGATCCTTAATGTTGGGCCTTAGCAATGGCATATATGTCTTTGAGACTTCAGTACTAATTCACTTAACTCCCTGTTTAATCTCTGCTGCAGTCTCACGTGTCATTCATAAGAATATTTTAACTTTTCTGTTCTGTGAATATGCAGGCCACATTTTTCCTTGAATAGTCCTTCCATATGTCCTCACAACCATGAATGTCTACACTGGTATTACGAAATTTTTACTTGTTTTATTCTGCATGTCCCTTTCTAAACGGAGCCAAGTGGGAAAGACATTAATATTTTTACTAATGAGAATAAATGTTACAAGAAACAATCTTCTGTTCCTCAGAATAACGAAAACAAAAGCCTTTCAATGTTGTTTTGGAGACAACCTTAAACCTTAAGGATTTATTCTCTTTCACACAATTTTAATTGCTGAAGTGATGATATTAAAAGTGGAATCTTTATGTTCCAATTATATTCAATAGAAAGAGAGAGAGACTGTATCAGATGGCAATACAGAACTAAGTAAGAATTTTCCTCTGCAGTACTATGTCTCTTTACTATATGCAGCATGTGTGACTAACTTCTTAATCTAGAATTTAGTCACCTAAAACTAGATGTCTGAATACCACCATAAATGTTTACACTCAGTTCTTTTCAGCCTAGGTATGGCACACAGTTTCGTAACACATTTTTATTAAGATGAATGTTTTTTCCTAAAATTTATAGTCTTAAAACACAAAAGATATGCTGCTATATTTCTAGTTAGCACCAGAATTTCTTCTTTCATCTAAACCCATTTGTCTTTTTCCTGTTTCATTCTCTCATGTATGTAAAATCACTCTTTTATAATATCATCTTATATTGGGCCACAGTCTCACAGTGATCTGCAACACAGTGTTTATTGTCTATACTTCTAGTTAAATATACTAGCTATTCTTCCTTTCAAATAGTGGAGAAACTGCACACTATTGTTATTATATTTTCTATTTGTTCATATAATCATATTTTGTAGTGTTACATTAAAGATAATTATGTGGGATAACAAGGCAAGCCTCTGAAGTGATACATCGTTATTCAGCTTGCCTCTCTGCAGTGTGAGTAGTAAATTATTTGCAGACATTCTAACAAATTAAAGAGGAAGTTATATGTTGCAGCATCTTTGTCTTTCTGTGTTCACTTCTCAGGAATATCAACTGCTCCTGTGCAAGTCTGATGAATTTCAAGTTCACCCAAGCTTGTTTTGTGACAAAATACAATTATTTTTAGATGGAAGTAAAACTGCTTTTTCTTCTTGATTTGTTGTTCTGGTTTTGCAAATGCTCAACATTATCTTACATCAGGAGCAGTGACAGATTGTGGTGGTAAAGCCACTGTGACAGAGCTTTTATTGTGAGAGTCCTTCCTCATGTTTTTATGGAGCTTAAACACATCTTTGGCAGTCCCTGGCCTCTCTTCACTGCTCGCATTTTTATTCTCCTTAGGCTTATGATAACGCTAAACAGTAGAAACAGCCCGTCATAGAACAAAGGTTAATTAACCCACCAGATGGAGGGAGAGACCTGTTGAAATGTTCTACAGATTCTTGGCCAAAGTCCAGGCACAGAGGTTATTATAAGGTCCTGCCAAAGTCCCAGCTGACGCTGGACTCACGACACCTACAGCGTGAGTGAACAGACCTACAGTCAAGAACGGCACCAGGCTGTGTGACACATCGCACCAGGACATGTTCTCATGCAGGAGTTGGAGCAGGCAGGTGAACTAGAGGGTGTCTTGCCACCCCTTCCAAGCATCTTCCCTCTGATTTGCATGATTAAATGAAAATGTCCTCTGCTGTCATTTTCTTTGGATATGTTTAGATACAATTAATATTAAGCTCATACCTTCCAAAACCGTTAAAACAGTGACTGGATGAGCTTTCTAGGCTAACCTAGAATCACAGAATCATAGAATCATAAATGTTGGAAAGGACATTTAAGATCATCAAGTCCAATCTGCAGCCCTACACCACCCTAACACTAAACCATCTCCTGGAGTGCCACATGCAGCCGTTTTTTAAACACGTCCAGGGATGGTGACTCCACCACCTCCCTCAGCAACTCATTCCAATGCTTCACCAGAATCTTGTACTGACTGTGAGCAGAAAAGCCAAGAGACTTTACAGCATGAAGTCTGAACTGTGCTCTTCTCTCCTTCTTTCCTTGAACCTATTCCTGAGGTGTGTTTGTCCACTAAATTGCTGCTTTCCATTTATAATCACTTCAATAAAAGAAGTTTAATGCTTCAATTGTAATAGTTTTTCATTGTCTTCTAAAACAGTTTTGAGGTGGACTTTGAACAAAAATATTTCCCACCTGAGTAAGTTCAGAATTTTTTGTTCATCTCTTAATTTCATAGCAAAGTCATATTTTCTTTCATTTTGTTATCTTTCTGTTCATCATTTCAGTTATTTCACACAATGGGCAGGCTCTGGATTTACCCATAGCACATAGTAAGAAGAAAATGTATTTTTCAAGTTTTTAAATGACACTGGTGTTCTTATGTACCCCTGCTATCATTGGATGCTTTTCCTATGCAATCTAGAATGAAAAAAGCTGAAAACCATTGGAAACATGATTATCAACCCTCTCCCAGATTTGCCATTCCTGTTCCAGGAAGTTCTTGAGCTAAAAATATTAGGGAAGTTTATTTCTAGTATTAGCAGAATTGTTGTTTATTCTCACCCTTTTCTGATTTTTTTTCCCAGGCATGTGCTCATGTCCACTTCTGAATACTAAACTAAATGGATATTTGATACTACCTGGCCATTCTTTACCTTTCTAAACTACTAAGACATGTCTGTCAACAGGAAATTATATTTTTTAGGTCAGAAAAGAGAATCAGGGTGTCACTATACAACATGGCAATAACAAATTAATCCCAAAGCACATCACATTGGCCAGCAGGGGCTCAAGAAACACTAAAGAGGCTTCTTTAAGTGTGGTATCCTGCATCACAGGATAGATTTCATGTCCTGCATGCTAAATAGCCCTCTGAAGACCAAAGCTTGATAATACTGGCTCCACATAGCTGGACGGTAACTCAGCTAATAGCTTTGCTTACTTTCTGCTTACGTACTTCTAATTCTCTGCTGTTAGTCAGGCTTGGGTATCGTTTTCCTGAACCACTCAGCTCAGGAATGAAGTGGAAGAGGTTGATTGGTATAAACGAGACAGTCTGCGCTCATTTCAACTGTGAATTAAAATATAACAAGACTGAGGTGATGACAGTTCATTTTTTATTATTTCATAACATTATGTAACTTACTAAAATTATCATCCTTTTCCTTACCCCCTTCCATTTTACAGGCAGAAAATCATTAAAGAGCTTCATCTATACTATCTGTCTGGCAGCCTTGCCTGGGAAAGTGTATGAATTTCCAATTAAGTCAGACTAGGTTAATTTTCTTCTACCATCATCAAAATGTGAAAATCAAATCAAGTATTCAACACATTGCAGCCTAGTGGCAGGATGTAAAAGCAAGTTGATATGTAGCAAAGTATTTGTTATCTAATAAGCAGCTAAAGAAGATTATAGCTAATAATACAGGTTACTAAGCAGGAACTTCTCTTTCCATTCCTCCCTGCTTCTTTGGTCTGGAACAGCAGAAGAATATAGCTTTGAAGTTGCTCTGTGAAACACCTTTTGAAAATGATGTAAAGAAATGAGCTACCTGCTTTATGCTAGGGCTCAGAATCTGGGGTTTTTTACAGCTCTCAGGGTCCTGATGAGCTATTGTCATCATCTAAACTTGGATTTCTAGAATTCTACTGCTCAATTCTCATCAGAGTTCCATTGATAATGCCTTGAAAAAGTCAGCAAAATAGGTACCCCAGTCAGCAGCGGTAGCAGCAGTAGCACTGAAGCACTTTAGGACTAATAGAGGCCCTTTCTCTGCTTCTGTAGTTTTGATGCACAGGAAATGAGAAACAATCTGGGCTTCAGAAGTGGAATTAGAAGGCATTACTCACCTCCATGAAGTACCGTGCAGACATATAATCTCCACTCGGTATCTTTGCTTGAGAGGTTGACATATAGCAGTCATCTCCCTTTGAACTACTGGCTAGGCTGCATGTACATCCTGTTTCTGCTCCTTTTTAGTCAAAGTTACTCAGATTTACCAATAAACATGGATTAAATTCTTTCTGTACATGAATCTATTTTAACTTGAAGCAGTGTACTTGTGTGCATAACTAGAAGGGTAGAAGACACTGACACTTCAGCTAGTGTTTGCAGATAACAGATAACAGATACAAGAGAGGATGTGTGTTGTGATCTTACCACAAAAAAGACATGGATAAAGACATGTTCAGGAATGCTTGCAATACCTGTCATAGAATGTTAAGGGAGTTTTTCCTTAACCTCAAATTAATTATTTCTCTGATGTTCCTCAGGAGTTTAGGAGGAAGAAATTATGGATATTCCAATTTAGATACTGGCTTTGGAAGGGGCCCTCCTCTTCAGAGATTCTAATATGACAGTTTTTATTGTGGAATAAAACAGGTGTATATAAAAAGGCATGAAGTTAGAGCACTAGAGGTAACCCATAATCACTTCTAGAAATAAAAATATCTGTTCTAGCTCACTCTTTCCCAACTGCATAAAAGGAGAATCTATATTTTGTGCTTTCATTAGCTGTGCTCTTGTTCAAAATTTCTCATTGCAAGTACTACTTGCTAGATCTATGTCACTGAAAGTCTTCCAGAGAAAATTAACTGATGGTATGGCTGGATGAACAAATTCATCATTAAAAACCCATCTATGGATCAAATGACAGAAGAAATTATGGATATTTGGTAACAGCAAACAGGAACAAAGGGAGGGAAAGATGTGGAAATTCAAAAAAAGCTTTGGACGACATGGCAGCAACTGTAATATATGTATTACACAGCCATGGTGGTACCTGTCGTTTACAGGTACATGCAAGCTGAGTGAATCACAAACATAAACTCCCACAGAGAAAGTGTTTCCTTTGGCTGCAGGTCAGAGATGAAAGTGCTCTTAAGCTAAGAGCATTTCAGATAATCTCCTGGACCACGGGGTACTCCAGACAACAGTTTGGATTTTTCAAAGGCAGTAGTGAAATGCTTTTATTAAAACTGTCAAGAAAGGGAAAGAATCAGAGTAAAGCTAAGCCAGGCAAGAGTTTCTAAGATGTGTCATTGGAGAAAGGTTTCCACTGAATGAAGATTTTATTCTAAGCAAATGTATAGCAGGCCACCGCAGAAGACATTGCAGTAGGAGATAGTGGTTTTAAGAAGAATCTAGGCAGTTTAACAGCAGGCCCTGTTTGCAGAGATCCATATGTTAAGGTGAGTGACTGCGAGATGTCCTGAGCAGATAGTGACGTGAGCATGTGCTGCCTTTACCAATATCACCTGTACATCTTGTAAGAGCTCTTTGTATGGAGCTGTGTAAGAGCATAATGCTCTCTCTGTGAGCCTTTCTGTGCCATCCAGATAGTTCAATGTCTAACAGGTAAAAGATGAGTAGTTCTGTATTCACTTGTCAAAAGTGCTGTAAAGATGTGAAGAAGACCAGGGCTGAACGACCTCATGCACAGATGGGATCTAAGCAGCATGCTGCAATCTACGAGGAGGGGCTCATCTGATTATACAACAGCCAGGGTTCCCAACACCAGAAGATTGCTAACATATTTTCTGTAATTTCCATCTTTTACTCAATAAACCAGTTAATCAATGCCTTTCTTGCTGAGATACTACAAGAGTCATCAACTCTGCTGTGCAAAACAAAATGTGCAAAACAAAATGTCACCACTCCAAAACTAGGATCACAACAAAACTGAGAATAGGTAGTTCTGGTCTGGAAAAAAAAAACAAGCGTAAATTAAAAGTAACTGAAGCTGGTAACAAACTCGCTATGCAAACCGCTAATTATTACTTTTAACATTGAAGTTCATACTTGCTATAAGATAACTGAATTAAATTGATATCCTTTATGTTATATTGCTCAAATAATTAGGTATAGACAAATCCCTGAAGCTAGACCTTAGGCTCTGATTTTTGTTAATTTTATCAAACCTTCATAGTAACTGGCTATGTAATTAAGTATTGGAGTAAATGAAAAGTATCAGATCCATCTTTTTCTTTAGCCAATGCAAGTTTTACAATAAAACTATAATAAATATTGGGAGGAAATCTTATCTGCTTTTTATGTTCACACGGAAAGATGTTCCCTTTCCTCAGTACGGAATAGGATAGAACTAAAGTATTTATCCAAGATCATACATTATGATTGGCCTTAGCTAGTTGGTTTTTTGTGTTCTGCTCTCTTGCTCAAAAACTTTTTTGTTTTGTCTTCCACTCTGAAATAAATTTGTTTGGTTTCTATTGATTTATTTCCTATTTTTCTTCTGAGAAAAAAGATTTTTTAAACTACCTCATTCTGTGCAGAGTAATCCAGAGAACAACTTCCTTGAGAAATGTGACCAAAATTTCATTCAGAAAAAAAATCCCATTCTGTAAATAAGATTACTTCTGTGAATAATTAAAGGTTCACAGTTTTAGGAATTAAGAATATAACTATTACAAGCTAAACATTACTCTTTTTTTTTTTGTAGATCTGTAGATCTTTAGAAATGAAGAAAGGTGGAAACCCAAACTCCTTCCTTATCTACAGACAAACAAACAAACTAACAAATATATCATCTTTTCTTCTCCTATAGCTATAGAATGTGTAGCAAAAAATATTAGTTTATTCCTCTCTGTATTTTGTCAATTCTGCAGGGTCAAGGCAATCTACTCTACAGCTACTGCCACTTTAACATGCCCTATTCCTGAGAAAGGGCTGTGGTTTTCAGTGTTGTAATGGTCGGCAAGTGGAGGAACCATAGAAATAGAATCACAGAACCATAGAATGTTCGATGTTGCAAGGGACCCCTAGAGATCATCTAGTCCAACCCCCTGCCAGAACAGGATCCCCTAGGGCACCACACAGGAGCGTATAGCACAGCTTCTTTTGACAAACAATATATCAGAGGAGAAAAAAAGAAAAATGTGAAAAAAAAAGATTCTACCCAAAACTTATTTATCTTTTTTCAAGATTTCATTAAAACAGATTTGAAATTTTAATCATCTTTCATCTACTGAAAATGGTGCATGGTTTTATAATGAAAGAAGAATACCCCTAATAACTCATAAAGTATTTTTAAAATAGTAATGTATGTCCTGTGATTTTAGTCTGATGAATAAATCAATAAATCAAATTCTTGACAAAAGTATTGTTTGTGTTAATCATACAAATTGTATAACAGTAATATAGCTACAAGAACTGATCAGTTTTGGTCTAGAGATCTTACGATATCTTAAACACTCTTTATGCATTAGTATAAACTAGTATAAATTTATCAAAGAGTTATAATATTGTAATTTTTGAATTATTTGAAAGGTTGCATGCAAAATTCTAATATGTTAGGTTTCCAAACTAAATGCCATTGATTAATTTTGTAAATTTTATATAACTCCTAAAATTTAAAATCATAGTCCCAAAACCTTATGTCACTTACAATTCTTTTGTATATTAAATATTACTATATGAAGTAGGGAAGTATCACAAGCTCTATTTTCCAGTGGAGAATAAAAACTCTTTTCAAAGTAAAAGAAAGCCTTTGATAATCCACAGAAATAGATTCAACTCCTCTGAAACTTTAATCCTTATAATTAATGGCACACTCCTTCCTTAAACTTTTTAATATCTTTTGTGTAGTCATGCAAACAATTAATTTGATACTTAAGAAGGGACAGCCCATCTCTCAGAAGTCTCTGGCAATCAAGGGAAAAAGTACAAAATCTGAACATAACACAGGGAAAAACATCATGACCAAATGATTTCTATATGCATAAATACTGTGGAATTCATATTTCCGGACTCTGGATGTTCAACCGAAAAGCTCCTCTACATAAGCTTCTTGAAAGGACTTTTCATTATAAAATCATTTACACAAGACTAACATGTATTTTGGATGTAGAATTACCATCCAACAGATTTTAGCATCTTAAAATGTAGAGGTCTCTTAACGTTCAGAGAGAAGTCTGCTCATAATTACAGATATCTACAGATCAAAAAAGAACCAATGATAATAAAAACCCCCAAGACTCAAAACTGGGCTACCATATGTACAGAGGACATCTGTGTCTGTTCACACATATGAAGTTCACCTGCGTGTGTTCTCCAATGCTCACAGCTCAGGTGTACCAGATTCATTGTGCCTATTTGTTACACGATGCATATGCATCGTATGAACAAACAAGTATACAGGCCCTACAATCTCATATTACTCCAACTTATTAATGCAAATGACAGACTCTTCATAGAACAGTGAATTTCTGTGCCCATGCTTCAGGCAGACCTTTTCTGTAACAAATCTTTTGTTAGGTTGTATTTTGTCTGAAATCAGGTTCACAATCAAGATTAAAAATAAACTGGATTTCTGAATGTTTAACCAAAAAACTGAGACTGAATGATGGTTACCTTTGGTAGTGCCATATGAAATATAGCTCTAGTTCTTTTCATGCTGCTACATAGAATAGTTTAATTATTTTTCAGTTGCTGAAGAATTTTCCAATTCAATCCTTATGTTTTTGAACCAAGTCATTTTAAGACACACTACCCTACAGACAGTGCAAAATGTCAAGATAGTTGATACACAGAATGATCGTTAGTGAAAACAGTAATTTTGTTTCTGTATTAAGCATTCCTCTTTGTGGTTTGTGGTAGTAGATAGAAATATATTTAAAAAGAAAGAGAAACCAGAAAAAAAAATGATGAAGAAATTCAAGAGAGACAGTGAGAAGTTAGGAAAAGGTTTTTAATTTTTCAGTGAATGAACAACACCCTAACAGCTTTGGTTGAGCCCCATGGCCACGATGCCTCCTACCTCTGTTTCACCTGAGGAACAGGTTTTCACTTTCACAGAGGATCCTGATCTCATCCCTGGACACCCTCTACTCTTGCCAGGATACCTGCCCCTGCTTCCACTGCAGTTCCTTCTTGCTTTTTTAGTTTGACCATTTTTAGTAGATTCAGCCGTGCTGGTGTCTTCCCTTCCTTACCTGACTTCATATCCCTGGGGATCAAGAGCTCTTGTGCTCTATGGAAAGCATCTTTAAAGATCTGCCAGCTCTGCTCCCTTGTCCTTGAGGACTGTTTCCCAGAGGGGCCTATTGACCAACTCCTTGAAGATCTGGAAGTCTGCTTTCCTAAAATTCAGGATCGTGACTATGGTTCCTCATCTGATTCATGCACCTTAAGGCTGTGAACTACACCAGTGCATGATCACTGCAGCCCAGGCTGCCTCCAGTCTTGACATCCCTGATGAGCTCACCTGCGCTGGTGACCATCGGGTCCACTATTGCATCCCCTCGGGTATGGATGTCTATTTCCTGACTTAAAAAATAATTACATGAGATTAAGAAGTCTATTTAATGAGATCACACTTGTGAGAGTATTTTCAGTGATAAAAAGTGAAAGGAAGAATAATATTTTCACCTTTCTTCCTCTTTCTGTTTATTAATTTTTCCCCGAAAAGGGAAAGCACTACAAAACCACACTAGACTTAAAATAGATAGACGTAAATCAGTCTGAGAATGTGTCTGTATTTTCCTGTTTTTAGGACCTTTTCCTTAAAATGTCAGTTCAAGATGGCAGAATGTACAATTACTCTTTCAATAAAATTGAAACAATTCTGCTAATAATTTTCTTATATTGCTCAATTAATAATTATTTAAAGTGTTTTAAATCACTTCTTTCCCATATTAATCAAAAAAGGCTGTGTTTTACCACTCGAGTCAAAGCTCTCTGGGAGAAAAAGTAGCAGTGGACACAATGAGATCCCCTATCTATTACTTTAAAATTATCAAAAGAACACTCTCAAATCCGTAGACAATAATGAAAGTACTTCAACAGAAAACATGGACAGTTTTATCTCTAGTAATTTAATGAAAGAAAATATTACTTTAACAGTGTGTATCAGTAGGGACATGCAGAGGTAATATCACTGTGAATACCACTGTTGGACAACAATTAACCTATGAAGCAATATCTTGCAAAGTGTTTTGCTCAAGCACTTGAAGTTCTGATGCAAATCTCAGAAGACAAAAATTTCTGATTATTCAGTGTTGACTAATACATTATCACTGTTTACCATAATATACCTTTGCTTTTCATACAGACTGACACAAATTATCTAGATTTCCAAAGCCTGTATTTTGATTTTACATTGAGCTTGTTATCAACCACAATCAAATATGCAAAGTCAAATTCTAAATTTGTACCTTTTTTCCTCAATGACTGTTATTTTCCCATTAGTCATATTGGTATAATCAAGAATTTGTCAAATAATGTTTTGATTAATGATTTTTTTTTCCCTGCTATACTTAATAAGCACACAATGGCAATCATCACTGAGAGAAACCTTCTCCCATCTGGGTTTTCATATTACAAAGCCTGAATGTGTTATTAGTCAGCTACGATTTTCCTCAGAAACCAAAAGATATTGTGAACCATAGTCAGAAAATGTGTATAACGACTGTTTGCATGTTTAAACACAAATCAGTACTTTGCAGCATCATTTTATGGTTGTTAGAGTAACTCTGAAGACAGTCTTCCAGTAGTCTCTGAACATGTGTTTGAGGAACTGGCAGTGATGGTGTCATTTCTTGAAATAGTTCCCTTAAAAAAGAGCAAGTTCAGTTTTAAAGTTCAGGATTCCTTTCATTCCCCTGTGTAGTATGTTTACAGGACATAAAGTGGGAGTGTAAAACGCACTTAGAAAGCTCTTTCACACCCTTCTGAATTTCTTTGGCTTAACAAAGAAAATGGGTTAATGAGCTACCAGAGTAGATAATAGATATAAAGCAAACAGGAAGTGTAGGAGTGTTTACAACAGAATAGCTGAACTCCAAGTGGAAAAAAAAAGGTAGTATAAATCTGGAAGTAAAAATTAAGTTTAAATTCAGAGCTGAACATAAAATTACAGAAAATGAAAGTGTATCTAATTTTCCTGATGATACCCAAAATACTGTAGGAACTAATAATAAGTTTTTACTGAGAACTGTGATCAAGATAACATGAGAATATACAGACATTTTGCTTTTGCTACCCAAAAGTTCATTTCAGTTCATTCGCGACAGAAGGTGAGCTTTTTGCTCTTGAAGCCACACTGTATTGAGAGGTTTGAGCTTTCACTTTACTGATTCCTGTCTAATTGAGGTGGTTTTACTAGCCAGCCTTGCACTTCCCAACAGAATTCCCTGTATCCCAAGCCTTTGTTTCTTCCTGATGAACAACTCTCTAGTCTAATGGCATGGTATATTTGGTTCCTCTTTCCCAACTCCTTTACCAGGTCTCAGGTCACCCTCCCATCTGGATCCAATCTATCCTAGGAATCTGAGCCTTACCAAAGGTACACGTGGGTGTCAGCCATGTCTATACAGCTACTTTATTCCTTATGGATCTGTACTGCCACTGAGACAAATGGTCTGTTGTTCCCACTCTTTGCTGCCATCTCTGACTCTGGACATAAACAAGAGACTCAGACCAGCAAAGTCATGTGTCACCTAACAAAAAAAGAATGGGATTTTACTTGTTCGTTGTTTTTTCCCCCCCTTCTCTATTTTGGTGCCTTAATGAATAAATGAACATACCAGTGCCAAGGAAAAGGAGGATCAAAGAGCTAAAGGTACAGGAGAGGAAGAAAAAGTAATTTCTTTCTAGAATATACTGGGTTTAGGACACAGAGTCAAAATTCCTGTGTGAACATAATGTTGGTTTTTTGGAACTGGTATTCTGGATCTCTTTTAAAAGGCCTAGTCAGCATAAAGAAGTAATAAGTAACATAGTAAGAGGAATTTTGAATCAAAACAATACTACTAGTATTAAAATGCTCAAAACTACAAATTACAAGATATGAAGTTGATTAGCCAACCTTGTGACGAGGTGAAATGTGGTAACATGTCCTTCTTTCCCAAGGACTGAGAGTCTCATTCAGTCCAGGGGATGGGCAATGCAAGACTTGTTCAGCTGATGAAATCATAGAATCATAGAATCATAGAATGTGTTGGACTGGAAAGCACTTTCATTGTAAATATATATGCCAAGGGAACAATCCACTATGGCAAAGTAGTAGGAGACTATTTAAAATGGGGAAAATCAAGAAGAGGAATTAAATTCAGAACTTATTTGCAATACTTTTATGCATTTTATTGCTAGATAAATATGTCAAATTTCTAGAAAACAGGAAGTACCAAATAAATACATTAAAGTCAGAATTTGACATCACAAAGGAATAAGTGACCTGTAATACCAGATATTCTTTAATATTTGGCATATTTAGGATTTAAAGGCCATCTGTTGTCAAGCAACCCACCTCCATCTTTGCACTTTCAATTGCTGCAACTCCAATGTTTAATCAATTCCAGAGTGCCTTTATAAAACTATAATAGTAATTATCTGATAACATATTATTAACATTGATGAATAACATATCATTCTAGAGGAGATGAGTAAAAGAAGTAAGAAGCTCTGTGCTATACGAAATAGGTCTTGTTAGGATAAGGACAACTTTGACATAAGAGCATGGATATATAGAGAGTAAATTCATAGTGTTGTGCTGTGTAAAAGAATTCTTCCTTAGCAAAACAAAATCGCACACATACATAGAAAAAAAATTGTTGCTCAGTCCATTATACCATGTTTCTTCATATCATATCATATCATATATCATGATTTTTCATATCAGCAAGACAATATTTAAAACACAAGACCTGAGGCCTGTGCCCCAAAATATTGTGACCTACTGAGCTTTTGCAACTGCATTGACAGCAACTGACTATTTCATTTCTAATAGTTCAGTGAAAAAAATCTCATGTCTCTAAGGAGCTTTACTGTAATGGATCACAATCTGCTTGGTCACAAAGCTTTCATACATACCTTGGTTATCATCACATATTGTGGCCCACTAACTTCATATTTCTTTTATTATGATTTTCAAGAATATATCAACAGCCTTGTCTTTCAAGGCCAAAATATAGAATGTTTTTCAGATAGAATACAGTAGAATTTCTAAAACAATTACTACAATTATTTTATGCAAAATAAAATGTTTCAAAAAGGTTAATTTCAAACCAATGAAAGTTGTATTTCTTCTTGTCCTTACTAGATATCCCCACTATATCTGTTTTGAAAAGTTTTGTCTCTGAACTCAACCTAAGTAGAAGAAAGATAAGAACATGTGGAAGAATAAACTTCCCTGAATAAAATGAAGATATTCCTCACTGAAACTGGGGAGCAATGGTGAATTATGGAAGAATATAACCTTGAATTCCTATTTTCAGAGAAGTGCTCTATTTAAATAGGGAATTCAAACATCTGTTTAAGTGTATTCCACTGTCAGTCTGTCAACCTGAACGCACACTTTATGAGCAGATTTACGAGAAGTTAAAATATGGGCACAGTCTGTTCTGCACAGTCAGTCCTTTTGGATGAGAAAAATGAGAGAAGAAATCAGATAAAGTAAGGATGAAAAAAGTTTTGAGAGTTTAATCAACTTTTTTTTTTTTTTCCCAAGACAGGATCAACTCCTCCTAACATATTCTTGACAGATGTTTGTTTTATCCATTCTTAAACCCCTAAAGATTCCAGCATTCTGGCTAGGCAAACCATTTGAATTCTTAATCATCCTTAAAATTAGCAAGTTTTCCTGTGTGTCTAATTTAAACATTCTTTACTGCAGTTTAAACTCATTACTTCTCTTATGCCAGGAGTATACCAGAAAAGGTTTCTTAAACCAAGGAGGGTTTTCCCTTTATCTCTTCAACAGGTTGCCTTCTTTGAAAACCCTTCTTATGCCACCAAGAGTATTGTTTTTTTCTAAATATATGAGTCATTTTGAACATCTAAACTTATCACCCTTTCTTCCCTTATCCTTTTCAGCCCCAAATGCAGTTGCCTCTGAGCTGCAGCTTTACTTCTCAGGTTTCCACCTACCACTTGCAAGATGCACCACAGTCCTGCTCATGATATAGAAAAAGATTATCTCAACCTTTGATCATTGATGAAAAACAGTACTATAAAAAAAAAAAAAAATTGAGCAGCTTGTTTGATAAGAATTTGTATTTTATTAGAAAAGTTTTAATTTAGTTCACTGAGGGAGGGAAAAAGGGCTAGAAAACTAGTTTTAATTTAAGGAGTTATATTTTGAATATGTGAATGGCTTTTGAGATCATCATTGATTGTTAGTCAGTGGGAGTCTTTCCATTAACTCCAGTAAAGATTTGAATAAGATTCTTAGAATTATAAAACCCCAGAGTACCTAATTCTCATTATGTCAAGACGTGTAGAGATGCCTAGCATCTGTATGAGTTCCTGCTTATTAAATTAAAGATCACTTCCAGTACTTAAAAGAGGCCTGCATGGAAGGTGGGGAGAGATTCTTGATCAGAGAGTGAACTAATAGGATGAGGGGTAACAGTTTCAAACTGAAATAGATTGACATTAGATATTAGGAAGAAATTCTTCACTCTAAGGGTGATAAGACATTGGAACAGATTGCCCAGAGAAGTTATTGAAGTCCCTTGACTGGATATATCCAAGACCAGGTTGGATGGGGCTTTGAGCAACCTGGTCTAGTGGGAGGTGTCCCTGCCCATGGCAGGGGAGTTGGAACTAGACAGTCTTAAGTCCCTTCCAACCCAAACCATTCTGTGATTCTAGGATGAAAAACATCAGCTTGTCCTACCAAAAACTGCGTTAATGTTCCATTTGCACAATGTCTTACAAGCACGGCATATAATATGTATACAATTAACATGATTTTTACAGCAGAAGCAGCTAAAGTAACAAGCTGTACACACCAGCTGTTGGCAGCTTAGTACAGCATACACAGATTTCAAATGTTTGATGTCTCATGTCATTTAGAAAGCATGAGATTTGGATGAACAGCCCTCTCCAGGCTTTTGACGTATTCTGGTAACCAATCTGTTCTCTTGAACTTAGCTGGTGTGCACAGGACAGATGTACCAACCACATTAATGAAGTACGGCGAATTCTAATTTAGTGTCTGCAGAATAAATGAGGTTGTTCAGAAGCAATCTTACTTACAGGTTACCATGTTAATAATTGAAGCGTTCTGTCTAATACTCCACAGACTGTGTTTATCAAGCAATCTTTCTACAGTTCCATCATTCCTCCTAGGTTTTTCATAAAACTTACATCATTCTGATTATTACCGCATGCATGGTTTTCTACGTTTATTCTCAGGGGTTATCCCAAGCAAGACAGAGGTGCTAAACTGATGACACACACACAGGTTCAGCCAACAGCAGAGCATGTAGCTGTTACTTTCATTACTCTCTCAATCTCTAAGATCCTAGACAACCTCACTTTCTCCCGTAAGATTTCCTCCAGTTCTCTTCTTTCAAAGATGTATCATTTTTACCACTTTGAGTTTGCATTCAGCAGTTCACCTTCTGCAATATTGTATCTTCTTTATCTTCAACTGCAGTCATATTCTGTTGCCCCTCTTTTTTTTTTTTTGCAACACCTCACATTTTTATGAAGCAAGAATTTTCTAAAGCATAAGGTAAAAAGAGATGTCTGTTTCTATTTATTTACTATTTTGTTTTCCTAATAAAATTACTCCCCCTAAAAAACTATATACCTGGCTTATAGACACTGACTTACTCTAGAGGTCCAATGAAATGTCAACATGTTATCGAAGACTCTGTGAAATATAGCTATGAATGATTCGTTTGCTGGAAGGCACTCTGATCTGGAGAGGACACAAGCTGAGAAACAATACTATTTTCCCCCCTAAGATTAAGTGGCAGTTTTCAAGTCATTCAGTGACAGCCAATTTCCAATATTCCAGCTTGTCAGTGTGCTCAGAAATGATAAACAGGAAAAAAAAATTATAAAACTGCTACATATTTTAGCTTTTTATTGTAATGAGGTTCAAAACTATAAATTTTCATAGTTAGCATCTTTTTTACAAGTGTACCCAATCTCATTTTACTAGTTATGACATTGAGGCATACAAAGGAAAAAATATTTTTTCATGTTCTTCTCTCCCTCTGCTTTCTGTATATATATGCTGATATACAATATTGTTGAAAAATTAATATAATGCTTTCATTATCAAGTTGGAGGGCTGTGGCACTTCCTGGTTCAAGGTCTCCTTTAGATGCTACAGCAATTAATTTCAAACAATAAGAAGTGCAACAACTTTGATATTTTTCCAGAAATCATATTTTCTCTGAAATCTGTTTTCCACACCATCAAAGGATATATAATTTGGAGGGCCTTCTACTAGCAAAACCCACAAAATAATTATATACTTAGAAAAAAAAAACTGAACAAACTTATTGAAGTATAATTTTTTTAGAAAAAAAACCCCAGTATTATAAATGCTTGTACCATACAAATGGTTCAAAAGTTAGAAATTGAGTATTTCTACCTCAAATTTATGTCTGATTTGTCATTTATAAGCAGCATATGGCAAGACGCGCTTCATCTGGGTATTTGACATCCTGTATTTAGTATAGGTAGCTTATTTCTTGCTGGATTTGGAAATCACATGTTTCATTGCACATGTGAAAGAAAAATAGGTTAAAATATTAAGAACATGTAAAGAATACCAAAATTGTAACAAAATGTTTTTATGCAGTACTGGAACAATATTTTTTTTGCTTGTTTCCATTCTAAAATTAGCTGACATTCAAAGTTTCAGGAGGAAAAAAAAATTAAAAAGATTTTTATAGTGACATCTGATTTACTGATAAAGCAGACACACAGTCAAAAAAACACCAGACTGGTGAGGAGTTTGGTGTGTTATTGACTATTTAGCATGAAGATACTTGAGATTACTTCTTATTTAACTGCTTTGTCCACTTGAGCTTATGACAATGATCTTGAAATCTAGAGACCAGACTAAGGTCAATCAAGTAACTCAATGACTTCAGTGGGATTATGTGCAAGCCATAAAGAAAAAGAAGTAGATGTATTTAAGGTTTATGAACATCAAAGCACATATGCATACATTTATGAACATCAAAACACAAATAAAGAAGAGTGTTCTCAAGTACTTGCATGAATTTTACGTCCAGAAAAAAAACCAACAAACTTTCCACATCTTTCTGTCTGCTTAAAGATAAAGCTTCCCTAGCAGTAGTCTTCTTTATGTGTCTATTTGTATAGAGAAATATTGAAAGATGTATTTACTTGTTCAGTGACAATAAGCAAAAGTGACTTACAACTTACCTAAGAATTCTGAAGAACTGTCTTTCCTGATAAATAAATACATATAACTCTAGTTTACTTTATTATACATAAAATTCTTCAGTTTATAGTAATTTATTTTTTTAATCAACTTGCTGAAATTACTGATACAGAATTATCTGAATGCACAGATTTGTACAAACACTTTCTTCCTTGTATTCTTGAAGTTTAAAGAAACTGCCTTGAAAAATTTCTGCCAATTTACTGAATTATTGAGAAATTTTTTGAGAAATTCTTTCCATTAATTTTAATACTTTTATAAAGTGGCATCATGTTTCTGAAATTTGCAACTAAAATAATTTCATTACCACGCTGTCACATAAAAATTGATAAAATGACTCATTTGTTATCTTGATGCAATACTTAGATGCACAGTTATTATAAGAGCCTATTCAGCTGTCACCTAGAAGGTGCATTAATCAAAACTTGTTAGTTAAGAAATATGATTATCTTTCCATTAGTTTTCACACTTAATTAAGAACCTTAAAATCAATCCCTTCAGAACTAGAGAAAATCAAACCGTTCAGATCAATAAATACAAAATATTCCATATATCAATTTATTTTATTTGAAAGTATATTGTCATATGGTAAAACTTACAAATGATCAAATAATGGCTGGAATAGCTTCTTCCAAAGGCTGAGTTTCAAATTACCTTCCAGAATACTGGGTATGTTCATTCAAAGTCATATTGTAGGCCTTGTGTCCCTGATGTTCCAATTTCTTTCCCTCGAAAAATAGTTAAATGGTTTAGACTGGGTACCCTATGATCATGGAGTTGGGTTTTTTTCAGAGCTAAACCTGAAGAAATTGTATTAAGTGCAAATATCTGTGTATAAGAAGCAAAACCAATTACTGGTTTTTATAGTGCTCTCTTCATTTTCTCCTAATTATTCCTGTAATTTAACTCTGCTTTAATTGTATTTTACTTGACCTATTAAGTTTTTTACCAGAATTTACATGCTTCCATGAGAAGTTCGGGCTCTGATGGACTAAATCCAGCAAAAAGAAATACCAGCAGAAATCCCTCTACCAGATGTAGAAGTATGACCCTGGAATTTCACTGTAATGTCAGCATGGCAGCTCTGGATAACTGATATGAAATATTTAGAACTGCCTCATACTGTGTGCCTATGAAACACTAGTATGTTGTTTGCCATTCACTCTTCTGAAACAGTCACCTTATATATATTACAACAGTTTTAGGGGGCAATCATTTGTCTACAGAGGAAGTTAAAAGCACCTTCATAATTTTCTATTTCTATGCGGTTTTATAGCTGGACTACAAGCAAATTAGGCTTTAAACAAGCATTTCACAGCTGCCTAAATCGAGATATTTAAACATCTGAGGGTGCAGACAGAGATTAGGTACAATTTCCACAACAGCACACACCAATGACAGTTCTCTTGCTCTCCTACCAGAACTAGTTAACAATTACATCTTACATCTTAAGTGAAAGGAACTGTAAATATCACCCAAGAATTACAGAAATGAATTGATGCGAACAGCAGGGCAAGAATATACTCTGTATAAGTAGAGAATTGCATTTGATGTATAAATGAGACTCTGTGTGAGTCACTGAACAGGCTCTTTCCAGTCTGCTGCTGTTTGTGTGCTGTTATTAGACTTTACTGACACTTACACTGTGTTTACAACTATCGATCATAGTACTACCAAACAACTACTATGTCTGAATATGTGCTGCCACTAGGGATGGGATATATTTCCAGTTCATGACTATATATTTATGACTATATTATAGACGTAATAACTACTTGGAAAAGGGATTTCTACCATTGTCTTTCAAGCTGCTCAGTCATTTAATGTGGTTGCTCAAATGTAAAAAGAATTGCTTGGATGGTAATATAATTCTATTCACATTATAATCAAAATCAAAATGAGCTTTTATGAAAATAGTATTTGTCTTTATCACACTATACTGAGAACGACTAACAGAAAAATCTAACCTGAATCCCTAATTTTTTCCTTTCATTGATAAAGTAAGATATAACTCATTTTCAAATTCAAGAGTATCTCCTATCTCATAAAAAGTACAGACAGACTTTATGGCTGATGGCTTTTATCCTGATCAACAGATGAAAGATATCAAGGATATAAATAGAAAGCACATATCCATACTGTGGTTTATCATTCTGTGTTAAAAAAAGACAGTGCACATTTAAGTGAAGGAACTCAATGTTCCATGAGAGAAGGGCAAAAAATTATTCTTAGATGAATCTTAATACACGTACGTCTGAAGCAGACTAGGAATTTAGCAAGCATCTTTCATTCCTCCTTCTCAGCATGTTATAATTGTAATTAATACGGCTCTGACTGAAAGATTGCCTGAACCTTTTTTTTTTTTTTAACTATGTCCTTCTCTGTGAAAGACAGGATAGAAAGCTTTGTTAGACTGAAATCCGTAATGATTGCTCTCAAAGGAAGGAGCAGCAATTTGGGGAGGGCAAAACCTGCCAGTTTCAGAAAAGCAGAATGAGCAGATAATTGAAATCTCAACTTTCAAGGTCCACTTTAATCTTTAACTGAAATTAGCGGATTCGTGTCATTTCCTCCTCTTCTTTTACAAGAGGCCTAAGTTGCCCCTTTTTTTTTTTTTCTGACTTAAAGGCACTAATAGGAAGGTGGACAGGAAAACAGGAATGTTCCTTCTGGTTATTTTGCTGGTGGTGGTAGGGTTTTTTTCTTTTTTAGCCTTAATGGATTATCTAAAAATTATATAATGATGGTATAATGATGGATTACATTTTACACACTTTTAATTTCTCTGACCTTGGGACTATGCATTTCTGTCAGATACTACCCAAAACAATTACCTTCATCTAGAACAATTATTGACTCATGAGCCATTGAAGCAAAATAGCCTGCTGATCTCCACATCAACCTAGACTGTGGCCATAGTGTCCTTTTAAAGTCACAATATCAGATTTTATAAGCTGCTCCTTACTTTGAAGTTACAGACTGAACATTTTGAACAAAATTAAGAGTTTCCTTGCTTGTTGGTGCACATGAATTAATCGTCAAATAACTGGACAAAGATGATGCCTAGGGGTGTTGAATGATGAAGGCACATTCCCTGTATGCAGTACGCACTAGGCCACTCTGGGTAGAAGGTGGGAAGTCAGCTCTATGAACACTGTCGGAGCTGAGCCATTTGTCCTCAGAACAAGAAAATAATGTTTGAACTGTTCTAATTAGTGATTTAGATGTAGTTACTAGGACAGTAGTGAATGGTTGTAAAAATTTATGTAAGTTAAACAGGTATATAAATACACAACTTGTAAGTCTTTGTCCTTTCTAAAGGTTTTATGTTACTGATAGAATAAATTTGTAATTTAGAAGGATTTCAGATCACCATTCTTTAAATCTCCCAGACAGAAGAAGTATGTGCATCTAAAATGAAGGATATGCACTGTAAGTGGCAGACACCTGGATTCATTCCACATATTTACAAAATTAATTTGCTCTGAAGGCTAATTTAGGCAACCTTTACCACCCTTCATGAGTCCTACTATAGTTCCATGCTTTTAGTTAGTTGTTGAGACAAGCAAGCCCTAAACGTCTCGTCTTAGAGCAGTGAAACATACTTTTAAGTCATGATAAAATTCAAGCATCATGGTTTAAAAATCTCCTTCTCCACACGAGGTGTTAGATTACGTAGGAACAAAAAGATAGACACGTCTATATTGTTAAATCAGAACTACTTAGAGAAGCAACTGACAGAGTGTGATGCTTCCTAACACACTATTCAGAACACAGTGATCATCACTTTTTACAGACAGACTTCAACTGATTATCTAACAGATCTTCACCCAATGGTAATTTAGTAAAAGATACTATACCTAGCTACAATTCTGTTTTTTTTAACAAAAGAGGATGTTCTGAAAAAAACTCTTAAGATTTCAGTTAGAAGCAGAAGGTACCAGAAGGCTGTGGTGAAATTCAATTATCTGACACAACTGAAAATTCTGACTACAGTGGACAGGGTATATCAAATATGGGGACACAATAAGAAAAGTTAAAAAATCTCTACTGAAGCCTCTCTACCATAAATTTTTGCGCTCTTGCCCAATACAATTTCTTCTTTCTTTTCCTCATTACATATACCTACTTTCTTACTTACACATAATAGCATTTTCTTGTTAAAACAAGATTTTTTTAAAAAAAATCTGTTTAACTATTGTTATAGAGAAATATCCTTTCATACTGAAACAGGGGACAATGGTATTTTTTCATTTGATTGTGTAAAAGTTCTCTGTTCATAACATAGCTGGGGGCTTGATGTGGGAGATATGTCTACTAAACTCATCAAATTTTCTACTTTTATTCAAGATGAATGTACACTCCTTGATACAGACAATGGCAGCCAAACACAGATTCACACAATCTGCAATACCTGCAAGTGTGCTTCCTACTTCTTTTAATCAGTTCATGCTACCTTCAAGTGACTTAGCATTAGAAAATAAATAAATTTTAGAAAAGTATTCATTATATGGAAAAATTACAGAGAAAAGTGAGGTTAATCTTTTTTCAGTGTGGTTTACTCAGCAGATTCTTAAATGGAAAAATATACTAAACATTTTAAATTGTAAATAAAATGAAATGGATGTTACAGTAAGAAAGACTCTGCAAATTTTCTTCTAGCACCTTTCCTTTAGAAAGACCATATTTACAAGCCAAACTTTTATTATAACTAAAGCCATTACCTTTTTCTTTTTTTAATATATTCTAATTAAAAGCAGATTATAATTTTAATGTAGGGATTCATAGATTTTTTTAATGGCCATTATGTTAGAGATTTTTAGACTTTACCTAATGAAGCTCTTATAGAGCAGAAATTAATTTAATCATTTGTACAGAGGAAGCAAGCAGATTATGTCAAGCAAGAAGGAATGAAAAATAGAAATGAATTAACTGAAATGTTGGTTAACTGTAGATAGCAGTGACAATAAGATTAGTCATGGACAGAAATGAATAAGAAAGATGCTGCAACATTAACCTACAAAGCACTAACACAATTAAAATTACTAAACAGATATCTGAGATATTTTGATATATTAGTAGGGAAGGTTTAATTTTTTTTAGTTTTAATTTACTTTTTAAAGTTAACATCTAGAATAAATGGTCAAGCAAGAACACAACAGGAGGTTAACAGATAAATAACAATTTTAGTAAATTGACAAGAGATAACTGTGTGTGTTCATCTTTTATACAAGGTGAACATAAACTTTCCAGCAAATAATTAAAAAAAATCCAACTGTTCATGCAATCAAGAACTGAAAGATTTTGTGAAAGAAGATAAATTGCATTCCTATAATTTTTAAGGCATGATTAATGCTACTCAACTTCAGTACTGAAAACAAAATTCTTAGTCTTACTATATGATCAGTCTGTAAAGATTAAGGATCAGTTCTTTAGCCTAATGTAGTTTCCATTGCTTTTGTAATTCCAAATATTTACATTTGCTATGTTCAGTTTTCAGTCCCTCTCTTCAGGAAAGACACTGACGTGCTGGAGTATGTCCAAAGAAGGGCAACCAAGCTGGTGAGGGATCTGCAGAACAAGTCTTATGAGGAGAAGCTGAAGGAACTGGGGTTGTTTGGTCTGGAGAAAAGGAGACCGAGGGGAGACCTTATCATTCTCTACAACAAACTGCAAGGAATTTGTAGTGCAGTGGTTGTCATTCTCTTCAACTAATTAACAAGCAACAGGATAGGAGGAAATGGCCCCATGTTGCACCAGGGAAGGTTTAGATTAGATATTAGGAAGAATTTCTTCACTGAAAGACTGGTGAAACATTGGAACAGGCTGCCCAAGGCGGTGGTGGAGTCACCAACCCTGGAGATGTTAAAAAATTGTGTAGACGTGGCACTTTAGGACATGATTTAGTGGTGGACCTGGCATTGCTAGGTTAACGGTTGGACTTGGTGAGCTTAAAGGTCGTTTCCAACCTAAATGATTTTATGATTCTCTTAGGAAGACTGGTTCTAATATCAACTTTTATACCTCGATCATTTTTACAGTAAGAATATAGGGAAATTTCTGATGACGTTGTTCGTATTCATCCCCAACCGACATTAAAATACCAATTTCACTGGAGTATATGGGAGGTGGGATGACCTACCTTTGTTGTTATTACTGAGTAGACAAAGCTTCTTGGGAGAGAAGATTCTCTTCATACATCACTCAATTACCAGGACTCCTGTTTATCTGCTTATGGTTTTGTGATGGCATTGTCAAATATACGTGCAAGTTTTGTGTATTTTCACTGTAAATCTCAATATATGTGGTATACTTGAATTAATTATAAAAGGACATATATACTTGTTTATTGTTGAGATAGAATTCCCATAAAATGTTAAGAAAGAATCATCCTCTTTCTTACATTAATACTCTACACTTCAGATTTTGGTCATATGTGAGAAGCTTCCAAACCCAAAGAACTCTGTGTCCTTTATTACTGTGTAAGTTTATTTTTTAAATTCATAAACAAAAGCAAGGAAGACTGCATTTTCAGATAGACAATTTTGCAGTTTTAACCAATCTCTTTACAACCTCTTCTACACTGGAGTTTCTGGATGTCACAGTTGAAATTCTGTAACTGAGAGTGTGAGCACAATAAATAATCTCATATCATAAAGAGGTTCTGTCTAATGACTACAGAAGGATATTTAAGTTAATTTGTTTTATAGACAAGAAGAGCTTCCTCAATAATGTAGTGTTCAGGATGCAGAAATTGTAATTGAACAGATGGGGACAGTAATGTTTTGCATCACTCTGGCCAGCTTGGCAAAAATATGTTTGTGCATAGTCTGTGTAAGGTGTATATTTTAATCTCTGCCTTTTATAACAAAGGAGTAATACTTAAGAATATGCTGCTCTGTAGAATTTATTCCTAGCTGACCAACAGGTAATTTAAAGGTTATTGTTGCGAAAAAGTCACATTTGCATAATCAGTATTCTTATAGAGAAGTTTCAGAAGGGCAAATTTATACAGAAAAAATAAAGCAAAGGTGGTAAAACAAAAACATATTCTTTCTAGCTCCAGAAATCCATAGTCACAAATTGCTGGAAGCTATGAATGTGTCCTGGAGAAGTACTCCTAAGTTCTTGACCTGTTCTTATACTCTTCTATGGACATTCACTGTTGACTGTTTGAAAAAGAATACTGGGTTACAAATTTTTAATTTGTCCAAAGCTAGAGTAACTTCTTGAAAGTCAGCCTTTCCGCTAGTGCCGACAAAAAAAATGCTTATAACTTCTCACTGTTAATGATTCATTTAACCATTATCGCTTTAGAGACAGAATAATGACAATCACAGCCCTACAAATAACTGGATAAAGATAAAACATAGATGTTAATTGTCTATGTAAATATAACTATAAAGTGTTACAAATTTCATTCACATTAACGACATTATCTTCCAGATAGTACTAATATTATTCTGCCACTCTAAACTGTGGTATGCAAGTTTAAGCATGTGACCAGAGTAAAGAGAAATCCCAATTTTTATTGCACTGAGTCCATACTTCCGTTAGTGGAGCCCAACTAGCTGGTTAACTTGTCTGTTTTGCACTTTCTTTTATCCTATAACAGGCATAATAGTAGCTTTTAGAGGAGGCTACATAAAACAGAAGAATTTTCTCACTATATAAAACTTATTTACAGTATTATGAGTGTGTGCCAAAAAAGACTTATTCGGGGATAAAACCTGTTGGAAAATGCAATGCAGTCAAAGACCATTGAAGCATGTCCATTGGATTAAGAGTACTACCTGGACTTTACTGCAGTTCTACTGAGGATCAGTTCTACTGAGGATCAGTTCTTAAATCAGCTCATACCCATACAAGTCTTCTAAGTATTCCACAAGTTGCTCAGGCATACAGCTGCCCAATGACACACTCCTGATTGATAAAGAGCAATGTTGCTTATACAGATTCAACATGCTAAAAGAAGTGATAATCTGTAAAGCATCAGGGTTATTCAGATATATATTAGATAATTTTTTTGAGAGATTGAGAGAAATGTTATTCATAAGAGAATGCTACAATATTTTTAGTGTGCAAAAATACTAGCTAGCGTATCAGATTTATTTTCTTTAAATATTTAATTGATTGTCTTAAATTACTTAGTTCTTCTTCCAGGCAATTATGTACTTTGGAATACTCGTGTCTCCTTCAGAAGTACAGTTATGCAAGAAGAGCCAAAAGGCAAAAGCTCTTGTCACTGTATTCTGGCAAGAAACAACTCTATTACACCACAGCTTTTTCATTTGGTAGTGTCTTTATACTATGTGCTCAGATTTAGAAATATGTGCATAGTTTGCACTTTTTAAGATTTAAAGCCTAGGTTTGCCATTCTCTTGTGTTCTATTACTCACAACACTTGTGAATTCATTCTGTTTCTTCTAACAGAGAGGCAGTTCTAATATGAGAAAATTCATCTTAAACCACAAGATCTCTCAAACCTGAGTCCAATATCTGGCCCCCAGGAGCCCAAAATGACAGACCAGTCTTCCTGAACAGTTTATTCGCTAGTCAGATGAAGTCAAACATTAGTATTGCTGCTGTCATGTGAAAAGACTAAGCTACGCAGATGAAAATACATGTCCTACAAAATACAGCATAGTTTGTAAGGATGATTGCATTTAGTTTCTGGATTCATTCTAATTAAATGTTTACTCATAACAGTTTTTATTTAATTTTTTTTTAATTCAATGTTATCAATCCAAGCAACTTCTTCCCAAGTGTATTCTACAATGCTCTGTAGACATTAGAGGGTTTGAAGGAATGTCTTCACCAAGCAACTGGTGTTGGTGTCATGTCCCTCTCATCACTAAGTCTTCTGTGCATTATAAAGTCCCTACATTTCTGTTAATAGAATCTCAAAACTACTTTTTCCTCTCACATTTCTCACATGTGCAAGACAGCTCAGCATTAAATTATGTCTACATTGAGCTTCTTTTTGACTCAGAATATCAAGAAGAGCTGCTAATCTCTGGTAAAAAAAGGTCAGCCAGAAATAGAGCTTCGTAACTGGGACCCACATTTATGTTGCCATTAACAACCATTGTTGAGAATATTCGAGTATAGAAATGTTTCCATATCGTGATCTTGAAATACATTTACCCAAGTCATGGAAAATAGCTTGCTTTTACTCTTTTCCTCAGATAATTTGCCATTGGAAAAATAAGTACCCTGAAGGTTTTCTCAGATAAAATTTTCTACAATAATAACCAAGGAAGTTAAGTGTCTCCTAAGAAAAAGGATAACTTTTCACTGAATGCATGCAAATGTCCAGTGCTTTCTAGTTCAGTTATATCATGAACTGATCTTACAGCAACATTCATATTTATCTACTTTGAAGAATTCAGCAATCATTTTCCATTACTGGTTGAGTCAAGGAAGGGAGCCAGGAGACCTGTGTGGCTAAACAGGGATCTGCTGGGTAAGCTCAAGGGCAAGAGGAGAATTTACAGATCTTGGAAGGCAGGGCTGGCCACTTGGGAAGATTATAAGGCTGTTGTCCGAGGATGTAGGGAGGCAACTAGGAAAGCAAAGGCCTCCCTAGAATTAAACCTGGTGAGAGGGGTCAAGGACAACAGGAAGAGCTTTTTCAAATACGTGGCAGATAAAACTAACACCAGAGGCAATGTAGGCCCACTGATGAATGAGGTGGGTGCCTTGGTGACAGAAGATACAGAGAAGGCAGAGTTACTGAATGCCTTCTTTGCCTCTGTCTACTCTGCCAGAGGCTGTCCTGAGGAGCCCCATTCCCCTGAGGTCCCAGAGGAAGTCAGGGCAGTGGAGGAGTTTGCTTTAGTCGATGAGGACTGGGTTAGGGACCAATTAAGCAATCTGGACATCCATAAATCCATGGGTCCAGATGGGATGCATCCACGGGTGCTGAGGGAGCTGGCTGATGTCATTGCTGGACCACTCTCCATCATCTTTGCCAAGTCTTGGGAGACGGGAGAGGTGCCTGAGGACTGGAGGGAAGCAAATGTCACTCCAGTCTTCAAAAAGGGCAAGAAGGAGGACCTGGGTAACTATAGACCGGTCAGCCTCACCTCCATCCCTGGGAAAGTGATGGAGCGACTTATCCTTGGTGCCATCTCAAGGCATATCAGGGATAAGAGGGTCATTAGAGACAGTCAACATGGCTTCATCAAGGGGAAGTCGTGCTTGGCTAACCTCATAGCCTTTTACGAGGATATAACAAGGTGGATAGATGATGGCAGAGCGGTGGATGTGGTCTACCTTGACTTCAGCAAAGCATTTGACACAGTCTCCCACAGCATCCTTGCTGCTAAACTGAGGAAGTGTGGTCTAGACTCTTGGGTAGTGAGGTGGACTGTGAACTGGCTAAGGGGAAGAAGTCAAAGAGTTGTGGTCAATGGGGCAGAGTCTGGTTGGAGACCTGTATCCAGTGGAGTCCCTCAAGGGTCAGTACTGGGACCAGTATTATTCAATATATTCATCGATGACTTGGATGAGGGACTAGAGAGTACTATCAGCAAGTTTGCTGATGACACCAAGCTGGGAGGAGTGGTTGACACACCAGAAGGCTGTGCTGCCATCCAGCGAGACCTGGACAGGCTGGAGCATTGGGCGGGGAAAAATTTAATGAAATATAACAAGGGCAAGTGTGGAGTCTTGCATCTGGGTAGGAACAACCCCAGGTTCCAATATAAGTTGGGGAATGACTTATTAGAGAGTAGTGTAGGGGAAAGGGACCTGGGAGTCTTGGTGGACAGCAGGATGACCATGAGCCAGCACTGTGCCTTTGTGGCCAAGAAGGCCAATGGCATCCTGGGGTGTATTAGAAAGGGGGTGGTTAGTAGGTCGAGAGAGGTTCTCCTTCCCCTCTACTCTGCCCTGGTGAGACCCCATCTGGAATATTGTGTCCAGTTCTGGGCCCCTCAGTTCAAGAAAGACAGGGAACTGCTGGAGAGAGTCCAGCACAGGGCAACGAGGATGATTAAGGGAGTGGAGCATCTCCCTTATGAGGAAAGGCTGAGGGAACTGGGGCTCTTTAGTTTGGAGAAGAGGAGACTGAGGGGTGACTTCATTAATGTTTACAAATATATCAAGGGTGAGTGTCACGAGGATGGAGCCAGGCTCTTTTCGGTGACAACCAATGATAGGGCAAGGGGTAATGGGCTGAAACTGGAACATAAGAGGTTCCGCTTAAACTTGAGAAGAAACTTCTTCTCAGTGAGGGTGACAGAGCACTGAACAGGCTGCCCAGAGAGGTTGTGGAGTCTCCTTCCCTGGAGACATTCAAGACCCGCCTGGACACGTTCCTGTGCAGCATTATATAGGCGTTCCTGCTCTGGCAGGGGGATTGGACTAGATGATCTTTTGAGGTCCCTTTCAATCCCTAACATTCTGTGATTCTGTGATTCTGTGATTTTCCTCAGATAAATTTTTTTACTAATAAATCCTCTTGAATGATGAAGGCAGCTATGTGAAAGCTCTGTAACTTATTTGTTTCACTACACAGAACAGTAAAAATCCTTCCAAAGAAAAACAGAGTTTGAAAGAAGAACCAATACATACTATGAATATTGTTTACGAAAAAGGTATGTTTTTATAATAATTTGCCAAAAGAATTCTGAGGAAAAATCTCCATTTTGCTATTATAGAATCATAGAATCACAGAATTTCAGGGGTTTGGAAGGGACCTCTAGAGATCATGTAGTCCAACCCCCTGCCTAGATTAGGTCACACAGGAATGTGTCCAGGCAGATTTTGAAAGTCTTCAGAGAAGGAGACTCCACAACCTCTCTGGGCAGCCTGTGCCATTGCTCCGTCACCCATGTTATGACCTCATTCTGCTTCTCCCCATATGCAGAAAAGGCCTACTTCTGGTATTCCCAAAGATTAAGAAAGCACTACTACTACTACTACTACTACTACTACTATTATCTCAAAGATTAAGAAAACAATACTACTGCACTGTGTACCTTCCTATTAGCTAATCAGTCCAATCTCTTCTTGGCTAAAAGGTAATATTTCTGGAAAGACTAGTAGAATCATCATTTTTTTTAATGTTATGAATTCTGCTAAAAAATAATTGAAAAACAATTTAGAGTATCAGTTGTTCAGCTTCATGAGAATCCACTATTTCTGTATGTTTGTAGATCCACATCTATCACATACATTTCAAAAGTCACTTGCTAATGTTAGAATAATATAATTATTAGGAGAATAAAGAAGTATTTACACCACTTACTAATGTACGTTATTGTGTTTTTGAAACAAGAACAAGAAAGAAAAAAACCGAGCTGAATGTATAAAGCTCTTTGCTTGTATTGAAATGTAGAAACAAGCTTTAAGAATTCCGAAGGTCAAAACCCCTAATATTCAAACCTAACTGCTGTAAATCAGAAAAAACACCCCCAAACCACAAGTAAAAATAGGAAAACAGCACTGACACACATGCAATTGTATCATTCGTTTTATCTCTAATCTGAAGAAAATATTTTGAAAAGATAAGGGAAGATGACAAAAGACATGGAAGGCCTTGAAAGGAGTATATAATGTAGAAACAAATGAAAAATAATGTATGTAGTCTCAGAAAGAGTGGGCACCAAGCATCACTGATTCAAATGATATCAATAAGTAGTAGAAAAAGTAACTTTGAGATACAGAAAATGGTTAAATCCAATAAATTTAATTTTTGTGGTCTATATACTAGCTCTTCATAGTAGAAAACAAACAAACAAACAAACAAACAAAAGATTGCCATAATGGGAGTATTGTGATGAAGCTAGCTCTACAGTGGCTGTTCGTGTGTATGTTTATATTTCGAGTAAAGTGTCAGCCAGATTTGAAAAACAAACATCTTAGAAGTGTCACATAGAGGTGGCCCTGATAATTATATATCTTCTTTAAACTGCTATTACTGTAATATTCCAAGCAACAGTATAGAACAACTACAGAACTAAATAACCATTTATGAAAAACAACCCTATGCTACAGGACAAACAGAAAGTAGAATACAAAATTATTCTCTTATTAACTTCCATCTGACCCTTTAGGGGAAAAGAAAAAAAAAGGTAAAATCCTAAAACCCTAAAGAAATATTTATGGATGGCAAGTAGTGTCATGACACAATTGTGCTAGATCAAATCAGTATCAAATGGTTTATGTTAGTAAACAAGGTCCTTCAATTTCCCCTTCACAACTCCTCATGTTCTGCAGTGGAAGCTCACTCGGTCTCTATCCTGTGGTATGCATCAACAAGCAACAGATCTCTAGGATGCTGGAGCCTCCAACATTCCTTCAAAATTTTTGAAAAAATAAAAAGAAAATCAATAAAAAATCAATTAAAATATCTTTAGCGCTTACTATGGACAGAATAAAAAAAAAAAATCATGATTGCTATGTTTGAATCTCTGATCAGACATGTTATATGGTAAACTATTCCCTGAAGGAATAAATACGTAATTACATCCCACATTTTTCTATTTCAAGGTTTGAAATAGATGAAATTTGATGGATACATAACCCAAAAGGGCAGAAGGCACAGACAAAACATAAACTAATGCCTGTTCATAGTCAATATGTAGAATCTTACTTGCCTTTGAGAATACCTGAACTGTGTTCTGTCTGAACATTAGCAGAGTTCAGCAATTTCCAAATATTGTAATGGAATACTGCTGAATAGAGTATCATAACATAGGGAGCAGCTATTTGGCTGTATTTTGCCCTGTGAATCTCAGAATTTGGACTCCCTTTTGCCTATCTTCAAGGAAAACATCTTATCCATGGAATGCACAAAAACACAGGTAAAACTACAAGATGAATGTTACAGATAATTTAATTGCCTTTTTTTTTTCCTGTTACAAAGTGCTCCTTGCCTTAAGCATGACATGACATGATGTGGGTGGTCATTATGGTCATTGTGAGAGTAGGAATAGTATGAAAAAGGACTTCATGGTTAAATTCTCGAAATTCTCAGAACTAGGTTCATTTGAACTAGGCCTTTGAATGAGACATCTAAATGACGTTCGTTAGGTGAAGAGAAAGAAATTGAGAGAGAAATTGGTTCAGCCCACTTAAGATACGGATGGATCTGAAATGTATTGGATAGATTTATACCTAAGTGCCTTGGGAGAAAAAAATCCATAAATCTCAATACACTTGTTATTACATGAAGTCCATTAACGTATATGTCACATAGTCCTGCTGGACCAAATCCTGAAATTTTATCCTATTTGTAGTCAATTTTTCCTCAATTACACATACTTTGTGAGGTTACACAAGTAAAAATAAGATTCATGAGAATAATATCTGCAGGATTTGCATCACTGATAGCAGCAGCAGAAAATTTGAGAAGCAGAATCGTTCAACTGATTTGCTCTTAATTAAAAGAGAATTGATTATGGGAAAAATATTATTCATTTCCTTTCACTGTTTCACAGACAGAAAAAAAAGCATTGATTAGGCATATTTAGAAAAGGAAAAATAAGCTTTTCTTTCTCTTTTTCACAGCTGTGCTCACTGTGTTACTGTCTTCAAGAGCAGCAAATAAACATGGCACTGTACAATATTAATATTGTCATGAAGTGAAGATTGTTATTGTACCCATTCAAGCAGGTTCCTTCACCACCGAGAAAATAGTTTGCAAAGCCAGAAATTGAAGGTTGAATATCAAAGGATGATGTTTTTAGGTTTCTTAATTCACTGTTCCTCTTGGAGTCCTTTAGTAAATAAGGATTTTAAGTTGTGCTAACGTTGTTTGTCACTGAAAATAGGAAATCTTCATCCTCTGTCATCACTTGCATGAAAAGATGGTGAGGAAAAATACTTTCATCTGTATCATGAGCTCAGGAATGGTGTGAAAATGAATGTAGTTTTCTTTCATTTCAGTAAACCTGGAGACTGAAAGCTGAATAAATATGAAACACTCTAAAATTTTGAGTGATTCTAGATTTTGAAAGTATAACATCCCAAGAAGCTCTACTTAGATAACCTCTATCTAGTGCTAAATTAATCAGATAATTTTGCCATTTTTTTAATAGCTGAAATGCATTGATTTATGATTTAGAAACATAGCAAAACCCATAGTTGAATATGGATGGGCTTCCGCATTAGAATCTATTCAGGAGTGGATCTCTCAGTAGGTCTAAGCCAAATAAACCCACCACAGAAATTGAACTTCTCTGAACTAATACAAAGATGCTTTCATCAAGCCCTACAATATTATTGAAGTGGTAAACAGACATAAAACTTAGAACCAATATTGGAAGACCTCCCTTTGGCTCCTAGAGACTTAGCTCTGACTTTTGTGTCTTCATTACAACACAGGTAATAAATGTTCAATGTTAAAAAAGGAATTAAATAAATCTAGTGAAATAAAAATTTTGGCAAAAGCAATAGTAAAGGATTCATGTTCCGTAGATCCTAGAAGAAGGAGATTTGTGTCTGAGAAATATGGTGTGCTCTTAAAGAATATACTAGAGAATATTTTCATGGATTACAGTATACACTCAAATACATTTCCATCAGTTTACTGAACGAAGGTACATCAATATGATATTCAAAGTTGATTTAATTCTTCACAGTAGCTGCCATGGGGCTGTGTTTTGGATTTATGCTGCAGTGTTGATAACACAGGGGTGTTTTAGCTGTCACTGAGCAGCGCTTGCACAGTGTCTAGGCCTTTTCTGCTCCTCACCCCACCCCAGCAGCAAGCAGGCTGGGAGTGCACAAGGAGTTGGGAGGGGACACAGCTGGGACAGCTGACCCCAGCTGACCAAAAGGATAGCACAGAACGTATGATGTCATGCTCAGCATATAAAGTCAAGGGAAGAAGAAGGAAAGGGGTATAGTTGGAGTGATAGTGTTTGTCTTCCCAAGTCACCATCACACGTGACAAGGTTCTAGAACACGGAATCTTCAGCATTTTAGAAAAATAGAATGGAGCATTTTTAATTTTCTATTGATCTGAACTGTACTGAAAAGCAACTTTACATTTGTGAAGTATTGCAAATGAAATCTTGTGAAGTCAAAGAATGTCTGGCTAATCTGGAGGAATCTGAAAATAAAACAATTCAATTAAATATAAGTAAGTATTGATGCTTTTGAAGTCTATTAGAATCATAGAATCATAGAATCACAGAATCACAGAATGATAGAATGGGTTGGGTTAGGCTAGGTTGGAAGGGACCTTGAAGATCATCTAGTTCCAACTCCCCTGCCATGGGCAGGGGCACTTTCCATGAGACCAGGCTGCTCAAAGCCCCATCCAACCTGGCCCTGAACACTTCTGGGGATGAGGCAGCCACAACTTCTCTGGGCAACCTGTTCTGTGTCTCATAAACCTCATAATAAAGAATCTTTTCTTAAGCTAGTATAAATCTAACCTCTTTCAGCTGGAAATGGTTACCCCTCTTCCTATCACTACACTGCCTGATAAAGAGTCCCTCCTCTTCTTTCTTTTAGTCCCCATTGAAGTACTGGAAGGCTGCTAAAAGGTCTGCCCAGAGCCTTCTTTTCTTCAGGCTGAACAGCCCCAACTCATTCAGCCAGTCCTCATATGTGAGGTACTCCCGCCCCCTGAACATCTATGTGACCCTTCTCCGGACCCACTTGAGCAGGTCCATATTTTTCTCATACTGGGGGCTCCAGAGCTGGACACAGTACTACAGGTGGGGTCTCACTAGAGCAGAGTAGAGGGAGAGAATCACATCCCTTGACCTGCTGGTCATACTTCTTGTGATGCAGCCCAGGATGCAATTGACCTTCTGGGCTGCCAGCACACATTGCCAACTCATACTCAGTATTTCATCCACCAGTATCCTCAAGCCCTTCTCCACAAGGCTGCTCTCAATCCTTTAATCATCCAGCCTATATTTGTGGTTGGGACTGCCCCATTCCAGATGTAGGACCTTGCACTTGGCCTTGTTGAACTTCATGAGGTTTGCACAGATCCACCTCTCAAGCTTGTCGAGATCCCTCTTCATGATGTCATCATCTACTCAAAGTTATCTAACAATTTATGGGATAATCATAAATACCCAAGCGAATTCTCCTTCCTGTCCGGATGACTCTTAATATTTTCACTTAAGTATAGAGGTTATCAGTAACTATAGTAACACTAATGTTTGAGAATGCATTTGCTTTTGAATAATATTAGGATATTTGTTTACAAACTGTTGAATTTCTTCTTTCAAGTGAAATATGAGACTGTTATGTATTTAAATCCTATGTCAAGGAACAAAATATAATGCTTAAAACAAGAGGAAAAAAGGAAAAAGACTTATAATAGCATAATTCTCCAAAATACAAGAGAGGCTTCTACCAAGTGCTTGTTCTTTTGTGCCATCTGTTCATCATTCTGCCTCTCCATTGAGTGAGATTGCAACTGCGATTTTTGTTTCAGTGAGTATTCTGATTCCAGAGGAAACAGAAAAAAAAAGGTTATACTGTTAATGAAGATAGAAAAGCCTAAGCAAAATAAGCACTTTTATAATTTAGGAAGAAAGATGATATTTAATATAATCGCTATGGCACAATTATTTACTCTGTTGATCAATGGCATTGTGAAATGCAGTTTACCTACTATGCAACTTTTGCTAGAAACTAGAAGAAATCAGAGTGACTGAACTGAGCAAATACCTCATGAGATCAAATTGCTTGCAGTTGATCTTTCCAGAAAATTTGGCTGATATTGGGATAAACCAATGGATTTTTAAGTTGAAATCTTTGCCGGAAGATGACAGTAAACTTCCAGACTTGTTTAAATCTTATGATCTTTCAAACTACTACAGACAGATTTACTAAAGCACTGTAATCTTTCGTAGATTACATATAGAAATAATTTCATGTGCCTGTAGCTAAAATACCTGAATTTATCAAGTTTTCTTAAGTCCCTATTCTGCAACAATATCCATGCAAAGATCATCATTTAACGGTCACACTTCTATCATGTTGTGGGGCTCACAGTACTGTAATTCATGGACTAATAATTCTACAGAGCTACAACACTAGTTTACTGCAAACACTAAATAATGCAGTTTTGTGTCTCAAGGTTCTAGTTATTCAACTTTTTCCAAAGTTGTTAAATACAAAACAAATTATAAAAGTTAACTATAACAATATCATCTAGCATTTCTAAAATGAGTAAACGAAACACTTAACCATGATGAGTCTGAAGTGGGGAGCCTCTTTTACAGGTATTTTTGAGGTGTCTGTGAGGAGAGTTTTAAGATAAGGTTACCTGCAAAATGGAATACGGTACATCGATTGTCTCAAAAAAAATTACTTTTATTATTGAACAATTTATTTTCTAAAAGCACAGATGGTGTCAACATGCTTCAGTAGCCGTTTCTCAGTAGCTGAAAACAGAATGAGATTGCAAAGTACTGGAATAGAGAAGGTATAGGGAGAAGAGCTGTGTGGTTTTGATGAACAGAAAGAAATATTATTTCATTAAGATCAAGGAGAAAAAAAGCTCAGGTTCTCTCTTTCTCTTTGTTTTAATTTAGGAAAGTTTTAAACCAAAACTACTCTTACATGTCAAAAGACCTTTATAGTTTTACATTCTTCCAATGGTTCTTAGGAAATAACAATTGCTCAAAGCCTGAGTTTAAAAATAATCTTGCTACCCGTATAGCTATTCTGTTTTCCTTAGTCATGCATCTTATTGAAATCTTCCCTCTCAGGACTGGGATGGTTAAGTCCTTTCTAATGAAGCCTCCAAGTTAGAAAGGAGAAGATATTACAGCTGCGTATAATCAGACATGGCTCTTACCTGAACTTCCAGTGTCAACAGAGTTCTACAGACCTCAAAAAGTCCTTCTTTGAGGTTACGTCTTAACAGTGACAACTGGTAGCAGCACAGTGCCACAGAGGTCTAAGAAAACAAATCATACAAAACAAGAGCTGTGTAGGTTTTTAATTTCCAAGGTAATAATAATTAAAAGGGCCCAAATATGTAATTGTTATAAGGTGAGAAAAGAAAAAAAGGTCATTATCTTGCAAAGGACATTGTTATTTTACTCTCTATGTTCCTTTTCATGAAATTGCTATTGAAGGTAAATGACCATCTTTATTTTCATTTTATCTCCTATGTGTTGTCATATCCAAACTGGTACAAAAAGTAGCTGAAAAGCAATTTCTTGAGAAAAGGTCTTGGTCAGCCTCTCCACCTGCAAGGTTGTGTTTTCAGGGCACACAAAAACCTCCCAATGCAGTAGACTTCAGTGGTGATTTCTTTGACTACTCAAGCTTGCAGGGATGAGCATGTAGTAGTTGGGACTGAGGCACAGGACAAAGTTACAAAATCCTTTACAAAGTCACTAGCAATTTTTCTCCTTTCCAGTGTCTAACAGTTAAATATCTTAATCTTGTTAGTACTATCTTATTATCTTAAAAATAATAAATCTATATCATTCTTTGTTTCTATGATACTGTACTCCTGGTTTCTACAAAACTGTACTCTTACTAATTTTTTCCCCATTATACGTGCATATATACAAATGCACAGGCGTACACATGAAATGCCAAAAAAAAGTCCCCAAAGTTATTTGGCATATCCCCACCAGCTGAAAACCACTAGAGCCAACACTGACAAAACTATTCCACAAACCTCTCTCCACCACATCTACTATGATACATAAAACCACACCTAATCTTGTGCACCCATCCCTCCACAATGAGTCCATTTGGATTAATTTTTATTAAGCCATAAGCTCCTGTATCTGCACCAAAAGACTTTTGTCTTTCTCAAAATCTACACGTGCATTAACTTTACTTGCATGATTCCTTTTGAAGAACTGTATCTTAATCAGTTAAATCCTTCCTTTAATCATTAAATGAAACTATGCCAAAAAAGTCTTATAAATAATAAAATCACAAAATTTCTGCTCAAGTGAAATATATAAATTCTAATTTTATGCTCAACATTTGTGCCTGATCTTAATATGCTTGTTCATGTAGGACTGTCCAAGACCTACCTGAAAAGACCGACTGACTGACTTTTGACTAATAGGTTCCTAATTAAGCTAAGCCAGGACACAAAAGAATCTGTAAGCAGAAACGTTTATGGTCCTCAGTTCAAACAGCCTGGAAGGACATAAAAAGACAGCACCAGCCACAGAAAAAAATATTCTTAACAGTGCTTAAAACACATACAAATATTAAGGAGAAATGAATTAAAATTGTTCAGATACAAAATCAGCAGAAAAGGAACAACATGGAAAAAAAACCCCATAGCTGACACTCCCTCCTTCCCTCTTCTGTTACCACCTACTCCTTTCTTTTCACCTGGCAGACTGCATCCCTCACAGCACCAGAGTTACGAAAAATGAGGCATTTTCCTCCACTGGAGGATATTTGATCTATCCCTCTGGAATATAAATGTTGATGATTTTGTTATTCACGGTAATCACACCAGTGACAAGATTAAAAGGTGAATGATGTCTCCTGGAAGTTTGCAACTGAGATATAAGTTAAAAATACTCCTCATGGAGCATTTTTTTTCCTCTTTTGCTATTGTGAGGTGGTTTTTAAAAAACTGAGGACTGTGGTGAGCAACATCTCAATAAATACACTGATGTACAGCTGGACTAGAACATCAGAAGAATTAGAGATATTCAGGTCTCTTCATAAGGACAAACTTATTTTACTTTCATAGAACTAGTGACCACAGTCCCTCTACCACATGCAGTTATTGTAACTTTTCTCCAAAAAACTTTCTGAATTAAAATCTTTTGCTTTTATGTTACATCCCTGAGTGCCTTTTCAGAGACATAGAATCCTTAAAAAAGTATAAAAAAATTATGTTTCTCCCCAATTTTTCTGCTGATAATAGGAAGGCGATTCCTCTTTTAACCCAGAAGAAATAAAGCGTGCATGCACATAAGGCAACCGAAATGGCTGTAGAGGAAAAACCTGGTGTTATTTTGGAATAAATCAGGAAATAATAGGCTTAAGTTGCAATAGAAGAGATTTTGGTTAGACAATAAGGAAAATATTGTAACTTTACTTTACTTACTTAGGTTCACGCTTAGTTGAATTCTGCTAGTGCCCAAGAGTGTTTTACACGAATATTAAGACAAAACAAAAGGTGTGATTGTATTCCTCATATAGGGTGACAGAAAGAAAAGCTTCAAACCAGCAGTGTGTGGGCTTCCTAAAGACCTAATTTTCTTCACTGGTTTTTATGGTTTATATTAGGTTAACATTAGGTGGTGCATGATATTTCAGTTAGAGTTGAAATATCAAAAATGCAATGTTATTGCATTAGTATTCACTAAACTAAGGAAAGCAGCTGCATGTTTAAAAATTGTTTTAAATTGTCATGGGTTTGAGTCTGGCAGGGTTTTTGGGAAGTAGGGGTAGAGCTGTGTGGCATGACTCGAGCAAAACTTTGAGAGTCTCCCTCACCACCAGGGAGAAATCAGGTCCACCTCTGGCCAGAGTCAGGCCAGGCCCCTGCCATCAAGGTATTTAAGATGTGACCCCATTGTCCTCTGCCTCTTTCGAGTTTGTCTTGTCTTGATCCATCTGATTTTGTGTTGGGGAGTTTTTCCTGCAGGAGGAGGTGGAGGTGAGAGGAGAACAAAGGAACGTAGTCCTGACAAGAAAGAAGGGGAGAAGGGTCCTGGAGGAGAAGGAGAAGGAAGCTGGAGCAGAACCTCTCCCTGGAGCCCCACGGTGGTCGAGATGGCAGGAAGATGATGGCCTACCAGCTGAAGGGGTAGACGGTGGCAAGGACGCCCAGGATGCATCGGTACGTGCAGAGACCCATGTGAGAGGGGAGAGAGATGGAGTATCAGCGGGGCACGTGCCCGAAGCGATCCGTGGCCCCGATGGACTCAGGAGGAGGAAGAGGACTGCCTCATGTGAGGTGGACACCACACAGCATGAAGGAGAGACTGTGAGGAGCCCTCTTTCTCAAGGAAGAGCTGCCATGGACCAGGAGTAATGGCCAGATGGACCAAACCCCCATCCCTTGTCTCCCCTTGTGCTGATGGGTGGAAGGAGGAAGCTGAGAAGATGGGAGGGGGGATGGAAAGACTGTATTTAAGAACAGGTTTTTTTATTTGTGTATTCCTCTCACTTTCCTGCTTCCATAAATGGTGGTGGTAAATTAAATCAATGTTTTTCTCTCCAACTCTCTCTGTTTTCTTTACTTGTCACCTTAAATAGTAGCTTATTACCCTTCCTGTCCTTAATCTCATTCCTTGAGCCTTTTTGGTTGAGTTTTCTGCCTTCACATCCCTGTGGAAGTGGAGATGTGGGGAGGAGTGAGCAAGTGATCTCAGGATTCTCTGTTGTCAGCCCAGGCAGTGGGCTCTGAACTACAACATATATGTATGATTTTTTTTTTTTTTTTTACATTTAAGACAATTAGTCTTATTTTTATTTTTATTTTTTTGTCAGTAGTTGTATTGCTGTATTTTTGATGGGAGCAACCAAGAACAAAAGACAGGGCAGTTGTTGTGAGAACCACTGCCTGCCTCCTTTGTGCCACCTCTTATGAATCTAAAGTCAAATTTCTTCCAACAGCAGAAGCAGATCCATAGATGTAATTGGGACCTGGCTGTTTCCATTGCACTATAAGGAGTCTCAGTTTCATGTCTTGCTAGCTTCTAGTTTGCAAGGATATTGCAGGTCCCTCCCCTGGTAAAGAGCTGTAAAGATACCTCCGTGCTAAATGTGTGCAAGGGGGCCCTTGTGAGGGTTGCTGCCTAACCTCTCAAAGTCTTAAACATATCCTTAGAGAAAAAAAAAACAAACATCAAAACCTCACCAGAGGAACTTTCTAGACTAAAAGTACGTGAACAAAATATGTGTAATCAAACATGCACATCAGTACAGGGTTTCTCATCACTATTGCTTATTGCTTAGTAACATAAGAAACACGTAGCAGGATAAGAAATAAGAATAGAATAATTTCTGTATTCATCTTTCCTTTTCAATTTCCTACCCTTCTGAGCAGTTGCCAGCCTGCAGCAGGAGCCTTCTCAGGGTGTTTAAATGTCTTTTGGAAATTATGGTTTCTTCCCTGATTTGTGGAACATTTCTTTCACATCTAATTGTTTTCTGCAGCTGTCTAGTTAGGTCAGGCTATTTCTGACCTTGGCCTAAGCTCCCCGTGTTCTGAACAGTGTTTGTCTCTTAAAGGTTCTTATTTGTTTTTCCTCCCTACCTGCCTTTTTTCCTTTTTTTTTTGACAAGGCTTCCACCAGAGTACAACACCCAGCGGATCACAGACTTTTCTCTGTTCTGTTTTGTGTAACTTTCCATTGTTTCAAAATAAATTCTTCCCCACAGACGAAGAGAACACTGGCTCTCCTGGGCTTCTGCAAGCCCATCAGCACAACTCGCTTTTAGCTACTGTCTCTGGTTTGGAGAGACACAGTGTAGCCCTTGCCAACAATATTGCATGCACTTTAATATGGAAGAATTTTTAAAAAAAAAGCAGAAGAATTTTGCAATGACTCTACCTCATGAAACAGAATCTGTAAATTGTGTATACACCATGTTTCAGATCATCACAGCCAATGAACTTATTTGATCTTTGTACTTTTTCTTTTTTCTCCCAGTGGAACTATTGACTTCACTGGAAGGGGGAGTCCTTCTGGGACAGAAAATCTGTAGGCATTTTCAACTCTCTAAGCTACTTTTATACAATGAGCTAAAATGACTGCGGCACATCATGTTAATCAAACACTCATGGATTTGTGTCCTCCGCTCATCTTCTGTCCCAGATAGTGGAAGGGAGAATGAAAATAATGCTCTGCATTTTCTCTTTTTATGGAAAAGGCTGTGCATCATCAGTATTTGTAATCTACAATACTAGTGAGATTTAGCAGTTTGTATATGTGTATTTTGTTAGCATTCCTCATCATTACTATAAAATATTTACTGCTCAGAATTTGGATGGACCATTATATTTTTTCTACTGCCATGTAATGAGAGAAACTATGTTTCTATAAATGCATATATATGTTAATGCAAACCAGGATATATAAAGCCATGAAGCATGACTGGTTTTTCCATCTAATTTTAATAAAGTAAGTTATAACTGACTGAAGGTTAGCTTTCACAGCAGCCATTAATAGGAGTTAATACAGTCAAGTTTGTTTGAGATCAAATCTTGCTTGAATCATTAAAACTTCAAGTCTCATACGCTGCCAAACTATTTTGCCCTTGAAACTCACCAGTGTTGTATAGATGGCAGAATAAATTTTAGGTGGAAAATTACACGCCAGTGAACTAGAACTAGATCTCTAATTCCATTTTACCCAGAGGTTAAGTAGAAAAAAAGTAATAAAAACCCAATAGGTTTCCCTCCTTCTCTGTGATTCTTTTCCTGGGAATAGAAAACAAATAAAGCCTTGATCTTGCTTTCCAAAAAGTAAACAAGATGATAATAGCAATAGCCGTGTTAAATTTTTCCTCATATGGAAGGAACTTTGGGATCCTGTAGGTTTCTGCCAAATAGCTTTGCTTCAGTGCAACAACAAGGCCAAATGAATGCACCATAGTCAGTCCCTAACTCAGCAGGAGGGAACACAGCGCGAGGACACTGACTGGCAAGTGATGACAAATCTTGTGACAGCCCCCAGCTGGCGACTCTGCCCTTCTGACAGAGGTCAACAGCAGAGTCAGCAGAGATAATGCAGGCCCGCTTGTCAGCTGCTTCAGCACAAAGTCCTTCGCTGGCAGCCTAAACCGAGACTTCCAGCTTCACATTTTCATCTCTGAGGGCAAGAGTTTGTGATAAAGCTGAACCAATCCAATGGCTCCTTTCCAGTAACATTGGCTGTCCCTTTCTCTCATGTTGTCTCCTCCTAGATGCCTGCTCCCATCTCCTCCCTGCTGCTGACTTTGGTGCTCATCTGACCTCAAAACGAGACAGTTCAACTCGCTTAGCTGGCGGAAGGCTAACAATTATTAATGCTGGAATGGATGCCTGGTAGCGTAAGTGGCACAAAGGAGGAAAGAAAACTGTAGGTGAGCAAAGCAGAACTGCTCCCTTTGGTGCAAAGTGTTGATTAGATTGGCTTATTCACACTGCAGAGCCTCATCCTGTGGTGTGGAAATGGAGAGCTTGCCCCACATGCCAGTTGCAATGGGTAGCTACTGTCACTAAAAAAAAAGAACAGTCATGGACTGTAAGACAGTTACAGCACAATCTACTAGAATTAGCATGCTGCCAGGGGTTATCTAGTATTCGGATTACATTGGAGTTAGCCATTAAATCACCAAATTTCCAGGGTTCTCCACTGCTATGATCTAACTTGCTGCTACTATCTAAAGTCAAAAATACTTGAACTTCAAGTGCTCCTACAAACAAACCAGTGTGGTGGTTTGACCCTGACTGGCTGCCAAGAGCCCACCAAAGCCACTCTATTGCTTCCCCTTCTTAGACGGACAGGAGAAAGAGAAAATATAGCAAGAGGCCTGCGGGTTAAGATAAAAGCAGTTTAATACAGCAGAAGTAAAGACCGTGCATGGAAGCAACATCAAACAAAGATCGTTCTCTACTTCCCATCAGTAGGTGATGTCTGGCCAGTTTCACCAGGAAGCAGGGCTCTAGTATGCCTTGTGGTTGCTCTGGAGGACAAACGCTATCCACAAATGTCCCCACGCTTCCCTCTTCCTTCTTGCTTTTACATCTGAGTTGATGTCATATGGTATGGAATATCCCTTTGGGCAGTTTGGGTCAGCTGGACCACCTGTATCCCCTCCCAAGGTCTTGTCCAGCTCCAGGTTACTGTTGGGGGAATGCTGGAAAACCACAGCCTCAGTGCTGTGTGAGCAGTGCTCAGCAGTAGCCGAAGCACTGGGCTGTTATCAACACCCTTCTAGCTACCACTCCAAAAACACAGCACCAAGAGAGCTGCTGTGGGGAAAATTGACTTAATCTCAGCCCAACCCAATACAGTCAGGTAAGATGAAATTAAAGCATCATTTAGGTTTGTCTATGATGTAATTATGAAATTCAACCAAAACCTGTGCAGGATACTTGAATTAACTTTAATCTCACTATCACATCTGTTGAAAGCAGTCAAGCTGAAGTAGTATGGCTTCTGCAGGAGCCATGTAAGACTGGCTAGAACCATTCCTACTTATTTTATTGTGTTGTGAACCTGGAGAACCTGAAGACCCCTTTAAACTTACCAAAGCTTAATATTGGCCCAGGAACAGTGATATCAGTCTCAAAATGACATCCAGATACCACCTTCATTTGAACTTTTCCAAAACCAATTGCTGTTGTTCTCCAAGAACAACAAACCAAGAAATCCAGCAGCGCCATTCTCAAAGTTGTCTCTGGCAAGGAAAACTTTGTAAGGCTTGCCTACTCCCTATTTTCTTCAGTAAACTAAAACCATTCTAAAGAGATGTGTCAATTTAAATCAGACTACACCATTGGATAAACAATTTCTGATTAATTTCATGTCTCAGATAATTTCTGTTGGTTAAATGTCATTTGGCCCTTCATTACATGAATATCAGAATTACTCACTTAAGTACAACTTCCTAAGCAGAGGAAATGCTTTGCAACATGTTTGTTCTGGATGACACAGATGCAGTTCTGGAGCTCAGAACATAACAGAGTCCAAGTCCTAGGATGCAAAAAATATTGCCATGGAAAACATAACAAAAAACAGGAAACATCCCTAAAGCTGAATAGCTCTTACTTTCATTTAACTTGTAACAAACCCAATTATTTAACAAATTTATGATTCTCTGTTTTGGGTCATTACCAAGCAATTGAAGCAATATTTGCAGGAAGGGAGAGAAAAAGAGAAGGCAGGCAAGTTTGCTCTAAACCTTCTGTTCAGCTTCCTGAGTTCAAAACATTTCCAATCTGTTAATTTCACGTCATTCAGACACTCGCTGTGAATGTCAAATACTGCCACAAGTTAGAGCAAGTCATCATGTGTTGATACATCTCTGCCTAACCAAATGGAGGGCCAAATCCACATCAAAGCCTCATGCCAATTTTGCTCAGACCCTATAAAGAAGTCCCATGCACCTCTAGCTGAGTATCATCTCCTAATCCCAGGATTAACTAGATAAAATGTTGACATACAAGGTAGAGCTGGAAGCTGCCTCTGGAGGAAGGCCCCAATTAAAAGTGATGAGAGTGCCTCAGTAATAAATAGAAAATGTTAGAGGAAACGGCCTGGCCCAGACTAACATGCTTCAGTTAGCTGTCTGCGCCTACATCTCAGTGAAATATGAAGAAATAAAAATCCTGCACAATATGAGCCTCCTCATTTTTTTCTACTAAATTACTCTAGCTAAAGGAAAAAGACTGCAGGCTTCTTGAACACTTTAGTCTCAGGCATTTCCATATCTACATTACAGGATATGATTTGTGTGTGCTACCTACAATGTCTCTGTTATGTATGACAACAACAAACTGTGACAGAAGCATGTATTATTTAAGAGCAAAACAAATTCAGATGATTTTTTAACAGTCCTATAAAATTTGTTCCCTTCTTCAAAAATTCAGTGTTTAGGATTGCGTACGCACGAATATATTTTTTCCTTCCATTCTAATATAATGAAAAATGCAATTATTTTTTTTCTGTTACCTCTGCAAACTGAGTAGCTGAGTACCTTGCGTTACCACTCCAAAGAACAAGAGGCAAACATCACACGGATATACTACAAACATTGCTTGGTAATTACAGTTTTAATTAACAGTCAAAAATAACCAATAAATTGATAAGCTGGATATTCATAAACATATCCTTGCTCTCGAGATGTGCAATTTAAAGTCATAAAGTTCACTTGTTGATGAAGATCTGATGAAACAAAACCTGCTGCAGTAAAAATCCAATTCTCCTCTCTGTTCCTGGGTAACCTCAGGAAATTTTGTTCTCTGTGCTTTAGCCCTTTTGTTCCTCCTGTATCATGGGAATAACAGTATCAGTAAATAATCAGATGTTATTAATGATATTTGCACACGTATTTGCACCCATCATTTCTTGCATTCTGTACATAAATATGCTTTGCCTTTTATGATACACTACCTCTGTGAATATTTCTGTCAGTAAACTATTTCAGGAGAATGTAACAGGGTCTAGACACGACAAGAAAGAGCAGCAAGTTTAAGCTAATCTATACTGAAAGCATGAAGCAAAAAGTCATTAGCAATAATTTATATGACCGATATATGGTAGTAATAATTATCGTCTCAGCAAAAAGTTTCCAAAACTCCAATCCCTTTTCCTTTGACTTGTACAATGTAAATAGAAAGGTGTATCAAACTGAATACAGATCCAGCCATGGGTTTTTTTTTAGCTGAAATGGATCTTCATCTAGACCTTCATTAATGAAACTTTTTTTTTCCCTTTGTTGCCCCTTTTCATCTTTTTCTTTGTTTGAGACATTTTTGCTCACTATTTGTCTCCCATATTCTTCCTTTAACCAGTTATTAGATGTTCCCATAGAAACATCTGGGGCTTTATCTGCCATTCTACTTTCTTTTACACTTTATTATTTTCACATTCGTTTTACATTTCTCGTCTGCCACATTTTCTCTTCCATTCAAAATACGTTTTCTATAACAGCTGACTAATCTAGAGATGTGAAGACGTAGTTTAATTATTTCATTTCAGCTTTTGGCAAGATGACAGTAAGAGTTAAAAGTGTTAATCCCAGGGTTTCAGAGCCCTGGCAAAATTAAATATTAACCATGGACAATAAAACGGATCAAAATATAATGTGCATAAAAGCTCACAATCCACGTAGTGACTCTCCGCAACAGTCAAAATAATAACAGAAAAATGCAGTTGTAATGAGTGTATTTTAACTGAGGGAATAACTTATCATTGGAACAATTTACCAAAGCATATGGTGAATTCCGCACTGTTTGAAGTCTTTGAGCTACTAGTGTGTTTTAAAGGATATTTTAGCCAGAAATCTTTCAATGAGTGGTTTAGATTCATGAATCACAGGAAAACCTCAAATGTTGTTAAAAACTATGCAGGAAAGAAGTTAGAAGAGGAAGTCTTGCAGGCAAAGTATTCACTTTTCTTAAACTACGGTTTTTAAAACATTTTGGTTGCTTACAAAACCTAGGAAAAAAATCTGGTGAATGTAGAGAACAGTGAATGAAACTTAGCAGGATTCATGGATTTTCCAGACCTCAAAATCAAGTGGAAGAGATGTTGTAATTGCAAAGGTCATACAGAGAAGCCTTCACGGAATACAGGAGCTTTCCTTCTCATGATCCCTTGCAGCACAAAGGAAGAAAGTACAAGTAGGTTCAGGGAAGGTGTAGCGAACAGAGTGTGGAGAAAGGGTTGGGAGAAACAGGCTGATGCTACAGTGGCAGCACAGGTATTTCTTGGAATACCGTTCTGTGCCTGCCAACCTCCAGAGAGTTTTACTGATGCTTTATGTTTAAAGCAGCAGACAGACAGCAGCATAGATTACAGCTTTCAGGGATGGCCTCTGTCTTTCTTGCTGCAGGGCCTGTTGGAGGGTAATACTGCATTAAACCTCTGCTGGGAGTTTATGTCATTAAACAATATGCATATTACTAAGAAAAAAAATCGAATCTATTGATAATAGTGCTATGTATTTACCTTTGTATAATATAATATTCGTTACTTATATACATAGATTCATTCACACATAAAATTAAGAAGTATATTTTTTGAGTTAATTGACTTTCCATTGCTTTTATTAAAAATCTGGGATTATCTTTAAATCTTGGCACAGTCATCTGTCCAAGGGTATAATGAGCACTTCCTTCTTGCTCAGCGACTCACCCACCACTACAACATAATTGCTAATAAGTTTAAGGACAGTTTCTATTAGATACTAATAAGCAATATGAATTTATCCTCCACAGAAAGTTATAACAGCAGAGCCTCCATCTTCTTCTGAAATTCACTAATATAGCAGGTACGCCACCTAAATAGACATACTTAAAGAATGAGCTATTTTACTGAAACCCCTGTGAAAAAAAAACTAGCTAAGGACGTGGAGATACAAACAAGCCTTTAGGGAGGGTTACTTTTCTTCCAAATCATCTCATTCTCCATCAGATCAGTGGATGTCAGATTCTTTATGGCAGAAGCCATCAGCTGGTGAGTTTTAAGCAGATCAAAAGTATCTTGCTTACAGGTCCCTTGGGTTGCTCCTCTGTTGAGGTGTTGACATGCAGTCAACAACAGAGCTGAGCTGGCCCAGAGACCTTTGGGTAGTTTGAATATTTGGCTCTTCATCTCCCACTAATAAAATGCTCCTACACTTCACAGTTTCCTCAGCTGAGGTATGTGTCTTCACATAGGGTTTAGAGATATGACACTGGAGTCAGCAAGATTGGTCACCTTTGCATTTAAGTGATTTTCAGAATGCAGTATATTCATGTTCCATGCTTTCTATTTTGGAAGCATCCTGTATTTTATGTACAGCATCCTGCAAGCTTGGTATATTACCCAGAAGCTAGGTCAATTTAGCAGTGAGCAGGGCAGGCTTCAGGACATGCTTTCCTCTGTCCGTGCTCCCCTCCACTCCTCCAGCATACTTGGAATACATCTGGTTTTATTCAGAAAACCATGGGGAAAAAAAAAAAAAAAAAAAAAAAGGTTGGTTCTATGTCTGGACTTTATCTGGTTTCATAACAGAAGTTATATTGGAAATGAACTGGAGTACTTTTGTGGATTAATTGTTTTTTTATAGGAACAACTTTCTCTGAGAGGTACTCACAAAATGGTTCAGGGACCCTGTTACACCTCCACTTCTGTTGGATTTATGTCAACATAAGTTCTCAAATATATCTGAAGTGCAGTCTGAAAGGTCTTGATTTTCTGTGGAATCATCAGCTCTTGGCTCAGACGCCTCTTAGCTGGGACAGACTCAGAAACTTAGATTGAAATCTTTTTCACATTTATTAAAGAGAACTTATCATGAAATATGGTGTAGACAACATGCTCATTCCTCGTGAACTCGACTGCATGCCTCTGAAATCGGGGAGCTACAATTTCTCTCCAGGAAGTTCCTAAAGATAACATACCCTGCAGAAATATGTCTCTTTACCAAACACACAGACACAATAATCTTTTTCTTTTCATTACTAGAGATTTTCTTGACTACAAAATACTCCAAAATTCAGTCTGAAGCCCATAGATCTCAATTTAGCTGCTGTTTCATTTATTAAAATAAAAAGAAACACAGAAAATTTTCTAAGAGTCCATCATCAGGTTTAGCAGACTTCAAGAGCTTGTAATGCAGAAGGCTGTGCATTACAGTGGCTAAAGCAAAACCTCTTAGAGAAATCTTTATTAAGAGCAGGTGCTTCAAATTGAAACACAAACTCCTCTAAATCAGCTGACTTGCTTTTCTAATTGCTAATGGAGGGAGTATCTGGAGCTAAGCTTATTTTGAAGCAATAATATTTTGGTTTCCACAACTATATTCAGTCTGGGGGGATTCTAATCATTTGGATGAAGTGTTGTCCATTTATCTGAGTAAATCCACGTTAAATACGGCAATTGAATGCTGTTGGAAATTTATATTCATTTCATTCTTTTTTCTTACAAACCAATGTTTCTGTAAATGATCGCAGCCCTATCATTTAGTTTAAATGATGTTAGATGTTGTATTAATTTTAAAATAGTGCTTTGGTTAGACTGAGCAAAATACTATGGCTCCAATGTCAAATGCTAATGGCTGAAATTAAGGGCACAACACTCTAAGAAGCTTAAAATAATTTGGAGTTTGTGTAACAGACCCCATAATTTTTGTTGCATGAATCACTAACTCAAACCTACAAAATGCATAGGAATGAAAATGATAAATTTTTGTGAGACATCACTAAAAGGAGATCCTATTTTAAGGATATTATGTGGCTCTCTATACTTAAATAGTGTTGTCTCATCTAAAAATCTCAGCTAAAATGTCTCGGCATCCGAAACAGAGTTAGAAACATCTGCAATATACTGTTGAAACCACGTTGGTTAAGAAGGTCGTGCTAGTTTTGTCTTAGGGGCAAAAGGATGTGCGTGTGGTTTATATTGGAGACAGCAGTGTACTTTGATCAAATACTATATTTTGATCTACTTTTATAACAGAAATATTGTCTAAGTGAAATTTGTTCAAAGGAAGCCGTTTACTCCTTCTTATGTGCTTTAGTTGGGAGGGATAGACTAGATGATCTCTAGAGGTCCCTTCCAACTCCTAGGATTCTATGATTCTGTGGTAATTTTGCAAAATGCAAATGAACTAGAACTGACACATTCATCTGGAGTAAGCATATCCCAGCTCCTGCTTGAGATGACACTACACAGCCCATGGAGAAGAGTAGATACCTGAAAGAGTGGTACCATTTTAACAATCAAACAGATGAAATTCCCTAAGCCTGAAGTTCTGTTCAGCCAAGGGCTTTCCACAGCACAGCGAGACTAAAATTTTAGCAGAAAAGGATGAGTTATTATTCATCTCCATCTCAGTGCCAATCAATGGGCTTCCAAATACCTCAAATTCATTTTTAATTGCTTGTTTTCCAAGAATCCACAAACCTTGCACAATCCCCAGAGTGGCAATTTACCACAATGCAGCAGAAGTGTTTGATTTGTAATAGCATGCTTGCATGAGCTTGCCCTTGTTTTTTCTTCCTTCCTTCCTTCCTTCCTTCCTTCCTTCCTTCCTTCCTTCCTTCCTTCCTTCCTTCCTTCCTTCCTTCCTTCCTTCCTTCCTTCCTTCCTTCCTTCCTTCCCACCCACTTACCTAACTACCTTGGTTTTCCACAGAAAGAGAAGCACTTTAAAAAAATATTGGGCTGCACTTCTATCTGGCTCATACCTCACAGATCGAGTCAGCGTAGGACAAAAGGTGACAGTGTTAAGTCACTTTCCTCACAGAGCAAAGAAAAGGAAGATGTAAACCAGACGGACTCCTGTCTCACTTGACCCAGAGCAGCAAAAGTGTCTCTGCCACTCATCTGGATCAGAGGAGCATTTTACTGCTTCAGAGTAAGGCAAAATGTTGAAATGTCGTGCAAGATCTATTCCAGGAGTGAGGTGTTAGCAACTCTGTAGCCCCTACAGAAAGGGACAAGAATGACACCTGCAGCAGCAGCAAAACTATATAGATGTGTTTGGGGATTCTTTCATTGAATTCAACACTAGTTTATTTGCTTTTTTTTTAAAAAAAAAAAGGTACTGTTGAATAATTACTTTAATCATGCTGCAATTTATCCAGAAAGTGAAAATAAAGCATGCAGTAGAAACATCTCCAGATGCACAATTAATTTGCCAACATACAGATTTTTTTGGATGACGTGTTCAGTGGTTGTTAATAGTAATTTCTGATATCAAAGAGAAACAATACATATGCTTAGAAACCTTGATCTCAGTTTACTCTCTTCATTTAAGGTTGAACTCATCTTTATACAGATCCAGAGGTTTAGGATGTTACCAAGAGCTAACAAAATTTCTTTCCATCTACTTCTCAGCTACAAACAAGGATCAGATTTAGCACAGTGATATATCATGATATATTTAGGATTAGTGACATTCACAACCCGTCTTCAGATGCTTTTAGACCAAAATAAATCAGCCGTAAATAGGTTTGATCTAGAGCCCTATTGTTACAAGCCAGTATATTTCACAGTCCTACTCATAAACGTAGCAAAATGTATTAGTCCTTATTGTTCCAGTCAGCAGGTTGTTGAATCTGCCTCCCCCTCATCCCTCAACTTTGTTATTCTGGTGGTCACAAACTCGTTTCTAGCTTAGATATATTCATGACTTGTGTATACTTATTTGTTTATGTACCAGTATTACTTGTTGTGTAAATGTTTCTTCTCCCTCACAAGTGTTTATGTCCCTAAGGGATTTAGTAAGAACAACTGTATCCATTCTCAACTATTCTCTTGCTAAAGTACAAAAGTTAGAATTGGATCCTCTAAGGTATTTGTGTGTCTAATTCCTATTTAGGCCTCACACTCCCACTGAAACCAATTACTTCAGTGGGCATTAGGCTCCTCATTAGGAGTTCAGTGTCTGAAGAACTTGGAGAGGCTGAACTGAACCACCTCTGCTTTTCTTTCATTATCTTTCTTGGACATTGATGACACTGCAACAAAGGTAACATCTTCTCAATGCCTTAAAAAAAAATTTATTCATATTCTCACAAGTCTTTAGGTTAATTTTGACTTAATCTTAGGTTAACTACGCCTTTATACAGGCTGAATTGTGCTTGAGATACTGTCTGTTTCCAGCTAGAGTAATCAAGCCTTTCTACTCATAGTCATTATCAATAAATGATCTAATAGTAAAATCATTGTTGCTATTCTTTAATTGTATACCTGTAAGTATAAAATTTCATCTTAGTTCAGCTACGCCACTTAAGGACACTCAGTTCTTCCTATATAGTATTTGATCCATTCTGACTCTTCACATTCTCTAGATTAACATTTCCATGGCTTGATGTCATGAACAATATTACTACACCTCTCAACTTTGGTGATTCCACTAACAGCATCTCTCCAGTTCATACCTCCACACAATTCAACAATGTTTGCACCAAGTGGGGCAGTTGCAGTTTTGAGCATGACTTGAAACATGGGAAAATACTGAGTTGCATAGCTAGTTGATTTTTCTGCATCTTTTCCCCTAATAGGTTGCCCCTGCATTTAGAGTGATTTCTGTATCTGAAAATGTCACCCTGGAGTAGTGTCTCTCCTGGCTGTTCCACACCTGCAGTCAATTGCAAACACGCACAATTTGAAGCCAACCAGCACCAAGTTTGTAGATGCTCTGTATTAATATAATAATGGGATGCTAAAGATTTATCTGCATCAGTCAAGCAAAAGCATTTAAGTGTCACTGTTGTCTTTATAAAAGGGTAGAAAAATTGTTGCTCCATTAAAAATACAAATGTAAAGTGCACTTAAGCATTGACCAAGTTGTTACACTGATGAAACTTAATTGCCTGTTGTCCATGAAATGTAACACACTGAGGAAAAAACACAATGACTGAGGCACAGTCAACACTCTTCCTGCATTAACCAAATGCATAAAGTGGAATGTTAAAGGGCTTTCATTCTGCCCTTGTTTATATGATCATCACACTGAAAAGGAAAATGTTTACTGGTCCAAAGACACTTCAAAAAGCAGTTTGAATTCCTACTTGAATACATATTGTAGAAGATTGTGTCTTTGTGTTTAATATTATAATCCTGTGGTGCTTCCCTCCTGATATTTGAATCATAGAATCATTAAGGTTAGAAAAAACCTCTAAGATCATCAAGTCCAACTGTCAACCCAATACTACCATGACCACGTCCTGAAGTGCCACGTCTACACGTTTTTTGAATGCCTCCAGTGATTTGCCAGTGAAAAATCTCTGGTGCTTACAGTCTCTCCTCATAACTTCCCTGATTACATCCAAGCATCAAATGCAAGAAGCTGGAACTTTTTCATGTACTAACAATATCCTTTCTTAGATGAATGTGAACAATACTTTTAGTTATATTTTACAAACACACAAAATATGAGGTTTTCTTTGCTCCCATTGTCGCACAACCAAGAATCAGAGAATGTTTAAGGCTGGAAAGGACCTCCATAAATCAACGGGTCCAACTGCCCTGCTCTAGCAAGACCACTTAGAACTGTTTGCCCAGGACCATGTCCAGATGGCTTTTGACTTATTCAGAAGACAGAGACTCCAAACCTCTGTGGGAAACCTGTGCCAGTGCCTGATCAGTATCACAGTAGAAAAGTGTTTCCTGATGTTCAGCTGAAACCTTCTGTGTTTCAGGTAGTTCTCATTGCCTCTTGAAGGACTAAGTGATCTAGAGGATTAGGGGCTATTTTTGTTTGTGCTTTGGTTTTTGTGTTCAGTTTTTTTTGGTTTTGTTTTCTCCCTGCCCGCCCCCCCCGGCCCCGACACTACTGAGACATAGAAAGCATTATAAAACTGCTTTGCCCTTCAGAAAAATAAATGGGGATGCTCTTGAGATGCAGTGATAAAATGCTGGCTTTCTTGGTGTGTGATCATATCTTTAACTCTATACAGTTTTACAAGGCTTCTCCTGGAGGTAAATTTTTATATCAGCACCAGGTAAAGTAAGAGAATTTCAGAGGGTGGTATAAGAACCAGGGAAAAGCATCTCCCTTTGTTCAGTCTCTTACTCTCATATGTCAAACATGGGTAGGGACATTGATGAAATGTCAACAGAGAATCTCCGTAACATGTTTTGCAAATGCAAACAGTGCCTGTCTTTGTCAGTGCTTTTCTTTGTTTTTGCTGTTACATGAGTAATTAATTTCAAATTTTTTTAAGACAACCCCTAGAAATTGGCCTAATAATCTTAAAGTTAGGAATTGAATAGATATTAGATGTTTGTGTAACAGAGACTTATTTGCAAATCAGTTTGTGACTGTTGTAACTCCATAAGGAAGAATACATTAAATATATTGAAGCTCAGACCAAAAGAAAATGCTGATATATAGGCTACTTTTTATTTTTACATTGTTTTCACTATTACTTTTTAAAAAAGTTTTCATTTTTTAATCTGGTTACTAATAAATATTGTGGGTAATTAAAACATATTGCAATCAATAAGTCCCATATAAATTGTTACACAAGGAATCCAGCAGATCCAGCAGTTTTATTCTCCCCTCTCTTTTCCCTCTATCCCCAGTTCCTTTACTCTAATGAGCTTTCACCATCTGATGACTGCAGGAGACTGATCTCTGTAATAAAATATTGTAACCACTGTTGTAAGGAAGGCAAAACAGATTAAACTGAAAAAAAAAAAAAAAAAAGCAAAGCTTTCTCTTGGGCAACCATCAGTTTTGAATACACATATTTAGATTTACAAGACTAACAGGAGCAAACTATGCAACTACTTCTTGTTATAATTTGCTCATTTACACTTTAATGAATAAATTATTATGCTGTATCAGTTCTGTTCTGCTGTCATGGTAAACCTTGCATTTATATAAGCCGTAATCAGTTTCACTATGGGCACAAGGGAAAAACTGATTTTGAGATGACACCCACAAACATTTTTTTTTTTACATAGCACTTGGTTTTGAGAATTTACAAAACAGTTTGTAGCAACATGCAAAAGGGAAACTGCTGTTAGACATGTGTCTACAGCTATTATTACTGTGCTGAGCCTAGAATGAATGAAATTACTGTGCCATCCACATTTCATGTGCCTGAGCTATGGCACATATTTTGTTTCTTGTGATTTTTTTTGGCTGAAATTCTGTATGTTTTGTCAGAAGGAAGAAAAAAGAAAAACATTTTATATCCAGACAAGATAAAAAATTGGATTTCAACATGAAATCAGTTAAACCCAGCAAGCCTGAAATAATTTGCTAAATAGTCCATATGCATTTTTTTCTAATGCATAGAGGGTTTTTCAATTCTGTAAATAACTGCAGTAAATATCATTCAACCCCACCCATGGGTATCTTTTAAGTAATAATTTTTCAGGTCTTCAGTGAAAGTAGAAAAATTTTATTAAATCTCACTCTGTTTTCCCCTTCACGGAACACTTGCTGGTGCCCTTTTCTATTGTCAATTGGCTGTTCTTCAAAGCAGTGGACAAATTTGAAGGCTAACTTATGAATATGAGGGGAAAACCTAATTTCCTACACATCACATATGTCTTCCACACTTTGTTTTTCCTCACCAAGAAGGACTAAAACTTATCTGCAGAACCTAGATCTGTAGCTTTACCTTCATAAGTTCATCATCATGTTGAATGAGTGATACTCTCTCCTAGTAGCACAGCCAACATCCTCAACAGCTCGCTGCAGTTGTCCCTATGGTAGAAGAAAGTTGAACAGAAAAATGCAGATGCATTGTTTTGCCAGCTTTTCTTTTTTTTTTTTTTTTTTTTTTAATGGCAGGACAATGCAGTATCCTTTTTGCATTCAACTTGTTTTTCAATACCTACCTAACCTCTATGTTAGTATATTTTGAGCTTATGAGTGGTAGGTTCAGAAAAGAAATTCAGTGCCACGGCCAAGCAAGAGATAAGACAGGAATGGGAAGCCGAAGTCATTTCATGAATGCAGCTCTCAGTAATTTCCAGTATCATTAATTTATCTTTACAACATTCCCATGAAGTAGCAAAACTCCCAGTCCTTACACAAATCCGAGAAACCTGGGACTTGTCTCACCTACAGCTAGGGATGATTAGGAATAAGTAAACAAGTGGATGTTGACAACATGCGCATACTTCTCAGCCAGCAAAACTTAGCTCATGCCTCAATACAACTTCTGAAGGATGCTTTACCAAAGTGGGTCTGTAAAAAGCCTGAAACATTTCCTATATTCCATTTTTTATAAGGATTCGAAGAGTTCCAGTGCCTTACTTGTCCTTACCCTATGAAACAACATTCCTAATATTCCGTTGATTATGAGAACTGGTAAATTTCCATAAATAGCAGTTCTGAACACACATACACACACACACACACACACAGAGTTCAGTAGTCTCCTAGCAAAATATTCGTCAGCTTAAAACACAACTAAAATATCAAAACTTTTTAATTTAATTAACGAAATAGTTATGAAAACAGTGTAAAATTAAAAAGTAACATTTACATCAACAAAATATTTATGGTAAATTCTGGTCATACCAATATCATCTCATTTTATTGTTTATTATCTAGTTTGACTTCTATTAAAGTTGTCAAAAATGTAGACCCTAAACCTATGGAAAGGCAAGAAAACAGCAAGATATTTGCTATTTTTTAAACTTGGCTTTTGATCAGCATTTTTGGAATGTTAACGTCCCATTCTGAAGTATGCTTTTTGATGTTTGTGGGGTTTCTTTGTTTGAGTTTCTTTAATCCAGAAACTCACTCGCTTTTAAATATAAATTATCGAACACAGTGCCAATTCATGGCAACAGAAAGAAGCAACAAGGATTTAGGTTTCAGGCAGTGGTATTTTCCCATCATGCAGCAAACATTCTCAAATTCTGTTTTCACAGCAAGTAACATTTCAGTGATTCAAATCATGTCAACTGCTGCCACAGTGGCCCTCTTGAGAGGAGAGCGGCGTAAAAAAGGTTTTCAATGTGTCTGCACTGGTTTATCTAAGTAGAAACATCAAGTGGATCTTTTGCATTTATAATGAATATGATTAAAGAATGTATTTGTAAAAATGCATACTTGAAATATGAAAATAAGATTAGAGAAAATGTTATGAGCATTGAGCCATCTTTGGGAAGAGGGTTGTATGTTTTACTAAGATCTGAAGGGTACTACTTACGTTCAAGTCCCTCAAGTATTTTAATCATTTTTCTGTGTTACAGTGATTATCAGCTGGCAGGCACATTCATATTTGTTTCCAGACAAGACATGTTTTGTCCAGTAGTGAGTAATCTTTGCTTTTGTGGTTCAATTCTTTCCAAGAATAGTTTTCAGGGCCAAGAAAAGAGGAACCGTGGTGCCAGGCAGAATTAAAATGGTTTGTATATCTGCCAACTTGGCTGATCTTGGAAATTCAAAATAGCAAACATGCAAAGAAGTTTTCTCCTCTTGAAATTTAAAATTGAAAGGTGATAGGAGAGATATCTAAGGACATAGCGCTGGTGTTTGAAGTACAAGATATTTTTTCTTTTGTTGACAGTACCATATTTTTGTTAACCCCAACTGGTAGATGTTAAATGTTAGTGGCAAGGCATATAAAATGATTGATTATTTGAATTAATCGTTTACGCTAGTGACGTATTTGGGCCACAGGGACAAAATTCTGGGTTTAGCCACAGGTTTTCACTGGGGATGCAGGAATTTCTCCCCATCCACTTGGAATATTTTTGTAAAGCTTTCTTTGCATCTCAGCTTTTCAGTATCAACATAGTCCTGTGCTTCAGAAGCTGCATATGTAAGCAAAGAGGTATGAGAGATCTAAAAGCTTTGATGCAAAGAGTAATAAGGAGGCTGGACAATGACAATCAGAAGAGAACATAACAATCTTGTAGAGGACCAATGGGTTTGGTTTACTTTATTATCTCCTTAACAAAAGATATTTGGGAATGCAAAGTATAGCCTGCATTTATGCTACTTGTTCTAGAAATGACTCCAAGTGCTTACTTCAGAATATTACCTTTGCAAGAATTCATAAAAAGATTAATGAGAAACCAGCTTCCTTCTGCTCCTAAGCCTGGCCCAGGATATGTAAATTGAATGAGGTGACGTAATTTGTGAAGTATTGTTAGCAGATGAGAAGAGGACAGAATGGAAATCATAGAATGGCCTAGGCTGGAAAGGACCTTAATGATCATTTAATTCAACCTCCCTGACATCGGCAGGGACGCCTCTCTACTACATCAGGCAGCACATGGGGACCGAACGGGGATCAAACCCGTGACCTTGGTGTTATCAGCACCACACTGTAGAATTTTCTTAGTTACATTTATTTTCATCTTTCTGGCCAGTTTAACCCTTTAAAGCAATTTAAACCATTAAATTAAATAGTGTTTTTGTTTACTTTTGTCTCTTTCCCTCAGTCTCAATTTTCTTTCCTGTGTTTGTTCTCCTGTTAGGGAGAATGTTCAAAACATTTTTTAACTTCTCCTGCAAGGGATCAAAATCTTTTTACTGTAAGGTTAGTTTTTACCTAAATTACACTAAGATATAATAAAGAAAAAGTTTATGGACAAAAAGATTTTATTGATACCTAACAACATGCATTTGCAATTGTTTCACAATGCAGGTAAGCTGGAAGACAAAAAAGTACATTTTATCATAATGGAACTCCCCTCTCTAGATGGTAGTGATAGCACTTGAAATATTTAAGTTTCTTTTGTCACATTTGGAGTATGTGGCTCATATTGCAGTTGATGTAGAAGACAGCAAGTCTAAAAGGCTCACCTGCTTTGAAAGTATTGTAATTTCTTTTCTTATTCTCTTTCTATTTTGTTTTCCTATATAATTTTAACCTTTAAATAACATCAGAAGGCAAGTTGATAACTTTATGTTTGTTTTGTGGATTTTCAGAATTTGCATTCATGTAATGGCTTTTATGCAATGTCAGTCCATTAGTATTAGAAAAGCTTCAAGGTGATGTTTTGTGTAAGAACAGATGGATTGTGATGCATGTAAAACAAGTGATTTCTGGATGCTGAAAATCATTAGAACACAAGCACGTTTGCAGTCTGATCTAGGGTTGTTCAAATTGATTCTTCTGTTGGCAGGTAAGAAAAAAAAGAAGAAAAATCTAATATATAATAATCATTTCAGTTTGAACACTAAAATATTTTCTTCCTGATTTGAAAATAATTTCTTTGTATGAAACCGAGCATTCTATTCAAGCTGGAAAGAAACATTTGGAAATTTGTAACAGAATAAATATTCATCTAAAAATTGAATGATCTTTCATTTTACTGAAACCCAGAGGTTATAGGATATGGAAACCCGAGGCTGAGTTCCTTCTTCTGTCAAAATTATATGTCCTGTCTTTTACAATACTATAGACATCAAGCTTCAAATAATTTTATGAGAGGGGAATGCTTTCAGTCTTGGCTCTCAAAACCAGTCTCTACTAACTGATCTTCTGCTTTCTCACTGCATAAACACTTCAGAGTTTTAGAGAAGTGAAAGTGCTCCAGCAGGAACAAAACAAGATCTGTACCAGACTACTTTGCAACTGCAAGCTAGGACTTTCAAATGAGAACTGAAATGATTTGTTCAAATGTCTGGGCCAAACTGGACAGTCAATTGTTTTAAATACATATCTCTAACATGCCCAAAATGTTTCCTAACTTGCAGATTAAGGGCTACACTTAAATTTTAGACTTGGAATGAGGAATGTCAGGCTTCCTCAGCCATTATATTGAAAGTATTTCACATTATTGACTAGTAAAAGAGAGTAGGAGTGAAAACCAACTTACTCTTGCAACTGTTCCTTTACCCAAATGAGAAATTCTCATAAATTTAATTTGAACAAATTTTTGGCATAATTAAAACTACCTGTCAGCAAATACATTAATTGCTGAAATAAAAATCATGTTTACTTCAAATATTTTGTACAGCAGGTCTTCTCATAAAGTGCCACTTTATGTCAAGTTCATGACAAACATTCTATCATGAAAAACTGAGCGTGTAGCTGGAATATATGTGATCATTATCATTTAGTCCCTATAGGGTTGAAGCAATTTAAAAATTCTCTGTTTCAGCACAGTTTGTCAAGTATTAACAAAAATAAATAAATTATAAGCTGTGGAATAAAGAAGAAACACCTGAATATGTACTGGCTAATCTAAACGTGTATGAAATCTAATATGTGACTGCAAGTTTTATGAATTCTATATAAACAATGGCATCTCTTAGACAATTCCCAATTCCTCATCTACATGAGCAAGCTTCACCCTTTACATTTTCAAGTGCCTTCAAAGTGTCTAAGCTAGTTAGCTCATTATGCTTTAAACATCAGTAATATTTTTACCTTACTGACAGGAGCTGTGTTGCACTAATCCTAACCAAACACCTTCTCTGCAGAGAGGCAGAGGGAAAAAAGAAAAAAAGACAAACCACGCCAAAACAAAGAACAAATATACAGTTAATCATAAACCTCCAAACTTCCAATTTCATTCATTTCAATCAGATTTTCTGATTGTTAATTATATTAATTCCTTCCTGTTCCTTAATATCTTAAACAATTTTACATGGAGTGTACACAAGTTTCTAATAGCACAGCACAGCTGAAAAGTGCCATGTCTTCATTTGATGCTCAAAAAACATACATGAGCAGAAAGCTCTCTATGTCCCCAGTCATCCTGGAGCTGCCATGAACTCTTAAGGGAGACAATTCACAATCTACTTATTCATTGACAGGACACTTTTGGATATATACACAGTGAGTAAAGATAACCTTGCCATTATTCTGCTTTGAAGATCAGGTGAGGAAACACTTGTTCGTGTACATAAAGCTACATGAAATCAACAGAACAGAAGGAACAGAAGATCTGGAAGTAAGGTTGGGAGTTAAGATGAAGTCAGTGCAAAGGGACAGGCAGCTGCTGGAGTAATTTTACACCACCTGATCTTCCAAGGTTTTGATTTGGTTTGGGTTGAGTATTTCTATGACTGAATGGGTAAGAGGCTGTTGTGGTCAGAATTTGAATCCTGACACTTTTGTGTTCACAACATACAAAACAATGCTGGCACAGTAATCATAGTGGGGTGAGACTGAAAATCTGGTTTACATTTTCAGTAAACTGGAGTTTGAAAAAGAGACCAGCTATCCATGTCTTTAGTGAATATTCCCAACAGATGGTTGTGACACTTAGGCAGCCCGCTACAAAAGCTTCAACATACACTAGAAGACCTTTTACTGTTTTAAATCTCAGCCCTAGACATTTATTCCTCCAGAACTTTATGAAAATAGATAAACTTGTAAAAATCAAAAAGACCACTTATGATTGAAGATAGTGCCCCCATGGGATCAGGGCACTATATAGCAGTCCAATACACTCTGTTATATATTTTAGGTGAGTTTTTTGGGTGCGTGCATGAGTAAAGAGGCATATACACAATTTGTCTGAAAGCTGTGACAAAAGATCAGCTTACTGTATTCCATAAAGCAAATCTGCTGACTGATAATGGAAAGATAACTATGATGATAACTTCCTTGGAAAGGGCAATACCTGTTATACTGAAGGAAACAGAATTAAAAAAAGTAACACTTTCAAATATCTTCAGATAAAATCTGCAATGTAGCAGTAAATCCCTATGCGTGTTTCCTCAAAATAACCTGAAGTTTCTACATGGAATGTAGTGAAAAAGCAGAAAAGAAAGAGAATCTATTTTTGTGTCTCATATTATGGTTCTTTTCTATTGCACTAGATGGTATAAAGGTACTTTTGCTGTTTTCCTCATTTCAGTATTGTTCTTTGCTTTATGAAACCTCCGTAGGGTAAGGGAAAACGTTTGGGATGACTAACAAATTTCAGGAGAAGACATAGAGGCTTTTGGAGATATGGGAGAATGAGGACAAGTAAGTCTTCAAACTTGAAAAACAATACCATGGGGAACCTTAGTTTTCCTGGGTTTACCTATTTGTTCACTCATAGAAAGCATATCTGTGTATACTTACACAAGAGTCTGAACAACTTTATAGATGCTAGAAAGTGAAATCTCTATTATGCTACAGCATTTACATACTATTTACATACTATTCTCCAAACGATTAGAAAAATAGGCAGAAGTGGGCTAGTGTTGGAATTTAATGAACAATTGCTCAGCATCTTTCAATATTTGTCACGTGAACCTAGTTAAACAAGGAGAACTGAGATTTTTGCTCTTTATGAACTGAATAAGTAGGGAAAATAGGAGATTACAGCCTCTGTTCTGAATGACATCCTGTATTGCTTGGGCAAGCTTCTAAGCCTACCTGACTCTCAAGTCCCTTCCATAAAAATATAGCTAGCACTTTCCTTTACATCTGCCTTCTCTCTCTTGCTTATATAGAACTTAGGCTTTTCAGACCAGAGAAATCTCTTAGTGCAATCTCTCTGGGATCTCTTCAAGGGTTTCTCAACTCAATACTTAGCATATGTTCTGCTAAATGAGAACCAAAGGATGAATGAAAGCACAAAGAACACAGATCCTTTGATAATATCATTTGAGAAAACACTCCTGAAGAAGACATTAGTAAGAAATCATAAAGGAAGGAATAAAGAAAGAAAAGTGTTCTGAGGAAGCACAGAAAGGATTAACATTCAGTTAATATGAATGATTTAGAGTACCTTTTTAATCCTCATTTCAAGGTCTATATAAAACTGATGAGAACAAATTTAAGAGAAAAAAGGAGATACGATTAACATTTCTTGATATCAGCTTTTGTATTCTGACTGCCACACTGTCAGAGGATGGAATTGCTATGTGACCTATTTGTTGTGCTGTAGGAAGATGTTATGAACAGCATGCTGAAGAGGCATAGTTCTTTCTAAATGTGCCTATCCATGTACTTTTTCAAGTGGTTTTCAAGAGGCACACAGAAGCTGAGGTAAAACATTCCATAAGAGTCTAAGCTAAAAAATCCACCCCAATCTAAATAAAAATGCAATTGATTCCATACCTGCTGTCTAAACCCCACAACATCATCCTGCACTTGTGTAATGACAACCCCATGTTATGGGAGGATGTGTGGTTGGAAGACTACATGTTAGAAAAGGACATGGGGGTGCTGGTTAATAAGGAGCTGAACATGAGCCAGCAGTGTGCCCAGGTGACCAAGAAGACCAATGGCATCCTGGTTGGTATTACAAATAGTGTGGTCAGCAGGAGTAAGGAAGTGATTGTCCTCCTGTATTTGGAAGTGGTGAGGCCACACCTTGAGTACTGTGTTCAGTTCTGGGCCCTTCACTACAAGAATGACATTGAGGAGCTGGAGAGTGTCCAGCAAAGGGCAATAAGACTCATGAAGGGTCTGGAACAAAAGTCCTCTGAAGAGCAGCTGAAGGATTTGGGGAAGTTTAGTCTGGAGAAAAGGAGGCCGAGGGAGACTTTATCACTCTCTACAACTACCTGAAAGGGCATTGAAGAGAGGAGGGGGGGTCAGTCTTTTCTCCCTATTAACAAGTAATAGGACTAGAGGAAACAGCCTCAAGTTGTGCCAGGGGAGGTTTAGGCTGGATATTAGGAAGTTCTTTGCTGAAAGGGTCATGGGCCTTTGGAACGGGCTGCCCAGGGCAGTGGTGGATTCACCATCCCTAGAGGTATTTAAACAATGTGTTGATCTGGTCGTTAGTTACATGATTTAGTGGTGACCTGGCATGCTAGGTTAATTGTTGGACTCAGTGATTTTAAAGGCTTCTTCAAACCAAAGAGATTCTGTGATTCTGTAATACAATGAATGAATTCAAACACAGTGAAGACCAGGGAAACACAGAGAAATTTACAAATGCTTTCTTGTTAGAGACTTTACTTTGTGTCCGTGCAGTTTCAAAACTCTTCTGTTTGTCTATGCCCAGTAAAACAAACAAGCAAGCCTTGCAGTGAAGACCATGACCTAGACCCCTCTTCTTTTTCCTACTGTGCATCAACTGCCAGATAACAGAAATGCTTCCATTTTGTCTGAATCTGGGTTATAACTGCTACTGATAGCATTTATTACTCAAAGTGACACAAAGATTATTGAGCATTCAACACACATGCATATACCCCAGCTCAGCTAAATGCAAAGTATTAGGGCACTGTTTTAAGAGAAGATATGAGAATCACCTCACAGGTAGAAAGACAGAGAACTCGGTTCTCCCAAATACTGGATTGATGCAGTAATTCTAGAGTTATCGGAAAAACTCCAAGAGCAGTGCTCCATCTAAAAGCACATGTGAAGTGAATATGGCCATTCCTCGTGCACCTTGTACAGCACTCAGTCATGCTGACGTTTATTAGCGAAAATCTGAGCACCCCAATTATGTTATATCCCTCTAAATATATAAGAAATGATAATGCACTTCTAGTTTGAGGAGGTTAAAACAAAAGAGGTGCCAAGCTGCTCAGTAATTTCAGGACAGTTATTTCTGTACAGGAGCTGATGATCCCTAGTGAATTTAGCAGTAGAATCGTAGGCAGCTAGAAGCTAGATGTGTTTTTAAAGATTATTTTTCTAATCTTAGACTGATAAATTTGACATCATATAAGTTTAAGTGCCTTTACAAATCTGCATCTGTGGCAATGCAGCAGCATTTCAGTTAACAGGTTCTCTGTGATTCCCTCTGGTGACAAGCACATTTACTTTATGTGTCAGTCCTTCAGTGCAGTGTGATTCACTGTACCATTTGATCCAGGTATCCTCTCCGAAAACAAGATATGCATGTGCTGCTGCACAATTTCACAGGTATCTCATTCTTCTGTGAAGAACACCTTAACTTTCTTTTTGAAGAAGATTGTTTCTAAAGAAAATTCTGAAGAAGCACCATTTTTTATGACAAGACAAAAAAAAAAATTGTCATTAATAGGACTGTATTATCAGACTAAGAAATACAAAGAATAAGACTATGACAGACAGGTTTTATTTTCTTTAACCAGCCCCAGATTACATCTTTCCTCCTAAACAATTGCAACATAAAAGAAGTCTCAATTTAAGATGACTTTCAGCAACTTGTGGAAACAATCCTTCACATTGTGATGGACAGGTAAAAAATTTATAAGCATCTGCTATCTGGGCCTTTAAATTATCCTTAAGTATGACTTATAGGTTTTCAGAACAGATTATTTATATTTTCCATGAAAGTAAAACCATATAAGCTCTATTTCTTCTACATTTCCGTCAATGACAGATTTTGTCTGTGAGAAACAGAACACCATCTCCATAATATTTGCAAAGAATAACTACATACAGAAGTTAAAGAATTGGGACTAGTCCAAACATTTCATTACTTTTAAAAAATACATAAATAACACTTTTTTTTTCCCTAAAGTATAAGAAAAGTTAGGAAAATGCGCCTGCATGTGTGCAAAAGCCTTGAAGTAGGGTAGTCTGGCACCATGGAACTGATTTGCTTCCCCTTCCCTCCTGAGTGATAAGATTTCCAAGAAAAAGTTCTCCTCTCTTCCTACTTGATCAGAAGTCACCATAGTTAGTAATGTGGCTTAAATATATTGACTTCCACAGAGTCATAGAATCATAGAACAGTTTTGGCTGGAAGACCCTTCAAGATTACCAAGTCCAACCTTTTCCTAGCTCTGTGAACACGACTAAACCATGTCCTTCAATGCAACATCTACTCGTCTTTTAAACACCTCCAGGGATGGTGACTCAACCACTTTTTCTGGGCAGCCTGTTCCAATGGGCTGACAATCCTGTTGGTAAAGAAATTCTTCCTAATATCCAACCTGAACCTCCCCTGGTGCAACTTCAGTCCACTTGCCCTTGTTCTCCACTAGGGAGAACAGACCAACCCCTGCCTCTCTACAGCCTCCTTTCAAGTAGTTGTAGACAGCGATAATGTCTCCCCTCACTCTCCTCCAGGCTAAACAGATCCAGATCCCTCAACGTTTCCTCATACGACTTGTGTTCTAAGTCCTTTACCAGCTTGGTAACCTGCCTCTGTACCCTCCCCAGCACCTCAAGGTCCCTCTTTTAGTGAGGGGCCCAAAACGAGTCACAGTACTCAAGGTGGGGCCTCACTAAAGCTGAGTACAGGGGAATGATCACCTCCCTGCTCCTGCTGACTACGCTGTTCCTGAGACAGACCAGGATGCCATTTGCTTTCTTGTCCCCCTGGACACACTACTGGCTCATGTTCAGCCGGCTGTCCACCAACAACCCCAGGTCCCTCTCTGCCTGGCAGCTCTCCAGCCACTCCTCCCCAAGCCTGCAGTGCTGCTGGGGGTTGTTGTGGCCAATGTGCAGGACCTGGCATTTGGCCTTATTGAAACTCATATGATTGGCCTTGGTCCACTGATCCAACCTATCCAGATCCCTCTGTAGATCCTCCCTACCCTCAAGCAGATCAATGCTTCCACCCAGCTTGGTGTCATCTGCAAACTTACTGAGGGTGCTCTCTATCCCCTTGTCCCAATCATTGATGAAAATGTTAAACAGGAGTGGTCCCTGTACTGAGCCCTGGGGGACACCACTCATGACCAGCCACCAGTTGGATTTAACTCTGTTGACCATTACTCTTTGGACTCAGCCATCTAACCAGTTTTTCACCCAGCAAAGCATATGCCTATCCAAACCAAGAACAGTCAATTTCTTCATCAGAATGCTGTGGGCAACACTGTCAAAATCCAAGGTAGACAATAACCATGGCCTTTCCTTCATCCAACCAGCAGGTCACCCAGTTATAGAAGTAGATCAGGTTTGTTAAACAGGACCTGCCCTTCACAAACCCATGCTGACTGACTCTGATCACCTGGGTGTCCTGCATGTGCTGCATAATGGAACTTAGGAGGTCTGCTCCATCAGCTTCCTGGGCACTGAAGTCAAACTGACAGGCCTGTAATTTCCTGATCATCCTTCCATCCCTTCTTATAGAACCAAACTCTGTTGATACAAATGATCTCTACTTAGTTGATCTTCAGGAAAGTTTTACTCAATTACACAGTAGAGAGTTTTGTCTGCAGATTATTAAGGAAAGAATGAGTTAAAGAAAAAAGAAGAGACTGCATAGTTTATTTTTACTCCTCCTCTTCTTAAGCAGCTTGAGAAACACAAGTAGTGGCACAGGTAATGGAGCGACATCGCCAAGGAATGATATTTAAATAATTTGAAAATTACGAAAATGTGCTGAATAGGCAAGCCGGCAAACTGCAATACAGTACTTGTTACAGTTTGTGGGGACAGTATTTTTTTCTTAATAAGGAGGTTAATGTGAAAAAACATTAGCTTACTTCCTTCTTATTGGTCTATTTGCATACAAAATATCATGTTTAGATATAAGTTTGACATTACACGCGCTTTCTCTCTTGATTTATATTTTGCAAATCAAATGAGAAATCTGTCAGTAATGATATTAAAAGAAGCTTATCTAGTATACCCAACTATGTTCAGATTAGGAGTAACTGAAGTATATTGTACTTTCTTTTTACTTTGATCACATCAAAAAATTTTAAATGTATATTTTTTAAAAGAAAGAAAAAAAGGTCAACTGTATCGTCATTGTGTTTTGTACTTGCTTGTAGGCAATTTTGTAACTGCCCATGTCATCACACTTTGAAGTACTTCAAAGTTTCTTAAAACTCAGAACACTTTGAATGTAACATATCATCAAAGCACAGAGGCACAAAGTCTAATAAGATAAGAGAGATAATGTGTCATATCTACCAGGTCACATAAAAGCTAATACTTAGATACTGATGTAATATATCCTAACGGTGTCTTTTGTGCTAAAATGGTAACTAACTGACACTACAAAATACGCATGTTCTTTGATAACGGTGGGAAGAAAAGCAAATCAATCTTTTAAGGAGACAATAATTCTAGAAATTATTTTGAAGAGATCAAACAGTAGAAAATTTGTCACAAGACAATTTATGCCAAAATGTATATCACTATTATTATGTTGACACAATTGAAGAATCTTCTAGCTTCTTCCTACATAAATAAATATATCTTTGCACATCCTGTTTTCTGAACTCTTTCTCATTTTTTTCATCATAAAACTTATACTCAAAGGAACAGGACCTGGCATTGTAGTCTTCCTTCCTGATAACAGAACACTAGTAGCTAGTGGCTGTAAAGATTCAGGTGCATATTGATTGCTGACACACCATTGCCTCACATACAAAGTTGCGGTTAACTGCAACAGAGATTTCATTTAATACACTTAGCTCCACCTGAAGAAACATTACAGGATAGTTCTTAGAGTGAGGATACATTATTAATACCTTATATGGTGGGTTCGCTTACATTTTGTGTATCTTCAAGCAAGTTAAATCTTACCTGAGGCTCAATTTTTGTGAGCAGTTCCAAAATCCCTTTAGCTTTTGTCTGTTGTTACACAGTCTGAAGTCCTGATGGAATAGAAGTATTGCAAATGCATCTTGCATTTTATTCATGGCCTTAACAATAGAAATAGACCGGATGCAAAACCCTCTGAAACCTTTAAGAAATGGACTTTTTTCTATTAACTTAAAAGAAAGTGTCTCTTAGATCTCTTCTGTCAAAAGCTAGTATCTGGATACTGAACAAAGATCTGAGAAATAACTTTTTGAGAACTCATCCTACTTCCACTTGCATCCACCTCACAAACACAATACAAACCCACTGCTTGCTGGAGATATCTCAATTTTGCTTTTATTGTCAGAAAACTGCTACAAAGACTTTATGTTATAATAAGGAGCACACAAAAATGTGACACTTTTATGACAATAAAAGAGATAAGTAAAAAATACAGGCTTCATTTTACTTTTCACAAATGCACACACATGGCAATTGCCGGAGTCTTTTCATAGCTGGCAGGGTGAGGGAATGACTTTCAGCCCATGTACTACTTCTTTCAGTAAAGCTGAATACTGATAGTTTTCATTACTCAGTAGTGCCAAAATCTTCAGAATTGCAAGTAATCTGTCTTCAATACTTCGATGGGCCATTGTCAACTGCATCCAATTGTGTTTAGCTGCCTGCCTGCTGCTGTTTTCTTCAATTGACATACATGCTTCAAGAGAAAAAGCAGCCTATGGGTCTGCGGAATTTCAATAAAAACAGAATCCCAAAATAGCATGGTATAGTAAAACTTACCACAGTTCAGATTGAAGAATATGACAGTACAAGCACCAAGGTGCTAATCACTGGGATTTAACACCCAGAAATCAGCCTTTAAGATGGGAAAATATATATGCATCTGACAAACTATGTACTCATACAATCATCATTTTGAGGACTACTATGCATTTGTGTACATAATTATGCAAATAATATGTGAAAACTCATGATATTTACTCTCATGTTTGCCTATATGCTAACCTGGTGTATAACTCCATATTTTTTTCCTTAAAATTCCAAGTTTTTAGTTCTTTGCTTTGTAATATGATTTAATACTGAATTCAGAAGTGTCTCATGTGAACATATGCAGAATAGATTAAAAAAAAGCTGTGTTATAAAATTTGCAGGAAAACAGAAAGTTTTATAAACCTATGCACATATGAATGAGCATAGCTGAATTATTCGTAGTATTTATAAAATTCCGTAATATTTACTTCCATCATGATGAAATGAAATTAAATGAATGTCTGAGGTTTTTTTGCAAATGTTTTAAATTTTTCTCTGATTTTTTATTAAAATCTTTTACAAAATATGTTCTTAAGGTAATTGAGGTAGGAGATGAAAATTCAAATAAACAACACAGAAAAATAGTTCTTGCTGGACATAAACAGCAGAATGAAATTCACATGCACAAGAGAGAAAGTATCTGTGTTTTGAAAAATGAACTCTGTTTCCCTATCATGATCTCTGGCATGTAACAGATTCTGCAGCTAAACTAATTATCTACAATATTTACAGGAGCCAAACACATAATAAATTCAATCACATTAAGAGATTATACATTTTTTAAAAATCCAGAATATCTATCTTTGTATATCTATCCTGGTATACATATTAAACGATATACGGTATATGATATATATTATATGATGTATGATATATCATGTCTGTTTTCTAATTGCCAGGAACCCATTCTGTCATAGGAGCACAAAGGGACACCAAAGCCTGATGAAACATTAGTATGATAAAAGGAGTGCTTCACATTATTTAACTTTAAGAAGTTAGGTTAGGCGTACAAGTCAGAAAGCTTGTTTGTTGATATTCCCAGCAGAGCTCTTCAGAAGAGACTTTTCCATCCAGAACTTAATGCAATGAACTAATATTCAGGATCCTTCTCAGAATCACCTTTTAAAAAAACATCTCTTTTCCATCATGTGGAATGAAGCATAGCAAGACCAATGTCTTAAGAGCGACACATAAGTAATTTCTTTCAAATCAGGCAGCATAGGCAACTCCTAATCAATACAACCACTCCTTGCACAGATGAAGGAAGAGCACTGGGAGGACATCAGCAATTTTTTAAGTCTGAGACTGTTAAATTCATTATTATATCATAAATGGGAAATCATAACACAGTCCAGGAAGCAGAACAGAATGTCTAATTTACTCTGTCCAGAAGCCCCAAGATTCTCCATACCCAAGGAAAAGTCATGCAGAAATGTGAACTGAGGATGTGATGTACGGAAAAGGGAAGGACATCTGCTTGGATTTTGGCAAGATCAAAAGCAGAGAATGAGCACTTGACATCAGAGATATTATTTGGATAACATATAAACAGGGAATTTAGATGGAGGTAATAAGAAAATATTTTGGATTAAAAAAGACAAATCCGTGGTAGTGTCAGCAAAGGAGGTAGGTATGCAAAGCTGCTATAGTTGTTTCCTATGGCCTTTAGTTCTCCATTAATAGGAAAATATTAGATCCTTAGTTGGAAAACACTAAAATGCTCTCAAACACTGAATGAAACCTGTGGTCTCAAAGCTTTGCTGAATTACAATGGATCAGATTGCAGTGATTTAAAATGAGAAATTACAAACTCTCTCCATAGATTACTCATGGACAGAGTAAGTAATGTTATTTTTAACCAGATATATATTCTGACTAAACTGTTTTCTGTGAAGAAAATAAGATTTATAACCCAAAATTTTGATACTAAATAGCTAACTCTAATAAACTCTCAGTCTTGTCAAGTTGCTGATTGCTCAAAATGATAATTCACTGGTAGAACTCCAGTAACCTCCACTGAAATCCTAGAGAAATAAATGAATTTTCAGGAAAAAAAATGGTGAGAAAAAGAAACACAAAAACCCAGGCTCCTTGTAGCTTCAAATCCAATTCCAGAGACATACTAATCTCCTATCCTCAGAAATTGTTTTTATAATATAAAAATGATTAAGTGGTTGGCTTTTCTAGCAAAAGTGAGTTTGAAGAGAGTTATGATAAGCAACAAGCATTTTATCAAAAAGATGTGTTAGGTGATAATGCAGAGCCTTTAAATTTCTACCTCTTACAATTTTACATCTTCCTATAAGGTAGGCTGCCACTTTCTTACACTGCAAAGCTTCAAATAATAACTCCACAACACAAGTGGTGACCATCATGATAATAGTGGCAGCTTGCATGACAGGTTGTTCCCTTTGCTCATCTGTCCTGTAACTGAGGAGAAGAATCAAACAAATGTTAGAAGTGCTTCTGTAAACTTGAACAGTCTAGCAAATGTCTTTTTTCAGTAATAATGTATATAAATATATGTAGATATATCAGTATTTAAAATTAATAACACAAGAAAATGCCAAATCTAAGTAAACAACTATGTGAAGGAATCTAACTTCTTGCAGAAAGAAATGAGATGCCATGTTTTAATGTTAAAACAGTATTTTATACTAAACTCAGAGGCAGCTTTGTCTGTCAAAACTTCAATTTTTTATCTATGCTTTTCTATTCAAGGTGCCCTTTGTGTTAAGTACAAAAGCAAACTTATGCGAGACACAGACTTCTCCCAGGTATCAAACAGCTTCAGAGAAGAAAAAGTGGCTGGATCTGGAGAGCAAGGAGGAATTCCTTTGCACTTTCAAAGAGCTCTGAGAGAGAGTTCAGAGGAAGCAGGCATCATCAATGTCTAATGGAATTCATGGAATAAATAACAGGAAAGAGCTAGGTTATTTCTAAAGATATATTTAGAGAGAACTGAAATAAAATAAAAATGACAGTTGAAATCCTAAACTAATCCCACCACATTTCCTCTGTAAAGAAAAACAATTTGATCAGCCTTTGGCAGGAAAGAGACTATTTTTTTCTCAGTAACACTGTATCTCTGTGATATCAAGAATTCTACAGAGATTTGTTAAAGTTAAGAGGACATAGTTAGCAAATTTGGGAAAAATGCACTGGTTTGTTCCTACCTTGACTGAAGCCAGTGGGATTTTTCCACTGATTTTGATTTAATAGGATTGAGACGTCAGTTTTACCAAGCAAGTTATTAAAATTTAGGAGGCTGATTCTGAACCCTGATCTTAGGCAAGTAGTGGCCACATCTCTATGGAATTATTCAGAAGATGACCACGTAATGCAGATTAGGTTGTTGTTGTTTTCACTCATTGTTTCTCCAGTGGGAAACCATCCAAACTGGAGGAAAACCAGCACCCAAACCCAAATATATAACAAAGCAATTTTTTTTTTGCTCGAGTGCTTGCAGTTAGAACTTTGCAGCACTATCTCCAGTACAGATTTAAAAAACACTGGACAGCAATTCAAAATAAAAATCAAGCTAAACTTTTTATTTTAATCTCCCAAACTGAGAGAAGTATAAATGCAGCGAAGAACATGTCTGAAGTACATTGGCAAATCAGGTGCTCCTGTATGCTTAAAACACTTTTTTAATGCTGTGTTATTTAAACAAAGGATAAGAAATCAATAATATAATTATTTTTTTTTCTAATCATGCTGATCAACACTCACTATTTAAGTGGCAAAATATGCTTTCAATCGCTTATGCTATATATTGGGAAAGAATGTTATTGATTTTTTTCAACAGTGCATGCATTTGATAGCTGACTGCAGTTTCCAGGGATTAGCCTCCGTCAGCCAGGTTCTTCCTGCCCTTTCTGTACTTCCAGATGCTATTTTAAGTTCTCTTAAAAAGTATAATATCCACTGTCCTTAACTACATTAAACTTATGTTGCCCAGGATAGAATACTCTTTGTAAGCTATAACTGAAAAGAAATCCCTATTTTGATCCCAGTGAAATTCTTCATTCATTTCTCAGAATGACATTGTGGATCATGAAATTCCTGGAGGACATCAAGGATCTCACAGATTCAAAGTAGTGACCTGCTCCATCACCACGACAAAATGATGCCTTTTATACCACCATTATGCCTCTTGTCTTGCCTTGAAATAAATCCAAATTTGTTTAGGTCATTAATCTCTAAAACATAAATCCTAGATTACATAGAGTTAGATTAATTAAAATCTCCCAAGGATCAGTCTGCAATAAACATTCCCTCAGCAAGCCAAGAGGTAGCACTTCCACTACCTCCCACAGACACTTTAAGACCGTTTCATCTCCAAGAAGAATTGTTCATTCCATCTTCTCTGTAACCATCTAGGAATTCATCCCCCTGACATGAGATCTGAGCGCCTCCTCTCATGTTCTCAGTGCCAGTCTTATGGATGCTTTGGCAGTAAAGAGAATGTCAAAAGATATAGGAAAAGTCATATATTCCAAAGAGAAAGGATAGTGGACCCATTCTAGAACTATTAGTATTGTGCAGCCCTATTTATTGCAGGCCTTGGAAAAAATGTATTGTGTATGGGGCAATGATTTCAGGAAAAAAAAGGAAAACAATTTTGTGTGCAGCTGATTTAATGTATAAGATAGATGAATACCGTGGCTGCACCTTTTTCATGACAATATTGCCCTGTGGTGAGGTGATGAGCAAGTCACTGAAACAAAAGATTCTTAGAAATGTTTACTAATAGCTTTTCTTATTTTTAGAATTAACAATTCTGGGTTTAGTAATGAGCATTAGCAACTGAAATGTGAAATGGTTATTCTCATCTTATTATTGTTACTCAAAAGGGAAAAAAAAAAAGCACCATAAATGGTGGGTTTGTTCCATCTGATATTTGATTTTCAAAGAAGAGGTTTTTAACCTGTTATCTATTTCCTTGACTGCTAATGGAAACAATTAGTACAATTAGATGGCAATCTGTCACAATATACAAGTGTGCTGCCTCTCTCCACTAACAGAGGGTGGTGAGGTGACAAGCTTAGGCTAAACACACAAGTGTTAGGTAGATATTATAGACCAGATTAATTAAACAGTGATTCATAATTTTTGAAAATTATTAGAATAAAATAATTGCTCTAAAAACATTGTTTCTAATAGTGATGTCTGACATTCTGTATGAAAAGTATTATTTACTCTAGCAAAGACCCTGAAAAGATAAAGACTTTAGAATTTTTAAATAAGTAAGATACTGGACTAAAATTACTGTCACCTCCCCCTCAAAAAATGCAACAGAAAATTACATTTGCCCATGAATTTTGGAACAAACAGGAACACTGATCACAAAAAATGGGAATCCTAGTGGCCTGCAGGCAAAAATTAGCGTCTAAATGTAACTAGTAGTGTTTAGATACAGATAAAAATAGCTTTCTGAATATTTGAAAAACAAGGTTAAAAATATTGCCAGAATTCTTGTGTAGAATAAAAGGCTCAGTCAGAGGAATATACGAAAGAAAACAACTGTTGAAATGAAAGGTCTGAAAAATGTGTTTCTGGCCATGTGACTTCCCGTACATCATAGCTGACTTTTGTCTTTGAAAGCCCAGCGACTCCACATGCAAAATACAGTGTGATTTTGTGATAAAATAATAAAAAAAAAGCTGTGGCCCAGCCACTGGTAGAACAAAGTAAACAATATTTTTCCCATATATGTTACTGAGCAGTGGCACTATTCACTTTCTGCAAATAAACTTTTAAAATCATCTTTTAATAGACACAGATATAATCCCTCATTAAGAACTACGACAAATGTTGTGGTAAATTAAGGTTTGGAATCAGTTTAGATACTCAGTGATATGAAAACATGACAGGATTCCTACAGATACCAATCTGGGTGAGTTAATCAGTGGCTTTCTCTTTCCTTACCCTGCTGAGATTGATGTCAGCTGTTTCATTTGAACTTTTCTCTGACATATGCCTTTCCCTGGTTACCAGGCAACCAGCGTCATTGAGAAAGCTAAACATGTGCACCAACTATTATTCACATCAATGCTTTATTTCAGACTACCTCAAAACATCTTTGCCAATTCACAAGTTTGGATTCCCAGCCTGCAGTCCCTGAGGAATGGCTTCACATCACCGAGTTCAATAGGAAATGCGGATGCAGTTTGTTTGAGCAAATAAAATCCTCTGAAAATGTTATTGAAGGAAAATACAAACATAAGTCTAGAATTCTGAGGTCTTGGGGTTATTTTTTGCTTTTAAAAAACTAAGAAACAAAACTTTAAATATTCATTATTCAGACCTCTTCAGGTAATCTTTAATGAAGTAGCATAACTGAAGTATAAGTAAAGACTTACACTCTTTCTCACAAGTATAAGTCATTTTCTTCAGGTTGTGAGAAGAAAAAGAGCCAGCAATGTGCCCTCATGGCCAAGAAGGCCAATGGCATCCACAGATGCATTAAGAAAATTGTGATCAGCAGATGGAGGGAGGTCATCCTCCCTCTCTACTCTGCACTGATGAGGCCTCACTTGGACTGCTGTGTCCAGTTCTGGGCTCCCCAGTTCAAGAAGGACAAGGAGCTACTGAAGAGAGCTCAGTATAAAGACACTAAGATGATGAGGGGAGCAGAGCATCTCCCATATGAAGAAAAGCTGAGAGAGCTGGGTCTGTTTAGCTTGGAGGAGGCTGAGAGGGGATCTCATCAATGCTTATAAATAACTGAAGCAAGGGTGTCAGAAAGATGGGGATGTCAGTGGTGCCCAGTGACAGGACAAGGAGCAATGGTCACAAACTGGAAAACAGGAGGTTCAATCTAAACAGAAATATATCTTTGCTGTAAGGGTAACAGAGCACTGGACCAGGCTGCCCAGAGTGGTGGTAGAGTCTTGATCTCTGGAGATGCTTAAAACCCACTGTGACCCTATCTAGGTGATCCTGCTCTGGAAGGGGTCTTGGACTAGATAATCTTCAGAGGTCCCTTCCAATTTCTAACATTCTGTGATTCTGTGAAAAGTCTGAGGATATTAGGCTATTAAGAAATAGAAAACCAGAGACAGTCTGAAGGAATAAGCTGAATGTATCATGGTATTCACAGGCAGTTTTTCAGGTGAAAGAGTGAAAGCATAAATTAAATCATCATATAGTTTAATAACTCCTTAATATTCTTTTCTGTAAATCCAGTAACATATACTGAACACGATTGTAGAGTCTGGTGGTTGTTTTGGAAAGGTCTGTGTATAGGTCAAATAGCTTCCACTATGAAGCCTTGTATTTTTATTTACTATTTATTTCTGATAGGAAGTGGCTATCATTATGTTACTTAACACAAAAATTGACAAAATTCCAGCTTCAAAAAACCTACATAATAAAACCCCTAAAGCACATGCAGGCAGGTAGAGCAACATATAAATAGTGGTGCATAAAAGAAATGAGAGTAATAGGCATGACACCTTGCCAGTATACATTTTTTATGCTCCAATGATTTTACAAAAATGAGAAACAGAGCTTAAGAAAAACTACAGTCCTTTGATACAGGACTGCTGATAAATATGTTAGCACTTAATTTTGATATACGTGCAGTCCTTTCTGATCTGAAGCTACAAGAGTAAAATTACAGCTTCATTCTTGCTATGTAAGTGGGATCTGTTAATCATGTTATATTAGGAGAAAAGTAATTTCATGGAATATTTACACTGAAAGCCAAAATCCTTCCTAACTGGAAATGTGATTTCCACTATAACATTTATATCTTGGTTGCATGTTCTTTCTGTTTTCTTTTCTTTCTCTTTCTCTTTCTTTCTTCCTTCCTTTCTCTCTTTTCTGTTTTTTTTTTTCCCTTTTCTTTCTTTTCTACTTATTTTTTTATACATATAAAGTCTGTAATAAGGACTCCTCTTTCCTTTATATGTCATCTGGCGCCACACAGTTTGGAAAATGACATAAGTGTTTCAATTTTTCTTATGTAACAATGAAGTGAAAAGAAAATTTGAGATGTTTCTCCACTTTTTTTTACCCTGAGGGAGAGATCATCAGTAAAAACTATACAGTCTAGTACTAGATCAGTTCGCAACACACTGGAATAAAACATGAGAGGATTTGGAGGTTTATTTACCAGTTGTACTTTACACAAGTGAGGATTTGGTCTTCATACAACTTTGGTCACATTAAATGCTGATTTCAGTCCATTTAACCTGAATCCTTCTATAATGATGGGATTACTTACATTAGACCAACATTTCACTAGCAATAACTAGCTTTCTAAGACTTTGAAAAGAAAAATGTCTTTCATAGCATGACTAAGAACGTTCTCTGGCAGAATCTAAATATTATGGTTTTATATACATACACACACACATGTACATATATGCATATATATAAATGCAGGGATACATATGTAGTCCTAGATATGCATGTTAACATACACCCTCCTCTCAATACAATAATTCTGGATGGGAATGCTGCTAACTAAGCAATGTGGAGTGACTTTCGTCCTTTAACTGTAGCCTTGGATGTTGATTTCCTGTGAACACAAACTCAGAATTCCTTCAGAAAATTTTAGATATTTAGAGATCACTGGAATGCAAGATAAGCCCCAGAAGATATGAATATAAGCAAATGCTTCAGTTCAGCTCTGTATGACCATCAAAGTCTTATTTTAAATGGCGACATTGCATTAAAATACTGTACCAATTTAGAGCAGCATTTGCTGGAGTTAATTTGTGTAACGACAAATGCTGGCATAGAATTGACATTGGAGGACCTGGATGGATCTTCTGAACCTCAGTTTTAATTTTGTGTATTTCTGTTTGATGCTAAAATGGAAATTTAATTCAGGGGTAAAAATATGCAGTGGCCACAAATTTTATGATAGCTCACAGTGAGGAAATCTCTACAAGCTCATAATTAGACTAGTAGCAGTTTTCAATTTACCTAATCATTAAGAATAACTCATTAGCAGTCCACTTGTGCCTGTAGTAATTGTGGAGACAGTTCAAACTTTCAGTTTATGCTTCCCTGAGTCACAGTTTTCAGCAGACATATCACCCAAATGTAGTTTTATATTTGTGAACATAACTATTGTCCTTTTAGAATAATTTTATCTGGAAAAAAGAAAATTTTTAATACCCTGAAATTTATAAAGGTGAACTCACAGTTTGTGCATGGCAATATCCCTGATATAAATGTTAAGGAACACTAGGAAACAAACAGAGGTAATAAACTAATTCTAGCAAATAGGATATTATAAAATATATATTCTCTTGCTCTCAGTGGAAAAGAAATCTAAAAGTAAATGAACCAATTAAAAATATTTTTAAATTAAAAAATAGGTATTTACTTTCTAACTTCCAAAACCTTTTCAATTGATTTTGTTTAAATCTTCCTTAACCAAAAAAAAATCATCCTGCAGAAATATATATTATTTTTTGCTTCATTCCCTCTCTCTGTAAGAGTGAAAATAACCTTCAGGTCTGCTCCACAGTTTTTCACAAGGGAAGACTGCATGTTGCTATCTCCCATTAAAAAACTAGTTGAATTGTTTCCTTTTCCAGCTAGAAAAATTTCTAAAGTTTGTTATAAATTAAAGAGGGGAAGAAAAAGAGTCAATTTGTTCTATGCAAAGCCCACCATTGTTGTTAATATTGTCTCTATGATGTGCATCTCTAACTGGTTTAGCCTTGCTGTTAGCATTGCCTCTGTTTTGCATCATAAGCAAATAATCCAACAAGATTGGAAGTAAAATGTATAGTTTACATCCATTTCTAGTTACCTCTAAAAGTAAAATTAGCTATATTGTGTCTTACAAAATTCAGTAAAGCATTCTCAGTTTTCTGAGGTTAACACCGATTATAATAATCTTATTAAAAAGGATATTGTCTTTCATGATTGAGGATCAGTTAGTCAAAGAATTATTCAATAATCACAAAACAAAAGAGTGAAAAGAGCTGCAATGAATGGATGTGTTCTCTAAGTCCATCAAATTATTAGAAGCTTCAAACAGAAACTACTTCGAAAAGAAGTAAGTCTGAAATATAGACCTGCTTAATCCTCTGAGTTTGGCGATTGCCTGTTCAATTAAAAAAACATAATAGACCTGCTGCTTTCAGAAATCAATTAGTAGCTAAATATAAAAATTTAACAGAATAGGAAAATGCGTGTGCTCTGACAATAATTCTAAAGTTTTGGCAAATCTGTAGTAACTAGCACCTAGTCCTCAGTCACAATACCAACAATAATGAAATAGTTTCTTATGCCATGCTTTGTAATCAGACTGGAGCTGGTGAGTCTTCTGCCAAATCTACCTTCATACCATGTTTGAAATCTGGCAGCAGAGCTGTCTGGTAACTGAAAGCTGAACAGTTAATATGATGCTCTCCAACTTAATTCACAGTGATTTCAGGGGGACTCCTGAACTCCAGGGAAGACCCATTGATCTCTTTCCTCTAGGAGGGATCCTTTAGCTTCCAGAAGTCAATGACAAAAATCCTAGGGCAGAGGGCTTTTTCCTAAAACTCAATACCCTGATGCCAAGCCCAACACTGTACTGACTTCCCTTTCCTCAGTAGGATCTCCTGGACAATCACAGAATCATGGAATCATAGAATTACATAACAGTTGTGACTTTAAATATGATCTAGTTTCAACCCTCCTGCAATGGGCAGGGACAGCTTCGACTAGACCAGGTATAACTGATGACTGAATGAAGGGGTGCAAGGAGATTGAAGTACTCTACTCACGAGATCTCACAGTCTCGTGTGACACTGGAGAGCTGGACTTCTGTGAATTGCTTCATAGACAGGGCAGTATATATCACAACAGGGATTAAACATCTTGAAAACAAGATACAATATTCAAACATTCATTTTTCCTCAGGACAGTTCCCACAGCTCAGAACTGGGGTCAAATGTTGCTATAAACATAAAGTAAAATTGCAGAGTTTATGAAACTAGTAACCTGCTACATCCAAAGTCTATAAAAAATCTACGTATATAGCAGTTTTTCCTCAATTCAGCTATCCCAATATAACTAGAGGTGACCCAACTAGGTCTTTTACCTCGCCTGAATGTGTTTCTTGTGATGTTTTTGAATTTGGACTTGATAATAGGACATCTTAGATTTGTTATTGCAGTCATTTCAAGTGTTCTCAACGTTTTTATCATCCCAGATGAAGAAGTGAAAAGCAGTATGCAAGTATGGACAAGTATGAGTAACGCAAAGAGGTTCAGATAGTAAATCGTAAAAACATTGAGGTTGGAAAAGATCTTGGAGTCCAACCATCAACCTAGCACTGCCAAATCCACCACACAACCATGTCCCTTAGCACCAAATCTACACATCTTTAAATACCTCCAAGGGTGATTGCTTCATCACTCACTGGGCTGCCTGTTCCAATGCTTAACAACCCTTTTCGAGAAGAAATTTTTCCTAATGTCCAATCTAAATCTCCTCTGGTGCAACTTGAGGCCATTTCCTCTTGCCTGTCACTTGTTACATGGGAGAAGAGACTGACTCCCATCTCACTACAGCCTCCTTTCAGATAGTTGTAGAGAAAAATAGAGTCTCTCCTGAACCTCCTTTTATCCTAGCTAAACAAATCCAGTTCCCTCTGCCGCTCCTCACAAGATTCTCTCCAAACCCTTCACCATCTTTGTTATCCTTCTTTGGGCATATTCCAGTACTTCAGTGTCTTTCCTGTACTGAGGATTCCAAAACTGAACACAGGATTCAAGGTGAGGCCTCACCAGTGCTGAGTACAGGTGAGCAGTCACTGCCCTTGTCCTGTTGGCCACACTATTTTTGATACAGGCCAGGATGTCTTCGGCCTTCTTGGCCACCTGGGCACACTGCTGATTCATGTTCAGGCAGCTGCCCATCAGCACCCCCAGGTCCTTTTCCTCTAGACATCTTTCCAGTCACTCTGCCCCAAGTCTGTAGCAGTGCCTGGGGTTGTTGTGACCCAAGTACAGGACTTGGCCCTTGGCCTTGTTGAACCTCATACAATTGGTCTTGGTGCATTTAACCAGCCTGTCCAGATCGCTTTGTAGAGCCTTGTCATGGGTTTGAGTCTGGCAGGGTTTTGGGAAGCAGAGAGGAGAGCTGTGAGGCATGACTCTTGAGAAACTTGAAGAGCCTTCCTTCTACCCCAGGTTAGGAATTGGACCTGCCTCTAGCCAGGCCAGTCAGCGCCTCTGTCTTCAAGGTATTTAAGAGGCGACCCCACTGTTCTCTGCCTCTTTTGGTTTCATCTCATCCTGATCTGTCTGTCTTTGTGCTGGGGAAGTTTTCTTTCCTGCTGGAGGAGGCGGGGGTGAGAGGAGAGCAAAGGAATGTAGTCCTGAGAAGAAAGAGGGGGAGAAGGGTCCTGGAGGAGAAGGAGAGGAGGAACTCTCCAAGTAATGACCAAATGGACTGCACTGCACTCCCCACTCCCTGCCCCTCTTGCACTGACTGGGGATGGGAGGAGGTAGCCAGGATGATAAGAGAGGTGAAGAGTGGAGTGTATTTAAGTCTGAATTGTATTTATATGTGTATTCCTTTCACTATCCTGCTTCCGTATGTGATGGTGGTAAATTAAATCTATGCTTTCTCCCCAAGTCTCTCTGTTTTTTTACCTGTCATCTTAAGTGGTAGATTATTATCCTCCCTGTCCTTAATTTCAATCCTTGAGCCCTTTTTATTTAATTTTTTCTTCCTCCACTCCTCTTCATCTCCCTGTGGAGATGGAGATGAGGGGAGGAATGAGCTAGAAACCATGTTTTTTTGTTCCTGGCCCAGGCAGTGAGTTTCAACCAGCACAGGCCTTTCTTCTCTGAAGCAGATCAACATCTCTTCCCAAGTTGGTGTCATCTGCAAACTTACTGAGTGTGCACCCAATCTCCTTGACAAGATCATTGATAAAGATATTAAACAGAACTGTCCCCAGTCCTGAGGGAACACCACTTGCAACCAGCCACCAATTGGATTTAACTCCATTACCATCACTCTTTGGGCTCAACCTTCCAGACAGTTTGTCACCCAGTGAATAAAACTCCTGTCCAAGCCATGAGAAGCCAGTTTCTCCAGAAAATGCTGTGGGCAACAGTGTCAAAGGCTTTAGTAAAGTCCACATAGACAATGTCCACAACCCTTCCTTTATCCACTAAGCAGGTCACCTTTTCACAGGAGATCAGGTTAGTCAGACTGGAACTGCCTCTCATAAATCCATACTGACTGGGCCTGAATCCCTAGTTGTCCTGCATGTGTCATGTGATAGCACTCAAGATGATCTGCTCTATAACCTTACCTGGTGCCAAGGTCAGACTGAGAGTCCTGTAGCTCCCTGGATCCTCCTTCTGGCCCTCCTCGTAGACAGGTATCATATTTGCCAGCCTCCAGTCAACTGGGACCTCCCCAATTATCCAGGACTGCTGATAAATGATGGAGAATGGCTTGATAAGCACTTCCACCATTCCCCTCAGTACCCTTGGGTGGATTCCATCCACCCCATAGACTTGCGTGTGTCTGAGCGGTGTATCAGGTCCGTGACTGTTTCCCCTTGGATTATGGGACCTTCATTCTGCTCTCCATTTATACAAGCAATTGCTTGTCAAAACTGGCCCTGAGACTACCTAAGACTCTGCCTTTGGAGCTTTTTACCACTGTCATTCTTATACCCCAGATTTTAAAAAATAGCCATTTAAGTTAATTTTTGTCAATCCTGCAATCCCTCTAAAAACTGCTATGGTTCCACTTGAAGTTGTGACTCCAAATTTAAGTGTTATTTCTTCAAAGAAAGAGAAACGCCTCTAGTAACGACATGTTTGATTTTAGACAGGAATATATTAATGCAGTCCAAATTTTAGAAAACACTGAGTGTGTAAGGATACCAGTACATTAATACTTGCCTCCTGGAAAATGCTTAGGAACAGATCCTAAGCAGACACATTGCGAATTCAGAAGCCAAAATGCTTTGCTCTATTTTTTAAAATCCCCACTGAATGCTCTTTACTCTTACACAAAAAGCCTCTACTGAATATTTCTTCCATAGCAAAATCATGAGGTCCTGGCATATTTGGAGGCTGGGTGACACGCTGCAAGCGAGGAGCTTTTGCTGGCCATGTCCTCCAGTGCCCAGCAGTCCCCAGCAGCAGGTTGAGTCAGCCCTGGTAAGGACCCCCCTTCACAGAGCAGAGAGAGTTCGGAGTGATGGTTTGAGACCACCACTACCTGTATTATCACTTCTTATCAGGAAGCCTTGAGAAGTGAAGAGGACCATCACATCTGTACTTTCTCATTTGTTTCTTTCAGAGTATCTGGCACATGTCAGTTCTGGTACAAGGAGAACTGGAGGAAATAGATGGATCTGAGGATTGTCCAAATGAGAAATGACATTTTATTTTTTCTTGGCTAATTATTTTCACAGTGTATGGGAAAGGGGGAGTCATCTTCTTCTGTCACTAAAAAAGATACATAATTTGTAACATATTCCAGGGAAAATCAAGTATTTAAAAAGTAGCTTTAATTGTCCTTACTGAGCCTGAAGGTGGCCTAACAGTTGTTACTGGTGATTTTTTAATGCTAGAGACAGTGGTGATTTTATATGAGAAATAAAAATCTATTATTTTACATTTATAAGAGGTTTTGAATGTTTTAATAACAAAAATGATACAGTATCTTAGGAGGAGGGCTACTTGACTGACCTTGAATTGCCTTTGAACCTAAAGAGATCTTTTATGTATTGTTTGTTTTATAAGTAATGAACAGAAGGGGCTGGTTTAGAATGGACTGGAGCAGATGCACACTGGGGCTTCTCTTTCCTTCCTTAATTATAGAATAAATAGCTCTTCTGCATTCCGAATTAGGGGTTTCTAGTATATGTCTCCTGTTCCTTAGTCTTGATAAGCATCAGCATTAATCACTGCACCACTGTTTTCCTAAAATTAAAGATGCATATGAAGATACGTGCAGGTCTCATACAACCTACAGCTTCGGACACACATGGGTTATATATTTTGCTTTGTTTAAATCTTTGTAAATGTGAATAATCACAGCTAAGAAGGACTGTAGAAAGTTCATATTTAAAACTGATTTCAAATTATTTATAACTGAAAGTTTTGTGGGTTTTATTTAAGGATAAACATTACCCATGTAGAATGCCTATTGTTAAATAAAAAACTGTGTCATAATTTTAAAGTTATTTTTCATTAAAGAGTTTAATTTTTATTCAGAAGAAGAGTTCTTCATCATCCAAATAGAGCTAATAGTCTGATTAATAGGCTAATTGGGTTAATTGCTTCAGTAATATTTAACATTGAGAAGAGCAGTGTAATATGGAAAAAGACTTAAGGAAAACATGTAAAACATACCATACCAGGCCTATGTTCACACTACCCACTTTTGCATGTGTAAATCAGTTTCAGTACTATAAGTAGCAGCAAATCAAGACATTTCCTTTAATAATCATGATATAATTACCTTAATAAGCAAGACATAATCAATTGGCAACATACTATTGCTGTATTAGTAACATGATAATATGTGTAAAAAAAAAAACCAAAAACACAAACCTGACTATCAAGAACTTCAAAGGTTCCTATGACTTTCAAACGAGGGATGAAAGAGTTCTGCTACATGAAATATAAAACTTTAAATAAATATTACCATTCATCAGTGTTGTGGGTTAGTAGTCTTTTAGTAGTTTGCACAAATAAATTAAAAATATAAAGTATAAAGAACTTCAGTAAAAAATTAAAAGATTCAAATATGGTAGGTACAGTGAATGAAGTATTTTCTTTATTTTTGCAGATTACTTGTATAGTTGCTGCATGCCTCACAGGAAGCTGATGTCCACCTTTTTTTCATTAAGAATCCTTCCATATCTCAATACTTATTACCTTGAACAATTCGTCATTGAAAATTCAAGCTTTCAGGCTGAGGAGTTCTTATTACATGCTTTTCAAAAAATACCTAGAAAGTTTCTGATGTTATTATGTATTTTTACAAGCCTGGGATGTATTTTGAAATTATTTTCAGAAACCAGCATTTATTAATTTCAATCCAGGCTAGATAGCTGTATTGAAGTGCTGTATACTCAGTTTTGTTTAAAAGTGAGGCAAATTATTCTCTGCTAAATACTGTAAAACTAAGTCTTTAACTACTTCAGGTTAGTTTTAGTATGAGATCTCAAATTCTGTTAGAATTTCGTAATAGATATGAGAAAACAAATGTGCCCCTATTTATTTCTTATCTCTTGAGGGAGATTAAGTTTGCAATAAACAAATATTACCTAACTTCAAATTTATATTGTCTTGCAAAGCTGGAAATAATATAGTTTCTTTCAACAACCGAACATACTGTACAATTAAGTGAGAAAATTATTAGGAACAGTCATGACCCAACTTGCCAAATTTTGCTTCAAACTAATTATTGCAAAAGAATATAAAAAGCTCCGATTCTGCCAGTTCTGAAAGAGATGATCATAATACTTAGCAGCAAATAATAAAGATGAATACAATAATTAACATTCCAGGCCCAAGTCCATGATTTTAATTTAAAGAAAATAAATGATAAATATCTCAAAGAATATCTTAGTGAGTGTGAAGATTTAGGGCTGGGACGGTCACTAAAAGCTGACAGATGCTCTCTAACCACCTCTCCCTCCCTAACAGGAAGGAAAAGGGAATGAGGCAGAGAGACATATGGATTGGAAAAAAGGAATACTGCGTCCAGTTCTAGAGCCCTCAATACAAGAAAGACATGGAGCTGTTGGAGTGAGTCCAGAGGAGGGCTACCAAGATGGTCAGAGGGCTGGAACACCTCTCCTATGAGGGCAGGCTGAGAGAATTAGGCTTGTTCAGCCTGGCAAAGAGAAGGCTCTGGGGAGACCTTAAGCAGCCTTCCAGTACCTGAAGGGGGCCTACAAGAAGGCTGGGGAGGGACTTTTTACAAGGACCTGTAGTGATAGGACAAGGCATAATGAGTGGAAGCTGCAAGACCATAGGTTTAGATATAAGGAAGTTCTTTACCCTGAAGGTGATGAGGCACTGGAGCAGGTTGCGCAAGGAAGTTGTGGATGCTCCACCCCTGGAAGTGTTCAAGGCCAAGTTGGATGTAGCCTTGAGCAACCTGATCCAGAGGGAGATGTCCCTGCCACGGCACAGGATGTTGGAACTAGATGATCTTTGAAGTCCCTTCCAACCCGAATCATTCTATGATTCTATGAAAATTAAAACAGCTTTAATGAATAAGGAAATAATAAACCCCAGTGAATTATATACATATATACAAATCTGATACCAAATCCAACTTCCCCCCAACAGCAATCACCACTGATGCTGCAGAGCAGGCAGCACCAGGGAAGCCCCAGGCTCAGCGGCAGAGGGGAGCTGGATGAAGGGAGTTGGATGCAGGAACTCGGGATTGGGATCAAAGGCAGAAGATTGGACAGAGTCCTCCCCAGATGCTGGCCATCACAGAAGAGAAGAAAAAGCCTAAAGCCTCTTGATTCCTCAGTTTTCTACTGAATATGACGTATACGGAAGAGAATACTCTTGTTGGTCACTTTTCCTGTCTGTAACTCGCCAGAGGTGCAACCTTTTATTTCCTCGTGACCCGTTTTACTTCCCAGTATCTCCAGCATGGCACACAATGGCCATCACTATAGGAATAAGTATCAGCAAGAGCCTTTCTGCATACCAGTCCCAGGAGGTAACTGTAAACATCAGGTGTTATCACTGCTAGGAGCAATGTCTGTAAAAACATGCTGCTATCTTCAAAAAGTGCAGCCTTTGAGAAGAGACTGCGCTGAGAAGTAAAAATCACTGAACAGAATTGGTTCTGCTTAGCTTAAACTGTTTAATCATTGGGATAGCAATCCAATGGTAGTGACAGAATCTGCATTTAACTATCCAGTCCAGCTCAGCCCACATCAACAACCACTAGCTCAGTGAAAGATCTGCTTTAAGAACACACCCATTTTCACGTGCCAAAGAAAATGAAGGCAGATATCAAAATACTGATTTTCAAAGACCTGGAGAGCTAAAGTTTGTCTTCGTTAGATATTTTTTTATTCAAGTTGGCTTCCAATTCCCTGTTGGAATACAGCAATATTATGTTCCTTTGAACCCTCTGTAGTTGTGTCAGGAGATGAATATGCTGTCCAGATCTTCTCACATGCAGATTGGAGCATTCAAATTCATGTAGACAGACCATTGCTTAATCTGAATTAAACTCTTTGAGTTTAATTTTCTTTGAGTTTGGTGGTAATCAAAGACCAGACCACATCAGAGAGAAACTGCTGATGCATCTTATACCCCTATACATTGGCAAGTCATTATCCTAAGTGGGCAAATGCCTTCCAGATGTGTTGAACTACCACACAAATCACATTGTAGTCAGAGACTTAAATGTATTTAGGTAATCGAAAAAGGAAGTTACCTGTTAAAAAACACTTGGAAATCTGAACCTTCTTCCAGACTTCCTCTTTGACGGATTTCAGAGATTCAGAACATACAGTGTATTCCTTCAATTCTCCTGAAGCAGCAAGTTACTTGGATAACAAAAACATCCAAAAATCTGTGAACTGACAATGTCATGTATCGTAGTCTGAGTGCACAAAGTGTGTATGTAGGGATGGTCCATACACCCAACTTACTAAAATGTTTATTTTCTTATTTAGAAGTAGTGCTTAACTTCTTGCAATTTTCTGACCTTTAAAGCTCTCCCAGGAAACTCCCAGTGCAGCAATTTAAAAAAGGCACCAACTACGGATTTTTTTTCATAAAAAGCTTTCATAGATCCTAAAGGATGCTAACAGTAACAATTGAAAACTGACCTAAAGATATTTTTAAAGGAATGTAACCAATGTCCTATTTCTTCCTTTCTTTAAGATGAATGAATATTCCTTTTTCCTGTAAGCCACAGTCATCTTTATAAGGTTTCTTTTTATGGCCAGCAACATTTATCTTCATCGCATTAATGACAAATGGCACTTCTTGCTTCACTGTATGAAATAGAAGTTCTCTTTTCTTGACATAAATTGGACAGTTCAGGTCTTTTCTGTTGGCATTGGGGGATAAAATGGGAGCAGAAAGAGAAAGAGAAAAAAAATCATTCTATCTAGAAAACCCCTGCTTTTGAAGTAGTCATATGTTTTCTTTATGAAACTACTTGTAGCCCTGGAAATAAAAAATATGTATCATTACTCTGGTCCTACTTTCTGAAGAAAAATACAGAGAACATTTTAAAAACAATTTCTTAGTAAAGTTTATTTCTGAAACCTAAACTTAGAGGTGTTCCAGTAATCTCCATAAGTAAATCCAAAATATTTCTAGTGCAAGGAAGAACCCAGTTTTGTGGGAAGGAAGCACTGCAAAGAATGAAAAGATATGTCCATTTTCAATTATTGCATGGTTTGTCTTTAATGGGAAAAATTACATTGAATATGCTACAAGTACACTAATGATTTGATTCATTTTCAGCCAGCAGAGCACTGTAGATGAATGATGTGTTATGTCAGAAACCTCAAGAGGAATATCCATGGTCCTAGGTACATCCTGTAAGTGAAATAATAAGCTTTTATATGGATTAGTTTTCTAAGTTTACAAAACTCTGCCTTTAGTGTAAACAGGATACTTCTGCAAAACTCATCACCTGTTTTATAACTACATGTCTGTACTATAATGCCTCTGAATTTAGGAGGCATTGGGTCAATGCTGGAATTTACGCTTTTCTATTTAATTTCTCTTTCCTATTTAATTTTTATTTAATTGCTGTCATCATCTTGAGAATCTCTGAATCTGGTGTCTTCCATTTAGCATTCAAACATGTCTCTGTCTCAAGGAGACACTGGACACAGCTTTACCAAATCAATTTAATGAAATCTACAGTTTCAAGGTCAAGAATCCATGCAATCTTAACGATGCTTTAAGAAAGGTCAAACACTAAAAATGAGATTTACAGAAGCCAGCAAGCTGTGAGTGATCTCAACAATGAGCACTAAAAATAAGTATGATTAACACTCTCCCTGTCAGGAAGAATTTAATAAAAGTCTGGAATAAAATGTGTACCTCAATTCCAGATTCTCAGCTATGGACTATATTCTTTGTGTTCAGGCATGCAAATTGATAAACTGCAATGAGTCAAAAAATGATGTCTTGACTGCTTTCTATGCAGTAATTCAGCACTGGGAGAACTCATCCCTTACGTGTGAAGAACCTGGTTCAAAGATGCCCTCCTCCTCTATATATTTCAGCCCAGATCTCTTACTTGGAATACTCAAGGTTTAGGGATGTGGGTCTTTTTCACAGTCATATTATAGTTTATTTACATGCTATTCAGAACAGAGACAGGGACCAGTTCCTTCTTTATGCAAAGTATTTCATGATTTCCTAGCTCAGTATTTAATATTTTTTTTTTCCAAAAAAGAAACCAGATTAAAACCTGTTCCTGTACACTAGCTTTGGAAACATTCAGCAGGAAGCCAAGAGGACCTCTGATTAAGAAATACGATGGGAGAAGGGTGTTAAATTCGTTGGCTTCATCAAGCTGCATCTGTTCACATATTTATCAATACATTTTTAAGTACCTTAAAGAATTTGACCATTCCTAGAGCATTGAGAACTACTCATGGGCCTTGATTTTTAAAAGCAGAATGTAGGTACCCAAATTTGGTTTTGGATCTTGCCTTTTGTCATTCATTCTGGCTTCCAGTGGCTGAACTCACAACAAAGTAAGTGTAGATTAAATTATGAAATCATTGAAAACTTCTATTTTTACAAGTTTAGAAAGAAATAAACAGTAATAGATTGGTTTCTCTTTGCTCTTTCTATGTGTGACATAACATATATACTTTTAGAAGAAAAAACTTATATAAACTTTATAAGGAAAGCACTTTTTCAGAACAGGTGTGACTACAATAGCATTCTCAGCTGTGTAAACCTTTATGCACTTAGATTTTATACTATACAATGCAACTTGCATTCAAAGTATGTGTAAAACACGGCCACATCAGAACGGCTATACCTTATAAAGGACATTCTCAGTTACTTCCCTCCAAAAAATCCTGGTTTTCCTTAGGTTTCAAACCAGAGAATCAGTGAGACATCTTGGTTCTGGAGCAAGATGGTCTCTAAGTCAGTGACTGCTTCTCAGGAAGATCTAAATCTAGATCTGGGATCTGGACACTGAGATTAATTGCCCCTGACATATTAGCTGCATCCCCTCTCATTATTGACGCAACTGTCACCCTTCGGGATGGAGGACCCCTATGGCTTCTCTTAAAACCAAGGTATGGCTTTACTGTGCAGTTAAAGCTACAGTCCTTGTAAAATTCCTATGCAATCTTCTTACCTAAAACCCAACTATAGTTTCTTCTCAGGTACAGTGACAGAAAGGTTCAGTCATGAGTTACATCATGAGACTCGTGGCTTTTTTTCTTTTTTTAAATAAATAATTATTGAGTAGAAAAAAAATCCTTCTCACACTGCATTTTGCACAACATGGAAGCTTTCCATGTTCAAAACTGATGATACAATGTCATATTTTTTATGGAGAGGTATTTTGTTTTCATAAAGTTCAGTAAACACTAGCTGCATAAATCCCTCATAAGCAAATATAAAATAAGCTTATCTTCCAGCTTATAGGAGAGGAGCTTAATATCCACTGCTTTCAGATAAGTAGTTTTGGAACTGCACTGGGTACATATTTCAAAAGCAATTAAAAAAAAGTAATCCTTGATTTTTGATAAAGAAGAACATCCAGTGACCTGTGAGCATACTAAAATAGTATTACATGTTCAAAAGGGGTTTTCAATTGAAGGGTATTTTCTTGTGTGTAGCTACATGCAACCTGTCTGAGAGTAAGTAAAACTTAATAAGCAAGAGTGGGCATTTTCTTTGCACCTGCTTTAGAGACTTCTTTATTTCCATGGAAGTGAAACTGGTCATTTTTGTCAGCTGCAGCTTCCTTTTGCAAACAAAGAATAACACTGAAAAATCCATGTCAACACATGGACGGGAGCTGGGAACTGAACAGGAAATCAACGTCTGGATTCATTTAACAATCCAATGGTAACAGGTCCTAATTTCTGAGTAGAACATGATTACAGCCAAGAAAAAAATGACTAATTTTATTACACTGGGTCTCAAGACTTAGTGAACAAACACAGAGTATGAAAAGAAGGTTAACTAACCCTGCAGCTTTAGACAAAGATGAATAGTCCTTAATTGTGTCACAAACAGTAAAATGAATTGGGGAGAAAACGAGATAAAATAAAAAGGGGAGGAAAAAAGGAAACAGACAATGCATTGTTTTTACTTGTATGCACGCTATCTGAAATCACTGAGAAAGAGGAAAATTATTGTATAAGGTGTCATATGAACTAATACAGGGGCACTGTTATTCAGCAAAGAAAGAAAAGATGGTGCAGAAACTTACACTGTACTTGGCGGAGCTAGAATAATTTGATTTTTCTTGAGCAAATGGAGTAAATGCATCACCAGTATTTTAGAGCACACATAGCAGTACCTGATCAAAAAATATCTAAAGACAATTGGTTAAATTTTGTTTAACTGGAAACAAGAGCATTTTTCATCTTTACCCCATTATTTAGCCTCTGATTCCAATCTTTCGGAGGTAATTGTGGTGTTTTTTTCCTTTGCTCCCTAGGTGCGTCTGGCTTTTCATACACAATGGTACAGTTTAATCATTAAAAAAAAAACAAACACCAAAACCAGACAAACAAGTACAAACAATAAAACCCCACAAACTACCATCAAAACAAAAAAAAAAAAAGCTCAACAAAAAAAACCTCACACCCCTTGTTCTTTAGTAACTTTCTCTTGCTGAAGAACTACATGGAATTGAATGCATGTTTTTATCAGGTTTGGGTGTTCCTGTATGGGATCCTGTAACAAGATGTGTCGTCTCTGTGAGAAGAGGCCAGGGGCTGCCCCACACCAGATAAAAGCCAGCTCCATCTGGCTCCAACACACCCATTGCGAGGCACAGCTGGGCGCTCCAGCCGAGTGCGTGGTGCCTCTGCGAAACCGATGTGGGCAAGAGCAAAACATGGGAGGGAGGAAATGAGAGAACACTAAGGTCAGAGAAGGAGTTAGTGCTCCATGGCAGGGCTGGTAACACCACTGAAGGGACTGCAGCCTGTGGAGGACACATGCTAGAGCCGCTACTTCTCCGAAGGGAGGGTGGCCTGTGGAGGACCCTCACCAGAGCAGTGAAAAGGAGAAGGAAGAAGAAGTGGAAAAAAAGAGTGAGAAACAGGAGTGGCAGAAAGAAACTGCTGCACACTGGCACCAAACTCCTGTGCTTCACTGGAGGGGCTGAACAACACCTACACCACTTAAGAGAGAGCAAAGAGTAGGCAGAGGAGAGGAGAGATGTGCCATAATTGCTTAAATATTTGTCTTCATTTCTGAACACCTCAATCAGTATTGGGACTTGGTGATCTTAAAGGTCTTTTCCAACCTAAATGATTCTATGTTAAGCTAATTGGCAATAAATTAAATTAAATTTCTCGAGTTTTGCCTGCAACGGTAACTGGTGAGTGATTTCCCTGTCTTTATTTTGACCCATGAGTTTTTTTCACTACTGGTCTTCATATTTTCTTCCTCATCCTGTGGTGGGTAGGATTGAGTGATTGGGTGGGTATTTGGCTGCTAGCCAAAGCAATCCAACATAAAAGATAACCATAGAAGGTTTAATTTTAGGCTTTCAAGGACTCACTACCCTATTGTACAACAGTTTTTGTCAGTGCAAAGTGAACGCAAAAAAAAAAAATTAAAAAAGTTCTGACAGATAGGAAACTTTGAAAGGATAAGAACTTCAAAGACTACTTTATGATAGATGTTATGAACATAGTATTAAAAAAAAAATAATCTGTTTTGTTGCTACAAGTGTTATGTAGTGTCCTTAAACTGGTTTAGTTTTGAGATAAATACAAAAATCACAAGGCAGGTATCTGTATCCTCAAAAAGTATTGCTTCTGTAGGAATGGAGATATACGCAAAATGAAATTGTACATGGAGCTTTGTTCTAGTAGACAAACAAAAAATGGTAAAAAGAAATGAATAGTCTTCACAGAAGCCTAAATTTGTCATGTGGAAGCACCTTGCAGTCCATTCCTGGATGTCAGGAAGGTGGTTAGTGCTAGGGGACCTAGTTCCTAGCATGGACGAGTTCCTAGTTCCTACTATGTACTTTTATTCCATATATTTATGTATACATATGCACAAAAATCCTGTCTTTATTTGAGAATTTTCTAGGACATGTTAATATTCTGTATTTTCAAACGTATACTTTCTCTTAGGAGACTGGTAACGCTAATGACTGTAATTAGGAATTTACTATTTGCTTTCTCTTATCTGAGTTTTTTACATCATTTTAGTGTAAACATTTCTTGTGATGCCTCAGTCTTTGTCCATTTCATCTGCACACATTTTCTAATCAGACTTGGAATTGTCCTAGAATGGAATTCCATCAATTCACAATCCTTTGAACAGACCAGTGCAACACTAGTTCCTCTTGCCCCAGCACTTTAATCTTGGGCATATCCTAATCTGTCACTGTGAAAATGTTATTTGTCTCCTCGATTTTGCAGTCACTTCCTAAGCGTCACTAACATGCGATTTTTCATTCTATATTATGTTGTGTGATTTTACTACTCACATTGCCTTTATGGTAATTTTGAACATGTAACAAAATTTTCTGACTTCTGCTCATTTACCTTCACAAGATTTTAATGTTTAACAATGAAGTACCTGGATAGAGTCTTTGTAACGAGGAAAAGCAAGGAAGCTGAAGTTGCGAACAGGGCATTTATTTATGTCAGTCATTTTTGTGATCTCTAAACTTTCATTATATCTTTTATCTGAACTTTCATTATACCTTCTATCAGAAGTACTAATGCTCAAAGGAATCACCATGAAAATATGTATTATAAGACTTTCTATACCTTCATACATATGGCCACCCAAACTGTGCTGTGTGCTTCAACAAAAGGCAGAACGAGAAAAAGAAGAAACTCATCTTAGATTCTCGATTTTTCAAGTTTTAAATACAAGTACTCACTCCCTTGCACACTGCTGGATCAAAGATCAAAGCCACTGCATTATATGGAAGGAGAAATGGGAAATCTGTCTCATTCTTCTCTTCATTGGCAAAAGTAGTTGCAGTATTGTGAACAGGAGGGAATATTAAAATTAAAATTACAGCTAGGATGAACCATCAGTAAATTATCAAAATTAAAAGTAGGAATGTAGAAGAAATTAACATTCACAGCAGCACCTAAGTTATGGTATTTCATACATTTGCACTTCATGTATTTGCATATGCTAAAAGAAAAATTCTGACTTCAACAATTTTTCGGTGACGTATGATATAATATAAACTTATATATCATATGATTATGGCAACAAGTTCTTGCAGTACTAAGCAATATTTAAAAAGAAGAAATTACAGAGCTTAAACAAGGGGCAAAAGTTCTGTCACAGCTGCCCTTCTGCCCTTTTGAGTCAGCCACCTAAAAATCACAAAATATGTTTTGGAGTTTTTATTATTTCAGTGGAAAAATCCCATAGTACTCTCAGAGACTTTGACACAGATATTAAATATCTAACTTAAGTTTATATATAAAGGGGAAAAAAAGAACCCTAGATCTATCTGTTTAGTATATTATAGTATTTTGCCTCTTTTTCTAATTAAGCTAAAAATCCAGGATTTAATTTACTCATATTGGGGACGAGGACGCTTCTCTACAGAGGCAAAAAAATTATTTTTGAGCAGCTTATAAAGAGACTTTGGATTCAGTATAACAGGGGGACTAACAAGATATTAGGACACAGAATGACAGATGAAACCAACATCAATGAAAGTACACAGTTATTCAGCAGGATTAGTGCAAGGTATGATGCAGGAAAGAACATTACAGTCTGCCCTCCATTATAAGTAAAAGCACTAGCTAGCTATTTTCTCTAAGGTTTTGAGGAAGAAAAGGAGTCTAAGGTAAGAACTGAGCAAAGAAAAGAGTAGTCTTTTATGTGCTTTATGTTAAAAAAAAAAAAGACAAAGAAAAATGTGTTTTCTTTTGCCAAAAAATTCCAGTGCAAAATTATTTTTTTTTATTAACAGAAGATTTTGCTGTGTATCAATGAAAACTGAAAACTTTTAACCTGTTTTTCTAAATAAGTGGTTAAGAAATAATTTCCAGTCAAATAGTTTTCACCTCATGCTTTGTTTGAGAAATTTCTCATAAGCCACAAGAAATTTAGATTGGAGCAGAAGCTAAGGCTGCAAGATGATGAACTATTTTCATCACAAGAACAAAAATAAAGCATTTCTGTCTATGTGGCCAGTACAGTCCATTCTCTTTCACATCTGCTTAACCCAACTTCCTTTCCCCCTTTCAAAAGAAGTCAGAGTTTACAAATAGCTGAAGAAAGCACTTAAACAGGCATGACTTAAGATAAACAAAATCTGTGATTAACTGACTATAATAGAAAATCTTATTAATTCCTTCTCCCACAGCACCATGTTACATCCATGACAAAAGGGAAGAAAACATTCAAGAAAATAATGAGGAAAGGAGAAGTAATACAATAAAGTTCAATGTCTTAGGTTCCCGGATCTGGGAAAGTATTTAGGAAAATGGTTCACACTCGTACTGAGAATCCCTAAAGATACAGTCCGCCATGACTATGTCTGAAAAGAGCTGAACAATTTGTAATGATCATCTTCCAAGTTGACCAGACTTCATAAAGCCCACCCAAAGAGGAAAAGGAAATGATGAGGGGAAAAGAACAATCTCAAAAATCTTTTTTTTTTTTTTTTTTCTTACCAGGATTGCATAACAGAAGTAATGTTTAGATGAATATAAAAGGGTAAGATTCCTTAATTAAGCTTTGAGAAGTTAGATTTCCTCTTATCACCAAGGTCTTTGGAACTAATCAACATACTTAACATCACTATCATGGAGGAGTCCAAGAAGCGTCAAAAGGAAAAAAAAGGAAGAAAACAATGCAGGATAAGCCACCATCAAAAGATGAAATGCTTTTATTTTGTTTCATTTGCTGCCAGCAGAGGTCTATTTAGCATTCAGCATAAACTTATCTCAACACAGTTGATTCTAGTTAAAGACTGTTGTGTTCACAGACATGATTTTTTTCCAGAACAATGTTTTCAGTTTTGTCAAAATTTTCTCGCTTACCATAACTACTTTTCCAGAGAACAACACAGCTTTACATTTTGCAGAAAAACTACTCAAAACTCGGGGAACATCTACTTGCTTTGATATATTGAATATGCTTCTAATGTCATAAATTAGAGCTAACTGCTGGATGGTGAAGAAATTACCAGCAACATGGAAATATAGCATTAATAAAAACTGGAACAGTGATGATGCGTATTGAATGTTGTGATCTATATTGTGATATATTTCTACTTGACAAATTTAGCAAGACACATAAAGATAAAACACATATGTTTTGTATTCCAGTATACAATCACACACATTAAAAATATTAAAATCAAACTTTATCATTCCAGATATGAATTTTCATCAGAAATGTCTGTAGCTGACTAACAGGTAAACTTTCTTAGTACTGTGTACACTAAACAAGAGAAAAGTTGGGGCTCCACCAGAAATGCAGAATATAAGATATTTCAAAATAATGAATGTGATTAAAGTCACAGAAATTATATGTTTTTACGTATTTGCTTGCTTCTAAACTTATTAAAATCTTATTAGAAGGTGGAAGTTCTCTCATGTTTTAATGAGTTGCTTAATACGTTGCTCATGATAAACAGTGCCACATTACCTGAGTACTCATCACAAAATCCCTTTTAAGTTGGCAGAAGAATAACAAAGATTTTTTGTACAGAAGAATGAAAACAATAGAACAGATAGAAGCATAAATGTTTGTGAATTTCCTTTGATTCCCTCAAGAATTCTGATGATGTTTAGAGAACATATCTAACAAGATACGAATGAGTACCTGCAATTAAATCCTGCAATATGCAAAGGGTGGGAATACAAACCATATATACAAGACACAGCTGTCATACAAAATTTAACTCCTTCTAGCCTATTAGCATCCCTAGTTAGCATCACAGTTTACAACAAGTTATTTGGTAAACTGAAGGTGAGTTGAAGAATTAAGCCTGGTTAAAAAAATGTTAGTAATTAGAAAACTGAAATAGCTGCAAAAATGTCACTGAGCTCTGTTTCTAACAAGAACATGGCATATGACATACTTTTTGGAAAGATCTGTTACAATAGTTCATCAGTGCTATTTCAAATCTCCCTTAAAAGCACTGAATCAAAACTAGGAAGAACTAGCTTGCCTTTTAGGTTTGTTAAACACTCAAGAACTACTTTTGGCACACAGATTGCAATGAGAAATTTTCTTTCAGCATTTAACAAGGGATAATGTACAAATTGAAAATTAAAAGTATTGCTGTGTTCTTAAAACTAACTTATATTTGCAGCACCATAGCTATCTTAGAATCTAGTCTTTCCTTATTACTTAACTGTATAAAACTATGTTTGGAAAAGACAGTCATAATGTTATATTTTCGTAACACTTTTTAAATGTTGACTTATCAAAATGCTATTTCTCAAGATACAGAACTTTCTCAAGATAAAGAACTTTCTCCCATCAGCAAGAAAGATACGTTAGAAATATGCATCCATAGACCAGAAGGGGAGAGAAGACAGTGGGAAGAAAATTAGGCTTATTTTTTTCTCACTATTTTATATTTTTTTCAAATATATTGTTTACTGTTTTACTCCAAAATGGAGAACAGAGAAAAGATTGAGAAACATCAATTTAAATCCTTTAAATCCTTTCCCAATAATCCATGAAATATGTCTTTCAGGTCCTTCATTTGGCCTCAGCAGTGAACTTAGGCAAGAAAATCTGGCACTTTGATTTCCTGAACTGGAAAATAACTTTTTTTCAGGTAAACTATTAAGTATCATTATCTTATTTTAATGAAGTTCTGATTCCAATATGTCTTCTTCCTTTTTCAGTTGTTATTGCAAATGTTGTCAAGCACTGATGTTTGAGTTCATCAATTTTAAATGGAGACATCTTTCAGTGCCTGTGCTGAGAGTGGGAACTGTCATGACAACTATTAAAAAGATGAAGACTGATTAAGAGACTGATTTTAGGTAAATCGCCTCTTTCCCATTAGACAATGCTAAATTCCTGGTTTACACACTCAGTTAAGTGTCTTATGTTGGATGATATAGGCCTGGGCCTTAATACATATACTTTTTCTTTGTGTGAACACAGAGTACGTGTAGAAAAACAAGAAGTAGCAAGTTCCAGTGACTGCACTAAATAACCAGCTTTCAGGAGTCAGGGGTTTGGAAACCAGACCTTGCCACTCCTGTTACCAATAAACAATGACAAAATGTTACTTTTATTACTGTTTTACAGCCATGTCTTATGCAGTCACAGTGCACACAGCTCAACAGACACATTTAATTTTGAATTTTTCCTTGAGCTGAGTAACCACATGCAGTGGAAAGTAACACTAAACATGACTTGAAGAGAAAAATGAATATTGTTATGTACTGTATTTCTAGCCCTTATAAATGAAAGGTGACAAGGAAGAATATTATTTACTCATTCACTGTTTATTATGGTCTCTAGCATCAACACTAGCAAGAGGAAAAGTAAGAAAGAGTATACTTCACACTTGCCTGACCAAGAACAATTTGCACATTGCTGATTACCTGATCTCCCCAAAACATTAAACTGTAGCATTTCTCACAACAAGGTCATTTGACTTTGAAATCATGTCACAGAGTGTAACTCACACAGATTAGTAATTATTTTGACCAGCAATTATTTTGAAATTAGCATCCATTATCAAGAACTTTGCTAGTGGCAGGCAAATGGGAATAAAACACAAATATTTTCTTTATTTTCGAAAGTAACAGTTTAGAACAGGGTGGGTAGGGAATTCTGCCTGGATGGTAAAATCCGTGCTGTGTGATCTTCCAAGACAGATGAAAAATCTTAGCTTTGTCAGTCTAGTACCTTTTAATGATGTTGTATAAATGTTATCTTTTCAGTATAGATTATGTTATTGTTGTTATTGTGAAACAATCAACTTAAGATATATGATAGTTTAGCTAATAGGTTATGTTATTGTGAAATGATCAGCTCAGGATATGTAATAATTCAAAGGTGGTTGCACACCAACATACCTATTGCACCCTTTTGTCTCACTACACACGAATTGACTGAAGAGGTACAGTAACAGGAATAGAGAAAATTCTGCATATTATCCATGTGGCTTATGTGAAGTGTGTTCGTTCAGGGTGAAATATAAGCAGAGAAGCAGAACAATACACTCGATATACAGAGGAATGTTTCTTGGTGATGAAGACAACTATGGTATAAAGTATTCAGCAAAAATGGCTGGTTGAGAAGGAGTTTGAGATATGCACTAGGGATGGATTGCAAGGTTGTACTGCCGTGGATGTTTAGCAAGCTTGTGCAGGGTCCATCCTTGAAGGTTTTCAAGATCCAACCTAACAAAGATCTGAACAGCCTGGTCTGATCTCACATCTGGTCCAGCTTTGAGCAATGGTGCGCTGGGCATCTCCTGAGGTCCCTTCTAGCCTGAATGGTCATATGACACTATCTCTGCCTCCAACTTGTCAGGTCACTTTTTTCCTAAGCTTGTGTGCAAAGTAAGGGTCACTATTGTTCCTTGTCATGTATTATATTATTGCAAACTATGTAGTCTTCCTGTAGGTTCCTTTCAGGTATTAGAAATTATAAGATCCTCCTGGAGTCTTCTCCAGGCTGAACAATCCCAGCTCCCTCAGCTATAATATATGTATACATTATTTTTTTTTATTTTTTATTTTCTACAAAAGTGTATACTTTTTTTTTTTTCAAATTCTTATGGATATTTATGCAATGGATCATTGTGGAACATGAGTTCCAAAATTTTGTGCTCACATGTGTGAATGGGAAATTAACTGTTCTCCTATAAGCAAAGAATATTTAACCCTCTTCTCATTGCTGTGGCTTGTCCATTAATACCTTTTCAAAAGGTGAAAAAAAAGTATCATATGTCTTATCTCTTGAGAATGACTTGTTTCCATTACTCAACTCAGAACTCTGTAGGTGTTAAAAGATAAACTGATGAAAATGCCATACCCAGGAAAATCATATTCTACTTGCAGATATTCCAGGAGCAGAAAAAGTATCAATATTAATACTAATAAAGTGCCTAAAATAATAATATCATTACTATTAATATTGATAATTTAATATTGATAATAATGATAATGATGATAATTATAACAATCATAACAATCATAAGCAAGAACATCAACTGGTTTTGTTATTGTTGTTAGCATTGGTATTAGTATTATTTCCATTGTTCCTATGCCACAAATTTCACTGCTGGATGTCAGATCAATATATTTTGTGGGCACTGATTAAAGAGATTCCTTTTCCTGAAAAATATCTTCCCATTTCCTAAAAACAGTTCCTTTCACCAAGTAATGTTAGAAGCAACTACTGATAATATATTGTCAAAGAACATGGAAAGAAAAAAATTATTTTCTTGAAGATCCTTCCTCACTTAGTATAAGATCTCAAGTGAGTTTCTGTATGCTGGATTCAGAAAGAAAAAAGTAATTTTAGGAATCATTAAAAAAACCCCAACCCTCTCCCCTCAAAACAACCAAAAATCCCCTCCTCCAAACCATCAGGATTCTTGGAAGTTTAACTGTAATGCTTGACTCTCTCTTTACATGGATTACTTGAGCTTGAAAACAGAGTCAGGTTAGCAGCTCTGTGACAGTAAAAAAAAAAGATAATATTAGATTAGTTGGAGGTATTTCAATAACCTTACAATATTGATCTGACAGAATTCAAAGCTGAATAGAGATTTATTCAGGTCAAAACATCATAATCTTGTTTTTACTTGGAAAGGAGCAGAGTGAACAGAATAGTAACTTCTTACTGACAGATATATGTACCTCTTACTAGCCAGAGTAGAGGAGTTCTCCTTCATTTAAGAGTTTTAACTTTTTTAATTGACTAAATCTTTTATATGAGACATTTATTTCCTCTTCTTTCTGTCCTCTTTGCTGAAGTTCACTCAAGACTACTCTAAATTAGCCACCTCCAAGACACTAATTTAGTTGACTTGTGTGACTGAATAGTTTTTTAATGTGCATTTCCACTATGTTGCAGCCTTAGCCATCTAAAGTTTATTTAGAGTATCTGTATTACTTCCAAACTTGTTCTGATAAGTCCTGTGCCATTTCTGTGGAAAGTGCCAGACTCCTCCAAACACGCGAAGGAGCACCAAGTCAAGATAACAGATGAGGAACCCAATAACAAAGCCACAGACAGGAGTCCCCCCAGTCAGTTGTCCCAGAGGATCCTCCAGCCTCATGGGGTGGTGGGACACCTTTAATGAGTCCATGGGAGATGTCTTCCTCAATCAGCTTTTGGAATGCAAGGACTTAATCTCTACAAGTGTGAGACCTATTATGGGATGCAGGGAAAGAGCATTTCAAAATTGCACAAGTTATTACGTGATGTTTGGGAAGAACGAAGCACAGCGAAAGAGCAGGATCAAGGTGGAAGAAACAGGTTAAAGAGAGAGATAAGGGTTAAAAAGTATCGAACACATGCAGTCCATGCAAACAACTGGCTGGTCAGGCTGTGCCCTGCACCCAGTCAGTGCAGCTTGTCCTGTCTCCTCATCGAACTACATTTCCAGTGCCTTTCTTGCATAAGAGGACTCTGTTCAGTGTGCATGTGTGCACAGAGCTCTGAATGCCAGCTACTGGAGTTAGACCAGGAGGTGTCTCTGTCTGTCAATCTGTCTGTGGCGCCAGCAAACAGAGAGGTCAATAAGCCTGTATGTTGAATTGGTACATCTGCACCAGTGTATGACTGGTGGTGAAAATCAAGCTGTACTAGCTGGCAATTAGGATAAGAGGTCTGGGAGCCAAGTACTGGAGCAACCATAAGTCTGAGCCAGACACTGGAGAGGCCAGGAGGTTTCAGTCAGCTCTTGGGAAGACCACAGAAATAGAGGGTCATCTACTGATAAGGCTATCGGTCTGGTTCAGCTACTGGTAAGACTCTTTTGTAAATGTGTGTCCATGTGTGTGATGAGAGGATCCAGTTACAGATAAGGGTGGCTGTAGTGGTCTATAGTGCGTGGTAGTATGAGTGCAGGTCTGTGTTTTGGTAACAGGAGAGGGGCTGTGAGCTTTGGTGGCTGGCATGGCTAGATGCTAGCAATTGGAAAGACAGTGTGGACTCAGGGGCCAGCTACTGGATACAGCTACTGAGGACTGAGTAATTTTTCTGACTGGGGAAAGACATTTGAGTATTTTGGATTTGGCAGTAGAAGCAGGAAGGGAAAGGACTCTACCCTCTTCCAATAATAAAATACTTTTTCCTCATCTCATTGTTGTGTCACAAGGGCTGAAGCTCACCTGTTTCACTCCTCCACCACACAGAGGATGGTGAGATCACATCAAAGCATCATGGGTGTGATAAAGGCAGAAATCCTCCTAATCCCCATGGTGGCTATTTTGTGACGAGAGCTACAATGTTGTTTTCTTAGTTATTTTCTTAGAACTATTATTACTTAATAGTTCTATTATAAAAGTGCCCGCAGACCTTGTTTTAGGATTGGAGACTGTCTGTGAGAGGCATTGCCTTTGGAGGACAGCTTTGGTTCCTGCTGTAAGAGACTGTGATCAATGGACAGGCTAGCAGCTGAAAGAAGCTATTACCGGTTCCAAAATTACTTAACCCCTTTTCAAACAATCTAGTACTGCCTTTAAGCACATAGAAGCAAAAAATGTTGTCTCTCAAATCCTGGCTAGATCTTTAAGCAATGTAAATACTTATGTGTATACATTTATATTTAAAGGTTATGTTGCTACATTTGTTATGCTATAAACAGATGTGATAAAGGAGCACCTCATTATGTTTCATTATACACTGTTCTTTTAAGAGTAGTGGCATTTCTTTTCAAGAATATAGCTTCCGATTTGCAAATACGATAAATAAATACTGCTTTCTGAAGTCAGTCAACATATTTGATGGTGAAATATCTGCCATTATGTTTTTCAAATCTGCAAACTAATGTGCTACAATTTGCTGTAAAAATGACAAAGCGAAATACTATAGTCATTTTATCATTGCTAGTTAGAGACATTAGAAAAAAAGGACAAAGGAGCAGGGGAAAAAAAAGACCTTTGTGGTAAACAGTGTGAGCCAACAGCATGATGCGGAGTTAAGTGGGAGGTCTGTGCAGATTCATAGAATCATAGAATCATAGAATTGTAGAATCATAGAATGTGTTGAGATTCTGAGAAGTACTCTGAATCAAAGACCACAGGGTGGGGAAAGTGACATATGCTTATTCAGGTGAACAGGCAGAGCTTGCAGCATGTGAAAACATCTTCTTGAGTTAGCTAAGAAATCACATTAACAACCTCTCAGCTGCAGGGCTGTGAAAAGACAAGGTACAATAAGCACTGATGGGAAACCTCGGGAAAAAGAAATCAGAGGAAAAAATTAGTCTACAGTCAGATGTCACATGACCCATTTAGTTGACAGTGTTTTACCCAGCTCTCTTAAATAAATGAAACAGAAGCAATAGTTCGTCATTGTTCTACCTTCTTGTCTCTCCTGTGAACCCTGGATGTATTACAGTTCTCTGACTCTCTCCTGCTTGATTGCATTAGCACATGATGTCTGATTATTCATGCATGAAATGATTAATTTTTGGTTTAACTTATGAAATATCCTTTGGATATCAATGCTGTGATTAAAAAGGCTCTTCATTGCATAAAGTAAACAGCTTAAACTTGATCATGCAATAATTAACACCTAAATGTACACAAGTATAAGTGTATGAAACAGAGCTATGTGGCAATGATGCCATTCATACCAGCTCTCTAAACTGCATGGGAATTTTTTGGAAAATACTTGTTCATGCAAATCGCATAACTATATGAAAACTCATCAGTTGTAAGAAAAAAAATAATTAGAAAATGTTTCTTAGCTTCATAGTAAATATCTCTTACATACCAAGGCATTCTTTTTCACACTAAGATAATAAGATAAACGGAAGACCTGGGCATAAGTCTTTCAGTCTCTCTGAAGAGGGACCTGAAGTAAATATTCTGTATCCCACTTGCATTCAATATATTTTTTCTGTCATACCTTGAAGGTTTTCTTTATCACCATGATGCAGAACAATAATATTTTTTTAAATATGGAAGTTTCGTGGATAGGAAAATGAGTCTTCATTCACTTCCAAAAATCAACTGAGTATTGAGATTTGCTACAAGTGAAAGGTAGCCCTGCTAAGCATGGTTTTAGTCTTGCAACCATGTTCATCGACACAGTAACCATCCACCCTTGCCATGGAAATACCTCGCAGAAATGATGTGGAGAAGAAACAGACAAAACAACAGATATAGTCATACATGTTCCACACTGAGGTTTTAAACTAAGAAAAATTATGATAATCTGCTGCAATGCAGAAGAGCAAGAACATTTAGAATAACTGATCAGGAAATAAAATTTTCAAAATATTTTCTTTCCTCTTAATGAGATATTGCATGTAGGGTAGTTCTTTAAAAATAATATAGCTACATCAGGATTATCCTGTTACCGAACATAATAAAGCAACACCTAGGGAAGGGCTATTTGCTATTTATCTTTCTAAGAAATAAAAGCATGAATTTTCACCACACAGATGTCATTCGGAATACGTAGAATTATCTCTGAATGAATTTAGCAATGTAGCTCTAAGACCCCTAGATAGTTTTCAGAGGGGGAAGAAGAAAGGGATTCTCCTCCTATTTCCTTCATATCTGTTTGGGGGAATTTTTTTCAGAAACAAACGTTACTACATGACTTAAATCCAAATCAAGTTGTTCAGTTAGATTTTGTGAGAAGAACTTGCTTTTTATTCCAAAGAAGTAAAAAGTAGTGAAAAGCTAATACCAGGGAAAAACAGTGGATTAACTCGTCATTTTTTGTTTATGAAGACAGGATGAAAATCAAGTAATAAACTAAAAGAATGGATGAATATTTATTCTTTACTCCAGAAAAGAAATAATTTGCTTCCTAGTTCCCTGCCCTTTTCCATTCCTTCCATTATACAGATAGATCATCTTTATTTTACCACTAGATGAATCAAAAGATTGAATTTTAATTTTTACTTTCAGCTGAATTAGTTGAGATGGCAGAGTTGCACTAACAATTGGTACAACAGAGAAGAGAATAGCTTGTTACATGGATGCAAGAATGGATTTTCCAACGAGGAAAACACACTGTTGAAAGACATCCCTTGCTACCATATGTGGATAAAAAGAAAATGGGATACATTTCAGTCTTAGTTGCCCAGGGTACATTTCAAAACACAGTGGTATTCTGACATAGATGGAATTATTTCACACATAACATGATGTAGTTGAAATTTGATTTTTGTTCAGACCAACAACTGACATTTAAAACAGAATTTTCAGGCTAACGTAAAACTAAAAATTGACTGATTCTGTGAGCAGAAAAGAATGTTTTTATTTTAAACATTTTCTTGGCACAAAATCTAAGACAATTCATTTGTTACACCCAGTGGCACGGAAAGGCTACAGATGACACATAATACCATAATTCAAATGAAGGAATTTCACAATAAATGCTTGTGTTAAATAACAGCTATAGAATATAAGAGCCATTGTCACATTCTGATAGTTCACTGATGCAATGATGTAAGTGCCAGTATGTTAAAGACATTATCCCTATATTTTTTTTACTTTAAAAATAAAACAAGAGAAACAGCAACCAACTCCATAGAAATATCCTCGAAACTTTTGAATAAAACGGACTTGTACAGGGATAGTTTCTTAACTAAAAAGAGTAACTGTTCAGTGTTAAAAGTGGACTAAATGGGACAGTCAAAAGAATTTTTGGGGTGCTAAGAGAACTTTTTTAGGAATTTTGATGAAGATCATTAAATAATCCCATTATGTAGACGTTGGTCTATAAATTTTCAGGAGAGCGTGCTGTTTCTTCATGATCCCCAGCAAGAGACTGATGGTTGCCCTTCAAGAAGGGATAGCCAGAATGCAAGGGAACACTACTACAGAAAAGGAAATACTTTGATGAAATAGTACTTTGTCAAAATCAGAAGAACAGGCAGGTGAAAGGAACAACAAACAGACTTTCATCTTGCTGGACTATGGAACTAGACAAGTAAAAGGGAGGAATTTGGATAATAAAATATTTTCAAAGTGTAAAGAATGCTAAGACAAAAAGAGGCAACATGTTGTTCAACATATCTTACATTCATTTCCTAGCTGGCAAATTTTCAGTTTCCTAAACTATCTGCTGTTAAAAGTGTTTTAGTTGTTGAACTTGTGCATACTTGCTTGCTTCCATTATCAGACATCCCTGAAGACATGACTTGTAAACACAGAAGGCCTACAAGACAGGATAGCTAGAAAAGTTAGTAATTAAGCTACATTGAAGACAAAGGATGAATTTATGAGAAAGAAGGAGGATTAAAATTAATCCTTAGGTTTAAAGCAGTTGTGAAAAGTTCCTAAAAAAAAAACCCCATAAAAAGACAGCCTGCTGCGATCAGAAGCAAATAGTGCAGAAGTGTTTCTGGTTTTATATATCTGTGTTGTTAAAACTTTTTACTGAGTCTGTTTGGGACAGTGCTCATGTGTTTCAGAAGACCTGAATGAGTTAAGAAACGTTTGATTATGCTACGTTTAGTGAAGTTCCTCAAATTTGTTGACTGTTCACCTAACGAGGGTTGTCAGGTACTTAATGCATCTGAACTAGGACTAGCCATAGATGACTTATTGTTTGACTGAAAAGAGAATTAATCCTTTGCCGAAGTTAATATAAATGAAGTTGTGGGTCACTTTTGAATGGATAAACAATGTGATGGTCAGTAAATACTTCGTAGGTACTAATGGTTTAAATACAGATAATATGCTTATGAGGGTACGGTATATACCCGAAACAAGAGTTATCCGCACTTCTGATTTCTGCACTTTCTGATTTTGGAGTCAGAAAAAACCAAGTGTTAAAGAATAAAGTCACTCTCATGATCTGCATTAGTGAATCCACTTTCAATTTATCTCTAACTCATAGCTCTGCATGAAACATTGCAGGCCACCTGTGAACACAATCGTAAAACAATACTTGTTTGCTTCAGTCCCATTCTAACATGCCAAAACTTGCCGAGCCTTTGGCACCATATTCTAATTCAGGAATTATAGAACAACCCAAGAACAAATGAATGTTTCATTTTAAAACTGTATGCATGTCCTTCTTCTTTAATATAACCTCCTCTTGGTAGTAATACATTGAGAAATAGATTATGCTAAATGTGCAGAGATAATCAACCTGTGAACTTGATCCAGGCAGGCTGCAAATGTGATCAGTTTCTCCTCGTTTCAGTGGGAGCTGCCAGAGCTTTTGGCAATCGAGTTTTGAATGGAACCACCATCAAAATAGCCATCTTTCCATTTAGACAGCAGAAAACAGAAACAGTGTGTTTCTGTCCAGTTCAAGCTAGGCTAGAGATAGAATTATTAATTTCAAATTACAATGATTTCTGAATGTATACATCAAGTTGAGGTAACCCATAATCTGTTTGGATACTAGACAAGGAAACGAAAAATTCTGTCTCTGCCTTTCTTCCTTTCAGATACATAGCTAAAAGACCTCAAAGACAATCTGTCACTGGCACTAGCTGTAGGAGACTCAATGAACTCACAGGAGAAAAAGAAAATATAAGTCTAGACAGATAAGAGTAGGCTGACTACACTAAACTATTTTATAGTAGCATTACAGTGAGGAATACAAAGGATGTTGAAAACACACCAAGAAGCTAATTTATGTGGGGAAAAATGCTTAAAATGATGTACTGTCTACAGATTAGGCTGCAGTAATAATTTGTTTTATAAAATGAAAGAAAACATTCCTGAATTTATGATACCTTAAAAAGCCATTTGACTATTTGTTGTGCATGTTATATATGAAATAATTACATATATACATCCTTAAGCTAATGCTGGTTTTGTCTACATCATGTGCTCGTGGTAGTTTTCACATGAGAATTGAATGAATATTGATAAACATTTTAGTCAATTAGCTAAAAATCTATGTAACAAGTAATTAAAAGGGCATAACTTCCTTGGAAACACTCCTGAAAGACTGCATGGGAAAAAAAAAATAAAATATGTAGGGCAGATTACCTCTACTCTACAACAGACATCTGCTCTTTAAAATGCATATTTTGTTTCTTCCCATTTGCATAGATAATATTAAGTTAATTGAAATCTGAGATCAGGAGATTCTGATATTTCTTGGACTTTCCTCAACCTGCATACAGTTGCAATTCTTCATTGGAGTAGGTATTCTGACATGAATATCCCTAATCATGGAGGAAGAGAGTACTGTCCTTAAAACTACTGTCAAGGCAAATAAATTTTTCCTCTTTTCTGAATATGTGAACAAAAATATTTATAAATTCCAAGGTAGTAACTCTGAATCTGTTTGCCAGGCAGTGGAAAAATTATGTTCAATGGGGAGTGAAGCAAGATCACAGATTTTTTTTTTTTTTTAGTGTGCAAGACATTTTTTACTAATGATTGGATCAACATAAATGTCCAAATATTTATTGTTTAATTACTTGCAGTTTAGGGGTAAATAGACTGAGCTGCTTCAAAGTGATTTCTCCTTTTTTTAAACTGCATACAATCCTCTGTTAAGTATGCTGATTTCCATTTTTATTTGCACGAAAGAAAAACAATTATTTGACATAATTACTGGCATGTTGTTGACAATTTGTCGTTTGATTCATCCATGGTTAATATATTCAAGGGCAACTGTTGTGATATTTTTAACAGCCTTGTTTAACAGTAAATGGTCAGGGTTTATTTTTTCCCTTTCTTTCTTTTCCTTTTTTTTTTTTTCCTTTTCCTTTTTTCCTTTTTTCCCTTTTTTCCTTTTTTTCTTTTTCTTTTCCTCCTTCTTCTCCTTCTTTTTTTTTTTTTTAATGATGAAATTTTCAGCATTCTATGCAAGAACTTTTTCTATGTATTCACTGACTGTCTTCTTCATTCACCCTAGTAGTACTGTAGCAACGTTACACATTCTAAACCAAAAAACAACCAACCGCAAACAAAGATCAACCAGGAGGTAAAGGACTGTAAAAGAAGCTATACTGAAATTTAATTTAGCAATGACAATTGCAATTAGTTTGAATAGTTGAAACATTTCCAAACTTTTAAACATAAAATTTCAGATGAAAATGGAAGATCTGGAATTTAAGCTGCTGAATTGTCTGCTATAGTGACTGCAGAAAAGAAGCATCTGCTCTTTTTCCTGAATTCAATTTAAATATGGGAATTGAAATGTTTCCACAATCTAAATGATAAACTGTATGTTTTCAATGTTCTTGTATGTCCTTTTTTTTGCAAAACTCTAACCTTAAGAAACACTACCACTAATTTAATGATTCACAGATTTTTGTCTGAATTGGTAACTAAGCTCTTCAGGAGCTAGTACACTCATTGTTAAGGAAAGAAACACTTCAAAGGAGAGTTTAGATAGCTGTGATTTTTTGTCACAATGTTTTTTTCAGTATAGGCAATGAAATGTTCTCAAGAGTAGCTATACTCTAGGTGTTATTTTATCATCAACAACTGTTTAAGCATTACAAATGTCAACAAAATACAAATTCTGATCCTGAAAGGTGTTGGACACCCTCAAGCGCTATTACAATTAAAGAAGAGTCAAAAGCTTGAAGTATCTCAGAAGATGCTTGGAATATGCATTTAGGACCACTATAGGTTAAAACTTAAAATTCATTCAAAACTTAATATGGAAGTATACCAACATATATCATTTTCCCCAACTACAAGCCTTTTGAGAAAAACAATCAAGGATGTAATAAATGGTACCGTCATGATCACCAAGCACTAGACATTTCCCTTAAGCACAATAAAAAGTCATTCATTTAAATTTCTGAGAGAATATATGAAAGCAGGTTAGCCATGTCCTGATTTTTCCTTCTTAGTGAATAAATTGTTATTCTGCATTTTTAAGTTCTCTAGAATAAAGTATTAGATATGGTTATTGCTGTATTAAAGATTACACACACATATTAAAAGACTCTATTTTTATACTACTATGTGATGCAAGAAAAGCAGAAAAAATTAAAGCTCAACCTTCCTTCTGAAGAAAACTTCTCCAACTTTCTAATTAACATGAACTAAAGAAACTATTTGTCGAATGATGTTAAAAGACTAATTTCCTCACTCTTTTCAAGTGTAAAATTTAACTGTTTCCACAGGAAGTTTAAGGAAGTTAAATTATTGAACCGCCTCTGTGTATGTAAGCAATAAGCTTCATTTGAACCACCCTTGAATTTCTAGACTAAATTTGAGAAATTCGTTCTTATTGGTGCTTCCAGCACAAAGTAGAAAATATCGCTTATGGAGAAATTAATTGTATTAGGAGTTGTTTTAACTGCCACTCGGGTTTCATATAGAAAGATGAGCCAACTTTTTCTCATCAGTTGCATCTCCTATACCTGTCTTTTTTCTCTGACACAGACTATCACTTATATGTTGTTTCTAAGTGTACTTGGGCAAGGGAAGCAGTATGCACTTCCTCTGTCTATTCCTCCACAGACAGTCATATTCTATGCATACCATCCTACATCAGAGTCTGAGAAGTTGGGAGGTATTCTGAAAAGCCTTGCTTTCAAGTTTTCAGCCAAACTGGAGTGATTTCCCTTCTTCTGATGTACCTCACTTTTTCACTCAGGAAATTGCTAAATTAGTGTTTATGTCAAACAAAGTAACATTTCTGAAGAGGAAATACTTACTATTAAGCCAGATAGCAACAAATAATACAGTTCGCAGGAAAGGATATCTAAAGAGCCTTAAAAAATTTTCTTAAGCAGTCTATTCTCTTGCCTTGATTTGAAAATACGAAATATAGCTGGTTGGATATGTATTTTTTATCATTTTGTGGAAAGAATATTTTTAAATAATTATTTCCATTCTATATCGTGACCATTTCAGACTGAAAATATGTCCAATACCACTATTCAGACAGAGTATAGGAAACAAGTTTCTATCTTTTTTTTTTTTTTACCTGTCAAGAGGAACAAGAAAAATATTTTGTTGGTTCTCCTTTTTCTCCCCTTTCGTTTTTTTTTGCCATAATTCTGGATTCAAAATTATGTATTTATCTTTGGAGGGAAAAATATCTGAAGTGTTTTTCTCTCTATGTTTGTCTTACCTGCAAATTTAAAACACAGAACTTCTAACTTGGAGGTGAGACAACTGATGCAAGCTTATACTGCATGTCTCTCTTTGAAGAGTAAGCTCTGTTTTCAAATACCAACAACACGTTCTTTTCCTTCTCAAAAAATCCCCTCATTCTTCATCAGCATATTGTCTTCTTTGAACAGCATTTTGATGTCCACTAACTCTTATATACCACAGTAACAGGCATTTTATCCAGCTTCAAAATGTGGCTTCGAATCTTTTTCCATCCTTATCTTCTACACCCTCTTCATCTACTTTTGCTGTGAACTCATTGATATGTGGGACAGTAGCTGCTGCATGAAGGTCGCAGACAGAAGACACACTTGAATAGACAGCACATTATTGAATTCTGGATGCAATTTTGCTCTAATACACTTATTATGATAATGAATGTCATACCTTAAATAACAGAAAGAAATCACAGTTTACAAAGGACAAGGTTTTTGGGACAGAGTAAAGTAGGGAGATGGTAAGACCATTAAAGGAAGAAGTTGCCACTCCTGACAGTCTTCTGGCAGAAATAATCCGAGATTCAGCGACAAGCATTGGAGAAAGAGTTTAAACTCAGAGTATCATGTGAAGTGCTTGAATTCTGTAACTCGGTTACAGAATACAGAATACAGAATTCTGTAACTGAGTTACAGAATACCAAATTTTTTTACCAGACTATGCTAGCATGTTCTCAGTAGACTATTTTCTCTGTAGTACCACTATAGACGTTTACATAAGATATACAGTTTAAAGCAGACCCATTATTCTTGATTTTTTTTACATTTGCATTTTTCAAATTCTACTTTATTAAACATCGGTAGCTACATATCTGATGATAAATTGTTTTCTAGTAGATATTTTTTAAGACTATAAACAAAATTTGTAACGAATAGGACATCTTCAGTCTTTTGTGGTATAACCACGAAGTGTTGTAGATTAGCAAGTTTTGGCTTCATGTGCATAAATCAGAAACTTGCACCAGAGAAACTGGCCTTATGTAGAAATAGACAGGAGACTGGCAATATAAAGTTAAAAAAAAACTCGTTCAGTCTGCAATGCTGACAGAGTATATTGGTAAATTCATGTCACCAGGTGAAATACCTGGCAATGAACTGTGAACGACAGTGTGAAGTAATTCTAAAATATCTGAAAGTGTGGTAAAACACCATCTGCATATGTTGTCAAGACTATATTAGCTGCAGTCTACCCAGAAATAAAAATTAGCATATCCACTTATATTTCAACTAATCTCTCTTGAAATTCTATCACCACAAAAAACGTCAGTCGCATTAACAGGCTTTAGCTACATTAATATAAAGCAGTATTAGTAAAATTTACTTGAGTTTCCCCAAGTGAGTACTCATTAATTTCATTTATTTGATTGGGGATCAACAACTCTGCAGAATTTCTTGAAACTACATTCTGTGTGTATACACAAAGTTTAGGAGTCTGTTTGAATAAATAATTTTGAACACATTGCACTGGAGAATTTGGTTCCACTTTACCAGCCACTGAGTTCAGTTTTTAAGAGTAACTCAGAAGGTTAAACTGGATTGAGCAATATGTTCTCTAACAGTAAGGAAGAACATATCTCAGAGACAGTTGCACACAATGGCAATAAAATATTTGCAAGGACATGACCCTAATATATATGTCTTTGAAGAAATCATGCTTATAAATTTGCCATATATTATATACTAAATATGATACAGTAATGTTAGAATCACAAATCTTGATGTGTCATTCATGTCTGTCCTGGGTTACTGCATTTGAATCAGTTCTTGTAAAGAAAAAAAAACAAACAACAAGACAACAAAGAAAAACAGCCCTGTAAAGATATTGAAAATTTATAGTCTTCACCATTAATTCTCCTTCTACGTACACCTTAATAAAAACTGCTGGTTTATCTTGTGCCAGATTTGATTTATGGCATTCAAAGTAAATACAAGAATAAAAGATATGAATACTTGTTATCTCCTTGCAAATTATAGGCTTTCACAAGCTTGTATTTTATAGCCTGATGTTAAGGAATATAAATATAAAGCACACTCTAAAAGCTTTGTCAGTGATCACCCAAAGGACTTAAAAAGACTGTTCCTAACAACTGTCAGATCTTTAACTAAAGGTCAAGTAAAATAGTATTGGAAGCCATGGGGAGACCTTCAAGCTGTCATGCACCTGATTACTTTTTGATTTGTCTATTTACAATAAAAAAATGGCACGAATGTCAGTACATACAGATTTTGCTGTGTAAGAATGACATCAGGACAGATCTGGGAAATACCAGTGAGTAGGACAAGGAGAAGATCTTCAGAGAAATTCTTTAATATCCTAAATATAAAATTATTTTTTTGCTTGTCTGTCCTTCTCAGTAAGTGTCAGGAAGCTGTGAAATTTTTTTTCAGGGAGATAGGAACTGAAGGTTTTGATACCTTTTGCCAGAATTGTAGGTCCATTCTTAATGAAAAGCAGAAAGAGGACCTAGCAGATTAAACGACAAAAACAAGTAGTCAGATGGGAAAAGAAAGCAGTTCATGGTAATAAGGAATGCTCTATATAGCACTTCAGAGGAAAGCTGATTGCAATTCTTCTAACATTTTTTTCCCAGAAAATTTAAGTTGGCTTAAAGTGTATGTGTGAGGCTTTTGACAAGCATAGGGTTTCCAGTTAGAAACACATGGAAGAAGAATTACTCCTGGACAGTCAATAAATCAGACATGCGGAAACTCTGTGGCTTTTAGAAGAACAAATTTAAAATTCATAACAATACACACTTAGAAATTGAACCTTGTTCTTTTCTGTTTCAAGTCAATGTCGTACTGGTTAATTGGTAGAAAATGTTTGACTTTCTTAAAACTGTTTAATTTAGTATGAAACTGCTTATAGGATAGGTCAGCTACAGTAGGCTGCTCAGGGTTGTAATGAGCTAGGTTTTGGATATCTCCAAGCATGGAGACTCCACAACATCTCTGGACAATTCATTTTTTACTATCTTCACAGCTCACGTGTTTAAACAGAATTTCTTGTATATTTGTGCCTGTTGCCTCTTGTTCCTTTTAGTGGCATCGCTAAGAAGAATGGTCCATATTCTTTACTCATCCTGTGAGAGATTTATACACACTGATGGGATCTCCCTATGCCTTCTCTTCTCCAGCCTGAACAGTCTCAGCTCTCTCAGCTTCTTCTTATACGACAGATGCTCCAGTCCATCATCTTTGTGGCCAGGACTTGCTAGGACAAGTTCATTTCTATCCTATACTAGAGAGTCCATGGCTGTACCCAGCAGCCCTGATGAGCCCTACCAGTGCTGAGTCGAGGGAAAAAATCACCTCACTTGACCTGCTAGCAATGTTCTGCCTAATTAATACTAGGCAGGATACCCGCAATGTATGTTTTTGACTTACTATTCCTGCTACAGAAAACAAAGTGGCAAGACCTGCTGTTGTTACCTCAGGCCAAAAAACCTTTTTTTTAAAATATAGTTTTTTATTGGCTTCAAGAATTTCCTTTTTTTACTTGTTATTCACGAATTATCTTTGATAATACTTGCATGTGAAAGGAAACATATTGGTTTGGAGACATGCACACTATAAGCTTTTTAATGTCTAGCAATGTTGCTATACTCCAGTTCCCTGTCCCTAATCTTTCAGGATCTGTGGTTGAAGAGAAACTCTGGTCTCAGTTTTGAGGTGACCATGTGATGTACATAGACTATGATTTTCAGGAAGCTTCCTAAATGTCACCTACTTAAACTTATCTTTGTTAGCCCAAGCACACTCTCAGATCTTTCTCCAAATGACTAACCAATTGTACTCATAAGTACGAATTCTTTCCCCACAGAGTTGGCCCATTGTGGGATTAATACAAAATATGCTCCACGATTACCCACTTGGCAATGCTGGAGTTCAATCGTCCTCACGGAAGTGAGATATTTTCCCTAGTTTTCTTAAGTAATAGGGGAACACTCTTGTAGATTGCCATGAGATGATAAATCTAAGGAGAAAAGTGGTTTTCAATTAACATGACCTGGGCTGAGAAAGCAGGAAGTCATATGTTGACTATAACTCTCAACATAACCCATGCTGTTACTGCACAGTCTAAATATGGATAGCTCCTTACACACTACAGCCAGTGATATCTTTACCAAGTGAGCAAATCTTGCTTAAGTGTAAAGAGCATTCCCTTTGCACTCTTACACTGACTATTTCCACTCCTTTGCAGCGTGAGGAGGAACAGGCAGATTCCACACAAGAGTTGCTCTTGTTGGGTTCCTAACCTGTGGGTTGTTGACACATACGGGACCTGTGGGAGGTACAGCAGCCAGTTAAGCAGGACGGGAACTGGTCTCCTTCACAGTGGCTCCTGGAATGATTTAACCAATGCTGGGAAACCCCAAATATAGTTATGGGTTTATTTCTCTATTTTGAAGCATTAAAGGAGATTGGGAATCCTTTGTGCTAGGCATCATGCAGCACATGACTTGCTGAAAGCATAAGAGACTGAACTCAGACATTTTGAATCCAGCACAGTTTAAGAATCAAGTCTAATTATGATTGGACTTGAAATACAGGACAGTTCAGAGTATGGACTACAAAACTAAAGGAATTTTAAAACTTTTTCAATCATCTAATAAGCATCCTTGTAATATTCAAATCAACTGTTATACAAGGTGCCTTTTTTTTTTTTTTTTTCTGCTACTTGGACTTGAAAACATTTCTTATTTTTACAGCAGTCTTCAGTTTTCTAATCTTAGATTCATCAACAGCTCTTAGCACAGTACAGAATTTCTTATGAAATTAAGTTACCTATTCGATTTGATTTTGTATCCAAAAGAGGAAAAATAATCTTTTGCTAATTCTATTTCTGTTTTAAATTTAGCTCTAAAGTTATAACTGAACAGTTTAACATAAAAATATTAGAAATTGAGAAAATCGCATTGATAAATATACTTTGAACCCCTAAGTACCATTCGGCACTTTAATTTTATTTGCATTTATTATAGCATTGTGACATAACTCTGTTCCTTTTTTTTTCCCTCTTTTTTTTTCCACCATAAAATTTGAAAAATAAGTTATCACCACTTCACTAAACATACAGTATATTATTAAACATTCAGGATAACTGATCAGATTTGAGTTATGCTTAAGAAAGGATTTTCTTGTGCATAAGGGAGTCTGTGCACACACATTGATTTTTAACTTAATGTTCTGTGAACAGTTTTTCTGAAGTCAACTTCTACTCAAAACATAGGAAGCTGAACATGCACATAAACCTTCACAAGATCAGACACTAAAAAGATAAACAATACTTTATTCTTCAGGCTTTAAAGTACATAAGCTGAGTTTTTCCCATGTACGTAAATTATGGCAACTGGATATGTGGCACTACTGCTGCTTCTTTTCCTGACACTGTTGCTTTTGTCACTACTGTCTCCCTGATTGTTCCTCTGATTACGAGCATTTATGTTGGTGACAGGAGCAGTGACAGCAGGCACAGCAGCAGGCAGCTTCAATCTGTGGGATACATCTTCATTTTAGATGTCCTTTGGAAAGAGATTGTCTTCCATACTGTCGTGATTTAACCCCAGCCAGCAGCTCAGCCCCATGCAGCCACTTCCTCACTCCTCCCCAAGGGCATAGGGGAAAGAATCGGAAGGGTAAATGTGAGAAAACTCATGTGTTGAGATAAAGATAGTTTCATAAGTAAAGCAAAAGCTGCACACATAAGCAAAGCAAAACAAGGAATTCATTCAGCACTTCCCATCTGCAGGCAGAGGTTCAGCCATCTCCACCACATGTAACTGTGACTTGGGAAGACAAACACCATAATTTCAAAAATCTCCCCTTCTCCTTCTTCCCTGCAACTGTATTTGCTGAGCATGATGTCATACGGCGTGGTATATCCCTTTGGTCAGTTGGGGTCAGCTATCCTGGCTGTGTCACCTCCCAACCTCTCATGCATCTGCTTCCCTGCTTGACACTTGACACTGTGCAAGCACTGCTCAGCAGCAGCTAAACCATCCCTGTGTTATCAGCACTGCTTCTAACACAAGACCAAAACTTGGCTCCATACCAGCTACTGTGAAGAAAATTTACCCTATCCCAGTCAAAACCAGCACACATACAGTAGAGTATGAGTAACACAAGATGTGCAACGTGAATAAAGGACAATCCACACATACTCTACATAAATTCAAAAAAAAGAAAAGGACCAAAAAGGACCAAAGTGTAACAGGAAATGTAGGTTATGTCTGGCATTCATACTATATACATTTTTAATAAGTTAGATTGTACTATATGAAAACAGTCAAAACAGCCTTTGCAATCCTCAGTTTGTTTGGGGTTTTTTTGTCTCTATGTTGGAAAAACTCATTCTCAAGGAAGAAGATGCCAAAGGGAAGGATTTAGTTATTTTGACTAAAACTATTTATGAACTCTCCAAGGGAAAGATAAAGGAAGAACCGTGTTGCAAATGTTCAAACAATAATTTCTTCTGGTTTTTTGTTCATAGACTGCAAGTAAAGAAAAGAGGGAAAAAAAAAAAAAAGAGAGAGAAAAATCCCCAAAGCCACAGTCAGTCTTCTTTGCCTTCAGGGAATATTTTAATTTTTCTCATATTTTTCTTTTCCCACATATAAGACAAGGCAATAACATTTGCTGAAAGATCCTATTCTGAAAAAGGTAAAAGACCCTAAGTTGAAGCCTCACACAGCAGCAGTACTGTTGTCCCATCTGAGTCAAACAGGTGACGTTTTCTGACATAGTTCATTGGTTTTCTTTGTCATCTTTATGTGTTCATGGGTGGCTGGCATTTATAGTCCCTTATTTCCTCATACCCACTGTAACAAACTATTTGTCAGCTATAATTTGCTCAGAAGCAACCAAGCAAAACTGCATACAGCAGCACAAAGAAAAAAAGAGCAAGAGGTTGAAGAGGTTTACAGAAAACCATAAACTGTTAAGGTTAAAGGGATCTTTTAAAAACTCCAGTAAACTCAGTGAATTTCACAAATTCTAGTGTTCCATTGCTTCCTTTGGCAAATTTCTATGGAAAGGACTCTTTGTGACTACTCTACCCAAACGTTAGAGGGTCGCAAACTGCTTGCACAGACAGGATTGTTTAGCTTCCTTTAACCTTGGCAGCAGCTCAGTTTATTTAGTGTGGCAAATGAGAGCTTATGCTTCCAACTAGTAGTTATGATGAAGTTTCTCCTCCGCCACTTTAAAGTAGCCACACTGCTGTTACTAATCAAAGGTAGTCAGTTGCTACCTGGCTTCCATAAGTACTTGTGCTGGTAATTATAGCATATTCTTTCTCCTTTTCTTCCAGGAATTTAGAGCTCCCCTGTAGGCTGTGAATGAGAAGAAAGAAGAGAATGATCCAGGGAAAAGAGAGCAAGGAGAGAGTCACAGAGGGACAGGTGAACACATTAAAGACACTTGTGATTTCTAAGAGTTTGAGAGAACACAAGTGAAACAAAGACAAATATTTTTCTAAATGCTAAAGATGGAAAAGTTACCGTTTTAAAAGTATCTGCTTCTTGTTGCAGCTCCAGTCCTAGATAATTTGTAAGAACAACTTTCTAAAGTTTAATAGATTTACGTAAATATAAGGCCATTCACCGCAGGGTGATCTTTATATGAAAAGAAAACAAACATAATTGAAACGAGGTTGGTAAAAAGCAATAATAACTTCACCTACCCTTGACTTTATACTGCAATATGTATAACTTCACTAGCATGTGCCAAGCTGCATCCACACTACAAGCAAGCAAGACTTGTAATAAAGGACATAACCTTTATTAGGCCAAAGTAGTATAACTGCAGAAAAAAAATCAGACAAACATTTGGGCACATTTGCCTTTCTTAAGGTCTGAAATAGAGGGAGCAGCTACAATTATGGAGCAAAATTTGTCAGAGTTTAGCAAATAATGTACTAATAAAGTGTCCTCTGAAAGAAAAGGCAATTGGTACTAGTAGAATAACAGAGAAGTTGCAGGGAGATGAGACAAAGAAGTTAGGGAAACAAAAGTTATGTGACAGGAGAGAGAGACATGAATGCAGTGTTGGTGTTGGAGATGGTTGCTTTTTAGAGATAATAAAAGCTAGCATCTCTATTCTCCATTCTCCTCTCCAAACCATGAGAGCTACAGCAGCACCATTACTGAGATAAAATACCCAATGCAGTTGTTTAGGTAAATAATATGCTATTACACTTCAGTGGCAACTGCTGGCTCTGAAGACATGGCCAAGACTTTCCTGAGCCTCATGATTTGTGTCAGCCTCTCCAGACCTTCGTTAATCATTTTTTTTGGTGATAGTTTTAGAATTGCCCTTGCTCTGTTCTGATGAATCATAGAATCATAGAATCATAGAACAGTTCAGGTTGGAAGAGACCCTTGGGATCATCAAGTCCAGCCATTAACCCTACACTACAACCATTAACCCTACACTACAAGTTCACCCCTAAACCATACCATCCAACACCACATCTAAGCGACACTTAAACACATCCAGGGATGTTGACTCAACCACCTCCCTAGGCAGTCTGTTCCAGTGTCTGACCACTCTTTCTGTGAAGAATTTCTTCCTAATGTCCAGTCTAAACTTGCCCTGTTGCAACTTGAACCCATTCCCCATGATTCTGTCCCTAATGGTCACAAAGACCCAGTAAGTCTATTCTCATGTGAAATGCTTGGTGGTCACTAAAATTTTTTTCTTTTCTGAAACTTAAGGGAAGCCATTGATTTTCACCACAGATGACCTTCGTAATGTTCACAGTTTCTTGGCTATCTGAAAGGAAACATCTCAAACCATAAACCAATTCCTTTTTAAGCATCTTTTTTGTGTATGTTGTGTGGTCAGGACAGCTGGGGATTATGATAAAGTTTACACTATTTTGCTTCACATTTTTGCTGATAACATGAATTGTGTTTTGTGCACAAATTAACATGATCCTTTGCATTATCTGATTAAATTTAATAACTCTGTTATAAAGACCTCGTACTGTTACTTATCACAGTAACTGGTATGCTGTATATCTGTCTTTCACTGTTTCCATTTTGTGATTTCAATAAAATTAGATCGGAAACTACCTTCTAAAACTCTGCTTCCTGATATTGAATGGCTTGTTGCCCAAACCATCATGAGAAAAATGATGTTCAGGTGAAGAGAAAGGTATGATCTTTTTCATGACCTGACTATTGCCTATACGTTTGAGGTCGTACTAAAGACAGATGGGATTGATCTTACTTCAGTGCCATCTGAAACACTGTAATTTTCCTCGACTTCATGATTATTCAAGATAAATCGGTGTTTTCAGCCCATAACTTACTACGGCAAGTGCAGATGCCTAGAGTAGTAGGAAGCAAACTGCATCTCAAGCCTTTCTATTGGTTGTTATGGACTAAAGGAGAAAGAAGAGCGGTCAGTGAAAACGTAGATCACTGTGTTGGAGGAGTTTTCATATGGTTACCCAGGGTAATACTGATCACAGAATTTTTTAGGGAAAGAAAAATTACATAATTGAAGTGTTATCTGCAAACTCTACCCTGGGTTTCAAATTTTGTGTGTTGTTACGGTCTTAAAAGTGCACACCACCATACATGATCCACATTTTAATGAGGATATACATAGTGACTTTTTTAAACTTTGAAAAACATATTTTTATGATGTACTGGTTTTCACTTGAAACAATAAATTTTGCTCCTTAGTCCCAGTAATATTCTATTTGTTACAATGCAAAACATAACATTTTAATTTCATCTCTAATTTACAATAAGATTTGCATAGTATTTCAGAGATATTTTTCCTGAAGTTTCCATTTGCAATAAAAAGGTATAAAGTAAAAAATCTTACATTTCAAGGAATCATTACTTAGACTGGAAAGTTTCCAGCTTTGATCTACCAAAAGCAGTATATATACTATTCAGATAAAAAAAAATAGTGGGGTTTGGTTTTTTTCCTTAATCTTTCTATGTATCATTAATATTTGCACTAATTACAACAATAAAATATATTTATTAACTTAAAGGAAGTTAAGTGGAATCCACATAAACTAGTTGCGGTTGGGAAGAAAAGGGTTTTTTTATGGAATTAAGCAGTCAGAAGCAATATCTGGGAATACTGTGCAAAGCAAATGTGTTCAAGTGATTAAATATTCAACTAAAGTAAAAGAAAAAAATATCTTCAGATATAAACTATGAAGTGAAAAGAAGGGGAACAACCCTAGCAATGGTTTACATAGTTATGGCAAACTAATAACTCCCAATAGCTTTCTTAACAATGTGTCCTGGCTTGAGCTAAACAGAACCAATTCTGTTCAGTGACTTTTACTTTCCAGTTCAGTCTCTTCTAAAGGGCTGCACGTTCTGAAGTCAGCAGCATGTTTTTGCAGACAGTGTTTGCCACTGGTAGTGATAACACCTGATGTTTACAGTCACTGCCTGGGACTGGTATGTAGAAAGGCTCTTGCTTATACTTATTCCTGCAGTGACCAAGGCCACTGCTGGTTCTTGTGTACCTCGCTGGGGGTGCTGGGTAGTAAGAGGGGTCACAAGGAAGTAAAAGGTCCCACTTCTGGTGAAACAGACAAGACAGGTAACCAACAAAAGTATTCCCTTCCATATATGTCATATTCAGTATAAATCTGAGGGATGACAGAAGTTAAGGCCTTCTCTTCTGCAATGGCCAGTGTCCAAAGAGGATTCTGTCTGATCTTATGCCTTTGATCCTGTTCCTGAGTTCCTGAATCCAGCTCCTGTACCCAACTCTACTCTGCCGCTGAGCCTGGGGCTTCCCTGGTGCCGCCTGCTCTGCAGTGTCAGTGTTGATTGTTGTTGGGATGGAGTCAGGTTCAATATCAAATTTCTATATATTTATATATAGTTCATTATTTCTATTATTTCCTTATTAGTACTATTGTTTTATTAAAACTGGTTTAGTTTTCTTCTCCAATCCACAAGTCTCTCTGCCGTATTCTATTTTTCCTTCCCATTTTCGGGAGGTACAGTGGTTAGAAAGCATCCATCCACACTCAGTGGTTGTCCAAGCCCTTACTCTTGACACAATGTGAACATGTGGCACCCAGAATGATTCAATACTTGTTCTTAGAAGCAGTGTTTTCAGGGAGAAAATCCTAAGAAATAGTTATTATTTGGAAATTCAAGCGGACAGAGGGGTTGTGGACTGAGCAACCAGGGAACAACTGCCCCATCCCCACTATTGGTAATCCTGACTGCTGCCAGGTCAGGTCCTCCATTGGCCACCTTGCCCTCTAACAGAGCAGATCTGCTCTCCATCTCCACCGTTAAAGAGGGAGACATCTCAGACAGCTTTGCTAACTGTTTGTCTGGTTGGCATGGAGGTCTCCTCCTTGCCAGTCCACAGTTAAGTGAATATCTAGGAGCAGACTTCAGCTTCTGGATGGCTGGTTTCTCAAGAGAAACTGCAATGCAGCAGGTTGTCTTCTTACCTGGCAGGTGAACAAATGAGAAAGACCTGCCAGAAGCCCAGCATCCCATTTTCTTGCTTCCTGTTAACACTATCTAGTTTGTATGCCTATTATTTTTAATTTTCCAGTACTACTTCCAGTCCTCTATATATTGCCAATTACTTAAGATTACCTGTAGGACTGTAAATTACAAGTTAACAACAACTAATTAAAATTTACACACAATTACTTTATATTTTAAAAAATATATTGTACATCATTACATCTAGTCTTGCTGATTAGTTGATTCAATAAATTCAAACCAAAGGCTTTTATCTCTTTCACTCTACTAAATGACTTCACTCCTATCATGCCATTTTTTCTACAGTGAAGTTAGGAATTCATTCATGTTTTTCCTTCCAATTGAAAATTCTAAAACTGAGTTACATGAGAATTTTCACGCAAATGCAGTATACTGGATTTAAAATATATGTGAAATGTTTTCTTCTTTAAGTTTTAATGAAATCTTTTATGGAGATCTTCTCAAGGAACTGCTTATGCAAAGCAAATAACTGTGACAGTCATAAAAGCATTTCACACAGCTCTTTTTAGTTTCATTAGATATTGATTTTTTTCAACCTTCTGAGAGTGAAAAATAAAAGCTAAATTTATGAAATCACTCTTGAAGAGTATTAGAAGCAGCTGAGACCGAAAATCTAGGGCTTACCAAGAGCTATGTTGAAGGGCTAGTGAAAGCAATCTAGAAAGCCAGACAGGCTTTTTAGGAATATTATCAGCATCAAACTCTCTCTGTAAAATGTTTCAGAAAAATTAACAACTCCTTCAAAAAACACCCAATTTCATTTCCTTCCTATCCTCATGATAGGAATTAGTTTTAAATCCAAAAAAAAAAAGGAGAGTTTTAAGGTTTTTCAGTAATCTTCTCCAAAAACTTTCTTAATTCTTTGCAATATACCTCCTTTGAATAAGATAGTTTTTCACTTTTAAGATGCACTTGCACTTTTAAGGTGCACACTTATTATGTGTTCAGAAACTCAGCAAACATGGCATGCCAGTATGGAGATAATATTTACTTCATTTTACTTTTCAGTGCATTAAAGAAAGATTTTGCAGCGCACCCACTGTGCTGTACAATAGCTTGCTATCAAGCATTAAGAAATTCCAGATTATGCAACATCCAAGGCTGACAGCAAACTTTATTCAGTTCCGCTCTCCAGCAGCTCATGATCATTGTAAATAAACAATATTAAGAATATAGAAAATATACTGCACAGGATTCTGTACTCTGACTAAAATCCATTCTTCCCGAGCGGAGGATGGAAGAAGGAAATTACGACATTCTTTGAAAAGAACTAGCTTGAGGCATTCTCTCAAGAAGGATAAGGATGACTAAAAAACAAAATTGACAATAGTATTTGGAAAGCAAGCTGATTTAAAAAAACCACCAGCTTTACAAACTTATAACCCTCTTCAGATGGCACTGAACATTTTTAAGGAATTTAGTTTTCCATTGAAAGAAGGCTCATAAAGATTTTAAATGATCCTTTAGATAGTGTAGATGCCTAGAAGTTAGTTTCTATAAAAACAAATCTTGCAGGTGGTAAGACTCCAAAGTGAATACTGAAACCCAAACTCTGCATATGGGCCCAGGAGAGGCAGAAGTCAGTCTCTCCATACTCTTATTACGAAATCAGAATCACAGAATGTTAGGGGATCAAAGGGACCTCGAAAGATCATCTAGTCCAATCTGCCAGAGCCAGATCACCTACACTAGGTCACAAAGGAACGTGTCCAGGTGGGCTTTGATTGTCTCCAGAGAAGGAGACTCCACAACCTCTCTGGGCAGCCTGTTCCAGTGCTCCATCACCCTCATACTGAAAAAGCTTTTCCAAATGTTTTTGTGGAACCTCCTATGAACCAGCTTGCACCTGTTGCCCCTTGTCAGTGATTGGACATCACTGAAAAGAGCCTGGCTCCGTCCTCCTGACACTCCCCTTTACATATTTATAAACATTTATGAGGTCACCCCTCAGCCTCCTCTTCTCCAAGCTAAAGACACCCAGCTCCTTCAGCCTTTCCTCATAAGGGAGATGTTCCACTCCCTTCATCATCTTTGTGACTCTGCACTGGTCTCTCTCAAGCAGTTCCCTGTCCCTCTTGAGCTGAGGGGCTCAGAACTGGACACAATATTCCAGATGTGCCCTCACCAGGACAAAGGAGACTGGGAGGAGGACCTCTCTCAACCTACTAACTACCCCTCTTCTAATACACCCCAGGATGCCATTGGCCTTCTTGGCCACGAGGGCACACTGTTGGATCATGGTCATCCTGCTGTCCACCAGGACACCCAGGTCCCTTTCCCCTTTTCATTCTAAGAAGAAGGAATGTAACCTCTTTTTAAGGATATTCACATTCAGATACAGAGATATAGGGAATCAAGAGCTTCTCTTCTGAGAGTGAAATAAAAAAATCATCAGTATGACACTTCAAATATTATTATACCATGACTTTCACAGTTCAGAGGTTAAGAATGAACACCCAAGAAATGGGACCATAGGTAAGCTTACTTCTGAATAAAGCAACCAGTCTATTGGCTTCAGAATTTGGTTTCAAAATCTATTGTTTCGCTGTACTGGATCATTACCAGTGTTTGCATCATACTGTTCTTACAAGGCATCATTGTAAGTGTGAAGGTACAACTATCTGGCAGTTAAATCACTTACTATTTTTCACTTAATATTAAATAGCTTACTATATTTAAAAAACTTTCAAAGACTAGTAATCTAAATACTTCTTAGAGCAAGATGGCCCACGTCGTGAAGATAAGAAGTGTCTGTGTCTAACTCATTGATAGATGCATGTATTCATCATGAATTGACCATATAATTTAATTTTGCTTAGTAGATTTTGCTTGGCTGGAGATGCTTTTAAAAATAGTAAATTATTGACAGAAATAATACACTTAACAATTCAGTATGATATAGTTTATAGCAAGAATTTGTTTTTAAGGACATTAGTGGAAAAACACTGTATGTGGAAATAAGGTGGCATTATATAGACAACTTGGCTGAGTAGAAAGATTTAAGATCAGATTTTTCATATGCTACAAATAGAAAAAGGACAGGCTTTTTAGGACTGGCAATGGCATCGGATGGAATGCTCTTCCTTCTCATCAGTGATTTAAGGTGAGCCACACTATTAGTGACCAGAAGATGTGTATGACCTTCCGTTATATGTATGTGATGCCACATGTAGAAATGCCTGATTACAAAATTCTAAGCTGTATGTACTGTAACTTAGGAAGTTTTCACCAAAAAAACCCACATATTGAACCGAGGTAGTCACAAAAAAAGAAAGATGTGTTTGGCTGAGTAGAAAAAAAGCAACCAACAACTATCAAACTTTCCTGCAACCATCATAAGAAGGAAAGAAATATGAATAAAATAGTATGCAAACCTGGGTATACTGTCTCCCATGATGCATCATGTCTATAAATCATGAGCCCTTCCTATACAACTGGAATTTCTAGATACTGCCACAATATTTTAAAAAATAAATTACTGATTATGGTTTATTACAACTCAAATCTACTAATCAATATTTCTCACTATGTGCTTATTGCATGCAGAGAAGCAGAAACACACATTAAAAGTGCAGTCTCTTATTCACCTACATCTATGTCTGAAGCAGACATCCGCAGCAGAGGAAGTCATGCAGAATTCTCTTGAAATACAAGTCAGTTTTAAAAACATGCTTTCTCTAACATACAGTACTGTGTAGGAACAAAATATTTCAATATAAAAAAAAGATTTTTCTTGGAGAATATACTAAACCTGATATAACATCAAATTCTGCCTTTTTGGGGAATGTATTAGTCTTATTGCTTACATTATACACTACTGAAGGATGTTAAAAAGCTGGTCATTATCAAAGCCTATACAATTTTGAATAAAATGTTTAAGTTCTTTTGTCTTGCTTTTTTCCCCAAGAAATAATTCGCAATTTTGCAGCCTATGGCAACTCAGCTACAGGCTGTTTAGGGAAATGAAGTTATCACATTATAGCCAATTTCCAGATGGACTGAACACCAGCTGCTACATCTGGCTTTGGCCAGAAGCCTAGGTTATGAGTGCAAGTCAGTCAGTATTTTATGCACCCTCATTAAATACTTCTTATCTCCTGGTTACAATGGTGACTGGCTTTTTTAAGAGATTTAAGCTGAAATATAAACTCTTCTAAACTTTTAGAGAAAATTAATGTCCAAAGAATTAAAGCAAACAGACCAGGCTCTAATAATACTCACTACTGGGAATAATGAAAGGAGGCCAAAGTTAAAGCTATTGAAACTACTAGATCTTTGTCATGTTATAGGAAAATCAAAACACAGATAGGCTTTTTCCTCCTTTCCCATTGCGATGTGGGACCCCTCCATGTACCAGAATATGGTAGGTGGAGGTGTAAAAGTAAAGTGATGATAACTTCCGAAAGAATGACAGAGCAGGAGCTGGATCTGTATTTGGGAAATAAGGATTAGTGCTAGTAAATGCTAGACAACGAACTAGAGCCTTAACAGTCCTGAGGAACAACTTGTACCTGAAGATTCAATAGAATTTATCTTTCAACAATATTACAGTTTCTATCCTCATCCAAAACAAATACCGGGAACACACACACACACAAGTTTTAACATATTTTCTAATTGTTTCTTCTTACTGTAGGGGAATTTTTAAATAAGTGAAAGGGAAGATGGCAATAAACAAGTTTCACTCTGCAAAGAGAACTCTATTGGACAAAATCTGAGGGCATGCTACTAAGTTAAGCCTAACATAATGACGGTAGTTTAGAAAAATATATTCGAATTGCTTAATTTGGGAATACTTAAAAGTAGTTATTGATCTACACTGAAGAAAATACTGATTTTTTTTCTGAATATGCTTTCGATTATGTGTTATATTTTTCTTAAATTATGAAGTTCAATTAAGTTTTGGTCCAGATTATCATTTTGTCCAACTAGTACTCTATCAAGATGTCTAGCTAAATGAATACAACCAGTTGCTGGAGTTTATACAGAAAGCACAGACATTCTGTTGGAATTAATAAGAGGTTTTGCCAAACAGATATTTGAGTAAAATTACTGAGCTATTTTGGATGTCTCTGCGTACAAGGAGTTGGATAAATTACTTTTATGATATTTAAAAGAATATATCATCGAGGCAGCAGATTCATTATTGTTTTTAAAAACTAATTTGACAGATGTTGATTCAACTACTCAGGGAAATCTCTGAACATTTTATAGACTAGTACTATCTCAAATAGAACTTCTTCTGGGGAGATCACAGAATCACAGAATCACAGAATGTCAGGGATTGGAAGGGACCTCAAAAGATCATCAAGTCCAATCCCCCTGCCAGAGCAGGAACGCCTAGATAATGCTACATAGGAACGTGTCCAGGCAGGTCTTGAATGTCTCCAGAGAAGGAGACATCCACAACCTCCCTGGGCAGCCCGTTCCAGTGTTCTGTCACCCTCACTGAGAAGAAGTTTCTTCTCAAGTTTAAGCGGAACCTCTTATGTTCCAGTTTCAGCCCATTACCCCTTGTCCTATCAGTGGTTGTCACCGAGAAGAGCCTGGCTCCATCCTCGTGACACTCACCCTTGATATATTTGTAGACATTAATGAAGTCACCCCTCAGTCTTCTCCAAACTAAAGAGCCCCAGCTCCCTCAGCCTTTCCTCATAAGGGAGATGCTCCACTCGCTTAATCATCCTAGTTGCCCTGTGCTGGACTCTCTCCAGCAGTTCCCTGTCTTTCTTGAACTGAGGGGCCCAGAACTGGACACAATATTCCAGATGGGGTCTCACCAGGGCAGAGTAGAGGGGAAGGAGAACCTCTCTTGACCTACTAACCACCCCTCTTCTAATACACCCCAGGATGCCATTGGCCTTCCTGGCCACAAGGGCACAGTGCTGGCTCATGGTCATCCTGCTGTCCACCAAGACTCCCAGGTCCCTTTCCCCTACACTACTCTCTAATAAGTCATTTCCCAACTTATACTGGAACCTGGGGTTGTTCCTACCCAGATGCAAGACCCTACATTTACCCTTGTTGCATTTCATTAAATTTTTCCCCGCCCAACACTCCAGCCTGTCCAGATCTCGCTGGATGGCAGCACAGCCTTCTGGTGTGTCAGCCACTCCTCCCAGCTTGGTGTCATCAGCAAACTTGCTGCTAGTCCCTCATCCAAGTCATCGATGAATATATTGAATAATACTGGTCCCAGTACCGACCCTTGAGGCACTCCACTGGATACAGGTGTCCAACGAGAGTCCGCCCCATTGACCACAACTCTTTGGCTTCTTCCCCTTAGCCAGTTCACAGTCCACCTCACTACCCGAGAGTCTAGACCACACTTCCTCAGTTTAGCAGCAAGGATGCTGTGGGAGATTGTGTCAAATGCTTTACTGAATTCAACTATTACAAAATAATCTGATGATTGGTGAGAACATGCCTGAAATCTGCTTGAAGTGTGTAGGGAGACAGAGGCTATTGTTAAGAAGTTCTCAGCACTCATTAAAATTAATGTTTCTATGGAAACTGGTATTGTTACATGGTAGTCTGCATTTAAATGTTCTTAAATTGCATTAATCAAATCAGAAATAGATTAACGTCTGTGTGAAAACCACCCTGTTACACACAAGCCATTTTGTCAGTATCAATGATGATAAATAGTAATAAATATTGATGAAAAGAACAGCTTTCACTATTCATGATTTCATTTTGCCAGTCAGCTAAAATTGTACTTAAATCCTAAGTTTCAGAGACTCCTAAACTAAAATGAAGACACTAGAAAGATATTGGTGATTGTTATAAATTCAAAAGTTCTTTTCTAAAAGAATGCCAATGTATACGTACATGATACGGAAAATGAACCAAATTTTAAGGAGTATAAATTCACATTATTTGGTGTACTGAGTGCTGGGAATGTGAAAAATCTTTTTAGATGCAGAAGCTATTGCACAACTATCCACTATAGCTTTTTGTCCTGTTTAATATAAAAATCCAGCACTGACTAGCACTGATGGAAGATTATATGGTTCCTTGGTTCCACCTAATGCAGTTATTACTAATACATTATATCAAAAAATGTTGAAATATGGATATGATATTTTAAAATGAAATAATAAACAGCTATAAACATAACAGGTAATGAGCTACAATTACACTTAGTCATTCAATAGCCTTGTGATAACATAGTGTCAGTGTTTAATGCTGCAGTTTTGCTTACCTTTCATCACAAAATTCTGATCTCTTAATTCATGAGAATAGACCCAGCTTTTCTTTACTAAGATTGCTCAAAATATTAGGTAATCACAAACGAAAACATAAACATGTCAGTAACATAAAGTGTTCAAATATTTTAGGTGGTGGGCTTCATTTTATGAGTGACACATGCTGGAAGTAGCAACACCTAGACACCAATATGTCACTGAAAGACTATATAATGCAATATGAAAATATCTTCATGTATCTTATGTCAAAATGTCATGACTAGGAGACAGAAGTCAAGCTGCAAGATTATTGAAGTTTGCTTTATCTAAGCAGTTAGTCTATTATATAGAAATTGCAGATATTTGTTTCAATACATTTGAGGTTGAAACCAGGTATCATGAACTTATAGAAATCTCTGCTCTACCTTGGACATTGTGCTAGTTTTTTATTCAAGGACGACTTCACTGTCTGTTTGGTTTTGGTGAGTTGCTCCTTTTCACTTATGTATTTGTAAACCAGTTTAACTGACAGACTCCCGCTTCTTCGGCTCTCCAAGGTAGACTATATTTTTCACTTCCTCCTGTAGAGAAAGATTTTAAAACAGTATTCTGCTCAAGTATACTTTGCCCTAGAGGAAAATTTGCAAATATATTTAATGACTCTGTTTATCATATTTTCTAATGAGCATGGAAAAAATGTTATTTCTCTTGCAAGGTTCTTTTCCATTTTTTTTTTCTTCTGCAAGTGGAGAAAATATTCTTAACTGAGAAACAGAAACACTACTGCAGCTGAGAACGCAAAACTGCATGAAAGGATGAGATCTGACATAGTGAGGATTAATGTTTAAAGGCGGTGAAATTTTACTCCTTTTAAGCCAACCACTAAAGGAACCAATCACTGTTAAGAAAACACAGCTGAATTAGTATGTGAAGTCAGCATTTTCAAGAAAATATGTATTAGAAAGCAATTAATTGACCAAAATTCTATTTTTCTCATGTTCCAATGATTGACTACTTTTGAAATGCACTTTTTTTGGTTAAATGTGATACTGAAAATTACAAACTTAGTTAAAGGTATGGTATTAATCAAAATCAGTATTGAAAACAGAATATAAAAATCATATTTTATCTGATTTCCTCTTTACCTGAAAATAACAGTTTTCTTTGCATACTAAGTATACTCAGCATTTGCTCAAACACATTGTGTCACTGGAGAAAAAAAAAATTGCTTTGAGGATCTGAACAGAAACTAAATAGACACCAGAGACCACCTTGTAAAGACAGTCTTCTTATAAATGCCATCAGCACAGAATAATCTTAACCACATTAAGCTAGGTCCTCAGTTCACATATACTGCAACAAATTGTTGCCAGCAACAGAGATTGCCCCTGGTCTGAGAAAAAAAGTGGAGAAATAAAGGAATGATCATATAGCAGGAAAACACAAGGCAGCTTAATCTACAGATGACAGGGAAATAGCTGTTATTTAAAACAACAACTGAAGCAGGTAAAAAAGAACGTACAACTGCAGTAGAGAAAAATAAAATCTAAATCCATCACTAGATGAAATCAGATTGGACAAGAAGAGGGATGAGTGGTCAGCTGCCAAAAACATACAATAGAATTGTACAGAACCTGATTAATAATAAAGTCATTGGGAATCCAAAACATTAAGTAATTCTACAGTAAACATAACTGATGATTACTAGAGATAAAATATCTGCATGGGAATATTTAATTTGTTTGCAAAAATGTTTACCGCGTTTGCCCAGGATAATCCTTGAAGTTCTGCTTACATAAAATTAAATCTAAATATTCAGTTGCCATAACAACATAATACATTAGTTCTCTAGTTTTATTTTTTATCATTCGACTACAGGATTGTTTGCTAGGATCTTTTTAACTCTTCAGTGTTTCTGGTTATTACTTAAATGAAGAGTCTGCATATTTATTTAATCTCAAAGATACCTAATTTTTTCTTCTTTTTGAAGAAACATGGCAAGCTCAAAGAATCTGATACTTAACAACACCAGAAAAAATATTGCACTTTCATTAGCAGAACCACAGAAAGCTTCAGAAAATAAAACTAGATAAATATATTTCATCCTTCTATGTTTTTATGGGCAGTATTAGATTACAACATCACATTTCTGCTAAAAAAAGTATTGAATTAGACTATTTACTTAAGAGCCACACCCTTCCATACAGCTCTTGAGTACAGTATTGCCCATATAATTTTGAAAATAACCACAATCTCAAGGAGTGCTGCATTCTGAAGACTGCGTTTCTGTTCCTGCATTTGCAAGGTGAAACCAAAATTTTGTTTACAAAATACAAACCAGAACAACCACCCTGCCAGTCTAGAACATTTTTACCAAATGGAAGAGATACGCCTTTAAATGTGCTTGTGTCCAGGTGAAAACTCAAAGAGAGGTCAAATGTAACAGGTGCGAATTTCTGTCCATGCCTCCTGCCTGTATCAGGACTCCGCAATATTCATGAGGAGGAGTGATAGTGATATCTTCTGCAACGATGGAGCTAAATTCACATTAGTGTCTTTGTAGCAATAGGAAATGGGACTCCATACGAAGGTCAGCATTAAAGCTGATTAATTGCTAACGCTCGTAACAGATATGATAGCTGCCCACAGACTATTTGGAAATATATTAGTATATGTTTAATTTTAAAATTGTTCTGTTCAGTCAGAAGAGATCTTAACTTTCCACTGATGCATCAAGTGTCTATCTACTGAAGAATCAGTAAATAATGTAAATTGTTTGCATAGTCACGTGCTCACATTCAAAGAGTAAAGTATATTCTGCCTCCTGGCATAGTCTGATTCATGTTCTCTCCCATGCTCTTTGTTTCTTCCTAACACACTTGCCTACATACAAATTATGTTCAAATATGTTTTCTTATTGTCATCCGTAACAATTATGTGGCAAAGTAAAACACATTCAAGTAGACATAGCCAAGAGAAGAAGTAGGGAGGGCATGGATAACAGCTGCCAGTGAGACTGGACTAAGACAGGTAGATAAAATTTTGGTTTTAACAAAAAGAACTAGACTGTATGGAAACACATAGGGAGGAAAAACAACAAAAATCAGCAAAACTAGCTCAATATTTGGGGAAGGGGTTCTACATCAGTTATTGTAGCTTGCCATCTCTTTTTATCTTCTTCAGTTTTACATTTTGACATGTCACGTTTCCTTATTAATTGTTTCATAAAATGAAGATTCATTCTTACATCTTGTTCTCAAGTTGCAATAAAAACAATAAAAAGATCTGTTCCCTTATCAGCAGAAATACCTGACAATCCCACTGTAAGTTATAAAAAGGTTCACCTGGTACTGACATTCACCAAGCACCTAAACATCATGAAAATTAGTGAGTGCTGAATCAGATAGAAACTAATCTACTTTTTCATACAGAATCATTGAATTACAGAAACATTCAGGTTGGAAAAGACCCTTGGGATCATCAAGTCCAACCTATAACCCTACTATACAGAGTCCACACCTAAACCATATCCCCCAACACCACATCTGAACGACCTTTAAACACCTCCAGAGATGGTGATTCAACCACCTCCCTGGGCAGCCTATTCCACTGCCCAACTACTCTTTGTGTGAAATTCTTTTTCCTAACATCCAGCCTAAATCTACCCTGTTGCCACTTGTGGCCATTCCTTCTAGTTCTACTACCAATTACCTGTGAGAAGAGACCAGGACCAACCTCTCTACAATGTCCTTTCAGGTAGTTGTAGAGAGCAATGAGGTCTCCCTGAAGCCTCCTTCAAACTAAACAACCTCAGCTCCTTCAGGCGCTCTCTTCACAAGATTTTTTTCTAGGATTTTCTAGGCCCTTCACCAGCTTCGTTGCCCTCCTCTGTGCTCGCTCCAGCACCTCGTCATCCCTCTTGTATTGAGGTGCCCAAAACTGAACACAATACTCAAGATGAGGCCTCAGCAGTGCTGAGTGCAGGGGAATTCAAAGGCATTACTTAAGCCTGCAGTGGGAAAGTGTGTGTGACTGAGATGTCTGAGCTAACACCAGTCTCAGCTTGTTCACGCGATTCAGCTCTGCGTCCCCCAAACAGGGCTCTTTCACATCTTGCAAGCAGTAAAATCTCCTTAGTACAGCTAACGGGCTTAGTCATAAATACATTGTTAATACACTGCAGATTGTTTTACTGTATTCACTGCATGAAACAGATGTGTCCTAAGATATTTAAAGAGAATGAACATTAAATGATAAAGAAAAAAAAAAGAGAGTCTTTCATCTTTAATATCTGGACAGAAATTTCTCTCAAGCTAGTTTAAAAAAAAAACAAAGCAGAATAAAAAGTTGCCAAATTTATGCATGATTTTCTACTAAAACATACGAGGGAAACTTAAAAATATATTTTAGCATTTTTTGGATCATCACTAAATACTTTCAATTTGACTTCATATATTATATAAAAGGACTGGGAGAAGCTGCAAGGTTTCAGAGAGGATTACGGCATTGTCAAGGAAAAAAAAAATATAAAGAAAGTGTTTCTGTCAACAATGTTTTGTGTCCTGCATTTATTAGCTGTGGTAGCGCAAAATGAAATCATCATGAACCTACAAAAACCAGTAAAAACTTCACAGCAGCTTTGCATGTGAGGAGCTTGGATCATAGAATCATAGAACAGTTCAGGCTGGAAAAGACCCTTGGGATCATCAAGTCCAACCATTAACCCTACACTACAACCAGTAACTCTACAGTACAAATTCACCCCTAAACCACATCACCCAACACCACATCTAAGCGACACTTAAACACATCCAGGGATGGCGACTCAACCACCTCCCTAGGCAGTCTGTTCCAGTGTCTGACCATTCTTTCCATGGCGAATTTCTTCCTAATGTCTAATCTAAACTTGCCCTGTTGCAACCTGAAACCATTCCCCCTGATTCTGTCCCTAATGATCTGTGAGAAGCCAACCTCTCTACAATGTCCTTTCAAGTAATTGTAGAGCATGACGAGGTCCCCCCTCAGCCTCCTCTTCCTTAAACTGAACAGTCCCAGCTCCCTCAATCGCTCCTCATAAGGTCTGTTCTCCAGGCCCTTCACCAGCTTTGTTGCCCTCTTCTGTACTCGCTCCAACACCTCGATATCGCTCTTATACTGAGGTGCCCAAAACTGAACAAAACGCTCAAGGTGCGGCCTCACCAGTGCTGAGTACATGGGGACAGTCATCTCCCCACTTCTGCTGGTCACACAATTTCTAATACAAGCCAGGGTGCCGTTGGCCTTCTTGGCCACCTGGGCACACTGCTGGCTCATATTCAGCCGGCTGTCGATTAGAACGCCCAGGTCCTTTTCTGCCAGACAATCTTCCAGCCTTCTGTTTACCATGTTGTGTAAAACTCTACTAATGTAAAACAGAAATTAAAAAGGTTTGAGAATGCCTTTTAAAAAAATGTTTAAAAAGTTGACTTTCATCTAAGGAAATGGTTCTGTGGGTGAGATAGGGTACAAGGAGAGACATGAGGGAATTGCTAAGGTGGACAAGTAGAAGATGGAACGGCGCAATGTTTGGTGACCTAAGTGACTAGGGAGGGTAGGGAAGTGGCACCCCAGGTCAGCACAGAAACTGAGGAGAGAGAAAAAAGGTGTTTTGCTCCTATCTTCAAAATTGTCATGAATCCCACAAAATTTTGGGATAGTGACTAAAGAATTAATTTGTAATTGCTCTTATTTAAAATTAATACATCTTTATGTATCTGTCAGGATCATTACAGTTCAGGGTCATTTAAAGGGAGGAAGCTGAACAAAACCATTTGTGGGAGGATAAGTTGGCAATACATGTTGCCATGCTAGCGCTTCAGAAGATTGAATACAAATGTGGAATATCATCATATCACTCTCTGAATTCTGTAAATGTTTGTTCCTTTCACCTAGTGCAACTAGAAGGCAATGAGCACCAGAAAATTCCTGCACTCCAGGTGATATAGTAGAAAATGATTCTTCACTCTTGGATGTTTTCTGGCAGTAGAGAGGGTTTGTTTGCTCTGTTATGAGAAATGAGGATTCGGCATAGTACAGAACAACAAAAGGCAATTGGGCATATTTTTTTCTCCTATGTTCCAGCTTGCACCCATTGCCCCTTGTCCTGTCAGTGGATGCCGCTGAAAAGAGCCTGGTTCCATCCTCCTGACATTCCCCCTTGACATATTTATAAACATTAATGAGGTCACCCCTCAGCCTCCTCTTCTCCAAGCTAAAGACACCCAGCTCCTTCAGCCTTCCCTCATAAGGGAGATGTTCCACTCCCTTCATCATCTTTGTGGCTCTGCGCTGGACTCTTTCAAGCAGTTCCCTGTCCCTCTTGAGCTGAGGGGCTGAGAACTGGACACAATATTCCGGATGTGGCCTTACCAGGGCAGAGTAGAGGAGGAGGAGGACCTCTCTCAACCTACTTGTTACTTCCCTTCTAATACACCCCAGGATGCCTTTGGCCTTCTTGGCCACAAGGTCCCAGTGCTGGCTCATGGTCATCCGGCTGTCCACCAGGACTCCCAGGTCCCTTTCTCCTACACTGCTCTCCAGCATACATTTGGTCTCTTCTGTGCTGTAATAGCAAACGAAAGAATCTGAAATTCACTAGACCAGGAGAAATCAGAAATATGATGACAATCATAGTGTAATGTTTAGGATATATTCATGGAAGCTCTAGGTTCTAAGCTAACCACACAGAAAAAATCATCAACTGAACACCAAAAGCAGTCCCCCACCACTTTCTTGTGTTATTGTTGGGTACCAAGGAAAATACAGAAATGGGATGCAATTAGCATCTCATCTGTTTTTAACTACAAGCCCACATTTCTGTTGTCTGTAGGCACTAGCCATCATTTATTTATGCTCATTAAACATGAATAAAATTATTAGTCCTGTCACCTTGATGGTCATCATTAGTCACACTGTAAGTACCAAAGAACTTCCCTGATGAGGACTGCTGTGTGTTACGCACCCCTCTGCTCATGCAACCCTGAAGTCACCACTTCATCTTCACAAAAATTAAGCAGTGCTCTCATATTCATGCTCAAATAAATCCTTTGTGATAAAAACTGTGAGACTTGAAATCCATTTTCCTCGGGAGAAGATCTCATACAGTTCACTTTTCATTACAGAAGAAACATTTCAAAAAACAAATGTTCGTGGGCCTGAACAGAAAAACTCACAAGACCCCAACAGCTTCCTTCACTGATTCCTTGCCCCTCTTCCTTCAAGGTCCTCTCTGGCCATGAATTCTGAAAGACACTCCATATGAAAAGCAAAAATTTTTGGCGGCAGGGAATTTCTAATTGCACAGTCTTAACTTCCCCTAACTTCACTTGGCAACTGTAAAGAAGGAAGGTTGTGCTCAGGTTGGAATAGCTCCTCCATCCCAAAGACACTACCTATTTTAATACACCATTACTACTGTTCTGCCATATATCTGCTTATTCGCACACACTTTATCTTACATTCCTGCTGCTCTGCAATAGTTAATATCAGTCATTATACATCTGTATTATTTTAAGAGGTACTTTTTAACTAAAACTGTGAAGATAACTTACTTTTTCATACACTTAAAGGCATAATTTTGCAAAATTTAAACACACAAAGCTCAACATTTGGAGTCTCTTTCTAGCAGTACCTATCTAGGAGTATCTACGTCAGCGGAAGAGTGTTTTTAGTATTAGAAATGTGATTTCCACATGCAATAATTTGGTGTGTCAGTCCCTCAGCATATCTTATTTAACACATCATTATTTGATCCTGACTTCAAATGACAATCTGATCATTGTAAATATTTGCCTAATGACTGCTTAAAGATTGTTAACTGTCTTTTTCCCAAAGCATTCACTTGAAGTAATCAAGGGCCTCTGTATTGATACTCTGTAGCTGTGAAAGGCAGAAGCAAGTAATTACCCAATTCCAAAAATTCAGTGAGACTCAGGTGGATTTAAAACCATTATCTGATTCAGCCATTATATTCAAGGTCTACCTGGTGCAGGTCCCATGTATTAGGTTATTGTTGAAATTACTTGCTTTTTCTAATGGCTCATACCAAGAATCTCAGGCATTTTCTCAGTATACTTCCTTAATCTATAGACATATTAATATATACTTATTCCTGTGTTATTACTTATCTAGTTCCAGTGCCTTCTCAGAAAGTCAGAATGTGTTTTATTATTTAGACAGTAATTCTTCAGCACTGCTTAGGAATGGTTTTATCCTAAAACTGACCAATTGCTTATCAGTTGGTGTTAGAAACAAAACCGAACCACTTTCCTTTTTCTCAGAAAATAAATATATAAACAAATGTAGCATTCAGAAGTTAACAGCAATTAAGTTGAGCTTGGTTTAGATGATTGTTTCCTGATTACACCAAAGAAATGATACCAACAGCCAGATCTTTATGAAGTGTAGAAAGCCACTTTATTTTCTATTACAGAAAGTACACAGACGTGGACAATTTAGAGAGTGTTGACTTTGAGGGGAAACTGTGATGTTTCAAGGCAGCCTGAAATTCAAAATGAGGTGGGTTTTTTGAATAAAAACTCTTATTTTCGTAAAAGGAGTGGACTCTCAGTATGTTTATTCAACCACATTGCTGGATAAAAAATTCAGCTGTGAGTGAGAAGACAAATGGAAAAGCACAAAGATGGACGGCACCTAGGATTATCAGTCTCGGTATCTGTTCAAGAACTACACAGCTATAGGTCTGTCAAGCATATCTTTGAACATTTGGTCACTTGGAGTTGAAGGCAAAGCACTGAGGGTTATTTTGGTTGTCAACTTTAAATAACAACCAACTTGCTATTCCCTTTCTGTTTAGTGTTTTCTTCACAAACAAGGAAGATCACACTCTGCTACAAAATATTAGGCTGTAGTGATGGGCGTAATGACCTTTATAGTGTGTCTCATCCTGCAGAAAGTTATATGCAGTGATGTATTAGATTATGTTTCCTCTCTGACTGTAGCACTGTCTACTCGAGTATTTTGTTTACAATTGCTTAGATTGCCTGGGAAATTGGATTCTAGTTTACAAGCAGTCTTTTCATTGTTTTTTTTAACTCATGGCAATACATTGAATTTTTACTTCATGTTCTGCACTCTACATTTCTGAAGTGTCAAGTATTTTGCTGCTTGTATAACCATTGACATCTGTTATGCAAGGTACACTATTGCGCTCTGGACTATTATGTGCACCATTATTATATAAAAGCACATGCTTTTGCCCATGCATTTTGCCACTAGTTTTATGTAGTACAGTATATTCTTTAGGGATGTGACATTTCCAGACAGGTTTTAGACAGAGCCACTGCTACACCAATTTACTAGAAAATGTTATTTCAAAAAATTCCAATCCCTTTGGATTGTTTGATGCAAAAAGGTATGGACATTATACCTATATTGGAAAGCAAGTAGAGGTTGTTTTTGTTCTTTTTTTTTTTCTGTTTTTTTAGTTCTCTCCACTATTAAAAAAAACCCAAACAAACAACGAACTATTCCTACTGAACCACTAGTAAGCTTATAATCTCAAATTTACTAAGTATTTGTTTCAGGAAGACCAGAGACTATGCTTAATATGATTGCATTTATTTCAGTGAGCTTTTGAATGTAGAAAGGCTTCATGGTACAGAAGACAGACTATGCTTAAATAACACGTGAACACATATATTTTGATATTTCAGGAGCTGTCCAAACTAAAGGAAAGGCTTTACCCGGCTTAAAATACTGATTGGAATATATGAATCCTGGACAGGAGTACACCATCTATTTATATCAGAGATTCAGTAAGAACAAAAGTTAAAGTGAGCATTGTTTTTATGTCCTTTGATAGTATGAGAGAATTGTGGGTTTTGGTAGCTCATAAAGTATCTTCCCAGACCTTTTGCTGTCGGCTCCTTTTCCCCTAGTATGTATCACGGAATAGCCCTGAGCAACCTGACCTATTATTATCTCTACTTGGAGCAGGGAGTGGACCAGGAGAACTCAGAAAAGTTCCTCTGTCCCTAAATCTACACTGCTATAGCAAAAAAAAAAAAAAAAAAAAACAGAAAATTCCAGACATTTGCTAGGTGCTTTGAAAATTACAAGCTGCTAATCTATACCATTCTTGATATAAACAGTGAGCACTTAAGGGTATAGTATTTTAGCTACACTGAATGCATTTCCTTTTCATATACTGGTAAATTCATCGCAGTCCTTGAAAAAGTCTAAGGGAAAGGGTTTGAAATTCTTGGTCAGTGCCACTCCCACTCTGCATGTCTAGCTGCCTTCTGCTCCCCTTTTGGCAAGACCCTGCTTCTAGACTGGAATTTCTCCTGCTCCTGTGCTTCTCCTTACCTGCCATGCTCTATCTTCCTACTTGCACTTCTATTTCTTTTTCCTATTTTTAGGAAATAAGCCTTTATGCGTTTTAAATAATAGCCCTTTCTAATTGGTTTGTAATGTATGAGAAGGAAAACCAAACAATCTTGAGAACTCCTGAAATGTTTGAGGAAATGCCATTCCCACCACCTCATTATACATTAATGTGTAATAACATAATAAACAGATACTGTTGAGTTAAATAAGGAAAATCCAGTTTTACTGTAACTAAAGATATCCATTTGAACTTGGTCTCCTGCTTCCCACATTTTCACCACGTAAAAAGTGTATAGCATATTGGTAACTAATTTCAACAGGAAATTCTACCTCAGCTATGTAAAATCTCTCCTACACTGTGTTCCTGTGCAAAGTTATTTTTTTCAAGTAGCTGATATTTTTCTTTGTCCCCAGTTTCTAACCATCTTCTAAATTTTTCTCTATGTTTAGGTGTTTGATTTTCTTATAACAAACTGATACTATCTTAAAGGAAAGAAAAAAACCACACTTCATAGGACTTGCTCTTTTATCCTCTGCAAGATATCAAAACTAGCTGAAGCAATTGTGACAATATTTCTTTTAGTTTCTTCAGAGCTTGCTGAGATTTTCATCCAAATCTATGTTCATACTGCCAATTTATTCAACTTTTCTTCCTCATTTCTGCTTCAAATGTCACTTATTTTTTCTTTAACTATTAGATTACGTACCACTAAATTGAGAAATAACCTTAATCAGGACATTTCCCAAGGAATGGAATTAAACATAATGATACTTATCAGCAAGAACTGCTGCTTAATTGGGATGGCAATTTGCTTAACTGGGATGCCTGTAGGTTATTTACTGTAATCAGATAGGGACATCTGATCCTTATTTTCCTGAGAAGGTGATCAGAAATGCTAGTTCCAGAAAGACGTAATTATATCAATGCCATATTTCAAGTGTGATACGCTCATTTGCGTTGTTCACCTATTCACAACTGCATTGTATCTATATTCATGATAAAAAATCATAGAGTTTGGTTGGAAAAGACCTCCAAAATCATCGAGCCCAACCTTTGTCCTAGCCCTGTGAACACCACTAAACCATGTCCCTCAGCACAACATCTACCCATCTCTTAAACACCTCCAGGGATGGTGACTCTATCATCTCCCCGGGCAGGCTGTTCCAATGGTCGATAATCCTTTCAATAAAGAAATCCTTCCTAAAAAGAAATTCTTCCTAATATCCAACCTGAACCTCCCCTAGCCCAACTTAAGGCCGTTTCCCCTTGTCCTATCACTCTCCACTAGGGAGAATAGACCAACTCCCACCTCGCTACAACCTCCTTTCAAGTAGTTGTAGAGAGCGATGAGGTCTCCCCTCAGTCTCCTCCAAGCTAAACAGATACAGATCCCTCAGCGTTTCCTCATACGACTTGTGTTCTAAGCCCTTTACCAGCTTGGTAGCCCAGCTCTGTACCCTCTCCAGCACCTCAAGGTCCCTCTTGTAGTGAGGGGCTCAAACCCAGATACAGCACTTGAGGTGTGGCCTCAGCAAAGCCGAGTACACGGCACGATCACCTCCCTGCTCCTGCTGACAACACCATTCCTGACACAGGCCAGGATGCCATTTGCCTTCTTGGCCACCTGGGCACACTGCTAGCTCATGTTCAGCCAGTTGTCCATCAACACCCCCAGGTCCCTCTCTGCCTGGCAGCTCTCCAGCCACTCCTCTCCAAGCCTGTAGTGCTGCTGGGGGTTGCTGTGGCCGACGTGCAGGACTTGGCATTTGGCCTTATTGAAACTCATGTGATTGGCCTTGGTCCACTGATCCAACCTATCCAGATCCCTCTGTAGAGCTTCCCTACCCTCAAGCAGATCAACACTTTCACCCAGCTTGGCGTCATCTGCAAACTTACTAAGGGTGCACTCTATCCCCTTGTCCAAATCATTGATGAAAATGTGTTAAACAGGACTGGTCCCAGTACTGAGCCCTAAGGGACACCACTCGTGACCAGCCACCAACTGGATTTAACTCTGTTGACCATTACTCTTTGGACTCAACCATCTAACCAGTTTTTCACCCAGCAAAGCATATGCCTATCCAAGTCAAGAGCAGCCAGTTTCTGTAGGAGAATGCCATGGGCAACAGTGTCAAATGCCTTACTAAAGTCAAGGTAGACAACATCCACAACCATTCCTTCATCCAGCAGGTTACCCTGTCATAGGAGATCAGGTTTGTTAAACAGGTCGTGCCCTTCATAAACCCATGTTTACTGGGTCTCATCACCTGGTTGTCCTGCATGTGCTGTACAGTAGAAGTCAGGATGAGCTCCATCAGCTTCCCTGCCTATACCACAAGTATCCTCTTCCAAGGCACAGGGGCCCAGAGGTGACATCCTGAGTGGTCCCTAATCCTTTGGGCTGGATAAAAGAATATAGTAGCTCATTCTATGAATAAACTGGGAACTCATTCATGAAAGCCGGGCGATCACTTGATCTGCCTGACCGCCAGATCATATGAGCAACATCGGACTAATGGAATAGTCTAATAATGGTTAGTAATGACTACAGAGTAACCAATGTCAGCTAAGAGATTTTTCTTGTAAGGTACTTGAGGATGCACATATGGAACAAGAACCTGAGTGGTTCACTGAGCTGCAGCTGTTTTAAAACCAGGAATGTAAACTGTTCTTTCTGAGCTATTTAGGAGACCAGCTCCCTGGGATGGTTATATTAAAAGAGAGTTTAAGAAAGTGTTTCAATATGCTGTTTTAATTCACTCTATTTTAGCCCACTTGGTCAAATATAACAAAAGTTGGACTGCTGACAGAAGACATGGTATCGTTTTCTGCTCCTTAATGAGACAATAGTTTTGAGATGGGTAGGGCAACAGAAAGCTACTTCAGACTCAAAATAGCATTTTGCTAATTATACTCCATCACAGCATTATGCAGATGAAAGTATTCAGCCTCTCAGTACTAGACATAATGGAACCAATCATGCAAAGCATCACTGTCAAGATAGAGGTTGTTACAATTAGGACTAAAACTAACAAAAAATAACTCTTTTTTTTTTTCATTATTAACAAGTTTACTGCAAGTTCAGTGCACCAGAGCTTTGAAAGATATAGCTAATGGACAGTCCATTCTTGATTATTATTCTGAAATTCACTGTTGTTCTTTTCACTCTGCTGAATTTCTTGCTTTACTTGGAGGTCAAGAGTTTATTCCATCTAATCCTGCTACTCAGGGTCCTTAGAAATTGAAAGGATGAGCAATGACCAATTCCATTAACACAGATCTCTTATCCAGGCATTGACAAACCAGTAAGAGTGACAGTGAACATGAAAACCATGCTTTCTAACATGCAGAGTTAATGCCTGTCACCTTAATATCAAAGATCTTAGAAAGCAATTACTCTTTTCTTTTCCTTTTCATTCTCCAATAGACATTTCTGCTTCATTACACAGAACTGTGATGAGCCTGTCCTGGGTTTAGCTAAAAACCCAGTCCTGTTTAGTGACTTTTACTTTCCAGTTTAGTGTCTTCTCAAAGGCTGCACGTTCTGAAGTTAGCAGCATGTTTTTGCAGACAGTGTGTGCTACTGGCAGTCATAACACCTGATGTTTACAGCCACTGCCTGGGACTGGTATGTAGAAAGGTTCTTGTTTATACTTATTCCTATAGTGACCAAGGCCACTGCTAGCTCTGGTGTGCCACGCTGGGGGTGCTGGGTAGTAAGAGGGATCACAAGGAAGTAAAAGGTGGCACCTCCGGGGGGTAATAGACAGAATAAGTGACCAACTAGAGTATTCCATCCCATATACGTCATATTTAGTATAAATTGAGTGATCACGAGAGCTTTTGCCCTCTTTTCGGCCTTTTCGCCCTTCTTTTCTGCAATGGCCGGTGTCCAGAGAGGACTCCATCTGACCTCCTGATTTTGATCCGGATCCTGAGTTCCCAAATCCAGCTCCCTGTATCCAGCTCCCGCCGCCGCTGAGCCTGGGGTTTCCCCAGTGCCTCCTGCTCTGCAGCACCACTGGTGATTTCTATTGGGGGAGGGAGTCGGGTTTGATATCGGGCTACTATCTATAGTTGTATATAGTTCTTTACTTTTATCTTTTTACCATTATTCCTATTATTTTCATTAAAGCTGTTCTAGTTTTTTTTCTCCTCTAACACGTAAGTCTCTCTGCCTCATTCCCTTCTCTCTTCCCGTTTGAGGGGGGGGAAGAGGGGGTTAGAGAGCGTCTGTCCACGTTAGTGGCCGGCCCAGCCTTAACCCGCGACAGAGCCCAAGAACCATTTGCAGACTTCATCTGAAATTTTAAGGAAAAAAAAAAGAGTAATAAAATCTGGATGTTTCCATAAAGCAGAACTACATCTCTCTTTCTCTTAATTTTTTTGCAGCTACTGATGTAGGAAGGAAGTTTTGTAAATTCATTGGTAGTTAACCTAGGTTTACAACAATCTGCATGAACACTATGGTTTCTTGGATAGCAGAAATACATTAGCTCATAAGAATGGTCTGACAGCCATTTTTCAGCTGCTCAGGTTATGTCTTCCACTCAGCAATCTCACCCCAGCAATAACTCACAGTCAATAGATCTCCATTATAGGACCTTGCAAATAGACATTAAACAGATGAGAGAAAGCGTAAATGTAAAGATGACTAAAGGAGCATTTATATAATGAACCATAGATTCTCTCCAATCCTACTGGTACTGACATCATCTGACATAACATTCTCCATCCGAGTATTTACCCAAATAAAACAAAGTATTTCTGTTTAACAGTTCCATTTCACCAATATCTTTTAACATAGATTTCTAGGACAGTTCAATAAAGAACTTCAAGCTATTTTTATATGCTTCTAGAGATTGATCAAGCTTTTGAAATGCTGTCTGATGTCATTTCAAGCCTGTATATAGGATAGACACTGAGTTCCTTCTAACAACCTCCAGAGATGTTATGCCATGTGCACAAATATTGTACAGCTTCTACAGAATATTCCTAGACATCAATCTTTTGACAGATATTTGTGAAAACACAAAGCTTTTCTAGGCAGCATGCAGTCTGTTCTCTGACCCAGATCCATTAGCGTGTATGGACTGGTGATGATGACAAAGGCTATAAAGCTCTGACAGCTCTTTTCCAGGAGTCTAGGGCATCTGTCACCACTGGAGCTCATTTTAATTCTATGTTCCTGTAGCAGAGCTCTGCTCCAGCTCTTTACAAAGTAGTCAATAATCATGGAGCAAAGGTTCCTTGATCTTGCTGTCAGATGTATGTTTCCAGTGAAAAACAACGACAGTCTCTAGAATCTACAGCAAATGATACCGGGTGTACTGGTGAGTCCTTTCTGAGCATGAACCTAACGAGATGCTTGTCTCACCTTTGAACTCTCTGTGTGAGTCATGTGAACCACATACATATGGTGGGACAGAGGGTGGGTACTTCTTGCTCTGCATTATAATCAGTCATCCTTCTTACCTAGTAGCAACAGGCTATTCACAGTAATCCCATTTAGGATTTGTTTCAAATTGCCTCTCTTAGAAGGGCATGTGAACATTAAATATACTATTCATTAAACTGTCAAGTTCTAATCAAGCATACTTTGCCATTGTATTGGATATGTATCCCATGTGCTTACAAAACAACACTAAAGATATTTTTTTTTGTGATTTTCAGAGTACATACACAGAGTGAAATCCTTCCCTGTTGAAGATGATAGAATGGTTTCATTTTGATCAAGGGTTCACCGCAAGACAATAGATAGAGGTAACTTGGGGAAAAGATGTTCCTTTCCAGAAAGCTGATTGGGTCAAGGAGCATACTGAAATGTATAACTAGGAAAAGATAGATCTAGCATGAATAACATCTATGGTACTATCACAGTACACAACTGGCAACATTCTGATCATACAACAATTACAGGACAGCTGTCAGGGAGTGTAGGGAGGCAATCAGAAAAGCTAAGACCTCCTTGGAATTAAAACTTGCAAGGGAGGTCAAAGACAACAGAAAGGGCTTTTTCAAGTACATTGCTGACAAAACTAATACTAGAGGCAATGTAGGCCCTCTGTTGAATGAGGTAGGTGCCCTGGAGACAGAGGACAGAAAGAAGGCAGAGTTGCTGAATGTCTTCTTTGCCTCTGTCTACACTGTTGGAGACCGTCCTCAGGAGCCTCAGTGCCCTGAGGCCCCAGAGGAAGTCATGACAAAGGAGGAGTCTGCCCTGATTGATGAGGAGTGGGTTAAGGATCAGTTTGAACACATGAACATTCATAAATCCATGGGCCCTGATGGGATGCACCCACGGGTGCTGAGGGAGCTGGCGGGAGTCATTGCTAGGCCACTGTCCATCATCTCTGGTAAGTCGTGGAGAATAGGCGAGGTGCCTGAAGACTGGAGGAAAGCGAATGTCACTATAAGAAGGGCAGGAAGGATGACCTGGGTAACTACAGACCGGTCAGCCTCACCTCCATCCCTGGAAAGGTGATGGAACATCTTATCCTTGAGCTGTCTCTAGACATATCAAGGATAAGAAGGTTATTAGGAGTAGTCAGCATGGCTTTGCCAAGGGGAAGTTATGTTTGACCAACCTGATAACCTTTCATGAAGACATAACCAGGTGGATGGATGGTGGCTGTGCAGTGGATGTGGTCTATCTGGATATCAGCAAGGCCTTTGACACCATCTCCCACAGCATCCTCATAGGTAAACTGAGGAAGTGTGGTCTGGATGACCAAGTAGTGAGGTGGGTCGGGAACTGGTTGAAGGGAAGAAGCCAGAGAGCTGTGGTCAATGGGGCTGAGTCTGGCTGGATGCCTGTGTCTAGTGGGGTCCCTCAGGGGTCAGTGCTCAGGCTGGTGCTGTTTAATATATTTATCAATGACCTGGATGAGGGATTAGAGAATGTTGTCAGCAAGTTTGCTGATGATACAAAATTGGGAGAAGTGGTTGACACACCAGAAGGCTATGCAGCCATTCAGAGAGACCTGGACAGGCTGGAGGGCTGGGCGGGGAGAAATCTTAGGAAGTTCAACAGGGGCAAGTGTAGAGTTTTGCACTTGGGAAAGAATAACCCCATGTGCCAATATAGGTTGGGGACTGCCCTGCTGGAGAGCAGTGCAGGGGAAAGGGACCTGGGGGTTCTAGTGGACAGCAGGATGACCATGAGCCAGCAATGTGCCCTCGTGGCCAAGAAGGCCAATGGCATCCTGGGGTGTATTAGAAGGGGAGTAGCAAGTAGGTCAAGAGAGGTCATCCTCCCCCTCTACTCTGCCCTGGTGAGGCCGCATCTGGAATATTGTGTCCAGTTCTGAGCCCCTCAGTTCAACAAGGACAGGGAGCTGCTTGAGAGAGTCCAGCACAGAGCCACAAAGATGATTAAGAGAGTGGAACATCTCCCTTATGAGGAAAGGCTGAAGGAGCTGGGTCTCTTTAGCTTGGAGAAGAGGAGGCTGAGGGGTGACTTCATTAATGTTTATAAATATGTCAAGGGGGAATGTCAGGAGGATGGAACCAGGCTCTTTTCAGAAGCTGGAACATAGGAGGTTCCATAAAAATATGAGGAAAAACTTTTTTACTGTGAGGGTGACAGAGCACTGGAACAGGCTGCCCAGGGAGGTTGTGGAATCTCCTTCTTTGGAGACATTCAAAACCCGCCTGGACGCGTTCCTGTGTGCTCTACTGTAGGTGATCCTGCTCTGGCAGGGGGGTTGGACTAGATGATCTTTGAGGTCCCTTCCAACCTCTAATATTCTGTGATTCTGTGATTCTGTGATACAACCACAGTGATACTGCTATAGAAAAATATGCCTTCTTTTAGGCAGAGCTTGAGATTCAGTTCCATTCACAGTTAAAAGCAACAGAGAAGTAGTTCGGTAATGGAAGAGATCTTCACTGTCCAGCCATCTGTTCTGTGTTGGCGTTTGCTGTGGTAATAACTTCATGGTGAGACAGATAAGAGAAATGATGTCATCAAGAACACTCAGATGAAAGGGAACAGAAGAAAACTGCCCTGTTTGATGACATCTTACAGTCACATCAAAATTTAGTTACTCCAGATAACATTTAAAGTATCACAGATAAACAGACTGTTGACCAAGTTCAATAATAATGGTTACCACACTGTGCTGTGTCAACTAGCTTGTGTCAATCTCTGGAACTGGTTCCGTATTAACATTACATCTCATTGTGAAATGCAGATGTGCGCAGGAAGAATTTTCAGACAATATAACCAAAATGTTCTTTTTGATTTTTAAAGCTAGTGGTTTATGGTATAATTACAATATCTACTCTATCTAATTAGTATACTAGGAATAATTATTAGTATTAAAAATTTATATCAATGTGGATCTCTGTCAAGTTCAGGATTCCATTGTGCTGGTTTTCTTTTCTGTGCAAAATAATTTCCAAATGAAAAGAGTCTCTGTGGAGTTGAAACAAACAAATTAACATAACAGATGTTTACTTTATTACTAAAAAGAGAAGTAAAAATAATTCTACATTTTCTGCAGTGGTTGTCCATATGACAAATCAGACACTCAATATTACAGAACTAGCTGTAGCACATTAGTTACAACTTTATGTTTTTAAGTAGTTATTACAATTAAGTCAACACAGTTAATCTTTTGTTAATAGTCCCATTTAACAGCTATTTCCAAGGTTTCAGAATTACTGGGTTTTTTTTAGAGTGGAATATTGCTTTCTGAAAGGCAATATTTAAATATGCATTTGGGGATTGAAAATCAAGCAGGAAATCATGTACATAAGGTTTTGATTGGACCTAATCTCAGTCATCCTAAGTGTTTCCACAAAAATGTCCATATGCCATAATGCTTAATTCCGAACGGAGACACATGCTGAAAGGAAGCAGCCTGGCTCTGTGCTCTCGTGGTAAGGACACTGGCCTGGGTGAGGATGTGAAAGACCTATGGTCATGTACGACTGAGGAGGACAAAAGCATTGTGGGGTTTTAGTGGGTTCTGCCTTAAGACAAAGAAGAGAAGAAAACAGTCAGAATACATGTGGTCAGCTGTATAAAGCTGGATGAAGAGACAAACATTATTTCTTGATCCAAGCACTGATCTGTTTTTTCCCTGAAGCATGAGATTATGAAGATAAATGAAATTCTCTTCGTTTTTATTTTTCAACACAATATGCCACCTGCATTATCTGACATTCATAACTATATCAAGATCTCAATGCTCTTTTCTTCAAAAATATGAGTTCAAATAGCTTTGAGGCTTTTCTTTATGTGAAAGAAAAGACAAAAGCTTTTCCTATTATGAGCTTAGATAGCTCATAGCTGCTGAAATAAGAGGTATTTCTACAGTATACTTTAAAAATACTTTAAAATGTTTTTTTTTTTCAGCCATGAAGATTTTATTTACAGTTGGCTTTGCACTTAGGTGATCTTCAATTTACACATAAAGTCAGTAACAAAGAATAAATTCTTCAGGTCATTAAATCTTTATGTATCTAAAGAACTAGGAGGCATAATCTTAATGTGACCTTGATACAGAACTGCCTTACTAGCTATATTAACCAGCAAACTGATAAAGACATCAAATTCAATTTCAAACTAAAAACATGTATCGTTTTCAGTACAGAACCACAGGATTTATCATTACAGATGAAGAATTATCTTGCCTTGAAAAATAGGATAAAAATGTGATAGTTTGGGACATTCAAAATGAATCATAAGTTTGTGCCAAATTTGCAAATAACTTTGGCTGCAAAAAAATCAATTCTTTCATCCAAGCAAATATTTCATTTGGAAATAAAGATAAAATTAATTAAAAAGAAAAACATTTAGAAAATGTCAAAAGCCAAAATCAAATGGTTTAGATTGCATGTCATTTTAATCCAGCAACCTAACTCTACACTGCTTGAATGACAAATTCTGCCCTAGTTTTTTAAAAAAAACAAAACAGTTCTTACAGCTGGTGTAAGAAGAAGCTATATAGTCATCTTGTTTGGGATTGTTTTGTTGTAGGCTTTTTTATATACATTGTAACTACAACTAGGAGAGGGCCTAGCACTTTATTAAGAGAATATGTCCACAAGTCCAAAATTATTGTTATTATTTATCTTGATCAGAGATATTTTATTCTTTGCTGTTTAGCATTGAACAAGCCAAAATTAAAAGGGAGACAATAACTAATCGTCTCACAGGAATTTTGTCCATTGTAAAGCATGAGTAACTGTTTTTCATGGTCTCTTAACAATTTTGAGTTTAAAAATTCCAGCAATGCTGAGTGCACATAATTATAGTCATGAAATCCTACAGAGAAAATCTTACACATCTGTCTCACAGATAAGTAAAGTTTAGCTCTGGTAATTCCAGTGGCTTCTACTTTTGGCTAACTTTGCTCCCAGGTGCTTACTGAAAGTCACGTCTTCCACCTAGGGATGGCTCAGTGCCTCATGAACCGATTTACAGCCTACTTTCTAAAGTAAACAAGCCCTCAATTTCAGTTTTCGTTAATTCAGCAGAATGCAATTTGCAACAGTTTAGGAGCTGTCACAGAAGCATCTGAGCTGGGCTCACAGCAGATGATAACTGAGAGGGGTTTGGGAAGCCAGAAAGCAATGCTGAGAGGAGCAGCTCTTCCCAGCTCATCCACTCCCAGAGCAAATCTGAGTCTTCACATAGTAATTCAGTGCACGCCAAGAAAGCAAGCCTCACTTACAGCATTAGTGATGATCCAAGCGCAAATAAAATTATTAATTTATTAATCATTAACAATTTAATAACAGTATGATCGTAATTATCATTAAGTCAAATTATTTTTCATTTACTCCCACACATGCTTGTTAAGTCCATGTGTTTTTTTCTTTTTGAGTTACTATAGTATCTTTTGGGCAATGTATACTCTTCAGCTTGAAGCTAAAATTGTTCTGAAGTATATAACTTCATCCAGTTCAAAACTATTATAAAATGCATTATTAATTCACAAAAATGCTTTTCTTCTCTGTAAGCACCACACTGTAAACTGGTGTTCATTAATTTCGTTGTGAATCTGTGTGTATTATTAAGGTGTAGCGATGTTATGCCCAACTGGGCAGCCTAGGTCGGCAGAAACTTTCCCTAGAGAAACTGAGTTAACGTTAAAGGAGAAAATCCATAATAATAAATTTTCCACAGATAGAATTCCTAACTTTGTGAAAAAAAGATACAATACTATTAAAATGTCAACGTAATAACTCGCCTAAACTTTTAATCTAAAAAATCACTTTCCACACCTAAATCCACTATCTCAGTAATGCTCGCATTTATGTATCTGTGTTGGCATCTGTTTGTAACTGGAGAATCTTCAAAGTAGCACCTTTACACTACTAACAAAGATCAAGGTCAAAAGACAATTTTCCTTTACCCCTTTAAAGCAGCATTTGGAAAGCTGTCACTTATATCTTTTATTAGTAGCTTCAAAGACAGTCTGGCACACCCATTACCAACACACTACCTCCTAAAATCCCGATGAGCATAATTAGTATTTTGATATGTTTTCACTGCACAACTGCATTTTAATATCTTTGTGATTAAGAGGACAATGTGAGCAAAATACGTCCTTTCAATATATAAAAGAATGAATTTCATTACTTAGTTTCTTCTATAAGGCTGAAATATCTCAAGCCTAGAGTTTCTACTGAATTTATTAATCTTAATTTGAAGTGGTTTCCCAGTAGTAATTCTCTTTTCAACAGCTGCCTTTGAAATAATATAGTAGTGCAAGATATTTTTGCTGTACTATAAAAAATAAACAAGCACTGACCAAGAAAAACAAAAGATGTGATACTTATCCTTTCTACCCATTAAACAAATTTGTCTGGGTAATTACATAAAATGAAAAATAAAAGTGCATAGTTATTACCCTCTCTACTCCCTCAAAGCTTGGAGAACACATCACTTCTCTTTTTCAGTCTCCTTTTGCTTAAAACTTGTATGCTGACCATATAAGTAACAGAACTTTTGGACATAAAAGTTTAAGGACATAAAATGAAAACAATACGTTACTGAAAATATTTATGTTAGAACCATAAAACTACAAAATACAGTAAGCACATGAAAGCTTGACTTGTATTCATTTCTGAAAATTTTGCATAAGCAGAGCCATTGAAAGGAGAAACATTGCTACTGTAGTTCTGTCTTTTTTTGTGGGTTTTGAGTAGTTTTCTTTTTGTTTCTGATGGGTGAGGGAGACAGAAATATGTTACTAAATGTTCAAAATGTTAATGACCTAAAATTCAGTCTAACATTGATTAATTCAAGTAAAATGCTCCTCTTCCAAATTAAAGCTTAAGTAATTTTGCTCTCCTAACAGAGAAAACTTTAAAACGTGCTCCTGTTACGTCTCAGTAATTGATGGGCATAGCAGGTATTTTCCATTTGAGATATCCAGTATATATCTGGAAACCTAAACCAAAGTGAGAGTGTATGGTCCCAGAAATGCTCAGACCGTATCTGTGTACATGTCAACTGAGCAATGTCACTGCAGGGGCTCAGGTTTGGACACTGCTCCACAGGCTACAGAAGCAGTAACATAGTCTCTGATTGGGGAGATTTGGCCCATGTGTCTACTGTTTTTTTTTCAGATAAGTCCTCAGCACAGGCCAGTACTCATCCAAACAGTCAATCTGAATGTGGCCATCCCCTTTAGCCAGAAGGGCAGAAGTGTTGTGATGCTCCATCTTCTTTTGGTCATACTTTGTCTACTGATGTGTAGCTTTGAAGTCTCTCATAGTTAAAAATCAGAACATTTATGTGTATTGGCAAGGAAATTAAACACCAGGATCCTAGCGAGAAGAGGGGTGGAAATGAAAAGATGCTACTGTCATAAGCTATTTTTTTATTCCTCTCAATTGTTTAATGAGAGTTACTTAAACTTAGAATCACAAAAATATAATTACGGGATGGTTGCTGTCATGTAGATACAACTAGATTGGTCTTAAACTAACCAGATAAGGTAGCACAGGCTGTGGTGTTGAATGTTTTTTGTCTATGTTCTTACTGTTTATAGTGGTGTGAAACTAGTATGGAAGTCAAGAGGAAGGACAGGAAAGCATCATGTAAAAGAATATTTGTTAGAATCACCTAGGAAAGTAGACCTAGTCAATCACCACCATAATCAAGTAATTAAGAAGAGTGTAAAACATGATTACTAATAGACATATATTCGTTGTTCTAAGTGTTGAGATGAGCAACAAGTTTAACATTTACCATACTTCATTTATTTTTGCAGCCAACTGGTACTATGTATATAAGTATATGTATGCATATATATAAAAATTCCAATTGTGCTGAAAAAAATGTCTTGCAGTTAAGTGAAACTATACGTTTATATCTGAGGGAATGTTTTTGCCAAGTTCTTTTTCTATTATTTAGGATTCTTCCCAGTGTCTAGCAAATGATTTATGAAAATTTTTCTCAATATTAATATTTGATTTAGTCTACAGTAGTTTATCCTGGCTTTTAATTTCTCTGAGTGACAAAAATGTAGAGTGCTTAAAATAATTTTAAATGACTTTTCACTTGTGACATTAGATTAAACGCCATTCCCACACACATACAAATTTCTGTATCTCTAGTAGGTAAATAGAGGATCATTAACCTTCAGACAAATGTTTTCCAATAAAATGATTGATAAACAAAAATAATCAAAAGCATACTCAGTTTTCTGACTGAAAGTAGACAACAGCTTTGAGTTCAGGACACTGATCTCTTTCAAAGCCTAGAAAGGCAGGAAAGAACTGTGGCAAGAAAAGCTCTAAATAACAAAATCAATGCAGGATAGATCCTTCAAAATGTGAGCAAATCAATTTCAAAGTAATCCGTTCCTAGGATGTATGATTACTATGTCATCACTTCAGATTTATAAATGAACAGAGTCACTACTTTTTTTTCTGACTACCAAGGACAGAAGCACCTGGCAATAGCTCTTCTCCTGAGACATAAATTCCGGCTCAAGCTTTTCCAGCTTGACTCCTGACAATGTGGAAAACACACTCCAAGCCAGGGTTATGAGTCAGTGGCCTACAGTTAAACCAGTTAATCCATCCTAGAGAAATTGCAAGAGACCTTAGAGTTTCCATAGGTAGACAATGAAAGTACGTAAGAGAAGTGAAATATGCATACAGCTTGCAAGTTATTTCTGCCTAGAATATTCCACAGAAATACAGAATCACAGAATCACAGAATCACAGAATGATAAAGGTTGGAAGGGACCTTAAAGATCATCTAGTCCAACCCCCCTGCCAGAGCAGGATCACCTACACTAGAGCGCACAGGAATGCGTCCAGGCGGGTTTTGAATGTCTCCAAAGAAGGAGATTCCACAACCTCCCTGGGCAGCCTGTTCCAGTGCTCGGTCACCCTCACAGTAAAAAAGTTTTTCCTCATATTTTTCTGGAACCTCCTGTGTTCCAGCTTCCACCCATTGCCCCTTGTCTTGTCAGTGGACGCCGCTGAAAAGAGCCTGGCTCCATCCTCCTGACATTCCCCCTTGACATATTTATAAACATTGATGAGGTCACCCCTCAGCCTCCTCTTCTCCAAGCTAAAGAGACCCAGCTCCTTCAGCCTTTCCTCATAAGGGAGATGCTCCACTCCCTTCACCATCTTTGTGGCTCTACGCTGGACTCTCTCAAGCAGCTTTGACCAAGGTGGCATCAATGTGAGCAGGATAAATGTAAACAGAAAGTATCTTCAGGTGTGAAGAATTTCTTATAAGAATCATGACCAAAAAAATGCAGATTATACTTTAGTTCATACATTACTTGGGATCAGAATATTGTCTCTGTAAATAGCTGTTAAGTGTGATACTGTAAACATCACGTTTTCTGCAAGAGTTAACCAAATGTTCAAATATAATATTAGTAGCTTTATTTAATATGGTCTCATGGATAATTGCTATCCATATGAAATTAAAACTTTATCAATAGTGTTGTGCCTGGTTGCCTTCTTAGAAGCATTGAAAATAGTGTACTTCAACACTCTTAGTTACTGTAATTAGACACCTTAATAACACTTTGACTAGAGCATCAGTAAGATCAGTAATTGGATCTTATTGGTATGTGTTTTACAGTATGGTACACACCCACACAAAGCAAAATCTGGCCAAAACCTGAGAAGGCACAGCCATACATTTACTTTTTTTATTGCAGAGCCTTTTTTTTTTTAAATTTGTAGAACACAGAAACAATCATTAGGAGCTCTTGTCAGGTTTAGTCACTACCACATCCTATTTTACTTATAATTCCAAAAAAAAGTTTTCTTATCAATATTTTCAGACCAGATATCACTTGAAAATACGTGTGCACTGCGGTGAACTACGTCTCACCGAGCTTAATACTGCAAATATTTAACAAAGATAGAGAGGATTTTCTCCTCTAGAGAAGTGTGCAAACTACTTTTGCCTCATCTTGAGGTGGAAAATGCTGGTTTAGCTGTCTCCACAGAGATTGATGCTGCCATCAAAACAATAGTTCCTTCGATTAGTTACTGGAGAATTGTGTCCCAAGCACTAAGAGACAAAGGAGACACCTAAAACAATAATTTAGAAAGGTTGTGGGCTATAGAAGTCAAATAAAGCACTGACTGAAAAGAAAAAGAAAAAAAGTAATCTACTAACAGTATGCTTGACAGTTACAATTTCTTTTCTTGTATAAATATCATCATTGTTAAGTACTCAGATTAAAAACCATCATTGAGCTACAAACATTATGGGTTTTTTTGTATAGTGTTTATCAAAACCAAACTCTTTAATGATGTCCTTCTTTATAGGTAAACATCACAATAAAATCCAGAAACAAAGGTGAATGTAGATTCTCCCTTGGGCAAAGAGACCGTAGACAGGTCCAAAAGTGTGAGATATATCTAGGTTTCGCTCTGTCTGAAAGGGCTTATGACATCAGTGATATTAAATATTAAGATATTAGTAAACATCAATAATAAATGTTTACAATTATTTAAATATTATAAAAATATTAAATAAAAAATCTCCAAATATACTTAATGTATCAGCTAGTTATATGCATAGTCTACTATGTGTCAAACTCCATGATTCATGCTACCAATCATAAAATCGTCTATAGCATATGATAATTTTCTAAGATATTAATTCTGTCTAATAAAGTTGTCATTCAAATTTGTTTAGGAAACAGATGTGCAATTTCCCAAAAGAAGCCACCCACCGATTTTAGATCAGGCACCCTGCAGATTCAGGTGGTACTGTTAACAATATACCCATCAAATTAAGAATGAGAAATAAAGAAAATCTTTTTTCAGAACCAATCCTTCTGTCAAAGAAAATCTCTTTCGTCAATTCTCAGGAAAGCTGCTGAAAGAACTTGTTTACACTGCTTCCACTTTTAAGAGTTTTACTCTACTTTCCTTTCACTTCTGTTTTCACTTGCCTACTATACATAAAAATTTAGCACGACTGAGAGATTTTGGAGTTTAATGTAAATTATTATATACAGAACATGAAATTGCAACAACACTGAAATGGAGAAGTCATGTCCTCAGAAGCTTTTCAATTGCAGAATTTTTCGGGAATGTCTCAGTACTTGAAAGCTGGTAAAGATACAGTCTAGATAAAGTTCAAAAAAGTGCCTCAAGAATTTCAATAATCACCAAAACCTCATGTTTTGTTACCATCTATGCCTATAGACAACTCAACTTTCCTATATTCTGACTGCCAGAAATTCAGTCCATTAGTTCTAAAAACACCAGACATAGTGTCACCGCAGTAAGTAAAGCATCAGCTGACCAGTCAAGAATGGCTAGTGACGAACACAAAAAAAAGATTCTCTTCTTCCTTTGATTCCTGAAAGTCAGCTAATGAAATTAATGCTTTTCAGGGTGAGTAGGTGGTGAGTATGGTCAAGCTCACCTCTCTTCTTCTAGATTATTAAATTATTCCAGGAGAGGAATCTTTGTGATGGTCTTCCACTCTCAGATGGTAATTATAATTCATTGGATTAGAAAGCAAGTGTGGCACCTGGAACAAATTTCCTAGTGTTAACAGCAAAAACAAGAGGTCCAGTACAATAACCTCTGCTCCAAAGATGAATTAATGTCATAATCTTTTGGCCTAGGTTTGGATCTCAGATCTGCCCAGCTCGGCTGCTCACACCAGGCAATGGTCTGCTGATCGCTGACTTGGAATTCCTCCTAGAGTTCACAGTAGGGAGCAGCATAGCTTCAAGGGGAGATGCAGAGAGCTTTCTCCACAGTGGCAAATTCCCCATGACCAAAATGGTCTCCCCATATTTCTAGAGAAGTGAGAAGCCAGTGGGATTACCTCAGGATAGAGGTGGACACCTAACTTGGTTTCCAATGTCCCAACTAGTGGGATGCCATCAGTTATTAAATAAAAAGAGTACAATCTTTTCCTCTATTTTTTTCTGCATGGACATCCACATTCAGATGGAGGTTAAGGAGCTCTAAACCCCAGGTATTCTCTTCTAGGGCCTCATGTTGAACAGGCAGTATCATATCATACCTTTCCAGACTGAACCAGTTGGGACAGGGCAGCTGTGCACATTGATTAATACAAGGTTTAATGCAGAAAACAGAATTAGCTGCCACTGCTTAAGCTGCTAGCCTTTTTCTACGCACTATTCTGATTTGCCTGATGCATCAGACCTTATTAATTGAGCAAGGGAAGTAGATAAGTTATTGTAGTATTGGTCTTCGCAGTTGCTGAGAATTGGCATTGCTTAATTCCAAACACGATAAAGACTTTAAAAGTTAATGCGCAGCTTGTACTGAATAATAACAGGAAAATATTATAATGAATAGTTAATCATCACTTAATTAAATTTTCAGGATACAAGGGCTACTAAGCAATTAAGCAAATATTCTGTACTTAAGGGTATAATTAAAGGGTCTTCCTGCTTCCTGCATATAACATCATTTAAAAAACTTTACATTTCTCATGATCATTTCGATCGGGAAATACCTGTGAGGCAGAAGGCAGATTGTGCAGCAATATTTCTTTGTTTTCTCAAAGCTGTCAGAATTAAAATAATGTCTTAAACAATTTCCATAATAATCAGTCACAAAAGAAATTGTTCACTAAGTCTAGCATATTAAGAGTCAATGACATAAAAGTAGATTGCTGAAATAATAGAATGTGGCTCTTTTCAACAGTTTCATACCTGTGACTGATTCATCACACCCTTCCATCTGTAGTTAATAAAGTCTGGCTGGCACTCGGCTCTTGAGCCTTAGATGGGGCATTATGAGACTGGATGCTGTCTAAGGACAACAAATAGACATGCAAACATTGTAATACTTTAGAAAAAAAGGTCAAGTTGTATATATCAAAGTTTATGAAATCTAGAAGTCCTTATTAAAATGAGTTCTGGTTTGGAAATACACGTGAGCACTCTTGGGATTCAGGCCACTTCAGTCAATTTCCAGTCTCCTTTATGTCCACTAGTGTGAGTAAAATTAGCAGGAAAAGACATTTTAAATTATTTCAGTACAAATAATTCACTTAATTCAAAATCACCGTTTCTTTCTTTCTTTCTTTCTTTCTCAATCCTATTTGAAAAGTTCCTGTCACTGTGATATCATAAACTGCTCAAAACAACTGGAGACTTTCGAAAGAAGTCCTTGCTGCTAAACTGAGGAAGTGTGGTCTAGACTCTTGGGTAGTGAGGTGGACTGTGAACTGGCTAAGGGGAAGAAGCCAAAGAGTCGTGGTCAATGGGGCAGAGTCTGGTTGGAGGCCTGTATCCAGTGGAGTGCCTCAAGGGGCAGTACTGGGACCAGTGTTATTCAATACATTCATCGATGACTTGGATGAGGGACTAGAGAGTACTATCAGCAAGTTTGCTGATGACACCAAGCTGGGAGGAGTGGCTGACACACCAGAAGGCTGTGCTGCCATTCAGCAAGATCCGGACAAGCTGGAGAGTTGGGCGGGGAAAAATTTAATGAAATATAACAAGGGCAAGTGTGGAGTCTTGCATCTGGGTAGGAACAACCCCAGGTTCCAGTATAAGTTGGGGAATGACTTATTAGAGAGCAGTGTAGGGGAAAGGGACCTGGGAGTCTTGGTGGACGGCAGGATGACCATGAACCAGCACTGTGCCCTTGTGGCCAGGAAGGCCAATGGCATCCTGGGGTGTATTAGAAGGGGGGTGGTTAGTAGGTCGAGAGAGGTTCTCCTTCCCCTCTACTCTGCCCTGGTGAGACCCCATCTGGAACATTGTGTCCAGTTCTGGGCCCCTCAGTTCAAGAAAGACAGGGAACTGCTGGAGAGAGTCCAGCACAGGGCAACAAGGATGATTAAGGGAGTGGAGCATCTCCCTTATGAGAAAAGACTGAGGGAGCTGGGGTTCTTTAGTTTGGAGAAGAGGAGACTGAGGGGTGACTTCATTAATGTTTACAAATATATCAAGGGTGAGTGTCACGAGGGTGGAGCCAGGCTCTTCTCGGTGACAACCACTGATAGGACAAGGGGTAATGGGCTGAAACTGGAACATAAGAGGTTCCGCTTAAACTCGAGAAGAAACTTCTTCTCAGTGAGGGTGACGGAACACTGGAACGGGCTGCCCAGAGAGGTTGTTGAATCTCGTTCTCTGGAGACATTCAAGACCTGCCTGGACACGTTCCTTTGTAGCATAGTCTAGGCATTCCTGCTATGGCAGGGGGATTGGACTTGATGATCTTTCGAGGTCCCTTCCAATCCCTAACATTCTATGATTGTGTGATTCTGTGAAAATACGCCGTTATCTCCGGTTCTGTAGAATCTGCTACATAGTTCTCTTTGGAGGAGCTTTAATAAACCAGTTCAACAGGATGCTATGACAGTGGAATCGACTACTCTCATTTATCTTGTACACTATCTTTTATTCTTTTGAATAATGTCATTTATTCCATTTCTCATGACAAATGATTAATAGAAGAAAGACCAGCCTAGTTGTCTTGCTACCAAATCAGCCTTCTGAGCATTTCCTGATCTATGCACATACAATTTTCCTAAGTTCTATGAGGCTTTGAACAATAGCTAACGTAATGCGGTTATGAAACTTTTTAATGCACTATCTTTAAAATAATGGTTAAAATGTATCATGTTCTGAAACAATGGCCAGCTGAGAAAATGCACAAATAAAGGCACCTTTGCACATTTTGACAGTTGCTTTGTTCTATTTGTGGCTGACATTTTGACGCATATTTCCTTGAGTTTCCTCCTGCAAGGCAGGTAGGCCATGATTATTCCAATTTTAGTGTATGAAGTTCAGAATGAAAAGATGCACAAAGACAGAAGTTTTTCACCATTCCTTCTCAGAGAACTCATGAACTGAGTGAGTCATCAGGTTTCTTTGCTATTTATCCTACCAGAACAGTATATTTGGATGTCAGGAAAATCATAACCCAATCCCAGTCTACACCTTCCTAAATATATGTGGTTGTACAGTTCTCCCCTCCTACTCACAGTCTATTGCAAGACCATAAAAAAAACCCAACACAACCCTCCCAAAAAACCATCACAAAATCCACTAAAACCCAGCCACTACCACCCCCCAAACCCCTCTGTAATAGCAATATTTTAAATCTGCCAGTGTTTTCCTCCGCCTCTCGCTTTCTCTCTGGTTAAATACTCATGTCATCACTACTGTACACCATCTCATCTCTTTGTGAAGACAGCTGTCAAGATCTAAGCTGCTGAGACAGCAATGACTGTAAAATAAGTCAGTCAGAAAAAAAAAAGTGGGTTTTTTTCAGTGATGATCTCCAAGTTTAAACTAGTGTAAAGTTCGCATGCACTGGTATTCAATCTCAAGAAGATAATTTAGCACCATACACAAATTGATTTCATGTTGTGTCTTTCTTAGGACCTTCTACAGTCTACATTAGCATTTAGCAGTCTATCACTGTTTTTGTGAACAGAATGCTAATTTGACAGCACACCTACTTCCATTCTTTCACATCTCCCTACACAGAAGTCCTTAAAATGCAGAAAAAATTTTACAGGAGCACAGCACTTCAAAATCATCAGAGTTCTACTCTGAAATTACAACTTATTAAAAAAATACTTTAGTTACTGAAAACAAGCCCAAGCTTTTTGATTTCATGGAGATATTTTTCATTAGTAAGCTGTAGGTCTGTCTCTTAAGACACAAAGACATTTTCAGCAGGACATTTTCTGAGGAATATTTGTTTCTTCAGAAAATGTCCTTTTAGTGATATCCAGGTATCTATGGAAAGAAACTTAATGTACCCTATAAAATTTACCTAAAAATTTGAGAGATCAGTAGACTGAAGACACTATAATCTGGGATGCCTTTTCATGAAATATTCCCAGAATCTCACCTTGTTAGCATGTTTGTCAGGTCATTCGTTTCCCAATAGTCCATTTAGCCTTCTGGATATGTTGTGCTTGAGCCTGTTAACTCTGAAACTGTCCAGTTTCCAGGGAACTGTGTGCTTTGGGAATCCTATTTTCCATAAAAAGTAGCTAAACTAAGAATTAAGAAGTAAATATGCAGCAATTCTTTTTGCAGTTCCTTAAAGTCCACAGTGGGGATGCCATATGGTCAGGACTTGCAGAAATCCATATAAGTGATCTATTGGACTCCAGCATTAAGTAAGACTTTCAGAAAATTGTTTTCTACTTAGGAGAACTCCATTCCATAATTATAATCATCCTACTTTTATGTGATATGACATCACTGATGTACAGTATTAAAGGAATTTTAAACAAATTGCACACGTGAATCTAAAAATCAATGAAGAGAAGTTAAATCAACACTGGAACAAGACTTTACAGGGTGCTTTAAATTCTCCATCACCTAGCGTCTATGCACTAAAGAAGGAGTAATTTCTACAGTCTTTTCCAACCACAACTACTACCAGTATTTATCATATTTGAAGCTAGCACATGAACAGAAATGGAATGGAGTGCAACTTATAAACAGCAAGTGTGAAGGAGGAGACGACTGTATAGGAATGATGCCAAAACATTCCGTCCTTCCTCCAGAGTGTATCCCTGAAGGCTAACTGGAGTTGTTGCCATTGATCCCAATAACAGAAGAAACGTCTCAGTGTTAAGTACCTCAATAATAATAATAATGAAGAGGAAGAAGGAATGAGCTTTGTTGTTTTTTCTTTCTTTTCCTTTGCTTTTGTGTATCAGTTTGATGTTACATAAATATCCTTTTTATTCAATGATTCTCTCATCAGGGAAGTCTGGGCTTTTAAGAGTTGCAGCAGTGCCATGGGAGTCCTGTTCACAGAATTTCATTTGTCTTTGTAGTCTGCAGCCTCCAATCTCAGAAATACAATACTGAGAGTCTGAAATATGAACACGACGAGCAGTAGCAACAGCATACTCAAAACATAAATATCTTGGGGATCATTGTAAAAAATGTCATTTAAACAAGATTCTATTGCTAGGTATTTGACAATGAGTTCACTTCTGATCATGTTATTCTATAAGCAAAAGTGACACATCTTCAGCGTATGCTTGCATTATTCCTCCAAATAATTTTGCCCCATTATATGATCCTGTTATTGAATTTCTCTCTTCTTCATCCATTGTTTATTCCTGAACTTCTGTCCAAGATGCTTGCTAAATACTGCCAATGCTCTTATAGACTAAATTGAGGATGATATTTATAAAATTCTTGCCCAATCTTCTAGCTTCCTAGAGTAATCTTGGAAGGAATTTAAGGTTTACTTAATGACAGCTTTAATTCTAGCATACAGAATATTTGGAACATGTTTTTAACCCAACTATAATTTATTAAATGGAATTTAAAATCCAAGAGGTCTCTAAGTCAAATTCACTGCTAGTTTTTGATAGCTTCTGATAGTATAAGACTGTGGAAGCATTACTTTTAGTGGAAAGCCATGAACAGCTTGATATAAACACTAAAACAGAGGCAACTCCTTCTAGTCCAGGTTAATTAAGTGTTTAGTTTATGATTCCGAAAAAAAGTTAATACAATTTATGCCAGGAAACATATGGTAATGGAAAATACAGCTTGGTCAGCTTTGATTTTCTTTTTCTTTTTAACGAGGTAACAAAAATGACTGATAAGGTTAGCAGAATCAACACAATATCCACAGGTCTTTTCAAATTAGGGATATAGCTGCTATGTAAACCAGAATATAAATTTGTATGGCTTTTGTTTCTGGATCATATTTGTCAAAGTTTGCTTTTCAGATACTCTGTTTAATTACACATAACGTATAGACATGAGGGTAATTAATGGAATATAGACTCTAGTGTGGCTCTATTACCAAAAACACTGTCACAGTCCTTGGATACCTGAATGAGTGAAATATTAATTAGGCATGGATCACTTAGTTTATCCATTTATTTTCAGTGGTACTAAGAACATTTTGCAAGCAGTTTAAAAAGAATAACGAAAAACAATTGAAGACAGTTCAGAAACAAGGATCCAAAGCGATTAATGGATTGTAAAACATGTAATTAATATCCATTTGGCAACATTCACCTCAAAATCTATGTGATTTATCACATGGGAAATAATTAATTAATTAATCACACCTGATTTATAAGTTAATAAAACCAGACCCAATGCTTGAAACTGAAAGCTGAGTAGATTTTCACAGAGGATTGAAAAGCATTTTTTTTTAAATCATAACGAACTTTTAGTAAAATTTTTAGTGATTCTTTAACCTTTCTGTTGAAAATGGTCAATGAGATTTTTGAATTCATAGGAAATGTTTTACTTAAGTTTGGTTTCCAAATGCACATTTACTAGGTCTGACAATAACAGACGGAGTGAGGTTCTACGAATTCTGTTTGCATGCATGACCATACTAGTCCTCTGGACTTCTAGATTGTGAGTCTACAGGAATTCTGTGAAATTACTTATTTCCCTGAGAGGTGAAACTAGAACTCCACTAATAAGGCATGCACACAGAAAGCTGAAGTTTAGCTTTGTGCTTCCCTCCGCTTGAAAATATGCCAAGTTTGGATTGCTCATTATAGTTTTACTTGTGCCAACCACTTTTTTTTCTCTTTTCAGGAAAAGTGAATCTTGCCTCATATAATTGAACAGGCTTGCTATACTACTTGCACTGTTAATCTAAACACGCTCGGGCAGAGTCTTGATATTCTTTTGCACTCTTTTGCTTATAATAAGTATAAATATGTATAAAAATAATTTTAAATTGCTTCCCATGACACTGAATGACAGCTGTTTTTTTTTTACTGAGATATTTACTGACTTTGGAGATTTTTTAATATTTTAATAAAAGAAATTATAGTCCCCTTTTATATGAATCTTGGAGTTAACATCTATGATTGACTGTTATTGGAAGAAGAGAAGAACATAAAATACACTTGCAAAGAAAGTTAAGTGCTTGTCTTATGTACAGGGGAAAGAGAAACATCCATATATTAAGTACTTTTAATAATGCAAGAACATCAACTCACAGATTTAGAAGCCCAGCTCTGAAGTACCAAAGTGCAAAGAAGTTTTGGTTTCAAGTAAAATAAAGCATTCTAGAACAAAGGTGAGTTTTGCCAAGCATAGAGCTGCAGGCACAAGGAAGATTGGGAACTTTACATGCAATTTGTACTGAATGAAAGCAGTTCCCAGGCAGAGTTTTTGCAGGGATAAAAAGAACTGTCAAATGAAATCAGAAATTGGTGTGCAAATTGAAAACTGCAGAATGCTATAATTAACTGAAAGAACTGGCAAGCTTGGACTTGATGACATTAGTGATCAAAAGTAACCTCTGAGTTTTAGAACTTTGTTCTTAGTCTGAAATCTTAGAGAAAAATTATTTGTAACTACTATCTTCCTGTACCTGCCTCAGTCCTTGTTAGACTATTGTGTTAAATGAGCCCTACATTCTTTGATTGCCACGAAAGGTTAAATTATGCTTTATGCAAAAAAAAAAAAAAAAAACCAAACCAAAACAAACCATGCTCAAGTTTACATCTAACAGTTCTCTTTTTATTTACTGTAATTTTTCTCTCTTGGTTTTTAGTGTCATAAATCAATACACGTATACATCTAATGTGGTCAAAATTAGCAATCATATTATGTGCCGTATTAATTGATGAGGTTAATTTCTCTCTTTTAACCTCATCTATAAATATGATATTACGTGAACATGCTGATTTTTCATTTGGAAAGAAGGGATTCTGCTACTCTGTAAGCATTCGTGTGTGTGTGAGTTGAGTTTGGAGAAAAGACAGATAAAAGGCGCAACACTTGAATGGAAGGATTCCTCTCTCCAAGACACCAAAGCTCTGCAGAAATCAAGCACTGTCATCTACTTCAGAGTTTGCAGAGTAGCAGGGGGCTGGACTCAGTCCAAGGCACCCTTGGAGGCCACTGTCTAGAGCCCCCCTGCTGTCAAACTTCAGAGCTCTGGAAAGGAGATCAGAGCTGGATTTCCCACTGCACAACTTCCACTGGGCTCCTTCGGTCTTTTTTCTGTTACCAGAAACTGCAGAATTCTGTCCTCAGCCTCTTTGCATCTTACTCTGTGGGTAAGTGAGCCATGGTCACGAGCACAAAAAATCTTCTGCTTGCCAGGCAGAAAAGGACATCATATAAACAAGCACCCAGGCTCTACTAGCAGCTCTTCAGTTTGCAGTATTTCAATATTCAAATTTACTTGATCTAATCAATGCCTACTTCTTCCAGATTTAATCTTTCATATTTTTTTTTCTCTGTCACAATTCTCGTTATGAGAGAAGGTACTTTATTACCAGACAACAGCTTCAAACTTCACTGTCTGTTTTTCCCCTTCCTCACCTAGGAGCATAGCAGACACTGAACCCAGGGTAAATATTTTTGAACGCTGAAAGACAGAAGCTGGCATGTAGAGTTACAGCTCGCATTTAACTGCAACATATCAGTTAAGCAAAGAAAAAAAAAAAAAAAAAAAAGAAACCCAGACATTTCAAATAGCTGGTAAGAAAGATGATGTGAATAATTCACCAATCTTGTCTGCTGCAAAGCTGAGGTGTTTCTGAAGTAACCGGGAAGTTAAACCTAGCTTGTAGCCTCTGCAGAAGAACATTAGAGGGAGCAAGAAAAGCACACCCGTCCCTGACACAGAGGCATCTGGCAGGCTGCCGGGTAGGAGGTGTGAAGCAATACCACCCACAGGGCCGAATGACAAAAACAATTCCTCCCACTTTCTAGACTGTGCCTTAGGCTCTGCCAGCACAAGGTGAACCTTAGTTACAAGCAAAATTTCAGCAAAATTAATATAACTTCATGCAGACAAATCCGAGGTGACACAGCTATGCTTCATCTTACTTTCACAAGTTACCAGTCTATTTAGCATGGTTCCATAGTGCAGCTCCTTTCCTGCGTCAGGAATCAGAGTCATTAGAGCAGGTGGCTGATTGCAGTTTTCTGATCTGAGTTTCCTTGGCCCCTGTGTATTCCTAAAGCTATTTTTTCTCACTTAAACTACTCATGCACACTCTGTATAAAAAGGCAATTGAATTGAGCGAAATTATCAGAAGTTAACATTCCTTTCAGCAGCAATATTCTGCCCTAAATTTTATTCTTTCAAATCTTTTGTCCTGCATGCTCTTTTCTCCTAATCCAAGTTCTCCTTTTGAAATTTTAGCATCCTAAACCAGACAAGTTGAATAAACACCACATCTACAAAATAGGTGTGTACATTTGTGTTGTTTTTTGAGAATTTCTTTGTAGCTATTAAAGAGAAAAGATCATGTCAAGTCTGATCCTACAAGGTAGGTACTACCCAAGTAATATCTACTTCACTGTGTTGCCTATGAAGAGATTTTATAGAATTAGCTCAGATACATTCATGTATATTGTTGGCATCTAATTATACTCAGGAATTCTCACAATATTCCACTGGATGTGTTAGATGTGCATAATGTAGGTACAAGTAGGAAACAGAGAAAAGCAGATATTTCTTAAATATCTGAAATAATTTCTCTGTGCAATTTCCTTTTGATTGGGGTGCAGGAGGCATTCAGCACAGATATTTAGTTCTAAGCTAATTTTCATGATTCCTTCTCATTTTACCTCTAATTGTTTGGCAGGTTCCACAGCCAGGAGATCGGTGTTATTCCAAAAAACAAGCAGCATGGTTTCTAGTATTTGACTACTGTAGTAGGATGAAATTTCTTACATAGAAGCGATCATATTTGGGTTTTTGGATTGCAGCTTCGAAGTAAATGGTGTTATGTGGACACAGATTATAGATGGTTTGCTTGATTAGATGGAGAAGTAATGGGCAGAAGAAGAGGGTATGATGCTGAAAGAATTCCAACAGTTTTGCATAATTTATCTTTTTTATCTTCCTGGTTAGGCTGAGCTTAGAATATTAGCTTTAAACTGCCTTTTGTTTCCTTCTTAATCTTTCCTATTGCCCATATCCTCCAATTGCCTTTTACATCAATGATATTCAAATCTGGAAAGGACAATCATTGGATGTAAATTCAGTACAGTGTATAATAGACACTTTTTTCATGGCAGCATAAATATTATCTTGTCTCTTAGAAATATTTCACCCCAACTTACATATTTATGTTTCTAAGAAAAAAAACCAAACCAAAACCAAACCAAAACCCCTCCAAACTAAACCAAACCAACCAACCAAAAAACTTCTCCAAAAAAAGCCAAAAACTTTGGAGATTTTACTATTTTCTATTTCAAATATTGCTTAATAACCAAGTATTTCTTTAATAACAGAAAAACCTAAGAGCCTTACAAGCATTCTGTATATAATCATATTTAGAAAAAGAAACATTGTGAGTTTCTTGATGTATTTTACTCACAGGGTTGTTTCCTTCTCTGCTATATTTCCACTTTCAGACAAGCCCCAGTGAACCAACATCCTAATTTAGTAGTTACATATATATATATTTATTTTTTGATGCTAAATTATTATATGAATAAGATGTTTAAGGAATACACACATGATGTTGTAAAGAAGCGACTATGCAAAAATGGCACTTTTTAATCAAGTAAATCAAATATTTATTTATCCTCAGGGCTGTATCTTTCTCCTGCAGCAGAAGTACGAAGTACTATTTTTATTGTTGCTGTCTTTTTAATAGTCTTAGTAGGAATGTAGTGTTTATAAAGAAATGAGACAAGAATTTTCCTTATCATATCCATTAATAGAATGCTAATTGATTTGATTCTTGTCTATATTATCTCTTTTCCACTAAAATTTCTCAGTATTACACAATTCATTCTAGCAATATGTCAGGAAACACCTGCAAATTAAAAACGATGGCTTTCTTTGATCTTAGTTTACAACATCATGATTAAATGTCAGCCTCATTAGTATAGGAGTATTTTCACCATTCCTGTTATTGCAACAGTAGTGAAGAACAATATGGGAAGCAGATTACTGTAGATACGAATTTTATTTTATCTGTATAATCCACATAAAAATCAGCTACACTCATATAAATGAAGTTAGAATAATAACTCTTGATAGATTTATATAGAAAAATAAAAGAATCATGTTGACTTTTTGATTCACAGGCTGAGTTGCTATGCATGCGCACTAAAAATATATATATACACGTGTTGTTCCTCTTTCAAACACAACACTTTAATTGGGAAGTCATTGAGATGTTAACAATCACTGAGATATCATGAAGATGGAATCACTTCTTCACAGGAAGAGCAGAGTCACTCCCACACTGCCAGGAGGGAGAGATGCTTGTAAAATATTTCCTAATGGATGAGCAATTGCTATGCAATGATTGAAGCTTGTAAAATAAATCACAATCACCTGTCACTTGGTTTTCAGTGCATCCATAAGCTGCAAGTACTTTGGGACAGAAACCGTCTTTTCTATATGCAAAACTATCATTGTGAAGTGAGGCACTACTGAAACACCAGCAAATCTGTAACTAAATAATTTAGTGCACTTTTAACCAGATTTAATATATTATTTCAAAAGTGGTTTAACCGAATGTGAGCCCTGAATTTGAAAGATGTGTTTGGTTCTGTTTCTTTGTTATTTAATATTATGAGTCAGTGTTCTGACCTAGCTAAACACTTCAGAAAAATGAAGAGTTTATTTCTGTGATAGCATTAAAAGTTATTACATATAAAGCTTTGAAAGTTTTCTTTTAGATGCACCTAAATAAATGCATAATGTTTCTTCGTCCATTTGATTTGTAGATTCAATATTGTCATGGAATGCTCATCAAATGAATTTAAAACTCTGAGGTCATGCATACCTATTTTTCCCTAATTTGAAGTTATTGTTTGTTAGTCCAACTGTTCCCTCAAGGTACTACTGAAGATTTTAAAACTTAGTAAGTTTATCAAATATATATGCTAGGAAATCTAGAATTAAAATCATACTGAAAATCATTCATTTTCCTTCAGTAATTTAAGAACTAAATCCATTTCATAGTTATTACAGTCTTATTTTGAGAAATTGATCCTTTTTTCCCTTGTCTCATTGGTATAGTGGCATTTCATTATTCCCTTCTAACTCACCAGCTGAATCATATTCAGAATCAAATTGGAAGTTCTTGAATCATGTATCTGAAACCTGAAAAAAAATCTAATGAGATCTTTTTAAGCTGATTAATTTACTTTGAAAAGGATAGGTGCATTTAGAATTTGGGCATATGGTAAGACTGCAAGAAGAAATGACCCTAAAGAGCTTTTGGGGCATATTTGGTAGAACATCTGCAAGTAACTCTAATTTACGGTCTTAGTGAGCAAATGAAACATTTATTCAAATACTGAATAGGTCTTAAGACCATAATGAAGGCAAGAAGCTGCCTTCATATTTGCTTATTTTCCATTTCAAAGAAGTAAGAGCTTTTGTTTTTTCTCACAATGAATTGGGTGAAAAGAAATCATGAGAAGGAGAAAAAGTACAGGAAAAGAAAACTTATTTCTCCTGAGTTTTATTTTGTCAGTTAGAAAAGGAGTAACACAACTCAGTCAATGTTCTTTGTGGCATAGAGTATAAAAATCATACAGAAACATGTCATGGCATTTCATAAAACTGAAGACATCTTAATTGGCTGCTTTTGAATTAAAGGCTTTTATTCTTTGATATCCTATAACTGCATTTTAATAGGCATGCACTTTGGTAAGAGTTTTTGTCCAGACATTCCTCCTTCGACTTTTAGGAAGAAGAGTAGCTGGCATACAGAATCCTGTAAATGGATTTTTAAAATCCTATTTACTGTGTTTTTTTCTCTAAAATCTAATTGCTTCTTTCTTCCACAAAGGAAACAAATAATTTCCAAATGAAAGAAAAATGTATTTATTTAAGGCCTCATGAGCGTTAGGTTATGTACCATCCCTAGGACAGAGGGTAAAAATACGGTGGCTCATTTTCAAAGAAGTGGTGGGTCCTGATTGCAGGGAGTCAGATACATGTTACTGTTTCCTGACCACTTTTCATCCATATGTGAAGAGAGCATTTTGGCTGAAATACTTCCAGCCGAGTATCACCTTCCTAACCTGACAAAAAAAAACAAACCTTAAAAACTTAACAATCTTTTTCACTGGTGCTTTTCATGAATACTATTCTCTGAATGTGTGGAGGAAAAAAAAAAACCAAAAAACCAAACCAAAACAACAGCAACAACAAAAACAACGAACAAATAAAACATAATGGAATGGAGAGAGAGGTCAGGATTGTTTTCTCTAATTTCTCCAGAGCTGTGCTAGAAAATAAGCCAAGGGGTAAAACCAAAAATTATAAAACATCACCCTGTTTACCACCTAGAAGAAGCTGGCATGTACAGATTGTGATAGTGAAATTAAGGAGCAAACAATTATGTATCCATAAAGAGAATACCCATCTGAGCAGATGATGGCATACATTTATGTGTTGAAAGCCTACATATACTCAAACATTAAAAAATAGAGACCTGTAAAAATATATTATAAACTCTAGATTTCTATGTTGTTCTTGCATAATACTTGAAAGTTGATTCCAGTAGAGCTAAACTGCTGCGGAAACATTCAACACATCCCCAAAATATGGAAACAAGCAAAGAAAGCACATACACTGGTGCTCACAATTTGAATATATCCAAGCTCATGTTTAATGGTTAAGGTGGCCCACTGCATCACAGATCCCAATGTCTTGATCTGACTAACGTGATTTAAATTAGAATTGCATATGGCTTTTCATTTGTATTATTCAGTTCTACATTAACTCCTGGAAGACCATCACTACAGTTAGATGGATTAACTGACCCTGAATCAGAACTGCATGTGTCTGTATTGATACTTGAAGAAGAAATTGTTTCTTTTATTCTCATACTGGGCTTTTCTGTCATGCAATCCACAACTAAAGCTATGATGCTGTGCTAATGAAAAGACCTGGAAGTGCCATGTTTTCCACATTTCATGTAAGTAAATATAGACCATTTGCTGCATAACTTTTCTGGTTCACATGCAGCGTTTGGAACAACACGGATTCCTTTTTTTGGCCTGGCACACACATGATAGAGACACAGTAAATCACTGTGTAGTTCAGCTGAAGTTTGGGTCATGGGGGACACTGAAAACAGTTGCAAGATGCAGAGCTGCTCTTGGTCAATAAAACCCAAAATAGCAAATGAGGAGAAAGTATTTTCCCTGAACGGTATTTTTTTGAGTTTTATTTCAGATGATTACTATACAGAAACTTTACAAAACATCCCTTCTTATGCTTTAAAACTACTACAGATCAACAGTCTTAACTTGCCATGCAGTAACCTCCACCTATAATGGCTGCTATCTGAGGCCTCAAGGAGGACTGAGGTAAATCTATTTAATCCTGGGTTTTGATGTCATCAGATATATAAGCAGAATAATATAATACTGACCACCGGCCAAAATTCAATTAATAATATCTCTTAATAAATGCAATTATATTCCTGCAGCATTTAATCTTCTAACATTAACTTCTATAAGCCTGTCTGTTCTGTAGACAACAAAAGCATTCACTGAAGTTAATTTAAGCAAGATTTATTACACTTGATAATAACAGCAATTTATTACACTTGATATAGAAAAAAAAAGAGCTTGTTTCCCATGCACAGGAACAGTGAAGCTTGTTTTCTTTAAGTCACATCACCATAATAGCTCCATGTTCTTTTCCATTCCACTAGCTTTTGCACCAGTTAGTAGTTCCTCCATATATCCCTGCTTCGGCTTCCTCCATGTTCCCTAAAACATATCACAGGGTACATACCTTCCTCTTTCATCCCCTAACTAGAGTGAGACCAGCAGCAGTGTACGCTATGGCTCCAGGAGCATCCACCGACTGGGTTGAGGTCAGGGAACTGTCAAGCTCACTTTCCATCTTTCCGTCCCTGGTGTTACTCAGTGGCAGTCGCTCCCCAATCTCCACCAACTTAACTTGTGTAACATCCTATTTTTGAGGCACTTAGTCTTTTATCATATTTGACTAAAGTTGGCAGTAGATTCTAAAACTAAGGGGAGAGGAAAGTCGGAGATAATGAAAGCGAATTTGCACAGGTCTCATTTCCTCAAGAACCGCACTAAGATTTGATTCACCTAAACATGTGTGAATCTTCACAAAATACTGTAAGAAATATAGGTATGTTAGAAATTTAGTAAAGGATTATGAAAATGTCTAAGCTTATCGTATTAAAGTTCTTTAAAAAACTCTGCAGATGAAAATGCATGCAAAATATCTTCTAAGACCATTGCAGGCTTGTAGTGCACACTGAATAACTTACTCTTGTTTTTCCACTGACCATGATTTAAGAGGTGCATTTGTAAGTATGTCCTCAAGTCCTATGTTTGCAGGTAATCAAAGATTTGTTAGCAAGGCAATTCTCTGCACAATTCTCTCTGTCCACCATGAAGCTGCATTTGATACAACCTCTTCTAGACAGAATGCAATAAAAATTGCCGTTACAAGTTCCAAGCGAAGGTTTCTTATGGTAAAAATACTAACTTTGCTGTGTGAGATTGTTTCACGTTAATCTCAACATTACATTCGCAGCTATTTTATGTGGGAATACACTCAGCAGTTTCTTGATGATCAAAGTTCAGGATGAAATATCTGGTTAAAACCAGACAGGAAACCATTTGAAACCATATCAAAATATTCAGCAACCTAGTAATTAGGGCACGCATTTAAGAGAGGAAAGAATCAAACTAAACCCCCTGCCTTCCTAATTCAGGTTATTTAGTTTCACAAGTAGAAACCCTAACTTTGCATCTATGACATCTCTAAGAAGTGAGCAGCAGATGCCGCCTCGTCAGCAGGGTAGGGTTTTATGTCCTTTTTGACGCACTTTATCTTGGCACAAATGCCTCTGCCAGGTTCAGAGTGGCAGGGCACCCACAGGCTTCCAGCTTGGTGGTCAGACCAGCCTTTCCGTTAGAGGAAAGGCAGTCTATAAAGATAGCTAACGAGATCACTTCAAAATTTATTTCCCGGATTGCTGCGTTAATTCCACTCGGTTTGTTAAGTAGCTGTCACATCCCTGTGTGGGCTGAGAAGATTTGTACACTGGGCATGTTTACAATCTGCTTCAAAAGGAGGAGAGCAGCACCAGCAGCAAGCAGCACCAGCACGGAGAGCATCCTCAGAGCTGAAACCTGGGTGGGTGTCAGGCAGGTGGCACACTGTCCCCTCATCTGTCCTATCTGTTACAGTGTGGAAACACATTCAGTAGGTGTTGGTAACTTGGGACTTGTTCTGCTAGTTCATTAGTTCACACTCAGTAATAGGAAATCTATTGCCCACAGCAAAGAAAAATAAATGTTAACACTATAGAGGACCCATAGCTGTGCAACTGGCTTGGTTTTATGAACTCTTACCACCCTGAAGCCAGTGACATGGACTCAGCATGTGTGAAGTAAGATCCTCCTCTATTTACTGCCCTGGAACCTACACAGACTCCTTGTAACTTCACAGAGTTTCTGCTTTCCAGTCGATTTGCACTTACTGTACTCTACTGCTAATATGCATTTTATATAATAAACTGAGGATGTGTTGGGGAAGAACATATAAAAATATTAAAGTGCTGTTTTCAAGCAGTGTAAAGGTAAATTCAGTCACTACTTACTACTGAATCTTTATGTCTAGCACTTCTTAACCACGAGTGCGCTTTCACCTGTGTCTGCACCCGCCTGTCTCATTACTTATTGAACTATACTCACCTTTATATATTCTATCTGCTCTGTAAAATTTTTATGTATTCAATATGTCTTTTCTGACAGAGTAACACCAATGATACTGAAGGACATGAACTTTAAGCATTTCTGCAAAGTTTTTATCTTCCACTGATGTAACAAAGGAGCACTTTCATACGTAGCCAAAATTTGACTTCAGTTTTGAAAGGGTAACAGCTCAAAGTAGATAATGCATCTAAACCAGAGATATTAGTCATGTTCAAACCAACTGGAGAAGTGTAAAGAACATGGTGGAGAGGAAAAACTATAGATATTATGATCATTATGATTGTATTTTTCCTTCAGTCTCCATTGTGTTCTTTTGTTACTTATTTATAATGTTTATTCTTTTGTTTGAAAAACAAGATCATTCTGTATTCCTGACAGCAAATGTTTTCTCCTGTCTTTTCCAACCAGTTTGTAGTGTTACACAGGGAAGACATGGACTGATAAATAGAAAAAGTTTTTAATAATAAGGTAACATGTAATTTTAAATCAGAAGGAGGAAAATGCAACTGACTCAAAACACCCTGTGATCTGTATTATGGACTGCTTGATTCACTTTGGTTTTTCCAGCGACAGCCTCCATGTTTTTTTTTTGTGATGTGGAAACATAACTAAAGTCACACACTTTTAGAAAATGAGAAAAATCTGATCTAAGGATTACCTAGTGAAGAGATCATCAATCATCTAGTACTTTTCTTGGAACAAATGTATATTGACAGCCTGCGATTATTTTGTTGCTGTTCCTCTGTTTCTCTGTGTGTGTCCATTTTAATTATTAAAGAGGTATAAATATTATGTATTGCAGGCTGTATTATACAGTTGGTACACAGAACTGATCAGCCATAGTCTAGTAAATTCCCTTGAAAAAGATACTGCTGTTGTCTGAGACAATGTCTAACTCTCTATTGAACCAAGTAAGAAAACAAAAGTATATCAAGACAGCTGTGGGTCTGCTGCAGAAATGGTATTGAAAAAGCAATATTCACTTCCAAGAGAAACGTATGTAACACTAATGCCCACAGGACACAGGTACGAATGTTCTTAAAGGACTTTGGTTGCTTACTTAAAACCACAAGTGACCATCATAATTTTTTTTTACATTCTCCACAAATTCTCCTACTTTACATATTTCCATTTTTAATTAACTATATAGACATTTTTACACAAATTCTGAGACAACTCTCTCTTCTATGTGAGATTTTTCAGGATGGTACACTAAGAACATGTCAAGGCAAAGCTCTTCAGGAGCTTTAATAAAAACTGCAAAACAGTATGAACAATAAAAATGTTACTATGGAGAGCCCTAGACATAGTTATCTGTACTTCATGATATATTCTCACACTATTTGAGCTCTAACGTTTTATTAAGACAACCCCAGGGTACTCCAGATCTCTTATAAATGGGGAATACTTTTTCTGACATGAAGGCAGTCTTCTTCCTATATGATTAATCATTAAAATGTTCCGCAGAGAATGAAATATCAGATTCCTACCAAACTTGCATTTTTAAAAACAGAGATTAAGAAACCTTACCTTAATGGGCTGGGAAAGCACATTTGTCTCGGAATTTACCCATAAAACTTGTATGAATCTAGAGTTTTATCTGTAACTTGCTTATAAGAAAGATATAAACTTTTTGGAAAAAAAAAACCCTGCTGCTGCATGGACCACCTTTTGTAGAAAATTAATTATGAAAATATTTAAATTTCGCAATCAAATTGGAATTATAACCTATTTGGAACCACAACCTATTTCATCATCAGGAAAACAATTTATTTCTTCCTTCCTTTTCCCACAGATGACTCAGTAAACCCTCTCACTGATCTAGCCCACTCTTCAGCCTGAAGCAGCGCTGCTAGTTTTTTCAGTGGGTTAGACGTTGACCTGGAGGAAAACTGATCAGTTCACACACTTTAAATCAAAACAGGATCAAAGCAATTTATTGATTTACCAACGACATATTATTAGTCAGTAAACGCTATGTTCAAGATCAGTATCAGAAACACAACAAAACACAGTAACAGACACCTGCAAATTCTTAATACATACCTTCAGATTTCTAAATACCATTTGTATCTCATCCCAAGAAATTCTACACCACACCACCCCCAGTTGTGGGGGTCAGAGGCTCACTTCCCACCACGGGGGTGGGTCCCCTTTGTGCACACCCTATCTGTGGAACAAGTGGATGCCCTGATCTGTTGTCATCCCTGTGCCATACCCTGCACCCACTGACCCACGTGCTGGTGAGAAAGCCCTGTGCCCTGGTGAGATGCTTGACCTGTTACCCCTCTAGCAAAGTGACAGCTGCTGTGTCAGAAATCTCTTTGTAATTCTCTGCTCACTGTTCAATTTTGCTTTTGTGGTTATCTTCCACTTTAGCGTGATCAGGGTGGGGGCAAAGCCCCTTTGGAACAGTTTTGCATTTGGGTGCCCCCCACCTCTCCCAGACACACACACACGCCGGGCTTACTCCCACTTTCCTATTGTATCATCTGTGGCTATAGAGACCTATTTGTCAAGGGCCAGCAGTGTGACCACTCTTGTGGTGTTTGAGTCAAAGTCTATGAGACAGAGCACTTCTAGCTACAGTTGGGAAAACAGAGGCAGATGGAATCCAAAAGTCCCAACAATCATTCAGTGGAAATATTAGTGGTTTAATTGCTGTGTGCTGTTTGTATCTTTACACTGGTGCCTCATAGAGCATCCAAAAACCGGTTTTATGACCAAAGAAGAAAAGGTTACCTTTAAGGATCCTAATGCAAAAGCACACAACTTATCTGCAAGTTCTTGCTATGCTACAATCAGGCCAAGGGAAAAAAAAATTATAATCATACAGGACATAAAGGAGAGAAATGCTGGAATAAATTGCTATAATTATTATCTTTTGGCTGCCTACCACCTAAGGTGAATCTTGAGCTCTTTGAGAGGTGCCTGGGAACTTGCTCCAAAGGCCCAGAGAGAGAACTGAGCTACTTTGACATGAGGTTGTTACTAACACAGACAATAGCACAACTCTGACATTACCACATTTCAGAATAGGAGCTGGAGAAATGCCTGTACTGAGCCAGAGGATCCAGCTAAGAAGGTCACAAAAAAAAAAGAGAGATTGTTCTGTGTTGAAGGGTGTGACTTGACCAAGGGTAGGTCAAGATAAGGACAGAGGAGCTCTTACACAGTACTTATGCATTAGGTAAGTAATACTTTCCAAGCTAAATGTAGAATTAATGCAAAGTTTATGAGATCTTTCAAGGCCTCCTGTCCTGCTCATTTGCTCCTCTCCCTTCCTTCCTTCTTTCCTACCTTTTCATCAGTATACTTATAGTATTACCTTAAAGTTTAAAGAACTTTAGCTTGGGACAATTAACAATTGTCCAACTGTCATTAAACAATTACGGTATGATAATGCACACAGAGCCTACCTCAAGCAAAATCTAGGCTAAAACATTCTATAATTGAAATATTAGGCCAAAATTAATAAACTAAATGTATTTTTTCATTCCTTGTATATGAACCAAAGGTACTTGTTGGCTGGTTAAGCAAGAATCAAATAAAAGCAAGACTATTTGTGATGGTGTGACTGATGTGAATTGTATTCACCTGCACCTTAGCACTAACTTAGGCAGTATCTACATGTTCATCTAAACTTAATTAAAGGATTCAGTTGGTTTACTGTTGTTAATAATTTGAGAAAATTATCTTAGAAAAACGGATTCTCACAGTTTATACCAACCTTGTCATATAAATCTTCACTAGAATTTTAGTTTTCCAGTTTCAAAAATATGTTTATTTTTGAGATTTAAAAATGCTAGGACTTCATTAAGAAAACTCTAGAAAATATTAAACAAATAAAGGCAGAATTCTATACTTTAGAAAATACTTCTTAAGGAATTAGTTCCTACAGATATAAAGACCAGGCTGGTAGATAATTACTGCTTGGATTAAATGGGAATGAATGTTGCCCAACCTACTTTAAGGCCAGAACTAATCCCAAGTTTCAGGTCCTCAGAGATGGACAGGAGTCCAGAAATACAACAGAAACTTGCCTGATTTTTTATCTGAAATTCTCCTGTTAATTCATATTGCACAGGAACTTTTACTTTCAGTAATAAGAATAGTAATAAAAATAATATCCAGATTAAGATTAAATTTAATTTTATTATAATTATTATTTAAAAAATTCTTAAATAAGTATTTTGGAGAAGACTTAGAATTCTGAACTAGTGTAATAGGAAAAATCTGGAAAGAGAGATTTGGTATTTTAATGAAACTGCTCACAGCTATAAATCTAATGCTCTTATGCTTTATACAATAATGATAGGTACCCACTAGCACAGTGATATTTAAGGGTCTGTCATAATTTCCATTGTAAATCCAGTTTTTTCAAGGATTAAAACTCAGCTGTGAAAATTTTCTTCTGCCCTAAATTTGGTATTGAAGACCCAGCTTGGGAACACACTGCTTTAGTGTCAGACATCTTTTGCACCCTGATAGCCCCATACTAGCTTTGAACATCGCATTTAAATTTGAATAAGGAAAAAAAAATCTTGAAAAATTAAATTCCACTCTATAAATGATTCTGCGAGCATACTTATGAGGAATGCAAATAGAAAGCTTGAGAACCAATCACACAGTGTTACTGTAGCAGCATCTAGTAGTTTGAGAAATAGATCAGTAGATGAAAACATAATTTGGACTACTTGACTTTTAGCCTAAATCTCACTATTTGTCCTTTGAATTATTGTTTTACCTTATATTTCTTTTTTGCTGCCTAACCCAGATCCTCTGAATCATGAAGGATGCAGAACTGGTAGGTCTCAATCACCCTAAATCAGGCATTCAAATGTCAGGCACCCAAATTTGAGCTAAGTCTCCACTTTAGTCAACAGACAGACAAATCTGTAAGAAAAAATTTCTTCCAAAGATGGTTTTAAAGACAAGTTGTTGAAATTGATTTATTCAAACCTACTGTTCTAATCAGGGTCAAAAGGAAGCAAAAATAAAGAAGCGGTTTTGTGATGCTGATCTCTTTGTTGCGTTAAAATGATCCAAGTTACTTGGAAAATTCCTGACGAAATTGGTATTGTCAGCAAACGTTAAATGATATGCTTAACCTGCAGCTTTCATAGAATTCTACTATCTCTTGGCAATATTTTGTCACGAAAAACTTGGGTGAGAGGAAGCTGATATTGAACAGCCAGTATCCATTGGTACTCACCCAGCAGACCCAGGAGAATTACAGTTCTCATGTTTCAGGCTGAAATTTGAGCCTCAACCTCAGGCACAACCTGGATGAAATACTGTTGAACATATCGGATTTTTATTACATCTTTTTTCATTAAAGTAAACAAACATCTTTTACAGGTCTCATTTTGTCATGGGGATGAAGTAGGAACACCCTTAGATCTTGAAACTTTCCATTTAACCCGCATGGGATTTTGTTGTTTATGTTTTGTATTCAACACTCAATTCAATTTGTCTAAGTATATGTAAGACAACATGCTGTAAAGTTTGGATTACTGCATGTGAAACTCAAAGAAAATCAAATGAAAACTATGTAGCAAAAAGATGTCTACACAGCAGAAAATATTAGATGAAATCAGATAGTAAAATTTTCATGCCAGTCTGTGTCATAATCACATACGATCTGTAGATATGTGTGTACATACATATGTAGATTTAGATACAAACTCCTATCTACATATGTTTATACACATGTATTTCACAAATTGTTTCACTTCTGTAGAGCCTAGTACAATAAGACAAACTCAATTAGGAAGCTTATTTTTCTGGTCTTTGAAATATTTTCAGAGCTTTACTGCTATATCTATGTGTGGGTGGGGGAGAGTGAGAGGAAGAGTTGGGAGAGGATGAGATGGACCGTTTGGAAGCATTCCCATTGGACTATGAGGTAAACCAGAAAGTAAATCTCTCAAACACCTTCATTCTTAACTGAGCTAATTAGTCCTTTCTTACGTGGGCAATCTATGGGACTTTCATGGAGCATTACTCATTAATTTCATTGGGAGTGCTCCTGAAGTAAAATACTAAATGTGAGGAGGCTGGAGAAAATGAAATAGATAAGATTGTACAAACCAGGTCTGGCGATTCATCTACACTGATGCTTTATTACACATGGCTTAGGCTTAATAAAACAAATGCAAGTGTCAATAACAGAGAAGCAGCAGTTCTGAGAAGTGGAGTCACAAGACCATATCTGACCATCTTCTGAATGCCCAGTACTGAAACCTGTTTTGAAAACAGCTGGGGTATTCCTACTTGCCTCAAGTGGGTTACTGTGGTTATGTTTTTCCTCCCAATTATTTGAAAAAGTACTGATAATTCTGACATTTGGAAAGCCCTAAATGCTTATGGAAGGTTTTGTTGTAAAGTCAAGGTTCTTTCTGGTCATTGAAATCTTCACTCCTAATATAGAGGGATAAGAGTAAAGTTCACATAAGCCACCAGCTATAGACAATAAAAATTGACAGGCTGCAGCCATTCTTGGATGTCATTTTCATGTGTGCCAGTGCTAATCTGCATGTGCCACGTCTGTGATGTTTGTAAGAACATTCTTCCAATCCATGTCTTCACTGAAATTCCTGTAAGGTTTTTTCCACATCTAGGGGCACAGTTTCATCCTGTAGTCTTTAAAGTAATATGAAATTTCAACACAAGGACATTCCAACTTATTTCTGCAGCTAGAAATGAGAAGAAAGCTTTTCCCTAGTATCAAACCACTTTAACTGTGAGGTTCCTCAGATATAACTAAAATAAATATGTCTATGTTCTTCTTAGAAGAAGCTATAATAAGTGAATTTGTAGGTGTATGAGAGACATCTGTGTGACTAGGAAAAAAAAAAAGGTACAGGAAGTAATTTTATTTTGATGTGGAGATATAGTAAAGGGAAGACTGAAGAACCCGTCCCTGCAATTCTATGCACATAAATGCATACACAAATACGTACACAAAATAGGCATAGTCATTGCTTCTCACATAAGAAATACATTAAAACAGTTTAGTATTAAATTAGAATAAAATTCAATTAAATATGTTCTGACAATTCAGAAAAAACACCCCAACTATTACTTAAAAACATTCTGGAAAGATGGAAGTCATCAATAGATACTGATATCAGCAGGTATTTGGAACACTTCTGTATCTGAATCCACTTTTTGATCATTTGGAATGAAAGCTGAAATCCCAGCTTCAGACAGATAAGTTTAGTAATTTTGCCTTTAACACTGCAGGTGTTAAGGAAGCTAGACAAAGCTTTTTTCTCAATATCATGTGAGAACATGAAATGGAGGTGGAAAATTCAATAACCGAGAAGACTAACAATTGCAATGAAAATCATGCTGTTGCTGGAAAAGACACTAGATAGCAGTCTCTGCATACGACGACTAAGGAAAGCCAACTTAGAAGTGCCAGAGAAAGAGTGAGGCACACATTTTTCTTTTTCTGGAGTAATGAAGTCTTAAATCCTAGTTAATCTTGTTCATCACAGGAGGCAAGTACAGAAATTACAGTGTTATCTGTGCTCATAACACATCCTTAAGTTTCAGACATTCATGAACTGAAATACTAGAATTTCATAAAAGTACTTTCAGTGTTTATTGTTAAATTATCACACTACTTAAAAACAGAAAAAGAAACAAAAGATACATAGTTTGAGGAGAGATCGGCTCCTAAAATGTTCATGTCTTGAACAGAATTGACTCAATCCTTTTCACATTATGTAAATAGGAAGAAAATACCTTTCTACTAAAAAAGCAGGTTGTGACCTATTTTTGTGTACTCAGAATTGGTTGAACCTATAAACTTGGTATAAACACAGTCTTCCATGAAAAAATCAGCTTGCCACATGAGTTTTCTTGCTTCATATATGAAATGAAAAGTGATTTAGTACGTACACGAACTGCAAAAAAACTCAGTAAAAAATAACCACTGTGCAGAACTGCAGTATACTGCATCTTTAGTGAAAGAGGCAGAAAGAATTTGATTGTTGTTCCTTTCTTATCCCTTTCACACAACTCCTGCATAAAGATGGAGAAATTAATCTTATAGTTTTCTGAATCAAGTTCAAATCACTGTCTCTGAGAACTGGTGGGAAAAATCTGAGGTAATGGAAAGTCTACCCTGTTTACATAAAGTCAAAGGTATGACCACCTTGCAAAAGAAAGAAGACATCGCCAGTGAGGGAGGGATAGGATGTGCACCCTCTGTATTAAGATAGATTTTTTCATCCCCATGGTGCAAAAGGTCTTGTTGGGCTCTTGCCAGAGTGGCGTCCATGCCATGGTCCTTACGCCAGATTTGGATAACAAATCGCTATGTGTCCTGGGGCTTATATGTAATACCAGTTAGCCAGGATATTAGATTAGCATTCAGTTATTTGTTCCCAACTATAGGCTTAGACATCCTGTCAATATTTATTTTTACAAATTTCAATAGAGGATAAAGGAACTCAAAATCTTAAATTTGTAATGGTAATTAATTGTGCATGTGCCTAAAACAAAGTTTTCATCCAAATGTGCTATAATAGTTGTTTCTTGAATACGTGTTTTGAGAAGTATCTATCACTCTATTTCTTGCTGTTCTAGGATTTTTTTGAGAAAACACCCAATATGAGTTGTCTGCTTTCAGAATTATTGTCCTGATTGAATAAACAGAGGATTCTGTGATGTTCTAAAAGTGACTATCACAAACCATCATCTTGCATTTAATGATAATAGGAAGATTAACAAAATGTGTTGCTTTCCAGTTTTATCAGCCAACAAATTCATGCTTGAGACATAGCATTGCTGCGAAAACATTAACTATCGTAGACAGTAGAAATGTCTAATAAGGAAACGCATAAAAATCTGTAGTATTCATTTTTACAGAATATTTCCAAGATTTAGCCAGTTAAATTAGCTTTATCGACTTCTAAGTGATTTCTTAATTGGACATTGTTATTAACAATAAAAATAAATTGATTACACACAAACTGGGCATTCCCTTTCAATAAACAAAATGAAAAGCAGGATTTATGACCCCTCCCTCAAAAGCTTTCTCAAATGCACTGCAATTAATAATTCACCTGTGAAAGATAAAATCAAGATCTGCATGCCCATGTAGGGGGTCTCCCATCTGTGACTTCAAAGGGAAAATTCTGTCTTCTTCTGTTGTTTCTGTTATTCTCTGTTCTGCAGAGGCTACTGCAGTTCTGGTGCTGCATAATCATATTTCTCTCCTCTCCTAACATTGCTCTTTCACTTCTTCTCAGCTTCCTGGCAAGGCTGTCTCCCCACTCTTTTTCTCCCTCTTCATGCTCTCTCTTTTCCTGAGGAGTTCCTTCATAGCTCCCAAAATATTATCGTCATTAAGGATGCTTTCAAGGAGGAAGGGCACAGCTCTGATCACATCAAAAGCTCTGGAGCAATCAGGCAGCCTGGGAATCCCTGGTGATTGTAGAAAGCACTTTCCCCGTGCTTGCAGAGGTAAAGCTGCAAACCCCTTGTTATGGACTAAATGTATAGGTATTATAGCAACTGTTCTTAACTGGTATGATCCTTAACTTCTCTAAAAAAATGCTAAAATATTTATATAAGCAGGAGAAGCAAACTGTGCAGTGCAATACGCAAACAACTACACACGTGTGACTACCTCTGGCTAACAAGGCAGTGTTTGACATGTCAAGACTACGGCAGTTATTCCCGAAGTGGCCAGGCACCAGCAGAGGGCTCTAGACACCTCAAGAAAATGGACAAAACCCCACAGATATAAAGTGGAAAAAAACTCACTAAAACGAACAAAAAAATCCAGAACACATAAGCGAACAAACAAACAAACAAGCAAACGGGAATATAGAGCAGAATATCTTCAGGCAATATTTTGGTCTGCATGCAGGAAAAATTGGAAGGAAAAGATTCCACCCCAGAGAAGTGACAATCTAAAACTTTGATCACAAAAATAAAGAGCTGTATGCGATTCAAACAAGGGAAGTTTGAAATTACTCCCAGTTAAATCTGTGTTTAGACAAACAGAAGCTCAGAAGAACAGGGTCAGAAATCTTTCCCCCATTCTTAAGATATCCATCTTCAAACTGCCCAGCGTGACAGTTGTGCCACAGGGATAGGGCTTTGCTGACATTTCAGAAGAGATGCAGTGTTAAGACATCACTCCTAGTCCTATCCCCACTGGATACACAGACCAGTTCTCTCCCTCTGAAAATAATCTTCTTTTAATTTGGCATGCTTATGTCGAAGTAGATAGGCTAGATAGATAAATGCAACATATCTAACAGGAGTGGGGGAAGGACTATAATTGTATCCTTTCCATATGCTAGCTATGCCAAAGAAGGAATTTTGCACATTATAGATCATAAAGTCACTGTACACACAACTGTTATCAACAATCAGCATTTCTCTGTACCTCTCCTAGCCATCACTGTTCTTTGCTGCAGAAAAAAAAAAAAAAAAGCCAAGATTTCAGTTGCTGCTGTGAGAAAATGCTATTTATTCTGACAGCAACTGCTGTTATTCCATTAATTCTTTGTAAACAGGTAGTCATGATCATTACGACACCAAGAATTATACTAGAGAACGTTTTGAAAAATTATACATAATCAGAAAAGAGGCCATCCAACTAATCTTAGAGTATTATGGAATACATAATTAGGGAGCTTTTCCATATGATAAAAGCTCATCATTCTGGCATTCAGCAGTTGGAATCATTGATAGAATGTTACTTAAACAGTATTTTAAAACAGAATTTCGTAGTATGTAAGTACTTCCTTCTTCCTGAGTCTCCTTTTTTGATTTGGAAGAGGAATGCTCAAAGCACGAATAATAGAATATAATAAAAGTGATTCCCTAGTTGTTAGAGGTCAATTTGCTTTGCAATCTATTGGAAATGATTAATAGAAAGAATAACACAATAGCAATGTGGCATTAAATGAGACCATTTGTCCACAGAAGGCCATTCTACTGATTGTTAGATGCCTAACTACTTCGTACAGATTTCTCTAGCAGATGTTAAAAGACAATATTAAAAAGTAAAAGGGAAAAGAAAAATTAATGGAAACAATACTACCAAATTTTCTTCTGGCTTTAGATTCTGTCATTAACTGCGTTTTCATACAACAAAAGGAAGACACTTACAACCACTATTTGATTAGCAATATTTGAATTGCTCAGCTCAGTATCTAACTCTTTGCAGGCTTTTACAGGAATGCTTATATGTTCCCTCCTGCTTCCGTGGTTGTGGTCTGTGAAGCAATTAAATTTTGCAAAGAGCCCAGCTTTGCAACCTGGTCCTGCACAGCATTTGGACACATACTTGGAGCTAATCCCTAAGATGTGGGGTACTGATTAAGGCTGCTTCTATATCAAAAACAGTCTTGAAGTTAGGCTCCAGGGAAAATGTATAGGGCATTCGTAGTGATTATTCTGAGGGCTGAACACAAGGTTTAATTCTTAGTGAACAAGATGCATACCCACAGTGAAAAAGGCTTCAGTGGAAGAGCACTGCTTGGATCAGTCATGGTGTTACATCACGCAGTCCAAAGTGACAACCCTGCAATGTCCCATCTTTCTATCGGTGATGCCACATTGATAGGAGGATAATTACAACCTTTCATGGAAGAGCTAGGAAACAAGGCAGTTGGTTTTTTGGTTTTTTTTTGCAAGAAACCCTATTTCAATCTCCTGCAAGAGCTAAATAGAGCTGTTCTGACACGTCTCAGATGTGCATCAGGTTCTGTATCACGCTTTTGTCAAACTGAAGGAAGCACAGTGCTGACATAGCTGAGGTGAGTCTGTAAGTTCCTTTGCAGCACCTCTTTTCTCTGATTGTCCACATGAGCTGACAAAAAAAAACTATGAGAAACTGAATATTTATCCACTCAGAAATCCACTATTCATCCTGCCTTTAAAAAGAAAACAACCCTGCCTCAATCCCAAACCAAACCTAAAACTGGAGAGATCACTAGATTTCTCTCTATAGATGAAGATATTCAGGAGAGAAATTTGATTTCTTGGTCAGATACCCACACAAAATTAGTATGACTGACAGCAGCTTTTTAAGTCTGAAGCACAGTTCTAATTAATATCTCTGAGTCTGTAACAGCATGCTTTAAACATGTTTTATATTTATGTTTAATCAAAATGGAATCATCAAGTCCTCATGAAATTTTACACAAAGCAGTACTTCACTTGCTGAACGACAACTCTACAGCTTTGAATACTTTAACAAAATGGTTCTTGAGTATGTCACCCTGTTTTCATCCTCCAGATGTGTGTGAAACTCATTTCCAAAAGCCCTAAGTTTTTTCATACATTTCTCTTTGAACTTATTCTTCGGATGACAGGTGAAATAACTCAAAGCAGGATTCTGCATCAGCTTTGGATTACCTTTGTCCTATCTGTGGTCCAACTATATTGAAACAAACAATCTGAATCCTTTTGTTTAATAATAATTCCACTTTGTGTGAGAAACCATTCATCATGCTGCACATCATGCTTAAAGAAAAATGGGATGTAGTGTCTGAATTTGCGGGGGTGGAAGGGGAGGAAATCTTGCAGGAAAAGTAATTGTTTTAAGTCCAGCTACAACAGCAGAACAACTGTATTTCTGTGCTGAGAAAGCTGTTTCTAACATCCCATCTCAGTCTTTTTACAGTCATAGTTATTATCTTTCAATTTGAGTGCCAAGCAGTCAGAAAGAGGGATAATGAATTAGCTAAAGCATGGAGATCAGCAGCCAGCGAGAATATTCACACTGGCACGATAGTCTTCCCCTGTGCATGGTGCAGAAGTCAAAAATATATGTGACCCACATTAATAACCTTACATTAATATGATTGAACATGATCACAGGAAGCTGTGACACAGTCATTCACACACGATGCAAGTCATTGTCTTTAAAAGGAAATACATTTTATCGCCTTACTCAGTCATCTGCCCTGTGTCCTTGTAATGACCATGGCACAGTGTTGCCAACTGTTTCATCTGGTAGCAGTCCAATACTAGTCTTTAGAATAGTTTTTTGAAATCACAGTTGGACCGGTACAGTAATAACATCACAACACATCTACTTTGACAATGTAAATGCAATTCCTTACAGTCATATTTGCACGTGGATTTATAACTGTAATAAGTTTCCTGGTTTACCAAGTTTGCTCTCTAATCTAGGCAAGTACATGAACATGTTATTTCTGTGAAACATCATTTCTTTGCCTACATACCCCTCAATCATCAAGATTTCTAATTTTAAGAACAACATGAAACCTTTATGGGAATTCACGATAATTGGTAAAAGAGTCTTCACTGACGACTTAGGATACACATTTATAATTTTGGCGTGTTCTAAATTTCACTGCATCTCAATATTCAAGTCAAAAGGAACATATGGATATTACAAGAATATTTTCTGTTGCTTTCAAGAGGTATGCATTTACCAGAGATTTAAAGCACATGCTTAAATGGTTTGCTGAAAAGAGATCATCTGGAAAATCAGAGCTGAAGACAGGAGGAAACATTAAGGTAGCTTTAATAGCTATCTGAAATTGCTTTTAATCATAATCAAAATCTGTAAACATCCACATATTATAGTTCAAAGTCTCATACACTCCTTTAATAGACAAGTCCATAAGGTCAGGGGTATTTTAGATTCAAAATCAAGCTGTGCGAGATTCATATGCAACTAACACTGCATCTCGCTATTAGAAAAGCCCACAATTACTGTTGTTATTTTGCCCATTTGGGGGCGATTATTTCTTAGCCCAGCTGCCAGCTGGCTTTGCTGTGGTTCTCTCTGAACAATGGAACTTCTCCCAAGGAGAGAAGAGTTGAAAGGCGATTCATCTTACAGTTGAAGTACAACTGACATATTGAAATAAATCCAGGCAAACTATACGCACTTTAACTAATGTAAGTACCCAAGTATTCCTGTATTAGCTAACTCACTGTATTAAACTGTGTACATTTTACTTATCAAACCATTAAGATACTAGTCAGTTTGCCTTTGCAGTCGCTATTATCTGGCTCTAATTATGACTTGCTCAAATATTTCTGATGAGAATTCATTGATATTGGATCTTTAGGCAATTGCAAATACTTGGAAAATTTGAAATTAATTGATATTATGTGAGTCAGGAACCTGAAAAAATAGAACATTTCTATATCTTGAAAACTCTCATGCTTTTTGTTTTGAATCATCTTTCAAAATTTTCTCACTATGCTCTAGTAACTCTATAGTTGTTTTATGTGCTAATTTATTTCTGACAAATTATTCTTTCCAGACTAATTTTTTTTTTTTTTTTGTTCCTTATTCCTATATACAAGTGACCTGGTTATTGAGGATATGGAGAAGGCTGAAGTACTCGATGATGTTTTACTTCAGTCTTCACTGATAAACACTTAAGCCACACCACTGAAGTTACAGAGGGCATTGGCTGGGTCTGGGAGAGTGAAGAACCACCCAGGGTAGGAGCAGATCAGGTCTGGGAACACCTAGAGAACCTGAAGGTGTACAAGTCCATGGGACCTGACAAGATTCATCCACGAATCCTGAAAGAACTGACAGATGAAGTTGCTAGGTCACTAGCCATCATATTTGAAAAGTCGTGGCAGTCTGGCAAAGTTCCCACAGATTGAAGAAAGGGGAACATAATCCCCATTTTTATAAAGGGAGGGAAAGAAAACCCAGGGAACTACAGACCAGTTAGCCTCACCTCTGTGCCAGGCAAAATCATGGAGCAGATCCTCCTTTTAGCTGTACTAAGACACATGAAAAATAATGAGGTGATTGGTGACAGCCAACATGGCTTCACTAAGGGCAAATCAAGCCTTACTAATTTAGTGGCCTTCTACGACAAAGCTACAGAGCTGGTTGACATGGGGAAAGCAACGGATATCATTTTCCTGGACTTGTGCAAGGCGTTTGACACTGTCCCACATGACATCCTTGTCTCTAAAATGGAGAGACACAGATTTGACAGATGGACCACTCGGTGGATAAAGAACTGGCTGGATGGTCGCACTTAAGGAGTTGTGGTCAATGGCTCACTGTCCACATGGAGGCCAGTGACAAGCGGTGTTCCTTAGGGGTCTGTTCTGGGTCCAGTGCTGTTCAACATCTTTGTCAGCGACATGGACGATGACATTGAGTGCACCCTCAGCAAGTTTGCTGAGGACACCAAGCTGTGTGGTGCCGTGGACTCACTTGAGGGAAGAGGTGCCATCCAGAGGGACCTTGATAGGCTTGAGAAATGAGCCAGTGCAAACTGCATGAAATTCAATAAGTCGAAGTGCAAGGTCTTGCTCCTGGGTCGGGCAAATCCCAGGCACAAATACAAATTGGGCACAGAGTGGGCTGAGAGTAGCCCTGAAGAGAAGGACTTGGGGGTGTTGACAGATGAGAAGCTCATCATGAGCCTGCAGCGCGCTCACGCAGCCCAGAAGGCCAAACGCATCCTGGGATGTATCAAGAGGAGTGTGGCCAGCAGGTCAAGAGAGGTGATTCTCCCCCTTTACTCTGCTCTTGTGAGACCCCACCTCAAATATTGCATCCAGTCCTGGTGTCATAACCATAAGAGGGACACAGAACTAATGGAGCGTGTTTAGAGGAGGGCCACAAAGATGACCCAGGGGCTGAAGCACCTCTGCTGTGAGCACAGGCTGAGGGAGCTGGAATTGTTCAGCCTGGAGAAGAGAAGACTCTGGGGGGTCCTTGTAACTGCCTCGCAATACCTGAAGGAAACCTACAGGAAGGCTCAGAGGGACTTTTTACAAGAGTGTCCAGCAATAGGACAAAGGGAAATGGATTTAAATTGAAGAAGAATAGGTTTGGATTGTATCTTAGGAAGAAATTCTTCAATATGAGGGTGGCAAGACTTTGGAATAGATTGCCCAGAGAGGTTGTGGATGACCCCTCCCTGGAGATGTTCAAGGCCAGGTTGGATGAGACCTTGAGCAACCTGGTCTAGTTAAGGGTATCCCTGCAGAGAGGTTGAATTAGATGATCTGTAAGATCCCTTCTCACCTAAGACATTCTACGATTCTATGATCCTGTGATTATTCTCAACTCAAAAATGAGGGTTTTTTTTGTTAAATTTCTGAAAACTCACAAAATGTTACACATTGGGAATTAAGTTGAAAGAGGATTTTTTTTCCTGTAAAAATTAACTGTAAACCTAGGCTATTTTTTAAAGCTACTTCTTCAGTTAATTAAATAAAATTAACTGCTCTGACAATCTGCTAGGCTACATGAAATTTTGGAAATTAAATGTAATAGTAATAGCAGCAAAATAAATCATTTTGCAGCAATAAAAGCACATCATACTCACTAAGTTTCACAGTGATGGCAATCTTTAATTAAACCTCTGTTCCCTTCTCCAGATTTCCTAAGGAATAAAGAACGCTGTCAGAAGAGGATGGACAAATATGGGGCAGAAATCCAGAGAAGATAAGTGATTCCTGTGCTAAAGGAATCTTGGTTTCCCTAGGCATGGCTCAGATCCATACAGTTGCTTTCTAAGAGCTACTTTCTTCATTGGCAAATTTGTTTTTTCTTGTAGTGCTAGAGTTAATTAGCTTCAGTTATTTTATTTGTGATTAAAGGAGCTTCATGTTCAGGACATTACTCAACTGTCTGCATTTTCATCAGTGCCTCTGTTCTTTTATAATCTAAATGAGAGTTGTCCAAGTGTAGAGGAGAATATATAACCCCAGCTTCTCAGCCAGTACATAACTACAAAGTTTCATTCACTCCAATGAATACAAGCTGATCTGGCACCGAATGTATCAGCACAAGCAGCTCCTTAGCTTTAGAGCACTAACAATGTCATTTGGCATTTGACATATGTTTTAACTTCAATAAAGTGAACATTAAATTCTGTGGACATGAAACTTTTTTTAAAAGAAAATTCAACATTTATGTAAGTATGTGCATATCAGAAGGAGAATTTGGTTTCCTAAACAGAAACTTGGTGACACAAAAAAACGCTTTAGGGTGAACAATGCATTTGCTTCACAGAGATTAAAATATGTTTTCAAAATGAAAAAACCCCACAATTATTCAATATTTGTCACTAGAGATTCTCTGTATAAATTGTTTGCTCTCTTTCCAGCTGCGATGGTTGAGGGCACTCCCAGATGCCTGGTGAGGCAAATATACTTGACCTTAGGACCTCTTGCTTCACGAGGCTGTTGTCAAATTGATGACACTTGGCAAAGGAATTTACAGGAATATTAACTGAAACATTGGCCAGCCTTTCGCAAGATAAAATACAGTGGAGGGCACATTTTAATTAAACTTCTTCTGCAGGAAGACGTCCTCAGGCAGCAAAAGCTGGGCTCCCCCTTGCCTCTCTGGTTCTGATGATAAACTGCTGAATCCTGTGCGTACGAAAGTCTACTAACTCCCATGTGTGCAACCTGTGAAGAAATAACATTTATGCTATTTTTCCAGTCACTGTCACTCTGCCACAGCTTATATTTTCTCTAAGTTTGTTCTCAGTTTTAAAGTCCTGGTGCTAAAATTTGCCCAACAGACGTAAAACCAATAAAGATTAGAGCTTCTATTTGAATTCACTGCTGGAGTGGGATGGGCCGGGAAGAAGGAAAAACATATGCTTTTGCCGTAGTCTAAAGAGCAAATTTTTCTCCTCAGTGACAGTATTGGCCTAAGAGAAAAGACATATGTCCCCTTAACCCTCCCTTTGCCAAGCCCTTCTGATATATTGCTTGGTGACGCACTTTGATTTGTACCCTTTAACACAGCCAATAGATAATATCAGACCTCATTTTGTAAATAGGCACACACTTTCTCTTCGAGAAAGAATGTTATATTGATTGTATTGTAACCCATAATTTAAAAGAAGGGAAGAGTAAAAATATACTTAAACATGAGTAGTGCAACAACTGTTGTCAGGTGAGGTGCCTGAGGACTGGAGGAAAGCAAATGTCACTCCAGTCTTCAAAAAGGGCAAAAAGAAAGACCCAGGTAACTACAGACCGGTCAGCCTCATCTCCATCCCTGGAAAGGTGGTGGAACAACTTATCCTTGGTGCTGTCTCTAGGTATATCAAGGATAACAGGGTCATTAGGAGCCGTCAGCATGGCTTTGCCAAGGGGAAGTCATGTTTGACCAACCTGATAGCCTTTTATGAAGACATAACCAGGTGGATGGATGGTGGCCATGCAGTGGATGTGGTCTATCTGGATTTTAGTAAAGCATCTGACACTGTCTCCCACAGCATCCTCATAGGTAAACTGAGGAAGTGTGGTCTGGATGACCGAGTAGTGAGGTGGGTCGCTAATTGGTTGAAGGGAAGAAGTCAGAGAGTTGTACTCAATGGGATAGAGTCTAGTTGGAGGCCTGGATCTAGTGGAGTCCCTCAGGGGCCAGTACTGGGGCCAGCACTGTTCAATATATTCACTAGAGACATGGATCAGGGATTAGAGAACCTTGTCAGCAAGTTTGCTGATGACACGAAACTGAGAGGAGTGGTTGACAAATCAGAAGGCTGTGCTGCAATTCAGAGAGACCTGGACAGGCTGGAGGGCTGAGTAGCGAGAAATCTTATGAAATTCAACAAGGGCAAGCGTAGAGTTTTGCACTTGGGAAAGAACAAGCCCATGTGCCAGTACAGGTTGGGGACTGACATGTTGGAGGGCAGTGTAGGGGAAAGGGAGCTGGGGGTCCTGGTGGACAGCAGGATGACCATGAGCCAGCAGTGTGTCGTTGTGGCCAAGAAGGCCAATGGCATCCTGGGCTGTATGAGAAGAGAGGTAGCTAGTAGGTCAAGAGAGGTCCTCCTCCCGCTCTGCTTTGCCCTGGTGAGGCCACATCTGGAATATTGTGTCCAATTCTCGACCCCTCAGCTCAAGAAGGACAGGGAACTGCTTGAGAGAGTCCAGCGCAGAGCCACAAAGATGATGAAGGGAGTGGAACATCTCCCTTATGAGGAAAGTCTGAAGGAGTTGAATAGTGACCCACCCCTCAGTCCTGGACACTGAGGGGTGACGTAATTAATGTTTATAAACATGTAAAGGGTGAGAGTCAGGACGACGAAGCCAGGCTCTTTTCAATGATGTCCAATGACAGGACAAGGGGCAACAGGTGCAAACTGGAACATAGGAGGTTCCACAAAAACATTAGAAAAAAACTTTTTCACTGTGAGGGTGACAGAGCACTGGAACAAGCTGCCCAGGGAGATAGTGGAGTCTCCTTGTCTGGAGATATGTAAAACCCACCTGGATGCGTTCCTGTGTGACCTGCTCTAGGTAATCTGGCTCTGGCAGGGGGCTTGAGCTGGATGATCCGCAGAGGTCTCTCCCAACTCCTGACATCCTGTGATTCTGTGATATGGCAATTACAGGAAAATCTGAAATCACTGAATATTACATATTTTTGTTTCCATGTATCATGTTTCTCATAAACTTTGACTGCTAAACCCAGGAAATTCTAGTCCAGCATACAGTCAACTATATGATGGCAGTTGAAAATATGAACTACCTTTTAAACTATCTATTAAACATGAACTGTTGGCCAGATACCACATCAGTCTTTCCTTTTCAGGAGTATAATAAGCTAAATCCTGTAAATCCTCATACACATATTGGTCTTATGGATAAAACATCAAGAGTCATTTCAGTGAGAATTCTCCTGCTTAAAATCAAATGGGGATAGATGTTTCGGGATCAAAAAACCTATTCTTCAAGTGTTTTTTCTGGTTTCATTGAGATGATTTGAAAAGTTAGGTACTACTCAGGCTAGGAATGCAGAATCTATTCCACCATTCATGCTATGCAGACAGCTTAAAACTCAGGACATACTTGGCACGTATAAGCTGAAGTTTAATATCCACAAAATGAATAAACATACTTTGTTTGACATTAAACTTGAAAAATGTTTTTAAATAATATATTGGAATTCTAGGCACAGTAACCCCCTTACCACATCAAAATTAAATCTAGTTTTGGGACACTACTGAGAACGAGCAAGAAGCATTTGCTAAAACTGACTGCACTGAACTGTGAAAAATCAATTAAAACTTCTAGCCACTCCTGGATATAAATGTTTTCCATAAAATAAAATGTTGCTGAAATACTCCTGTTATGATTACACACCTAAGAAAGAATCCATTTTATTAAAAAAAAATGCTAGGAGATAAATTTAAATTGGATAGACACAAAAGATTTTAATTACAGCTCTAAATGGGATTAATTTGGTCTTTAAATATTAAACCCACAAATATTATTCTCAGCACACATTTTTTGCTTTGCATCTGTACATATCCTTCCTTACATAGCCAGTGTACTTGGACCTGACCAGGCAACCGTTGATAAACAAATACTCCATTTCATCTGTGGAGCCAAAAACCTGCAACTGGTGCTGTGCGATTGAAGCCTCTGTAAAGCTGAACATCACCAGGTCTGCTGCATTGCTCTGCAGCTTTGTGTGTAAAGCCTCAGTACTGCCTTCACCGGTCTTGCCCTCCAGCCTCCCCCATGTTTTCATCTCTTCACAGCGGCGCCTCAGCACTGCCACTTCATTGCTTAACCTCATTCTGCTGCGTTTGCTCACTCAGTTGAGTGTGGTGCTGAAACACCAAAGGTCGCAGGTTCGATTCCCATTCAGTCCCCATGTGTTGCTTGATCTAGTTGAGAGGCGTCCTTGCCCGTGACAGGGAGGTTGGATTAAAATGATCTCTAAGGTTGCTTCCAGCCTAGGCCATTCTATGATTCTGTGATTCTATGATTTTGTGATTTGGAGCCTCTGAAACGGAGGCTCAGTGATTCCACAGTGTCGCCAAGCGTCTTCTGGCTCTGGGCAGTGGTCTCAGGCATGTAGTAACAGCGAGCAAGGGACTGTCTGACTGTTCGAGCAATGGAACGCGAAGGACTTCACTAAGGGTTTCAGACAAGATGAAGAGACCTTGGCTGCAACTCCTGCTTTTAACATCAGGCAATTGCCACTTTGTAATTCCCAACACTCTGAGAGACTTTTAACTTAATTTTAACAGGGGACAACTTATCAAAGCAAACAAACAAACAAACTAAATTAACTTTCCTTTACTACAGTAGTGTCTACATTTCTCGTAGTAGTATTTTTGTACTGATGGACCTTCTGAGAGACCAAGCACTCATTTCTCAAACCAGATAAGAACATAAAAATTAACACCTCAGTAGATTAGACCTGCAGCTTCAGACAGTTTAGTGTTTTGTCACTGACCGTATGTAAAGACTAAAGCTGGGGCAACATTTAGTACTTATAGAAGTACTAAAAGTAAATTTAATTTGTCTAGTTTAAGAAACAAATGCTGTGAGAATGTGTCAAGATGGATTTATGCCAACCTGTCAGAAATCGGGACTACTAGTTTACAGTGAATAACATACTGCAGAGGATTTTTTCTGCCTCTTTTTTTAATTTTGTTTTTCTTTATGTTGGTTTGTTTTGGTTTTAAGCTATATGGATTTAGAAGAGTGCCAGTATGCTTATTGATGCTGCCACTACACTTCCAGTTATGGTAGAAACCATAGGCAATAATGGTCCACAGAAAACATTTGAAGGGGAAGGAGAAACTCATCAACACAGCAGTAGTTGAATGACACTCATGGTAAAAATGTCTTAACTAAATGATTAAAAAATAATCTAAAACAGATTAATACACTTTCAAATATTGTTTTACCCACCTTTAGTATAACAGTTTTGGACAATACAACATAGTTAATAGATTGAGTTAAGGTCAGAAAATTGGACATGACGTCCATTGGGAAAACTATTTATTTTGTATGGATAACTTTTTTTAAAAAAAATCATTAATTAAATTAATTAAGTGAAGAAAACAAACAGTACATTTGGGAACATGTAAGCATGTGGCTTAGTAGAGCTGTCTGATGTTCAGTTCTGTAAATTATTGATCTACCCTAATCAGTTTGTCATTTGGCAACCCAAACTCGGAACGGTTTAACCTGACATCACTGTACAATTAAATATATGTTTCCTTTAAACAGCATATGTGACTTTCAGGATTATTTCAAGAAAACAACAGAAAGGAGAAAGTTAGCTGATGAATAAAAGCCTGCAGCTGAGGCTATTCTGTCACTCCTAGAAAACCCATACCAGTTTAACTCTGACATTTCTATATAGGTGGTTCTCATAGTTTAAATTGATGGGTGTTTTCTTGAAACCCACACTCCAACAAATCAGCTGCTACTGTATACAAGGAGTACATGCCAGGCTGTGCTGTAGCCAACTGTCCACACTCTTCTCCTGTCAACCCCTGTCCGCTAATTTTACTGCCACAAAAAAACATTTTCACCAAGGGAGATGTGGAGGAATGGAACAGAAAGTCAAAAGCTACAGTACTTCTGCTGAGGCTTCATTCTCCACCCCCTCTCACAATATCTTCCTGCTTCTTCCTTCCCTAACTCCAGCACGGTTCAGCTTGAAAACAGGTTATACACCAGACCCCAAATACAAGATCTGAGAGCCAGGATAAAAACCAGGCCATGAGGAAGGTAAGTATGCAGGAAACAGCTGTGGGGTGTTGATGTTCTCCTTTACCAGAAGCAGCACAGGCAGGTGCAGTCATGAGGAGAGATTTTCATGGGTCATTTTCTCTTCCAGCACTCACCTTTCAGGAGCAGCAGCAGTCAAAGCAGTTGTGTGACAGGTTTATATGAGACAAAGCCTGGCTCTAACAGCATCTGACAGGCTCTAACACAGTCCTACAGGAAAACAATTTAGGAACTTCTTGCCTTTAAAACTGAAGAAAACAGAAAAATATCACAAGAACACTCTTACCATATGTACTTAGACATAGAAATGCTGACATTATACAATTCATGCTGTAGGATTTAATCTTGCTGTGGCAAGAGGTGACCCAGTGGGTCTATTTGGGGAGGCAGGTATGCAAATCTAGGAAAAGCAATGGCTTCTGGTGCTAACATTGTACCTTCCCTAACTTAAACAAACACATACCAATGCTTCTTATTTTGAATTAGTAACCACACGTTACACATTACAAACCATCAGATCTCAGCTGCTAACAAACTGTTCCATGTTGCCAGCTATCCTTGATATTAGATCATCTGATAGTTGCTTGGTGGTTGCTAAGGCAGAGTCTAGCACAGTCTCATTCATGCAGATAGGATTTATTCTCTGCTTCAGTTTCCAAGCCATCTGTCTTTCAAAATGAGATTCACAATGGGTTTGATGGCATATAAAAGACTACACCTTGCTCAGAGTTTTTCAAGAAATTCCCCTCATCTCAGTGTTCACAAATGAGCAGAACTTGATTGTGACAAGCTACAGACAGAAATGTGTCACATAAACCTGAATTTCTGCTTTGCATACTGTCTGCTTTTCTTCAGCCTTATCAAAGTACTCTGCTATTTCTAAAAGCATTTCTAATTAGATTATATCAAACCATATATTAAGTAGAAGAATCCATGTTGCCCCACTACTGGGTGTAGTTTCTAATTCAAATGGAGATTTGGCTAAGGAAAACATAAACTGTTATTTAGCTCGCTGCAAAAAGAAACACAGCATTGCAGTCCTTATTTCGTTCATGCTCTGCTGAGCATAGAAATCAAAGTGATACCAGCAGCATGGGAAAGCCACTTTGTGTGCCAAAGCTCATCTGTTTTTAATACACCATTTAATCTCATGATCACTTTCACACTGTCTGTTCTGTTTTAGCAAAACAGTAACATGTCTATGCCTTCATCCCAACAAATTCTAACTATTAAAACCAACTAGATAGAGTTAGCTTTAACGTTTTTCTTCCAAATTATCCAATAGCTAAGAGAGAACAAATGCACGTGTAAAACCTTTAAGACATTGATACACTTTTAAGATATTCGTTTGCGGATAATGTGCCTAGTACTGAGAGCTGGGCAGATTTTTGGCTGTTAGTTTGTTTATATGGTGTGCAGATGTGCTAAAGATGGAAGAAGGTTATATTTACAAACAGTACATTAACCAAAGGATACCTTTTCCAAAACATGGCTTCAACATCACGAAATCGTGTATGCGTTTGACTGAAATGCATTTGGGGAAAAACAAATGCTCAGACACAGCCAGATTCAGAGAGGAGAAGTGACCCCTCCCTCCCCTTGGCACCTCAGGGATTAGAGCCATTCACCATTGCTGTGAAAGGAGATTTTTATTTTTGCTGTCTGCCTGATGTGTTTCAATCCAAACCTCCTAAGAGCATATTCCTAAGAGCACCTGGTTGCTAATATTTTATTTAACAAGATTAAAAGCTTGCGTGGCAGGGACTGGTTACAGGGTAGGAAATCACACACATTGTTTCTGAAATTATTGTTTTATTAAAAAACTGGTTTTATATGAAACAGAACAATTTCAACAAGAAGGATCATTATCTCTATGGAATACTAGATTCATGTCTCCAAAGAACAGAGAAATTAAATTTCCTTTCCTGTGTTACCGATGAACTTTGTAACTATTAGTTACCCAACTTAATGGGTATTTTATCCAGGAATTTGATCAAAATGGTTGAAATTAGTGTGCCTTACTGTAAACAAAAATATGGGATTTTCCCACAGTTTTTCGAGAGCGAGAAACTTTTCCACGTAGTAAAACTACAACAAATAAGTTAATTTTAGGGTATGGGTATCAAATTAAGATAAGTATTTGTGGGTTTCTTTAAAACTAGAGCATATTGCTAACATACATCAGTGTTTGTTTTGTGCTCCTTGGATTTTACGTTAAGCTACTGTTTTATTAGCAAGTATGTCAACTTGTGATCTAGTCAAAAAATAAAGGGTCAAACTGCTAAGGACAGCATTTGATCTCTCTTGCAAAATGTGGTCAAGATATAAGGAAATCTGTCAGCGAAGTGTATTTTAAGTAAATCTAGTGTAATTTATGTGTTTTGGAGGTCAGTAAATAAAAAGCTGTTATTCTTTACTAGCAGAAGTTTCTCAACCAGGAACGCTGCAAGATACAATTCTGTTGTACAAAATCTGCCTTGTGATATAATTTTCTATAATTTTCTTCATGCTTATGCATTATAGTGCAAGAAGGTTATATGTGAACTAGCCAACATAAAATTATTGTGGGCTGTGATTGTTCCATCCTTGACCTATCTAAGTCTTTTTGTTCTTGCTGGACAATTTTTTAATGTATGAAAAGGAACTCTGTTGTCCTCAGGTGGGACTGCACAGATAACAAAAAATCTACTGCAGATTCACAAAAAAAAAACCAAACAACCCAAACCAGAAAAAAAAAAGAAAAAATGTGAGGCCAATTAGAAATAAATGCCCATTTACAGTATCACCCTGCTCACAACTGCTGTGCCTTCCCACCCATCCATTAATGAATGCGCTGAGTTGCTCTTTATCCCCCCTTATTGTCACCTTCTTTCAATACAACAGAACCAAAAGTCAATAATTGTCACAGTGCAATTAGAATAGCATTACTTACTTATTAATATAGCAAGTTGAAAGCACTGAATTTAGGTTTTGGTGTGTGTCTGTCTTTAGTACCAATATGTGTCAGAATATGAAGGGGTATATTTGTAGCAACAGGCACTCTGGTGAAATCCATAGTACTGAGAGCAGATGGGAAAAGCTAGCACTACAACTGGAAGAAGGCATTTCTTTCCTTTGGGGCTTTTTGTTTGTTTGTTTGCTTCTTTGTTTATGAGTGAATTGAGGGTAGAGTGCAGTGTGATACAGCATGACAGAACAGAAAGGCTACAGACACAGGTAAGGAAACAAGTTATTGTGAAATGGAAGTGCTGAAGAATAAAACAAATATCGAGGTATACTGGAGAAATGAATGTAAACAGTGGAAGTTGTGGTACACTACGAAATCTTAAGAGAGCAATAGGATGTTTTACTTGTGTAAGAAAAAGGAAGATGCCAGGGAATGAATTACTGCACAAACAGGCGTGAGAAATACAGTTTTTTTGAAAAATATCGCTTTTTGTTTGTTTGTTTGGTTGGTTTTTTTATATAGTGTTCCACAAGAACTTCACTAGTCTGCTGAATGGTTTCCACCTTCTCTCTACTTATCCATATTTGATATACCAAAAGAAGGCTTTTGCAGGTCGGGCAGAGATAGTGTCTATATTTTAACTCAAACCATCGGGCTTTTTGCATCTTAGTTGTGATCCAAAAGCCTCGCTTCCAGCCAAAGATGTACAAGCCTATGGTATCACCCCAGCCACAAGTGTGTCTGTGCCTTGACCTTTCAATTTCCTTGAGAACAAGCTAACAAGGTAGCCATACCCACTGGGTATGATTATTAAAACAAAGGGGAGGAAAGCTTCACTGCACTTTGGCATTTTCAGAAGAAAATCCAGCTAATGGAAAGTGCCTGATAATGGTTGTTTTTGTCTTTGCCCTTGCATGCTCAGCTGTACCTAATTTTTTGTTTGTAGTTAGACAAAAGCCAGGACAAATTACATGTTTGTCTATGTCTACTCAAAGGAAAGGAATGAAGGTTTCAGAAGCAGCTATGGAATTATTTTTCTCACTCTTTACAAATATTTAATTGTAAGTATTTGAGCTGCAGAAATAGCAAGCCTTGCTGAAACTGCCATTTCCCATGAAACCTGAAGAGACCTTTTTAGAAAACATAAGAAATTTTATTTGTCATGCAAATACTTTCAAGATTAGTTAAGAGGGAGAATTTTTAGATTTGATTTTACAAGACAAGATTAATTGTAAGTATTACAATGTTGGTTTTATTTTTTTCTGATGGAAGAGTGCAGAAAGTGGACAAATCCACAAAAATATTTCCGTTATTTGGAAAGCATTTAATAACAATTCTCAGGTACTCTTGGTCCTTAGAAATGGCATACTACACAAATGCATATAACTGTAAATTAAATACATGCTATAATTTTACAAGAGAATTTTTACCAGTAGTTCAGCTGCATATTGTATTTATCTGACTTTTCACTGTACAACCATGTTGTTTCCTGCAGCATGTCTTATGTGGTCTGTAGTACACTAAGTCCAAAAGACACAGAATTTACTGTACAAAATGGAGAAGTGGGAGGGAATAAATGTCTTCCAAAAAAGGTTAGTCATTCAAAAATGATTACATGTATTTTGTACCGCATAATTTTCACTGTTTTGAAAAACTCAGGAAGTTTTGTCAGTGGGATGGGTGGCAGCCGGCTATATCACATTATGAACCCTGCTCCCTGTACACAGTTAAGTTTTGTAATGGAGCTGTGACATAGCATCATCTTTGGTAGTTACACCACATTCATAGGATTGGCCAATACTGTGGTTGTCTTATTCTGGTTGTACGTCATGTTAAATGGGTGATGAAAAATATTGCCATTTGTGGAGTGAAGTAAAGGTCCTCATTCCTTTGCATTGCAAACTCAGGTAGCTGCAGGCCAGAACTGCAATTTACCCATAGGGCTTTCTGTAGAATACCTGATCAGGAATGCAGTTACAGTATTAAGACAGAAGGAATGGCAACTATCTGCCTTTAAACACGGGAGGCACCAAATTACGATATATAGATATGGATACGCAGAAGAAACCCCTGGACTGCTACTATCACAGGGTACATGTAATTAATGAGGCTTTATTTTATTAATACAGGTACACAGAGATTGGGTAAGGGCTGAAAAAAATAACTTTATTTTAAAAGACGGCTGCTAAACTAATTATCTCATTTGGCAGCAACTGGACAAATTAATCGGTCATTTTACTGATCACAAAATTGTTTAATGATTCACCCTTCTAAGTACCCCATACAATGCTATAGCAGCAGAACAATACCAGTTCTGTGAAGAGTGAGTGTTTGATTACGTGTAGTCAAAGAGATGTCAATCCATTTAACACAACGTAGTACAAGAAAATGACAGTTGGATTTTCTTCTGGAAAAATGTCTCAAGAGATCTTGGTCTAGAGAATGTCATGAATATCTGAAAGTACACACGTAATTGCATATGCATATGTGTCTGAGATGAGTCAAGGTATCCTTGTGTTTCTGTAGACATCTCCATAGCATATGGGTATGTGTGTGTATATAGCCAAGACTGTTTAGCATTAGAATTTCTTTGATTTTTCTGCTTCTCTTCTACTAACTGATCTCAAAAAGTTATGTCACGCTGTTTATGACATGTAACATGAAAGTACACAATACAATTCCTTGATTTTTAAAAAAAAAAAAAAAAAGAAAAGAAAGAATTATTTCTGATGTGGGACTGAGGCTTCTCTGCAGGGAGGTTGTGGAATCTCCTTCTTTGGAGACATTCAAAACACCCCTGGATGTGTTCCTGTGCACTCTGCTGTAGGTGGTCCTGCTCTGGCAGGGGGGTTGGACTAGATGATCTTTGAGGTCCCTTCCAGCCTCTAACATTCTGTGATTCTGTGATTCTGTGATTACTTGCTGTGCACTCTTCACAAAGGTTGACACTAGGTTAATCTGTCATAAAAGTCCCTGCTCTGTACTGTTAGGCAAAAAAAGACATTCAGGCTCAGAGGAGCCTGAGTTACTGTGTCCTAGAAGCTGCCTGTATCCCTGACCTGTTATTCTGCTCTCTGCTAGAATGAAGGACCGAAGTTTTCTATCATCCTCTTGGTCAATAATAGCTACCAAATTTTGAATTAAAAAACATTTCATCTGGGAAGATGCCATTTTGTTTACACCCCACTGTTTGTGTTTTGGCAAAATCTGCTTAAGATCTTTGTGATTTTTTTGATAATATGACATATCCTATTCACAGAATTGCTGTTTACTATGAGCATTCCAGTTAAAGTGAATCCTGGTTGGAATCAAAGCCATTTTCCAAACTTCGCTATACACAACAAGATAGATTTTCTTTTTTATAATAATTTCAGCTAAAATAATTACAGGGTAGCTAAATATTTTACCTCTATGTAAAGTAGACAAACAATAAGGAGCTAAAGTAACAAACCAAAGGAGCAACAATCAGGGGTTATTTGGTGGATCTTGTATTTGTATTCTAAAATGTATCAAATTCTTCCTGAAAGTGGTAGGTAAGTGCTTTTATTTGATGGAGAAAATATTGTTTGGCTGAGAACCTACAGCTTGCTGTACAATACTGCGCTGAATGTGATCAGTAACCAATGAGCTGGGACCTCACTCTGTACCTGCCTTTCCTCAGTATGTGTGGCCATTCTGAACCACACAGTTCTTGGCATGAAAGCAACATACTAACCTTCTCTGCCTGTAAAAGGTGTGTGTACATGTGTTGGAAAACAATCCATTTGGAACAAAGGAGAGGAAAAATGTAAAATTTCTCCATACCTATAATACTGTTTTGCAAGAGGAGTTTCTTTGATGTTGTTTTCAACTACCTTTAGCTTTTAGTTAGGAACACTTTGAAGGTTTGGACCATGGTTTTTGGTAACATAAACCTAAAAATCTTCCTGTAAACACCCTCTAGCAATTATAATCTGGCTTGATTTTCACAGACAGCATAACAAAAGAGATTTCTGAAGGTACGGAGGAGGCAAGAATAGATTTTGGGCATGCTAGTAGCATCACTCATAAATTTACCTTCAAGCAATAGTTCAAGTAATTATTTCTCTTGTTTACTATATTATAATGCATGTTTTAAAATAAATTCTGACAAAATAAAAAAAAATATTTCTAATTAATTTAATTTAGGATATGTGTATTGGAATCTCCTTTTATTAACTCATACACCCTAAGTGCATCAAATATAATATCTGATGGCTAGAGAAAAAGGTTTGTCAGTTGATTTCTTCTAATTGTAAAGAGCAGCACATTTTCCTCAGTATAGACGTGTGTAGACATGGAATTACATTCTCTCAAGTATCTTCCAGAAACTGTAGTATAAAAATATCTCTCTCTTCTGGATTAAAGATAGGAAAGTCAACAGCTTCAGCAACTGTCAGGGTACTGTCCCTCTGATGCTTTCTAACTATTATTTCATAAACCTCTCTAAGGGCAAGAGTAGACCTGTGTTTCTAAAACTTGTATTGTCCTCCATTTTTTTTAATGAAGCTCTGATAAACAACTGGCTGGAGCTCCCACATTGGTGTTCTCCATGGATCTCCCTGTGTCTCAGAGAGTTTACTACACAAATGAGAAGGGCAAAACACAGTATGAATATGAATATTCATGTCCTGGCCATGCGTCTTTGAGTTGGCAGGGCTCTTTTACCTGGGCAGCTGCCAGATATGATCATTTAGAATATGAAACTACTTTAGAAGAAAGGTATAAAATAAATCAATAATCCACTGGAAGGCAAAAAGCTATAATTTGGGCTTTTTACAACACTATGCATTTATTTATGACTCAAGTCTACTAGAATATCTGCTAGAAAGTTAAAAGAAAAATAGGTATTACCCAAAGCTAAATAAAATGCTGCACGCTAAAATTACAGAATAAGAGGTGAAGATACTCAGAACCAGAACTAGTGCCTTTATTTCCCCTCTCTTAAACACTGAATAGGTATTAGCAATGTGTCTAAGATACCTCAGTATTAATATGTTGCTATTTTTTTTCTGTCTTTCCCTCCCTTTCTAGGATGTTTTTTTGTAGGTATTGAGAAAACAAGGCTCTCTGCATACTGGCAGTGGCTAACCCCAGCTGTTTACTGTATTTTTCCTAAGCTGGGCACCTCATATTACCAGTTGCTGTGACACATGTAATGTCATTAGACAGGGAATAAACAACTTCAAAACCATCCACAGAGCCCAACATCTAATTAGTCAAACAAGCAGGCTGGGAAATCAGAAACACCAGAGCCAACTCTATCTTGCAACGTGCTATGAGAAAAACTTAGGCGAACTGCATGCATCTATGCTCCAGGGTGGTACTGAAATGACTTCAGGTACAAATATCCATGATCAGACGAGACTTAAAAAATAGCAGTTTTGTAATTCTTGAGAAAAAAAAAGATGGGTTTTTATAGGCTATGGCTGTGCACTAGAAGGGAGAAAAAGAAAAAAATAACTTCTTCAGTGGTAAGTGAAATTCTATCATCACCTGATAAGGGTAGGAGAACAATGCCAGGGCATTTTGGGAGGGGAGTCTAAGATTTTCTTCTCAGCAAATTAATATAAGATCATTATAAAATCACAGAACCACAGAATTGCCTAGACTAGAAAAAATCTTTAAGAACATCGAGTCCAGTCATTAACCTAATACTGACAATTCCTTGACTAAATCACATCTCTAAGTGCTATGCCTACATGACTCTTAAACACCTCATGGGATAGGGACTCCACCACTGGCCTGAGCAACCTGTTCCAATGCCTGATAACTGCTGCAGTAAAGAAATTCTTCCTAAAATCCAATCTAAACTTCCTTTGGCCCACCTTGAGGCCATTTCCTCTTGTCCTATCTCTTGTTCCTTGGTGGAACAGAACGATCCGTAAGTCTCTACAACCTCATTTCAAGTGGTTGTAGAGAGAAATAAGGTCTCTCTTCAGCCTCCTTTTCTCCAGACTAAATAACCCCAGTTCTCTCAGCCAGTCCTCATAAGACATGCTCTAGATCCCTCACCAGCTTTGTTGTCCTTGTTTTGATATACTCTAGTGCCTCAGTGTCCTTCTTCTAGTGAGGCGTCCAGAACTGAACACAGGATTCCAGGTACGGCCTCACCAGTGCCAAGTACAGGGGTAAAATCACTTACCTGGCCCTACTGGCCACATTACTCCGGATACAATGCAGGATGCCGTTGGCCTTCTTGGTCACCTGGGCACACTTCTGGCTCATATTCAGTAGGCTATCAATCAATATCCCCAGGTCCTTCTCCAGCAGCAAACCTATTCTAACTGTGTTGGGGCTGGGAAAGAAATGTAACTTACACACTGACAGGGAGACTTTCAGTCAGATTGATACTGTCCCTTACCCTGAAGGGCTATAAAACTTGCATGTACAACCCCTGAGTTTACAAAATGCTGTCATCCACTACAGAAATTGGGGTAACAGAAAAGAGAGAACGAGGCTCTTCTCTGAGGTGCACAAGAAAACAAAAAGAGACAACAGGCTCTAGGAAGGCAAGTTCTAACTGGACAGAAAGGAAAAAAGAATAAATCCAGGTGCACGTGTGTAAACACCAGGCTGTATTATCCAGAGAGGCTGCTGGAGATTTTCAAAAACTGAACTAGAAGCCTTGAGCAAACTGATCAACTTTGAAGTTAGCTGTGCTTTGAGGTGACTGAGCTCGATGAGCTCCAGAGGTCTCTGACAAGCTGAATTACCTTCTAATTCTGTGATATCCTACCCAGTTTCAGGGATGAGATCCCTGACCATTTTAATCAGGACTATATGTCAGGACTGGAATTCATATTTTAGAGGCGGTTGTTCTGACACAAGAAATGAAATTGCTATTCTTTAAAGGTGAAGCAGTTCTTAATGTGTTTGTAGATTTGATTTCATTTCCCAATCTATTATTTTCTGTCCTCTTTCATTGTTACCAGAACTCTCTGCTTTCTCCACCTGGACACCTTTCCTTAGACTATTTTTTAATTACATGAGTCAGAAGCAATGTATTCTGTTGCCTCTGTTTCTTAGGGGACTGTAGGACTGTTTGGGCTTATTATTTACATAGCCTCTTTGTTATACGCTTTCTCCTGACAGCTGTGAGTGCCATTTCTAATTCTTCCTTACAGTTCAATAGCCACTCAAAAAAAAAAAAAAAAAAAAAAAACCAAACCTGGCAGAGGAGAATTTTTCCTTTGCCTTGATCTCTAACTTAAGTCAGCTGTTGAAGTCTTGAGCAAAGTTACTCATAGAAGTCTCAGTCTTGCTACTATAGATAAAATAAGATATAAAGTACTTTTTGTTCAATTTTGTACATTCTAGACTGAAAATATGCAGAAATGGAAACAAGTTGCTCTTAGAACATATACGCTCTGTCTCTGTTTCCTTCTCCACTGGGAAATCAGACTGTAAGTGTGCATAAATATTACTGTTCAGAAGTAAGGCAACATGCTACCCAGGAATTTTGTGAGAAATGCTAAGTTAGTGCCAAATAAAACACTGAAAATTATGATAAGATTCATGACTTTTCACTAGAAGTTGGCATGTAGACTTGATTGTCTTTTAAAGGCAAAACATGTGAACAAAATTGCTTTTGCTGAAATTCTACTGCGCATTTCTCCCAGCTCTAGTGGGATATGTCCAGAAATAGAAAATTCCTCTAGTAGCTACGGCTAGAACTGATTCAACATAATTGAACTAAGCTCTTAAAAGGTTGTCTGAGGTATGCCTTGCCTGAAAATGAAGAAGATCAATGCGCAATTTATTAACGGCAACATATTTAAAGCATGAATACAGGAATTATAACATGAAGACTTTTTACAACAAAAGTCAGACCTATCCATGGACTGAGAAAATACTACCTGATCAAAGAATAATAAATACTCTGTTGTACCTGGTAAATATCAAGTCTTAAGATCAAATTAACTCTTTTTCTAGAATGAGTGCCATTGATCCGGAGCTTACAAATGTTTTGTACAGTACTATTTCATTTATAGAATTTATTGTATACAAAAGTTTCTGAGCCAAACAGTTTTTTTCTCCCTTTATGCATTCCATCAATGTTCGCTACCACATAGGTCTCCAATTATTTGCATAAATACGCTCCTCACTGTATCACATTATAGTTGCCGTGTTGCTGGTGTTCATCGTTTCTTTGGAAAATGTCCTACCTTTTTTTTCTTGGCTAATACTTATTTCCAGTTTAGTTCACAACTTAACTGACCCAAAGGAACAAAATTGCCTTCACTTTCCAGGAGCTGTTACTACTTAACTATGCTGGTTGGAACTACATAGCTACGTTACAATCTATACATAAGACGTAACTGACAATTATCTTATTCCTGGTTTGCAGAAAGAATTTTCAGTTCTTCACAAGCATTGATGCTATATAAGCCAAATGTTTATTTCATTAGGGCCTGAACAATCACTTGTCATTCTAGTGATCAAAAATAAAAAATAAAAAACCCTAGGCAAAACCACTGGCTTCCTGTACGAAAACATTTCCAGATCAAAATGAAAGGACATAAACTGTCTTACCACTTCAATATTTACGTGTCCCTTGTTTTGGCTTTTCACCTTTTTTTTTTTTTAACTCACTACATAAAACATTGAAGACAATACTGTTAAATAACTCTAATTGCTACATGAGAAAGAGAGAGAAAACATTATCACACTGATCACTAGTGAGAGCAGCTGCTACATAATTTTGTTATGAAGCTATTTCCTGCTGCTAGAGGGCTTGAAATAACATTTACTTGTATAATTGTAATTCCATTTATTTTATTCATCCTGACCTAAATACAAAGCATAAATTAATCTATATTGAATATTTCATGGAGACAACCTCTTTAGAAAAAAAATGAATTAAATGTTTTTACTAATATTTGACATGTTATTACAAAATAGCTGGTTGTATAAGTCATATCTCAAACAACCAAAGCTGTACAAACTTGAATATCAGTTTGTCTTCATAGCACTAGCCTTCCATCCAATTATCTTTCATCAATCAGTAAAGTATTTACTTACTGTTTACTTTTACTTATACAACTATATTAATACATATATGGGTCATAGTACAATTTTAGCCATCTGAAAGTTTGACATCTGCATCAGTCATGCAAGTTATCTCTATGGTGAATGAAGAGATATGGTCTTAAGAAGCCAAAAAGCAAATCCTGTAAGAGATGTCTCAAGACAGGTGTGGTCTTGTAATTATTTTTCTCCTTAGATATGACCAGCTTAAAGTATCTATACAGTTTAGCTATGTCTGCTATTAAGTATGGTGAATCCTACCTGAAATGTGGGAGTAATTTTTGTTAAATTATCCAATAAAACGCCAATCCTAATAAAACCAAAGCCCTGGGGAGAATCAGAGGAACAGTGAAAGACAGAGGTGCCCTCATAACCTAGTAATCACCACAGAGAGCACACAAAGTAGTTAATCTCTAAAACCGTCCAATGAGACTGGTTAGACAATGGTCCCTGGTCAAAAGGAATCACAAAAAGGAGCTTTCTCCCTGTAACAGCTTTCAGTTGAAGGTGCTTGTTTTCTCAATGAACATGGGATGTACTGGCAGCAGAGGGGTTTGGGGGAGTGCATAAAACTTACCAAAAGATGTTGTCATGGGATTGCGAGTTGTGAGATTCTTATTAGACGACGTTAAGGACAAAAGTCAAAGGTGGGGGAAGGAAGGGGTCAGGGTGGATCTGAGAGAATGAGTGTGAGGGAAAAGACAACAATATGAGCTGGCCAAGTGCAAAAGAAAGACAGACCACAAGCTGGAGGGTCCCAAGCACCCAGGTACTAACACCTCAAGGAAGCTGTGGTCTCGGCGCTTGCTGCGAAACTGTGGTGAGCATGTAAATCTGGCTACACTAGAGACTTGTGCATTGCCTGCATGCATGTGTGTGTGAATACTCCACTAAAGGACTTCAGTTCTGATAACCTGGAGCAGTCTATGCTGCTCGTGTTGGGATAAGAGCTATGCTGAGAAAGAAAAGCTCTTCTGTCATTGTCAGTTTGTGCATCCAGCCATGTTAGTACTGTGCATATGTCTGCTGGTCAGTAGGTCGAGAGAGGTCCTCCTCCCCCTCTGCTCTGCCCTAGTGAGGCCACATCAGGAATATTGTGTCCAGTTCTGGGCCCCTCTGTTCAGGGACCAGGACAGGGAGCTGCTTGAGAGAGTCCAGCGTAGAGCCACAAAGATGGTGAAGGGAGTGGAACATCTCCCTTATGAGGAAAGGCTGAAGGAGCTGGGTCTCTTTAGCTTGGAGAAGAGGAGGCTGAGGGGTGACCTCATTAATGTTTATAAATATGTCAAGGGGGAGTGTCAGGAGGATGGAGCCAGGCTATTTTCAGTGATATCCAATGACAGGACAAGGGACAACAGATACAAGCTGGAGCATAGAAGGTTCCACAAAAACATTAGAAAAGACTTTTTCACTGTGAGGGTGACAGAGCACTGGAACAGGCTGCCCAGAGACATTGTGGAGTCTTGTTGTCTGGAAACACTCAAAACCTGCCTGGATGCATTCCTGTGTGACCTGGGTGATCTGGCTCTGGCAAGGGGCTTGGACTAGATGATCTTTCGAGGTCCCTTCCAAACCCTGACATTCTGTGACTCTGTGATTATTAGCTGTCTGTAATTCCCCTGCAGAAGAACCTTTTAAACTTTGAAGTAATGAATCTATCTGTCCTTCTAAATAGCTCCCTAAAACACATGTGACTTGTGGAAGGAAGGTTTGGGTTGTATCTCAGGAAGCACTTCCTCATGGAGAGGGTGCTCAGGCACTGGGATGCACTGCCCAGGGAAGTGGTGGAGTCACCGTCCCTGGAGGTGTTTAGGAGAGGCTGGATGTGGCGCTTAGTGCCATGGCCTGGCCAATGTGATGGTGTTGTGTCATAGGCTGGACTTGATGATCTCAGAGGTTTTTTCCAACCTCAACAATTCTGTAATTCTGTGATTCTTTGAATAGGGTTCATTGTATTCATTCAATTAATTTTTAAAAACAGTTATTGAACTACTACCACCAAAAAATAGTAATCAATCTTCAGGTAAACAAAATTTTAAAAATCGGTATTTAGTAATCTGTGTCTTAACTTTCATGAGTAAATTGATAATATGCTCATTTTAGGTGGAGTTTGCTTGTCTTTTTCTCTACTGGTTTTCAGATAGTTGACTCCACAAGAAAATTAATGAATGAGAGCTCTTTTTAATTCTTTGCTGGTTTCCAGGTTCTTCTGCTTTCTACACAGCACTAGTTTCACATTATTCATTTGGTTATCTATACTACTAATAAATCAGAGGACTAAAAAGAGGGGGGGTGGGGGAAATAGCTGCTATTCAGACACAATTATACACAAATTAAGACTCAAAAAGCTCTTACCCCTGCTGTTGACTACAGAGCTTCATCTTGATCTCAGCGCATTGCTCACGTTAAGTACCATCTTGAGTGACAACAATAGAAGCTTGAAACTTGAATCACACTTTAATCTGTGATTGCATCTGAATAAATTTCATCCATCTCCTTGAATATTTATTTTTAATCGCTCTGTAGCACAATCTACCAGAGCAGAGGCAAACAAGAGATGAGAGGATGGAAATTAAAAGAAAGGTCTCCTGAAAAAAATCATGCTAATGCCTCGTATTTTTTCTCATTTGTACCATACCTAGTAGCCTAAGCATTTGTCCCAGGCTTCTTATTCAAGAACGAGGTGTTTGTGCTCCAAGATGGTATAACTATTAGATATTAAAAGTGTTCTGGAGTGTTGAGTTATAGCTTACTATAATATGAATAGAACATAGGACCAATGAAGTTATGACTTTTAAGCAATATTTTGCTATTGATCTAGATATAGAAGACTTCTAAAATCCATCTTTTAGAATCTGAACTATTGGTACCAGTCAAATAATCAATTAATGATGGGAAACAGAAGAAAAGTACAGGGAAAGATAATATATTAAGGAAGGATGAGAAGTAGGAAATGACAAGTCAAAAAAGAAAAAGAAAGGAAAGGGGGAATCTGAGAGAAAGGTAGTGGTAGAGAATATTATTTGCATGAGGTGAGAGAAACGCAAGAATAGAGAAAACTGTGAATAATGAATATAAAGGCTTAGAAAAGTTAAGAAGAAAAAAAAGACTCAAGATATCAAGGGAAAAGAATTAATGGGAGAAAAAAGGATTTCTGAATACTTTTTTTTTTGTGCATCTGTAGCTAAAGGAAAGGAGGGTAGATGGAACAGGACAAGAAGAAAACTAAAAAAAATTAAGAGGTATCTATGAAGATAATACCAAAAAAAAACCAAAATCAAGACAAAGAGCAAAGGAGTAGAAAGTGATACAGCTTATACTGCAAATACAAGTATTTTAATATATTAATATTTTACTTCTGTTTCATTCCCATTCATTATATTCTATACTCTTTTTTTTTTTAGAAATGTAGTCTTGAGCTATAACCTGCAAACTGTTAGATATGAAATTCCATCTGCAATCTTAAACATCTAAAAGTAGAACAGTGTTGCTAGATCCTCACCATAATACAACATGTTTTAATTTAGTTTCAAGTCGAGAGGTGGCATAAGTTTATTAAAGTAATGATATTTTATATTTTGTATTTCACAGTGGTATTTGTGACAGATTTGAAATATGGCACAGAATACCTCAATAAAGCATGAAAATCTTAAGTATATGTTTTCCGTATGCATCATTAACATTACATTTCGCTGCTGTTTAAAATAGCTGAAAATTATAAAACCGTGAAATACACATGATTTACCATTCAGGTTTGATTTTAATGGAAGATTTTCACTGGTAGAAATAAAAAAGATAATTTGATAGTTGATGATTTCTTTATACACTTTAAACTTTGAGAGGTCCTTTGCATCAATCAAACTGTCTTCACACCATGTTTAAGGCTATATAAAGAAATAAAGACATCTCAGCAGGTCATGTAAGAAGCACCAATCATTCCTAGATTAAGTCAGACTGAATTTGCTCATTTTCACAAAAGTAAGAAACAAAAAGAGTAAACTTCATTGCTTGCCAATGTTTCCTCCCACTGTACATATTTGGCCAGCACGGCTGGAATGACAAAGGTCCCTAGCACAGAGGCACAAACTCATGCAAACCTCTTGCCAACGAGTTTTGCCCCACCTTGGGTAAACTCAACCCAGTCCTTCCTCTGCTTACAGTACTGGTGGTTTTTCATCAGTATTGCTGAAAGGGAGCCAGACATTAATAGCAGCACATTTGAAATCCTATCTGCCACTTTGGTGAGATGCAGGTTTTTATAGGGAGATTCTCTGCAGAAGAGTATTAGTTACCTAATATATATATATAAAAATCATAATATACAAACTTAAAAATATAATTTTCTTTGCCTCCTTGAGTAGAATACTGCTGGAATTACGGTATTTTGGACTTCAAAGCTGATAATGAAATAATTGTTCCTTACTGTATTTTCATTAAGAAAGTTTGAAAAATTCTACTCAAGTCATGAATGAAACAGCTCAGATTTTGGTTGACAAACCAGATAGCTGATCAGTTGTTTCTCCCTCCTTTTCTCCCAACAAATCACAATTACTTTTAGGCCTTCTGGAAGTTTCTGCAAAACTGCCAAAGTCAGAATTCTTTTAATTTTTGTGAACAAATCTCATTGTTAAGAAGAGAAAGCTCTTTCGGATACAATATTAACTTTGTTGGAAAACATTTTAGATGTTAGTGTTAAATACTTACACTCATAATTTTATATTGTTGGTCTGTTTATACATTCGTAAACGCTATCAAACAATCCCTGTAAGGGTTACTGCACATGCTGGGAAACAGATAGAAAATTCTGACATCTTCTGCTTTCTAATAGCTCTTGCTTTCTACATATTACTATCCAATGCCCTAAAGCTCTCTTTTTACTTTCACTCTTCCTGATTTTTTTGTATATAAAAAATGTCCAAAACAAACATAGACATGCCTTATATCTTGCTATCTCTGTTTAAACCTCTTAGATTTCTGGAGGCTAAAACTGCTCATGTTATTGTGTTCTACCAGCTAAAATGTTTACAGGAAAGCCAACACCTACAAAACTGAGTTGTTTTCCTTTGAAAAATATTTTGAAATCTCAGCCTGAAAAGGTAGAAAGACTGCATTCAAGGCATACAGGGTCAAAACCTTGCTGTTTAAAATGTTACTAAACTTAATATTAAGTGAGTTATAAAGGATTAAAATTACATATTTGTAATCTTACGTGTTGCAGAGGCAGAAGCCCTACGCAGGTAATCTTATTTTGTATGCCCAAATTCCCTAATGCCTCCAGACATTAAACTCCGGGCTTGAAGATACTGCATCAGCCACCGGATCCAATCTCCTGCAACTGTGAGAAACTATGCAATAGGGACTAAACTCAAAAACATTCTCCAGAACATCTACGCTATTCTGTAGAATAAAGGCATGAGACACCTCTAAAATATGACTCTTTTAAAACTACTTAAACGGAAGACCACATGCCCCAAGGTATCAGAAAAAAAGAGCAGGAGATAAGAAGGTTGCCAATAACGAATTGAATCGGTGAAGTGCAGAGAATTTGTTATCCAGAAGTGAATGCAGTCACTTCCCTAATGATCTACACCCATCTGCCCGGAGGAAAATTGTTTCCTATTTCCTGACATGAAGTATCTGGTAATTACATTAAACTGGCTTGTAAATATTGGAGCAAATAATACTAACCACTAATGCGGAAATTTGGGAAACAGCTCCTTGTATGGAGAAGCTGAACAATCATATTCATCCTTAATTCTGAGCACTGAGAGCTTGGGATCAGATGTAATCACTGTTTAGACTATGCCAATTTCTTTGCTGGTGTAGGATTTATTGCATATGTGTGTTATACATATTAAAGAGATATTTTCATTCAAAAAATTGACTGTGATGTAAAGACCAATAAACTCAGGTCAAGGGTTGGCGGAGGACAGAGAATCACGAATGGTAGTGAAATCCTTTACTGTTGAATTACAAGCACGATGCTCCACTGACAGCTATTAGAACAGACCCTTCAAAAATACAAGTATGTATACTTGTAGTCAGCTCTCAGCAATCAAAAGAAATCTTCATTGATCATTTCTATGAATTGGTTTCTAGGATATCGTTTAAATCTTAGCTGATAAAATCACCCTTTTAAAATTAAAAATTTAAAATCTAATATCTAGATTATTATACTTCAGCAACCATAACATGATCAAATGAAACATTGGAACAAAACACTGGCAGAACCTGATGATCAAATCAGAGGCAAGACTTTTTTCCCCAGGACATGTTTTTTCACTCTAAGAATCCCTGTCTAAATTATGCAGTCAGGGAATATACCAACTAAATGGATGGACATACCCATCTATTTCTGAATAAATGTTTATTTGGAAGGAAAGGAGTGAAAGAGAATGAGAGGGAAAGAGAAAAAATTTTGGGATGTATGCGCTTGTATGGAAAAAAAAAATTGGTAATATTAGTTAGAACTTGCCTATGCTTGAGATAATCTAGAATGAAGGGACTAAACCAAGCCTCCTATAAAAAAATCTGCCATTAAATTCAGTCAAAAAAAATGATCTTTTACTTATTCTGATACGTATTTTCCTTCCTTTCTTTTGAATCTCTATTAACTTAGGAGCTAACTTCCTTCAAGAGACATAATGGATCATATCCTTCCCAATAAAGAGCTGTTGAGTATAGAGAGGTTTCCAATATGGTTAAGATCTAGTCTCAACCAAGTAAGCAGTAAAAATAACATTTGAATGAAGAAACTGAAAACACACTGATTTAAAACTATAGTCCGTTTCCCAGGCCTGTTCCTTGAAAAAATCAGACTGACAGGATGACAGCTTTTTACCCCAAATGCTAGACTTCTGGCTATATTTAATAAAGGCCCTTGGAGAAGGGATGTAGCAAGGACCTTTCTTTCCCTAGACCATCCATGTTTTTCAGAAGGTCCATTTCTCTTGTACCAGTGATACCAGTGACAACAAATAAAACAAAAAATAGCTGCAAGGAGCACATTAGAAATTATGTTGAGATCAGTGTTAAATCTGAGTATCCAAAACCTATCTACGGCATACTTCCACTACTTCATTTAAACAGGTATAACCCACTTTAATGGTTATAAGTGGTACTTCACTGAATATATAAGAAGCAAACAAGTCATCTTCAAAGCCCTCATGGATGTGGCACAAATCACATAAAGGACCATTTCACTCTAACGATCATGACCTTCTTTGACATCTACACTGGAACAACGCCCAAAGCCATGTACACATCTGCACAACTTCCTTTTTTACCCATTGACAAATCTTTTCTAAATCCATACAGATTTCAAGATAAACTGTGCCATCAAGATTTTTAAAGCAAAACCACAAGACTATGCATCCTTTAGCAGCATTTATGTCTTAAATGTATAATTTGAGTTAAATACTAACTCTGTTGATTGGGAAAGAGAGATTTTTTCCTGTCTCATAATCATAATATTGTTTAACAGTACACATGAATAGTTAGATCTATTCATAGTAATGTTGCATCCACAATCAGTTTTATGGCGTAATCATCTATCTGTAAGCAGAAATGACTACAGTTAGGTGTCAAGTTGAAATGTTTTCCAGGAGCAAAAGTCTGCCAATCACTATATATTTGCCACTACAGATTAGGTCTAGTTACAAATTACGTGAAATGATGTTGGGAAAATTCAGTTTGACAAAATCCAAACAGTATTTCAAGACAAATTCTGCCATGCATTTTGGAGAACTGTCTAAGCCTGGGGAACTGATGCTTTTGGCATTCCTTATTCGAAGGTGTTCACCCAGTATGTCTGGTTGCAGCACTCAAGTCCGAGAATTTCTCATCTGGGAGTCTCCTTTGAATCCAGCTTGAGCCATAGGTACTGAAGTCCTTGGCTAGAGGGTGTCTTTGCTCTCAAGCCATGAATGACAATCCTGGATCTTCAGCCCTCTACTCAATAGACCTTCAGATCAAAACAAAATTTAAGATTTCCTGGCATTTCCTAACTCCATTTTCAACAGTAGATCTGCTCCCAATTTACTGTCAGAGCAAATCCAAGTTTTTTGTTTGTTTTTTTTTTTAATACAAATTTAACAAAATAATTAACAACTTTAGAAAGGACAAAATAATTTTCATTACAGTCTACTTGCAACAGGGGAGATAAAGGTAAAATGTTTTGTCTTGAGTGATGTAAAAGAAGAGAGAATGTCTGGTTCATCTTTAAATCCTCAAAGACAGATGAACACATCTGCAACATACTCCCAGAGACTTCCGGAGAGATTTGGTACTTTGCATACATGGGCAACAGTAAACCTACATCTGCAATCAAGAGCATCACATTTTCATTTATTTTGCTAGGAAACATCCAATACTTGTACTTTCCAAGCTTGCAGATTGTACCAGGTAAACCAGTGAGCTGTGTGACACAAAATGTTTTAATAAATGATCATAGTGGTTCTCATTATTAATGACTGTGAAGTGCTCACCTAATAAAGGTATTTGTGAACACTGGTTTCTAACATAGACACGTATTACCTAATACAGGAATGATAACCATTAGTTAAAAACATAAAAGCAGCATAATTAATGTAGCTAGCAAGAAAAATAAAGCCTCATTTATTTCAAGACAAGCTTGGTGCATAACTGTATATAAGCAAGAGAGAAGAAATGACTGGAATGTCATTATTCAAATTTATGCTTTCTTGTTAAAATTAACGCAAACAAAAATCAGTCACTCTGCTCATTCATTTTATTCTTCATTTTGTGTAGGGATGACAGCCCCAGCCTACCCTCCACTTGTTCTAGGAACAGATAATTACTGTACTGATTGCCTCAGTTCTAAGTTATTCTGTGCATAGTAACTGCTAGCTTGTTTTAAGTGCAAACTAGATGTGAAAAAATACAGAAAAACTGTAACAGTGTCAATCATTTTCTCTTTAAAGTGCTAGCTTGAAATAGTAAGAAGAGTCTTATGGAAGGTTTGGGCTCTGGTTTTGTAATGACAGACAAAACTGTCTAAAGTATCAGGGAACCTTAACTATCGTGTCTGTCCTTATCTAATGATAAAAGGCTTATGCTGGCCTTATTGCTTAAATATGAGATATATATATATATGTATACACACAACAGTGTTTTTCTTTCCCTGTACTGCAGGAAAAAGAGAAATGGCAAAGCAAACATCTACTCGTAACTGAAAGCTACCCAGGCAGCAGGGGTCCTTTTGTGAAGCTGTGCAATAACAGTGTTGCCCAGCCTAGAACAGCTTAAGGTAACTCTTTAAAATTCTGTATACTAGTTCTTGAACTAGTATACATTTATATGTAGATTACATGAGTTTTTTCTTGATTTTTAATTCAAATCAAAGTTTCTTCTTCCTTCCTTTTAAATCAGAAAAAAAAAAAAAAGGAAAATACTTGACACATAAAGGTATTTTATTTTCCTAACTAAACCTTTAACTACTCTTGTTGTGGGTATGTCAACTAAGAGGAACAAAGATTATTTGCCAAATCACAATATGGTTGGGAAAAAAAACCCAAAAAACAAACTAATAACATTCCAAGCCTTGGAGAAAAATAACACAAAACATAACAAACCTTCCCCAAAAGTCAGAAGATTGTTCAAATGATATTTTATTCAGGTCTCTGTTCACTTTACCAAAGGTTTCTAGACTGTCCTTCCACTGCGGGAAAGAAACCATCATTTATCATAGCTTGCTCCATGCTTTCAGGGCCCTATTAACCTCACTGTCAGGCCCTGCCATCTCTTCCTTGGTAACCGGGAAGGACAGCTTTCCTGTCATCAAAAGACGACAAAAGAACATCACCTTTATTAGTCTCCTTTTTTTCTAGTTTTTCCTTAGCAAAAAAAGAAGCAAAGCTGCACAACTCTTTTATGTCCATAGTTAATTCAATCACATTATTTGAAAAGCTGTCAGGTATTTGGAAGCTGCCAACACGAATTTGTTGCTTATCTCTTCAATATGTTGTATGTGTTATTAAGATCTGAGGTATTTCAAGGGAAAAAAAGGAAAACGCAAAGCTTAAATTTACACCATAGGGACCTATTCTATTTAGAAAAAAAACCATAAAGATCTCTGGTGAGTGACGTTCTGCCTAGTCCAGTGTATATCCACATATGTCCTATTCACTTAAACCTTGTCACCCAAGGCACAGCAACGAGCACCTTCTTGGATTACAGAATAACTGACATTTTGGAATTTCCTCTGGACTCTGCTTCCCGAATTGTTCCTCAGTATTTTCCAACACTACCCTATAGCTTGTATCCATCTGCTAATCTCGTTTGTGCATCCTGATAATCTCAGGTTGTCAGCGTGGCAGTGCGCATGGTTGGCTCCTCATAACTCCTCACTCTGTGAATTCTCCCCATTTCCCGTGTGCTGCAGGTGGCTGTGGACCCCAGGAAGAAGGGAAACCTGCATCCAAAGATGGCAGAGAGCCTCGTTTCTAAACAGGATCCCAGCACAATCTTGACGCTCACAATCAGATACCTTAAAAAGAAGAAAACTAGAGAGTATAAACACTCACCCCATGGCCCTTTATTACGTGATTCATTTAAATATATGCTTACCTTTCTATTCAGTTTATGATACAGCCGTACAAGGATAATACAACTAAACACACCACAAAGTCAAACTCAAGGAGGGATTTCTGATTTAAGTGAAACGTGATTATCAGCAGAACAGATAAAAATCCTTCCTAATGAAGATATTGCCTGGCCCAACTTCTACTTTGTACACCCAGGTGCTCTGTTTTTTCACTCACTAACAGAATACATCAGGAATAGGTATGTAGCAAAAAATAGTCTTCAAATTTTTAATAACAGACATATACTTTTGGCTCGTAGTTTCCAGGGAGGACAAATGAATCAGAAAGTGCCTGTGGAAACCGTTTTAAGTAAAGTGGAGCTAATGAGAATAGAACTAGAATAGAAATACTGCTAAAAGTTAACTGAAATACTGCTAATAGTTAACTGAAATAGTCATTTCCATGCAGATGATACAAGTACAGGCTTCTAAGTTTCACACTGGGATGAACTGCAGTGGTGAGGGAACAACAGAGAAAGATGGGAAGACAGTTTTCAATAGAATCCCTTGTTTCTTAAGGAGAAATTGTGTATGATACATGCCAGAAGGTTCTGTTGCTATCCTTGGACAAGACTGAAAGGACTAGAGCAGAGAAGTGCATGTCTTACCATTGTTTCATACCTAGTAAGCTGTTTGTGCTTTCTCTAATATGCCTTCCTTGTCAGGCTGTGGAGATGTTGACAAAAGTATTCTCCACCTCCTTTTCCCATCCTCTCTCATGAAACATTGATGAAAACAGAAAAGGAACTGCACTGGGGAAAAAAAAGTGCAATACAAAACATCAACTTAAGCTCAAGTATTTATTTTTTTTTTTAACGTATCACTGTCCAAAAGGTGTTCTAGCTGACAAAGTATTCGGAGCAAGTCTTTAAGCTATCATTGGCCATCTTGTTTTTTTTGTTTTTTTTTTTAAACAACAGCAAAGGAAAAAGCTGGAGGTATAGTCCCGGTAATACACAGATGATAATTTTGACATTATATTTTTTGTACCTCTTCAATTACTTCACTCTGCTTTCACTGAGTAAAGATGATTTAACCCTTCAAACAAAGCCTGCGTATTATGATGTATGATCTCTCTCTCAGTCTTTTCATTCCTGCCCCAAGATTATTTCTTATATTACATACATTTTAAAATTCTTTAGAGTCGGGAAATGTGATTTCCAGGGTTTTTCTTACATTCCTCTTCAAAAGGTGATTTGATGTCAGGTAATACCAAATACCGTGCAATAGCCAGAAGAAATATCTCCTCTAACCAGTTCTTTTCTGTGAAGAAAGAGCTCACAGCTCTGAAAGTACTCTTTTATTTTTTTCCTTTTTCAAAAAGAAAACTAGCACATGTTCCTGTATGAGAGCACTTTATAAATCGAAATATTGAAACAAATAGAAAATGCAACTTATTTAACATTTTGCTGTGTATTCAGAGGATACAATATTCTCTCCCAAAGAGATCTGATGTCTTGTATTACCTCTTTTGTGATGACCTGAGCTGACAGCAATAAAAATAACTGGATTCCTTGCTTTACAGAACTAGGATCACACTGAACTCTCATTAATATTATGTAAAAAATTCAGTGAAAATCTGTCTTGATTTTCACACGAAGTTTAAAAAGCATGATCAAAGTTTCTTTTTTGATACATACTGTAATTTCCAAAGACACAGATGAAACTGTAGCACATCACAGTAAGTAAGAGAGATTGCTGTGGAAAAGTCCTATGAGGATTTTTCTTTTTCTGACCTTTGGACATTATTCAGTGAATCAGTGTGGCTATAATGTATTGAAAAATGTGTCACCAGTGACAAGGCTGAGCAAAAGGAATTAACACAAGCAGACATTTCTTAAACTATGTGGAAGGGAGGTTTTGTAATTGAATTAAATATTACTTCACAGACTGTAGACATAGAGCTTGACTAGTGGTAAAAATTTTTTCCCTGTGAGTGTCTGTTTCTCTTGAATGGTACACATTTGGCACTATTGAAATGACACTCTGTTTGGAAAATAATCTAATAAATCACATTTCTCTGGATGAGAAAAATATTTTGCATCTCTACACTAGGCAACTGACAGCACCAAGGGGCTAATAAAGAGACCATGGAATTAATATTCTGTAACTGTGCAAGAAAATTATGCTGGGTGGGCTCCTATTCACCAGTCACACAAATGTGCCAAGGAGTGATAGTGAGATGCAGTTTTGATATAGATTAAACATTCTAACAAGCTGAAAATTATCAGTTTAACCAAAGGTTAGAGCAGGGTACTGATAGAACTGATTTGATTCCTGTCCAGTTTAATCTAAATGCTGGCAAAGAAACCTGAGGCAGTAAATGACAAACTAGTCACTGCCAAGATATTTTGGGCCTCCTTTTTACAATATGAAATTGTTTGTTTCTGTGGGTTTTTTTTCTGCCCCCATGTAGTGTTTATGCTATTATCAATGTAAGCAAATGAGAACTCTGTCCAAAATGCAGGCATTTGGCGGAAAGTCTATGTTTTCACAGCATTTTATGAGAGAAGTCCTACTGTGAATTATGAATGAATGATAACTACAGAGGTATCCACCCAAAAGAATATCCCTGATTTCCATCGTTTCTGTGGTCAGTCAGCCCTCTCTCTCTTTTACCTCTCCTCTTGGATTGACTGTTAAGAACAGCTTAGTTCATCCCTCTGTACTGTATTACTCAAGTGAAAGCTTATTATCATGTTTCAGTATTTACAGGGTGGCAAACAAGAAGATGGAGACTCCCTTTTTACAAGGAGTCACATGAAAAAGATGAGGGTTAATGGGAACAAGTTAATCCTAGGGAGATTCACATTAGACACAAGAGGTAAAATGTTCGCAGCAAGGACAATCAGCTACTAGAATAGTCTCCCCAGGGAAGTGGTGGAGTCTCCAAAACTGGACCCTTGTAAGATATAGGTGGACAGGATGTCGGGCTATCCTGTCTACTGTGCTTTTGCCAAGAAAGGCTGGACCAGATAATCCTTGAGGTTGCTTCCAACCTGGTATTCTACAATTTGACAATTCTGTGACAGAAGCTTAGCTTCTGCTATTTTACTATGCATGTTATGATCTTGTAACACGCTGACACAGGGATTCGTATCCAAGGTCAGTTATTCTGGCAAGCCACAAAGACTGTTCAGGCAATCCAGGTTTTAGTAGCAGAGAACGCGATGTTGCTATGATCAAAATCCATTTATAATGTGTAAAGCAGCCTTTCAAATCAATCAGAGGCAGCGAGCTATAAAGGAATTGCATCCCGAGGAATCTCCTTGCACTTCCATTTTAATGTGCAGCATCGTTACAGATCTCGCATCACATAAAACCTGACTTCTGTGAGAACAAATGAGGGCATTAAATTCTTTTAACTTCCACTGACATGGCTGCAACTATAAATCATGTTCAGAACTGCCTGGAAGTCACAAACTTAAAGCAGAAAACAAAATAAACCCATCAGAATTACTTCATTTTTGTTCTGGCTCTATATTATGCACAAATAAAAAATCTCTTTGCAGGAATGACTCTCGAACCCTGTATGCAGTTACTTGTATGAGAACCTTTACACGCACAAGTAGCCTGATTCAATCAGCAAAGAAATTAAATGGAACAACACCCATTCCTATGCTTTTGCAGGTTCAGAGTATTAGGTTACCTTCAGGTGCCAGGTGCTGTCTTTTCCTGTCAAATTCCATTTATATGCTATAAACTGTAAAGACCATGTAGAATTATAACTTTTCATCCATGAGATAGTGCAGTATTTCATCTGTTAGAACATTTCCATGCATCAATGAAGGTGAAACCTCCAAGACACCAATGAAAAGTGTATCCGCTCTGCAAGGATCTGACAGGCTTCTCAGCAGTCTGTGAAAGCTTCCACCACTGTTCTAGGAAACTGAGCGGATGGAAGGAATTTAAAATTTCAGCAACAAACACAAAAACAGCCGCTGGCAAAAGAAGTGCTAGTTACAAACTCAGCACAGTAAAAATACTGATGCTCCAGTTCAAGTATCAACAGCACATTCCCTGATGGCAGAGCTAGATGACTTCTACTAATTCCCATATCTCCTACCGAGTACAGAAAGACTGTTATTCCATCTGTCGGCAGTGCAGGGGAGGGGGATAAGGGGGAAAGTCACTTATGTCAGTTCACTAAGAAGAAATAATATCCATCTTACAGCAGCAACCGCAGCATAGCAACAATATGCCAATATGCAGATAGCAGAGCTAGAGTCCTATGTTTCAGAGGCTTCTCAGTCGTGCTAAAGACTTATGATGAACCTCACCTCCGGGAAAGCCAGTCCTACCGCTACACTTATTGCTGGCATCGTTGAAATTGCAAAGGCTAAATCTGCAAATGCTAGCAAGGCCTGAGGCACTCTCCCTTGAACTGTGGGGCATAAAGAAGTATGCTACCTCCAGCGAGGCCCTTATGTCTAAAGACAGTGTTTCATGAGGATAGTAAGAATTCAGTAGTTATTATAAATGTGGTAAAACAATTGCTCCAGGGTACAGGCAACAAACCTATCAATATGGCAGAAAGTTATAGCAAGCAGCAATAGTCGACTAAATAGTTGATCTGGACAGGCTGGAGGATTGGGCAGAGAGGAACCTCAATGAGGTTCAACACGGGCCGCTGGAACAGACTGCCCACAGAGGTTGTGAAGCTTCCTTCCCTGGAGATACTCAAAACCCGCCAGGATGCAATCCTGTGTAATGTGCTCTAGGTGATCCTGCTTTAGCGAGTGGATCCTGCCGTAGCCAGACATCTCTGGAGGTACCTTCTAACTTTGACCATTCTGTGATTCCTTGAAATATCTGCCTGTTTAGGGTCTGTGCTAGAATTTGTCCAGCAGTGAGGAGAAATGCCAGTAGCAAATGATGCTGCTCAAGATACGCTGTTTCCTACACAGTGCAAGAACCCATCCAATGTCCTGGTCCTTGCATGTATTTCAGTGGAAAATGGCATGCAAACTCTACCCCACTTATTGTTTGCTTCCTTCCACATACTGTGAAGGGAACTGTCCCCTGCCATCCTTCAGGAAAGCCAGTACAAATACACAAGAATTTTGTATGAATGAGAAAATCTTGTGGTTTTTTTTCACGTCATCTTTGTGGTCAGAACCTGCTCAAAAGAGCACAAAAGCATGATTCAGGTGTTCTTATTTTATGGAAACACCTCCATACATTATTTTTTTTTTCCCCCACACAGGTAATTTTAACTAATAATTTACATTTTTAATTTCTTTAATTAGAAATATTCTTGAAAAGTAGTAGAAAGAAAAGGAATTACACACTCTTAGCAGTCTTTTACTTAAAGAAGTACACAGCGCATTAAGGCAGCTTCTGGAAAGAATAAAGATGAAAAGATTTAAAATACATTGTTTTTCCTGTTTTTGAACAATAATATTTCTTGAAATATTTAAGCAATTGAAAAATTCAGAAGTAAGGTGCTAGCCATTTATAGTGATATTATGGTTGAAATCAATAATAAAACTTGGAAAACTGGCAATAGGAGAGGACAGCAGACAGAACTAAAGGACTGTGCCCAGGAATAATAGAACAAAATCTGCATACATGAAGACACCAGACATCAAACAGAAGTCAAAATGAATTCTAACAATACCATAAGAAAACCATAGTAAAACTATGGAAAATATTCATAATTCGTAGAGTAGCATACTTCATTCATGTAGGAATATACCATTGAAATTTCTTTAGAACTTCTTTGTTGGGGAGAAGCAGAATGGTAACTACTCTCTCTGTGAAGCTTTTAAATAACTGTGAAGGCTGCTGAGCCACAGATAAGAAGATCTGCCAAACCCTGATGAGCCAAAGAAACTAAACACAGGCTGATGCTTTTTCTTCCATTCCTGTGTTACTGGGATGGAGTCTGAGGTATTGTGAGTTATCACAGAACTTTGTGGATATAACTTGAGCACCATTAGGGAACAGCAAAGTTCCTTCCATATATTAGATATATGAGATATAACTGAGAAAGAATAAATAAAACTCTTTCAACTTAATAGAAAATCACGCTAACCAATTCCCCTGTGTCCACCAGCTCCAGGTATTATCTATTCCACTCCTTTCTATACTTTTTCCATTACTGTACTTCACACTTGGATTAATTGAACTCCACAGCTGTTAGGACTTCAGAATGCAAATATGTGAGATTGTACAGAGTGGAAGCACATATCATGTCCTTAAAACCAGCTGCTATCAAACTGCACACCACATTAACTTAATTACACCTCCTATATGGTGTTCACTGTTGTTCTACTAGTTTTTGCTCAGGCTAGTTTGGGCAGTTCAGAGGAGATAAGCCGGTGAATTGACAGGGGAACAAGGTGCAGATCATGATCCTGTATGCAGTGGATGTGATTAAGTAAGTTTAGAGAAGGTGAGTTTAGTGAGGAAGACACACAGGATACACAGTATGTTAATTTGCAGAAGTGTGACGTAAGGAAAACAAACAAAGCAATCTCCTTAAGGAGAAACATCTACTCAGCCACAGGAACAGGAATTCCTTCCTCAAACTTCGAAATTTATGGGACAACTTTTAGTGGTGAAATAAATGGAGAGCAGCTGATTTTTGATCAGATAAAATTGTATCAGGAAACAAGATGATTTGAAGAATTTTCCCTGTGGAAAAAAAATAATTAAACTTCAAATTTTTTTTAATTTGAATCAGAAATGTGACTATATTTCAAATGATCACCACAAATCCCATCAGCTCTAAAGGCTATAGAATTTTGCTGTCTGAATTTCATAATGAATTTAGGTCTTGAACAAACCAAAAAAATATTTAGCTTTTTAGGAAAAATGAGCAGAAGATTAAAGACAAATCTATTTGACCAAATCTTTGTATATATGTTCAATACGGACTGTATCAGTTAAATTAAAACTGAATGTGGCATTAACATTGATTTAGGAACCACATTACAGCCCTTAACGGAAAGAACACTTGAGCTTGGAGGGTGTGTGAATGGCTAAAGACATGCTCTGCTGTAAAATTAAAACATCTTTTTTTTTTTTTTTAAGTGTAAACCTAAACATTCCTCAAATTCCTTCTTTAGCACGGAAGAAAAGGAGCATGATGGGTCAACTTTTTGCTGATTTTGAAAGGAGGTGAAATGAAAACTGTGACTTGTTTTCACTTCAGCACATGCCACTGTCAATCCTGGCACAGTGTGCTTGAACAGTATCCTGTGGGCTGCTGTGGAAATTGAATATTCAAACACTTACCAAGTTTAAGGAAGCACTGCGACCCAATTTACAGTTTTCCACATATAAGCATCCAGCACATGCACTGTAGCTCTTCTGAATTTTGTGTGACACTTAAAACCAGTCTCAACTATCCATGCTGGTACCAAAATAGACCCCAATGACATCCCCTCCGATCAATCACTTCTCTTGCAGTGAGTGCCTGATTCAACTTAATAATAATGGCTTTATTTTATAAACATTTACACCCAAATCAGCTCACCACGTGTCTGAACATTCAACTGTACTTAACAAAAAAGGTGGCAGAAGTGTGTGCTGATGTGGAGCAGAATCATCCTCCTGGACACATCACGACTTCGAGCAGCCACACCTGTAATACACCACAGCCTAAATAATGATGATGGGGTGTTAATTTCTGCTGAAGTTAACATAAATATTGTTACCACTGTCCATGAGGCCAAGATTCCACCTGTAATTGCTCATTTGAACGTATTTGCCTTTGACTCAAGGTCCTCCAAGTCCATGTATAGATTGGCATGTATGAACACCTTCAGCCACCTTGACAGCCTCATGGTATCTTTGTATGACATATTGGATACTCATATTTGATTTTTTTAATGCAGGGAAGTCCTTTCTGAAGCAAACAACAGCTAGAAAAAAAAGAAGTTGGTTCTAGCTTACAAGCATTTAAATGTTTGGGTTTTTTAAGTTGTCTTTAACTCTGAAGAAATTCAAGATTTATATTTCCTGGAAAACAATAATAGCAGCATGGTTTCTGAAACAATGTGAATAAAATCTAAATGTATTATAAGACAAATACATAATAACCCCCTGATGGATAATATGAAGAATGGGCTCTCAAAATAAAACTGTCTCTGTGAAATGATTGCAGTATTTCTCCAAATTACCTGGTTTTTAAAACCAGAGAGCAGCTGGAAAAAGCTTCCCAAATATTTCATGATTTCCACTAAAAATGGAGAAATGCAATTTTACCACAAAATGTAAACCAGAAGAAAGCTTCACAGGTTGAAATATGCACTTTTCTGTTTTTCAACAATATATTCACTTTGAAATTGTACAGTGAAGAACAAACAATACATATCTCCTTTCCATTCTATCCTACTTTGTTCAAATAAAAGTTTTAAAGGCAATGATCAAGAAAATATACTTGATCACTCATGAAAGAAGTGTGATGTATAATAATACCTCAAAATTACCATTACTGTGTTTCCCACGACTGAGTTTAGAATATCCCCACAGGTTCTAATTGCCTGCATTCACTTGGTAAAAATCAACCTTTTATATGCATTTATTCTACAGTAAATCCAAATTTCCTTCCCCACCTATTAATTTAGGTAAACTCCTACAAAATACAAAAGTCAGGATAAATGCTACACTAATCAAGATTACTTAGTCATTTTTACTGTACTTTTTACTAAAATTTGTGTTCTGTTCTGATTCTTTATATTGTTATTTTGTAAAATGTCTTGTATTCTATTTGACCTTATGGAAAGAGTCGAAGTTAAAGGTAGGTTTTTGGAAAGGTTGTGGTGAGAAGGCAGTTCTAAGAGACTTTGCACCATGTGTCTCCATTGTTTGCTTATCACTGGCTGTATAGGTGAGTATAAACTGATTTCAGTGAAGAACGGTCTTGTGTATTGTCATGGTTTCCATGAAAGGCCTGGCTTTAACATTTTGCACCAGGCATGAAAATGTTTTCTTTAGGTTTGCTTTTTTGCCTTAGATTTTTTTATTCCTCTCACTCTCTTTTTTTTTTTTTTTTTTTTTTTGCTTTGGCCACTGTTCAGTTGTTGCTTACAAATGTGATTCATTACTGTCCAGTTTCCCTGAGAAGACAACGTTAAGCAAGACTGTTCTTTGAGAAACAATCCAAACCTATCTGTTTTCCTAAAGGTTTTGTGTATTTATGTTTGGCAGAAAAGGAAGTCTGCCTCCCTTAATTTCTTCTTTCAAGAAGAGAGAGTCAAGATTCTCCGGTCATTCAATAAAGTGAAAAACATACATAATCATATTTTTGTTCACTGGAACTACTGCTCTAAGTCCAGTAACATTACAGTCTTTATCTTTTTACTAATGTAGTCATGAAAAGATTAAGCACTGACAAACTACTATTTTCTCTTAATACTTCTGTGCATTCTCTTGTTCCCAGAATCCATAATGTTAGGTTGTCTTTGGTTTTAAGTTAAATCCCTACTCTAGCAGCATTTTCTGTTATCTGTGGCTTAATATAATACAAATCAATACCGATGAGGATTAAAAAGTAACTAATCTTAACTATTCATGCAAAATATGTTAGAACATGTGAAGTATATATATGAGAGTGAAGTTGTAGCTTAGAACTTTACAGTAGGAGAATCTGCTGGTTTTTTTCTAATTAGACATAGAACAATATAGAAAAAGACATGTGACTGAACACAAAGAGTGGGTATTTAACATTCCTAAATGCTTAAATGTGATTTAAATAACTGACATATGCAGTGAAGATGGTTCTATGCATGAGAAAGAACCATGAATTCATACAAAGCAAATTCTGTCTTTTTAATATAAATATCCTGGATTTGGACTGAAAAATAAATATCCCAAAGACTGTGACTCATCAGTTAGAAAAACTCAAAACAAAGATCAGATCCAAAAGTCTCAGTATCTGGCAGTGTGACATTGTAAAAAATGTTTCCTGAAAATGATTCTCACATGAACAAAGATTTCATTAGAAATCTTCTGGGGGAATCAGCCAGTGGAAAAATAATTTGTTTCCTTTTCACTGACTTGCAGCTAGTCTGAGGTCACATTTCTTTGTATTTTTAAAGAAGCTACTTTATCATATTCTTCTCCCATTTTGCCAAAAGCCAAAAGGATTTATTGCAAAGTCGTCAGCTAAGCAAAAAGGTGAGAGAGAATAATGACTGGGTATTTCTAATAGCAACCACAATAAAAAGTTACTCCATTGGGCTGTGTGAATAGTACCTGAATATTAAATTAGATTCCCATCTTGTCTTCCAAAAACCAAATTTAAACATGGATATATCTATATATACACACATGCACACCTTCAGGACCAGATGGACAAGCATGCACTCTGTATTACTTCTATTTCTCTTTACACCTCTGCAGAAGTGCAAAAACACAAAAAGGTGGGGAAGGAGGAAACGAGGTTTGATCAACATGTCAGAAAACATTCAACACAATTGTAAGAAACAACTGAAAAGTTAGATAACAGCCATAGATCTCTTACAGAGCTGGGCAAGTCAACCTAGCCAGTACCCAGATTCCACAGCTATTTGCTTCCATGCAGCCACGATACCAGCAGCCACCTCCAGGTGATGGATTTCCATCATGATGACCTCACTGTATCACATTCCAGATGATGAAGCATCTTAGCATTGAATGACTGATAGTAAATCAACTTTATTAACAGTGCCCACAGAAGTCATCAGTTCCTTTTCAGTCCTTCCTCCTCCTTTTCAAAAGGACAATTCATGAACTGAGGCTGAGTAATGGTGTGGCTGCTACCACAATTTACGAAATGAAGATCATATCTTAGAGGGTAAGCAGCTTGTACAATATCAGGTTCAGCTGAACTACTTGGGAAGAAATCTTCACAACAAAAAGGGCTTTCTTACTACTCAGTTACTTTTTATTGTACATAAATCATCGAAACACACTAGGGATTTAAAATGCTAGACTGAGGTGGACTTATCAGGGCAGTTCTGTTTCAGGAGCACACCACAGCACGTACATCACCCTTAAGCATGTGGTTATCCTGGTTGAAGTCAGAGACAGCTTAAACACAGAGCTGGGAAGGGAATTATATTTCCAGCTCCAGAGGGTTTACATGAAAATGTTCTTCTCCCACAACTCTAAGTGCTTTCAACATGTAAAAACATAACACATAATGATATTGGTATTCTGTGAAATACAGTATTATTGCAGAATGAGAGTCATTGTATTTATGATGTGTGGGAAAGGAAGGGAAGGGAAGGGAAGGGAAGGGAAGGGAAGGGAAGGGAAGGGAAGGGAAGGGAAGGGAAGGGAAGGGAAGGGAAGGGGGAAGGGAGAAGGGAAGAGGGAAAAGGGAAAAGGGAAAAGGGGGAAGGAAGAAAAGGAGAGAAAAAAAAAGAACACAAAAAAATATTCAGATTCATGCCTGAGAAAAGAATAGTAAAATGGAGAAGAAAGCCACAAAGCAGTCTCAGAAAGGCATGCATAGCAGAAAATTTTAGACACAAAAAGGCATTATAAAGAAGAAAAGGAAAAGTATAATAACACCAAGAAACATGATGAATCAAGACAAGATGAGAATAAAATAGAATAAATGGAAAGGTTACACAGAGGCAATAAGACTAGGTGAGGGGAATTAATAAGATACTGGGAAGCCCAGAGAGAGTGGAGAGAAGAATGAGTTGCATTTACTACTGATTATGAAAATTTCTTGAAAGATGGTAGTATAGGGACCATCACCTATTGTAAGAACTTTATTCGACAGACTTGCTTTTTGGAGTGATTCATATTAGGTATTTCTCTTTTTTTTTTGCCTGCTTAGCATATCCATAATATTGTTTTGGTCTTTGCTTGTTGAAAGCATACTGTGACTGACTTTGAGATAAAACCACGCATTCTCAAAAAAGCTCATTCTTTTCCTTTTAGTGCATTCTTTCTCCTACAACACAGAAGTGCTACGCTGGGACATGCGTTCAGAGAACTCTTACTCTTCTTAGGTGTCTAAGGTCTTTATAAAATGGCTTGAGCCTCGAGTCTTGTGAAGAATACCATTGGAAACATGTACTAACAGAGACATTCACTGCCAATTGCTTAATTATATCCGTATCCAAGAGCCTGATTATAGACACATTCATAACTGATGAGACTATCTCGTATACAAAGGCCATTTTTCTACGTACTTTTAAGTTTTCCCTGTAATTGAAGATCCAGAGTCCAGAACATCCATGTCGCAAAATGGTTTTCATGGTTGCTTTGAGAATTAAAACTCACCAGAGCAGTATTTTCTTAATGTTTATGAGATGAAAATGGTACTCTTGGGTAGCAAACCTCTTTAGCTACACAATGCACACCTTTATTTTTTCTACTGTTTCTTTTATGAGAGACATTTCTAATCCATTGGCTAGGATGCAGTGTATAAAACTGAACTGTTGGACTGGATTATTCGTATATGGGTTTCCTGACAGTGCAAATGACATACGGCTAATAATAATCAAACTAATTAGCACATGTATAGCACTTTGTATCTTGGAAGCGCCATACAAATGTTAACTAATTAATTCTCACAACACCCTTGTGAGGAAAGGAAGTAATTATCCTGAGCCCCATTTAACACATGGAAAGAGGTTAAAGCATTATTCCGGTTAGAAAACGTAATCCATGGGTTGATGTTATAATGCTTTATGGTTGCGATTTCTCAGTGATATTGTTCTTCGAGAGCCAGGCCTGAAACCTGGGCTTTGACTCTGGTAGATCAGGGGGGACAGCCTGACTGGGGCAGACCAAGCCCTCACTCTGCCACTTGCCCAGCTGGGGCAGCACCCACACAGGTGCCACAGCTGCCAGTGGGAGACACCCTGCCTCTTACAGTCATAGAATTGCTTGGGTTGGAAAAAACCTTTAAGATCATCGAGCCCAACCTTTAATACAATGCTACTAAGCCCACCACTAAACCATGTCACTAAGTGCCTAATCTACACGTCTTTTAAAGACCTCCAGGGATAGACTCCCGCACTTCCTTGAGCAGCCTGTTCCAATGATTGACAACCCTTCCAGGAAGAAAATGTTCCTAATGTCCAGTCTAAACCTCCCCTGGTGCAACCGGAGGCTGTTTCTTCCTGTCCTGTCACTTGTTACTTTCTTGCTACCTCCTCCTTTAAATTCTTCCTTCAGAAAATCCTTTCCTTCAGTTCCACTCTGTCCTATGCGTTCTGTGGAAAAAACTTTGGGTGGATCTCCACTGCATGTTGGACTCTAACACCCAGCCTGTGCATCAGGGAGGAACAACAGGCAGTGGGGAACTTGTCTGTGAGGACTGATGGAGAGAAAGAAGCAAAATTATTTCTGACAGTCACATAAATAGATTTACTCCTCTATTCTACACATGAGAAATAGGCCTTTTACATGAGAAAGGACCACGTTACTGTGATCCAATTTTGGGAACAAAACTAGTTTTAGGATAATTTTTACAATGAAAACAGGTTACTGTGTGACTGCAGAACTAAAACTTGCCTTCTTGTGTGTGAGTAAAATAAGTATAAATATTCATGTAAAACACTGTTTAAATCCCTGATTAATTTTTTTAACACATCGTACAGAGGCAAAATACACAATGTGAATTGAGCAGCCCAGGTGCTGAGACAATGGGGTGGCAATACTCCCAAATTAATATATATCTAGTTCAAGGGTAGATCAGGACTACATACCATTTTACTAGACCTTTCATTTCACTAGCATTATTTTGTAGTCTAACCTGTTATGGAGTACTACCCGCTTTAGAGGGCAGACCATTGTGCTGGTTGCTTCCCTTCAGGAACTTACAAGTTCAAAAGTGCAGAGCAAGAAATAAAGGACTACAATGTAAACAGAATAAATTGTCTAAAGCCACATAAAAAGCTAGAGTCGGGCTACCTGTGCTAGCTTGGCTTTGAAATTACAAACACACATGCAGTGGCTGTATTTTTCCTATTTGTAAAGCACAGACAGTACAACAGTTACATGACTTTTTTTTTCGTCATTCTAATAAATTGGAAAATTGAGTGTGCTACAATTTTCTGCTTTTAATAAACAATGAGAATAGACAAAGTAATCACAAGGGATAAAAGAATAAGGCCATTCTGAACTTTGCTTTGTTTGTGGATTCTTTGAATAAGCAACAAGTCTTGCAGTGCTTTATCTCAGACTTCTAATAACACTTGTTATACACCTTAACTTTTAAATGCTACTTCTTAGAGAGAGGTACACTATTTGACAGAGGTAATATTTACATGTAGACCTTTTTAAGAGATCAAACAAGTTCAAGAATCAAGTCAGATTTTACTCTAGATGAGAATGAAACAATTAGGTAATTCACCTAATTAAGTATTACATATCTGTGAAACAAAATTGATTTTGTAGTGTAGATCTATCAGGATAGGTACTTAATGGTAATTAATTATCTATCATCATTGCCAGGACTTCAGTTGTCAACCACAGTTATGCATAAACTTCTCTCATTAACACAGACTTAATCACGCAAATCCAACATAACTTGTAACTATGGCAGGACCACCAGATGGTATAATCCAATAGAAGTGTCTCTCAAGTAAACAAACAAACCAAAATAATATCCCATGACACAAAATCAGTGTGGGGGAGGGAGGACCAAAAAACAACCCCTCAACTGTTTATTCCCATGATGTTTTTAATATCTGTGTTTATGGAAGGTTTGGTGCTTTATATTCAGCTTCATTAAGGGAGCCTTGAATTACACTAATAACTGATGAAAGCTTTAGGCAGAGAATCACCTAACAGCCTGCAACATTTCCATTGTGCCATTCCTAAACCCTTCTTGCCATGGGGTGCTACTTGGGGAAATTATGCGTCTGTGGGATACATGAATTTTCCGGGCATCTCTACGTTTCCAGAACAACCTACAAGATCTACTCCATAGTCACTTCAGACTGACCCATTGCCTCTTTGTTTCGGACAGGGATCCAGGGTCAGAGCAAATGGGTCAACTCCATTTCTGACTTCATATTTGCAATTCTGTAAATTCACCACTTCTGGACTGTCTGTGAAGTAAAATCATCTGTGCTCACAAATGCACTAAACTGGATTCCCTCCGTGCTATCTACTTTGACCTGGTTGGTAAAATACATGAAGTTGCATTTCCCACATAAATCAGTAATTTAATAGCTTTCTGCATGGAATTTTATGTCTCCAGCAAGACTATATATTAAACAGAAATGAGTCCATATGTATGTTTATATCCGCATTAAAAAGTCTATTTCAAATCGCCAACTAAGATGGAGTTTATATTTCATAATGAAATAAGTCAAATGAGTTTAAAATTCATACACAGTCCTTAACAAAAATGCCAAATTAACAGAGAAAGAGTAACAGAAAAAATCAGGAGCTTTCATATTCAGCTTTCAGTGTTTAATTGGTGAAGTTCACAACTGAGAAGGAGTGTTGATATTTATCTGCATATTTTACATACAGAAAATACTTTAAAAATTTATAAAGTTAATAGAACTTAGTAATATGTTCTCTTCAGTAATCTAGATATTATCAATAGAGATTTCAAGTTAGCATGTCTGCAGGTAATGAGCCTGACACAGACTTCTATACATATAAGAATTTTAGTAATTAACTAATTAACACACAGATTCAATAGTTATTTCCACAGTAGTCTTTGCTTTCTGGAAGTTTTTAAGATCGGGCTGGATGGGGCTCTGAGCAGCCTGATCTAGTGGGAGATGTCATTGCCCATGGCAGGGGGGTTGGAACTAGGTGAACTATAAGGTCCCTTCCAATCCTGACAATGATTCATGCTGATTAGTGTTGCAACTGCATTTCTATATTTTAACCAATAGGTGGCACCAGGAATTTCTAGAAAATGTCTGTAAACTTAATACATTTTTTTTATTGCAAATTAGATTCCAGGTGATCAGCAGACAAACTAACAGCTAGATATAATTAATACTTATAGAACAGTAATTGGAGTATCAGGGAAGCATACAAGAAAAAAACAAAAATACTCAACAAAGAACCCACAACAACTAGCAAGAGCTATGAATCTCAAAAACAGATGGAGTAAGAAATGCTAACCTGAGCAGACACTGTCAGAATAGTTTTACAAGAACCGAATCGTGGCAGCAACAATACATTAACATACTAGTTGATACAAATTAGAAAGGCACAAATTAGTTAGGCACACATTTCTGTGGTATAATTGCTCTTCAGTTCAGAAAGAAATGTGCCTCAAGCTAGACATCAAAACTTAAAGCACCTTAAATAAAGTTTTGGGAAAAAATAGGTGAATATACGAACACTTGATAAGACAGATCAAAATTTTAGATTGTGTGAAATCTAAAGGAAAATGACTGCCTGAAAGGAAAGCTGAGAATACGTGAAATCTACCCAAAAGTTGTCAAACTGTACTAGTAGCCCAGGTAAGGACACACAACCACCAGCCATATGACATCCTGACCCATAAGCCTTGCAACGGTTTGTGCAATATATGTAAAATAAGAGACATGGTGCTGCTATGCAAGAACACATTAAAAGGAAAGAAAAAAAGGATAAAGGGTATTTCCAACAAAAACAGAAACAGCAGCCAAAGGGACTTTACAGATGGATCTTAACTGAAACGTTACCAGCAAGTCAAGTACTATGCCACATGATAATAAACATACGTCCCTGTACACACACTCACACACATGCACACAGGCCTTTAATGTGTTCTTCCTTTCTCTCCTCACTATGGAGACAAAATTTGCATATGGAGACACTTTCCCCAGAAAGGTAGCCAAAATGATTTTTTCCAATATTTTGCCTAAAAGGTTAAAAATAAATAAGACATATTGCAGGAAGAATGCAGTATGTTATATGAACCTAAAGAAAGAATTCGTTAAAAACAGCTTTGCAAAACAGCAGATGACATATCAAAGAAAGCCTGCTAGAAAGCAAAGCCTTTCAAGCAAATGTAGGAATATTTTCCTAAAGACATGAGGTTTTGTTTTGAAATACGAGGATGACGGAAGTTACAGATACTTATTTAGACAGTTTTTGAAACTCAAATACTTGCACTGAATCCACAAATTTGTATTTACTCAAAGCTGCAGTAAACATGGTTTATACCTAACACTGAAGTGGGTCGCCCAGAGAGGTGGTAGAGGCTCCATCCCTGGAGACATTCAAGGTCAGGCTTGATGGGGCTCTGAGCAACCTGATCTAGTTAAAGATGTCCCTGCTCACTGCAGGGGATTTGGACTAGATGACCTTTAAAGGTCCCTTCCAACTCAAAAAAATCTGTGATTCTATGATTCTAAATTTTGTTTAATATTAAGGCATATGACTACGCACTTTTTGGAGGGAAGCAGTACCATCCATTAACAGAATAAAAGCTTTTTTTTTGTGTTAAGCTGCAACATAAGGATTAAGATAATGTGAAAAATACATTTTTTAATTTGCATCCTAAGACTCAAAATGTCTAGAAGTTTAGGCTTGGCATTGTATCAAAATATTTTAAAAAATAAAAAGTAAAAATCCTTTCAAAATGAAATAAAAACCTTACAAAAAGTCAGATATTTGCAAATATTCAAACCTTCATGGTTTTGGTTAATATAAATATCTAACTGAAATACTCTACCCGCTACCTATGGGGGTTCAGTAAGCAAACTGTGAATGGTGGGGAGAAAAAAAATAAACTACTTAAGCTTTTTAAAACCATCTTATTAAAAAGAAACAAATTATTAACACCTATAACAGATGGTATATATAGATTTCCAGGAAGTAAAATACTAAGAAATATTATTGCAACACATTAATGTATTGTTTTGCATTCAAGAAATCTGAAAGGAATTTTGGAAAGAATAACTTTATCAACTTTTCTAATGTAAATGTAGAAAAAGCAAGGGATCTTTTTTTACTAAAAAGGTTAAAAAATCAATGGCAAAAATTTAAATTCTGGAACTGAAGAAATTTTTATCATAATTAAACAGAATTAAACAAGTTGCAGTAGAAAAACAATGTTGAGATGTATTACATTAAGAAACTAAAATGTAAAAAAGGAAATATAAAAAGGGAAAATCTAGTTATAACTTAAACGAAAAACATTATTTAGCAAATTTTTAAGCAGCTCATCTTTTGCATCACAGAAAGTAAACCACTAAACGCACTAAAGAGTTTGCAAACTCTTTGGTATATCATGCCTGACTATATTTGTTACAGTCCTACATTAAATTAATTATTTTTTTTTTAAAAGAAAAAAAGATTATCACTCTTCTTTTACAGACTCCAGAGGAAGAAGAACCCAGAGCTCTCATGTTCACTCACCCTTACGGTCGTGCAAATAATTAATTTTTCAGTTCACTAGCCGCTCACTAGAGCAGAGGTAATAGGAGGAAAAAAAACATAGAAGCAGGAAGCTAAAAAGAATTTTTAGTCAGATAGAAAAAAAGTTCTTTACGGGACATTTCTTTACAAAAGAGAAAAATAAATCTTTTGAGGCATCTTTAACCTGATTTTGGCTTCCTTATAGACAGAAGTTTGCTTGAAGGCAAAAAATATTTATTTCATTTCAAAATACCAGAACAAGATACTTCAAAGTTTCCCCTTTTCCTCCTATGGAGGAAAAGCAATGTCCTAAATTAGGTAATAAAAAAAACTCTCTTTAGCTTATCACAGAATAAAGTCGTGTTACTGAAGAATTTTATGTAAAATCACACCAGGAATATATACACTCGGCATAAACATCCATAGAGCAGGCTATGGCCAGTTGAAAAAATGTGCTTATCTTTAATGTCTTCCATTTGTGGGGCTTTTTTCTTCTTGGCCTAGCAAGCTCTACAAATCAGTTTCTGCTGGTGAGAGATTGACTGCCATTTCACCTAACAGGGAAAAACTTTCTACTCCATGTCTGTCAAAACATTGCAGAAATACCCTTGTTCTTTAACTGAAACACAATGTCTACACCAAAGACAAAAAATTTGGGGTTTGAAAACTATTAGAAATACATCTTCATGATACAACACCTGAGCATTTAAACCCTTCTCCTTCACAGAGCTAACAAGCATCCAGAGCTGATTATTCACATGCTCTGAGATACTTTTTAAACCTTACTGTTTATGATAAACTGTCATTTAAGATGACTAGTTATTTGTCTAAAACTTTTTCACACTTAACTCTATCCATGCCCACTGGTACCCAGAGCTTTATTTGAACTTTCTTATAAAATAGTAAGATCCATAAGAACTGGCAAAATTTATCATACGGAGACAATTCACAATTTTGTTGTAAGTATTCAGCAGGAACAGAAGATTATTTGGTTACCATAAAGTAGAGTGGAATCAAGATCTATAAATTGACACTTCGCTCCTCCCCCCCCCAAAAAAAAAAAAAAAAAAGGAAAAAAGGAGATATCTAAACAAAATATAAGTGATGTTTGGTGCCCTGTATTCCTCCTGCACATCCCTTCCAGCTCAAGAACCTTGTTTTGTTCAGCTTCAGAGGACACTTATTTCATAGAATCATAGAATCGTTCAGGTTGGAAAAGACTCCTCATGTTCTATCACTAATTATCTGTGAGACTAGACCAGCACCAACCTTTTTACATTATCCTTTCAGGTAGTCGTAGAGAGTCATGAGGTCTCCCCTCAGCCTCCCCTTCTTCAAACTAAACAGCCCCAGCTCCTTCAATGGCTCTTCATAAGGTCTATTCTCCAGGTCCTTCACCAACTTCGTTGCCCTCCTCTGCACTTGCTCCAGCACCTTGATTTCTCTCTCGTATTGAGGTGCCCAAAACCGAAGACAACGATCAAGAAGTGGCCTCACCAGTGCTGAGTATGGGGGGACAATCACCTCCCTACTCCTGATGATCAAGTTATTTCTAATACAGGCCAGGATGCCATCGGCCTTCTTGGCCACCTGGTCACACTGCTGGCTCACGTTCAACCACTTGTCCATTAGGACCCCCAGGTCCCTTTGTGCCAGGCAGCTCTCCAGCCACACGTCCCCAAGCCTGTAGTGTTACCTGGGATTGTTGTGACCCAAGTGCAGGACCTGGCACTTGGCCTTGTTGAAGCTCATACCGTTATCTTTGGCCCATAGATCCAATTTGTCCAAGTCTCTCTGTAGAGCCTCCCTACCCTCGTGCAGATCAACACTCCCACCTAACTTGGTGTTGTCTGCGAACCCACTGATGATATACTCTTTGTCCTTATCTAGATCACCAATAAAGATGTTAAACAGAACTGTCTCCAACACTGAGCCCTGGGGAACTCCACTTGTGACCAGCTGTCAGCTGGATTTAACTCTGTTGACCACCACTCCTTGGACTTGTCCATCCAGCCAGTGCTTAATCCAGTAGATAGTATGCTCACACAAACCATGAGCAGCCAGTTTTCCCATGAGAATTCTGTGAGGATTTACACAGCTATACAGTCTAAGATAGCCTGGTGGGTTCTAATAATCCTAGAAGATAGACATTGAGGAGGAAATTCACACCAGCATGGACATCACCGTTTGAGAGCACGTATAGTTTTGGCTCTCTGCAGTTACATTTTCAGCACTGTTCCACTGATCTCTTTTCTGGACATCAGAAACACTATTCTCCATTCTAAAGAAACTGTGCAAGCAGAACTGATCACTTGAGACTGAACTGATCCGAACTAAAAAATCTCCGGATTTTCCTACTTTACTTTTCATTTGAGAGGCGGTTGGCTTACTTTTTTTTCCGTTGTTTAACATTGTTTATAGGATTCAATATCTAGAAATGAAGGAAACTGTCTGGATCGAACCTGGTAAGACACAAAAGCCTTTTGGTTACCATTCAAAAGCAATGTTTTAGCAGACCTAATGTTCGTGTGTAAGTAGCCTAAGCATGTATATAAAATCAGGTATAATGGCATGCCACACCACTCATACCATATCTAAAGAAACCCCTGCACACCACTTTCTCACTTGTAAGAAGAATACCAATCTGAACACAAGCATGACTAGTTGTTGGTCTAAAATTCTTTACCAATTAATTGCATCAAGTTCAATTAGCCTTGTATTTACCTTGTAGCAAATACTGCCACTAAGAAGTCACCCATTCAGAGCTTCAGTGTCCTAACAATACGGCCACATTAATTTAGGAAAATAAATACAAAAGAGAACTTAATTGCTCAAGAAATATCGTTATAATTAAATCCTAGATCATTGTAAGTTCACCTAGAAGATCTGCCTGAGCAGATCTTAGCAGATAGTAAGGAAAGAAAGAAGGTATGGCCATACCAAGGCAAAATGGAAAATGCAGCATACTACAGACTGGAAAAGATATCTATAACACAGAAAGCCAAGCAACATTACATCATCATGGCTAGGCTTCGCAAACAAAGACATGGGAATGGCTCTACCCCACTTGCTACAAGTGGGCTGGTGGCTAAAAAGGTCGATGCGGGATGGGCAAGTCCAGTTGCAAAAGGCACAGTGGAAAGTCTCCTTAGGCGGTACTGGTGAGGCACGGTTCTTTCTGCGTTGTCTTTTCTCCTTGAGACTAATTCTACATGTGTTCTCAAAGGAGGCAGCAGCGTTACAGATGCTGTGTCTCCACATCCCGACTGGAGGCCAGAGTGGACCACAGATGGTAGTCAATATGGCCAAGACAGGATATATATATGTAAGATAGGCCCTTCAGGGATCAAAGCAACACAGAAATAGAATTGACTCCACCCCAGGTACCTCCCTTGGCATGTTACATCAGTATATAAAAGAATTTATCAGCTTGAGATCCAAGAGCACACATGCTGCTACACTCTGCCCTTCAGCAGAACTAATTTGTTTGGCTGCCCTGCTATATAACATGGCTAGATAGTTTCCATTGCAAAACAAGTAAAAACGCACTCCAAACAACTTCCATAATGGAAGTATAGACTTTTTTTTTCTCTAAAAGCAGTGTTTTTTGAGCAGAAATAACCTAAGCTGGAAAATGACAATGACTTGTTGATAACCATATAAGGGTTGGGGTTTTTTTGTTAGTTAGAGGCACTGTGCTTTTTGCTTGTACCATTAGAATACCTTTACGATTAGAAAGTGATCAGTGATATTGAAACACAATGAATAACACATTGCAAAATAGGGCCTTATTTGCTACGCTCTAAAAAATAATATACAAAAATCAAGCTACTAATATGCCCAAACACTGCACAATTAGCCACTGGCAGCTCTAGTCAAAGGACAGGTAGCTTTGTCAAACTATACTTTGCTGTTCCTTTTGAGTCTAGCTCCTAGTTATTGAAAGACACAGAGATGTCATTGAAGGGTATTAGGGGAAAAAAGAAACTGCCCTCAGCTCATTTTTTTTCTGTAATTGTCACTGCTTTTGTGGTTAAGGTCTGACAAAAAAATACTGCTTTGCTCTTATACCTAAGGCTTTCTGTTTGTTTGGCTATGCCAGCCAGGAGGAGTATGTTATTTTTTTCATACTTCTAGATTAGGGCACCTTCATTTATGATCATAAATAAAAGCTAGATATCTTTTAGAAATATGCTTTTTTATGGTTTAATTTTTTAGTTTCTAGTTATACTTGCTGCATATTGATTATAATTACAGTTTACAGTTCATCAAAACACTGACGTTCCTATACATAACAGAAGACAACATTTTTTCAATCATGGATAGCTGCTAAATTCACAAATGTTTACTTTACATAATTTTTGCTGAACTTTATTTTTGAAGTTTGCCATGTGTTTAAAAAGTTTTGTCCACCTTAGCTCAAACAGTGAATTAAGAATTCTGGGCTTATCGCTGTAGCATGTGATATTAAGGTCTGCATACTTATATTTACATTAAAATAAGTGATTTCTCCAATTTTCTGGGGAAATTCATATTTTATTATGTTCCAAAATGATGTGACACAAAGATTCAAAGCTCCTGAGCTTCCCACAATTTTAGATACAAGAAAGTTCTTAAAAGAGTGGGAGGGGAAATACAACCAAAAAACCCAAGATGGAACACCAGTATTGCTTTAAACCGTAATTATCCAGGAGCTCAGCTGCTTAGAGCAGTTAGAGCTCTACTGGGTTCAGCAGAGCGATATGCTCTTGCACCGCTTTAGGATGCAGTCAAAATTATACAACACGCTTCATTCCCCCTCTTTGAGTCTGCGTTTTGCCCTCGCTAGTTGAAAACAGACTGTTATATATGCTTTGCATTCCAATGTCTGTTTAATGATGGTTGATCTATTTTAACAAACTTTTCAAACGCTGTTTCCGGATCTCTCTATTTTTATTTTTAATAAGGCTATGTAAAAAGCAAGTATAAATAAAGCTGTAATACAATAGCACTACATAAACACATGTTTTTTGCTCAGAAAAAGAACTCTGGAAAGATAATTAACTGAAATTGCAGGGGTTTTGTCCAAACGCTTTGCAGTTACTGACAATTTCCCCACTTTTACCTACCTTATAATTATAAATGGTCTATATGCCAGACCACTTTGTCATTTTTCTATGGGCTAGTAAGAAATAAAAGCTCAAGCTGTAGTCTGCCTTTTTTTTTTTATTCTGTGTTGTACTATCTCCATGGTTGCTATTAGAAATGAGAGCATAACTGTAACCTTAAAGTCCCTGCAGTCAAAATGCCAATAATTTATGGACCCCATTGACAATCACTAATAGCAATGAAGGTTTACCTGCACTTGCATGCCGTAACATGATATAGAAATTCCTCTTACATGGCAACCATTATATTCACATCTGGATATCCACTCATAATGGCAGCGAGCTTTTCAATGTTATTTATCTATTTATTTTAAAATAATCTCATTAAAATCATATAACAGTTTAACTCATGTTCAGAACGCAATAGTATTTTCTTTCCATGTACCTAATCATCATTGTTATGGCAATCCTATCCCTGGAACGTGGTCTGAAGTGTCTGCTCTTAGAGGCTGATGATCTGGTAAAATAAGCAATGTTTTGGGGGCTTTTTATGGTAAGAAAAGTTATTTGGTCAACTTTAGGTTCTGGGCTAGTTATCAATGTTGAAGACGAGTATTACTCATCTTGCTCGTGAGCAGGACTTCTTATTTTAAGGTTCTGGATTTGTTGCAGTCTGGAGACGTTTATCTTGGGTTGAATGATGCTTCCTTGTAGCAGTATAATTCTCCTGAGCAGTATTAAGATTCATATGACTTTAAAATGTGTATTAGATCAGTAATTCAGTATCAGATATCTGTGGATGGCCATTTTTTTTTTTTCTTTGAGGAAGTCATTAGGTTTTCATGACGGCAACATGAGCATTAAATAGCTGTCACTGAACATCAAAAGAAAGAAAACGCAAGAAACATCTGATATGAACCTCAATGTCCCTTCTTCTTTCCTATATTTTTTTTAATGACAGTTACTACATAAAGCCTCTAGTGATGGCAACTTCCTCTCTTTCCTTCTCTCTGTTTCTAAAGGAGCAAAGACAATCAATCTAGAGAAGAGGTTGATCTATGACTATACGTTGATTTTAATAATGAGGAACTGCCAGTGTTCTGTCAGACTGGGTAAGCCACATAATCCAGTATATAACAGTCCTTGCAGACCAGTTTTCCCTTGCTCTCACTGTGTTGTCTCTTTTCAATGAGCCCACAGAGTCAAGGGAATCACTTTTTCAACAGTGTTCACATTGCATTATGATCAAATCACAACTAGTCAGACTAACACCAAGATTGATTCATAAAAAGTCTTAGAATTAAACTTTTTAAAAGTAATAGTGCATCGATATCAAATGGTTTTGTTTTGCTACCACCATTGTTTTCTTGTGTTTGTTACTCAAATACAATATCTTACATTAAGAGAAAAACACATGGTACATGAACACATATTTGAAAGATTTGGTTTTTATTTTTCTTTTATTGGCACGATGAATATCCATAAAATCAATTTTTCTTACAGCTAATGAAACTGATTATATTACAGCCAACCTCCAAATTCATGTGTCAGTACATATTCTTAAAACAAGCAGTGCAACATGTTCAGTACAGTTAGAGCGCATATCAGTGCATCACAGTTGTATTGATAAACAAAAACAAAAAAACCCACACCACTTCTATTTTGTATCCATGCAGGCCTAAAGTCTGAATAAGTAGCCTGGCACCTCAAAAGGTTCATTTGATACAAATGATGAAAGTCCTGCTGATGTTAGTGGATCTAACAGCCAACTTTAAGCAACATCATTTCCTTTAAACAGATTTTGGCTTTGTTTTCCTGGATTTTAAAAGCATTTTGGTCATCTTAATTTATACTATACACATATAATCACCTCTCAGTTGAGCAGTCACCACTCAGGCAAAGATTCACATCAATATGAATAAAGATTATTAGATCAGACTAATTAATGGCCATGGAAATGTATGCAAGCCATGAATTTATAAACTATGGGCACATAAATTTTAGGAAATATTTCAAATCTGTTCCGATGCTGAAAATAAAAGAGATTTAAACTTAACATAAAGTGTGTGACATTAGGTGGTCTACAAGAAAAATGGAGAGGTACTTTTTACAAGGACATGTAGTGATACGACAAGGGGTAATGGCTTTGAACTGAAAGAGAGTACGTATAGATTAGATGTAAGGAAAAAGTTCCTCACTATGAGGGTGGTGAGATAGTGGAAGAAGTTGTTCAGAGAAGCTGTGGAAGCTTCGTCCCTGGAAGTGTTCAAGGTCAGGCTGGATGGTGCTTCAAGCAACCTGATCTAGTGGGAGGTGTCCCTGCCCATGGCAGAGGGTTGGAACTAAATGATCTTTAAGGTCCCTTCCAACTCAAACCATTCTGTGATTTTATTCTTAGTGAGGTATTCTTTATTTATCCAAATTATGTGCTCATCCCACATTTACACAAGTTAATATTTGTCTTTATGTTATGCCACTTTCTGGGCTTGCTTTTAGGAAAGTTAACAAAAAAACTCGCCACCTCAAAGTCATCTTGGATAAGAAAAGTATATACATATATAAGAAATGCAGAAAAACATCCTCCTCAACAATGATAAGAATTCAATTAAAGCAGCCCACACTATGGTATTTACTTTCTCACAATATCCAGAAATTACAGTTTTCCCAAGACCGAGATTACAATAAGCTGACATTCCTACTTGCAGGTAAAGAATGTGAGAGACTGAACAGCAGTTACAGAATCTTCTGATACTAGTCTGATATAAGGAATGTACTTAACTCTTAGCCTTGCTCGCAGTTTCCTTCCCCGTGAAAGCTATAGCATTATCAACCTCTAGAACAGTGGAAAGCTAGAGATCCTCCTCACACACTTCTAAACATGAGAGAAGACAAAATATAATGAGACAAAATACTGACCCCAGTCAGTAAAACTGTTTTAATAGAATTAGTATAGGGGTCCCATTAACTGCAGTGAGGTCACTCCCTCCCTAGATTTTAGACAGTGGGTATAACAACCTGCTATTAAAAGCAAAAACACTGCCAAAAATCAAAAATGTGACGGAATGATAAAAGGTAGGGAAGAGGAAACAGACAACCTTCTAAAAGGTCAGCGAGAAGGATAACAGGGAGAGAACAATGGAGCTCAGTTGTAGGAATCCTTTTAGTCACTAGTGTCTTATACCTGATTAAGATGAAATGATTGTTATGTTTGACATTTGGCCAAAAGAGATGGGAAAAGTGTTATGTGATCTTTTGTAAGTTATTTCTGACATAAATGAACAGGGGAAAGAAAACAGAAAGCTCCAGGATGCAAGCTTGTGAAAATTACCAGGAGATGGTAGTTTCTTTCCTAAAATATGGGCATGAAGAGGTTTGAATCTTTAAATATATACAAAGATATATATATAAATACATATATATACACATAAACATACACACATACACATACACATACACATACACATACACATACACATACACATGTACATATACATATACATAAAATGAAGAAGTATACCCTGCCTCCTGGGAGAAGTAGCTAAGGATAGTAAACATCGATAAATTAGAGTTTGTTGTAGTAGATAGGATGGTGAAGGGCTCAAAGATATTGTCAGTGGGTCTGGTTGAGGTGGAGTTAATCTTCCCACAGCAGCTCTCTTGGTGCTGTGTTTTTGGAGTGGTAGCTAGAAGGGTGTTGATAGCACCCCAGTGTTTTGGCTACTGCTGAGCACTGCTCACACAGCACCAAGGCTGTGGTTTCCCAACATTCCCCCAGCAGTAGGCTGGGGGTGGGCAACATCTTGGGAGGGGACACAGCCGAGTCAGCTGACTCAAACTGACCAAAGTGGTATTCCACACCATATGACATCAGCTCAGATATAAAAGTGAGAAGGAAGAGGGAAGTGAGGGGGCATTTGTTATTTGTGTTTGTCCTCTGGAGCAACCGCTACAGGTAACGGAGCCCTGCTTCCTGGGAAAGCGGACGGACATCACCTGCTGATGGGAAGTAAAGAATAATCTTTGTTTGCCTTTGCTTCCGCACGTGGCATTTGCTATTGCTACATTAAACTGCTTTTATCTTAACCCATAGGCCTCTTGTTACATTTTCCCTCTCCCCTGTCCATCTGAAAAAGGAGAGTGATAGAGTGGCTTTGGTGAGCTCCTGGTCTCCAGTCAGGGCCAAACCACCATAACTTGTCTTGGAATATGACAAGATTTGAAATAGCTATCTATTTCTTCAGAATATGCATGCATCTTTAGTGTTGTCTCAAAGCTCCACTTCTGTGGGGAATATTTCCAAAATATGGCACGAACATTTGCCAACATGCCATTTTGCAGGGCTGGTCCCTTGGTCCCCATCTCCTTGTTTAACTTTAATTGTGCTTTTAGGTTTCTTTACTTCCACATCCTGGGAAAGGAAACAAAAAAAAACCCCTGTGGTAGCTGAATCTGACTATAGTGAAACCTACTGAGAAAAGAACTGACCTGCTGCTGAACTCAGATAACAAGCATCTTACGCCTACAGCAGACAGCTCATGCCCTTTAGAGGAATGAGACAGACAAACAGAAAGTTGTGCTGGCAATTGCACTGGCTATTCTTCTGTCTTCCCTTTATGAAATGAACACATGACCCAGTTCAAAATCCAGTCAGAGGCACCAGGAATATGCAGTATGCTAGTTAGGTCTCAAAAAGCAACGAGGAAGACAAGAAAATACGTTTTTGATTCACCTAGTTGCATTTATACGGATTATACTGTCCTTTTTCTTCCACATTTTTTCCATTTCATACACTGTCAAAATCATCTCAAGTAAGTGCAGTTAATTGGCTTGGATGCATCTTAGCCTGCTCTCATTTCTCACAGTGGAAAAAATAAAGATGTGTCTGTTAGTGGATGAGAAGGCAGCAGAGTCAACGTGTCTTAAGTAGAATAAGCAGATAATCCTACCTTTCTGATATATTTTCAGAAGCATCTAAGTCTGAAATAACACTTTCACATATGTATCCAGGAGCTGTAGAGTTTTTATAAAAAATACATGGTTACTATTAAATGTCAGGTTATCTCTGACTTCCTGGTACAAGAAGTATCTATGAGGTAGTTCATCTACTAGTAGAAGCGAACATAAACAATTTTCTTGTCTATGTCACATTTTTCCTAAGATTTTAAAAAAAAACAAGTCAGTGAAAACAGAGTGTCTGTTGTACAGCAGAAGCACAATGAATGACTGGGGCATAAGAAGGCTTTTCTGCACTTGAAGGGGCTGTGCAGAAAGTGACTTTAGGATAGGCTAAATACAAAAGATGATTGAAAAATTTTTAGCACTAATTCACAATAACAACAGCAAAAGGTTCAGTCATAAAAAGAATGACTTAAAAGAATTTCTGAAAATATTTTGTATTAGCTTTGTTCAAAATAAAATGTTTGATTTCATTACCATAAAAGGCTTCTTTCAAAATTAGTGAAACAAAACTCTTTCTAAATTTTGAAACAGATTTTTGATCTTGCAAAAATATTTTAAGATGCCATAAAATGAAATGAAGCATCCCCTCTGCAGTTACCCAAAGTAGTTTTTTTTGACAATGTAGTAGTATTTGTATAATAAAGTCTTAGAAAAAAACATTCCAGTACCAGAGATTGCATATTTTTTTAGTTTTGTTATATGCACTGAATTAAAAAATTACTACCGCGTAATATTAACTCTTAATTTATTTAAAAATTCAAATAGAAACACATGTTCATTTTTTAACAAGAACTCTTCTTAACAATATTTCTGATCTGATATTACAGAGCGTATTAAACAATTAAAGTTTAAGTCATCCTTTAATAACATTGAGAAATTTTCTTGTTATCAGTTGAGTGATTTTTGTTTCAGCTTAAGGAAAATGAGACATCATCTTTATTTATGTCATGTCAAATCCCAGATGTATTGTATTTGGGGAGTGGGGAGATTATTTGGATGCTGAAGACCAGGTAAAAAAGTATGTTCATGTCAATAATGTATTATCACAGCTGGGATTTATAATGTTTTTGAAAAGATAAGACTGGTATTGCAATTAATATTGAAGTTTCTGTTAATAAATATAACTCCAATAGTTTGTTTTATTTATTTTGAGAGACCGCTACCTACAAAGCTCTAATTTTAAATCAAAGGATTTTAGTTAGTCATTTTACATTTAGTCATGTCACCTCCTTGTCTTCTAGAGCCTTGTAATTTAGGATATGAATAAATTTGTGTTTAACTCCTTAAAACTGAGCGTAAGAACCTTCTCTACTGTAATATCATGCTGAAGCTCCAGGGCACTGGAGCTGGCTTTAGCACCCATATTAAAAGATGGTTCTTTAGCAGGAGATGTTAGAGCACTTTGGTGGAACTAGCAAATAAACACAGAATTATAGAATCATTTAGGTTGGAAAAGACCTTTAAGATCACAGAGTCCAACTGTGAACCTAACACTGCCAACCTTACCACTAAACCACATCCCTTAGCACCTCATTTACACATCTCCTAAATACCTCCAGAGATGGTGACTCCACCACTTCCCTGGGCAGCCTATTTCAACGCTTGACAACCCTTTCGGTGAAGTTTTTCCAAATATCTAATCTCAATCCCTGGTGCAACTTGAGTCCATTTCCTCGTGTCTTATTGCTCGTTACTTGAGAGAGCAGACTGTCCCCCCACCTCGCTACAACCTCCTCTCAGGCAGTTGTAGAGAGTGATAAGGTCTTCTCTTCATGATCAGTATTGCAAAAATAGGAAGCAGGAGAGAAATGGGAAAACTCTCAGCTTTTGAAAAGTCAGACGAAGAAGAAGACACATTTGGATCCACATAAACTTTCCAACATATTCCCAAATTAAACCAAGGAAGCTTGAGATCCTTTAAGTACAATATTGTGGATGACAAGAACCATGCAATAGTACCTATGAGCTGATATATTAAGCTGTAATCTGCTGCTCAAGCTCTCTTGGTGTCACAGTGACCTGTGATGGAGTTGGTGGCACAGATCCCGTACCTCGCTCTTTATTCAGTATGAAACTTCCCCAAAACCCATTGATAAGGAAGACTCTGCATTCACTCCAAATAAAGTTGCAGACTGGGAGCACAGATGTAGCCCTGTACTATTTTAGCATGTTGATACACTACTGAAGCAGGAGGTTCTTCTCCAGTTGTAAAAGGAGTGTCAGTGAAGAAAAGCTTGTTAATAGGGGACCTTGAACACCTGTCTGTTCTGCTTAACAGTGCTTTACTTGCCTAAATTTTGTTACTCTTTCTAGCCACTTTGACCAAGGAAGAAGCAGAAATCATGTCATAAGGAAAAACACACGTTTCTTTTTAATGAATGAATCTTCTCATCATCAAAATGTGTTAATCACCCAATAACCAAAAACATTATTCGGATAATTATTATAAATTTATGAATAGAGGTTATTGAAAATGAACACTTGGCTGCTAAAATTAATTCCACAGCATTTATGCTTCCTGCATTAACAAAATGTATGTCTCATATTTGGGTTTCAGTACGCATTTACTGATATGAAGTGAGGCCATTCAATATTTATTTATATTCAATTAAGTACGTGCTAAGAAAGATGTCACTCTGCCTACAAAAATGGTAGCAAACAAAGAGGAGTTTATAGGAGAAAAAAAAAAATGATTTAGTCACAGTTTTCTGCACATCTGGTATGTAGCATAGAACTGACACATTCTGCCTACAAAACCAGAGACAGGAATCAAGATGATGTGCCCAGGGTTACCATTCCAGAGACTCTCTCAAGGGATAAAAGCTGATTTATACTCACTGCATGGATATCAACCTAGATATTTAACCCAAGTTTGCCACCAAGACATTTAAGGATGTTTTAGGATGGATGAGGAATGAAGTTCTCAAACAAAAAATGGCAATGCATCCACCTTATTCTGAACCAAAGACACCTAGACACATAAAATACCACCAAAACAAGGAAAAAGGAAAGTTTGTGATGGAGTGCCACTGAACTGTAAACCAATAAAAATGCATCTGGTAGCAGAGGCAACAATATAGACGTATTAAGTATGAGACTGTACTTTTCAAATTAGAGAAAAATATTTCTGACCATAAGGAATTTACAGTCTATAGAAGAGTGGTTGGGCAGAGATTTATAAAGAGATAGAAAATATTTTTAAAAAATTGCTGCTCACATTTCAAATAAAGAAGAAAACAGTTGATGTGAGGAATTCAGAGTAGTGAGAAGAATTAAAAAAAAATTAATCAAATCTTCGTTTGGGGTATTTGTCCAACTTACTGACCATCTTCTGCTTCAACATAGCTTCAAAATACTTTCTAAAGGGAAACACATTATCAGTTTCACAAAAATCTAGGTTTGCCAAGCCACAGCAAGACCAGTGAGCTACACTTTATGCTTTAACAGTGCTTTGCCTGGGTCACTGGTAAGAATTTCTGAATATAAATACACTTTTCTTCACTGCATAAATCAGATTTTTTTTTCCCTTTTTTTCCCCCTTTCCCTTTTTAAAAAGAAAAAAGAAACAACTGATTGAAAGCTTGAAAGCATATGCATCTGTGTAGGAAAGTTAGCTAGCTTGAGCTGAGAGAGCGAAATAAAATTTTACAGATAGATCTGAGCTAACTTCAAGGTACAATTGTCAATATACATATACCACCTATTTCATTCCACTCACATACCTCTTAAAAGGTATTATGTTTGTCATTTATAGAAACACCTGCTGTTTTGCTTTTTTTCTCCTTTGTGGACATTATTCTACGCTACCCAGAGAAAACTCAGTCTCAATATTTGAAAGCTAAATACTGTGTTTTGCTATCTAACACTAATAGAGTCATTTATCTAGATAAGAAGGAGCTGGTTAAGACAGATACTGAAAACATTGGATTATGAGTCACACATCAGACTTACACTAGGAGTTACTTATTCCTGTTTCTTTTCAAGCCAAATATTTGTAGATTTCTAGTGATTCTGTTGTAGCTTACCAGTAATATAACTCAACAGGTGCTCAGTTAAAAAATGCCTATTTTCCTCTACACCATAAATGCAAATACAGGTAAGAAGGGCAAAAAGAAAATTCAGAGATTCTTCAGTGCCGTGCATGTGACAAAACACATTATGGATCCAAAAAAAGCGCTATGCCAGCTCCAAAGGAAAACAAAAATCCCAAATCTTTGCGGTGTCCAGCATCCGCTGGAAATTGTTTAGTGCCACCAGCTCTCACTAGGGTCATCTGTTTGTTACAGAGTTTTTTTTGTGGAGTAATCTCTTTTCATTGGTCTGCAATGTGACGAAGGCCAGCTACAGAAGATTCTCCTAACTTGGTTGTATGACTTCCTATCACAGGGCTTCCAAAGAAATGACCATCAAATCATTTGCAAAAGGATTTTTAATTTTAATAGGTTGATAAACATGCAGAGGTGAACACAACATATATTCTCACTTTTTAGGCTTTTTTAAAATTATAATGCTATCAAAAAACTGCAATCTGAAAAGAAAATAACAAGAAGAGAACAATACAGAATAAGTTCCAAAATATTAATAAAATTTAGGAATACTTCAAAGCTTCATAGTACTTCTTTGCTTTGTACACACATGTGCACATCTTTTTATCCCAATTTTATGTGGGCTTTTTCTGAAATCAAAGTGTGCGTAATTTTTCAAAGCATATTGGGTTGTTTCAATAAAACTCAGGCAGCACACAAAGAAAACAACCAAACAGCAGAAAAGAAATATCCTTTACTAAGCTAATTACTATGCTTTATACAACCAGATGAAGTCTGAAATTTTCTAATTACATAGAGAATATATGAATATTTCCTCTGGCATATGGGATTTAAGGAGTGAGTTTGAAAACATATGAAAGGAAATGAGCACCTTGAGAGATTAAGTATGATACCAGCTTGATTCCACTACAATAATTTGTCAGCTGCTGTCTGATTAAAATGAAACAGAATACTCAGGCTCCTTTTTTATTATGATACTTATTAGAAAAACTTATAATGAAGGTCAAGACTTTGTGTAATGACTTATTAATTCACAAGTTATTTACTATTATTTCTTTTTTTTTCCTCAGAGTTTAGTGTAAGACCAGTCAAAATTCATTAGCCAGTAGGAACTGTGTTTTTGTTACAAGAACATGAAACCAATTTTTTTGTAAAAAGCAAAGTTCTTTCTTTAAGCTTTATGTGACAGTTTAAAACTAAGGGCAGGAAAAAAAGAAAAGAAAAAAGGAAAAAAATAAATATCTTGTTAGGAAGGAGTAAGGGAAGAAAGGAATGTGAGGAATGTATGCTTATTTCTACAGCATGTATAGAGTTGCACGGTAACTCTTATTTATTTAGTGGTGCTCACCTGTCAAGTCTCAAGCATCCCATGAGACGGGAGTTTGCCGAGGCAAGTTAAAACAGGGACAAGCAGTGGTCCTGCCTGTGTGGCAGGACCAGTTTCATTCCTTGCCAGTCACGGTCAGTGCTGACTCTGGTGGTTCCTGAGAGCTGCTGCTCCTGACAGTTCCTAATGTTTCCATTGGCTCCACGGGGCAAACCAAAACCCCTTTCAAATTTCTCTTTTTCTCTCATCCTTCTCTCTCCCACCAATAGACATAATTTCTTGCCAACAAGTTAGATCAAATATTTCGAAGTGTTTATTTATACTGTAGTAAACTGTATACATAGGCACACACATGTGCAAATAGAAAATTAGAGCAGTACTACCTTCTGAGGACTGAGGAAAGTAACCAGGATGCTTTTGCTCCTCCTGTATGAAAAGATTAATTATATCTCTAACACGTTCTGGTAAAACAAGCACGACAATAGTGAGATACTACCTTCATGGTCTCCTTTAGATTTTTACCTCATGAGTCTACAATGACTAAATTTTCCAAAACTGTCAGGGGTGTGAAAGAATAGGAAAAGAAAAAGACAAGAGTTGACTGGGTGCACATACAAATGGAAGCATGGCTCACCTGTTCTTACCTTATAGTAATGTTTAAGTTCTCAGCTCTGGTTCATGTTATGAAGCATTATTGTGTCTGCCATTGTATGAGGTGGCTGAGCACAAGGTGTATTTCTCTGTAGATATGACTCTATAACAAAACACCTGCAGACCTTGAGGTATTCACACAGTGGGAAAAGCTGGATCTTGCCAGACAGTTCATATAGATTTTTTTACACACTTAAAAACAATTCTAAAGGCAAAACTTGTATTTCAAAAACACAAAAGAGGATTGAGTGGTTTATATTACTACTACTACTACTACTACTACTACTATTATTTCTTATTTGTACTATTGTTATTTTATTTTTATGATGATGATGAAAATGTTTTGTCTTGGTTGTTTGGTTTTTTTATTAAGCACAAAAGGAAAGTGCCCAACAGCCTGGTTGTTTTCCCTATCAAATTAATGGAAGCTTCTTAAGAGTCTAACAGAACCCTGGTTCTTTTATCTAACATAAGTTCTCATTTAAAAAAAAAAAAAGTAGAAAAGATAAAATACCAGGTTTCATATACAGGTCAATTTCTTCATAAATCATTTGATGTTTTAAATCACTTAATATTCACTTCTAACACTCAATTTGCAGCCAATCTGAACTCTAAACTGTATTTCGCAAAGCATTCTCTAGTGTTCTTTTTAAGGTATGCATGCAGGAGTGTAGGGTCTGACAGGTGGATGGGTCTGAATGGTTTTCCCCTGTTCCAACAGCATCATGTCAAGCAGACAAGGAACTGGTCTGTGGCAGCTGTTAGAAATTTAGGCCACTAATGATTTGCTAAGTGATTTTATTCTAGGCAGAATGACCCTTTATCTAACTTATTTTGCATTTGAAAAGTCTGTGAAATGTTAAAACCTTGTAACGTGCCATAAAATATGTTTCACAATGTTAAATATGTACTAATAAAAATGTGCTTGCATGGATATGACAAATTGAAGTGATAATGAGCTAAAATAAATTTGCAGAAGTATTTTACATATCAAAAAATTAATAGCACTGTGCAGTTGCTTCAAGTAATTTTGTTTGTTCTTTCCAAGTGTGAGATTTGTATGCAGCATTTTAAATCCTTCATACAAGGGCATCCCAAATATTATTTTTAAAAAACTGTTATTAATATTGTCATTATCCTGTCAAGGTAGTGTGTTTAGGGAATGATCATTACCCAAAATTTTATTGTCAGTTTGCAAGATTTTCTAAAGCATACAGCACAAGCAATATCTAAAACACCCAGAGCTTTTGTGTGCATCTACACAGGTGTATGTATTAATTTTCATATGAAAACCTTAAAATTATTTCCTTAGTAGTTTTCTATATTTTAAAAACCCCACAAGTAAAAGCGTACACCCTTTTCCATGAAATACACAGCAGATCTTCAAAGAGCTTCACTGATCCACACCATTTAAATGTCAAAAAACCTTATATCTCTTACATGATAGTAATTTGTGTTGACAAGCATTGCTTTTTTTCCTGAGTCAACCACCACCACTTAATTATTCTTTCTCTAAATCTCCCTATTTAACCCAGGCAGCTAAAGTCACTTCACAATTTTCTCGAATATATTATGCGGGAGTCTAGGTTGTGTTTTGGGGGGAAAAGGTGTTTGTTTTTTAAACTGAAATCACTTTTTAATGACTACTCTCATGAAAATATATATTTGACAAGATTTTATCCTTTAGCATCTTTGTCTTCCTTCCTGTTACTGCAGTCTCAATATACATTTGCCAAGTACTTTTCTGCTCTTTGGAGAAATTTGCAGGTTAAACAGCCGGAAAAACTGTATAAATCCCAGATGAAGCTGCCCCTCATACTAAAGCAGACGTTAAAGACTGTAACCTCTTCAGTAGGAACCTGTTTGAAGCACACACACACAGAAAAAGACCTCCCAATAATCAATGCTGTTGTGGCCTCCTTTTAAGCCAATGTTACTTTGAGTGACTGTTGCCTTGTGTCACAGTTTTCTCTACTAGATGCTATGACACCTAATCCATTTAGCATTCACAAGAGCTGGACTAAGGACAGAAATTTCTTCCCTGGGCAACATCTGAGGTTTTCAGAACTATCTTTCTTTCTTAGTGAAACAGATGCATTTTGAGCGTTTTAGTTCAAACAGTATCTTGCAGGGTACAGTTTTCTATAAAACAGAGCACTGTGGGAAAAAATAATATTCTTCTCAGCGTTTGGGGGGGCATTGCAAAAGATATCAGTTCAAGTCCATGGGCTGCCTGATTCATGACAGAATTTTTCATTTTAGATCAACAGAACAAAGCTTTCAACTATTTCTCACTTCCAAAATTTCCTTTCACTGATCTCATACTTTCTTCAGGTTTGACAGGTTTGAAGGAGAAGATGATTAGGAATGGTCTGGATGGATTTGCCAAGGATAAATGATGCATAACCTTTCTGATTGCCATACGTGCTAAAATTACTACATCTGTGGACAAAGAGAGAGCAGTGGATGCCATTTACCTGTACTTCAGCCAGCCTTTTGACGCTGGGAGCCCTGGGAGCTGGGCAGGAGCTGGCAATGAGCTCTGACTATAGAGGTGGCCACCAGCACCCAGAGCTATAACAAGAGCACAGTGAGGAGCCTGGGGAAGGGGTTGTCCCCTCTGCCCAGCACTCATTGTTACACCATATCCGGATACTGTGGCCAGTTTGGTGCCCCCCAATACAGAAAGACTCCGACAACCTGGAGGGATTCACTGTCATGATGCTCAGGGCTGGAGGATTGCCCCATGAGCAGAGAGTTGGGCTTGTCCAGCCTGGGGCAGAGATGACTTCAGCGGCACCTGACAGCCAGCCCAGTGCCTGCAGGGAGGGCATGGAGAGAGGACAGATGAGTTCTTCACAGCTGTGCATGGCAGGGCAACAAGTTGCGGCAGGCATGAGGTGAATCTCTCCCAGGAGGACAGGCAGACCAGGGGGCAGGCAGAGGGACAGGCTGCCCAGGGAGGCTGGGCAGGCTCCATCCCTGAGGAGGTTCAAGATCTGTCTGGGCAAAGCCCTGAGTAACCTGGCCTGATCTCACAACTGGCCCTGCTTGGAGCAGGGGTGCGCGAGGAACCTTCTGAAGTCCCTTCCACACTGAATGGTCCTACAAACCTATGATTTTTCAGTAAAATAAAATTTTCCAGAGAAAGTATTCTGATCAGATTTAGTGCTTACCCTTCCAGGCTTTCTATAAAGAAATCTCATTTGATATCCATGCTCCCACAAACTGACAGCAACTTTTTAAGGTTCTAGAAGACTGCTAGCAACCTCTTGGCTATTCTGCTAATGAATTATGATAATTTCTTGATTAAAATATCACCAAGACAGACTCAGAGGATACTCCAACATATAAAATATTCAGTACGTTATAATTTGATCACTCAATATTATTTATGTATCAAGTTCCTAAGCACAAGAAACTAAAATTAGCAAGGTTGATTCCATGCTGAAGTTAATTTTATGTAATGTGAGTAATTTATTTGATATTTATATAGATAAGAAAGTAGAAAGATTTACGGCAAATATAAGGTTAGAAACAAAACAGTTGTTAGGAGCTGCAGCATGGCTGGGAAGCAGCTATTCACCTCCCAATTCAGTGTGTCAGCCACTGCTGAAGAAAACCAAGGTATTTGTGGCTTTCTCAGATTGTTACTTGCCCACAATTGTTGATTTTGTTTCATTCCACTTCGTTTTGACATTACAGAAATTAATAGAGCCTTTCAATTCCAGTTTGCCTGACTTTGATGACCACTGAAAAATGCAGCCCTTTTCATTTGCCGAAACATTTCACCACAAGTTGTTTCCCCACAAGTTGCTAAACAGTAGCACAGAGGTGATGCATTCTTTCCCTGAAAATGTTTGATCTTACAATTGTATCTAGAGGCTTCTCCACGTCCTGGGCAATGTGCCCTTGCCTTCATCAGCGCAGGTAAGTACATTTCCATTAAACAAAACTGAGGGACAGCCAGCTTTTTCAACAAAAAGAGAGAAAGCTTTTCAAGACAGAAAAAGTCAAAGGAGATCCTCCAATGTGAATAGAGTCTATTTTCAAACTGCTAAGGAATCATCTTGCTGCCACTTCAAGTATGCTTTGTCTGAGATGTCAGAAAGAAATATGGGCAGAGGCTCTTCTGTGGGAAAGACATGGAAACAATCCAGTGACTCCCACCAAACCTGTAGTTTTACAGCAAGATTTTCTACACTTGATCTCTTAGAGTAGAGATGCCCTAACTCACAGTTTCCTTATTCACTTTGAAAGTATTGGAGCACCCAGAAACATTCTTAATGTCTCAAAGTAGAACTACATGATCATGAACTTCACCTAATCAGCTTACCTGGACCCAAACAGAATCATTAGACACACTGTCTTGTTATCACATTAAAATTCAGACTTCATAGAAGCAAAGGAAGATCAAACCTCTCTTGAATAGGTGTCAGGAGACAGAAGTTTGTTTCTAATAAACAGAATTTATCTTTAAGGAAAATTAGTAAGAACTTGAGAAATGATCACTGGATGCAGGTTACTTCATTTCTGTTTTAAAAGGCCAAACCCTGGACTCGGGGGTCAGAAAAGAAGGTTTCTCAACACCAAAGAAGTTCTGAGTAGCGCAGAGCAGAGCGCTGGCACTGTGAACAGAGATGCTGTAGCTGCTCCAAGGAAATAGTTTTACCTGAAACTTGTAGTTTCAGACTTTGAAAGCAGACATAGGGTAAAGACCTTTCAGAGGTTTAAATTAGTGAACAGAGCCAAGAAAAAACAAATAAGTACATATATCGCAGCTACTAGGAAAACTTGGCTTCTTTTGACTAGTTTGCATATTGCATAATCTTGCCCGGCTCTTATGCAGCAAGATAGTTTCAAGATCATATGTTATTTCCCTTCACCGCTTCAATGACAAATAAAGGAAGGTAAATCACCTTGCTTACTGTATGCCTGAGGCAAAGCTTAATCTAAAACATTTCAAAGCTAATAAAACTTGAGTTAGCAGAGAAAAATGTAAAATTTAACCTCAGTGGGAAAACAAGGTCTAATTCCTTCACACACACATGACTCCGATGAGTTTTTTACACTTAAACATGATTTGTGGTGTAACAGAGATGCTCACATGCAGAGAATTAAATGCAAACACACTTGCCAGCTTAAGGTCTGCAACATTATTGTGTTGTCAGTTCCTGAATTGTGGTTTTCCCTACCTCAGCTCCTCAGAAATCACCAAGAAAATACTGAAAAGCTCTTAAAAAAATAAATCCCATCTTTAACTACTATTTAGTCTGTTGACTTCTATATGAAAAGATGTTTACATGAAAATTAATTAAAATTTTACAATTAGAAAATTGGGTTTCTGTTCATTCATTACATACAAAAAGATATTTTCTGCATTATTGTTGCAAGCAAATTAGTTCTTACTTGTAGATTTAACCTGAGTACTTAATTTTATAATTTTAAGTGATGTCACATTTTCTTCTTTCTAGGCTGTATTTAAATTATGTGATTGTTAAAACTAGACTTTGTCCAATATTTGTATTGGAAAAGCTAAAAGAATTTTGAACTAAAAGTCTCACCTTTTATTTGTTGTTTCTTATTGAAAATTTCCAGAAAAATACTAAAAATCAAAATGAAGCTCTTTGACAATGTTCTTTCTTATCATTTTAAAAAGCAAACACTACATCTGTGTATAGTCACATTGGTGATGGCTGGTATTACAGAGGTTGTACCTAAATAGCAGAGAGAAGAATAATCAAGTTTGCTTGAGATTAAACCATAGAGATCGTGAAAATGTGTAAATAAAGGACAAAGTTGGGGGCTTTTTAAGCTATAGTAAAATTCTTTGGAATTCAGTCATTAATCTGGGTGCTTAAAGATTGTTATTTTTCTCATCATTAAAGAAGTCATAACAATATACACATATTTTACTTGAGAATTCGGACACAGCCTTTTATTACACAAAGCCCATGAATGCCCATATTTGGAGGACTCAACATTCACCAAGGACATATAACTGTGAACAGAGAGAGAAGAATAAAACGCACAAGGCAATTGAGGAGAGCTCTGTCCAAGCACGTGTTAAGAATGTGTTTATCATTTCTGACACTAGAAATATACTTCAGGTTCACACTCAACAATTTTGTAGAACTAGGATGTGACTATGATATTTTCCAAAATCACCCTAAGTTTCTCCATACTATTTTTCCTCTTCATTAGTTTAATCAGGTCCCCATTTAGAAACACAGCAATATTATTGCTGAAAGACAGCTAGATAGTAAACTCTATACAGGCATGAGTGTTAATCATCTGTTTAACTCACTCAAATTTCTACTGAAACTTCCTCAGACTAGGAAGAAATTTCCACTTCTACAACATGTTAATGAAGGTAAGGAAAATACCCCATTAAAAAAAAAGCCAATAATCTTCTATAATTCAGCAAAAATATTTTTCATTTACTGAATGATCAAGATAAATTCAATTTCACAAGTATGTAGATCATATCAGTTTAGGGTTGTTTCATTTTTCATACCTCCAAGTTATCCACAAAAATAAGTAAACATATCTAATTTGACAGCTTAATCTTTAATGCTCAAAAGAGCCAAGAGCCTCATTAGGTCAGTTGAATATTTTTTACAGAAAATAAGGGAAGACTGAAAAACCAAAAGGAAGATTAGTAACTACAAAAAGCAGTTCTGAAGTAAAAAAACATTGGTTTTATCTTTCAAGACTGATGACCGTGTGAGAGCCATTGGTATATAACAACTATCAATGCCTTTGTATGATCTTTCTCAAACACACTCATTTTGGGAGCAATTCCCTTTCACTTTTTAAAGAACAGTTCCATTACCTTAAAATGTATCACTTGGTTTAAGAAAATCATGTGTGCCTAGTCATAACTTCACTATGTCTTCCTGCTCTGAAACAGGAATAACTGTAAGTCTGTAGAACACTGCAGGAAGCAGAAGTACACTGAACAAATGTGTAATTTCCTGCGGTTCAAACATTATTACACATTCCTTCTCTAGCATCCTATTCTCCATAAGAATGTCAATACTTATATTTATTAGTCTTACACAGTTGGGTCGAGAACTGGTTGAAGGGAAGAAGCCAGAGAGTTGTGGTCAATGGGGCTGAGTCTGGCTGGATACCTGTGTCTAGTGGGGTCCCTCAGGGGTCAGTGCTCGGGCCGGTGCTTTTCAATATATTTATCAACGATCTGGATGAGGGATTAGAGAATGTTGTCAGCAAGTTTGCTGATGATACGAAATTGGGAGGAGTGGTTGACACACCAGAAAGCTGTGCTGCCATTCAGAGAGACCTGGACAGGCTGGAGGGCTGGGCAGGGAGAAATCTTAGGAAGTTCAACAAGGGCAAGTGTAGAGTTTTGCACTTGGGAAAGAATAACCCCATGTGCCAAAATAGGTTGGGGACTGCCCTGCTGGAGAGCAGTGCAGGGGAAAGGGACCTGGGGATTCTAGTGGAAAGTAGGATGACCATGAGCCAGCAATGTGCCCTCGTGGCCAAGAAGGCCAATGGCATCCTGGGCTGTATTAGAAGAGGAGTAGCAAGTGGGTCAAGAGAGGTCCTCCTGCCCCTCTACTCTGCCCTGGTGAGGCCACATCTGGAATATTGTGTCCAGTTCTGGGCCCCTCAGTTCAAGAAGGACAGGGAGTTGCTTGAGAGAGTCCAGCACAGAGCCACAAAGGTGATTAAGGGAGTGGAGTATCTCCCTTATGAGGAAAGGCTGAAGGAGCTGGGTCTCTTTAGCTTGGAGACGAGGAGGCTGAGGGGTGACCTCATTAATGTTTATAAATATGTCAAGGGGGAATGTCAGGAGGACGGAGCCAGGCTCTTTTCAGCGGCGTCCACTGACAGGACAAGGGGCAATGGGTGGAAGCTGGAACATAGGAGGTTCCATAAAAATATGAGGAAAAACTTCTTTACTGTGAGGGTGACCGAGCACTGGAACAGGCTGCCCAGGGAGGTTGTGGAGTCTCCTTCTTTGGAGACATTCAAAACCCGCCTGGACGCGTTCCTGTGTGACCTACTGTAGGTGATCCTGCTCTGGCAGGGGGGTTGGACTAGATGATCTTTGAGGTCCCTTCCAACCTCTAACATTCTGTGATTCTGTGGTTCTGTGATATATTTACTAGTCTAACAACTCTACTTATAGAACATTTTCCATTAATTCACCATTCCTGACACATGCAGAAGCCATAAAAACAGACTGGATGATGAAAACATGGAGACTTCAGGTGAATCTATTTTTGCAAATAAAAAACCAAAAGACCCACAACTCCACTCAGTGTAACAATCACCTCAACAGTTCCTTAGAATACTCCTTTCCAGTTTAGTGTACTACCTCCTGAGGTAACATTCACAGCAGTAGGACTATTGTCGTGCAAACAAAAATGAACCCACACTAGTATAAGAAAAACACACAGGGAAATTCAGTACAATTTCTTGAACTGACCTGCTACTTTGAAAGGGGCTGGGAAACTCTACCTCTCTACCACCTCATTGTGCATTATTCTGTGCCACGTTTTGGATCTCTTTTTTTTCTCCTTCCATGGAATACATGAAACATATCTATAGCACCAACTTCCAGCTTTTCTGTGGATCTACTGACTTCAAAGTAATTCAGTGTCACCATTTATGAAAATGATTCAAGAATATTTAGGCAGCTACGAGATTCTTCTCATCCTTGAGGTCTTTGAGTATTTACAATATCATTTTTGCCAGTTTCTACATAACAAGATAAATTAATGTTGTAGGTGGCAAGAGTCCACAGGAAAAAAAAATAGACAAAACCTCCCCCAAACAATAAGCCAGTGTACAAATAAAATTAAACATTATTCTTGTTCTCTTTCTTGTTATTTTGGCTAAGAGATAAATCAACCAATTTGTTTATCACCTATTTTCTGTCATTCTTTTGTGAGCAAAAATTGTCCATGGGAGGAGAATAGGGCTTCGCTTGTGTTCCATAAACCAGCTGGTTTTAATCAAACCTCAGGTGTAACAAATATGTGCCTTCCTCACCATTCAAGACACTCAATTTCTGATATGGGTTGTGAATGACTCCTTGACTGCAGAATACAGTTAATTTATGAAAGGGAATAGAAAGTCCTTAGCATTTGTCAACAAGATGTATTAATAAATTTACTGATAAATGAAATGTGAAGTCTTTCCAGATGTCTGAAGACTGACAAGCACAATAATCTAAATAAGAAGCAAAATGTTGAAGTAGAAGCTGAGGACTGAATCCTACACATTTTGCTAAGTGAAGAAAGGCAAAACTAAAAAAAAAAAAATAATCTGCCTTAAAATTTGTCTGTATAATGTATAAATATGGTGGTCATTTTTAAAATATATAGAATCATAAAATCATAGAATAGTTTGGGTTGGAAGGGACATTTAAAGATCATCAAATTTCAACCTCCATGAGCAGGGACATCTTTAACTAGACCAGATAGCTTAAAAGCCCATCCAGTCTGGCCTTGAACACTTCCAGGGAGGTGACCTCCACAACTTCTCTGGGAAATCTGTTCCAGTGCCTCACCACCCTCATCTTAAAAAATGTATTCCTTATGTCCAATCTAAAACTTCCTTCTTTCAGTGTAAAACTGCTACCTCTTGTCCTGTAACTACAGGTCTTGGTAAAAAAAAAAATCTCTGCCTTGCTTATAAGCCCCCTTTATATAAAGAAAAGTCACAATAAGGTTTCCAGGCTGAACAGCCCCAACTCTCTCAGTCTTTTTTCATAGGAGAGGTGTTCCAGTCCTCTGATAATTTTCATGGCCCTCCTCTGGACCTGCTTTAACAAGTCCGTGTCTGTCTTCTACTGGGTACCTCAGAGCTGGACACAGCACTGCAGGTGGGGTCTCACAAGAGCAGAGAAGAAGGGAAGAATCACCTCTCTCAACCTGTTGACCACGCTTCTTTTGATGCAGCCCAGGATATGATTGACTTTCTGGGCTCTGATCCACACTGCTGGGTCACACCCAATTTTTCATCTACTTATACCCCCAAACTCTTCCCTGAAACACTGCTCTCAATCCATTTATTCCTGCAATCTGTATTGAGGATTGCCCTAACCCAAGTACAGGGCCTTACACTTGGCCTTGTTGAACTTCATGAGATTCACACAGTTCCATACCTCAAGCCTGTCAAAGTGCCACTGATTGCATCAACCGCACCACTCAGTGTGGTGTCATCCACAAACTTGCTGAGGGTACACTCAGTCCCACTTGCTGCGGCAATAAAGATACTGAATCATTATGGTCCCAATGTGGATCCCTGAGGGACACTGCTTGTTACTGATCTCCACTTGCACATTGAGTTGTTGATTGTTTTTTGTTGAATGCAGACATCCAGACATAACCTCATCCACCAAATCTTCCATCCGTCAAACCCATATCTCTCCAATTTAGTGACAAGAATGTTGTTTGGGAGCTTTTCAAAACCCTAACATAAGTAAAGGTACACTTGACTTGAACTTGCAATTAAGAATAAACTTACTGTCTCTGAAACAAATAACCACTCATTCCCTCAAAATTCAGGAAACAAGATCTCTTGTCAATGCTTTAATTCCATTAAATACTGCAGTAATGTTATGGATCACAAATAAAGCATGAAGCAAATGTTTATCCTGAATGAAGGCTCTCTAGCTGAGAGCATGCTCAGTCAGCTGTATTTCCCAAATGCAACAGGAGCAGATGAAGCATGCAAGTAGTAGACCACACAGCTGAGGTAAAAAAAAGTGCTGGTTCTAAGCTGGGCTGATAAGAACTGCATAAGGAAATATGGAGACAAGACCTGCATAAAGAAATGTGGAGATGCTTTTCTAGGACACTGCATCTGGCTTAGTGTCCTTTAAAATTTATTGACCTTAAATTTTCTACCCTTGGAAACTGCAATCATGTCGTATATGTGAGTGGGATGGAAAAAAAAAGCAGCTAGGTTAGTTATTTTACCCAAAATTTTGTCTATCAATCAAACATAAGATCAATCCAAAGATTTGGTGTGTTTTTTTTTCTTTAACTCTAAATATTATTTTATTAAATACAGATACAATTTGATAGTTTAGCAGCAGATATGAAAGAACATCGAACTAGGCTTTCCAGATATTTCATTTTTCTGAGACCATCTGTTGTTATTGATTAATTTTTCTCTTAAGTTTTTCAAACGCTCACATCATTGCTCTGGTTGTTTTGTACCATACTACTATTTTTTTTCATCTCTGCTTTATTTCTTTCACATCACCAGGGTGATAGACTTTGCTATCCTGTCTATTGCCTTTTTGCATTTCTCATCAGTGGAAAACCAAACTCCTGTTGTATGCTGCTAGCTCCTTCGTGCTTGGAGCCTTAGCAGCACAGAAGTGATGCTCTTGCAGACTTCATCTCTCTAGGAGCAACCTGTCAGCTTGTGAATCCCTTTGTGAATTCATGAATTTTGAAGTACAGTTGCTGTCTTCACAGTTGCAATAATTATAAGTGTGATGTTCGGGAAGTAAATATTATCCCTAAAGTAATATCCATTAAGAGGACATTAGTCCCCTTATGACCATTTTAAATATTCTCTGAGAATCTAAAAGATTAATTCATTTTTTATCCTGAACTTTCAACATCAAGTGCTTTCTCCTCCTCCTCCCCAAAATTAACTTAAATTAATGAGGCTTTTTGTTTTGGGGTTTTGTTTTTTTTTTTGGGGGTAGCATAATGGTTTGTGTGAAGACAGTATTTTCTCAGATTTATATTCCTTCAGAATAAGTCAGTAGCCCACTGACTGCGTACTTTCAGAAAGCTCAGCCTAAACCAGCAGATAATGCAGTTCTGCAGAACAAGCAGAAGTTCACAACATTTTTTTTATTAGAGGGACAGCATTCCAGTAAACATCCTGAATTTTATGGATACTAGCATAATTGTCTTATGAGGAGCAGCTGAGAGAACTGAGGTGGTTTAGCCTGGAGAAAAAGAGGTTGAGGGAGACCTTATTGCTTTCTACAACTACCTGAAAGGAGATTGTAGTAAAGTGGAGGTTGGTCTCATCAACCAAGTAAGAAATGACAGGACAAGAGGAAATGGCCTTAAGTTGGGCTGAGGAAGATTTAGATTGGATATTAGGAAGAATTTCTTTACTGAAAGGGTTATCAGGCATTGGAACAGGTTGCCCGGGGCAATGGTGGAGTGGCTGCAGATATTTTAGAGTCAGTTAGACATAGTACTTAGGGATCTGGTTTAGTCAAGGACTCGTCAGTGTAATGTTAATGGTCGGACTGATGATCTTAAAGGTCGTTTCCAATCTAGGCAATTCTGTGATTCTGTAATTGACATTAGAAATGTATGAGGTTTTTCTCATCACTGGTATTCTATGTTACCATGTGAGATGGACAGAAAAATTAGGATATTTACTGCTTTTAAAAGGAATAAGACTATGTTGTTTACATTTTCTTTTTGTTGTCATGAAAAGTATATTTCCTAAGTTCTCTAACACTAGTACAAACAGAACAAATAAAAACAAAAACTCACATCAGTGCATAGAAATATTATCTGGTTTTTTTCTATGTAACCTCCCTGTCATGTAATGCAAATGAGATTGACTGAATCAAATAGCACTATTATTGTTCAGATTCTAGCAAGCAGTTTGTAAGGAAACTTCTGCCATGTAGCATTTTTGCTCGGCTAGAGGTTTCAGCATAAGAGTTTAACTACGACACTGAAAGACCATCCTGAACCTTCCTGCTTGCCTCTTCCTTCCAACACGTCAACATGCAAAATTTCTCACTCTCTCTTTCTGCATATATGTATATTCACACACATATTGATAATACAATTAATTACTTCCATGATATACATACCTTCCCAATAGGTTCATTATGGTTTAACCTGTGATTGTTAGTGTTTATGTACTTTTTGATATTTATTGTGCTTTAACACAGATGTTTCCCTCTTGAGATAGCTTAGAAAAGGTGGAAAGAGGAACACGAAAAAGAGCAGCTAAGTAAAAACTGAGTTACTGAAAGAATGGGAAATGATATTTTATCTAATTGTGGGTTTTTTCAATAGAAAAAAAAAACCAAACTCATAGAAGTCATAATTAAAAGAAAACTTTTATTTGTTTTGAAATAATATTACAAAAGGAGTATCAGAATAAAATGTGCAAAATTACATGGATCGTGACCATGAGTTCCTTCCTACTGCCTTTTTTTTTAAAGGAGTCCGCTCTGAACCATGCTTGGAGTGGTCCTCATAGGATTGGCCAACAGAGAAGATAAATCCCCTTGGAACATGCAGGATACTCTGATATAAAAATTGCTTTTGTTTTCAACTCTAAAACCACTGACCACCCAAAATTCATAGGCAAAAACATGAAGTTAACTTGAAAGATAATTCAGTGGCTTTGACTGTTTCTTCACTGACCTGAGACTTTTATCCAAGAGCTTCATTCTCACCAATATTCTTGCGGTGTTTTCTTGCAGAGATAACTTTTGATAGGAAGATGTGAGTGTAACATGGAAGACAGTCACATACTTGCTCCAGGGTCCAGAAGTGGCTTTTCTTCTGCTCTGCAGATTGAACTTTTATGTCCTTTTCTCATCAGTTCAAGTCCATTATGGCAGACATGACATGTTCTCTTTTGTGTACATCCTCTAAACACCTATGTATAATACCTGCTTGTCTCAAACAACTAGAAGTACCAGACACCTCTGCTTGAGGTAAACTGGGTGGATGCTGAAGAGGGAAAAGAACTTGAAATCAAACAGGGGTTTCTGCTTCAAGGCTGTCTCTGCCTTACTGAACTTTACAAAGAAGAGCTGTTGCCTCATGCTTTTTCTTTCAAACTGCTCAAGCAGTCTTAATGTCCCGTGACTCTCTAGTGACAGCATGTGACTCTGTGGTTTACAGGAGAATGTCTGCTGACAGATACAGAATCGGCAGATGAAGAATCCTGTAAATTAAAACAAATAACAAATTTTTTAGACAATAAAATCCAACAGCTTCAGTTTCAATTTTATTTTTTTTTTAGTGTTTACAAAGTTATATAATAGATGCTGGTTGCTCGGTACAGGCTGAACTTACTTCTGAAGCCAGGAGAAGTCTTCACCAGTAAGGTGCAGGATCGTGCGCTCTGCCTGGCACGGAATACGGAAGGGGAAAGAGCATCCCCAAGGTAGATGCTGAAGATGGCTTTAAAGATAAAGCTGATGACTTATAACTACCCTTCTAAGGACTTTCAAGGAGCACCAGAGATTTGTGGTAACTGCTCATTGTGTGTTTGCTTAACAATACCCAGTTCTTCCAGAAGATTGAAAACCAAAATAGATTGACTTACAGCCTACCACTTGGGATAAGGTTTTATTACATATTCTGAATTTATGTATTTTATTAATATTTACCATTTGTGATGCATTTAAAAGATGGTCACTGAAACTATTTCTTCTTGATGCTTTCTTGCATAAAATAGAATGTTCTTCTTCTGTGTCTTGTAACAAGAAGGAAGAAGAGGCTTTAGTCTACCACCTCAATAACTCCAGAAGTAATTTAAAAATATCATTCCTTCAAAGTAACATCACTTATTAAAAATAGGTGACACCACCTCTACCAACAGCAAAATCATACTGCTGGATAGATTGTCACAAAAATAATTCTTCTTCCTTTGCTACAGGCCTGCCTGGGCTCCGTTTTCAGGAGATAATAATTATTTTCTTGTTCAAAAGATGCCTAGGTAGTCTAGGAAAAAAAAAAAACAACAAACAACCTAATCGTTTTGATTCAGCAATTCTAGCAAAGTTTCCTAAACACATTTATATTCCCCAAATCCTCTTGTACTAGTCAAGTTGGCAGCAATCAAACTTGCTATCACTGCAGGCCTGAACCCAAGTGTTTTATATTGACAGAGGTTAGCTGGACCAAATTCAGACTGCCTACTGTAACCTTTAAGGTAAACTCGGGACTTAAAAGAGCAGTTAAGTTCAAGGTAACAATGACTCACTGCTCAAGACTCGGCACACAGATTATGGTTTGGTAACGTGGATAAAAGCCAGCATGATTGCCTAATATACAACCATATCGCTGATGCATGGTATCTCTTGGATCAGTAAAAGGCAGCTGGGGCAAACAGGAATGTGAACACATCCTCTTGTGCGAATTCCTTACAGCACTGCTTCATGTTCTGAATAAATCAGTTTAGTTTGGTAAAAACACCACTCTTTGACCCTCTGTAGCACATGTTGGATTCGTACTACTCAGCAGAGAAATACTGAAGCAAAAATAGTGCCAGAGTAGCATGGGTCTTGATTAAAAAAAAAAAAAAAATCACAACAGTGTGTTCTGGTCTCTTTCTCTCTCTGTCTCACTTTGTAATATAATTTTGATAGTATACATTCATGATGAGGCAATATTATCTCAGCAGTCTGTGAGTGAACTTAGAGCAATGAGTTCGAGCAACATGGCTTGAAATAAGCCTCATGAGAAATCAGAGCAAGCACTCTCTCTCATGGTCACACAAGCAATACACAAGCTAAAAATAAGCATGAAAAGAAGGCTAATGTTTACCTAGAATACAAAAGTAGGTGGTTAAGATGAGATATGCTGTGAAACAGTTCTAAGAAATCAAAAAATAATTTACTTTTAAGATTCTGACATGCAATGTTTAATTATCCTGTATGAAAATTCAGATTAGCATAAATATGTATGAAAATGCACTTCTAAAATGAGTCACTTATTAGTACTTAGGGACAGCACATCACAGATCCCATAATTTTGGAATCTGTGTACTTGTATCACTCACATTAAAAAGCATCTGGCTTCTTTTAAATATTACTGTACAAAGCAATTGCAAAATGGTCATTTCACTGAGGACTTTCACATCTGCTAAACGCTTTGTCAATATTGCATTAAATGTCTCTAAATAAAACATTCTCCTTCAAGCCAGCTTCAATGTTAAAAGAGAAGATTACAGCTTAGTTGAGCAACACATACTAAGTTGAGTTGTGGGCCATTCGAGTTCAGGAAGGCTGTCCAGAAACCAGAGTTCAGAGAAAGGTTAGGAAGATAGTAAGAAAACCTAACGGGGGAAACTGAGTGTTAATTTATTCTGACAAAGAGCTCAGGAGATAATCACAGCAGCCTACTTGAACAACAGCTACATAAATGAGAGACTTGCCCCAAGTAACAGTGGGTGGTATAAGAAAGCACAACAGTCACCTGCCCTTTAAAACCACACTTTGGAAAGAACTTCACTGGAAGAGTAACGTATGGTTGGAAGAAGCCAGCAAAAGACATGAAATCTCCATCCTTCCAAGACTCATGGAGAAAACCACAAGGAGTCAGTGCAGGGCTGGAAAGTGCTGATTTGACAGGACAGTGAAACTAGAAGACTTCTAGAAGTCCTCCCCAACCAGCATTTGTATGGTTATATGAGACAAGCTTGTTCAATGCGTTTCTTATTAGAGTTCCATGATATATGCCTGAAGAAATAAAAAGAAGGAAATAAATTTATGTCTGTTGAGCTTTTTTCATGTCCAAACTTAGACAACAGCAAAAACTTTAAAGGCCAAGGAAAGATGTGAAAACCCTTATAGATCCACATGCTTGAGACAATAGAGATATAGACATTTCTTCCTAACTCCACATAATTTAATAAAGTGTTGGCCCTTAAAATTTGTATTAATTATTCTTTTTTATACTAGCCAGACAAAGGAACTGCAGATGTTTACTGTAAAGGGATGATGGTAGACTGCATTCAAAAGGGAAAAAGAAGTTCTATGCATTTGAAGAAAAAAAATATATACATAAACTGATTTCATTATGATAAACATAATTCTATCAACATTTAGCAGAGGCTTTTACTACCTATTTCCTAAGAAACTAATCGTATTATTGACAGTTCTCCTGGAATATGGTTAAATAACTTTGAACTATTAAGAAAAGAAGCCTATGTCCCTTGTTGGATAAACCTCCTCTTAAAATATAGTTTTTTGAAGAAGCTATTCATGTAATAGGTATATTTCCTCTGTTTCTACATTGCAACTGTTCTGTCCTTCTTCCCTCTTTGTCTCCTCAAATTAAATAAGGCCTTAGCTATAGCATACAAATTATCAATTTGAATAAGTATCTTTTTCTTTCAATAATAAATGATCAATTCCATGGTGTGAAAACTTTGTTCTTTGCTTTTCAAGAGGAGAAGCAGGGACTTTATGTTTTGATCGAATTTTGTGAGCAGATAAACAGGCAAATTCTATATTTCTGGAAAGGGATCTGGGGGTCCTGCTGGACAGCAGGATGACCATGAGCCAGCAATGTGCCCTCGTGGCCAAGAAGGCCAATGGCATCCTGGGCTGTATTAGAAGGGGAGTAGCAAGTGGGTCAAGAGAGGTCCTCCTGCCCCTCTACTCTGCCCTGGTGAGGCCGCATCTGGAATATTGTGTCCAGTTCTGGGCCCCTCAGTTCAAGAAGGACAGGGAGTTGCTTGAGAGAGTCCAGCGCAGAGCCACAAAGATGGTGAAGGGAGTGGAACATCTCCCTTATGAGGAAAGGCTGAAGGAGCTGGGTCTCTTTAGCTTGGAGAAGAGGAGGCTGAGGGGTGACCTCATTAATGTTTATAAACATGTCAAGGGGGAATGTCAGGGGGATGGAGCCAGGCTCTTTTCAGCGGTGTCCACTGACAGGACAATGGGCAATGGGTGGAAGCTGAAACACAGGAGGTTCCATAAAAATATGAGGAAAAACTTTTCACTGTGAGGGTGACAGAACACTGGAACAGGCTGCCCAGGGAGGTTGTGGAGTTTCCTTCTTTGGAGACATTCAAAACCCGCCTGGATGCGTTCCTGTGCGCTCTGCTGTAGGCGATCCTGCTCTGGCAGGGGGGTTGGACTAGATGATCTTTGAGGTCCCTTCTAACCTCTAACATTCTGTGATTCCGTGATTCTGTGAAAATTGGTAAGAAAACTAATTAAGGAAAAATTTTCATGTAATTTTGGCACAACATGCACACTGCTGGCTCATCTTCAACTCGGTGTCTACCAGGACCCCCATGTCCTTTTCCGCAAAGCTGAAGACTTTAAGTCAAAGGGCAATAAAAAGTTTAGCTGCTGTTTCAGTCATTTTTTTTCAGTAGATTGTGAAGGACTTGATCAGAAAGAAATTCCTGAACCTTTATTCTCCATTTGACCCTTGTCATGCACAAGATTGCCACCCAGCTTGTCATGTTCCTTCATGCAGATTAGACAGGATTTTAGGGGACTATGCGTGACACTATGTGAAGTTGAGGATGCAGTTTATGGCATTACATTTCTTTAAAGCTTTAAGATAATTTTTTTCAGTTAATGATGTTCTCTCCCCTAAAATAAGAGTCAATATTCATCTTTTCTTTCGTATCAGTTAAGGGGGAGGTGGTAATTAATTTTCTGTCTCATCAGTTGCTTTCAAAATTTCTTTCTTTCAGCAACTTCAGTGTAACAAAGGAGTCTATTGACACTTCATTCTTCCTGTGTGGTGCCAAATATAGAGATCCTAAAAATGGAGCATACACTCTATTTCCTACAATTTCTACCAAAAGAGAAAGAGAAGAAACACCCTTAGTAATGTGAAGAATCAAAATGTGAGAAATGAGTTAGATTTGAATAATTATTCCAATCTGACACTTTTTTTTTTGTGTTCTTTTATTCTGAAAGAAGTTTAACTGGTTTTGTATAATTTTTGGTTCTCCCGTTGTGCATCTTGCTCTTCACATTTTTTTTTCTTTAGGTTTGCATGTATTTTACTTTCTTTAGCAGGTCAGAAACTCATCTCTCAACCACGCCTTCTCACAGATCTCCCCCAATGTACTTCCCTTCAGCTCCCTGGAGCCCACAACACACTTTATCCCACAACAAAACAAGAACAAAGTGTCACTGGTCTGTGTTTTTACAGCCAATTTGCTATAATCACTTTCCTTTGTATTATATAACAGAAAGTACAGTACATCATCTTCAAGAACAGGAAGGCATCATCTCAACTATTTTTAACAGATTTGTTTGTGCTCTCATTCCAACTTCTTTTCTGCAACTCCCCTGCTATCTTTCTCACATGCCACGATGTCTGATTTGACAATAAACACTGCATTTTTGACCCCTGTGCTCAAGATGAATTGAGGCAATGAACTGTTGAGTCTGGATAGGTAGGTCTTCTTACATTTGTTAAAGATTAAAAACCAGTAACCTGGCACACAGTGTGTAACATAAAATACTAAAGTTAAGTTTACATATTTTTTGACTTAATTACATCCTGAGGTTTTATTCTTTTTTAGCTGTCTTGATAATGCTACACTTTTACACCTATAAAAAAAATTGACTGAATATTGAGTAAAAGGAAATATATATATACTCCTTTACCATCTGAGTAACATTGATAAATGTAAACCAGAATACATAGTCCTTCGGTGGCAAAAAGTTTCATAACTTAGAAAAGTAGATGTGAAAGCTTTTTGAGAGAAGGAGGCTTTCAACATATCTTACTTTCTCAGAGAAGTAGTTCTCTTCTTGAGGAATCATATCTTTTAATAGGATTATTTTCCTTCCTCTCATATCTGTTTCCTGTATAGTTTTAGTGATTTCTTGTCACTCAACAGAATGCTTAATTATTTTCTGATTTTAGGCCTTATTTTTTTTCTTCTTTGCAACGTCTTCATCAATGTCAATTCATATTTTTAACTGGCAAGGCTACATGGAAGCTAATGGTCTCACAGAAAATGCACTCTGGATGTTTATTTTAGGAAACAAATCTACAGGAATCTCTAACAGTGAGGGTCTTTTTTTTTTTCTAGAAAGAGGACTCATGCAACTATTCTCCTTTACAGTTTCCTGAGGAATTGAAGAAGTGCTGACTCCTGTAATACAGGATTTAGGAAAGGGCAGGGAGTTTTTCTTTATGAGGTTACTAGTATCACATTTTACTACTTGATGTAAACTTAAAAATGCTTGAACCCCAGTGAGCAAGTGTGGTTAGGAAATTAGCAACTGCCTCTATAAGACTGAAAAACATAAATGACAGGGACTGATTAGGTTGTGTTTGGTTTTAATTTTTGTCTCAAATTTCACGATATTTGAAAAACGGATGTATTTCCTTTCTACTCTGGTATTTGTCTGGCTTCTGTTTCTAATTCTACCAGCCCTCCTTACATCTACAATGGCAACCATCAATGGGCAGAACTAGAGATGGCAGAGCCTAAAATGGATTTTCTTTGTCAAGCAGAACTGTTAGATGACTTACTGAGTTCGTTGACAAGACTGAACAACATGCATGTGCTCATTGAAGACGGACTACTCTTTGGTTAGCAATAGAGTTTACCAGATATACGTTACTGAAAGCACCCTTCAATGCTTGAGAGACCACAAATGAAAAGCATGCAGAATTTTATGTGCTGGGGCAACTAGTGCTAACTCTTTTAAAAGCAAAAGAAAATAAACATGTGCAATACTCTAAAACTATGGATATGCCACAGGACTAAGAAAATCAAAAATAAAAAAATTTAACAAATAAATTATGTACTTCTACCTGATAGTCACATACTACTTTCACCACAGGCACCACGAAACATGACTATTTCCTTTAATTCTACTCATTTATGAATGCCAGCTGTCCTGTATCTCGTTTTGCAAGCTCCTTGCTGCTAGTACATTCAGATCACTATATCAAATTCCTACAGGTAAGACATATTTGAGGTACGAGAGGAAAGGTGGTTAAAAGAGATCGTTTTTATAAGTTTGGCATACAAAGCCATGAAAAGCTAAATTTCTTTCTGGAGAAAATTATAGCTTGGTTACCAGAAGATGTAAGCAACAGATGGAAAATAGTTTTGGTGGTCCTTTGGGGTAGTATACAATTCGCTGAACTTGAGTAACCTGTAAAGTAGGCATGTAAATTTGGACGTGATTAATTACCCCTTTTAAGCACCCTTTTGTCCTGTACTTGGCACTGGTGAGGCCACACCATGAATCTTTTGGGCCCCTCACTATAAGGAAAACATTGAGGTGCTGGAGTGTGTCCAGAGAAGGGCAACAAAAGTGGTGAAGGGTCTCAAGAGCAAGTCTTATGAGGAGCAGCTAAAGGAAGAGGGGTTGTTTAGCCTGGAGGAAATGAGATTGAGGGGAGACATTATCACTCTCTATAGCTACCTGAAAGGAGGTTGTAGTGAAGGGGGGATTGTCTCTTATTCCAAGTAACAAGTGGTAGGACAAGAGGAAATGGCCTCAAGTTGCACCAGAGGAGGTTTAAATTGGATGTTAGTTAAAATTTCTTCTCTGGAAGGGTTGTCAGGCATTGGAACAGGCTGCCCAGGGAATTGGTTGAGTCACCATCCCTGGAGGTGTTCGAAAGACACATATAGATGTGCTTAGGGACATGGTTTAGCGGTAGACATGACATTGCTATGTTAATGTTGGAGTCAATGATCTTAAATGATCCTATGATTCAAAGTGTCTGCTCCTCTGAAACGACCATTTCAGGAGCGTCTAGCCCACCATACTACAATTTTCTAAAGCTGGTCAAGATAGATCCTATGTTAGCTTATTATTCACTGGCTTTCTTAGCTTTCTAGAAAAGAGATTATGTATGCATCAACAGTAGCTTCTTTGTGTCAAGCACTGCTGGATATTAGTCTATTCTGGATTTTTTTATTTGGAAAAATCATGTCAACTTGCACTTGAGACTGTTTACATGCAGCTCCAGTAAAGCCATATTTTCCCCTTCTGGAGGCAAATAATATACTTTCAAAATGTGCTAATTACTGTAAGAGTGTCGTTGAAAATATGACAGTCTATATTTATACTCAAATACCATGTTTATCACTCAACTTTTTTTATTTTATATTCTTAGAACTAAGTGCATCCTCCCCTTTCTCTCCTCCCCCACACACACTGGCCCAGAACTAATAAGAAATGAATCAGCTTACTGAAATGCAGTATAAACTTCTGCACACTTTATACCCTATTCTTTCAATGGATGCCAAGACAAGGCTAAATCTTTTTTGAGCACGTAGGTTTAATATATAATCAACTAGAAGAGGTTTACTGAAAATGCTACATGAAGTGACTATTAAATTTACTAGATACTAAACCTCTCATGGTTTTCACCTATATGCCTCACTTGAGCATTGTTGTGGTCTTGAAATTTATGAGCAAGAGCTGTTGTGGTTCCAGAATGGGACTGGTGTAATGTTGGTATATACACACGCTCCATTGAGCCGAGCCTTGCTTTTAGAGATTAAATGGAGCATGTAGGAAAAATAAAGGTTTTATGTTATTGTTCTTGGCACATGATATAAGATGCAATATGGCAAGTCTGTGGCATTGCCATGGGCTCATGAGTCAGAATAGAGGTAGAAACAGCAAAAATTGAGCAATACTTCAATCCTGCTGTTCTCACATTATGTATCTTTAATGCCACTCTTACAGATACCTCAAAACAATGGTACATAACTAGTATGTTTCTAGGGTTAGAGCAACGAGACTGGGGAAGGGACTAGAGGGAAAGTCCTATGAGTCGAGGCTGAGCGAGCTGGGGCTGTTTAGCCTGGAGAAGAGGAGACTCAAGGGGGACCTTATCACTCTCTACAACTACCTGAAGAGAGGTTGTAGTCGGGTGGGGGTTGGGCTCTTCTCCCAGGTGACTAGTGACAGGATGAGAGGGCACGGCCTGAAACTGTGTCAGGGAAGGTTTAGGTTGGATCTCAGGAAGCACTTCCTCACGGAGAGGGTGCTCAGGCACTGGGATGCACTGCCAAGGGAAGTGGTGGAGTCACCATCCCTGGAGGTGTTTAAGGAGAGGATGGATGTGGCACTTAGTGCCATGGTCTGGCCGATGTGATGCTGTTGGGTCACAGGCTGGACTTGATGATCTCAGAGGTCTTTTCTAGCCTCAACAATTTTGTGATTCTGTGATTCTCTTAACCAGTACCTGCGCTTACACAAGTTTGTTGCTGCTCCGCATTGACATTACCGTAACTTGAATCTGCACTCTGGTAAAGTGACTAAATTCTGACAATGCTATCTCAGATGGAACATGCTTGAGTAATGTAGTCATCACATATCGTGGATATTCAGCCTATTACAGATATATAGACTTCAGCTATAAAGCACAGATTGTTTGTTTATTTATTTCTTTAAGTATTTCCCCAGAAACTGTTGAAAGGATGAAATGGGAAATGACGCTGACTTCCTACTAAGTGGCCTCCTTGCGTCAATGTATCATGAACAAACCTGGCCTAATTGGCCTTCCCTAAAAATACTACGGTCCGAGGTGAGAGGTTGGAGAAACACCTGATACATTTCTTGAGTTGTGGTCATAACAACTAAGCTTGGAGAATCAGCCTTCTGTGCTAAAAATATGGGCTGTATCATGGACAGTTGTGGACTGTGCCTCATGTCAGCCAAAACTGCTGTTCCACAAGAAGTCATCCATATATTGCAAGTTAATTTCAGTTGGGATATAAGTCAGATTTCAGCAGAAGTTGCCAGTCAGAAAAGCAGTCCCACAGTGTGAAAGATCAGCCCAGCTTGGATACCAAGGCTGTGTGATGGCATTTGGTGTGATAATGAGCACTGATTCGGTCCTAGCCTGTGCACAACAATGTGGGCAACAGAGTGAGGGGAGCTCACTATAGGCATTGACATCCCTAAATCTACTGCTGGCCTTGCCAGACCCCTGGAAAGCTAAGACGATTGCTTCTACTGCTGCCAAAATGCTGCAGACTGTGGGTTAGAGGTTATTCTTAACCACCCAGACTGTGGTTCTCACCTCCCCATCACTCAGAGTAATTTGCAAGACCTTTTCTCCCACTCGGCTGCACCTTTCAGTCGATCATCTTTCCCCCTCACAGGAATATCTGTGATATTCTCACAGGAATATCACAGACAGAAATATACTCTTGTATATTATAATAGTATATTTAAAAGCTGTTTATGCAGTGAAGGTATAAATGGAGCAAAGATTACCATACCCATATCAAAGCGTTATTTTTGCTCCACTTATATACATGCTGCTTTAAAGTGTATAGCCAATGTGTAAAGAAAATGAAAGTGATTCAGCACGTTGCTCCCATCTTGTCACCCAAAACTCCAAAGTAGTTCACAAGGACTTCATGCAGTAGCAAGATGACCCAATTCTTCGCTTTTGCACTCATTGCATCCATGCACAGTTGCATAGTAAAAAGTTGCTGTAACATCAGAATTCATTGTGGACAATGCAAAATACTAAAAAATTTACAAAGATACCACTGATATGATAGACTTTTATTATTCCACGATCTTATTAATAGTGCCATAAGGAAATAAAGGATACCATCCATGCTTTGCTAACATGCTTGATTTTTTTTTCCCATTGGCCTCTAATTTTTATTTATTAGCTTTTTTCCCTCATCACAAGTGCTGTGAAGATTAGGGTGTGCAGGGAATGGATACATGAATGCCATAATTTTCTGTAGGAGAGAATGGAAAGGGGAATAAAATATACTAATGGATCATGACCAGTCATAAGAAACTTTGAAAAGCATAATTTTCTGTTCAAGGAGAGACATGTAAGAGAAAAAGAGTGGAGATAAATGACTGAAATGACGGCAGCAATCAGGGAAGAAAAAAGTATGTTCAAAAAGAGATACCTACCCAAAAAAAAAAAAAAAAAAAGCACTGGAAGACAAGGGATTTAAGCCATTATATGAAGAAAGGTTAAATCTTAGGAGAATTTTGACCACTGACTTTTACACAGAATGCTTCCTATGTCCTCCACACAAACTGACAGCCGATGGTATGAATTTATGTTCATGTTATGGATGGAAGTCAGTGAAGTGCGAAGAAGTGTTACAGTTCTCCCACTTTAAACTAGCTCAACCAAGTCCACTATTATTGTACTCCCTCACTATTAAAAGTCAGATTCTGCATATGATGAACACGTGAACTATTTATGTGGTTGCAATTTTTGATGCTGGCGTTGCTTTTTTTTCTCAGCTGCTGTCCCAGATTCACTGTTTCCAGTCACCAGTGTTAAGATTATAATGAAGGAGCAGTGCTAATGAAGACAGCATGATCTAAAGTCTTGTCTTGGGGAGTGGAATTGAGGTGGAAACACAGCAGTCAGTAATTTTAACCTTCCAATAACCTTTCTTTTTTAGCACTGAATGAATATGAAAACACTAAATCACTTAATGTGATTGAGATTTCACTTTTACATTAGTTTATGTAAGCCATTAGTTTTTTCCTTACAAACATGTGCTTTGTGGGTTGCTGAGCATGAACAGGAAAAAAAAAAGTGTGAGAAACATGCAAGGACAATCATGCAATTAATGTTAGCATTTTTTTTTAAAAAATACCCAAACAAACATCTAATAAAAAATACCACAAGTCATCCAGGCACGGCTCTCACTTGAAAACAGGAGATACGTAGTCCGTAGTCTCTAGAAAATCTACAAATGTGTTTTCAAGAAAGGTATGTAAATGCTAGGTTGATGCATACCCGTAAAAAAACTCCCACACAATATAAAATGATTCTCAGCAACTGTAGCAAAAGAAAGTTCTGTGCGGTATATGAATTTAATCATCAATTGCCTCTCAAAAGGGGAACGAACTGATTTCACACTCCACCTCTAATATTTTTACATTTGTACAGCTGTTTTTTTTGTCAATATCACCCAAACTGACTTAATTAAGAAACCCACTCTGGAAACATTTGTAGAACATCTTGTGAAAATAAATGTGATGAAGTCCACTCCTCATACAGGGGAAGTAAGATAATGAAATTTCTCTGAAAATTAACACTGTGCAGAAAAAAGCTTTTTCATACAATGACAGGGCATTCTCAAACTACAGATCTGTTTAAACAAAAAGTCTCCATGATGTTATTTGTTTTTCCCAGCTCTTAAATGTTAGTTAAAAGCTTGATCCCAGCACAACAAGGTGTGGTTCATGACCTCGTAAACAGGATGTTAGACATGTTCTCGGCTAATTGCTATAAAACTATTGATGTTCCGGCAGCATGCCATGTGAAAAAAGGAAAGATTAAAAGAAAGTCACTGTCTGGCCACAAGAACAGACAAGTTTATTTCCTCCTGCATTGTTGCTACTGCAAAATCACTGTCACCTAGAGTACAGAAAGATTTTAAACTGATGTTCTGATTGATACAGAAGAAACGAAACAAATTTTAACACTGGATTTAATACTACAGTGGACTACCCCTTCTACAGCATTTAAAAAAATGAAAAAGGTGAAATGAAAAGGAAATAATTTCCAATATTTTACTTGATATAAATTTTCTCATTCTGCTGTACTGGTCAATTTGGAAAATTAAGTATCTCTTGTTCCTAGATGTTGTGTTGTATTATTATACATGATAGCTTTCTCCCCTTGTGTATTCTAATGTAAGATATTATTGAGCACTTATCAAACACCAATCTGACACCAAAAAGAGGGAACAATTCAATATTTTATATCCGGTATAGCTCAAGAGCATCCTATCCCCCAAAGAATCAGCTACTTGCTTGGTGTTTTGTTTTAGGGCTTTTTTCTTTTCATTTGTTTAATTTTAGACTCCTTGGGGACTTTTGTTGAGACTCTTGAGACAGAGCCCTGATCTCACAGATGCAGTTTCTCAGTAGGGGCTATTCCTCTCCATGTTAATAATGTATGAAACAGTATCAGTATTGGCGATTTCTATTTATAATAGCTTTGAAGTTCTGTAACAATTACACTGTGGTATTATCTTTAATCTTTATTCCCACCCTAAGCAACGAGATGGTTTAGGGAGAACCCTAAACCACGAGATGGCAAAGAGACGAAGACAGCCAAACCACCAGCTGAGAACATGTCCGCTCCCGAGGCCGAGCACGGCCGGGCTGAGTAAATACCGGCTTACCATCTCTACCATCATCCAGTTTAGTCATCAAAGAAAAATCTTCATCTCTTTGCCATCTTGTGGTTTAGGGTTCTCCCCAAACAAGTCCTGGTGGTGTGTATTACAGCGAACCCACTCACTCAGTGTGCACTGCTAAAGAATTTTGTTACAGACGTGCTTGCAACAGCTTGATATAGAGTTGTTCAGGCTTCCTGGTACACCTTAGCCAATTAAATATGCAAAAATTGCAGTTTCTTCTACTGCTTTATTTGATATATATATAGTATTAACAACTATACTCATTGTACTTCTTATTCTACTTTTTATTCCCCCAAAGAAAGAAAAGAAACAGAGGAAGAAACCTGCAGTGGGCAGAAAAGAAAGCAACATTTATGGGTTTTCAGGGTGACAGGTAATAAGGCAGAACATTTTAAACCCAACAAACACTCTTAAAGCAACCTGGAAGGAGGCTTTGCGGTCTGAACTACTGATGTCCCTTGACACTCGGCTGGTGTCACTGCAGTGCCGGGGATCTGTGACACCTAACGGCTCCGGGTCTGCCAGCTCTTCCAGCCGTTCTGTCACGTTTACTGAGACCACTCATGTGTGCAAGGTCTTGCAGAACCAGATCCAGGCAGTAAAAGGTGATGCAGAAGAAATGTGTCACGAATGAGCACATCCTAGCAGGGCCAGTTTGACTTAAGCCATATTTTCACTTTGTTCAGTATATGAGTTAAAAAATATTTGTATCTCTCTTAGCTGCACCTGACACGTTTTCGCCAGCCTTTCAGAAGAAGATGCAGCTCTAAGCCTGTATTATGACACTACTTGTAATGGCTGTATGTAAAAGAATGAACTACTTTTCTGGTTTTCAGACTCATTTTTATTCACTTTCTAGCATTCAGAAATGAAAAAAATTATTTGTATGAAAACAGATGGATGTAAAGGTGCGTTGGACAGAAGCTGTCAGGCCTGCTCAGCCTCAACTTGGTGAGCCGTGTGTTACTCTAATACTTGTAAGGAGTAGCAGTAGAACCACAAGACATTCATAGTTTTCAAAGGTTTTATTTTGAAAAATTGGTGTTGCATATATCAGTTTTCCTTTAGCAAAACCATACTTGTTTAAACATTGTAACACTCCATAAATGTTGATATCTAATTATCTTACAAAACTATAGAAAAGAAAGAGGCGTTTTCAGGTAAAGCCTTTGTTTATGATAGATATAACAAATATACCAATAAGTTTATAGCTTTAGGGCTTTTTCTTTCAAGAGAAAGAAAACACAACTCTAAATTTAAATCAGTGTTATAGGTTTTGGACTCTGCAATCTGGGAAATCCATAGAAGTTCTACAGCTCTAAGCAGGGACTGAAAAAAGGGGAAAAATTCATACGAAATCCCAGTATCATAGTCTTTCATTTTGACTTACAAAGCACTTCACTCCATTTATCCTTTTTTTGGTTGCAAGAATATTTCACGGAGACATCTATGACAGAAGATGTTTATAAAAACTATGCAGTTTGTAATATCTTTGGTTTCCGCAAATGAAGCTGTTAATTTTTTTAACCAAATCTACAGATGTAGGCATATTAAGAAATCTTTATAGTTCAGCATCTAGCTTTCATAAGACTCATGTCTGTGCATTTCACATAATAATAAATTCCTCACTTGCAATTTAAAATTAACCTCTTTAAGAAACCTGTATTCTTTGCTTCCATAAGAGTTTGAATAATATCACTACGTACAATCTTTTCTCTGCTTAGCAATCTGAACAAAACTGAATCCCCAGCTAATTTTATGAAGTTTATGTGCCTAATGTACCTAAAATTTAGATGCCTTTATGTGCTCTCTTTAAAGAAAATAAAGTTGACTAGGCAGAATTTTTGTGCACCACAAGACTGAAATAATTTTAATCAGGAAGAAATGTGACTGTGGCACAGGAGGCATAGAGAAATTATATTTCATTTCATTTTACTCTGTCAGACATGACTAGAAAATTGAAATCTATTCTTTGGGTTTTTTTTTTTTAAAAAAGGAGGATTATACAAAAAGGTTTTAGTTTTTTGTAGAAAACACTTTTTGTTATAGAAAAAGCAATCTAACTAAGCACTCCTGACTTGCATCAAGAAGTTGCGTATGTTTCCCCATTAAATTCTAATGCAGCCTGGGGAACAAAAAAAGCTCTGAAAGACCATATTCCAAACCTACACTCAACATGCAGAAGTACATAAAAATTTATTTTAAAACGAGTAAAACAGAAACATTCTCAAAGTTGACGCAATATGTATCTTGAAAGCTGCTGTAAAATGAGTTTAAAAATCCATCATTATGATTGTCTACAGAGATTATTTTGCATGTACAAATCAAACGTTTTTCCATTTATCACCAACAAAACAGAGCTCCTTTTTCTATTCTGAAACTCAGTTTTCAGTAAATAATAAGAATTTTGACAAACAAAATAGGGACAAAATCTTTCCTTTTTATGTAGTACATATGTGAAAAAACATACATTGCTATTTGATTAATCTTAGGGCTCAATATACACTTTTTTCAGAGAAATAAATTATATTCTAAGTATTATACTATTATACTATATTGTAACATCCTAATTTAGCTGTCTAAAAGAAATTATATAGTTCTGATTTTCTGTGCTTTGATACTCATCACTTCAAAAAAACTTTTCTATCTTAAGTTTTTTTTTCACTTATGTTTACTCCATTTTTCTAAATACCCTTAGCCAAACTAATTTCTAGTGCATGTTGTATTTGACATGCTAGGAATGGGAGTATTAAAAGGGTATTTAATTCTAGTCACATAGATCGTTTTCTCACAAAGACATCCATGGAAACAAACACACAGATCACTAGGGAAGAGGATATCACAACTACTTATAAATAACGACGTACATGTACACATTTAACAGCATATTCCCAGCGGGGAGATATTTCTTTCAGGATCTCAGCTGGTTTGGGGCATAGAAAGAGCGCATTAGATACCCATTCAGGTTAGGAAATATGCGTTACGCAGATGTATGTTACTTCACCCATATTCACATAATCTTGTCTGTATAAAAACACATGCATATACACGTATGTAGTAAGCACATATACACATACCCATATAGAATTGTCTGTGGCAGTGTGACGAGCCACACTGCCACTAGTTAAGTATCTATCCTACCTTCACTGACCAAGTACAAATATTTTTGTCACCATAAAATACCCAAGGAGTCATGTTTTTAAATAAAAAGAAGGCAGATTCAGACTAGATGTACGGAAGACATTTTTTACAGTGAGCATGGTCAAACACTGGAACAGGTAACCCAGAGACGTGGTGGAGGCTTCATCCCTGGAGACATTCAAGGTCAAGTTTGAGGGGACTCTGAGCGATTTGATCTAGTTAAAGATGTCCCTGCTCACTGCAGGGAGGTTGGATCACCTTTAATGGTTTCTTCTATGATCCCCTGGTGAGTACAGGCTAAATAGTCCACTGCTGGCGTTTATGACCAATCAGGTCCATTCATTACAATCCCGGAGAGCAGGAAAGAGAAGATTCAGCCTGAAGCTGAAAGAAGGTCACTTAGAAGTTCCCCCTGTCATGTCTACCCAAGTTGCATGTTGAAATGAAACAGCTGTACTGAACAACAAACATTTTAACCAGTAGGTTAGAACAGGTAAAAGTTAATCAAACGTCAAATAAATAGCAAGCGTTCTAGAAAAATCAGTCACTTCAGAACTAAAAACCATAAAATAATTAAAGCAATCAGTATTTAAAATATCTTGATCAGAGATGTCAAATGTAAACCCAAAGTCAAATCTAATTTAAACATACCTTTGGTGTGTAGTAATCCACTCATGAAAGTTAATCTTGATGCCTTATTGCACACTTACTATAACGTTAGAACCAAAACACTAGTCCAAAACTGAATCACATTCAGGTTTCACACCTACGCTTTCTAGTTTAACATCATGGATTTAAAATTCATTGAAACCTTGTTTCTAAACAAAAGTGGAACGGACTGAAGAGACGTGATTTAGTAACATCATTCATTACTGGAGACATAAATGAAATGTGAGGACAATGCGGTTATTTCAGTAAGTCAAATGCTTCTCTTCCTCTTTACCCCCCCTCCCTCCCCCCCTTTTTTTTTTTGTTTTGGTAGGGATTAACGATTCAGGCTTCTTTCTTTCTTGCATAGCATTTTGGTATATGCCTTAAAACCAGCACCTCATTGGCTGGAACAATCCCAATACAATCTCAATACTTAGACAAAAAGAATCAAGGAACTATTTTCTTTTGAATACGAGAGAAGCATCATTGTAAAAAAAATCCCGCTTTCTTTTCCTGACTGTTCTCCAAATGACTTTGCAATCCTGAATTATTTACACCTTGACAAAGGCTGTGATATAATTCCAAAAATTTTACAAGAGGATCTCTCCAAAATTTTCCGCCTCGGTCAACAAGACATATGATATTCCCTGAGCGTAACAGCTTTCCTGCCAAAAAATAAAATATGTTTCTACTTACTGCCAACCCACCTGACTCTACCTAAGTAAATTCCCTGCCAAGTCCATCAGCCTTTCCACCTTAAACCCTAAATCCATTCATTCTGGCTCAACTTAATATGCATTCCCACACCTGACAAATCATAAAACACCATTTGATTGACCTAAAATATACTAACGTATTATCTCTCAGAAGTGGGGCAGGGGGCATTAATTGTATGAATGTTCATTCTGTCATATGAAGTATGGGCTCTAAATTCAGAGACAAGATCTCATTTGATCTCAATGGATTTCCCCTGACTCCCAGAGAGCTGTGCAGAAGAAAGGCATTGGCATAAGAATTATGGGAACACTCAGGAGAGTGATACTACTGCGTAGGAAGCCAGAGCAGCTAAACACAAATGGTGGAAAAACAAGCTTAGGAGAGTAAGATCCAAGCCAGCTCATGCTATTTAAAAATCTGGTTGCAGACAAAAAAAGTTGCAGAATCAACTGGGTTACTCAGTCTGGCTTGTAACTTTACCCCGTGTATTGACACAGGAGGAAATGCCAGTGCTAGGAGGACAAGAAGGGAACAAAAGCAAAATGATAGCACATGCGAAAATAGACTCAAAACCCAAAAGGACAAAACAAACTTTGAAAGGCAAAAGGCATGGAAGGGCAGAAAGGAAAAGGGCCTAACCTAGCATGTGGTTAAGGAGCCTCAGTGGATTAGTAAGCTCCCTATGCAAAGGCAGAAGATGCCTTCAAAGCAGTGGTAAAATTATAGCTTAAGTCTGGTGCTGTGAATCGAATCCCCTTCCAGAAGAGAGTCAGTTCTCTTCTGTGACTGCACCTAGAATTTCAGGGCACCTGTGTGGGATGACATAAAAAACTTCTCCACATACATAGCTCTTTGTGATGGGACAATTCCTCCTGTTCAAACAATTCGATATGAAACAAAGAACAAGACCAAAAAACAAAGCTGGGGTTATACTTCAGGAAGTTTTATAACAGTCTGAATTTATCAATGACTTCACATCGTAGCTCTTCATTTGACCACCCTGCAAAATATGTAGTAATGGTTCAAAATTTACTCTTAGTGAAGTGAGGCCATGCTTCCCTGTCGTCAAATCACTGAAACAATCACTAGTTATTTTTGTCACATACAGGCATCATCTTGTTTCTAGAAGATAGCATTGCAGTACAATTAGGTCCTTATGATGGTAATTTGTTAGAGAGAATGTTTTAGATCATTTTCCAACTGTGTTAATCCAGTCAGTCAGGTACTTACTGCACAATAATTTATGAGTTGAAATTTACCTGGATATATATCTACATACACAGTCCATTTTATATGATACATACATTTTATATGATACACTATTTGCAATACTCCTACTTACATTACAGGTAATTGTAACTTTATTTTCCTTTCATGTCCTCTGTGGATATGAACACTTCGGCTGATGTTTGAATGCTCAATCTCTTTCTCATAGTCATGACAGATCAGAAAAGAAATGACCTATTTTTACAACACGATTATTATCTTTTTGCCAGAATTCATTTTTATTGTTTTCTAAGCTCCTCTGGTATCATGTGTTTTCCTCAATTCTTAAATCTTAATGTTCCAGTCTTCCATTTCCTGTATAAAACATCTATAAGTGGATTAAAAGGCAAGCACTGAAGATACAGTACATACTGCATAATCAGATGATGAAATGTTAGCAAAATAAAGGGCCAATGCTCCTAGGTGCATTTTAACTCTTTGTAATCATATTTGATTGTTTCCAGAGGTACCTGAACAAAACATTTAAAAGAAAATTATGGATATTCTTGAGGTACATTGTTGCATTTTTCACAAGACTTTTTTCATGAAGTCTGAAGGAAAATTATGCACAAATATTCAAAGAAAAGTGATTTTCAGGTATCCTCGACAAACGTTTTATTGTAATTCAGAAATTACCAGAATGAATCAGAATCTTTGATCCTGTCTTTCAATGTTGGCCAAAATCAAACGTAAATCATTCAAATAATACGTGAATATTCAGGCATTCACATTTTACAAGCACAGCATAGGTAAATGTAGAATCATCTATTTCCTATATTAACATCCTCTGGATAACTAATTCTGTCTTGGAGAACAAGAGAGGTGTCTGAGGACTGGAAGAAAGCCAGCATCACTCCAATCTTCAAAAAAGGAAAGAAGGAGGACCCAGGTAACTACAAGTTGATCAGCTTCATCTCCATTCCTGCAAAGGTGATGGAACAGTTTGTTCTTGGTGCTGTGTCAAAGCATGCTGAGGGAAAGAGGGTTATCAGGAGTAGTCCACAAGGATTCACCAAGGGGAAGTCATCCTTGACCAGTCTGATAGCCTTTTATGATGGCATAACTGGATGGATAGAGGAGTGTTGGGCAGTGGACATGGTTTATCTTAATTTCACGAAAGCATTTGACACCGTCTCCCACAGCATCCTCACAGACAAGCTTAAGAAGTGTGGATTAGATGATTGGACAGTGAGGTGAATTGAGAACTGGCTGAAAGACAGAGCTCAGAGAGTTGTGGTTAGTGGGGCAGAGTCTAGTTGGAGGTCTGTGGCTAGTGGTCTTCCCCAGGGGTTGGTACTGGGTCCAGCCCTATTTAATATATTCATCAATGACCTGGACAAAGGGACAGAGTGTGTTCTCCTCAGCAAGTTTGCAGATGACACAAAACTGGGAGGAGTGGCTGATTCACCAGAAGGTTGTGCCACCATCCAGCATGATCTAGAGAGGCTGGAGAGCTGACTGGGGAGAAACCTAATGAAATTCAACAAGGGCAAGTGTAAAGTAGTGCATCTGGGGAAGAACAATTCCATGTATCAGCACAGGTTGGAGAGCATCTGTGGGGAAAAGGACCTTGAAGCCCTGGTGGACAACGGGCTGAGCCAACAACGTGCCCTCACGGGCGAGAAGGCCAATGGCAAGCTGGGATGCATTAAGAACAGTGTGTCCAGCAGGTGGAGGGAGGTCATCCTCCCCCTCTACTCTGCACTGGTGAGGCCTCATCTGGAGTATTGCATCCAGTTCTGAGCTTCTCAGTTCAAGAAGGGCAGGGAGCTACTGGAGAGAGTCCAGCACAGAGCCACAAAGATGATAAAGGGACTAGAGCATCTCCCATACGAAGAAAGGCTCAGAGAGCTCATCTGTTTAGTTTCGAGAAGAGGAGGCTGAGGAGGGATCTCATCAATGTTTATAAATATCTAAAGGGTGAGTGTCAGGAAGATGGGGCCAGACTCTTCTCAGTGGTGCCCAGTGACAGGACAAGGGGTGATGGTCACAAACTGGAAAACAGAAGGTTCAGTCTAAGCATAGGGAAATATTTCTTCACTATGAGGGTGACAGAGCACTGGAACAGGCTGCCCAGAGAGGCTGTGTAGTCTCTGTCTCTGGAGACATTTAAAACCCACCCAGATGTGTTCCTGTGTCACCTACTCTAGGTGATCCTGCTCTGGCAGGGGGGTTGGACTAAATGATTTTGAGAGGTCCTTTCCAACTCCTAACATTCTGTGATTCTGTAGAAAGAGATTTTAAGTAGAAACTTGATACTGCTTTTAAAATACACAAAAAAGTAACTCAAATCTGGATGTTTCCAAATAAATTTTAAAACTCTTACGGTGCATGTTCATACACTTTTATCTCTACTACTACACATTTGGAATCCACTTTAAATGTAATGCTGTGCATTGTATTAAATTTGAGGAAATTCAGTATGATCTTTAAGGCTACACTTTATATTACAGATGTGAAAATACGTTGTTTTATTAAAGTTAAAAGTCATGCCCCACAGAGCAATGAAAGGGTAACGTTAAATATGTTCCCCTGTACATGCATATTATGATTGTGTATAAATCTTTCTCCCATATAGTCCCTGCTATATTCAGTGCCTACATTGCTCATTGAAGCACTATCCAGTACTTTCTTTTTCTTAAATTGCTTAATACAGGACCTTATTTATTGCATATTTTTCAGACTTGCTTGGAAGGCACAATTAGTTGTTCCTTGTAGGATTTTAGAGTGATTATCTGTACAGCACAGCAGTATTACTTTTTTTTTTCCTCCTTTGCACCTCTTCAAACAGGTTAGGATTTAGTGAACTTCCATCTAGGCAAAAAAGAGGTATCGAAGCAAAAGGTTTCTTCCAACATAAGGTAACCAAATCAAGGTGTCTAACATCTAATTTTTCAAACTACTTTACCCTTCAGAGATGTGTTCCACGTTGCTTTGTCCAAGCAGAGCATTCTGAGATGACAGAACAGACTAAGAACTCTTATTTTAGATAATTAGACCAGTCTCCTGGGAGATATCAGCTAGCTGGAGTCCAGAAATTGCTGCTAAGCATATGTGAATGAGGATCTTTGTCACTTGGCCACATTTGGATGGAATTTTACAAAGGCAGCAAAAGATTCCTCTCTAGAAGAGAGACCTCTCAATATCCTATAATGTCCATTATCCTGTTCCAAATCTGTGAGGTTTTAAAAAGATTTAGGATCTTTGCCTTCTCCTTCAAATTAAATGAAATAAATCAATATGAATTCAGTCAAATTTGAATAAATTATCAGTCTCTAGTGTTTCAAATGACACGGTCAACAACTGACATGTGGCTCAGGAAGTCACCTGCTGCCAGCCTTCTAAGGTAATTCTATACTAACACAAGAATAGTAACACTATTTATATGCAAACTATATTTGCCCACCCCATTCCCACTCATCTCCTTGTCTGTTTTCTTAGAAGTGAAACTGCCTGTTTTATGTACTCAGAGTACTTTCTGATTTAGTCATTTCTGTAAGTAGAGCACAGTAAGTCATGCTAAGTAATCTGCTGTTAGCCTATACATCGAATTTGCTGCAGCTGGCTTCCACACCACTGAATACTGAATTGTAGCAGAATCTATCCACAGTAATTAGTTTTAAATTAAGCAAACTGGAACAATGGAAAACAAGAAAAGGCAAAAAGTGATGTCAAAAGCCTTGATATCCTGAAGTCCTACTAAGAGCCAGTTCACCTTGTACACGAAAGTTACCTATTTATACATCTTAATTTCTGACTAAAATGAAGGATCTGGAAATAAATCTAAACATAAATATGTAGGTTCTCAGCTTTATAAACTAACCAAGTAAACTACAAGATTTCCCTCAAAAACATTCAGAACAATGAGTTCTGAACTTCTGAAACTACTTCATCGTTTCAATCATAATTAAAAATACAGTTAGAAATTAGGGCATTTCTTTTTACACTTGTTTTATGAGTGAAATGAGCTTTATGAGTTTTATGAGTTTTATGAGCTTCATGGGAAGCTTTGGGTGGTTAATGGTTGGATTTAAGTTCTATTTGGTTACATCCAGTATGTGTCTGTTATTCTTAACCCTGAAAACTCAGGAAACTAGCCTCCATATACAGAATGATAGACCGGGTAGTGAAAGACTGTTTTTCATGGTAGTTTTGATGTTGCCTTTTCAAGGAACACATCTTTCTGGGCAAATATCACACACATTGAATAAATGTACACCTATTTCTGGTAAATTATCTTCTTTCGCAGTGTACCAATAACAAACACATGGACTACGAATGAATTAATTTGAAAGCCAAATTATCTGTCAGTAAATAGAACCTTAAACTCTGTAGGATTAAATGTACCTCCATACTGATCACGTTGAACTAGGACTCACTTTAAAATAACAAAGATAAGGAAAAGTGTGTGATGTGTTCAAACTAATTAGTCATCAACAGGCAGATTAGTCAGTAACATGAAGACTTCTATAGTGAAATTCAACAGCAGTAGCAATGTGAGGGAAATTAAATCATTTCAAGGGATATTCTACCAATGAATAGAAACAAGTGGTGGGAAAATGTAACAGGATAAGACCCCAATTCCTCCACTTTCCTTAGGCTTCTAAATCACGTCTGAATAAATAGTGTTGCAGCAGCCTTCATTCCAATGAGGAGCTGAATAATATTCTACAAGCCAGCTAAGAAATTGTTCTTTGAGCTCTCCCTCTTGTTATTAAACATTTATGGACATCGTCCTGTCTATTCTTTCAGTTAATGGTAAGTGACCAAAATTTGATGGGCTCAGCTAATTACATCTCACATAAGAAAATCTAGAGAAGGGCTACATAGAGCAAACATTACCCAGTAAAAGACAACAAATACTTTTGATTTAATTCTGCATGGCTCCTTCACTGGCACGTGACTTCATTTGACAACTCAGTGTATGGAACAACCACGTCAGTTCTACTTCAATCAAGCATTGCATTCATATAGAGGCAAAAGATATGTCACCTTCTGCTGATGTCTCATGGAAAACTGCACACACTTCAAACAATGTATATCAACAGATAGATGGTTTAGTTTCACAGTGTACATTACAGGAAAAATCTTCCCTGACAGCCTATTTGTCAGTGCGTTGGATGCAGCACTGTAACACCAGACCATCTGGAGATTCCAGGGAAAAAAAAAACACTTAGGGTGAAATTCCTCCTTCAGCTACTGCTCACTGAAAGGACACAGAATAATGTGCCTTCTCTGTGGTTTGTCATAACATCAGAAACCAGGGATTGCCTGGGCTCCTTTTATTTGCATTGGTTTGGAAAAAAAGATAGGATGTGCTGTAGTGGTAAAAGCAGAGGATCAGAAATTAAGATTGAGTCATGACAAAACACTGCTAAGATTTACTCCTCCATTTATTGCAAGAGGAGGAATGTGTATTCCATATACACGCATTTTCAGCCTTCAAATGTCACAGCACAAAACTCAGCAGACTACTCAGATTCAAATAGCAATTTTCATCAGATTTCTTGATGAAGCCATGCACACTGCCAAATTATTTTGACTCATTTGCATCTAATGACCCACGGTCACTAATGAGGTATGAACTCCCAGTGCTGAGAAGATAAAGCTCACTAACGTGTTTATTGCTCTAATTGGCCAGGTGGATTTTTAACAGCAATGCTGTCTTACAACAAAACATAATATTTATAATTAGACAGTGTGAAATCTGTTACATATTACTTTAGACCATATTGTCCAATAGACACAAAGGGAAATAAAAGAATCTTCACAGTTGGTACAGTGATTTCTACTTGCCGCAACATAGCATTTAAAACTGTCATTGGGGGAAGAAGCTATCGGGACTATAGGTAGTTACATAAATTATACCTAGGTAAACACTCCAAATGAAATAGAATCACAGAATCATAGTATCATAAAATGTTAGGGGCTGGAAGGGAACTTGAAAGATCATCTAGTCCAACTCCTCTGCCAGAGCAGGATCCCCTAGGGCAGGTCACACAGGAACGCGTCCAGGCGGGTTTTGAAATTCTCCAGAGAAGGAGACTCCACAACCTCCCTGGGCAGCCTGTGCCAGTGCTCAGTCACCCTCACAGTAAAGAAGTTTCTCCTCAGGTTGAGGTGGAACTTCCTATGTTCTAACTTAAACCCATTATTTCTTGTTCTATTACTGGGCACCACTGAGAAGGGATTTTCCCCTTCCTCTTGAATACCAGAAAGAATGAAAAATATTCAGATATAGTTGGATTACCATTAACAATGTCCTCAGGGAAAGAAAAAAAAATGGATTGGACGATATATTTGTGAAGTAATTAAACAACAATCCCACAGTAGCCATGTTATACTTAGGTTAGTAACAAAACATTGATCCATTTAGGTTTGCTCACATTTGCTGTTAGATACACTATAATTGAGGAATACTAAATCCTGTGGTTTAGCCTGATTTGCTGCTGATTAACAGCAGAAGAAGCCAAACTTAGAGCTCTTTAAAAACAGATGGTGCTTCTTTCCTCTTCTTACTGGTCAAAAACTCAGAGAAAATAAGGATGAAAAGATGGGTGTAGACAGAGAAGAGAAGCAACCAGAGGAGAAAAAAAAAAAAAAAAAAGGTTTGTCAGATCCCATAAGGAGCTATAGAAACAAATTATACCCATTTTCCACTGTGGGTGTGCAAGTTTGAGGATTCACAGATGGCTTGGAATTCAGCTCCTCATCAGATCTGAACCTGTTTCCAAGACAGTCTGAAGAAGGGGTGCCGAGTGATTGCAAAATGTTTCATTTCCCAGTTTTACAACTTGATAGTTTCCCTCCTTTTTCTCCAAATTAATAAAACAAAGTAAGAACGGAAGTTTGTTGAGGTACTGAGACAAAATGGATGATGTCAGTATTTACTCAGATCAAACAACTAAGATGTGTTTTCACTATGGGTTTCCTAAACCCCAAGGGGACTTGAGGAGTTCTCGTATCCTCCCACCTACTCTTTATAAATAAAACCATGATTCACTTTTAAAACTTTCTTATCAAGTGAGTCATTCTTTTGCACGTTCAGCTTGAGACACCTCAAAATGGTGGTCTCTTTTCCTCTATCAGGAGGACAGGAACATTTCAAAATACTAGGAAATACAACCAAATATAAAAGGGGGTGCTCTGCTTTCTGAGAATTAGTCACAAAGATAAAACCGTCTGTGCTGAATAAGTGTTCAGTCAGTAATTAGGTGCTAGAGTCAGTAATTAGGCTCTAGAATACAGTGCCAGAAACAGACTTGCTGCTGTTCAGAAGGTATCGTCCATCTTTTTTGCAAAGAACAAGTAAGCCAGTTCACATCCTGCTATTTCCAGCTAGACATTGACCACAGCCCTTTATTCAAAGTCCACCAACCCACCAACGCATCTTCTGTATCTGAAGATCCTCTCTTTGCCAGCCACATGCATGAGGCTCTGTCTGCTAGGACTTGCACTAGCCTGCTCTCCAAATTTAAAAAAAATAAGCAGTTCACTCTCGCAGCACATTTCCCTATTGATTAAACTTATGAAAGAAATACGAAGTTTGCTTTGATCTCTGCTAGACTCACCAGTGGACCAAAGTCCTCCCTCGCGCACTGACTTTGGTTGCATGGTCATCATTCTCTGTGGTGACCCACTTGAAATTCCATCAGTACAGCTCAGCTGGTTGATCTGTCAGTCAACTGCCTTGCTGAGCCCTTATTTGCTTCTGTCACAGAGTTCATGGGGGGTTCTCAAGAATGGGAAAGGCAAAGGTGCACACGTGCAGACAAATCCCCATGTCCTATCAGATGGAGTCATTTAGTCTTTCTGTAAAGAACTCAAAAAAATGTAATTTAACTCCATTTCTGACTACAGCATCTAGGCAAGTACATTTTGACATGCTCCGTTTAGAAAACTGATGGGGTTTTCATAACAAGAGAAAGGCAAGACTGCTATGAAGAAAGTCTTGAAAGACTTAAAATGCTTCCAAAGCTGAGATAGCCGCAAGGAAGATTTCTCTGTGGTCTGCTAAGTTTGCAGTGGAACTCTCCTGGGGTACATACTAAAATACCTCTCGTTTTATAGGTCTGACAGTCACGTTAGCGGCATGTAAATCTTCCGACATGCCAGACGCTGAAAAATCGACTGTTAATTGGAATCTTAATAATGTCTGCAGGTTAAACTACCAATAAATAAATAATGCCTAATAGTTTCATAAATAAACATCTGAAAACATGATAAATATAAACCAGCATGAAATTAAAGTTTAGAATCCAAAATAGTAGGCAGATTCTGTCAGCACATGCTGGTGTTGGAATTACAAAGGATTGCTATTTCCACAAACCTTTACTTCACTAAAATCACCCTGTACATGAAACAAGACAGAAATCTTTATTCTCTATCACTGTTCTTAATAAACTGATGAGAAATAAATTTAGCAGAAGGGAGATTTAAACTGAGGTTTTAATTTTCTGAAATGAAACTATTATGTTAATAATTATTCACTCCCTATACATGCTATCATGTATTTCAGAACTCATAGTAATTTCATGCAGCAAGGAAGCAGTTATGTACCTACTAAATCTGTCAGAAAAATACTGGGTTTGAATCTTCATTCCTCTCCATTTGCTACTAGTTTGTCATAAAGTCCATCTTTCCTCACATATTTTCAAATTGACCCACATGGAACCACTTTTTCTTTATGATGGTAAATCATTTTCCTCATTCATGTTTATGGTTTAAAGACAGTGTTCTCAAAAAAACACTGAAGAAAATGCAGAGGATAGTACTAAAATCTCAGAATTGCAGAGTGCACTTTCCATTATTCATTGCAAATATCTCTCTGGACCTATCATGCCTGTGAATACCTAGAAGCTGGTAAAACATCTCAGTCATAAATAAAAAACAGTGAGCATATAAAGCATTGCAAAAGACATGACACATACCTTAAATACTAATTCAATCAGTATCACATAAAAGTTCTGTGAAAACAGAATTATCTTCCATCTCACAGTTGGAGATAACATCCTGTCATGTCTAATCACAGGGAAAAAAACATAGATGCCACAGGGCAGTTCACATTTAGTTAATTATGCTGAACTATATAATAAGAACTGTCAAGCAGTTTGTGGGTTTTTTATAATACCAACTTCAGCTTGTATTTTAAGAGCAATCCTTGAACTTCATGAAACTTCAGAAGGTTTAAACTGTTATCTAGCATTCCAGGAGATAACCCATATTTTTTAATGTATTTACTGAGATGTGTTTCTTCCCATTCTTTGAAACTACATCTCAAATGACAGAATAGATCTGTAGAGAGGTTGTTTAAAAACCTGAACGTTTGCAAATCCCCAGAAGGTGCATGAAACAAAAGAGCTATAAAAGTAACGGCTCAGATTATTGCTGCTGCTGCTTGTTTACCTTCATTGCAATACAAAATGCTAGAGCAGCAAACTGCAATTTCCTTACTCGCAGTAAAGTTATTGTCGCAAGCACAGAGACTGTGGGTGGGACTTACTTCAGGGTTTAAACACCTACCGTAGGTATCTACAAGAGAGCTTGGAGGCTAACCTGTTGCAATTAATGAAATGTAGAAAACAATTCAGTAACTAACCACTGGGTGTCTTCTTCAGATAGATAGACTGAATTACTTTCTAGACTCCATCGACCACATGGGGAACTTAAAGTGCTTATAGACAGTCTATTCTCACACTGGGACTGCTTGACCAAAAAAATAAACCAAAACAAACCAAATTGATATTAAACCACAGTCAGTGATTGAATCATAACCATTATGGTCCATATTTAGTCACATACAACTCCAATAATTATGACACAAATCATTCCAATACAGGAGTACCATGCTTGGCAGTTATATTTATTGTCAATATATCCAGGAGCACAAAGTAATTTAAAGCCTTAAATATATATTAGAAATCAGACAAGGAATACTTTAAGGTTTCATCTGACTTGGAGAGACTGTCATACGGAAAGATCTGACTATTAGAAAATGCATTTTATCCATGGCTAAACATTTCCCTTTTATGGGGCAAATGGAGTGTCAATCCAGCAGATTTCCAGGTATCCAGTTGGCATACATTGTCTAGAAATCCTTCCCAGACAACCCCTTTGCATTTACCAATCAACTTCCTAAAATTTCTAGCAAATCCTAGCTGGTCAGCAAAAGTCAAATAGGAGATGTCAGGACAACTGCTGGACACGCCCACCAACTAATCCATGAAAGTTTTCCAGTGAAGATTTTTTTTCAATCACAAATTGGTTTATCAGTTTTGATGATAGCCAGATGAGAAAAACACTCTCCTAAAAGCATTACTTTTACTGGTGAGAATAATTAACAGGTCAAGGTAGTAAAATGGTGTCACATTCACTGGTCTTGTGGAAGGTGTCCCTTTGAACGCAAGCCATTCCATGATTCTGTGATTCTATATTTTTATTACTTATGGACCCACAAAGGTCTTCCTATTTGACAAGGAATAGACATGCTAAAATGCTAACACTACATGTGGCAATAGATTTCTTTCTCTCCTAAGTCAGAGGTACTCGAGTTTCAGTCCCCAAAATCCTTTCTCTAAGACCTTTAATCTCAGTAATTTGTATGTTTCTGTCATATGTGTTACAGAAAATTCTCTTGACCACACCTCAATTTACACAATTTAGAGCTGTTGTATGAGGAAAATGGGGTGAAAAAAAAATGTAATCTCAGTTGAAGTTGGCTTTAAAATCAGTAGGAAAAATTTCAGCTCCTCCCCAAACTATTTCTATTCTCTTTTTAATTCTTATAGGTTTTGTGCTGCAGGTATATATACAGTTCCTTTGTAATCATTTACTTCCCAGCTTCTGCAGGTTATAAGGAATGTGGTTTTTTATTCTGTGCAGAATTTTGTATTCTTGCACTAAGGCCAAGAATGGGAAATTAATTGCATCTTGGAGCTGCCTGTTTCATTTTTCACTGACTAGAGAGGGAACTACGCATCTAGCTCAGACCAGCTGCCTAACTTTTAAAGAGCTGAAACTAAATTAACTCACAAGCATTATTCCACCCTTGGATGTAACTGGAGGGCGGAGGAGAGGAGCAAGGGACTGATGTTCTTAACTTCCTGCGCTGTATAAACACAACCTGTGGCTGCCTGTGCCTCCTGAGTGCTTGTCACTGCGCCGCTGAGCCCATCCCCTTATTTTCATCATTCAGGACAGAAAAGGACTGTCTGGGCCAGGACTGCACTGTCAGAGGGATATCAGTCTGACTTTGTCCCCTCTTCTGTAACACCTCCTTCAGGAGACAACTGTCACCCATACATGCATTAATCCAAGGCTCAAGGTTTGTTTGTCTCTGACCTTCTCTAGCTGAAAACCGAGGTGCATCTATATGTCGCGGTGGCAGCCTTCCAGTCATTCAGCAAAACTGCTTGTCTGATTCATGCTATTTAAGTCACCTGTGTATTTTCAGTCTTGCTCAGATGCCCTGTCCTTTGGCTAGTTTTTATATGTTGCCACAGGTTTCATGCAAGTAAATTATCCTTTTACTTGCCTTAACCCAATTTTTAAAAGTATCTTATCATGACAAAATGTGCCTAAACACACTTCAAAGAATTACTATTCATAAAAAAAACCCCCAAACTTCAAAACACAGAGCTGCATTTATATTAAAAATACAGTGAGAGGAAAATTATAAGATATAACTTCTGAGGAAGTAGAAATAGAATAAAGGACACTAATCAATGACACTAATGAGGCATGCAAAGTCACAGTTACACAATTGTACCTGTGAGTACAGCCTCTGTTTATGACTTACAACAATGAGAAGGTAGTAATACAGATGTGATTTTTAAATATCTAAAAGTCAAGTTCAGAGTTATTTACCTTGAATCTGGAGGGAAGCATTTAGTCAAAATGCCATGATGACCATTATTTATTCACAGTGTACACTGCATTTTAAAAGCTTATCAAAACACTTTACTGTTGAGCAATATTTTACAGACGTGTGATGTACAACAATTGTTTGCAACATAATAATTATGTCTAAATTAGATATTTAACTGTGTTTATGGATTTCTCCTGTTATTTTTGACAATGCAAGAGGACCCAAAATGCTTCAAACAATATCAGGTCATTATTGTACCAGATAACACAAGTATGCAATGAAGACAAACACTGAACCATGAGCGGACTTGACAGAAAAGCACCATAAATCTTAAATCTGCAAATCAAATATCATCAGAATTATCAGTGACTGTTCTGGAGACTGTAATACTATATTGTATACCTTGAAACAATTAAACTTCAGTAAATGTAATAACACTCACAATTGCACTGTACTTCTGGGATTTTTTTTTTTGTTTTCTCCACTGCCCATGAATAATATAATATAATAGATTAATAAATAAATAGATTAAAAACTGGGGAGGGAGAGAGACAAAAAAGCTCAAAGAATCCTTTATTCTAAATAAAAAGGAAACATTTCCAGAAGTAGTTTCTAAATCAGATAAGCTTTTAAGAAGGCTTTTGTAAATACAATTTATTTGACTAAGAACTATCAGCTTGGCAATCATATCTGTTTTTCCGTTGAACTGTGAAAGGATCAAATATGTCTTTGATTTTCAGAAACCCCTATCAAAATTTCAATTAAAAAAGGTCAATTCTATAGGTGGTTGAAAAAAAAAACAAAAATAAGAAAGAAGAAAATGTAAAGGTTTTGAAATATTTCAATCAACTCTACTTTGTAGTAGCAGTCATGTATTTAACTTACTGCTGGGCTGGCTGAACAAAAAAAAAAAAAAAAAGAAAGAAAAATAACTCCCCTAATTTCACACAGTGAAAGATAATTTTGCAAATTATCTCAAGTATGTGGATATCTATAAAAATTGTATACAGTATGATTGTGGCCAAGGGTCAAATGACTTGGCAGGGTAGATATTTCAAGGTAAAGGAGCCATTTGTACAGACTCCTCTGGACCAAAACTCAGTTTTCAAGCTTCCTGAGGATAAATCATAAGGACTTCAAACCTCCTTTTGGTCCTCTCAGCTTCCCCAACTGCCACCTCAAGCTAGGGAGAGTAATTTGTTTGCTATTTGTCACAGCTGCATAGATTTCTTCTAAATGAAATAACATATTTTTTATAATCAGGTGAAAACAACTGAGAGAATAAAACTCAGATTTAAAAGAAGGTGCAACAGTTGATAATGATATCACCTGATTCTCAGAGCTATTAACCATCTTCAGCTCTTTCACTGACATGAGTTTGCAGGCCAGGTTAACAGAAAGGTGATGACTGAATCAGGCTACCAAGAGCAGCATAATAAACCTTTGGTCCAAATTCTGCTACCCTCTGATTCCCCCAAGAAATTAAGAGGCTTATTATTTATCTTTGAAATCAGTGATCTGTTGGTAGCTAAAACACTCTTTGGAGTTTGAGCAAGTTGCAGAACTTTCTACCACCCCAAATTTGTTTTAGCTGAGGTGAAGGAGGCTGAATCTAACTCTTTGGAGTGTCTTCTTAATCTGCCTTAGGTTAAAAAATGGCTTTGCTGCATGCATGAAGTAGTCATGTCTGTGCAAAAGCAACAATGGTTGCTAGCTTTTAAATTTGCACATTACAAATGTGAGGGTTTGAATGACATTCAATAGTAATAAAGGCATGAAAAGATCATGTGAGTTAATCCAAGTTGTAAAGCAAGCCATGGGAGGGATCTGAGGCACAATTTGGCTGCTCTGCCTCTAAATGTACCATCTCAATTCCACTACTACACAATCATTTCAGTAACTTTCTGCATCTCTACAAATGAGAGCAAAAGGACTAGGATTAAATTCTGAAAATAACATGACCATATGGTTTCAGTTAAAATGACTATAGGGCTACCGGGTTTTCCATGCACAAAACCACATCTTCAGGCCCACATTCTCAGAGTATCCTAACCTAAAACCAGCCTAAACAGACTAGACTACAAAGGAATTAAATCAGTGTTTCCTCTGTAACTGAATCATGTCCAGCAAGAAAAAAAATAAAAAATAAAAGCATACTACATGACTTACTGATTTTGGTTTAATATTTAGGAAAAAAAAAAGTATCTTTATTCTCTATGTATCCTTTATCTTGTTTATGAACTTAACAACCTGGGTACAAGTTAAAAAGTACTGAGAGCTGGCACTTGCTCCATGATCCTACTTAAGGAAAAGGGGGGAGCTAGGAGGGAGGAGAAAAAGAATCTAAACAAAGGTCACAGCAATCAGAACACTTAATGATTTATACACACTCTATGCCTTTGTCTTCTGCCCTGAAACATCTCAGAGATTTGAGCCCAGAATGCCATTTACCCTTGTAAAATAAGGCCATCTCCTTTGGGGGGCATATAGAACAGGTTTACACTCAGAGCTTAGGCAAAAAAATGTAACATGACTTTTTGCCAATATAATTCTCCAGAAAAAATATCACCTGAGTAACAAGACTTATATGCAGTAATGCTGGATGGCAAAAGAAGAGAGGCTACATTGAGAACAGCTGAGAAGCATCTGAAACTCAGCAGAAAACTGAGCTCTAAAGAGGTTTACATCAGGCTTGCAGAAGCACGGCCGCTTGTATACTCCGATTTTTATTAGCTAAAAGTGCTAACTAGATTTTAATTTTTCTTTTCTGACATCATTCTTTTTCCATGTTCAGCAAGTACTCACCTTCCACTGTCTGACATTGCAATCCAGTATTCCGCACTTTCATAAGCTCTTTAAAACCTTTATTAATATTCATACTCGAAGTGAAATGCAAAGGGTAGGAAAAGTCAGGCAATCTTATTTTGAAAGTGTAATGTTCTGAACAGTAACTCCAAATAAGCCTGAGCACTTTCAAATCATATATTCGGTCTTGGTAATTAAGAATCAAAAAGAGAAGTATTCAGCACTTCTACAGGCCTTTTCATTTTGAGCTTTATGAGTATTAACATTCCTGCAGGGAATCATTTGAACTCAACAACTAAAAATAACACAGCAGAAATTGACAGTTCCTTGAAAACAGGTCAGTATTATCACCCATATTCTGCAAATGGAGAAACTGAGATACTTGGAAGACTAACAAAAAAGTTTAAACACAAATACCTAGAGCCATTCTCTCTTCAAATCAATTCTTAGATGCTAGGCACAAGGCTTGATTAACAGGGGTGTCAGATACCAACTAATCTCACTGATTTCTTACTAACCAACAGGATCAAAGAGCTGTGCCTGGGTCTGCCATCACTGTGGACAGAAAGGCAGAAGCTTATTAGGGTGCAAGGTCTGAGGAGACATCGCTTGTTCATTCTGTGTGCCACGAACCTGACAATTAGGTGAGCTGATACAACAGCAAAAGTCATCTCTCCAGTCGGCTTGGTCCCTTATTCAGAGTTAGGAAAGTGAACACTTTGGAAGCAGTGACCCATTTTTTGAAATAATGAAATATACACATTTTCAGAATCAACACCTCCATTCTTCCTTCGTAAGTCTCTAAATCTTTCATCACTTCTTCCCTATGATCTTGTCAGCAACTTTCTTCTTTACTGAAAAATTATTTTTTTTTTTTTTTTTTTTTGCTTCAGCAATTTGTACATAACACTCAACAAAGACATCCAAAAATACTTTTATCTCCTTTATTTTTATTACAGTTGTGTTTCTTGTCTGTTTACACCCCTGTTCCGGCTTCTGATCTCTTTCCATATCAAGTAGCAGATGTTCATCATGGCCTCAACCCCAGCAGGAAACCTGGCAAATGTGCAGTGGGCCTGACAGATAAGCAAAGTGTAAAAGTACACTCACTGATAATAAGGTCAGAGGAAAAAACTAAATTACTTCTTTGCATCAGTGTTGACTGCAAAACAGCTTTGGAAGATTCCAAAACTCAAATTTTAATTTCAAGGGGAAGACATCAGAAGAACTTGCTTGATTGAAATATCTATAGGAGAGGTTTTCGAAACACTCAGAAAAAGAGCAGTAAAAAATCCACCAAAACCTCAATACATCACTCAGTTTCTCTAGGGATTAAAGTAGGAAAGCATATTCAAACCAGTCTAGGTATCAGAGGACAATAGATGGTGGTAATAATAATAATAATAAAAATAAATAACGATCAATTGATAATAATCAGAAAAGTAATAACATAATGCCAATTTCTGGATCTCTCCAGTATACCTGATTTTATTTTATTCTGTTCTATACTATCAATGTGTTGTCCAACACATTGATAGTATAAAACAGAATAAAATTAGTAGATCCATAGTAACCATGGTGAAGAATCAACAATACTTTTTAAACAGGCTTCACAACATTATTATAGGGCATTTTGATAAACTCAGTGAGCATGGAGATGAGTGAAATGGAAACAGGGAACTGGAACTCCAAAGACCTCTTCAACTAAAGCCGGAAGAACCTTCAGAGGCCAAGAATAAATGACTGGTATTCACAGTAATCAAAAGTAATGCTGCCAGTAAAGAGTTAATGAAGGAAGTCTTGTAATTAAGGAATTAAATTTCACCTTTCATTTAGTGATGGGCAAAAAAGCATATGAGGTAATATACACGGAGAAAAAAATTCTAACCATACATAATGAGGTAAATTATCTGTTGCAAATATTGTTGATGGTCTTCTGAAAGATAAACAGAATGCTATGAGTTGTTAACAGTGAAATGCAGAAAGAAAATAAATGCCTCTATAGCGGTTAGTAGTTTGCAATTCTGCCTGCCCCATCTCAAAAAGAATGAGGTTCAGAATAGGTTGACTAGAATATTTAGAGGTAAAGAATGGCATCCATGAAAACTGAGGAGAAACAGACCACCAGGATGGCTTTGCTTTAAAATCAGAAGATGTAGGAATCTATAAAGTAAAAAAAAAAAAAAAAAAAAAAAAAAAAAAAGTACAGAAAAAAGGAATAGAGAAGACGTTTATTTCTTTTTCATAATACCAGGACTAACAGGTGACCAAAAAATTTGCATAACAGTAAGACTTAAAAGAAAACATTAGTGAGTACTTTTTGGTTTGACAAATAATCAAATTATGAAACTCATTGCTACAAGATATGAGAAAAGTCAAGGTCTAAACAATATCAAGAATTGTTCATTCATGAATGACAAATTATTTCCAGAATTTCAGAACTTCAGAAGTATTTACTTTATGGAAAAGTCGTGAGAGATTTAGCCCAGATTGAGAGATTCAGTCAATATTGAGACATTCAGCCCAGATCGCTGATTCAACTCTGAACTCCAGAGGGTGCCTAAACCACTGATTTCCAGACTTTCAACAGGAAGGATTTTTCTGTACTTCCCAAATTAATTATACTCTTTCCTTAAAAACTTCTATTGGTTAGTAAAAAACAGGCTATTACGTAACACAGACCACTATAGTTACTACTACATTTCGTCTTTTCTTGTCTTCTAACAATTTTTTAAGCTCTTTCAGTGCTTAGATACGCAACATCTCCTATTCTGCAATATTATGCCCTAAACAGCTGTACAGTGAGATTTGTCTCTTTCTCCGACATATGATTTGATGTTGTAAAGCTTGTTTGGTTACTGAACCTGTGTATCACACAGCCCACTATAATTCTTATTCTTCAGCTCCTATCCTTACAACCCCCTTCGTTCTGTAAGCTTGCTAACATTAATTTATGCTTATAGTTTCTGCTCCAATTGCATTTCCTCAAATTATGTTCCCTTGTCTTTCAGTCCTTTAATACTCTACCTGTCCTTCCAGTGACCCTTGTCACTCTTGGCTACCTCATGTATTATATCTATTTAAATTGCTGGCTTTCTGGGTTTCCTTTTCACTTACTTGCCTGGAAAACTAACTTCACCCTGATTGTGTTGCCCGTATGGTGCATACTGCAGGAAGTGCTAGTAACTGTGATGAATGTTATCAAGGGGGTCACATTTCCAATCACCAGACAAAGTGCAAAACTAACACAGAAGCTACATCTTTGATCTCTGTTTTACAACCCATGGTGTAGCCTATACTTTAGATAAAATATCATATACAGCCTCATAAAAAAATTCACATATAAACATGAAGTTCATAATCTTATATTTCCTTGGAATATAGCACATAAGAAGTGGTACTACATTTTCTGCTTGCAGGATTCAAGGTATTATATTCAATTATTCAGTGACCCTATTGCAGAAGTGCCTGTAGGTCTGTGACATATTAAATCCTAGGAAGCAGAGTAGTAGCAGGTTTATAAAGCAGTGTTCACTCACTGATACAAACTGTTTAAATCTACCTGTAAGAGGTGCATCACCCAGCTAAGAGACCAGAAGAACCAGTCAGAAGCCAAACAGAGCAGAGAGACTGAAGATCAGGGTGAGAAAAGAGGCAGTAGACAGAGGAGTATAACCTGCCAGCTGACTGCTGAAAGCTACCAAAAGAGAAATCATAACTTGATTTTCCAGTTTCCAGAGGCATAAATGTGCAAGTTACAGTAAATGGAAAAATAAAACCAGAAAGTGCTTAAGCAGCTGAGTGTCGTACTACATCAGAACCCCTACAAAGAGGTAAAAGACGAGTTTTGCCTGAATATATATATATTTTAGACCTCACACTGTAATGTTTCTTGTTTGAATGGCAAACTTAATAATATCTGTCTGAATCTTGTGCTTATGTCCCACATTTTGAAATCTTTAATAAACAGTTTGGAACATTTTTGAAATGATTGAGTTCACTTTTGGAAGTAATGTTCCTTGAAATTAGATGAATGATTCTGCAAACAATAACACGGTTATCAGGAACAGCCATCAAGATATCATTATCACTAGTTCAGTGATGGAGGCATAGTGGTGTTATAAATGGGATTCGTTTGATGTGCACTGCCACATGCACCAAAACATCTCACTGTGATATTAAACAACAGAAAAAAGTCCATGGAACTGGAGGTAACAAAACAAGATAATAAACTCTATATGCCATGAAAACCCTACAGTGTTATTTACTCCTGCCATTGCTAGAATGTAAGAATGTGAAATCACTGCAAGCAGGTTCATCTGTTCCTGAGTCAAGAACAACTGTTCTGCTAAATAAAAAGGGCAAGGCCTCTAGTCCTGGGAATAAGCATGGAGCAGCACTTGTGTCCCTATAGCTAAACCCTGTCCACTTCTAAAAGGGATTGTTCTGTCTGTGCCACTTGTTGGGAACAGGTCCTGATCATGACATCTCTGAAGTAAGCTTCGGCACTATCTGGAAATATGTTAGTCCAGACAACAGCTCTAGTGGGGAGTGTAAACTCTAAGGATAATTACGTGACACTGCTCAAGCCAGAGTCCTGGCTCTGCTGCGTTTACTGATGCTGCCATAACTAGAGGAACCACCTCCTCTTCATGTCTGTGCTTCATCCTTCTTGAATTTTCAGTCTAGATGCATTAAAGAGAGCAAGCTACTTGATTCATATTTCTTGTTGTATGCCACTGCAGATACTCTCTCCCAAAACAAGAGAAATGTAGATTTTATCTGTCACCTTCCTTTCCCCAATTCTTCAGAGTACTTGGATAGCGCCACTACGCTCAAGTGACATGTTACTACCAAGACACCAGCTACCAGCCGACCAGTGGAAGCTACAACTTCCTAGGCACCTCTTGCTTCCTCTCTACCCTCCTCCTTCAACATGTTTCTGTGCTATCTGTGACAGGAAAGTTAACACTTTGTTCCCTGCAGCTGTCTTTGCCTAGGTAAGAGTCTGACCCTGAGTCAACACTCAGATAAGCTCTGAAAAGTGCTGCTCCTTCAAAGCTTTCAGAATGAGTGGACTGTACTTAGTGTTCATTCTAATTCTGGCAATTACTCAATGATTTAATTGCATCTATTAATGGGATTTTTAGAAAAAGTACTATTACGTGGAGACTAAAGGCGAATGTGAGCTGAAATAATACTAAAATTGTAGTGAACTTGGTACTAAAAGTTCAAATTCTTTCTCAGTAAAATGGGTATTATTTTAGTAGCAGCTGAGTTTACCCTGAATGTAAATTTAGGCTGCTTGGAATCATCAATTTACATAACCTGCTCCTTCATACAATTTTAAGGATGTCTAATTACAGCAGGCATGTAACTTCCTACTATATTTAAATAGGTTTTAATAGACACTGGTCGAGTTCTTCCTCTTTTATTAATTTCTGTTTAATTGCAAACACTTTTTGTTCAGTCTTAATCCTCACTGAAAGAACTATATCTGAATTGTCTATTAAGCTTAAACTATGTTAGCCAAATTTAAGCTAGTTTTCATTAGTAATTGTACAGCCTGAATTAAGAAGTATTCTTTTAACAAACTTCTAAGCATCTTTTAATGAGATAAACCCGAAGTGATAGCATTTGTCTAAATAAGTAGTCCTTGAATGTATTTCACACTGCTTTTGCATTTTAATAGCACTTAGGAATCTAACGTTCCCTTTTTATGTGTTCTTCATTCACTCTGTAAACAGTTATTGACAAAAAAAAAAAAAAGTGGAAACCAGCAGTCTCTGTAATCCCAGTGGAGTGCTCTAACCAGTTGTACACAGAAATATGTTTTCTTTTCTTTCCTTTTTCTTAGAGATTCTAAATCATTTTCTGGTGAAATGAAAAAAAAAAACAAACAACTTGACATGTCAAATCCTGCCTCTTCTCTCCAGAACTGCTGGGTGATGAAGGGACTCTTGAAGATGTGTCTGAGTATCCTAATCAGAGAACTCGGGTCTCCGAAACTATCAGCACGTGTCTTAATCACAAAAACCTCAGAAAGAGAGGGAAGACACCAGCAACATTTCCACTTCTTGAAAGCCAGCAGATCGAGAGAGGTGATTCTGCCCCTCTACTCTGCTCTGGTGAGACCCCACCTGGAGTATTGCATCCAGCTGTGGAGACCTCAACACAAAAAAGATGCAGACTTGTTGGAACAGGCCCAGAGGAGGGCCATGAAGATGATCAGAGGGCTGGAGCACCTCTCCTATGAGGACAGGCTTGAGAAAGTTGGATTTGTTCAGCCTGGAGAAGAGAAGGCTCTGGGGAGACCTTATAGCCATCTTCCAGCACCTGAGGGGGCCTTACAGGAAAGCTGGGGAGGGACTGTTCACAAGGGCCTGTGGCAATAGGACAAGGGGCAATGGTTTTGAACTAGAGCAGAGCAGACTTAGATTAGATGTTAGGAAGAAGTTCTTTACTATGAGGGTGATGAAATACTGTCAGAGGTTGCCCAGAGAGGGGGTGGAGGCTCCATCCCTGGAGGCGTTTAAGGTCAGGCTTGATGGGGCTCTGAGCAACCTGATCTTGTTAAAGATGTCCTTCTCACTGCAGGGGGGTTGGACTAGATGACCTTTAAAGGTCCCTTCCAGCCCAACACACTCTATGGCTGATTCTGTGGTAAAGACTGATCTCTGCCTGGTTTCAGGAAGAAAGGAGAAGAAAGCTGAGCTCCAGTTCTTGAGCCAAATGGGCTGAGGCTGTTTGAACACCCCATTCAGCATGTCTCCAGCTGCTGCTACAGGGAAGGGCAGGTCTCCTGCAAATCCCACACCATACCTGCAAGCTCTGTGCAGGGACCTCAAGCGCTCTGGAGAAATTAAAAGAGGACTAGATGTGAAATACTACTGTTTAGGCCATGGAATTGTATTCCTAGAGGTGAGCAGTGGAAATCGTTTCCCTGTTGGTTAAGCCTAGGTAGCCAAGTCTGTAAAAAATCTCACAGGGAGCTTCAGTGTCTATCTAAGTATCCTGGATCTGAGCACTGCTTGTCTAAGAAAGCCCAAGTCCTTTCTGGAGCAACACCTCAGTGTTTTATAGATACTTTAACCTAAAAAACTTTAGTAGATTTTCATATTATTTTTAATTTTACTTGAAAGTTACAGTTGAGATGTTCAAATGTTTCCTGTTGAACAAAAAGAATTATTCAACTGTATTTCAGTAAACAAAATATTGACCTTATTAGCATGCATCCTTAAAAGTGTTTTGTCATAGTTCTGTGCTCACATTGATTTTTTTTTTGACTAACCAAACTCTTTCCTAGAAGCAAGAAGGACTTTTAATCAATCAGAACTTAAATGTACACAGATGTTAATCTCTAAATACTATATGCTGCCTGCATATGTTAATAACAATTTAAAAAAAATAATACTTTCAACTTTCAAAATGTGATTATTTAAAAACTATTTCTTCCTGTCATGATCTATAATCACTGCATGTAGCTTGTAAGATACAGCAACACTCCATCACTGATTTCAGAACAAAAATAACTTAGCAAAAAAATATGGGAAATTTTGGGGGAAGAAGTTTTGTCTTGAAGCAGAGGCAGGGGGACAGTATTCAAAATTTTAGGCCTCTTTATGTCTTCACTGTCATACCTAATTTCCCTGGAGAGGTCATGGAGCCGCTCTCTCCAGAGATGAGACACTGCCTGTGGACACTGCCAGATAGCGGCAGGAATCAAAAAAGTGGATTCAGATGGAAGCCAAGGGGCTCAGAATCTGATAATTTGTCATAATTTTTTCTGATAACATTTATATTGAACTAAAATCAGTTCAAAAGCGAGATTAGAGAGTTAAAATATTGATCACTATGCAATTGCTCGCTGTTGTAGACAGGCAAAGTTTACATATACGTATTTCACAGATACAGTTTAAAGGATCCTTCTGTCTAACATTCCCAAAAGCTCAGCACAAACCTGTCCAAAGAATTTCAGAGCCGATACAAATAAGAAAGAGATTTACATCTGCTACATCTTAAACCTATCTTCCATGTTTAACCTGTCCTGACTTGCCCAGCTGTTGAAGTTCAAAGAAAATCAACAAGCTTTGTCTTGAGATTCTGCAAATCTTGCTGTACAGGTAGTTCTCCCAGCTTTTCTTCCAGAGAATCCAGCTGTATCCATAGATCTCCCACAGAGACTGAGCATAACTACACCTGTCACAGTCCACTGGGCTATCAATATCCCTGACACCATTTCTTCTTTTACAGATTGCTATTTGCCTCATATCACTCTTGACCTCTCCTTTCTCCTCTGCTTCATTCACTTGGATTTGTAGGAAACTTCATTGCAAAAATAATCTTGTATACAACTGTATGTTTAATAGTGTGATTCTGAACTAACACATGAGAGAACAGAATGCTCAAAGTCATTTATCATGAGCACCACCCTGGTGTATGAAACTAAAAAAAATGGCAAAACAAAATCAACTTTTCCTTCTTTGATTATAGATTAAGATCTGACCATCAAGCACAAGTAACTCTGAGGAAGAAAACAGGTGACTTTGGCTATGTTCTCAAGCTCTATATTATTTAGTAAGCTCAGTGACACGATGGTAATGTAAATCCTGATGCTTTGAGGAAAACTTGGATTTACCAGAACATACAAACACAAACACATAGAAGGAGAGGTCCAATTAGTCATTAAAAATCATTCCCCAAAATTACTAGCACTATGTCTATAAACACTTAGATTAAAATTGACTTGATAGCACTAACACTCTTCTGAACACCTGTAATGCCCGGTAGTTCATGTTTTGTATGTGACACAGTATATGCAGCTGTTAGATAGGTACTAGATGGGTACGAAATCCTGGTTTATGCTTTGCACTGAGTTTGTATCTTAACGGTAATTTTTACTGCAGCGGTGTACTCCCTATTTTCAGAATATGCTGATATTAAGATGCATTAACCAGTCTGGGAAATCTAGAAAAAGTGCACATCTGCGTGCTGTCTGGTTCAGAGCAACCTCCTGTCACGAGGCAGAAGGTGCAGTCAAGAGTGGAAGGGCCATGGCACCTGTAAGACACGAATTCACTAGCGTAAACTTGGTGAATCCTTCACCAGCTTAGATAGTCCTCTGAAAGACTGGTTTGAAGTTGTTGCTGCCATTCTCTACGGAGCATGTGTGGGAAGTGCACTTTGCAGTGCAATTGCATCAATACCCTGAGAGCAAAGCAGGAACCACAGGAGGGAGGCCAGAGAGATTTGGGCATTTAGCAGTGAGGGAGGAGTTGAGAGGAGGCACCAAACTGGGCTTTCCCCATTCTTGGCAAGTGTTCAGGCTGCTCTGGGCAGCTGGTGGGTGCAGAAGTTCCTCTCAGTGATATTACGATTGTATCAGCACAGATAGCTAAAATACTCCTCCTTGTCCTCTTCCTGGGACAAATTTATTCACAAATAACTCTGCTGATTTAGTTGAACTGCAGAGAGGATATAAAAAAACTTAAAATCCCTGTTTAATCCTGTATGATTTATCACCTCTGGGACTTCTTCTGATGAAGAAACACAAGTCCCTCTTGTCCTCTGTTATTCATTAGAAAGAATGCATATGAATAACTGTGCTATTTTCTTGAATGCTTTTTTTTTTAATTTCCTGAAATATGCATAGCTTTTACTTATGTCTCAGCTGGGAACAGGTCCTTTACTGTCTCATTTTTTTTCCCATTTGTACTGTTTTTGACTGGGATAGAGTTAATTTTCTTCCCATTAGCCAGTATGGGGCCATGTTTTGGATTTGTGTTGATTTTGTGGTTGGAAAACAGTGCTGATAACACAGGGGTGTTTTAGCTGCCTCTGAGCAGTGCTTGAACAGCATCGAGACCTTTTCTACTCCTCACCCCACCCCACGAGCGAGCAGGCTGTGGGTGCACAAGGAGTTGGGAGGGGACACAGCCGGGACAGCTGACCCCAGCTGACCAAAGGGATAACGCAGACCGTACGATGTCATGCTCAGCAAATAAAACTGGGGGAAAAAGGAGAAAGTGGACACATTCAGAGTTACAGTGTTTGTCTTCCCCAGTCCCATCTACAGGTGGTGCTCTCCTGGAGATGGCTGAACAACCGCCTGCTGATGGGAAGTAGTGAATGAATTCCTTGCTTTGCTTTGATTGGGTGCACGACTTTTGCTATTAAACTGTATTTATCTCAACTCCCTAGTTTTCTTACTTTTACTCTTCTGATTCCCTCCCCCATTCCACTGTGGGGGGGATGAATGAGCAGCTAGGTGGGGCTTAGTTACGGGCAGGGGTTAATCCATGAAGCCAATAATTAAGAACAAATGATTTTGATATTTTCTCCTTTAGATCCTTAAGAATTGAGTCTGTCACTGTGTGCCATAGGTGTGAGACATTAATTAAACTAACTATCCACAAGTTGAGCATAAAGTAGCTCTTTAGGTGGTCTGCCCTGAGATACAATAGAAGTCCCTGAGGAACAGGCGCTGACAAAGTTCTGAGAGATGCAGCACTGAAAATACTACATTCTCTGGACACATAAGGGAAGAAGAAAAGGAGACAGAAATTCATATTTATATGTTCTTAAAAAGAAAAAGGAGTGTAGCTTGCTTTGATTGCTAACATAAAAAACAACTGTCTTCCTCTGAAGGCAGTGCAATTCCTCATATTTCAAATTCAGCATAAACCAGACTGCTGTACTGTGCTGCCTTCACAAACAGCAATAGTCTTCCAGTATCTGTGATCCCTTTATGTTACGCTGACATATACATGGGGGCACCAGCACAAGGCAAAGACTCCACAAAGTCCCAGCTAAAAGAATCTTCTAATATCTCAATTTTTTGTGTGTGTGTATTTTTTTGTTAAGTAATGAATGGCAAGTTTGGAAGTAACTGATCAGATAGCAAGCAACCTGGAAGAGGATGTTTTTCAAAGCAGCATTAAATTTGCACAGCGTGATAGAAATGTGATACTGAAGACATGATTCTAAAACTTTCTTTCCTTCTTTCTTACAAATAAATTGAACACCACACCGTATTTTTCATGTGTTTTGGGGTCTGTGTGCATACTTCTGTATGCAATGGAAGAACAGGCATTCTGTAGAAGAAAAGAGAATCCCTTTTCATAGTGTCTAATTAATCAAGTGCCATAAATTGATGGAATATAAGTATTACCATATTTTTAATACTGGGATTGCAAACTTAATCCAAAGTGAGCATACGTGTTTTCAAAATCTATGCATCTACTTAATAATGATAATTAATAATCCAATTTGGAACACTTACTGTTAATTTCCATTTTAATTTACCAAGAATTACATGATGGATGATGCACTGGGAAGGAACTCTTAACCTGAAGGGAAAAAGCATTCAAAAAAATTTAAAGGATTTCTTTTATTCCATTTTCAGTGCTGTTAACCTCAGACTCTTGAGTTTTTGTTCTTGCTGTCCTTTGGCGTTTTCCTTCTTGTTATGTCCTTTCCTCCCACTTGATGAGATGCCTAAAATGTTCCATCTGATGTTCTCCATTAATAAATCTAAAGTTTATGTAAATACATTTTGAAGGAAGATATGTTTTTCACTGCAAAGGGTTTCTAGTAAAGTTCAGGCAATAAATAAACAATGGGCACTATCACGTTTCCCTGAAATGATGCAAGGACTTCAAAGATGCAAAGTGCATCTACATCATGTTTTTATGTTTGGCCTTCTCTCTCAATGTTATCAAGTTTCTCAGATGAAAAACAACTGCTGTCAAGTCAGTAAAAAGCCCACAATATTACTGAGTTGGAAAACTGGTCTCCATATGAATCCACATAGAAACAATCACAAAGAGTAGTCTTTTAGGTTCATTCCAGGAAAATGTTCTGTGTGCTAGACCAGCAGGGCTAAAAGATGTTCTGTCTCACCCAAGATACCCTGCAGCTACTCCTGATTTCATGGTGAGGTTTAGAGACAGGATTCTATAATCAAAGTGTTCCACAGTTGTTTTCATACTACTCACAATTTAAAATAGTGAACAAGCACTCATGCGTGTTCTCCAGAAAGCCTTCAAAACCATTTTTAATTTGTAAGTGGATGTAACATTATTAAAGGAAAGGGAAAAGGTCATAACTAGAGTAGAGCTTTTACTAAATAAAAGCACAGGAAACATCAGTAAAAAGTACAACTACAAAATAATGCAGTAGAGGAAAATAATAACCAGCTAACATGTAAAAGCCCAGGTATTTCAACACTATATTTTAAGTCATAGGCAAAGATGTTGCCATTTGGACTTTGCATGCCTAATAATAGTGAAATTAAATAATTATCTAGCTGAGAAATAGGCAAGTTTTCAAATGTCCAGATGGTTCCACCACCCACCTCATTTAGCAAAACTTCCTTTATTCACACTGCTCTAACATTCTGCCCATTTCCTCAATTTGTACCCATTAGCTGACAAGAAAAGGGCTGAACTCAGAAATCAACAGGCTCTGACAGGAAACCAGTTCCCGGGGGCCCTCTTACAAGAAGTAGGTTTTTAACTGATGTTGCCCAGGAGACAGCTGTAGCAACTAAGTTCCTATCTGAAGTAATATTAGTGAAGCAGGTGAAAGGATTTACAGTACAAAGACCTCTTAATATTCTCAGTAAGCTGCAAGGAATGATCTTTAGCCCATGGGAAGGCGAGCGCGTGGGCATGGGATAAGAACGCTAACGTAACTGATTTCCCATTCGCCAGTGAATAAAACTTCCACATGTCGCTCAGTGATCCAGCTACATAATGTAGTTTATATAGTTTGACAGATATAAGGGACAAGGTCCGATTTATGGCAGAAGACATCTTCATGTCTGTGCAAACTTGGGAGATACCCAAGTTCTTGGGAGGGGTGCCATCACCTCGCTATCCCCATAGCCCTGCCACAGGCAAGGGCTTACTTCGCTATGGGTGACATTCCTAAAATATGCAGCTTTCTGATAGCAGAGGAGTTCCTGAAAGGGAAGACAAGGCTATTTGGAGGACAGAGCCAGGCTCTTTTCAGTGATGTTCAGTGACAGGACAAGGGGCAACGGATGCAAGCTGGAACATAGGAGGTTCCACAAAAACATCAGAAAAAACTTTTTCACTGTGAGGGTGATGGAGCACTGGAACAGGCTGCCCAGAGAGGCTGTGGATTGTCCTTCTCTGGAGACATTCAAAGCCCGCCTGGACGCGTTCCTCTGTGACCTGCCCTAGGTGATCTGGCTCTGGCAGGGGGGTTGGACTAGATGATCTCTAGAGGTCCCTCCCAACCCCTGACAACCTGCCATTCTGTGGTTCTGTGTGACAGATGTCATCTTTCAATATATCAAGAGATTCTATCTTCTAATTAATTTTACACTTATGAATATTTCATCACAAAGCACTAAATTCGGTCTGTATTTTCACTAACACTTCTCTGATTAACCTGGTGATCCTAAAAGATGTTTTAAAGCATCACTCCTTTAATTGCCTTTAAAACATGAATCTTCATTATGCCAGAATGGCAAAGAGATCACTTTATTTAATTTGTAGTACGTGGACAACAAAGAGTAAATAAAATGGTTGGAATTTTGTTTTGTTACAATGAAAGCAATCAGCAAATAATGAAAGCTTCATTTCAAAGTCTTTAATGGTAACTGCCTCAGAGAGAAAGGTAATTCACCTGACACTGAACAACAAAGCTGAGATCCTGTGATGACTGTATCTGTTACACAGCCTGAAAAACTTATGAGATAATTGTCTATAGGCATAACAATTCCCTGACAAAACCTAAATTAAAGTGGAGTTGCTAACTGAGGGTAAGTATTGATGTTTTAAGTTAAATTACAAAGCAAGCATTTTGTAGTTATCCTTAAATTTTACATTTTAATCTAAGATGTTGAGTGAAGGTTAAAAGAAGGCCACGTGTTGTGAGGCAGAAATACAGCAAGGGGACCAAAATCATCTTACTTCAGCACTGTCGAGGATGCCACGGATTGACAATGAAATAGAGTTTGCATTAAAATCTTGTGACTGCACGGCATCAGATAGCAAAAAAATTCATTTTGCTTGCAAGTGGATGTGTCAAACTATCGAACTTTTCTAATACAACATAAATAGGGGATGCTTTGGAACTGACACTGTATCAGTTGGTCTAGGTTGCAAATGATCGAATCTTTAATAACTACAAAACTAAAATCTTAATCTCAAATCTTTAATAACAAATAATCTAAGATCTCCTAGGAACAAAATTTGCAGTGATCACCCTTTAGTGAAGAAAGATACGTCTCTGAAGAAGAAAAAGGAGAAAGACACACAGGAAGATTAATATTTACAAGCGTGAAGTGTATCAGAGGAGGTTGCTCTGACCCACAAAAGAGAGTCAATGTAGAGTACCACGCTGACAGATACCTTCAGTTACTTCTCCCTTCTGCTACAAGATTAGTCAGTAGATTACCAATAAGTATGCAATACTCCTAAGGAGAAAAGGAAAACAAATGAGACAAAGCAATAGACCAAACCTCAAAAAAGAAAGAGAAAATGTCTGAGGGCATGCTCATTTATCTGTTCGTATAATCAGTTACCTGTTTAGAAATAGCATTATATAAATACTATCATCCTTTTTGTCCTTCAGCTATATCTATTATTCTAGGTAAAGGACATATAAAGACTCATAAATTCAGTCCAAAGACAACAACAGTTTTCATTGCTTGGCTTAAATAAATGACTGTTTTTAAAACATTAGTCTTTAAAAAGACTCCTTTGAAATGGATATTCATTCATACTTCTTAAAGAATTGCACTCTTATTCCTTCATAGCAATATATACATTAAGATGAATTGTCATCACTTCTGAATATGAAGAAACTTGAAAGAGGTTTTACAGTGATCTCTCACACATTGCGGAGCAAGTATGTCCCAGAAAGTCAAGGGAATCAAGAAGACAAACAAAGTCAGTTCACTACTTGTACTTTCTTGGTTTGATTGAACAAAATGGGAGAGGGGTTGCAATCAACCTTTTGGATTATTACAATTTGCAATACTGTAATTTCCAAGGGATTGCAACAAATTCCAATTTTATTATATTCCTTTAATTCTTTCCCCTATTTGTTGGAAATTTAATCAGGGAAGTGAAGCTTACTTTACTTTCCTGACAAATTATGGAGAAGATAGCAACACAATCTCACTCCCTCACTCTTCAGTTAGCAAATCCACTCCGCTTGCCCTCGCCAGCTCTGATGGCAACGGCATTTTTCCTCTGTAAGTGATGAAACATCAGGATGGAGGAAGCAGAGATCACATGACGATATATTCGGTTTGGTAACTTTTGTCTAACACTGAAGTGCAAGCGCACCTATCAGAAGCCTGTGTGCATTTCTGGTGAAAAGCTGTAATTGGCTTTAATCTGTATGGTTTCCTTTGTCTTCTTGGCTCGGTAACATTAATCCTAGAGCAGCGAGGGCTCAGCAACAAGCTTCTTTGCCACAGGTAAAACATATTGCTTGCTGTTGTTTAGTGGCACTGTTTCACCCAACCATGCTGAGGAACTATCCTCCTTTTTCCTTTTCTTTAAATTTCAAAAATTTAGCTACTAATTCCACTTCAGCTGTTAGGTGCTTTGGAAAAGAAACTTGTAGTAAGGTGTGTAATGATATTTCTCCTTCTTTACATAATTCCTGACTTTTGACTACTGGGAATTTGGTTTGGTTAACACTCAGTTAATATCAGAAAATCATGCCTGTAAAAAGATGTAATTATTTTTTCTTTTTTTTTCCCTTTGAGGCTGGTCTATGCATAACTTCCGTACCAGTTTAATTTTGCTGTCAGGAGGCTACTTTTACCAAATTAATTAAGCAAATAAACCTTCAATTTTGATCTTATCATATTGGTGTTAGATTGTCTCTTACCAGACAAAATGCATTTCCATTTAATATCAAAATAATCCTGATATAATCACATTTTTCTTTGTATTGCATTAATAATATAATGGTATGGGGTTTTACACTGTACAGCACATTAACTGTATAGCCAGTAGTATAACTAGTAGAGAAGTCTTTAGAAAGCAGAGGTTTCAGTGAAATGAAGATGTGTTAGAACAAGTAAAGGCAACCAAGCATAAGTAAATGTGAATTTGCTATGTAAAGGCATAGCTATAAATCACATATGTCACCAAAAAACTGAAATAGAACACTTCATAAAAAAAATGTTGGTTTTTTGATCTCAATATATAAGGGGCTTCTGAGCCTGTATCCATGTCACGCAGCCCACAGTTTTCCTGTGATATTTTGATTTCTAGGCAGTCTGGTTTTCTCAGGGTGTATCTCTTCCCAAAATTGTCTGGTTTCCCCTCCTCTGTGGTCCTCCAGGAAGGACTGTAGTGTGCACTAAGAGATATCTGTCTCTGAAATGTTCTGTAGCATACTCCAGCACATAAATACAGATAGTCTCAAAATGTTATAAAGATTCAAAAGTAATGTATGTGTGTGTCTGACTGTTGGCATTCTTGTGCATATTTCCTTAAAATGAAGAAGGCTGTCTACAATATACAATACTAATAACATCCATCCATTTATCAGTTCATACATTCAAGCATACATTCATTTATTCATGGCTAAATCAATAACTACATTTTCCACTTCCACCCAAGCTAAAGAGCTCTTTGTTCACAACTTGAAGGAGAAATTCAAGGACAAGGGGTTAATGCAGTTAAAAGGGGAACAGAGAAGGGCTGATCTAGCTAATGCTGTGCTACGCTGAAAAGTATTAGAGTGATTTCTGAGTAAATCACTGACAATAAAAGGCTATATGGCTATATACCCACAACAAGTAAAGAAAAGGCTGTTCCATTATTTTCTCCTTGCCTCACTTTCTCTTGAAGGACGATTGTGGCTAAAGCACAACTTTTTACCTTTACATATAAAGGTCTTATCGCCTTTGATATTAAAGAAAACTGTCATTTTCAAGCTTTCCAGACTTGAAAAGTTTCACTGCAGAGGAACTGAACAAAGCGCAGAGATGCAATATATTCAAATGCTGATAATTACAATGGGCAGTTACAGAGAAGTGAGGACGAGGATATAGAAAACAATGAAGCAGGGACTTCAGTTTTCAAAACATGTTAATTTTACAATTCTAAACGTTTCTCCCAAACAGAAATGTCTAATATACTATTAACACATACACGCAGTCTAAAGAATACATTTCAATGTAATGTGCAAGGCTTTTATTGCCCAATTCATGTTGCCTTTAACAGTTGTCGAGCTAAAAGACTACCAAATGACTACACAATCTCTTTAAACTGGAACCCATGTGAAGCAGTTCCAATTGAAGGACACTACACTAAGCCTTCACGGACTTTGCTAGGCTTACTTTCTCAGGTGCTTTCTCAGCCTGAAACAAAATTGGACAATATATAAAGATCTATACTTTTATAAAAGGAGATTATTTATTTTCATGTAAAATTTGAAGCTATCGCAAATAAGCAGAAAAACGCAGTTGTGAGCAAACATCAGGCTACTGCACCATAAGGAAGCTAAGGAGGATGGAAGGAGGTATAAGCACTTTCAGTGCTCAGTTCTGTGTCTTTAGGTATGCAACCTGTACTGAGGCAGAGTGGAGGACTTAGCCATTGACTACATTTAGCAGCAGGACAACGACAGCACAATTCTGAACATGAAATAAACAGATGCCTGAAATTCAGGAGCTGTTGTTGAAAACTTGACAAGTATTTTCTGTCCTGCCAGCAAATGGTTATGAGTGGAGGATTTGTAGGAGTGGGAGAAGAATTGGCTAGTTGCTGTTACAGTCCATACATACTGTGGCTGTTTGCAACAGCAATAAAAGAAGCTCTAAATAGTAGTACAGTGGCTTAATAAGCTGAAGAATTTAACCTATGACAAACCATACCCACAGTGAATGCTTAGCAAACCTGGTAATATCCTGATTACAAGGACCGCATCCTTACTCAGGAACCTGTGAATTAAAATTACTTGGCATTTTTAAGTCTTCCACAGCAATGAAAATGCACAATTCTCTTCCCTGCCTGGGAAAGGAACTCCTCAAAAAGACAGAAGAAACCCAGAGAACTCAGAAAACTTCTAACAATTTTGCATTTTTTGTTTTCTAAAGTTGACAGGCTACAAAATGTGTGACCCTGGAGTTTAGCAAGACTGGCAGGCTTGGCTAGGCTCTTTTTCCATCGGTTCACTAAGCCTGATCTGATTTGAGCACACAGAGCTCCTGGGCTGTTCAGTTTTGTCTAGCCTGTCTTTGTTAGCCATCTCTTGACAAGCTCACTGTTAGAGGTTTGTGGCATCTAGTTGGTTAGGAACAATTCCTGTTAAATCAGACCATCACACTAAATTCGAGCCTCCCACACAAAAGATTTGACAGCAAAAGCTGGCCTCAAGGAAACCACAGCGGACTCTTGTATATATGAAATTTATGTGTTAACGTTTAATTAAAATGTAGGCTGATACAACGGCGTGAATGACAGAAACCGAGGAGCAAATCCCAGCCTTCAAATCAGAGCATTCCCATTTTTACTGTCATTTCCACGTCCTCAGCTCAGCTATAATGACTGGAAACACTGCTTGGCCTTGGGTTTTTTTCCTGCTTTTAAATATTTGCCACACTCCTAGGAAAATTAGTTGAAAAGTTGAATGTTATCTCTATTTGTTCAAAATAAATATTCAAGAAGTTCTGATTTAATTAAGATGCACTTGGAATCTGCCTTGTAATAAAAGGGAGAAAACATCTGTTTTCATTTCAGCTTCTGTTAGTAAACAGATCTGTTTTCATTTGGGACGTATCACATTTTCATTATTTATGTATTTAGGGAGTGGATCCTCAAGCAGTGGCCATACAGGAATTTCAAAGAAGCCATCCTCTGCCTGAACAAAGCTATATTACATTACAACAGTTAAGAATCCAGCCCTTTATTGTTACTGCAGGTGGCAGGTACTTTTTAAAAACACTATGTGGCTTTTACAGTTTAGCATCCCAAGGTATGACCGTAACTGAAAGTGTCTCCAACAGGAGGTAAAGTGAGGTCTGATGAAGGCGCTGCCTCCTGACCTGAAATCTGTTGGACAGCTCTGGCTGTAAAATTCAAGGTGTTTATGAATTGGCTCTGATGGGCATCATCTGGCCAATACCACTCGCTCAGTATTTTTTAATGCTCACCCCACTCTGCTGCTGGAGTTTCTCATGTTGTAGCAAAGGTGGTAGAAAATGATGTGCTAGCACTGGTATGCTCCCGTTCAGAAGGAGAGCAGTGGTAAAGAGTCTGTCATCACCCTATGAACCAAGACATCTCTCGGTGCCTCTCGCTCCCTTTTGTGGTTGGATGTAACCATGCATATGCAGAACTGGCAGTAAGATGACTTTTTCCTACTTAAGGTGTCAAAACTGCATGTGACAACCATGCCTTTGGTCTGGGAAATTCAGGGAGTGGTGTCATGTACCTTAAATTCTAAATCCCTCTCCTAAACATTATAACCTTCAGAAGACCTTCATTCAAAATGGTTCAGACTCAGTGCAAACTCTATGCTGCTGCAATACAGCAGCTTTCAATAAAAGTAGCTTTCAATAGAAGTAGTATTTTAAAGAAAATGGCATCATAACATGCTGTGTTAAGGTCACATTAGCTATCTAAGGATATAAGGACACATTAGCTATCTAAGCCAGATGTTTTCATTGTGGATTTTTTTAATTTTGCATCAATATGAAAATAACGAAAATCAGAATTTCTCCATGGAAACAACATTAATTTGGAAGTCACAAAATATTTCAGTATTGTGGATTCATTTGTTTCAATATTCGTTTGTTTCAACATATGTGTCAATATTTGTTTCAATAATACACAAATGTTTTATTTTCGTAATGTTATATATATGGCAACAGTGTTTGCATCAACATCACAATCTTACCTTATTTCTGTTCAACTTGCATATTATATTAAACGTACTGCTTGTTACATACAGTATAGTCCCTGAACTGTAAGGCAAAATATGTTAATTTGAGACTTTTTTGTATAAAAAAAATATTTAAACTGTGTCTACATGGACAAAACTGCAACAACTGGGAAAGGATCAGAAAAAGGAATGACTACACTGGACCAAAAAAACCATAGTATGATTCCTCAAGAAAAAGGACACAAGCAATTCCTTCTAGAGGCCATCACTAAAGAGGCTGCTGAAGAATCAGATGTGCAGTTTGTAAACTTTATTCCGGGACCTTAAAAGTTTTGGAGGGGTTGCAGATCTAACCACAATGAGTCTATCTTATCTATCGTCCTTAACTGGTATAGTAATGCAGGCATTAACTCCTCCTATTTTACCAAGAGCCTGTGAAATTACCTTTCCTAACTCTGTCTCTCAGTTTGACCTCATTCTTCACAGAGCCTTCTAGCAATGTTTGTAATACTTGATCTTTCTTGAAGATTTACAATGAGGTTTTAATTATGCTGGTGTCCTGTGCTCACCCTTGTATCATCTGAATGACTTGCATTTCTTATTAATAAAACACAAGAAGGTATTTACATTCCATAGATTTTCACTTACAACACTGAGGCAACTGCCTCTGTTATGGCAGATTGATCTGTGCTACCTTGAAGTGACAAAAGTCTAGGGCACATCTGATACGGTCTTGGAAACCAGATCCTCAAAACACAAAATCCTTGGCAACTTTATCCTCAAAACTCAAAATCTTACTGTTTTTTTTTCCTTGCTAGGAAAGAACAGTGGGTTCTTTAATATTGTAATCTATGTTATTTATATTTTATATGTCTGCTAAATCAATCCTTACATTTCCAATTGAACATTTTAGAAGGACAAAGGTACTGCAAGTTACTTAAGTGTCTGATTACTCCTCCATACCAATGAAAATGTCTGTGGGATCAGGGACTGTGGGTCTGGTTCAACAAAATATTAATGTTAGTAACTTTTAAAAAACACTCTTTTTTTTCATGAAGGAAGTCATCTAATGCAAGATTAATGAGGTTTCTACAAGCAGTTTTTCCCACTTACAAGCTCTGAATATTTATAAGCAGTGGAAATTAGCCACATGTTGCTGCTTTTTAACTGGAATCTGATCTAAGGTCACTAAAATTTCCCCAACATCCCTAAAAAATTATTTTTTTTTCTCTTTTATCAGACAGTTCATCCCACCAGTCAGCTTTACGCTGGAAGGATGGTGCAGTCATGAAAGAGCTAATCTAAAATCCAGTGAAAAATGGATTCAATTCTTGTCTGTAACACTAACTTGTCAACAAAGCTAATTTAAATACCGGAATCAGATGCCATGACACACAAAAAAAAATACAATTATTCTACTATGGTTCACATAGACTTTTAACCCTTTACTAGTGGTTAATTTCTTTCTTAGTTTTAAAGTATACTAAATCCTGTCTGGGAACTTCTTATACTTTCTTTGTTTTTTATGCCACAACAAATGTCTTTCCAAATCTTTAGATAAATAAGTTTTAAGGTTCCTTGAACTTTGATATCTCCACTGCTTCTCCAGAATTTCATTACAAACAGTGCATGGGAACACTCAGTACAAAACCTGCTTCAAACAATGAAAGATACAAGAAGCTATTAGATATAAGAAGATACCTTTCTCGTAGTGTTGACAACGGTCTGAATTATCTGCACTGTTAAATAACCATCACCTTGTCACCTAAATTGAAAATTGAATCTGAATTGGTTCACAAGAGGCATTGTGTAAAGATCATTTTTAGGTATATTTATTTACTTTAAATATGGTCAGTAAGTGGTTATATTTTTTTTTTAATTTATTTAAAGAGCAAGTTGCTAACTTATTCTAGACTCGTTTGGCTGTTTCACTCACCCACACCACTAATAATATGGCAGTAAGCAATGCCTCCATGTATTTATGCAGAATCCCTAAGGTGAAAAGGTAAAACTACTATGCAGTGTAATGGGAAAACAAATGCAGTTTTCCTCACGAAAATTAAAGGATGCAGATGAATCAACAGATCGACTGTGTAATTATGACAGAGCTGTTCAAGCTGTCCACCCAGGAATCCACTGAGGTTAAGTCTCACATCCCTCAGCCAATATATTTTCTGACAGATTCTTTGATGTTAGCAGACTGAAAGATTTTCTTTTCTTCCCCCTCCTTCTGGCATGTGTCCTGAACACAGGTCCTCTGTCCATTTCTTCTTTACAAAATAAATTAGCAAGCTCTTTGCAGCAGGGCTGATACTTGGCACCCTGCAACAAATAGCGTAAGCACATTCTCTTGTCCACAGCTTCAACCTTGAGAGGCATCCTGGATTTACAGCTCACCTCTTCAGCGGCATGTGGCAACCGAAGCAAACAGACAGGAAAGAGTCACAAGAGCGCTGAGACCCTCTGCTTCTTTGTTTAGTTACTATGAGGAAACAGGACTAATAAATGCCTATTTGCCCTCGAAATATTGAACACTTCATGGTCCTAGAACATGGTCCTCTGTAGCACTGAAGATACATCTTCAAAAGTGTGTGACTTCGTGTTTCTCCTGCTTTTTTACTCAGATTTAAACTTTTGATTTATTTTTTTTCTGTTTCTATCCAATATGACAAGGAAGACATCCTGGGCATCTAAGACACATAACCTTTTAAAAGGAGACTCCTGTCACGTTTATATAATTCCTCATTAATAACAATGGTCTTTTAAATGTAAAAATCCAGTTTTCTCTCTATGATAGCCATTCACTTATTCATAAGACCTCTGTTTGACTGAATGAAAACCTGTATTTAATGATGTTCCATTATGATCCCTGTGACAGGTGCAATATTTTTTCATGTCACTTCCTATTGACTTTGCAGCAAAATGTAGATACACAATACAGAAGTGAAGGGAACCAAACCTTAAATTTAAAAGCGAATTTTCTGTCTGACAGATACATGTAGCATTCCCCAATACCAAACAGAATGAATAACCCATAGCACAGTCCTCACATCATTGCAACTGATTGAATGTATTGTCAGCCTGATTCTGTCAAGTCCTTCCTACTTAGACTTCCCAAGTCAAATGCTCCTTGTGTAGCCTATGGCAGCCTTTAGATTTCTGAACACAGAAGTAATACTTTAGAATATACACTTGGTGTAATAACCAATGTAATAACACCCGGCATAATAACCACGGACACTGTAATGAGCTGCGAAGACTGCTGTTAGTCAACAAGGTAGTGGTTTTCACATAGGGCTTTTATGTGCTTTTCATCTCTGCAGAGAACTTCAGGTATTAACTCTCTTTGACAGGATTTTTGTTTTCATGGGTTTCTACTTTTCCTTTCTGCTTTTGTTTCCATACACGTCAAAGGCAGGAATTATGCTTTGTATTTCTGAAATGTGTTTTGTTGTAGGATTTAAATTCTAATTGAAGTTACTGATTAGCTACACCTGAAAGAAATGCAAAACACCTCAAAGCCAGTATTTGGAGGAGACAGGAGGCTCCCAAGGTAGGATGCTGCAGTATAGTGATTATGTATTTTGTGCAAATATTCTCACAAACGTCACATAAAATATGGTTCTTATTCATACATGCTCTTCAAGAGAATTACAGGTATCAAACACACAACAAAGTGAAATTCTGAAAACAGCAGCTGAGGGATAAGGGAATTAATGTTGAAGAAATAGTACCAGAGTTCTTATTTAAAGAGAGCTCAATACATCCTATAAAACCCCGTAAGCTTGAAAGCAAGGGCAGTCCATCCTTACTCAAACATCTGTTCATCATAATTCACATTAGCTGTGGTAGCAACTGATAAGACAAAGGACCAAAAAATGTGTCATGGTTTTAATCAAAATATGTAATTTAAGATATATAACCATTATATGAGGAACTCTAGACAGATTTTTATTTATATGAAAATATATATATAAAACTCTGAGATCAGTTAATTCACACGGGCACTAATTAACTATTATTACTTTTCTAGTCACAGCACAGGAGAATACTTGATAATTTATCCCAAATCCCAACTAAGCTGCAGGTAAAAACAAAGAACTACTGCATGAAGTCGTGTTTAATAGTCAGTACACAAATTTGGGAGAAGTTATTACTATTTAAAAGTGCCCTTATTCTGTAATACTAGGAATTAGCCAAACTAAGCTTGTTCCTTCACTCCAGACATGAGAAGCACAGATGTAAAGTAGTTAGTAGAGTCTCTTGGCATTATCTTGGAGCTTAAGTGTTTATCTTCAGTTTTCTCTCCCCTTCCTGTCTCGTTCTCATCACACCTTCTGGGCCAATATCAAGGGCAAGTACATCTTTCATTCTTCACAAGTTTTAAGCCAGTAGTTTAATCTAGATCTACTTTTTGGGCAATATTCAAAGCACAACTTCACAAGGAGTAGCAATGTTGTCACATGAATGTATGAATGGCTCCCGAATTCAATAGTAAGCAATGAGTGAGCACCACCGCAATGCTCCAACATTGAAATGTGGTTATTGTGCTATAAAAACTTACGTGTGATTCCTCTAAATGATCCACGTTGTACTTCTTCTAAATACTTGACAACAATACCGAGAAGGTACACACCTTCTGCTCCTTTCTGTACTTTTGTAGTTCGCATCATCTTGTATTACCTGCTACGGTTTTCATTATATAAATACATCTCTCCTAGATTGTTGAAACTGCCGTATCAATAAGAAAGAATCTCAGTAGTAAAAGTCACGAAACATTATATGGAAACCTTAGACCTCAGGGACAATTTTGCCAACGTGCAAGTTCAGCTAATATGGTTTCTTTTGGCAAAGAAAAGAATGTGTGAAAAAATGTGTAGTATATTGTATATTGCCTATTATTTGCATGTGCATGATGACTGAGCTAGCCATATTTAACTCAGGTTCTTAGGCATAGTGTATTTAAAAATAGTAATAAAGCAAAATTCTGTCTCCTGGTGCATGCCGTATGCTGTTCAAACTAGTTGAGTGACAGCTGATATTATTTTCAACACTAGATTGTCTTTTTCACAAAGCAAAAGATAGTGCAAGATACATGGTAACGAAATAAGGTTAATTTTCACTCCATCAGCAGTTGTTAAAAAATATTTTAAACCCTGTAATAGTCTATTATATCTTTCTTACATGGTAATGGAAGGAGAGCTTGATTTTAAGTTTTCCATGCTTTTATTCCTAATACAGAGAAAAGTAAAAAATAGTAGCAGCACAGAAAATTTCTCCCTCCCATCTGCCAAAGTAGGTAAAAGCCACTATTCAGATCATTTCATCTAGGCCTTAATCTTTTCCCTTTTTCTACATTTTCTATTCCTGTGAAACAGCTAATGTTTCTCAACTCCATCATTTTATACCAACAAAACACTATAATTTCCGATGCTTCCCTCTCTTTCTCCCCACACCCATCCATATTAATTTTGAATAGACTGTGTGAAATTCAACCATCTGCTACTTCTGTTTAACTTGTATGATGCTGATTTTACATAGTGGTTGCTGATATTCATTTGAAACACAAAGACTTGAAGCCTGAATTTATCTATCTACTAACAAGCTGTCTGTAAAGTCCTTACTTTAGACAGATTTTAACAGAAAGAGAGAAAAAAAAATAGAATATCCCTGAAGGATCCTCTTGATCTGTGGCAACAAAAAATCTGATGGCATTTTTTTAATCAAGTGGGTACAATCACAGAATCACAGAATGTCAGGGGTTGGAAGGGACCTTGAAAGATCATCTAGTCCAAGCCCCCTGTCAGAGCCAGATCACCTACAGTAGGTCACATGGGAATGTGTCCAGGTGGGCTTTGAATGTCTCCAGAGAAGAAGAATCCACAACCTCTCTGGGCAGCCTGTTCCAGTGCTGCGTCACCCTCACAGTGAAAATTACTCTGAAGACTAACTTTATAGTAAGAAAACCTATAAAAATTCTAATTAGAAATGTAATTTTGGATTTAAAAATCAACATAGGCTATGTATATATATGCGCACATATATATATATATATATAGTGCACATGTATGTACTTTGATGTAGCTACTAGTTTTGTATTGTGAAGAAATTGTAGTTGCTCTCTTCTTAGTTCTCCCACTGGTCCAACTCATATGCCTTTAATTGTATATTTTTGCTCTCTATAGCCAGATAAATCATTACATCAAAATTCTGTTACATTAAAACCAGATTAGATTAGACCAAACAATAACACACAAAAAAAAAAGCCATTATAGTTGAGTAAGTCATTCATTTCTGCTATCAGTAACAGTGATTCATATCCAAATAAAAAGTTACTTGTCAATAAAATAAAAATAGACAATGTCATAGAGTTTGTGATTTCCCTGGTTTTGAAAGACTTTAAGATGCCTGATTTTAAAACCATGACATCTTTTACCTATATTCTTCTGTTCTGAGAAGCTGAATTTTGTCCCATTAGAAAGCAATGCAGTGATTAAAAAAAAAAATTTTAAAAAAATACATGCAAGGACTTTGAATACTATGGTGAAGTCAAAACTTAAGTTATTTGAAACCAAAGTTATCTGAAACCAAAGTAACTTTGCTTAAAGCAGTCTGAAGGACAGATGTGATAGTTAACAAATATTTTTGATTAAGAAACAAGTTTGCACTGTGTAGATCTACTCACCAATATAAAAGGACTTGGAATGAACATTTAATACTTTTATTCTCCTCGTTTAGCTGTCTAACAACTACATCATGTTCTGTGAAACTGCTTAGTGGGTTTAATCTTGCTTCTCCTTTATATTCACATTGATTGCAACCCAATTTTGTACTGATTTTGAATGGAATTTTTTTCCTTTAATCCCTGTTTGAGAATAATTTGCTTTCTCTGTGCTTGTGTTGAAGAGTATTAGCTTGAAATATAGAACTAAATTAAAGAATCTCATTTCTAAAAGGTGGGGTTAATTCCACAGCAAACCAGTTTCCTGGTGCAAATATATTCACCTGCTCCTTTGCTTGGAAATCTCTCACAGACTGTATTCACTATCTGAGATTTTTCACATTTGAAAGTACTTTTCTGTCAACAGATTGACTTGGAAAATGAGATAACGGCATTTCAGAATAACTATATTGAACACCTTTTTTCACTCTTGTTTGATGACAATATAGGCAAGAAGAAAAAGGACAATCTGAAGTTCCTTCTCTTTTTGTTTTCTTGGATCTTTAATTCATGCCTGAGTTAATGTAGTCCTCCAAAATACTGATATTTTCCAATTTCTATGTTCTTCACAATCATCCGATCATCACTTGAGAAAATATACCTCCCTTGCATTATTTGTGATTTTTTTTTCAGCTATGTGCCATTACACACAGCTAGAGATTGACTTACCTGTGTATTTTAGCTGCTAATTTGAACTCATCTGGAAGCTAGGGAAAAAAGACTACACCTGATCAACTCCCCAGGACATTGATAAAGTGTTACATTTAAATCAGCTGGAGATTTAGGAATGGTCACATATTTATTGCACCAAAAATATCAGCCAGGAAGGCACAAGGACTAAGAGAGAAGAAGCAATCCAGACTGCCAAAACTCCCCTCAAAAATAGCCTTCCCCATAACGGGGCTTTCCTGCAGCAGGCTCTCTGCCACTTGCCCGTAGCAGAGGGACTGTTGATGGGGTGTTAGTCACTAAGCACAAAGCTGATCCTGAACTGGAGAGATTCTGCATCTGGGGAGGGATAACCCCAGGCACCAGTACAGATTAGGGGACATCCTGCTGGAAAGCAAGCCCGTGGAGAAAGACCTTGGAGTCCTAGTGGACAGTAAGTTGTCCATGGGACAGCAATGTGTCCTTGTGGCCAAGAGGGCCAGTGGGATCCTGGGGTGCATTAAGAAAAGTGTGTCCAGCAGGTCTCTACTCTGCCCTGGTGAGATCACACCCGGAATATTCTGTCCAGTTTTGGGCTCCTCAGTTCAAGAGAGACAGGGACCTACTGGAGAGAGTTCAACAGAGAGCTATGAGGATGATTAAGGGACTTGATCATCTCTCCTATGACAAGAGACAGAGAGAACTGGGGCTGTTTAGCCTTGAAAGGAGGCGGCTGAGAGGGGGCCTTATTAATGTATATAAATATCTGAGGGGTGGGTGTCAAGAGGAAGGGGACAATCTCTTCTCAGTGGTGCCCAGCAATAGAACAAGAAATAATGGGTTTAAGTTAGAGCATAGGAAGTTCCACCTCAACACGAGGAGAAACTTCTTTACTGTGAGGGTGACAGAGCACTGGCACAGGCTGCCCAGGGAGGTTGTTGAGTCTCCTTCTGTGGAGACTTTCAAAACTCACCTAGATGCGTTCCTGTGTGACCTGCCCTAGGTGATCCTGCTCTGGCAGGGGGTTGGACTAGATGATCTTTCAAGGTCCCTTCCAACCCCTAACATTCTATGATACTGTGATTCTATGATTCTATGGTTCTATGAACTGCCCAACTAATGTAACATGCAGCCATCTTAACAGCCACCTCACAGGAGCAGCAACGCAGAAGCTGGCCTAACCCTGTGACCTTGGGCAGCGCCTCCCAAATCAGGGTGGTATTAACCATCCACACCTGGTGTCCTTCCCCAGTAGCACCATGCCCTTGGTTAGCAATGGAGTGGGATGGGCAAAACGCCAGGCTACATGCTGTAGCATTTTAAGAGAACATAAGCTCGGGGCCTGTAAGAAAGATGGGAATGATATTATTAGCAGGGCCTGTTGAGATAGGGTAAGGTGTAATAGTTTTAAACTAAAAGAGGATAGATGCAGACTAGATATCAGGAAGAAATTTCTTACAATGAGGGTGGCAAAACACTGGAACAGGTTGCCCAGAGCAGTGGTAGGAGTCCCATTTCTGAAAACGTTCAAGGTCAGGCTGGACGGGGCTCTGAGCAACCTGACTGAGGATGTCCCTGCTCACTGCAGGGGAGAGTCAACTAGATGACCTTTAAAGGTTCCTTCCAACCCAAAATATTCTATGAACAGAGTTTTCTCCAAAACCTTTTTTGAGACTTCCTCTTTCAATTTTGCAAAACTAAGTTCACTAAAAGCCTAAGCCTCCCTGATGAAAATGCGGATCCTGCACTTCTCCATATTTCAATTTGTAGGTGAAAATAGGGGTGATATAAAAATATTTACAGATTGCTTTGTTGGTGTCAGAGTTGGGAACTACCTGAGGTAAAAATAACATATCTTTTAAAGCATTTTCTTCTCTTTCAACTGGCTTTGCAACTGCTCCTCTGTTAAACTGAAGTGAATTTACAAAATATATGTCACAAGAGGAATTTTTTGCCCAGAATCCCTCAGAAAGTGCAAATACATCAACCCATTCCATCACTCTGGGAGAACCCAATTAATTAAGCATTAGTCTGAAAAAAAAGTGAAATCTCTGCATCTACACAACCTGTCACAATTATTTCTCTAATTTATTTCTGATACCTGAAGTTGAAAACTAATCCAACAATTAAGGTTGTCAGCAAATACGTTTTGTATAATTTAAGTTCTTCTTGTACTTGAAGAAATACTTTCAAAATTAAGAAATACTAGAGTTCCATGTATAATGCATTAAGTACAATTAGACATTCGTACCTAATTTAACATCTTAGTAATTATTTCCTTAAAATATTTTAAAATCAATCAGATCCCCATCCTTTATTTCCAGAAACATACCATCAGTTAGTTGGAAATGCAAGTTGTGAATTTACTTACTGTTTGGCAAAGTTGGTCGAAAATGGAAACTATATTATTAATTTAAATATCACCAATACTTTCTGAATCAAAAGTTACTATTTTTACTTAGACTATGAAGTCCTACTCAGAATTCATCTCATCTGTCCCTTTTTTTTCCGTATTATCTAGCTACTCTGTTGAACTAGAGATGAATTTGTTTTATTTCTGCGATTAAATACCTAGCTTTCAGAAAAATGATGTTAATTTTACCATTTGCAACCCATCCTCGGATTACTTTTATCTGCATTAATGAATATATAAATACTGTTTGCAAGACTGATCTTCACTGCAGCCTGAAGTGTGACCGTAACTCATACCCAAAGTTAAATCGGTTTGGGAATAACTGGCAGCACAGCTGCCATACAGACATCTGTGTTGCAGACCACCACGTACCCCAAAAGCAGCCCATTTTTTTTTTTGGCAACTGCAGCCTGTGCTTAGCTGCTTCTCCAGTCACACCTCCAACCAGAAGTGAAGAACTGAACTAGAAGTATTGAGAGCAGCCCTGCAGAGAAGGACTTTGGGATGTTGTAGATGAAAAAAAAAAAATGAATATGAACCAACAATATGTGCTCACAGCCCAGAAAGCCAATTGCATCCTGGGCTGCATCAAAAGAAGTGTGGCCAGCAGGTCAAGGGAGGTGATTCTCCCCCTCTACTCTGGTGAGATCACATCTGCGGTAGTATGTCCAGCTCTGGGGCCCCCAGTATAAAAAGGACATGGACCTGTTGGAGCAAGTCCAGAGGAGGGCCACAGAGATGATGAGGAGGCTGGAGCACCTTCCATATTAGGACAGGCTGAAAGAATTGAGGCTGTTCAGCCTGGAGAAGAGAAGGGTATGGGGACATCTTATAGAGGCCTTCCAGTACTTCAAGGTGGCCTACAGGAAAGAAGGGGAGGGACCCTTTATCAGGGAGTGTAGTAATAGGATGAGAGGTAATGGTTTCCAGCTGAAAGAATGTAGGCTTAGATTAAATTCTAGGAAGAAGTTATTTTCTGTGAGGGTGGTGAGGCACAGGTTGCCCACAGAAGTTGTGGAAGCCCCCTCCCTGGAAGTGTTTAAGGCCAGCCTGGATGGGGCTCTGAGCAACCTGGTCTAGTGGGAGGTGTCCCTGCCCATGGCAGGGGTGTTGGAACTAGGTGATCTTTAATGTCCCTTCCAACCCAAACCATTCTATGATTCTATGATGATGATGCTTTGAAATCAAAAGTTTAGCTGAAGGGATGGTCTTTATTTAGCCATGTGTTGAAATGTCATGATTTCACCCTGGTTTGCTGGAGCTGGAGGATTTTCTGAAGAATACGTCACTACATAGACAGACATGGCCCTCGTGAAAGATGACAGCCTTGAATTGGTCAGTGTTAGACCTACTACACAGCGTTTCATTTGTTTGGATAGCCAAGCAGTTAAGCATGTGTGTAGCTGTCCTAGAAAGGACATTGCTGGTCTGCCCTTACTGCTCTGTGGAGCAGAGCAATGCAAAATTAAACAGATGTGACTGAAATATTTCAGTAGTACACAGTGCTGATAAGCATGATAGGAAAAGAAAGAGAGAAGATATGTCTTTCATATCAAATATTTGTTAATTGCTAATGTCAAATGCAGTTTACAGAGTACCAAGAATGTTGTCAGTGTCTGGATTTCTAGTCGACTTCTCTGGGTTCAAACGTCAGTGAATACAACACCACCCTTGAGTGTTTTGGAGCATCAGGAATGTAACTCTGTTACATTCTACCAAACTTTTCCTGGTAGCAGAAATGAAAATGAAGAAGCCAGGTGGCTCATCTCAGCTTAAGCAGATAAATCCAACTGACAAATCACCATCAGAGCCAAGTAATCCTTCAATGGGTTACTGCAAAATCCTGCTAGACATGAGAATTAAGGAAAACTGAGGAAAAGGAGACACTACCTTTTTCTTAAATAACTACAGCAGATGTCCACATGATGAATGGGGACTGTTCAGAAATATAAAAGCAAATCCAGCCTCTCTAATAGTTTAGCTAGTTTATTCTACCGTTAATACAGACTTCAAAGCAATGGCAATCACTATTGCTGTACCACCCAGCCTGGGAAGAACACTGTCAGCTCTGAAGGGACGTCACAACCCACACAGAGATGAGTGTTGCGATGTGGAGAAAGCTCCTTCCAACCTCATATAGTGTATTTATCTGCTCTGTCACCTCTCCTCATGCACACATGCTCTGGGAAGGAATGAAGCCCATGAGAGGGAGGTGAGGGAGGAGGTACACAAGAGTGGGAGGCAAGGCAGGATTATCTCACCTTACTTGTTCTCGAGAAGGTAAGTGTGGAGGCTTGAATTAGTCACACAGCCTCTCTATACCTGCCTATATCTCTCTGTTGGCCTCAACAGAAGTTTTAAATGCCACTTCATGTCTGGGCATCTACTCTGACCAGTCAAATGACATCACCACTTTCAGGATCTTGGCACATGAGGAATGGAGTTCAGAACTGTCAGACATCTGGTTATGTCCAGGACACGAGTCACCTTAGAAGATTAAAGGTTAACATCTGAGGCACTGATGGCAATGAGGGGCTTCAAAGGTAGGGCAGCTCTGGGGAGGAGGGTCCCCTGAGGGAAGAAGGCACTTCTAAAAGTCCCACTCCTTAGTTAGCTAATAATTTGCTAGCAAGTATTTAGTATCATGGAGGATACTCTAAATAACATCATTTGTTTATTCAGGTGTTTGTCTTTTAGTTGCCTTTATGGAAAACAATAAAGTTATCAGAAAAGTTTGTCATAGATTTGTTATAAGAAGAAAACTCAGGCTAGATATTTATGATTTTTTGCTCACACCAGCTGTCAAACTGAGGAAATAGACACCTTTCCAGCATAATTGGCAGACATTGTGCCACACTGTAGTAACACAGCTGATAATCTGCAGCTGATTAATTTGGTTTTAGCAGTAACTGCATTTGAAACCTTTAAAATGTGGTCCACAAAATTCTGATTGACCACTAAGAGCCGGAAGTAGTTTGAAAATGTGATGAGTCAGCCCAGGATTACACAGGACATGGGGATGCATAAATAAATTTTGACAAATAGAGGAATAAGTTCACAAAAGAAAATATAACTATATTTTAATATAGTGTGTTTAATAATTATATTGAAATTTAATAATATTGTAAGTCACATGTTAAAATACTCTAACAATTAATACTTGTGAAGACAACAGGCCTGATCTAGTACTCCTTAACCTTGGCTAAAAATCTATACCTGTGTAAAAAGAGCTATAAAATGCTGCTTTTCACATTTTGTAGTTTTCAACACCCACACTGTATAGGATACATTTAAAGGAAAAGCTGAAGTAGAATCAAGTACAAAAAACATGTAGGCTAATAGAAAAATACTGAGTAAGTACAAGTTTGAATGTTAAAAGCAGAAAGAAAGGTTAATATTTGTGTACCACAGGGCTGCCTATAAAGCCATTTGAACTTCAAACACCAAAAAATAACTTTATCATCCATATCGAACAGGAAAACATATTTCATGATTCCAGAAACTTAAAGCAGGCATGGGAATGTCACAACTATTGGAAAAAATACGTATAAGATCTTTCTAAAAGTGTAAATCGCTAAGAAAAATTTAGTTGGTTAGCCTTGTGGTGTATTAAAGTCATATCTTAGACCCCAGATGAAATAGGGTCTATTCATGAACAGTTTAAACATTCATCACTAATATTGACTTGAATGGAGTCAGATCAAACTCCAAATCCTGGAATAATACTTTTGCTATTTTTGTCCAGAGACCTCTTCAACAGTTGTTCCATGACTGATTACCTCTTCTTTGAAAACATATATCTTAAATATATGGCAAGTTTCAGAGATTGGGACTTTATGAAAATATATGATGGTAAGAAACATAGGGGTTTGAAATCATATTATGGGAACAATCTAGTTTCTAGTTAAACCAGATTCTGTAAGCAATTAATTTTTGTGATTTTGGAAATGCTATTTTTGGCTATGTAGTCAGTTATGCAGCCATTTTTTTTTCCTTAATGCAGTTTGATGACAGGAAGGAACCCTGAGGGACTTGCCAGTAGAGCTGGGAACGAGGAAGAGGAGAGAATACAAATATGAAGGTATTTTCACTTCATGAGAATTAATTATGGTGCCCATGAATAAATATTTGAATAGTGTTGTTAGTACAATGCAATAAGAGCTCTCTGGTGGCAAAAAATTATCATTACATTGCATCTCTTTTTTTTTTTTACAGGCAACAAGGATGTTTTGACCCACACCACTTGAAAATATAAGCAAACTGTCTTTGCAAGAACATGGTTTTTAACTGTGGGGTTTTCTCCTGTTAAGAATTTTAACTTAATAGATTCTACACTTCTGATCTTCTAAACCTGCACTGGATTCCTACCAGAGCAATGATGTCTTCCCAAGACTTGCCTCACAATATCAGTTCTGAAATTTCTTATTCATCTTATCAGGGGTTCCTAATGGCTGTATTTTGTACTTCACTAGTTAATATCAATTGCATTTTTTATTATTTTTAGTGGAAACATAGAAGACATACTAGACAACATGAAACAAGCTGTTTCTATGGACAAAAATGCATGAAAATGGTCTGCTGATTCCTTTCTGACAGAAGCTGACAACACTCTGGTCTTTGTGCTGACAATGTTTAGAATGCAGCCAGGATGTCAGCACAAAATCGTATGTGCATCGTGAAACAAATAACAATATACTCAGTAATGTAATACAATGCAACACAATGCAATACAGTAAGTACTGACACAATGTGCTAGTCGTGAACATATGTATTTCTACATCATCAAATTAGTTGAGAGAGAGTCTGCCTGACAGAAGCATTTCATTTATTCCCAGATTTTACATTGCTGATGCAGTAGTCTTCCTGAGGTGATTCCCTACATACCCTAGACAGTAAGTGGCTAGACAGAGCAACTTGTGAAAATATCAGAGGCAGATCCTAGTTAATGGGCTTAAAACTGCAAATGGGGTCTTCTTTCCGAGCCTTGGAGATATGTACATTGTTAACAAAGGAATTAAGACAGGAATGGTGAAAACTAAAAGCTGCATTTAAGGATATTAATACATGTTAAGACAATGCACAATCAATGCTTTTCATCTAAGTTTTGTAAAATTCTCTGATTTATATTCCATACAAAGAACATGATTCGCAATGTCACTAGCAGAAGTCAGGAGATCAGAGACCACAGTCTAAGTTTGTTGGTCTGTCCCCACCTCTTGCTTATTCAGGTCATTTGGAGCTGACCAACACCTAGGAACTGAGCCAGACCAAGAAGAAGGAGGATTTTCTGCAGTAAATCAGCACCATTATCAGGCAATCTCTTGCAGGTCAGCTCTTCAAGAGTGGTACAACTCACATAAACTACAAAGGCTTGGACATCTTCCCTCTCACCCCTTTTTCCACTTTTTTTTTTTTTTTTTTGTGCTAATAGGGTGCAAGCTTTTTTTAAAATGTAATAGAAATGACACTGAAATGGCTGAATTCTGCTTTCCTACAGAAGCTCTATTAGTGTTAGTAAAACACTTGCAAATTACTGAAACATGGTCTGTAAAAGTGCAGAGGGTAGGAACAGTTCTCCAGGTCAACTGCAGTTAATTTTTGTCATGAACAGAAAGCTTACATATGCAAAATGTGCCAAATTACTTGCTTGCAACATGCTCGTGGTTGGATGCCTCTAATGCATCCTCTTGAGGAGATGCAAAGCCTCAGTGGGTGTAGACTCCGGATGCCCTACTTGTAATGCAGAATTTCCTTCAAAAATACAGTTTTTGTGTCCTACAAACCACAGCAATGCTAGCACATACAGTTAAAAGCTCCATTCACATTTATACAACACTGTTACTGACCTTGCTATATCTAGATTTACTTTTTTTTTTTTTCCTGATTCAAAAAAATCCACAAATAAGCAAGAGACAGTTTTTGCCTTGAAAGTAACTGGAGAACAGTCCAGATTTTACTGAATAAAAACCAACTCCTGTGCTACCTGGTTGCACAGCTTTAGCTCATCCATTCATGCATTTCCTGAGACTTCCCTGCCTTAGGGTATCTAAAACTGAACAAAACACACATGTGGTAAGTAGCAACACACCTCTCATATTGCAGCCAGTGAAATGTCTGCCTTGGCTGTAAATTCAAAACAAAGAATATAGTATTGAAACTGGCCACTTTTACATAGATTGCAAAGATATATGCTCCACCTAGAAATTCCTAACAAATAAATAGTCTTAAAAAGTCAAGTTCCTTTTATCGTCCAAAATTCCTTTCATCCACTTCCTTTCCTACACTGTTAGCTGATTCCTTCTATAAACCACAGTGCTTGCCCTAATGATGCTTTCCATTGCCATTATCATTATTACCATAAAACATGTGGCTAGAAACATGAATAATGGAGAGAGTCAAACAAAATCCAGACCAAAAAAATGAAAGAAAAAAACAAAAAAACCCCAGAAATATAGTTCTTGATTTACTGAGCCTTTGGACAAGAATAAAAATTCAAACCAAAATAAATCTTTGGGTTTTTATCATTTATTTTGTTTATTAGGCATGAAAACCACTTTGACAATCAAATTTCTCACTTTCAGAATAATGGAAATTTCTAAAAACCACATTATTTTCCATATATAAATAGTTAAAATACATTTGTGTTACTGTTAGTAGGGTAAAACCTGTGAAAAAGGCCCTGATAATAAATTATCCAGTTTAGGATAGATTGTCCTTGGTCAGCCTCTTTGCCTCCTTAAGATGGGAGGAGACGTAAATCAGAGAGTTCAAGTAGATTTTTTTCCCCTTGGTACTCTCAAATGGTGTAGTGGAACTTGGTTTTGGGAAATGCTGTAGCATTTGTCTTTGTCTGCAATTTGAAGAAAGGAATGGCAAGTTTATTCATGGCATGTAAAGCTCAAAATCTCTGTCTGATGCAAATTTCCCATTTCATGATAACCAGTCAGCCTTCCCTGTGGCGGATGATCAGGAACCTCAGTCCCTCTCCAAGAACCTCCACGGCAGCTCACTGAGCATATGCTGCTCCCTTGTCTCCATGGTACATACACAGGTAGTCCCGACAACATGTATTTTTAAGGCGGAATAGAATGTGAAAAACAGTATCATTACAGAAACAAAGAATGAGACTGAAAGCAAACTTCAGGAATTAATGGGACCTGATGCAACTTGGATCTAAATATGCAGATAATTTTTCAATTAGCAGCATCAATCACCACAAACTCCATGCATTACTTATAAAGCATCCTAAAATGAAAATAAAGATCTGCCTACTGATAATATAATTTAAACCTGAGAATAGAAGGCAGATTTTATTTCCAAAGGATTTTAAAGTATGTTTGTGACTCCCCACTGACATTTCAAGGAAACTTAACATGACATTTAATTATTGTTGATTTGTTTCTCTGTATACAATCAACAGCATATTTCTTAGGACGTGTTTGTCTCATAAAATGTAATTCATACTTGGAATATTAATATGCAAGAAAGGAAATTGTTGCCAAATATAAGGACTCAGAACGTTACTCACTGATCTAATATATCTTCTGATAGAGGAGTCATGCAAAGCAACCAAAAACATATTGAGATGCATTACAATTTCTATAAACCAGTTGACCTGGCAGATTAAGAAGAAAATTAAAAAATTAGAAAATAAGAAATAAAATAAAATCAAAATTTAGAAATTGTACAGAAGAAGATTTTGAGTTCTTCTAGCTGAAACATTTAAATACCAATTTAGAATGAGCTAAAGTTAGATGTGGGAAAGAGCAGACTCATGTTAGCAGTGTGGCAAAGATTTGACGTCACTCATGCAAAAAAAAAAAGGATTAATTCGCAATCATAGCACATTTTTAAAGAAAAAAAAAGACATCTTTCACTTATCAGTGAATGGAATAGAAGAATAAAGTGCTGTAAGCAAAAAAGGCTGGTTTAAAAAGAAAGATTCCTTTTTATGGCAACTTAACATTGATACTTGAATGGGTCATATGGCATTCACCAAGTCGTTTTTTTACTAAAACCTGAAATACAAACTCACATGACCTTTTAGTTCAATTATCTGTCATGAGATAAAAAATCAAAAGAACTGGCTTGAAAACCTCTAAAATGAATGAATTTTATTAGATACTGGATGGTACATGGAAGTGAATCCTTTTTTTTCTGTTTTGGTTTTTCTTTTTTGCTACAGTCTCAGAAAGAAAACAAATTTGAGAATGTTCCTTTTACCTGGAAAACTATAAAAAACTAATCCAGGATCACTACAGCTTAAATGGTAACACTCAAAAAAAGCACACGCTCACCGATGCTTTGTTGAACATCTATATTTAAATTCGTAGTTCTTTAAAAGTTTTGTTCTCTAGTCTGAAATTATGACACCCATTTCTCAAAGGGATACTGCAAATGCTATGGGGAGCCAAGCAAGATTCATGTGTCTCTGTTTTTCTATCTATAAAATAAACATCAATAGGTATTGAATATATTACAAGTTGCAAAGTCCATATGATCTTTTTAAAATATTTAAGTTCCTAACTTAGAGTGTATTTTTTGTACATTTTTTACACCTGAAAATTGTTATTATTTTAAATTATTATTAGTAGTAGTAGTATCGATTATTAATTATTGCTGTTGCAATTTTGTTGTGCCCATTCAAACATAACTAGCTCCCTGGTGAACATGTTGAAATTTGTTACGCTAGTAATTTATTATATTCAATCTATCTCTAAGATAAAGTTTTCAATTTCTTTAAGGTGCCAAATTCAAGCACTATGTTGGCTCATTTTAGACTTTTTATTATTTGAGAAGTCTCTTGTATACTTCCTCTCTTATTGCATTTGCTACACCAAATTGTTCTCTCAAAAGCAACAACAAAACACCGATTAAGAGCATTGCAGTCTCTGGCATACCTGCACTTCGATCTGGCTAATTTTGCTACAGCATAGGAATCTGTCAGTTCAAAACAGCTTCATGCTATAAACTAAAGATATGTTTTGTGCATAGAAAGTTGACATAAATTCGTGTATGCTTCCAGTCTGAACCCCTGAAAGGCTGAATAGTCTGTCTTTGAGATGTGGCTGGAATACAAAGAAGTCATAGGCTTCAAGTGGTCGTTAAGACATAAGAAAGAGAAGCATTCATTATGACAGCCTTCTATGGCTGATGGCTTTTTTTGGTAGCTTTTCTTTTTCCCCTTCTGTTTGCTTGGAAGTCCTTTTTATCTAAAAGAAATACTAACTTTCCTTGCCCTCTAGGTGTTTAGCTGGATATGTGTATCACGACCTCAGATTTCTCTGTTTACCCTTCAGGAATCTCTTCCTGACCCAAGATTATGATAAAACTCTCTCTTGATATGGGTAACAATGTTTAAAGGAGTGTTTGATACCCGTGCATAGAATGAAGGCGGCTGATACAGCCCTGGATGCCCCAGGTACTTATGACTCACATGGACAGTCTTAGTAGAGCCCACTGTTGTTTACATCAGCAGTGAAGTCTCTTGGCATCAGAGACAAGAGAGCAATGACGTACATCACAACACAGGTTGAAAATAGAAAAGGCAGGTGGACAGTAAGAGAAAGTGAAATGCAGTCAATGACAGGTGGATAGCCAGGATGCTCCAAGTATTGCATACATGGGCTACCAAGCTCTTTTTCTGTAACATTCTTCCCCATGTGGTATGTTTGTACCACAGTTTCCACTTTACTAAGTCACAGCAAATCTCCTCAGCATGCTTACGGACAGCCCGATGGTTTAACAAACCACAAGGAATATTCTTTCTCAGTTCTCTTCCCCATTACCATGCTGTTCACAGGTTGTTACCTGTGCGCAGAAGTACACACAGTCTCTCCTACAGCAGTAGCCCACAGGACTGTAATGCATATCACAGCATCCTTAGTTCTCTGAACTTCATAAATCTCTGTTTGCACACTACTTCCCAGAAAGTATATATAACATCATTAATCCACAGAAGTGTAAAACCACTATTGTCACGGCTACATAAGCTACAAGCCAGCATTACCCCTCTATAAGTTTATGATCATGCTTCAGGAGTCTGTTATAAAATCTTCCCCTGTGTAGTGCTCATAGTGCCACCTTCTTCCTTCTGGGAAGGCAACCTGAAGCCCACATTTTTATTCCAAAGAGGAGAAGGAGGAAATACGTGTCCCAAAGTGGCTCTGCTCCAATTGAACTGCAGGCAGGCAAGGTCCCAGCAGGACATGCTGCCATGTCTTTGTCATCGAAAGACGTCCTACTGTTCCTCTTCCTTGGTTGTGTCCTCCTCTAATTCCTATATAAAGACACTGTGAGCTCACAGTGATGCTCTCAGAAAAGGAAGTTATCTAAAACTGCCTCAGCCAATTTGATTTCATCAACCAGAATAGCAGCAATCAATTGTATCAATTACAATAACTGTATCTGGGTCTACATCTTTAGGTCCAGCCAGGTCTACAGACAATTACATATAAAATGAGTGAGCTGATTCTTGAAGACTTTTCTGATGCCTAAAATGACATTTAACTAAAATACAGACAGTAAATTTCAAAAAAAAAAAAAAAAAAAAAAAGCAATGCATTGACTCCAAGTTCTGGTGATCACTGCATACTAGAGTTACCTACAGCCATTTGGCATCTCTCCTCTTGGCATGAGGGCTTCCTCAGGGCAGATGTTTCACCACTCATAAAATTTCCGTGTGTCCAGAACCATGGGCAGAGAAAGACTGAAAGGGGTTCGGTTCCACCAGTTCCCTGGACCATTGAGCTCCACTCGAAATGCAGTAGCCACAGACAATTATGTCTAAAAATATAGCTAGAAGAGCCAGCCATGCTCACCTCTTACATTAGTTCATTTTTCTAATGACAGTGTTATTAAATGATGTATCTATTCAACACTATCCCTCTCTCTCAGTTTTACCAAGTGTGTGCTAACCACAAAGTTGACAGAAACATCAAGAAGCTGGAAGCGCATCTTCAAACATTCTTAGCTAAGTGCTCTGTTCAGCCCAGTTATTCCTGGATGAGATACCCAGTGGGTTTCAAGAAGTTACACCGTTTGAAAGCAATGGCTCTGGCAACCTTTTAAGATAAATTAGAAACTGATGGCTCATTGTGTCTCCACACACAGGGACTTCTGATGGATACTGAAAATCATGCTGAGTCAGGAGGAAGCTCAAAAACGGAATAAAGGACTCTGTCCAGGCAGGCAGGCAAAATGCCTCAGAGGCAGGGTGTAGAATGAAAGGTGGTGATAGCTTCGCCCGGTCATTTCAGTGCACTATCTGTGACTGTCTTTAGTTTTCCTAAGTAAGAAGGACTTTTTTTTAAAGAATTGGTGACAGAAGAATAAGTCTGGTTCCAGTGATCGTGATCTAATTCCCATGTCAAATTCCTCACTTAATAGGGGAGAAGGGGCTTGACTCTCTCTTAAAATTTGAACTAAATAAATTAAAACAGCATGGTAATCAATATGCTTGATTTCAAAAGGGAAATGAAAGAAGGTAACTCAGCAAAACTAAAAGAAGTGAAGAACACAGGAACCTACATGTAGAAATTGCCTTAAATTTCTAAAATAAAGCTTAAATTCCTTGTGGGAACTGCATGCCATCCAGGAAGAGAAGTTAGGTTAACAAAGCAGCGAGGATGTATCTCAATGCAAAATTAATGCATATATTGTTGGAAAGATAAACAAATATTACTCTAGATTTCAACAAGAATGACATTTTCTATGAGAGCTCCTAGGAAAAACTGTTTAAATATGTATTCCTCATGTATATATTTAGCCTCATCATCATTTTCTCATCAAATAACAATTATTTTATAAACACTCAGTATGTTACTATGAAAATGAACATATTCTCAATGATCCTTCTGTATTTCATCTGTTTGAGGAACAACATATTTACTGTGAGTGCTCATACAAAACACGAAATTTCTGAGTTTCATTGTTGAGGGCTAACATAGCTAATTGTTATCTAGAGAGTGAAGCAGGTTTCACTCACGATTCCATTTCCCAATCCTAGCACAATGCAATTAGGATCAAAGGTACTTTAGATCTTGAAAGTCTATTATTTTCCTTAGGTCTTACTTAAGTTGTGGATTTGTGGATTAATATCTTAAATGTTATAATTTTAATATATCATAAAAATACTTTATTACACATGTTGCACAAAGTCATTCGATATTCAGACATGATATTTTCATGGGTTATTATACACTAAAAATTCAATCTTCAAAAGTTAAGATTTGAAAGAGAACTGTCATTAAAGAAACAATGATCAAGTGTACACATAGTCTGCTTTTTACAATACCATAACATTAATACTATGTTCAAAGATGATTTCAAAATGTCTAAAGTTAAGCTAAATTTAAACTTTTCATATAGTCTCGCATTGTTTTTTTTATTTCAAACTGTATTCATCACCGCCAAGTTTTAGCTTTCATTTCAATATTTTTAGAGGATTTCTTCATTATTAAACAAAAGGATGGGATCCATACTGAAGCCTTTTTTCCTCTCTTCTATCATATAGAAATGTCTTTTAGAAAGATGAGCTTGTATATCTATATTTCTGCAGTTTTCAAGACAAATGGTACATAATTTGTAGCTTCTGGAGAAAAGAAATAGTGGTGACTGTCCTTTGTGAAGGATTTATCAGAATCTATGGTGCAAGTGTCTCCAGGCAGCACAGGGCGCAGGTACTGGTTCACATGCAGCTCACCACAGATTTTCTCAGACTTAGGGGAGATGGTCCCATTGCTTGTGTCTTCCCAACCTGAACTTCTTTAGGCTAACAGAGGTTCCCACAGTTATAACTAAAGTACTCTTGTTTAGATAAAGCCATCTCATAAGATTATCAAATAGATGGCAGCATTGTTAAGAATTTCTGCAGTGCTGCAGCCCATCTTCTCTCTAACTCTCTGCTCTCCATACATTTCCTGTATACAACTGAGATTAATTGGTTTGGAAAGCAGCTCTTCTATCTTCTTACCTTATTGCTGAAGGGATTTTTGATTACATTTTGAGCTTTTATGGTTCTTTCATGCATCTTCAACCTTTATTTGCATTGTAAATGCATTGAAAAAAAAGTTTTGGCTTTTCTTCATGTACATCTATAGTTACTTATAGAAGCTTATGAGCTTTTAAATGTTAGTCAGAACCTATGAATTACTTAGCGTAAGAGCTGCTGAGGCCTTGGAGTCCTTATCAACAGCACGTAGAATTATGAGCCCTGAATGTCACTGAAGATCAGGCTCACAGTGTTTTCAAATCATATTATTTTTGAAAAAGAGTTAAGAATCTTATAAAGCATTAGAAAAATAAATAAGCAGAAAAACTGAGAAGCCAAGGAATTCAAAGAAAGATATTAAAATTTTGGATGGAAAAATGCAAACTTGGAAGTAAGGTAACCATGATCTATGAATTGTACTTATGCAAGAAAATTCTTCCAGCAGCAGCCCGCTTCAGGGATTTGCAGTTTGTGGGGGTGTGTGTGTGCATGTGTGCATTTGTGCATATGTTGGGAACCCCAGAACCAAAACTGCTTACTCTTTAATATGCATATCATGGACACTTCACAGTCTAAAACACAATTAAATAAACCTTTTCCCAAACTTAGCTTGAATGTGAATGCTAAAGCTATCATTTAAGGCACTATTCTAAGAAAAGAGGTTTATTTTTTCCATCTTTTAAAAAAAAAAAAAAATTCTTATTTATCTCTTTCTAAAATGCTACCAGGATGAGATTTCCAAGTATTAAATCACACCACATTTTCCATGTTCTGTTTTTCCAAATCATGTGTGTATATCTGTTGTATACCTAGATATTTATGAGTAATGTCCACAAAGGACACTGAACTAATTCGTAGGAACAGCCGTCCAGATCACACAACACATATATATGTATATGCAGCTTGTTTACACTTACATTAATGTGGTCTGTGCTGTTAGCACCCATTAATATTAATGATTTATTTTGTAAAGCACACAGAATTTCTAGTCGGGAGCAAGACTCAATCTCCATAATTACTGAGGTTACCTATTAGGCCGGCTGTAAAGCAAATAGAAAAGAAAGCAGGGACCTGCTTTAGGGACCTCAGCTTCTAAGCTTGCTGCACTGAGAGCCTTTCATTGCATATTCCGGTAAAAGCAGAGACATTTTTAAGACCAAATTATCAGAGCAATGACTTCAGAAGACCACAGACCAACATGGAGACCTATAAGAAGTTATTAAATTGCCTTCTTGATACCTTTTTTCCCACTCTCTCTAAGCTGAAATTGATTTTTAAATCCAAACCGAACTTATAAGCTCTAAAGAAAAAATTAGACACATGGGTCTATGTAGCTACCAATATTAAAGCAGAGATCTAGTAAGGCAAAGCAATTTACCATTCAGAAAGACATTTCTCAGGGAAAATATTTCTAACCATTTATGGATAGTGTTTTGATACAATTGCAGTCAGAATAGGCCAACTTCCAATTGCCTACCCCAGAGCTGAATAGCAAAGAGGGTCAATTGCTCTACCATAAGCCTTTCCATCTTCTCTGGTAACACACCTACCTACAGCACCTCAAAAAGTCATGGAGAATACTGAAAATGAACTCCCTGAAAAATAAACATCCATGTAAAAAAGTATTTTTCTCCCAGGGAAGAGTAAAGACATAGCAGCAGCAGATTTCAAGCATATCAACAACAGCGTTTGCTTTTCAATTCTTTAAAAACAAACAAAAAAAACCTAAATCTTCATTCAATAAATAGTCATGAAGACAGCATTAAAATCATGATGATAAAACAACCTGACATGAGTTTCAGAGTAAAAGCCTGGTAAGTAGCAAGTCTAATTGAGGTTGCAAGTTGACTGAGTGATAAAACATACCTGAAATAGATTAAATGTTGTGAGCTACACTGCTCAGCTGATTGTGTTTTTCAACAGTCTGAAGTACTAATTCCATCTTATGTCATCAGAAAATCCACCCTCCATTCCAGCAGTACAATTAGGAATATTTCTTCTCTTTTCTTCACCTTCATATTTTTTGTGGTTTGTTTTTTTGGTTTGGGTTGGTTTTTTTTTTTATTACAGGATAATCTGTTGGACCTAAGAGTTTCATTGGCATTGTAAGCGGAAAAAAAAACTAATTTAAGGCAGGCTTTCCCTCCTTGCTTATCTTTAAGTTATTTGTATAAATGTGAGCATCTACATGCAATGTGCAAAATTACATTAAATAATAGATTAATAGATCTATTAGGTAAGACCATTCATATGCCTTGAGTAAATGAATTTCCCTTTCTGTCTTGTTTCCTAATGTTCTTTCATTGAAGGTATTTCCTCTCTTTCATATATTTCCATACAGAACCTCTACATGATTTAAAGAAAAATACCCTACTTGAAAACATTGATTTCTGTCAAGTTGTGTTAATATCTACCTTACAGGTATCAAAGATCTTCTTTATGAAGAAACCTCATGTAGCAACACAGAAGTCCTCTCCTTTCTTTTGTCGATGTGCTGAACTTTCTTAGGCAGGAAAAAGCAGAAGGATCCAGAAGCAAATCTAAATATGGTAGCTTAGTTCAGGTAGCAGGTCACCTAACCTTCCTATATTGTCTATGGGAAGAGAAAAAAATCCCCCTGAGGGGAACGAGAGACAAACTTCCTAGTTTCATTTGAATAAATTGCTCTTCAACCAGCCAAAATAAAGATGCTGAATTTCATATCAAGGAGTCTCTTACAAGTCTGTACTTCCTCATTGCACTAATCCAGATACCTCCCCTTGGTGTTCTGCGTCACTTTACACAGGTTATATTACTCCTTTTTTTTTTTTTTTGTGGTTCTGGGCTCCCTACCCAGCACCCATCGGCTGCTGCCAAGGGAAGTACATGTGGGCACAAACCAGACAAATGCTGAGCAACAACGTCAGCCATGCCTGTGGTCTTTCTTGTCTGTATAGGAACCATTGCTCAGAAACCTCACGGGAGTTTGCAATCTCTCAGAGGTCTGCTTGTCACAGATGGCAGAAACTGCCAACGGGTTCAAAAGTTACCTAAGGGTAGAGAAAAAAAGCAGGCAGATGAATAGCATGATTACACAGGCTTTAGGAAGTGGAGCAAAAAAAAAGGAAAATCCAGACAATTCTCTTCACTTCACTGAGCTGATTCCTGAAGTCAGTATGCATTTTCCCGATGTGAACCCCACTTACATTATATGTACCCTTTTTCCTTTCCTTTTTTATAGTAGGAAGTGTCTGAGCCCATATAGTGTCAAAAGCTGGTGATGCTAAAAATGAAATATAGATATATAAGATTGGACTGAAATACATTTTTTAATTCACTTTGTGAAGACTTGTCATTAAATTTCTAATAGTCATTATGTTATAAATAAGTAGTTGTGCGCATGTATATTTTTTTCTCCAAGCAGAAAATAATAGATAACAAACCTCAACAAGAATCCATTTAATTTTGCTCCATTGATTGTCCAGACACAATGCCCATATCTCTGAAGTACCTGTCAGAACTAACTGATGCTACACTAAGGAATGAGGATGCCACTGTTTCCAGCTGAACACATCACTTTGAGCAAGTATGTTTCCAGATCTCTCACTGCGAGAATTTACAAAACGGAGGCAAGACATAGAAGTGTTTTAAGATCTATAGATTAAATATGCTAAGAAAAATGCAAGGCATTGTTGTCATGTAATGGACTGTCTTCCAAGTGTGCTGTCAATTCCAAATAAAATCATGCGAGCTGAAGTTCTCTGCAAAGTCATTTTCCTGGACCATTAATTCTGAATTGCCATTTACAGAATAATTGCACTTTTGTTTCCCCGGGGATGTTGCTGGTGTGCTTGAACCTGTGCTATCCTTCTTAACCCTCACATCAAAATATATACAGCAGAAATGGAAGTCATGAGCTTATAGGTCATTAATGCAGAGTTGGGCCTAAGGGTATCTTTAATAGTTCTGTTGAGGACATCCTTACAATGACTGCATTTTTAGGGGAGTGGAAAGATTTCATACAGAAGGACACAGCTGGATCTATTCTGAGAAAGGTTAGCTGGGACAGCTGAATGTCCCTGAGGAGATAATAAATTGCATTGGCCAATTTGATAGAGCTGATTCTGAACTGGAGGAAATCCAAACAGCAAAAGCCTTTTGAACAGTAAATACTGCCCCCACTAATTGCTGAAAATACAGGTAGGCTTGAGAGAGTTTCAGTTTGACTACGTGGGGGTTTTTGTAAGGTAACTTACAGACAAAAAAAAACGCACTGTACTTGATAATGACTCTCCTAACTTTGATGAGGCTCGGGTTGAGGAGAATTCCTCTTTCTTTCCTTTTAGGAACCGCCAAGGGAGGAGCAAGGCTGACAAAGTTAATGACTGATGTCAGAAGTCAAGAGTGGCAGATCTGAGGCAGGAAGGGAGTGCGGCTGCCTCCCGCTACTGTGTGGGGTAACTAGCAAGGCTCTGCATCAGCAAGAACATCGTCCCGGCCACACTTTTGTCAGGCTCTGAATAGAAGGTCACCGTCTTCCTCATTTTTCCCTTCCGATCAATATTTAGCCTGCTCAGCAGCCGCCAGTGCTGGCTGCCTCTGAACTCCATCGCTGTAAGTTACTGAGAAGCCAGCTTATTATGACAACTCAGATCTCCCATCAGATCTGACCTGCAGCGGCTGCCCTGTCTCTTTCAATCTACTCCAAAATACAAAGATGACTCCAGTGCGCGGCATTTACTGTACAAACCTCAGCAGAGAAGCTCCTGATCAACAGGAAAAGGAACAGGCTGTGAAGCGATTGGGGGCCAAGCATGTTACACAGGACAAAAAACAGTGTATCTAGTACGGTTAAGGTAACTAGTTGTTGAAAAATGTAGCTATGAGGACTTAGTGATTAAAAGCATAAAGCTTTACTTCATCATCCTTAACCAATCAAAGTTGCAGCATAAATTGATTTTTGAAGGTTTTTTCACTTTTCACAACACCTTAGGCAAGACGTGTGGTGTTGTCACAAGCCAGCCAGTTCTTCTGTTGGAGAAATGTTAGATAAACAAACAGCAACAGAGTTATTTTATTAAAAATTACCATGCAGACTCAGGGATTTAAAGGTTCACGTGACAGGTGACAGTACACACAACTTTTAGTCTCTCTTTTAGTCTAAAATCACCATGGCTGTAGTTTCAGGAGATGTTAAGAACAGAATGAACAAAGCAAAAAAAATCACTTGCCATGTTGTTATGTCGGTAGTCCGCAAGAAGTTATCCTGCCCAGGCTACTAGCTTTACAGTGCATCTCAGTACATTTTACAACCTTAAAATATTTCCATTCATTTAATCTTACCTGATTTTTACATGAAAGCAGGAGCTGGGAAAGGATGTTCTGTCTTTATCAAAAATTACGTTTTTGATCTCAAATCTCAGACTATCTATTTAGGAACCACTACTTTAATGTAACATAGCAGACCTTCAGTTCACCACAAATGGACCCCTAGCTTCAGTCAGAACGCATGCATTCAAACTAATTATTCCCTGGTAATAAAATTGCTTCATAAATTACACACTGTTGAAAAGCAATAAGATACCATTGCAAAATTCTGTTCTCTTTTACTTTGGTGTAAAAGTGTTGAAATCTAGTTACTGTATGAAACACAATTAATTTTACAGAAAAGATCATTAAAAAGTTTTCTTCTTTGACAGTAATCTATTTTAAATTTCTTTGGCTTTCAAGAGACCAACTACAAATCTGACCGTAAATTTTCAGTGGGATAGAAATGATTTTGTTTATACTCTGTTTGAAACAAGATAGTAGAATTGGTTCAGAAAAAGCAGGACTGAGACTAAATCTTTGACCAAAGCAAACTAATGGTTTTAAAAAATATAGTAACAATATAGCTATGTATGCATATTTTTCCTAAAAGAAGAAAATAATTCTAAAGGACCTTCTTCATTTACTCCAGGTAGAAATTTCAAAATACTCTTAAAGAACATTTTTAAAGTATTTCATTTACTTAGGAAGTACTGATACTCCTACTGAAACTAAACTTTTCAACGTTTGCCCACTATTTGTGGAGGAGTTTTGATTCACCAAGAACTGTGTTGTGACTACCTTTGCACAGATACCTCAGGGGGAGGGAAGTGATATATTAGTTAAGGCACAATTTTTGTGCTAGGCTCTATTCCAAGTTCTGTCCCAACTTCCTCTCTGACCTTGAACAAAGCACCTAATTCCTCTGTATTTCAGTTCCATTTCTAGAAAATGAGGACAAGGAAATTGTGCTATCTCGAGAGTCCTGTGAAAAGAAGTTAATTAGCAGTTGTGAAGCACTCATATGCTGTGGCCATGGCAATCTTCAGTCTGACAAAAATGGGGCAATGTAGTAAGGGTTTTTCTGCGTTCAGAACACCTACAAAAGAGTCAGTGCTACAAGCTTGATTCTTGAGTACTTGGCACTGATGAAATCAATCACAATCTGTTTCCATCCCCTGTTTGCCTCTGAAGGAGCACAGCTATAGAAAAATTGGATTATAAAGCAGCATACTTGCTATAAGACATACATTTTTTTATTTGTCTGCCAATCCAAAGCCAAGAAAAAAATAAAATCAGTTAGAATTCTTATTCCTCCACTAAAATAAACTTCTTCAAAATTTTCTTAGAAAATGTATTTTGGGACACATTAAAAACAAATGAAGAAGAATAAAAAAAAAAAAGAAAAAAAAAAAGGAGCATCAAATCCAGAAAATACCTAGCAGAGGAGATTCCCGTTTACTTACTATTTTAGTAGATAGCATAGTCTGGAAAATATGCACAGTGATCTCTCCTATGGGAGACACGGCTTTAAGCCTCATGGCTATCTCACACCTCCCACAGCCCACATTTCTCACCTATTCCCATTAGTTCCACTTGATGCCTTCCTACGAATTCATCACAGATTCATAAATAGTCTGGAGATGACTTAAACTGGGGGTGGGACTGGCATATTTGGTATTCATGCAACATTTTTAGAAATTTTGATGCAAAAAACAATGTTTAAAAAGAGTATTAAGAACTGTTAAGTGATACTGTATATCTGTGCCAAGTTATTATTAATATGTTTATATGTTGCCTATTTGTGTTACCTGCAATTTACACACTCAGTTGAATGCTTAAGTCTGTTTTGAAATTTGAAATAGGTAATTCTCTGTATTATGAGTATTCTCACCCCAAGAATATTCAGTATGTCTGGAGATGTTACACTATTCTAATTCATTCTTGTGAGGAATGTATTATGAATATCAATTTCACAAATATAACTTGATCAGTTAATGTCTGAAAACGAACCAGAAAAAAATCACAACAATAGAAGAACTTTTAACCCTTAGGCTAAATTGGCAATTTTATTACTGTTCTCTGGGAATGATTGCTAAATTTCTGTTCGTTCAAATTTAATTTTAAGGATATACTTTGAATAATACTTTGAGTAATTTGAATAAAATTTGCTGTAATACAGCTTCAAATTAGCTGATCATTTTTTTCCCTGCCAATGCTGGATATCAAATGTAACTGCTGAAAGCCTTAGTTTCGCAGAGATGATTCTGTCATTAAAGATCAAAACCATAATAATTCTTAAAGTCTATTTTATGCACACGTCTGTAAACGCTCAGAAAACATATGAATGCTTCACTACTATTGTATGTACACATATCCACAAATGTCCGTTGAATGCTCCTAATTCAGGAGGTTATTTACATGCTTCTGCAACTTTTGGCATTCCCATAGCACAAGAGGGTTTTCCTGCGATGTGTATGTTCAGCACCTACAGCAGGGCCTGACTGATCCCACAGAAAAAGCTGCAACAAAGATGACCAATAAGACAGAATCTAATGATGGAAGTTACAGTGAAGACTGGTCAACTGTAGCCGACTTTATTCTTCCCTTTCTGAGACTTAATTAATACTCGCCTGCCTTTTTCTTTTGTTCCTTGGGAAAAAAAAAAAATATTACTCTAAACTTTGCTGAAGTAACTTCAGATGCTGACAGTCTGGTAGTATACAGCCTTGCTGTGAAAGCAAGATTTTATACATGAGTTTTCAAAAGACTGGCATGGTAGTTTCAACATAACATACATGCACAACCAAATTTGAGAGGCAGGAAATGCAGCTTGCATTTTCTGTAGAAATTGCCCTAAGTTTCTGGCTGAGATGTTGAAACAACCAGAGGCTCCAATCCAGGTGTTACTCTTGTTTAACACATACTGGTAGGGCTTTCAGTAGCTGCTGGGTAATGGACAGGGTTACCAGTGTTCCAGGCTCCTGGTGTACCATTATAAAAACATGTTTCTTTTCTTCCTATAACTAACGTTGGTTTTTAATTGGAAGTTACTTCTTTCTGAACTTGTTAGGAATATATACATGACAACTGGAATTTCTAGACATGCAGTTTCTTTTATTAGAGAGAAAATATTTCTGGGTGTGAACTTGTGACTTCTGTTTATTTTCTAACAGGGGATAAGTTTGTATGGAAAAAAAACAATTTTAATTTAGACCAGTGACGAAAAATATCCCACAAAACATCCAAAAAAGCTATCTTGTCATAAAACAAGTAAGAGGATTTTTCATTTCATCTTTGATAGCTTAACTTTCAAATGGTAACATGAAAGGGAGAGGTAGAAACTTATTGTTTTATCTTCATGGCACCTGACATTCCTCAAATTAATTTTAAACACTGACTGTGGATTCTTGGAAAAAAGCAGGTTTAGGCTTTTCTCTCACTTCTCCCTAATTTTGTAGTTAGATGAAAAAGTGATTTTGGACATGGCAACAACATACCTGTAAAGAACACTTTTCATCACAAAATCACAGAATCACAGAATGTTAAAGGTTGGAAGGGACCTTAAAGATCATCTAGTCCAACCTCCCTGCCAGAGCAGGATCACCTACAGCAGAGCGCACAGGAACGCGTCCAGGCGGGTTTTGAATGTCTCAAGAGAAGGAGATTCCACAACCTCCCTGGGCAGCCTGTGCCAGTGCTCGGTCACCCTCACAGTAAAAAAGTTTTTCCTCATATTTTTATGGAACCTCCTGTGTTCCAGTTTCCACCCATTGCCCCTTGTCTTGTCAGTGGACGCCGCTGAAAAGAGCCTGGCTCCATCCTCCTGACATTCCCCCTTGACGTATTTATAAACATGAATGAGGTCACCCCTCAGCCTCCTCTTCTCCAAGCTAAAGAGATCCAGCTCCTTAAGCCTTCCCTCATAAGGGAGATGTTCCACTCCCTTCACCATCTTTGTGGCTCTACGCTGGACTCTCTCAAGCAGCTCCCTGTCCTTCTTGAACTGAGGGGCCCAGAACTGGACACAATATTCCAGATGTGGCCTCACCAGGGCAGAGTAGAGGGGCAGGAGGACCTCTCTTGACCTACTTGCTACTCCCCTTCTAATACACCCCAGGATGCCATTGGCCTTCTTGGCCACGAGGGCACATTGCTGGCTCATGGTCATCCTGCTGTCCACTAGAACCCCCAGGTCCCCTTCCCCTGCACTGCTCTCCAGCAGGGCAGTCCCCAACCTATATTGGCACATGGGGTTATTTTTTCCCAATTACAATTTTTTGCTTTCAATGGTATCCTAAAAGATGTTAAATGTGCAGACACTTTGTTACTAGAGGTTGCATTGAGAGCTTTGAAAGGTTGGATTCTTTCTATAGGTATCAGAACTAGGCACAAATCTCATCATTATGCTGCACTGATGTGTTTGATTTAGATATGTTCATGCTATAAGAAACACGCAGGAGTTGTAACCTTTTGGAGTAATGAAGCGAGCTGTGCAGTGTGAGGTCCAGATACGTACAGCAGATTACTCACCACGCAAATATTGTAGAAGTCTCCAGAAACAATTTTTCCCTAGCCAAAGGAATTAACCAGAATTAATGAGATCTATGTAAAATACCATACAAGCGCGTGCACTGTCCTTGTCCATCATGATCCCGTCACTAAGACACATTGTTAAATAAATAAGTTTTAAATAGAATGAACCACTTAGAGTCAGCATGTTGTGTGATCTCGTATGCTGTTTGCTTAGCTTTAATTTCTGAGCATGAGCAGCTAGATAGATCTGCTGAAGCCTTAAGCCGCAAGTGGTGAACATATGCTGACCCTGCCGTGAGTTACATGAAGGGAGGTCCAGAGTGCATCCTGTGAAAAATAAGTCTCATTCGACAGCAAAAGCTGCATCCTTGAGGTAAGAAAAGGAACAACCAGCCTGGAGACAGAGGAAGGATCTGATGAGGAACAAGAAGACCCCAGACTCCAATGTTACTATTGGACCGAAATGTGGTGTGAGCTTAGATTATAAAAGTGTAATTGCCCAGGAATTTCTTTGTTAGGTGTTCCTTTCTGGAAGCATCCAGCTTGAGCTGACCCCTGCTTGATGTACCATCCTATCAAATTATTTATTTTTACGAGATTCAGTGCCTGAGACTCTGCCTCAGGAAAATTAGCATTTGGCCTGCACCTCTCTACCACCCCACCCTCGGGTTCAGCAGGTTCCCTGGCCCTGTTCCCTCCATGACTTTTCCAGCTCCGTTTCTGTGGGACAGAGGAAGGAGGAAGCTCAGGCGCTGCTGTGAGCAATGTGTGAATGTGCTGCCTCATCCTGTCGTGGGAGTATGGCCTGATCCTACACCAAATGCGGCGTGAGTGCAGGGCTTCTTGGAAAATGACAAGGATTGCAAGACCAGAACTGAATTCCCAAGTAGGGTTTGTTGGTTGGTTGGCTTGTTTGTTTTTCAGTAGAATTTATGGGCTAGAAACCATCTGAATGTCCTGAGACACAGAATGGCCATGTTTGCTTGGTGTCTCATTATGGGTCTTATGGCGATTATAGTAATTCGGTGATGGATTTAATAAATGAGGGTATAAAACAGCAGCAACAATAGCATGTAAAATCATGCATCTTGCCCTATCCTATCAAGGTCAAGAAAAATTATTAGTCTTGGTTTTGTACTTACTTTGCTGTTCAAGATGATGTCACTCTCATCCCTGGACGTATCCAAGGCCAGGTTGGATGGGGCTTTGAATAACCTGGTCCCTGCCCACAGCAGAGGGGTTGGAACTAGGCGATATTTAATGTTCTTTCTGACTCAAACCATTCTGTGATTCTAACATTCTATGATACGAATGAAGGAGTTGAATTCTTGCCAAAACTACAGTGCTATGAGGTTAGAAGGGAAACTCTTGGAAGTACGGTTAAATTTGCCTGATCTCTAATTGTGATTTCAGTGAAAATTCCCTGGCAGGCACAAGTAAGTGAAGAGGTAATGGAGGACTGTAACAGATTTAGTAGGAAATCCATGTAGGGCAAAAGAGGTTTAGTGTATCTTCTGTGATAGGGAAGTAGGCAGCAACAGATGGTGCAGAATGAAAAGTTCACAGCAAATGCTCCTCCTTTAGATTATAGATACTTTTGTGGAACAGAATATACATACCTCAGTACAAAAATCTAGCCTTAAATTTTAAATCAAAATGAATATTCAAGAACCAGTCTCCCCCAGCTGCTATGCATGTTTATACTGTTAAAGATAGGCAAGCTGGCTCAAATGACTTAAGAAAAGACCAACCTGAATCTCTAACCAAATGTAACCCTGATTTTTAGGGAAAAAACTGTTTTTGAGTGCTGTGTGAAATATCCGTATATGTCCAATTCCTCTTTGCTTGTATACTTACCTGAAACAAGCCCAGAAAAATATTGCACTGTAACTCAAATGAGCTCAGGAAATGTCTGTAGTTTTAATACAAAATATATAATTGGAAAGGCCTTGTGTAATTCTATGGTTTTAGACATTTATTTCTATGTCAACTTGTGTAATAACATAATTTTACTAAAAATTATTATATCATTAGAATTAGGATAGTCTATAAAATTATTATATAGTCATATCCTATATCTATGCCCAATTTAATTACACTGTCCAAAGACTGGGAAATATATTTAAATAAGATTAATTGCTTTAAGTAGGCTATGAAGTGGACCTGAAGGCCTAATTATACAGGAGATTTTGGAAACTGTATTTAAACACACAAATCTGGCGTGGTATCCCACACCAACCTGACATGAGTTCAGTACAATTCAGATCAACGTTCCCACTATTCCTGAGGTTAAACTTGAAAGAATATTCTGTAATCAAGACAAGAATATTGTGTAATCAAGAATGAAGCTGAACACTTTCTGCTAAAACTGTGAAGGGGGAGACTTCCATTTCGAAACCATCTTTTTTGTAAGCTCTATTCCCTCTTCCGTTCTGTGTTTCATTAATGAAGCATTGCTTTTTACACTATAGACACCTAAGGTCCAGTAGCAATTGTTTCCAATCTTTAGAAGGCTTCCCAAAAGGTCTTCTCTGCTGCTTCAACTAGACTACCAGGTGCAAAGCTACCGGTCATTTACAACAGTAGTCATGACTAGAATATTGATGGGATACTGACCATAGGTTGTGACTGCTTCTCCTGCAATGTCATTATGGAGCACTTACAAAGGATTCATCCCCAGCAGGGCGTTCTCAAACAAACAAATTTGTTAAGCAACACACATCTTCAGCTGAGAGGTACAACTGCCACACACCAGACAGACACGCATGTTTCTTTGTTTTCTTTGTCCTCAGAATAACAGCCTCTAAATACATCGTTTTTTTCCTCCATTATCTGCAACTATACATCAATTCTCTTGTGCTGTAGCATGTACTTTTTCTCAACCTTTCTACTACCTATACTCGAATTTTCCTCTGAAAATGTTCCCTCATTCCTTGCTACCGTGAGTTCTTCACTGAAGTCTTATATCAGAGGAAACTACTCGCATAGACTAGCAGATGTTTTGTAGGACTCAAGCTTCTATTTTCTTTCCTTTCTGTACTAGACACTGCATCCCCTGAATGCCATTCAATCGCTGTTTAAATGACATGCATGATTTTTTGTCAGACTCTCACTGTCTTTCATAATCTAAGAAAATTATGCCAACGGCATCACCCTTCAAGCTAAAAGAGTTCAAAGACAGAACCCTCTCTACTGGTTGTGCAGGTAGTGGAAAGAGACTGGAATTACTGTCAGTTGCACTTGACATTTTTGACTGTGCTGAATATTAGCTTCACTTTGCTTCTGAAATTTAGCTATTCCTATTCCAAATACTTTGCACCACTCTACTGTCAGTTTTCTAGCTGTGGATACTGATTTCACAGATGTCTGTGCCTCTATTCTCCTAAACAACATACTCAAATTCTTTCATACAACAAGCTACACTGGCTTTTAAGTGCTTTCCAGACTTGATGCATAATCCCAAGCAAACATCACAATTGCAAGGAACAAGTTCAAGACATCAATAAAGTCCCTTGGGCAATAAAACTTTCATGCTGTTAGCTAGGTCTGCCTGCAGTGTTGGGTGCTTTTGTCAGCATGTTGCCTACATTTTTTTTTTGCTGCTGACAAGATACCAAATAAACACTTCACACGCGCATCACTAGTTCTGAATTCACAGCGTGCGCACCAGGCAGAACACAATAGATGATACAGCATGGAAAGCAATCAAAGAAAGATCTGGCCAAGATTTTGTCAGAAACAATCAACAGGAACATTATACAGTAGTCTCTGCAGTCTCATTTTATTTTTTCCTCTTTCAGATGGTGAGGATGATGGCATTTTGACATCCTCTAATATTTCTTGTTTCTCTGTATGGAGAAAATAATCACCAAAAGGTCCATTTCTCCACTGGATACCATCAAGCCTTGGACCATAGGGGATCATTATGACCATTTTACCAACTTTTGTGATGGACCTGTGTCTGTCAATGCACTATTGCTACTTTTATAACATCATTTACAACTTCTGATTAAGTGTTGGAAAGATCATGGAATTAAATCACTGTTCCTTAACTAATATAGTTTAAAATTTTTCCTTTTCCAGTTGTTCCCCTGCCTATGCACCCTCCATTCTACCACAATGGGCTCATGTTTCTTTTCTTAGCAAATAATTTCCTGATTTTCATTTCCTTTGTAAATGTTCCCTGTCTGTTCTGGGACTGGATGACAGTTTCATCACTTCTGCATGACTAAGTACAAATGGATCCCTGAGACATTTTGGGAAAACCCTTCTATCAAGGAATGACATTCCCATTCTTCAAAAGCAAATTTAAATGCTTCAAGTGCAGGTATTTAAAGTTATTTAATCATTACAAAAGATTTTTTATGGTTTTCTCTACAAATAGTATACTACAGTTGTTTTCATGTTTTCTACTTTAATTCAAATGGAGAATGCCAGCTAGGATCACAGAGTCGTTCACTAGTGTGATATTTTGGCTTGAGGGTTTCAGACTTGCTGAACGCAGGGGTTCGCTTATCTGTTGTGCAGACCCAGAGAACGGAGGAAAACAAGGCCTACACAGTGAGAACCAGCCGAAGGAGGGAGTCTTGTGACGACAGGACGGCCCTGTTTTGGCTAAGGAGCAAGGCCGCACGGAAGACTAACAATGTGAACCATCCTGCACATAGATAAGTTGTTGCAAAATAAAATCCTGAAGGCCACAGGGCCCAGAGTGGAAATTTTTACCCTAATATCCCTATATGACTATAGTCACCCACTCTTTGCTCAAATCATGCTGAATGCCACCCCGGGGAGGGGGGCAGGGGGTGTGAAAGATAGTATATAAGGAGCATAGAGGGTAGGTGTCGTTGGGAGGAGAAGACCCCAGAAGAGGAAGAGGCAGTCGACGGGCTGTGCTCCTTCTCCTTCACCCAAGACAGGGACGCCTTCTTGGTAAGAATTGCGCTTCCACCTTTTGGTGTGTAATACCCGGGATAGTATTTTGTTAGCATTAGTATCGTATATTAGCGCTATTGCAGAGAGTGAATTTATCAACGGCAACTCCGAACCTTGTATCTGTCACTTCAATAAATTACTTATTGTTAGTTACCTTGCAAATTGTCTCAGTGCAAGTCCTTAAACGGGGCTCTGAAAATTCAGTGCAAGCCCTTAGTGGGGCTCTGAAAACTCAGTGCAAGTCCCTAACGGGACTCTGAAACAAGCAAGTGCTTAGCTGGGGTACGTGCCTCTCACAGCCACATACCTTTCACGCGACAACTAGCTACTGCATCATAGACAATAACAATCTGTCACAAAATATTAATAATAATGACCCTGAAATAGCCTTTCAAATGTATTTTTTATGTTTTCCAGTTTAAAGTACTGTGTGTCAAAGTAAAAAATAAAGCAGCGTTCTCAACACAACCTTTTCATTGAATGTACAGTATTTAATTGTTTCCAATCAAACGTTCCACCGTGACAGTCATGCTAGAATGTCTAATATTTTCCAGCTAAAACTAATAGGAAAGCATTCACCAAGTTCAGTGGGGAAAAGCCAAGTCTGAAGAGAATATGATCAATTCACTACAAACCCAGAAAGCATATGCAACCATTTAAACTGCAAATACATTTTCACAGAGTGCTTTCACACAGATTTAGATGATCGAATTTACAGCTACTGGAAAGCCATCTTTGCACACTTCTTTTTAGAAACTGATCTAAAATGTGACTCTTAGATACATTTTGCCTCATCTCTAACCATATGATACAATCAAGATAATAAGCAATGTGAATACAATCTAGATGCAGAGCCAGTTGTCTCAAACAGCTCACACCATGTATTAAAGACTCTTTCTGGCTCATTTTTAATGATATTGCAACAGACTTGTTCCTGAAGTGTTTTTATTTTCCTCCTTTTTAGGAGTGTGTTCTGCTTACTTCAAGGAAACACCAAATAAGGTGTTAATGATCATCTTTCCCCAGACAATTAAAGAACTTTCCTGAGAAATTTCATGCTGTTGTTCAGGCTTTTATACAATGATTACCAGCAGATATCAAGTGTTTACACTGAATATGACACAAATTAACCTAGCGGGAACCTCATTACTGCTGTGTACTTAAATGGTTATGAATTAACACATGTACCCATTTGAATTTGAAGGTGGGAATTGCTTACCATGCTGAAACTGGAGTGGTGTGGCTACATCTCATAAAAGACACAGATTCGATTCTGAGCTACCATAAACAACCTGTTAAAATCCAAATAGCTGTCACAGAACATAGGTAAATCATTCAGATTTCTATGCTATGTTCCTCCCACACATTCCTTTCTTCTCTCTCTCTTTCCTTTCAGCACATCTATGGGCCTACCTCTTCTGTTTAACAAAATGTACTTGCTTTCCATATTATCTGTCTTCTATTACAATAACATACTTTACAGTAGTTCTGTAGTCTAATTTAACACCTTTTACTTTGAGACTCAAAGAGTTTATCATATTTAAAATGCATTTGAAAATATTCTAGTAATGTACTATAAATGTTTATGCTATCTATTTGCAATTTTTAAAGTTTGATAGACATTATACACAATTACGAATAGGAGGTTCATACTCTATAAAACCTGATAGTAATGTAATAGTGCATAGTTGACAGTAATTTAGTAATTTATTTTTGTATTGGATTGGTCTGGCTGGATTTTGGTGGGGGGGGGGAAGCTGTAGGGTGGCTTCTGCAAGAAGCTGCTAGAAGCTCCCCAAGTTTGATAGAGCCAATGCCAGATGGTGCCAAAGAGGGACCCGCCGCTGGCCAAGGTTGAGCCTGTCAGTAAGGTGATAGCAGAGGAACGCCTCTGTGAAAAACATATTTAAGAACGGGGAAAAGAACTGTGCCATAACAGCTGGCACAGAGATGGAGGAGTGAGAATCTGTGAAGACACCAAGGTCAGTGAAGAAGGAGGGAAGGGGGAGGATGAGCTCCAGGCGCCGGAGCAGAGAGTCCCCTGGGTCTGTGGTGAAGACCCTGGTGAAGCGGGTTGTCCCCCTGCAGCCCATGGGCAAGGTGCAGATGTCCACCGTGAGGATCACTGCGTAGATGTCCACCGAGGACTCCACGCCGTGTGGGTGGATGCCTGAAAGGGGGCTGTAGCCCATGGGAAGCCCGCATCAGAACAAGTCGCTGCCGGAACCTGTAGCCCGTGGAAGAGAGGAATGCCCACGCTGGAGCAGGTTGGCCGGTGGGACGTTTGGGACGCTGCGGGTGGCTCACGCTGGAGCAGTTTCCGCTGAAGGACTGCGCCTCAGACTCACGAGGGGTGGGCTGCCCCTTGTGAGGTGTCTCACCTTGGGCAGTTTGTGATGAATCGCCCTTCGTGGGATGACTCAGGTCAGAGAAGAGAGCGTGAAGCTTGTCTCCTGTGAGAGGGAACCCACAATGGCCCTGGGGAAGAGTGAAGAGTCCTCTCCTGGAGTGAAGAAGCGGTGAAACCAATGTCGGATGAACTGACCGTAACCCCCATTCCCTGTCCCCCTGCGCCGCTCGGGGGGAGGAGGTGGAGAAACCGGGATTGATGTTAAGCCCGGGAAGAAGGGAGCGATGGGGGGAAGGTGTTCTGCTTTTAAGATCTGTTTGCTCTTTCTCGCTTCTCACTACTCCTCTCTGATTGGTTCTCTTAATAAATGTAATTAATTTCCCCAAAATTGAGTCTGTTTTGCCTGGGAGGGTAAATGAGAGTGATCTCTCTGTCCTTATCTCAAACCCTGAGCCCTTTGAAATATTTTTCTCCCCCTGTCTAGCAGTGAAGGGGGAGTGAGAGAGCAGCTGTGTGGGTACCTGGCGGTCGGCCAGGGTCAAACCACGAAAACTTTCTAAAGGGTTATTATAACGTTTGTACTGCTCCAGTTAAAACAGGTAGTTTGACTGCTACTCTGATTTTGATTTAGAGTGACCATATTGAAAAGAGAAGCAATTATACAAAAGGACCTAGCCCTGTGGTTTCCAAATCTATGAATCAGAGAATCACAGAACACATTGGGTTGGCAGGAACAATTAAAGGTGATCTAGTCCAACCCCCCTGCAGTGAGCAGGGACATCTTTAACCAGACCAGGTTGCTCAGAGCCCTATCAAGCCCAACCTTGAATGTCTCCAGGGATGGAACCTTGACCACCTCTCTGGGTAACCTGTTCCAGTGTTTCATCACCTTCATTGTAAAAAATTGCTTCCTTATATCCAGTCTAAATCTACCCTCTTTTAGTTTAAAACTATTGCCCTTTGTTCTATCTCAACAGGACCTGCTAATAATATTGTCTCCATCTTTCCTGTAGGCCCCCTTAAAGTACTGAAAGGCTGCTATAAGGTCTCCCCAGAGGTTTCTCTTCTCCGGGCTGAACAGATCCATCTCTTTCAGCCTGTCCTCAGAGGACAAGTGCTCCAGCCATTAAGGAACACAACACAAATAATGATAAACACAACACAAATAATGATAAATCCAAAATTCTGAACGTGTTACTCATTATCATTACAATCTAATCTTTGCATGAAAATTTACCTTTCTTTGATGAAGACGTGTGCCTAGTAAGAGACATAACAAGTGAAGACGTCAGAGTCTGCTGAAATTGGAAATATACCAAGAATTCATTGATACGTGGGGGAGGCTGAGCCCTAAAATGATTTTGAAAAACGAGTGAGATTTTTTTCTCTTGAGCAGCAGGTAATGTGACTTCTCTGATAATATAACCAGAAAAATGTTCTAGGATTGTTTAAGAGAGGAAGATCTACATAAGAGAGACAGTCTGACCTTAGAATGTTTAGCCAGGAATCTTAAATTCTCAAGGTCAGATGTGCCTTCACTTCTCTCAATGATGCACACAGTGTGCAAGTGGTGCAATACCTTTAACTGTTTGTTCATAGACTATTGTTTTAAAAAACAGGGGCTGCTTGAGCACTTCAGTACGCTCAGGAGAAAACGCCAAGTACCCATGCACATTGATGCGAAGTGATCTGTTAATAGCTATCCACTTGGAAATACATGAAAATAGTTCTTTAATGTGCTGCTGCATAGGAATGCCAAGTAAATGAATGCAAAGTGATTCAATATACATAGATTAGTGATCCTGAGGTGAGAAGCCTACATCTGACCTAAATTATGACAATATTGCTTACACAATGATAGCAGTTTCAATGATAGTCTGTTTGAAAATTTCAAGCTTTGAACAGACCCCTCAGCTACCACTTAGTAGTGATCTCACCTGTAATCAACAAAAGTTTAGTTCTCAGAATTGCTACAGAGTTTTTCAAAACTCAAGCAAACTGCTGCAGCCCAGCTGTAATCATGCTAACTTACAACTAAACTAGTCTGTGAAGATCCAAATTCTGCCCATAAAAAACTTAACTGGATATGCACGATAAACTGGGTTTAATTGGTGTTCCACTCTGTTCTGGCAGGGGAAAGACCATTTCTCTACCTCAAATGAGTTTTATGATAATAACTATGCTAATATTTATGGAGTGCTTATACAGTCATGGATGCCATATATTGTAACAATACAAACTGAGAAACTCTAACTGAAATAATCTCTACTGCTAATAATGAAATTTCCCTATGAATAAGTAGACACATTCAGTTAAGGAGAGCATAAATGAATGTTAATATAACACTGCAAGTTTGCATGCCTTTCCTGGGAAAAAAAAGCTGTGATTCCTGTCTTGAAGTGTTAGGGTCAGATGCAGAAAAACATAGAAACAGGAGGTAATAGACAAAAGAAGAAGAAGAGAAAGAAATGAAAAAAAAGAAAAGGGATAATATGAATGGAAATTACAGGCAAGTCTTAGAAACTGAGACTGTGAACTTTAATTCATAAACTCAGTTGAATCTAGCTATAGCAGTTAAAGAAGTTATTGTTCCCAGTTGTGCTCCTACAATCACTTCTAGAGACTAGGGACATTCCTCAACAACTGTATTTCACATGGTGTTTTGTTAGCTTGAAAAAACACCATGTTAGGTGAAAGGATGATTTTGTAAGTGAGACAAGGATAAGGGCTGTGACTGCTCAGGATAAGAGCTGTGACCGCTCAGAAACAACAGTCCCCTCCATTCCAATGACCCTGCAGTGGATGCAGAGCAGTGGCATAAACACCCCAGAGCAGCTGCAGCAATGCTTCTGTGGACTCAGGAACTGAAGTTCTGGGATGGAAAAGTATGGAAAAGCTCCAACCCACCAAGAAAGAAAGAAAGAAAGAAAGAAAGAAAGAAGAAGAAAGAAAGAAAGAAAGAAAAGAAAAAGAAAGAAAGAAAGAAAGAAAGAAAGAAAGAAGAAAGAAAGAAAGAAAGAAAGAAAGAAAGAAAGAAAGAAGAAAGAAAGAAAGAAAGAAAGAAAGAAAGAAAAGAAAGAAAGAAAGAAAGAAGAAAGAAAGAAAGAAAGAAAAGAAAGAAAGAAAGAAAGAAAGACTTCTTTGTTAAATTAAAGGAAAGACAGAAGAGTTGGACAATTTGCCCAGTGTGAGAAGAGCCAGAACAGTAAGAACTGATGGATGTTTCCACTAAAGGAAAGGTATGGCTGGAGGTCTACTTCCAAGAAAATCTGCTGACTACAATCTCTCCCTGGATCTGAGCTGTTCTCTTCAGCTCTGATCTGAAACACCAGTCTGGACTTTAGTCTGTGCATACGGCTCTTGGCCAAGAAATTGCCCTTTCAGGCAGTGAGTTAAACCATTAAGCACGAGATTGCCTGCAGGATGTAAATACACAGACACATTCAAAAGTCAAAAAATCCCCAAACATTCTAATGTCCCCTCTAAAAGGAACACTGTAGTAGTAGATATCCCATCTTACGTTTCCTCTGTGTGGCCCATATTACTCCTTCTTACTTGTATTTAACTCATACAGGTTCTTTATCTATTAGGCTCCTAAAAGCAGCCATGAAAATGAAAAGTAGAAATAAGTAAGCCTTGAAACACTTTATTGTCAGCTTTCCGAGCTAGAAGACTGGAATCTAGAACCATTCTGGGATCATTTCTGTGTGATTTGCACTTGTTTCCTAGAAGAGACAGGGAGCAGCAGTTTGTGTAGATAGGTCTGCCCAGCCACTTGCCAGCTCTTACGTCTGCCACAGTCTGATTCAGAGAACGGCAACAAGGATGACACACGAGCTCATTCAAAAATCAATCCAGCTGGCTGTAGGTGCATGAAGGATAATTCGGAGAAATAGGTAAGTGTGTTGGAAAGACTGGAAAGAAACAAAGGCGGCAACCAAAAACTTCATCAGGCTCCGTGCAGTTTCTGGCTGGACCGCCCTCTCTTACCTGGTAGGTGCCTGCTTCAGGAATGCTTGCAGCATTCACTGCATGTGGATGTCTGCTCACACCGTGTCCTGGAGTTGGAAATGAACTGTTAGCTCTCTAATACAAAAGTATGTTACGGGTACCTCATCACGGAAAGAGAAGAGTTTTGCTTTAAGGGTCTAACAGCCATGTATGTTATTAAAAATCTTAAACTAGCTCTGTCTAAACTGTCTTATTCAATGAGATCATTAGTATTTTAATCAATAAGAAAATCCAGATTTCAGATTTTTTTAGAAGGTGAGAAAGCCAATTCCAATCTCCTTTAAAAATGTATTAATAAATTTTCTAGTTTGGCATGTAACTAGGAGACATATTCCCAAATGTTAAAGGCATCAAGCGATTCAGTGTAAACTATGAAACAACTAGGACTGCCTACAGTGAAGGCACTTATTTAAATGTTTTTCTAATAAATTAAGGCTAACTTAAGGCCATACATTATACATTGACAAGAGTCTACTGAAGAACACCTCAACAGAAGTGCTCTTCTTCTGTTCCAGCATGCTGCCTGTGAGTTTTCACTGTCACTTATCACAATGCTTTTGTGACGAGCCGGTTCTTAATAGATCCAGGTTCAAGGTTGCTCTTACATGTATTATAAAAGAAATATTTACAGTGTACTAGTTTCCAGGCAAACCTAGTACTGACCAATAACGTCTAAGTTTATGTGGTGTGGCTGTTCAACAAAAATCACTAACAGTATATTCAAGAAGGGATGCAAAAGAAAGATCCTGACCAATGAAATCAATGTGAAATAGAGTGTTGAGCATTTTACTAGTTGATTTAGTTTGATTTTGTTGTCCTAGCTTCATGAAGGCATCAGGTAATTGGGCTTTCATCCAGTTCTAACTCACTTCTCAGTTAATCCTTCTTGGCATTCATAACATTTACATATGGACAAGAAGAACAGAGCAGTCACAAAAATCTGCAAACATGGAAAAGCTGTCATCTTTAGCACAGTAGCATTTGCTGCATGGATAGAAACCTAAAACTCAAACTTCAGATCACAGTTATGCAAGTATTTGCTCACACTTTAACACTGAATAATATTGCAGCAGGCGTACTAGACCTTTACTGATAATACTGCCAGCATGACATAAAAATAGTCTACAGTCCATTTTAAGATCAGCTCAATATGCCAACCATTAATTTGCAGGAAACTCGCTAGCTGAGAAGACAGAATTAAACAGTGAGTTCTATTCTCAAATCTTTCATTTTTTTCCCCCTTTGTGCTAATTGGAATTTGCAGATTTTCACCACAGCACAAAACTTAAGACACTCCAAAAATACCACTGGAAAACCACACTTTTTAAAAAATAACCACACTGAAGGTATTTCCAATCTTGTAGTATTCTCCTGCACATCATTCTTCTAGCTCCAGTAGGTCAAGAGACTTTTAGTACTGTAGTTATGCAGAGGATATACGCATTTGATCAGGCAGAAGGACAAAACAACTTGTACGAACAAATGCTGCAAAGCACTTAAATCACCAAGTCATTCCACCAAGATACTAGAATTCAAAGTGTCAAAGCAAAGATAGTTCTGCTAATTTAGTTTTTGCATATATTTTTTTAAAGACGTGCATTTTCCAGAAGAAAAAGTAGATGTGGGCAACAACTCTATATTATTTTGCTTATCCCTTAATAAGAAAGGATATCTTTGTGCCTCTTAGAAACATTAATAAATGTCTTGACTGCATTGTTGACAAGTGAAAGTAATATTGAACTTGTTCTGAAATACTGCTTCAGTTTATTTACTACTACTAACCTAACAAACACGACAAAGAATTTACAGTTGTCATAGTTTAACTCCAGGATGCCGCTCAGCCCCACAGAGCCACTTGTGGGTAAAAGAATCACAAGGGGGAAATGAGAAATCTCCTGGGTTGAGACAACTACAGTTTAACAGGTAAAGCTTTACCAACATCGGTGTGTCATAAACATTGTTTTGATCAGAAATCCAGAACACACCACCCTACAAGCTACTATGAAAAAAAAATAATTCTATCTAGAAAATAGTACTAATACAGCATAGAAGTGTTCATAAAAGTCTGAAATATTTGGAAACTACTTAAACCTATGTAAATATAGTGACAAAGCACTGTGCATGATAAATTATTTTCCTTAGCTTTCAGCCAATCATCTGCCTTAGATTTCCATTTACATGTCAGGGTAAATCTATCTGAAGTACATGCTAATTCAATAATTTCTGTCACTTTAAATATATTGGCCCAGTGCATGCTACCACATAGCAGTACACAAATCTGTATGATTGCTTCATTACCAGCTCTTTGACAATTCAATTTTTACTCTGTCTCTATGGATATATGAATCTATAACACTATCTGGGTGTACCTTTGGATGCACCTTTGCACTTAGTTTAGGGTTTGGTTTAACCCTGAAAGTAAAGGACACAATGACAAAACCCGAAAATGTCAGGACCAGTGTGCTACTTTGAGAAGGTTTCTTGTGAATCCTGTAATTCAGAGGTAAATGCTGGCCGAGGAAAATCAAATCAAATGAAATTGGAGGCTAAAACTGTATCCCACAACGATTTCCTAGAAGACCTAGTCAAAATCTCTGCCAAAAATTAGTGTTTGCTTAAGGAGGGAGAAAGAGCTTTGGGAGGATAGTCAGGAAAATAATCTTCTTTTCTTCCCTTACTCCACAATTCAAGGTAATCGACTTTTGATTACAGTGGTATATACCCATTTTCTTTCCTATCACCCAAGAGCCTAGTCTGAACAGCATAGTTTTCCCAGAGCTACACCATTAAGATGCATAAGAGTGTGTGTGTATGCCTAAGCCTGTGTCTGTGTTCATATCTGAGCAAGGAAGAAAACTAATCTCAAAATCTCATTCTTAAGAATGTCTCACAGAGTTCACCATATATTGCAACTTTTTTAATTCTGCCAGAATTTTTCCACACTTTGAATGGGATGCTACTTCCCCTACTACTTCAGAAAAAAAGAAAGAAAAAAGAACCCAGCTCCTAAAATTATTAACAGCATCGTGTCTCTGTCATGGTTACAGTCTTTAACCCAAGAGAACATTTTTTATGTTCTTCATCAGAATATTTCCTTTATATTCATTTTAATATTCCATCATACCTGTCTAACTACTGAAGTATTCCGTATTAGCTTCAGCTTCAATTTTGTTCTCCGTTTCTTAACAGTTCCAGATGTGTCCCTGCATGCAGCTCTCACGGGCTGTATCAGAAAAAAAAGATGATAGTGCACCTGGGAGTTGCACTCGAGCCAGGGACATCAGCCAAGAATAAACCAGTGTAGACCCTGAATAGTAGCAAATCATCCCTAACACAACAGAATACAGCAGGAATTGTGCACAATCATTTTCTTTTTTTCCCTGTGGAGAGCTACAGTTGTCCAACAATCACATTCCCCTTCCAAATGACTCCCAGCCACCTTGGCTAGCAGGAACTCTTTAAAGTGAACAATGTAGAAAAGGTGATTGTTGGGAAAGACCTTTTTCTCCCCAAATTCTTTTGCTTTGTAAATGAGGCTCAGACCCTGGGAGTAAGAGTTGAACAATAACACTGCAAGGCGAGACTGCGCTTTGACCATGGGCTTGCACGTTACTGCAGGAGGAAGGGGACACTCTCCACCTCCCCAGGCACTCCAGGGGAAGTGAAGCTGTTTATTGCAGCCACCTTGCCTCGTTTTCCATCCATGGACAAGGACTGAATCCGTGCCATGGCCTTCTCCGTTCCCAGACTTGAAGTGTGTGTGAAGATTGCACAGATTGCATGAGCCACACCTGCTGCTTGAAGGAAACTGCGACAAAAGGAGAATGTGTGCGTCCCTGACTGTGCTCTATTCTTTGTTGCAGAGCAGCTACGGATTAATCTGGTTAACAATCAAACTGTAGAATTGGTGGGGTTTTTTTAATGAATCTCTTTTTTCCTTTCATTAGGACTATCATTCAGTCAAGTATTTCAGAACATAATGTTTGATTTTTTTTCTGTTAATATTTTCCCATTTTCGATTGTATTAACAGTCTACAATCTTGTCATTGTTCTTGACATTTATTCATCTGTTTCTTCCCCATGGTCTTTTGGACTTCTCTGTCAATTGTCATTTTATACACATTATGAATCACTTCAGAGTCTACCCATTCCAAAATATTAATCATTACTTTTTTTAATAAACAGGAATTTTTAAAGAGCTCCATAAAATGTTGGGTTTTTATGAACAGTCTATGAGATTTCCACCAGAAATTCCAGTTTATCCTCCTATAGTGATGTATAGGACTGTAACAGTTGTGGGGGACTCCAAGGCTTTTGTGTAGGCGAGGCGGAACTACCAACCTCTGCAGCAATGCAAGAATTACTGCAACAACAGCTATCACACAAGAAAGTCAGCACATGACTATTGCATATCACATAATCTCTGAACCTGTTCATTGTACAGGAAAACAAGGGAAGTCTTGTATCTCTTTTTGCTTGTCCTACTTTTACTAAGTTTGGATGGTAGAATACACAGTTTTCTTGTGTCATTAGTTTATGAAATCACAACAGAATGACCTCAAGTGTCCAGTTAAGCACTTACTTGACTCAGATCTATAAAGTCATTTAAGTCCTTAACTGGGTAAAGGTTAGGTATCTGCACTTCATTGTAATCTGAGTCTGCATCATTTTAGCAGTAAATAAAGCAGTAAATAAAGTAAAGTAAATAAAAACACATTCTGAGACTAAATCATATTGCGGTTTTGATTTGTTTGCTTGGGGGAGGGGAGAAGGATCTCTTGCTTTTTGGTGGATATTTCCAATGAACTATTGTCTTGAATTTGTTCAGATTGCTAGTTCTGCTTATATAAACAGCCTGACTGCCGAATGCATATCCATGGTAACTGATTTAATACAGCATCAGACTGCAGTGGTGTTAACTTGGTGTCGTTAATGTCAATGGCAGATCTCCTACTGATTTCAGTGCTGCCAGTAACGCTACTGTTCTTACAGATTGCACTTAGTGTTGTTATCAGATGCTGAACATATCTAAAATATAAGCTTAACAAAGTTTCTATATCATAGGTTTACCTGCTATCATTTACACATTAATGCCTTTGGGACTTTGTATCTGACATACATGTACCGTGTATCTGATAGACATGCAAGCATCCTGTTCCACTTGAGCCAAACCCTGCTATTGCATTTGCTCCTCCTGTACTTGAAGACAGTGCTGGACCTCTCTTTGCCATTCCTCTTGCCTTTGAGACTGTTCCTCAATACCTTGCAACTATCAAATCAGTATCTCAAGTTCTGGTGCCTCAAGTGGTCTTCACCTGACACAGTCATTTATTGATTGCTTTATTTATGTTGTTGTTGATGCTCAGCTATATCATTACTCTTCCCAACTGCTTTCCCCCTAATCCAGTCAATGAAGAGAAGCCTTGCTTTAATTTCAGTAACATATGAACTCTGGGCAGGTTGCTCCAGATGACCAATCAATTACACAACTCAATACCAATCACAAGGCCCTCTTTGGAGGCATTACAGCAGAAATCCTTATTGCTCTGTTACAGCCTTGGATTCTATCTGTTTGATGATGTCAGCCACCTTTCGCTATTCATTATTCTACATTGTCTGTGTGAAGACTCTCAAAACAACTTCTTGTAGTTACTTATTGCACGTAGCATTTCCTCTGAATTTCCCACGTCACATCTTAATTCACTAATTTTCCAGTGTATCTGCCCACATTCCTGCTTTCTCCCGCTAGATAAATTAATATGATAAGTCTAAGAACAACTCAAACCTTCTTACTGTAGTTAGTTGTTGATTTATAGCCCCTCAAACAGAAAGAGTATTAACTGTCAATTATTTAAATGTAAAGACATTTGTTTGGTCAGAAAAAAAAAAAAACCACCAAGAAAAGAGAATGGTTTCAAGAAATAATATAATTTTGTCACATTTCCAAGGAACTACGTAACGTAAAACACTATGCAATATTTAACATACCAGTTGCCCAAAATAGTCCAGGAGCAGGTAATAATGCCATCAATAAATTAATTCTATTAAAGAAAGAGAAAGAATCGTGTTCTTGTTTTTACGAAACTACAAGCATCATAGAAAAGGCATACCAAGAGCACATGAGTTCATTTGATTCGTAGTATCATGAATTCTTTCGTGTTTGTAGTTCTGAGAAGCTTTTGAAATACTCTGAAAGGTCTTGAGTGTAATCAGTAAGGATTTTGTGCATCTGATTACATATCAGAAGAGGTATCTGCTACCCACTGCAATAGTTGCATGGATACTAATAAATAATAAACAAAGCAAAGAATGTACTCGTATAAAAATGTATATTTTCCTCGAAACCTTTTTATATGGGCAAAAGCTTAAAATCAAGTTTGGTTTGAGGTAACTCTCAAGGAATTATAGATTAGAAAATTTGATTTTACACTGCCACATACCACAGTTCCAAGCACACATATACTTTTTTTGGACAGACTTGATTTGCACGGTGCCAGACCCAGTCCTGTGGGTCCCATCTGTTTCTGGAACGCAATTACATAAGCAAAAGTCCTTCTGCGAAAGACTATGACATTACCTGCCAGAAAATAATGATAACTGGGATTTACAGGCCGACTCAGTGTAGCCTCCCGAAAAACAACACAGATAACCAGCAGCTGAGCTGCCATTTTCACAGAGGATAAGCAAAGATGGGTCAGGGAGCGTTCTGTTGTCAGTGAAGAGACTGTACCGATGATTAGACTAATTAAACTCATTTTCTGTGCCTAGTAACAGAGGACACAGAAAATTCTTTCTGCCTCTGCTTTTATTTCACAACGCGTGTATCTACGTACGTAGGTATGTGTGTATGTGTACATAAAAATCTTTCCATTTCAGAGGTATATTAAAAATGAAGGTATAAATATTTGCAGGAAACATTCTGATATACAAGAGGGACTGCATGTAAAATTCAGTATATACACTTGCTTCAAAATTGTGGTAGAGAATTTGGGTTTCATTTTCACAGTTCCTGTGTAGCCCTAGAACTAATAGTAATTATAAGTGTGCAGCACTGTGGGAAGAACCTCCTCTGTTTCCACGACGGAGGGAGATAAAGACCATATTCAGAGGTGGACTCCAATGTTAAGTGAATCAAATTAAAACATGTATTTTTGAAAAAAAAACAATTAAGATGTATCACCTAAGCAAGTCCCTACATTCAGCTGCACTAGTTACTATGCAAGGTATTTTTCTGTAGGAACATATTCAGATTTTACTGAAGTTGTATTAAGGAAAAACTCTTGGTAAAAGGCTGTAAAGGATATTGTAAGGATCTCCTTAGCCTATGTGTGTGTTTTTTTTCTCAAGATCTCATATTAATATTCCAGTAACAACTAAGAAAAGAAAGTAAATATTTTGGAAGTAAGGAAGGTGGGAAACTATACAAACACAATGAAGACCAAATTCTCCAAAATATAAAGCACATCGAAATTTCTATCAAATGAACAACTAATGCTACTTTTAAAGTAATGCTACTGGTAAACATGGATCAGACATACTTTAGGCAATATGGAGTCATGTTTAGTAACCATGAAATACCATAAGCAATATTTAACAGACCCATTCTGAAAGCAGAGCAAAACACTGTTGTCCTAAAAAGCAGTGTGGTTGGTATTAAAAAGCAGTGTGGTTGGTTTTAAGTGTGATAGTTTGAAGTCATACTGCCTTGACTAAGTTAACATCCAAAAAATAATGGTTTGCCAGAAACAATAAAAAGTGAAATAAGTGGGATTCTAAGTCATTTCTATCAGTACTAATTATGTGACTACAACAAGGTTAAATTAGTTGACTTTATACTCGGTATTGTCAGAGTAGTTTGGGTTTTATGTCTTAATAATTGTATCTTCTTTAACAGAACAAATTAAAATTTCAGTGGTGTGTTGTAAGCCTACCCTTTCTCGTTTAACTCCTTCGAAGTTTTTCCTAGTTAAATTGGTTATTCCTAGTAGCAAAATATCTGAGACACATATAGTTAGCTGAATCAACTTCTACTGGATCTACAGCTGAAGTCACTCATGCCTAAATAAATGTATTATAAATTCAGATGTCCAGATATAAGAAAGAAATCTTGAAGAGAAAACTGTACTTTTTGGTTATAACGTATGCTTGTTTCACTGCAGGAAGTTTTGTACTTACTGTAAATTTTCAAAATTAAAAATTTAAAGAAACATCTAAATACAGCCCTTCTCTTAAAAGTCAGATCACCAAACCAATCTCTTTTAAAAAAAAAAAAGAGTAATTGTATGAATTATAGATGCAATTTTCAAGAATGGATGGTTTCCTGATCTGAGTTCTGTCTCCAGTACAGGAATTATAAAAAGCTTGCAAATTCATTGTGCACTTACAAAAAACTGAGTGAAACACATTAATTTTTACTATTGTGAAAGACAGTCACTTCCAGAGATATATAAACATCACTAGGAAGAGTCTTTCTAGAACAATGGCCCAGAATCCTACCTGCCAATTTTAAGAAAATAAATGCAAATGCAGATATATTGAATAAAATGTCAAATCTTTGAGAAGATATTGAGCATTATAGTGATAATAAATGCGCTGACACTAATTCGCGTCATTCCACTGATATTGATGAAAATTGGCCTCCTTTTTTTTTAGGACAGAAATCATTACGTAGCTCTCCATGTAAATAATTTCATGCTATATCCACTTGGTCCTGTAAAAGAACAGCCTCAAAGTTAGGTTAAGTTTTTCATCAAAGATCGACTATTCTGAATGGGATTTTTTTAACAACCTTTTTCAAGTAAGTATCTTTCTCTCTGGTAGCTTTACAACAAAAAGGTAAAGCTGAATAGTTATAAGCAACTACTGAAGCCCAAAATCTTCGTATCTTTTTAGTAACACTTCCAGAAAAATAGAGTGCTACTTTCAGTAAAAGAGACGTGGCCAAAAAAACAGACCTAAGAAGAAATATCTTTAAAAAGTATTAAAAAAAAATTCAAAGGTCAATCTAAATATCTAAAAGTCTGCCTCTTCTTCATACATCTCATAACACTGTTTAGGAGTATTTCTACTTAGCTATCAAAGGGTACCCTGCTTCATTAAAATTTAATGATCCATAAAAAACTCATGATGAATAGTAGGTGATATTTATTGTAATTAAAAAAGTTAAATAAAGCTGTTGAAAATGACAGCACTAAACAGCAATCCATGCCTGTTAATATCATATTGGTAAAGGAAGACTTAGGAAGAAAAACAAAACGCAGGGTACAAAATTCCCTCTTCAGTTTTGAACATAATAGATGAAATATTGACACCATGGTCCCACAACCAGTATACTAATTTTTTGTGTGGATATGAGCTGGGACAAACAATGTTAACAAATAGAGTTTTTTTCTGTGGCTAAACATAGCAGACTGATAACTCTCATTTCCAAAAATTAAAAACCAGTCTATAAACTTTCTAGTGACTTTTCTTACAGAATGGCCAAGACATAGTCCGGCAGGTGTATGTTTTGATGTGTGACGAAAGAAACAAGTTGATGATGTGGTTGCATTATTAGGTGATACACCATTTTGTTTTTGAAAACTCATCAAATTTGCTTGAGTTTCCTGACATTTTGCCTTCAGGAGACGGAACTCAGGGGAGAAAAGAGCCATAATCCAGATATGTAGCACCTTTCCTTCACTATTTTCTTGGGCTTTGTAAGAAGAAAGTTTTGTACAATATAAAAAGCCATAGTTATAAATATAATGTGAATCTTTATTAGAAAAAAAAACAATAAACTGTGAAGAATAATTTTGATTTTTACAGTCTTCACAATACCCCATTAGAGTAGAAGACAAAACTACAAGCAAGTCATACTATATGGTCAGGGTATGAAGCAGAATAGGGAAATATTAAGTTTTCAAACCGCATTCACTTTCAAATCAAGATTGGATACAAAATGCTTTTTTAAATAATGGTTATCCTTAACTGTCAAAACGCTGCTTACGTGCTGTCTGGAAAAATTATCATTCATATTCATTTGTCAGTACTTGTCTCACTCTTCACAGTCAGGCAAAGAGAGAATGTTATTATTCAAGTCAAGGTTGTTTCTCGTCAATGATATTTATTGCTCCTAAATACCAATATGTAGACAAACCTTTCCTGATTCTTAATGTTGCTTGCACATTTTGCAGTGCTAACCCTTTACAATTTCCTTGTGCAGAGGGCAGCGGGATTTTCTGTTATGACGGAGATATTATATGTCTTTTCATCTTTCAATTTAGTGATATACATTATTTTTCTGACATACTACAACATCAAAGTAAGTTATTCTGCAAAAACCTGACCATCACATTTCAGAGAACTTGCTTTACATAATGTATCTCTATTAATGTTTCCATACAAGTTGTCAGTATGACAGTTAAATGTCTTCAAGCATTTCTATAACTTCTTGTAATAAAATGTCAAACTTCCTATGCACAGTGAAGACAAAAATGCACAATATGTAATGTAAAATCAAGACACACACAACCAGAGCATGACAATATTCTATAAAAAGGGGTAGTTGGTATCAGACTGAAATCTAGAAATTACAGTCTCTTAGGTATAATGGTTTCATTAAAATGTTCAAACAGTGTCTCCAAAGCTAATTTTCCTTCCAAAGTACCCATGCATAGAAAGTACAGCAATAAGACATCCCCCTGCTATGCCTTTCTGAATAGCAGATTAACTGCAGAACTAGAATGATGTCAATTTGTTTCAAAATATTGCAGCAAAGCTTTTGAATGGATGAGCAATTACTAACAGAGGGTGCAATTATAACGGAGTCACAGGGAATGTTTTAATATGGTTCTTCTCCTATGTACAAGGAATAACAAGAAAATGTAATGAAAGAGGAATAATGAGACAGCTGGGTTTGACAGCACCTTGGCAGCTGTCACTAAGAAAGTGAGTGCATTAGTTCAGTAGAGTCCATTCTTCAAGAGATCTCCTGAAGAAGAATGACGAGAATTAGCATCTTGTAAGAGGGGAGCTGAAAGCGTAACCAACAGTTCCTGCAGAATATTTACTTGAATCAAACCGAAATTTAACGTTTATACTAATTAGAACCTAAAACACAGTCATCTGGGCTGTTTTAATTCGAAAATCTTTGAATTTTTTCTCTTCTTATCACAGATCCTGAGCTTGATTGACTTCTCTTCCTCACAAGCTCACTCAGCAATGCACTCTTTTTCTGAATGAAATTTTTACAAAGTGCTTTTTGGCATTTGTCACATTAAGGTGGCCTAATACTATTTCTACACTTAAATAGGTCCTGCCTGGAGCCAGCTGGTCTGCCTAGACAGGTTTGGGAGGAAGAAAATTAAGTTTCAGTAGCAATGGGCCAAATTCTCCTTTCAATTATCCATTGTAACCTCATTACATGCAAAATCAATGATACAATGTGCTCCTATGTTTTGCTCGTAGAATCAATGTAATTGTCTTTAATGGTATTCAAATGCTTCAAATATGGCAAATGTTTTTATTAAAGATAAACAACTGCAACAAAACCCCCAAACAGAAAAAAGGTTTATCTTGACTACTGCCAAAGTTCATATTTTGAACAATATTGTTCTTAAGTTACCAAAAGCTCCATGAAAAAAAATTATGAGATCTAACTGTACTGTGTGCAGCTCTGGGCTCCACGGTACAAGAAAGACATAATGGAGAGAGTCTAATGAAGGGCCACTAAGATGCTTAAAGAACTGGAGAATTTCTCCTATGAGGAATGGCTGAGAGAGCTGGGATTGCTTAGTCAGGAGAAGGCTCAGGGAAGATCGTGTTCATGTATATAAATACCTGAAGGGAGGGTGCAAAGAGGACAGAGCCAGGCTATTTTCAGTGGTGCAGGACCCAAAGATCAGGAAAAAACATCTTCTTACTGTCAAGTTGACCAAGCACTGACACAGGTTGCCAAGGAGGCTGTGGTGTCTCCATCCTTGGAGATATTCAAAAGCTGCCTGGTCATAGTCCTGTGCACCTGGGTCTCGAGAGGTCCCTCCCAACCTCAACCATTCTGTGATTCTGTGATTCTCTGAAATATTCATACTTAGTACAAAACTCTGGAAAAAAAACATATGAAGAAAAGACATCCAACAGCACAAGCTGCTTCTTCAGCACACTACTTCTACATCTACCAAGTAAGGAGTACCCTTGTCTAAATCACTCACCCAGAAGGAAGGTATCAGCAGACCTAACCAAATAGTGTAATTTAGATTTGATGGATTTTGTTGTAGGTTTGTGTGGGTTTTAACAGGTTTACAATAATTTACAATTTCAACTTCATAAACATGAAAAAAATCAATTAAAAAGGTATTCTACTTTTATTTAAAAAAACATTTTTTTTAAGCAAAGGTGCAGATAATTGAATTGAAATTCTTGAACAGTCTCAGCGCTCATAAAAGTGCTAATCCCAGTCCACTCAGCTACTGCTGTAAACTAAAATCATCTGGTTTCAGAGCACTAGCATACCATTCAGCTGATCATTGCCCTAGAAGCAAAGTAAGATAGACCTTTAACATCCAAACACTGTGTCTCACAGTTAAGATTGATTTGTGTAAAATTTAAAGCATCAGGTGCAAAGTATTATTGACATATATAAAAAACCACAGGAATTGCCATTTTTATTACCATCTGGAAGCATGCCTTTTGATTTTCTCACATACATAAGTTCCTTGGCCATTACTAGCTGGTATTTTTACTGGTACTATCTGCATGAACAAGAAATATTATTTTATTATTAAATCTATAGCTATTAATACAAGGAATAATAATAATAGACAATCTAGGAGCACAAGAGAGACAGTCCATGATTCCATTCTTCTATGCACTCTAGAATTGTAAGACTAAAATATGATGACTCCCCTAAAAATCTTTAAGAAGTCTTTCTTTCTGGGCTTTTATGATGTAACTCACACCTAATTTTACTTTTTACAGGGAGAAAATTATTCTTAAAACATGCATAATCATGACAGAACTCTAGAGGCAGAATTAAAGCAGTATTTTCTTCCGTATTTCATCGGTAACCACTTACATTTCCCCACTCTTACACTGCATACCTCCCAGAGCAATCCAAACAGGAAATTAGGTCTGGCTTTCTCCACTATTTTTCAAAAGAATTTGTTCATGAGAAGATAGCCTACTTCCTAGACTATATTAACACATGATAATTACATTTTCAAAGCAAAAAGGAGCACATGTCCTTTCTAGTCTTTGATGACAACTTTAAATTGCGCTCATTGCTTTATAGTAAGTATCTCACTCTAACGAAAAATAAAGTTATAATACTGAATAATTGTTCACTGCTTTCCAACTTCAAAGTGCTTTGTAAATATGACCTAATTCATCACAATTTTCAGGACTCAAGGGAATTGTGTACAAACAGCAGAGATAGGAAAAGCAAGGCAGTCAGGGCTAATGGTCAAATTCCCTAATTTTTGCTCACGCATGTCCTTGCTCAGGGTTTTCCTTAAATAAAAACTGAATCTAGAAAGGTGGTAAAATTTTTCCTAATCCAAAACTGTACTTAAAATTTGGCATTTGGTGTTTGGCAATAGTGCTTTCAGAAATCTCCATAACTCGATGCAAAACCTGAGGATCAGGACACTGTGCCAGGCCCTCAGAAACTGCATATAGCAGATACAAATTTCTTCCTCCACACCATAAAGCAAGTAAGCTCCTACAAACTTTTACTACTAGTTTTGTCTGCTTTTAACTTTCTATAAGAAGGTCTGGCCAGTCGTCTCCCACAGAGGAGGACCACAAAGATGATCCAGGGGCTGGAGCACCTCTGCTACGAAAAGAGAAGGCTTTGGGGGGACCTAATAGCTGCCTTCCAATACCTGAAGGGAACCTACAGGAGGGCTGGGGAGGGACTTTTTACAAGAGTGCCCACTGATAAGACAAGGGGAAATGGGTTTAAGTTGAAGGAGAATAGATTTAGATTGGCTCTTAGAAAGAAATTCTTCAGTACGAGGGTGGCAAGACTTTGGAATAAATTGCCCAGAGACATTGAGGATGCCCCCTCCCTGGAGGTGTTCAAGGGCAGGTTGGACAGAGCCTTGAGCAGCCTGATACAGAAGAGAGGTGTCCCTGCCCACGATGCAGAGTTTGGATTAGATGATCTGAAAGGTCCCTTCCAACCTAGGCCATTCTATGATTCTGTGGTTATGTATGGGCCCCTTAACAACCCATTCAACTTGTGCCCCAGAAGATTTCTATCCTGCAAACGCAAAACTCTCCTTCCTTGCAATCACTGCAGCGTGCAATCATGGGGTACAGGGGACTTGTGGCTTCAAAGCCAGGCCCAACCATCCAAAGGGAACAGTATTGTTCCCAAGGATGTAATCATGCAACAGAGGAAGTGCCATTACCATGATTTGCTCACCTTTATCTATATGAGGTCACTGAAAACATATAATGAAAATAAGAAATGTTTCAAGCACTGAGTTCTGAAGTCAGCAATAATATTTGGTGTTAGAAATATTGTCTTGGTGAGACACTGGAATGGGATGCCCAAAGAAGCTGTGGATGCCTCATACCTGGAAGTGTTTCAGGCGAGGCTGGATGGGGCTTTGAGCAACCTGGTCTGGTGGGAGATGTCCCTGCCCAAGGCAGGGGGTTGGAACTAGACAATCTTTAAGGTGCCTTCCAACTCAAACTGTTCTATGATTCTATGATTCTTAGACTCTTCTCAAACCTTAGTCAATGCACAATAACTAGCATGCGGTTTTAAGCCATTTTTTAATAGTGGAAGGATACATTCAGTTAAGGTAAATATGTGTATTGTTTATTTATATTTACATGGATAAATTTTATCATATATGTATACTAAACAAGTATTCACATGTATATAAAATATGAAAAATATTGGATCACTATGAAAGAAAAACAATAGAGAAAGCACATACTGATATTGAAAATCACTTATTCATATCATACATGAATGCTCAGATAAAATACCTGCTTCTCATTAGACAGCAATGTAATTAAATCTTTGGAGAACACTGTCTAGCCTTTCAGAACGTCTTTTAAAAAAAATGTTACATTAAAAAATAAAAAAAACTCTTCATGTTTTGCATTTAAAACTGCCAAAAGACAGCTGATCTGAAGACAGGGTCTTGCTTTTATGTTTCTCATATTTTTTTCCAGTATTCTTGCTAGCTATGGCTATCACTGAAATAGGAAAAGGGAGTGGGAGAAAGCAAAAAAAAAAAAAGAAACAAAGTAAGCAAGCAAGCAAGCAGGCAAGAAAATTACCTCGTTCATCTCTTTCCTATGCTAAATGCTTGGTTTCCTCGTAATAGCTGTAGATAATATGGGATCACCTAATTCAGAGGAATTATCCCTCAGTTTGCCAGGAGTAGCTAAGCGAGTAAGCAGCTGGAAATATGGAGGAAAATGAACACGAAAAAATACATCCAGCTTTGTGCAGGAATTATCTAAATTAAACCACCGCTACTGCGGGATGTTCTCACCTCTTAAAATTGGATTAATGACTATGACCATAAACAAAGCCACTGTGTTTTATTCTAATCAGCAGGAAAGCACGTATTAGTACTGTAAAACACTTTTTGTATGAATGTTTCACCACTGGACTACTGGTACTTCATGCATATAAGACCACACATGCTGTGAATTTTTACAAATTCTTTGGCCACTTCTGTGAACATGTGCCTTAGCCTAGAAGATAAAACTGTGTTTTCAGTTACCAGAATTATGTGCAGGGTGGGAAATAAGCCAGTGCAGTGGTGCTGGAAGATGTCTGCTACCAAAGTGCCTTCTCCTTCCAGAGAACTAGACAAAACAGCAGTATTGGGCATGTAATAATTTGATCTCTTTGTTAAAGTTTCAGTAATGCTGTATTTTACTCCGCTTGTAGCTCTTTTTTACGTGTTTCATGAGCTCAGATGTAAGTAGATCAATAGAACATACTGTGTAAGTAAATCAGTAGTAGTTAAAAGGTCCAAGTTTGGATCTGATCATGGAAAAAAAAAAAAAAAAAAAAGAAGACTCTTAAAAATGACCATATGCCACTACATATATCTCCCGTATGTTTCTGACTATCCTGCCAGCTTCCTTGTAGCAGAGGAACCCTACAACTCACTTGGATCATCCCACCAGACAGGCCACATTACACAGAGAGAGAGGCAGGCCTTGAAAAGCCCTAGGATAATATCACTGCTACACAGTTTCAACTTGCCATCCAGCAATAACAAGAAACAATGGCTCGTCTGTTAATTCAGATTAACTGCAAGCATACAACATTTGGTAGCATAGATTCAACAGAACAAATCCTCTGCTAGCACTACTTGGCGAGCATGGCGTGGAAGTGTGACCATCAGCTGGAGTCAGATCAAGTTCTTTCTCCTCCCTGCCCAAGCATCCTCAAAATACCGTCTTCTTCGCCCAGGGTCCGCCCCGGCTAGTTGGTGTCTTGCTCTGCCTGTCTACCTGACTTGCTCACCACCTGGCTCTGGGAGGGCTGGGAGAGAGCCGCTGCCCCCACAGCACGCAGACAGACAGACGGACGAGATGGTGCCTTAGTGCCAAGGACATGTGAGAGAGGAGCCACCGCTGAGCTCCTGCCTGGCTTGAGACTGAGGAGCACACCATCCCAGAATACACTTTCCACGGGCAGTAACTTTCTTGAATGAAATCGCTTATTAATTAGCAGCCACTGTTTGTTAGTAATAGAGTTAGGAAACGAGACAGGAAACCTTGAAAGCTTATTCTATCAAGCTGTAACTTAAACCCCCCAAAATAACGTTTCATGTAATTGAGTCAAGCCATTAGCTGGAAGCGGTTTGGGTTTGGCTAGAGGGTATATGAGCTTTTATTTATTTATTTATTTATTTATTTAATGTACAGATTTATCTCAGTTGTAATGTTGTCAGGATGTTTTTTATGGAGGAAATCAATTGAAACACTTCACTTACTTGGTTTTCTTGCTCCTGCAGAAATGGAAACCTGAGCATGCCAGTGCTGTGCTAATACGTGTAAACCATAAAATTACACTGGTTGAGAAGAACAGCTTGAACTAACTGAAAGAGACACCAGGCTACTTTCATTATCCACCCTAAGTGAAACTAGAATACTGAGAAGCAAGAATAAAAAGTGAAAGGTAAATTAGGAATGGATTTTATAAATCCCTATGAGTAACCTGCTAGTCTTCATATATAAACAACAATCAAATAAAAAATACTTCCACAAATAAGAGTTTACAGCATTGGAGCAACAGGTTTCAAACAATATTAATAAGAGTAATCTAAGGTGCTATTGGTAACAGAAAGAAAGATTCTCATTGTGTAATTACTGCAGTCTTGATTAAGACTACTAAAATACTACTACTGTTTAACTTATTGTGGTTTTTTTTCCCTTTTTCAGTGTTTTTCCTAATAAAATACATTTTTACATTGAATACAAATTTTAGGGAATACACAATCATTATTCTCATATGCATTATGTCAATTGAATTTAATTGTGTAAACTGAATTTAATTGCTCGTAATAAAATCAAAGAAGATCATCAGAAAGTTTAGAAGGAGGAGACTAACAGAAAAATCCATCCAAAATGGTGCAATCAATTACTTTTCATCAATCACACAGCTGGGAACAAATTTGTACTATTTGGCTCAGGATAACATTTGCTTAAGCCCTATCCACATGCTCAGTGTTCAGCACATGCTTACAAGTCTCGGTGAACAAATGTTTAGAGAGAGAAAATTGAATCAGGATATTAGGATATTCCTACAGAATTCCTCCAAAAGATGAATTAGTTGCCAAAAGCTGTGTCTAACTATGGAATTTGGTACTAAAGTGACTCCAACTTTGCAATATCTTGTCAGATTGAAAACATCACAAATTCATGATGCAAACCATTGAACATGTGCAAGTGCCAGCTACTGGTTCAAATGTGTTCAGAGGGGTTTTTTGACGAATTAGCTTTACACTGGCAAACCTGAGGACTGCCCAGATATTGTCTGTCCACTGCTGTCCATATAAAACCAGCATAAAAGCATGAGGCCAACATAAACTCTGTATATGTGCTCTGGTTAATTCTCCAGAAATGCAGTAGTGGGTCCATTCCTCACCCAGATGAAATTAGCACTCCTGGGTCACCCAGTAGCACACAGATCAGGTATTAACAATTGTGGAACGAAAGCCTAATTACATTTACTGTAAAATGGGTATATTAATAGTTCTCACCACAGCCAGAGTATAGAGAGGATTAATTCAAATCCCTGTAAATCCCAGAGGACCTTTATCTCATTCTATTGTGGAAAATTCAGCAAAGCAGTATTATTTCAGAACTTAATTTTTTCTACTTTGAAACTGTCTTGACAGGAACATGTATCAATATTATTGTTCACACTACATAAGCAAAGATAACAGTAGAAACTAGATTAAAAAATCCTAAATAATGTACCTCATTCTGATATCTCCATTATCCAAATTACGATTTAAAACATCTTCTTGCCCAAGTGACTTATTAGAGAGAGATTCTTGGTGAAATACTCATTGGAAGGCTTGCCTCAGTGGGAACAAGAAATTATCTACTAGATATTCCCTGAAACATCTGAGACTTTACTTAACTCAGTCCATGAACTGATTGGAAACTTATAAATAACTGAAAAATTATAAATAAATTATTACTGTAAGTGAAAATGGTGCACATTTACACAGTCAGTGCTGGAAATAACTGGCAAAGACTAAGGCAAAGTTTCTTTCCGTATCTGGAAGACAGTAAATTGACAGCAACAATTACCCTGTTTTGTCTAGTCATCTTTGTAGGAGAATGACCTACTCGACCCAACTTAGAAGCTGAAGGCTACTGATGGTGCAATTGCCATTTTCCCATTTCCCTTTGCTCCCATTACATGAAACTACCTTATTTCTATCATATCAGCTGGAGTCCATATTCCTGTAAATGCGATAAGGCAGAATCTCTACAAAAATTGCCTTTCTGAATCATAAGAACTGCAAAATCATAGCTCCACCCCTCACTCCAAGTGCAAAGCTACTTGAAGTCAAGCCTCCATTTGTTTCCAAGGTAACAAAAAGAAACGCAACTCCAGCCTGGTTATAGATTTACATGTAAAAATTAACCAAGTGATGGATATATAGATATATATAAAGATATATATATACCTTGCTTTCACTGAATATTTGTCAAAAGTTAATGATTGTACCAAGCAGAGTGAAGAAATTGAAATATATTTCAAATAAAGAGACCATTTTGTAATCAATAATATTACAAAAAAAACCGCAAATGCAAAGATACATTTACATCCTCAGCCCTAGCTCTGTAAAGAGAGTACATAATTTAATGAGTCAATTTAGGAATTACTTTGTCTTATTTTACAGCAGTCATTTAGGATAAATGTGAGTTCTGCTTTAACAGCCTGTGTTTAACAAAAAAATATATTGGACACACTGGCTAACAGTATCTCAAACTATCTTACTATGCATTGTTCGGGGTTAAAGTCAGGAAACATACATCACTGCTAGTGAATTCCATATTTAAAAGCCATTTCAAGAATACAGCATATTGCAACTTAGAGACAAATCTACGAGGGAAGCAATAAGCTAATCGGAGCCAGAATAGAAGCAGGAACCTTTTTGTAGCCCTCGGGACAGAAGCATTTTCCATGAGACTGACTGCAAGTTTCAGCCTAGGCAAACTGCAACATGCTCACAGATCGATCTCTGGGGAATAAACATGATTGTGAATTTTTCTTGCCATAATTCTGATCTTCATCTTTAACCTTTCCTATCCAGTGCTACCTTCCATTTGCTTTAACCGATTTCATTTCAGGTTACCTCAGGTACTTGCAGCTCATATGCAACATGGTAAATTTTCGAGTTCGCATACTTCTGATGTTACCTTTACTTTTAGAACAACTCTCCTTGATAGATTCTTGGATCATATACTCAAAATCCAGGTCAGTGTCTTCTCCTGTCCAGACTCAAGCAACGTGATTTTTTCTCAGAAAAAAAAACACAAAGAAACACAAACCTCCAACTTGCTTTCCATACTCCCCAAACTCACAGTGCCAGAGTGATTGGTTCCGTCCTTGAACTTTTGCTTTCTAATTTGACCGTATATTTCGTTTGAACTACTTTAGCCACCGAAGCGGAAAGCAACTAACTAAAACCAATTTTAATCAAAGCAATCTGAATTACACTCTCAACCTTATTCAAGATTTGGAAAACTCCCAGGCAAGCAACTTATCCATGTATATAATCCATGCTCCTGTTCATGTGTGAAGACTGACCTATACAAATCCACTCATATTTTAAAGACACCCAAAAAGAAAAATGGTCTAAACAGGCACAGAACAGATAAATAAGATATATTTGCTAAGCTACAGCAAGTAGAATGAGCTTCTGAACAGACACATTAACAAAAAACTACAAAAAAAACCCTCAACTACAACTGTCCCTCATTTAACCATTCTTCTCTCAAATTTTCTGATACTCAACAACTATTTCCCTTCCCTTCCCAGCAATGAAGAGGACTTTTAAAGATCTAAGACTGAAGTCTTGGATCAGTTTTATATAAAACTGATATAAACATATAAACTCATTGTCCTGACTTTTGGTAGAAATCTTTGGTCAAAGAGAACACCCTGAAAATCGACTCTGGAGGACTGACTGAAAACTTCAGCTGGAGCCTGAAGAACATTACCTTCTTCATGCTCTTGCTGCATCCTAATGAAGGCTGGATAAGAAAAAAATACAAACCAAACTTGACCAAAAAAAGCTGCAACCTAGAAAACCTTTCTCTGCTAGGATTGCTTAGTCAAATAAGCATTTCTAGTAAATCCTTTGGTACTGTTCCATCTCTCCTTTTGGCCCAAAAATTAATGAGCTGCCTCAGAAACTACAGAACATTTTGCTAAAAAAAATGTTATACATAAGTAGAAAAATAGAATTTTCTGGTGGTCTCTAGGCTACACAGTGAAAAAAAGGAAGTCTTTGGATAGAGAAGAAGAGGATTTTAGAGGCAGATGCGGGAGGTTGAAAGATGTAAGCGTGTAAAATGGGAGGTGGCTTGACAGATAAAATGCAGATTCCAGCGGCCCTATTAGTCGTTCTGGGTGTCAGACAAGTTTGAAAGAACAGGTAATATTGTGGTCAGTGAAGAATTCCTGGGTATTGACTTGACAAAAGCGATAAATGACAAAGTAGTAGCATAGTAATCTACTTTCTGTGCTAAATGGAAGAGAATCTGGGACTGATCCTTGACCTTGAAACAAAGTGGCTCACGTGAAATCTACCTAGAGCTACACCCTTCTGAAGAGAAACTGTGCTGGAAAAAATCAGGTGTAGCTGTCCTTCACAGACCCAAGAACTGAGCTAACCATAAACTGTGCAATTGTGGACTATCACAGCTGCAGTGCCCTTGCTCTTCTTAATCTGTGCATATATTCAGCAGCAATAACATTTCCATAAATTGGAAAGCAGGATCATGGTACGAAGGGATTAAACCACCATCAAATCATAAAATGGTTTGAGTTGGAAAGGGCCTTAAAGATCACCTAGTTCCAACTCCCCTGCCATAAGCAAGGACATCTCCCACTAGACTGGGCTGCTCAAAGCCCAATCCAGCCTGGCCTCTGACACTTCCAGGGAGGGGGCATTCACAGCTTCTCTGCGCAACCTATTCCAGGGTCTCACCACCCTCACAGAAAATAATTTCTTCCTTATATCTAATCTAAATCCACTCCCCTAAAGTTTGAAACCCTTACCCCTCACCCTGTCACTACACGCCCTGATAAAGAGTCCCTCCTCAGCTTTCCTGTAGGCCCCCTTCAGGTACCAGAAGGCCACCATAAGGTCTCCCTGAAGCTTTCTCGTTTCCAGGCTGAACATCCCCAAATCTCTCAGCCTGTCATCATAGGAAAGGTGTTTGAGAAGAGAGGTGATCATCGTTGTGGCCTTCCTCTGGACCTGCTTCAGGTCCATGTGTTTCTTGTGCTTGGGACTTCAGAGCTGGGCACAGCACTCCAGGTGGGGTCTCACAACAGCAGAGTAAAGGGGCAAACATACGTTGAAGCATTACAGGTTAAACACTTCAATGTGTAAGAAAAGGTGTACTCTTGGCAGTGAGACATGCAATTTGTTTGTGTTTGTTTGTGTCTCTATGCCATCCTATTTATTGTGGGTTAAGCTGGTTCTGTAGACTTCTTGGTTCTTCCACACTAAGGACAAAGTAAAATGAAAATGAAAAGTTGCAAACATTGTCATGCTTGGGGAGCTTGCTGACTCCCTGAGGGCCCAGCAGACACTAGACTAAGATACCACAAAATTTGCTTTCGGTGGAAATCCAGGGTGAGAAGCAAAAAAGCTCAACTCTGTCCACCCAGTATCCTAAAACAACAAAGAGGGACCAGCACCCTCATAAGCACAATCCTTTTCTGATTGCTTACAGATCCCAGGGTAAGAAACTAATCTTTTACTACCCTTAGAAGGATACTGCACTATTCTCCTGTTTTCACTCACAGAAATCCAAGAACCTTTTTTAGATATTACTTTTAGATATTTAGATATTAGATATTACCTTTTTTAGAAGGTAATATGGTTTAGTCAAGGACTTGTCAGTGTTAGGTTAATGGTTTGACTCGATGTTCTTAAAGGTCTCTTCCAATCTAGGCAATTCTGTGATTCTGCAATTCTGTGATATGTATATAAGATGGAAGACCAAAAAAAAAAAAATCAAACATATGTGTTTTTAAATATTTTACAAATAATGTTCCCCTTCTGTCTCATTTACTGCAACATTTTTCCCCCATCCCATCTTTAGCTGAACAGGAGGTGGAACAAAAAAGCAGGAAAATGTTGGTCTACCGATCAAGAAAATCACTCTCTGTTGTCACAGGTGTCTCACGTTTATTGCTTTTTTCTTATGCTAGGCAGTAAAAACGGTGATTTTACAGCTGAGGATTTCAAATATAATTTTGTTTACTTATACTTCCTGACATGATTTATCTTTTGCCTTTCTATTTTGAAGGGAGTGTATCTGTGTCTTCTACAGCTGATATATATAGTTTCAGAGGTATTTCCCCCTCCCAGGCAAAGTTTATTTAAATGTATTTTGCAAGTCTAATATAAGACTTGGGCTGTGGAGAAAAAATAATGTATCAGAACTTGTTTAGATTAATTTTTCAAGCAGTTCTAGGTGAAACCACTGGATTCCTAACTTATAAAACAGTATCTCTAACAGAAAATAAGAATTTTTGTGGTATTATGGAAGTGATGAGCACAGCTTTAGCAGAAAGTTTGAATTAAACTTTGCCACTTGGAAGGGGAATTGCAGCATTTTAGTCACAGCATGCTTCCAGAAATTAGAGAATTTAATCTTACAGTCTACAATAAATTTTCTGTCAATTTAGAAGAAAATCTTCTCTTTAACTGACCGATTACACTGATTTTAAATTGTCATTCCACATGTTAGCAGTGTATATTAAAAATATTCAATTCAGACAAGTTTTATCCAGAAAAAAAATCAGCAGAAAGTTGTTTGATTATAAGCACTGGGTGATTTTCAGTATAGGTTTAATCATGTAAACATACTTGTGCAAAAAATGGTAAGTGATCAGAGCTAAGCTTGAGGCCTTTGCAATATACATATTGCTGCTTTTATGCTGTGAGCATTAAAACATTTTGAGCTGGCATTGCTATACCTCATCCTTCATTCTCTGTGACCTTTCAGTCTACAGTCTTTCTTAAAAACAGCATTTGGAGTGTGGAAGCATGAAGAGTAATGTCACTCACATTGATACTGTACAGCACAAGTACCAAGTCACACTGGCTCTACACAAGTGTGGCCAATGAGCCCTGCTTCCAGGACCCAAACTAACTCTCCCCAGCACCACACTATCCACAGGATACTGACACATTTCAAATGGGAAATAAAGGAGATCTTAAGCAAATACCTACGTGTGCTTCATACTTCAGACTGTGCTTGCAGAACTTCCAGGAGGCCAGAAGACCAGATGTTCACAAGGCAATTAATATCAATATGTGACCTTCATGTCAATTTCATATCATGTAGAATTATAATATATGGATATTAATTGTACAGGCAGTGTAGTATTTAGTGTGCTATTTCAAGAAAACACCTAGAATGACCAGCTTCAAACTCCCCTGTAAGGTCATACTTTTCAATATAAAAGTGCATTGGTTTTCCAGTGGAGATAAGTTCCTTTCAGTCACATACTATGTAAATTGGTCACAAAGGCTCACCTGAAGCTATGGCTTGGCAGGCATGAGGAGGCTGGTAGAGGGAGGTGCAGAAGAAAGGGAAAAACCAGGGACTGCTGTTTGGTAATGGGGAGGCAGATCCAGGCAGGGGAATGGAGTTGTCCACATTTCCATAAATTCAAGCTACTCAGTAAAATATACCTTCTGCTAACCAAGCAGCCTTTCTGCTACGGAGAAAAAGAACAAAGCTCGTCTGCACCATCTACCATCTACTGCACCTACCTCTGCACCACCTCTTATGTCTCACACTCCTTGCTCAGAGTCTTACTCCAAATCTATCTCTCGGACAATCTGACCTCCAAAGTTTAAAAAAGGTTTATACAAGGCAACTTGTTTCTTTGCCGTGGACTATGCTATGATATGCTTCAAGGGACCTTAGCTTGAAGCAGATAACGGAGTGTCTGTAGTACAGCTCATTGCTCCACCTGAAACATTTTCAGTGCTCTTAACGCAAGTAGGGAAGTGGGCTTTAAAGGGATCAGGATCAGGCAGCATAGGCAGTTTTGCTTTTAAATGTGAGAAAACCTGAACAAATGCATGGATGAAAAAGGAATTGTGAGCAGGAACAATTTTAGAGTGGGTAATAGACTTAGATTTCACGTCTTCTGATTTTTCTTAGTTATGTACACCCCTCATACTTAAAAGTAAAGTTTTATAGTGAAAATATTTCTAAAGAAAAAGGTCATTATTTCACAATCAGATGGATGAGACAGTTTAAATTTATGAAATATTTTTTGCACTTAATTTTTGTATTCAATAATACAAAGGCATAAAGGTCAGCTTTTTTTAAAAAAACAGTGAATGCTCATTTCCAGCTGTTTTAAACCAAATTAGTCTACTCAAATTTGACACAGAAGTAACTTTAAGTTGTCAAGTAAATATATTTTTAATTAAAAAAAATGTTACTTCATAACTGAAGGCTCTGTTAGTTTATATTTAATTGCAATTTAAAATCTAGAGCTTAGCAGTACTCAAAAGAGAATTACTGGTTTGGTAAAAAAACATCAGCTCATAAGCCTGCCATAATCAAAACCCAAAATCTGGCAACAAAATGTCATTGTGAAGTATTTGCTTTATATACTGCTGGGAAAAGGTTTGCAATGTTAATATTTCAAAATGAATAATTTTCTAGAGTTTCTCAATGATTAATAAACTTGCCATTTTTAATTTAAAACATGATGCACACGTTTGTATTCCTAATAATAAGTAGATGAAAGATTGTAAGCAGTTCAAGAAAGTAAATCATACTCTTTTTTTTTTTAGGTCATATTCTCTGACATCGTGAACATCACAGTCAAGAATGACAACCCGTAACCTGCCACAGTATGTGGGAAAAGCAAACTAAATGCTTCTGGTTTGACCATGATACCCTAGCATATTCACAGAGCACGTTTCAATTTTTTTACTTTAATTTTGCTGCCTTATCTCTTTCCCTTTAGCAATTTTGGTGCCTGATAACTGTTTACATCCCTTAGCAGGTGCTACCGTGACAATTTCTATTACCAGAAATTATTATTGTTATTATTATTCCTCTGGCCAAAACCTGTCTGCTTATCTACCTACATTTGCATTCTAAACCCATCTTCATACTCCCTCTGTGCCTGCTACAACCCCAGGGCTAGCCCAGCAAGTGTCAAGCCACATGGGGACGGTAGAAGCGCCGAGGCCATTTCCAGATGCTTCCCCCTCTGTCGCTCTGGCAGAAGGAGAGAGCAGGGCTCGCCTGCCAAACGTGGCAAATCTCCGTTCCTAGCTCAGGCGAAATCTTGGCTTCACTGAAACCTGTGGCACAATGCCCATCCTCTTCAGAAGAGCTGGGCTGCTGGCTCTGAGATGGTGCTGGGGAAGGACTCAGCAGCCTGAGAAAGAGAGGAAGGCTCGGGGCAAAGAAGGGGAGCGATGTCCAGCACGTGGGTGAGGAGAGGCTGCGAAGGAAATCGTGTCCCTACAGACCTCATGTGAGACCAGTCTTTGGTCTCACATGATCTGGTATATAAAGATGGATGATATACACAACATTACTGAAATTATTTATTGACCAGAGTAGGTAAAACAACATATTCACCATTCTATTTTTCTTTATTATCTTACGCAATTTATTCCTATGCCTAACTTGAGCCCTGTAACTTTTCATCACTGTGCTCTTTGTCCCTCTTTGCCCCAGCATCTTTCTTACTACATGTCATTCTCATTCATCATGTCATATTTAAAATTTAGACAGTAAGAACTCTTGGAACAAAGCTGTATCTCACTGAAGCTCCTGAACAAAGCCTGCAGCACATCCTTCTTTGCATGCAAAATCATGAAATCAATACAAGTTTATTTTCATTGTTCTCTTCCTATAGCAAGAGATGACAGAATTAGGTTCCCCAGAATCTAATACTCTTAAGACATCATTTGATTTTGTTATCCTCGGACCCTCTATATTATGCAGTATTTCCTTCATTTTAGATTGAAGATCTTTAAGAGAGCAGCTGAGGCAAACAATTTCCAGCAAAAGCTTTAAAACACCAAACTCCTCACCTTGTCAGTTCTCCTTCCTTGTGATGATGTGATGCAGATTCACAGCCTCACAAAATGTACGGTGGAAAGGGATATGAGAGTCATCTGGCCAACAGACCTGTCCAGAAACATGAGTTACTGCACCTACACCAATTCTTGCCTAATAACCACTGGCCATAGAAAACTGCATGTTCTTTTTTTTTTTTTTTTTTTCCCTCAGCAACCTTTTACATACTTGAAGACTGAATATCATGCTTGTTAGCTTACCAGCACTAACTCAACTCGTCTGCTGTGATTATTTTCCTATCTAGCTTGACATTTCTGGGCATTTTGATGTACTTTCCGTTGTTTGTTTTAAATGTAGTTTGTTCTGCATCATTGCATCATATGTTTGATACTTCAGTGCAGACTCCCTAAGGCAGATGTCAGCAACACAATTAGAACAGTTTGCCAAACTGCAGGTTGATTTCTCAAACTCAGGATTGTGTTTATTGCCAGTCACCTTACTGGTATAATCTTAAGCACATTTACCAATGGAACCTGGTTCCTGCTTATTTGGACCTCCCAAAGGGCCAGGAGTTGTACTCTTCCCAAGCTGCCTTCCTCGGAAACCAGAGCCCTCAGCTCCTGGCCCTAAAACTGCAGCCTAACATCCAAAATCTACCACTCTTCCATATTATGGGGGATGATTCCTTCCCGAGCAGACTTTTATTTATTTCCATCACTGCAACTGCCCCAGGACATTAAAAATAAACAGAAGCTTGTAAGCTGTAGCAAAGACTGGCAAACTTGGCATGCATAGTAATAACATTTCAACATGTATTGATTCGCAAACAGATATTCTACAACCGTCAAAAAACATCAGCATTTGAAAACAAATTCATAGAACACTAGCAGCCTTTGATGTCTTCTATACCCTTAGATGAGTACCCTGGCCTTAAAGGCCAGGGGAAAGTCTGACACCTATCAAGGTGGAGAGTAAAGACTGCAGAAGATGACATTTACAGGGAATATGAAACGTTACAGGGTAGCACAGACAATGATGCTATAGGCAGAAGGGATTTTGGTAAAGTTTCCCTCTTACTCCTTCAGTATTACTGCTGAATTGCAAGGACGGCAGGACATTCACAGATAACCTTGGTGATGTGACCTTGTCACTGTATCTAAAAAATTTTCCCTCTCCTACTAATTTGATATATTAGCATAGATAAATTTTATTCTACTTCTAAGTAATTTCACAAGTGAACACAAACAAGTGATTTAAATTCATAAAAAGAATCTGTAAAAGTATTCTCAGAATTATGTAATAATGTCAACTACTTCTGCTTGGAGTTGCTTATTTCATGTGAAACTAGAAACAGAAGAAAGTTGGAATGCAAAGGAGAGAAACTTTATTTTCAAAATCTCAGAATTATAAATTTGATGTATCATATTTTTCTGTAAAGTTCAGCCATGACACGAAGGCTTATCTTCCCTGTCTCATGTTCTCCTTTCTGTTCCTTTGCCAGGCTTTCTAGGTGGAAGCAGTAAGCATCTTCCTTATCACAGTATCAGCTGCTACATTACTTTTACAGGAGACACTTTCTTTAAAGCTCTGGAAGTTAATATGCATCAATGTTATCATCTCCTCCAAGAAACTATTGGATAGATTGTGAAATAAATTATGGAAGAAACCGGGGTTTCTACTCAGAATATTTCACGACCTTAATTAATCTTCCCAATCTGAATATGATAAATCAAAATCAGAGTTATTTATGAATCCAAACTGAAAAAAAAATAACTGAGTTAAGAAAAATAGTTTAATAAGTTATCCTAACTTAGACAATCTAGATTTTTTCCTTTAATTTTAGACTTCTGATATGAAAAATAGTGGGATTTTTTAACTTTGAAACTTTTAGCATGCAAAATATCAATATTTACCTTTAAAATCTTTTTATCATGAGGCATGCTAAATCAGTTGTTACTTAAACCACAAATATCGAAACTAGCATATTCTCTGTCCTTCCCACTTCCTTACAAATGCTATATGTAAAAGAACAAAATTAAAATAAACCCCAAAACAAGTATGTTTCATTGAAAATTTTCTGTCCATTTATAATAAAAAAAAAAGTTCCATAATTAAATTATTTCCCCTGAGAACATAATAGGTAATACGAGAGGAGGGAGGACAGGAGACAATAGAAAAAGAAAAAAGAAAACAGAATCTGGTGGTTGTTGGGAAGCAGTAGCACATGATATGCTTAAAAAACTTGTATCCTGCTCCCATTGTGTCAGGTTAGTAATAAATACTACACGTCATTTTTTTTACTTTCTGGGAACTTTTCCTGTGCCATGCTGATGCATTTACTTTTTACACAAATTAACATGTGCTTGTTAGACTAGATGGCTAATGGAATCCATGTTAAATAAAGTGAAAGCTCAAAATCACTTAAAAGTGTTAAATGAGATACCATCACCTTCCCTGCCAAAAAGGCTGCCAGTGGCACGACAGAGACAACATACTTTCCAAATGAGTCGACTAGGAAACAACGGTGTCTCACTCTAGGAGGACGAGAAGATTCCCAGAAAAGAGGCTACCTTGTGCAGTCATATCCTCCACGTCTCACTGAAGTGCTGCCAGACAGATACCTTGTGCAGAGGACTACACATGAATGCAGTAATACATCACTCACAGCTCCAATGTCCTTACAAACCCAGCGAGATTACCCAATAAAAGACACTTGCAGCAGTTGCCAGTAGGATCAATAGACTGAAATTAATCATCTGCTGGCTGAACTCAGGAGTCAACGTGTGCTGGAGTCAGAGGGAAAGCAAGAGAGCCTCAAGACTGTCTTTGACAGTCTCGTAGTCAACATAATTTGAGAACTCCATCATACTGTTCAGCTGTGCCAAGCCCAGACCATCACTTCTGGATGTTTGTGTAAGACAGGGGCCACCAGAGGAACTCCTCTTTTCCTTTTTGCCAAGGGAAAGGAGGAGAATCTGATGTCTGCTATCCTTTGGCGGGACGCTCCCATGGTTCCCAGCAGAGCACAAGGGGTCTAGCAGAATGATGAAGGAAGCCCAGGACTGGTTTCATCACAGTCATCTTGTCTCATCTTGAGGAGTCAAGCTCTGTACCTAGTGACTCACTTTACCATCTGCTGAACATCATAGGAGTACTGTGAGGATAAATACATTATGAGTAGGAGGCACCAAGTTACTAGAGTGATGAAGGCAATACAGTATGTTGGCTACCAAAATGAAGGTGTAATTGTAGCTTATGCTACATTCTCCTGCAATAGTAGCAGAGAAAAGCCAGCATAGGCTTTAGTAGGTGGTAGCTGCAACAAAAAAAAATATTTTCCAAAGAAGCTGAGAAGCTACGTAAGAGATATTTAGTGACAAATTTGCTCACCTCGGAAGAAGAGACTCAAGTTCAATTTCCCACACCATCAGCTGTTTATTTACATAAACTGGAAGAGATTCAACAACGTAAATATAGAATAACCCAGTCAGTCCAGAAAGTACCTAGTAGCTACTCTGTTGGGCTGGGCTGTACTTGGCTTCAGGATCTTCTTCTGAATAAGTGTTCCCTGATACCAACTTTGTTTTTCAACTTCAATTATTTTAAGAAGTACCATTTTGATTTTTCCCTGCACAAAATATTTCTTTTTAAAATTACATCCTTGTTGCTTGTATTGAGCTTTTATTTCTTCTGTTGTGAAGAGGACAGAGAGGGCAGCTTTGAATCTGAGAGACAAGTACCCTCTTCTACCCTCAACAACTTTTCACTTTCTTCTATAAACCACCATAGCAGCATCTTGGTTGCTAAGGTATTTTGCTGTGTCAAAACCACACTGTTAATATTTGCTTATTTTCTTTAACTCTGTGGCTGTCCTTATATATAAAAAGTATGAAAGAACAAAATGTTAAATTCTGTTGATGACTTTCAAGGTGATCAAAAGCCTACATCAATCCATCTCTCAATATTTTCATCTACAAAAGCATTTAGAATATCAGTCTCTGTTTCTAGGGTTTGCTTACTCTTAACCATTATTTGAAAAGAGTTCCTAACTTTGAATGTACTATAGAAATGAAAAATATTTTCTTTACTCTTTCTAGGTGTTTCTTTCCTTATTTGTTTATTAACAATAAATGTGATATTATTTTTGGAAACTAATGACCAACTATTGAATTTGTTTTAATTTTTATACATAGACTTTTTAAGAGACTTTCCAAACAATTATCCAACCTTCGAATAAGACTGAATTTCAGTTTTTAAAACCCACAAACAAATCATTGGAATGAATGGCGATCAAGCCTTGCTGCTTACCAAGGCTTAGCACTAACTGCCTAAATAAAAAGCTATAAGTCCAACTTGGCCATGATCAAAGGAATTATTCCAATGCCTCAGCTCTTATTCCTTGAACTCAATGTGTCAGGCTGCCAGCATGGGAATCCTACCTTGGCCCAGTGTAAGTGAATTACAAAGAGATTTACTTTGTTCTTTTTTCCTTTTTATCACCTGCATCTGTATAGGTCTTACAGAAGAGCAGTTTTAAGGGGAGATGATTTACAGAGAATAATGATTTCTGGTAATTTTCACAAATATAAATGCATATATTCTCCTTCTGGGCTTAAGCTCCTAAATTATATTCCTTTCTTCAAGGTATTGACTAGTTTAATACTCCTTTAATGTTCAGTATTTCGAGAAACTTTATAATTTTAAAGAAGAATTAGGTAAAAACAAATGTTTTCTTCTATGAACAGCAAAGATGAAATAAACCTTTTTTTCTCAAAATTTGAAACATTTCTATTTGAAAAACAGATCAGCCAATAGTGTCAAGAACAACTCAGTCCCGCTGTGCAAACCTACACGTACCAGTGTGAAACCTGTCACTTCAATGTTTATGCATCCTTTCAGGCACTCAGCAGGTAGTAAAGGCCTTAAAGCATCTGAGTAAACAAAAAGGGTATCTGAATTACCATTTCATGTCATCTCTTATTTGGGCAAACTTCCATTTAATCTCAAGAAGCCTGTAGCACCTTAAAAATGTCTTTTTTTTCAGTGGGTGTGTCTGTGTCCCCCTCACCCCAGTTACTTATCAGTAATTATAACATGCTTTTCTCCCAGTTTGCACTCCCAATTTCAGGTATCTGTCTATAGGCTTTGATAGGAGTGGTCACCTTCATGAGCAGTAATGATTTCACATGTACTTGCAATATCCCTTCCACTCTACACAGAGCTGCTGCAAAAAATACTCAAACAAAATACACAAAAATAAGACTGTCTGTGATAGATCACATAGAAAGTCCCTGCCCGTGGCAGCGGGTTTGGAACCAGATGATCTTTAAGGTCTGTTTTGCTTTGGCCTGGCCGGATTTTGGCGGTGGGGGGGGGGAGCTGCAGGGTGGTTTCTGTAAGAAGCTGCTAGAAGCTCCCCAAGATTGATAGAGCCAATGCCAGATGGTGCCAAAGAGGGACCCGCCGCTGGCCAAGGTTGAGCCTATCAGTAAAGTGATAGCAGAGGAACACCTCTGTGAAAAACATATTTAAGAACGGGGAAAAGAACTACGCCATAACAGCTGGCACAGAGATGGAGGAGTGAGAATCTGTGAAGACACCAAGGTCAGTGAAGAAGGAGGTGGGGGAGGATGAGTTCCAGGCGCCGGAGCGGAAGGAGTCCCCCGGGTCCGTGGTGAAGACCATGGTGAAGCGGGTTGTCCCCCTGCAGCCCATGGGCGAGGTGCAGAAGTCCACCGTGAGGATCACCGTGTAGATGTCCACCGAGGACTCCACGCCGTGTGGGTGGATGCCTGAAAGGGGGCTGTAGTCCATGGGAAGCCCGCATCAGAACAAGTCGCTGCCGGAACCTGTAACCCGTGGAAGAGAGGAATGCCCATGCTGGAGCAGGTTGGCCGGTGGGACGTTTGGGACGCTGCGGGTGGCTCACGCTGGAGCAGTTTCCCCCGAAGGACTGCGCCTCAGACTCACGAGGGGTGGGCTGCCCCTTGTGAGGTGTCTCACCTTGGGCAGTTTGTGATGAATCGCCCTTCGTGGGATGACTCAGGTCGGAGAAGAGAGCGTGAAGCTTGTCTCCTGTGAGAGGGAACCCACAATGGCCCTGGGGAAGAGTGAAGAGTCCTCCCCCGGAGTGAAGAAGCGGTGAAACCAACGTCGGATGAACTGACCGTAACCCCCATTCCCTGTCCCCCTGCGCCGCTCAGGGGGAGGAGGTGGAGAAACCGGGATTGATGTTAAGCCCGGGAAGAAGGGAGGGACAGGGGGAAGGTGTTCTGTTTAAGATCTGTTTGCTCTTTCTCGCTTCTCACTACTCCTCTCTGATTAGTTCTCTTAATAAATGTACCTGATTTCCCCAAAACTGAGTCTGTTTTGCCCGGGACGGTAAATGAGGGTGATCTCCCTGTCCTTATCTCAAACCCTGAACCCTTGGAAATATTTTCTCCCCCTGTCTAGCCGTGAAGGGGGAGTGAGAGAGCAGCTGTGTGGGTACCTGGCGGCTGACCGGGGTCAAACCACTACAAGGTCCCTTCTAATTCAAACCATTCTATTGTTCTGTGATAGCTAACAGCTGATATTTATTTTTTTTTGATCATAGAGCTTAGACTTTTTACTTTTTATTTTAATCTTTATGAGCATTATTCCTATATGCAACAACCCCCCCAAAAAAACCCCAAATAGAATCATAGAATCACAGAATCACAGAATCATAGAATCATAGAATGTTGGGGGTTGGAAGGGACCTCTAGAAATCGTCTAGTCCAACCTCCCTGCCAGCGCAGGATCCCCTAGTGCAGGCCACATATGAACGTGTCCAGGCGGGTTTTGAAAGTCTCCAGAGAAGGAGACTCCACAACCTCTTCGGGCAGCCTGTTCCAGTGGTCCGTCACCCTCACAGTAAAGAAGTTTCTCCTCATATTGAGGTGGAACTTCCTACGTTTTAACTTAAACTCATTATTTCTTGTTCTATTGTTGGGCACTGCTGAAAAGAGATTGTCCCCTTCCTCTTGAATTGGGATTGAATGGGTCTAAAACATATTGTGACCTTGTGCACTACAACAGAAGCATCTTTGAAACAGCAGTTCTTTAATGATGTGACACAAGTAGCAGCAGGCTGCTGGACAGCCATCCAGCAGCAGATAACCTTGCCTACCGTGACAGTTTTCTGGGAAGACATCAGTTCTCAGGCCAGGTAAACACTTGGAAGATGAGAAATCAGGGGTGACTAGTTATTATAATTGACAAACCTAATACGACAAAGTAACCCAGTTAGTTGATGCAGGGCGAGGGGTGGACATTGTATACCTGGACATCTCCAAGACTGCTGCTACTGTTCCCCACACCCTCCTTCTTGAGAAACTGACACATTACAACCTAGACAAGTGATCTGCGCGGTGGGCAGGGAACTGGTTGACAGGCCATACCCAGAGGGTGGTAATAAATAGTTCCTTCTCAAACTAGCAACCAGTCACAAGCAGGGTCCACCAGGGATCAATATTGGGCCCAATACTATTTAATATCTTCATAAGTGGTCTGAATGTTGGGATCAAGAGCACCCTGACGAAGTTTGTGGATGACACCAAAATGTACTCCGGGGTGAGCCACTCTTCAGGAAGACTTGGACAGGCTGGAGGAGTGGTCTAGCAGGAACCTTACGAAGTTCAATGGGGACCAGTGTAAGGTCTTGCACCTGGGAACATCCATGAATGCAGCTCAGACTGGCATCCACCTGGCCAGAGAGCAGTCCTGTAGAGAGGGAGATGGGGGTCTTGGCGTACAGCAGGCTCAACATGAGTGAAGCCTGTGCTGCAGTGGCAAAGAAAGGAAACAGGATGCTGGGCTGCATTAACAAGGTCACCACTAGCAGAGATAAAGAAGCCATCGTATCACTCTACTCAGCAGTGGTCAGACCACACCTTGAGTACTGTGTTCAGTTTTGGTCCCCACTACACAAAAATAATGCAGACAGGCTGGAAAGGGTCCAGAGAAGGGTCATGAGGATGATCTGAGGACTAGAAGACCTGCTATATAAAAAAAGGCTGAGAGAACTAGGTTTGTTCAGCCTTGAGAAGGCTCAAAGACCTTATTACCACGTAGCAATACATAAAGGGTGACTACCAAGAAGATGGAGACTCCCTTTTTATGAGGAGTCACATGGATAAGACAAGGGGTAATGGATACAAGTTGCTTCTGGGGAAACTCCAATCGGACTCCAGAAGAAAATTTTTTACCATCAGAGAAATCAGACATTGGAATAGTCTTCCAAAAGAATTGATGGATTCCCCAACCTTAGTTTTAAGGCTCAGCTTGACAGGGTGCTGGGCCATCCCATTTAAACTGTATTTCTTTACCTTAAAGAGTTGTGCTAGATGATCCTTGAGGTCCCTTCCAATCCAGTAATCTGACTATGAGTATGACTATGACTATGACTTACCTGACACCTAGGTCTCCCTTCCCAGCACTATACCAAGCAAAACAGGACTTCAGCTGCGCTGTTCAAATGCAGCAAATGAAAACAGTTTTAAAATAGATGGCATATGGCAATTTTTCCACATTTGTTTACATAGACTATTTAATTCAGAATCTGGGGTGCAGAGATTCTTAACTAGATTTCTGCATTTACCTGTTTGTCCCTTATGCATGATGCACTATACTTCTTAAGGCACGCAAGTTTTGCAAGTACCAGGTTTTTTTTTTTCTTTTTTTTCTCTGAAAGAGAAAAAAAGTTCAGGTCTAGATTTACAAAAATATTTAAGGAATTCTGCTCAAATTTATGCAGTGTATTCAATTGAAAAACATCCTGGAAAAAAATGTCCAGTTGTGTGTTCATAGATTTTCAATTAAACACATTTTCATTTTACTACAGCTTGTTACAATACTTCAGTTTAAATCAGAACACGCTAAAAACCACTTTGAAAATTAAATATTTTGGAACATTTGAATTATAATATTTTCTTTTTTGTTGTTTTAAAACTGCAAACATCACTTCGGGGATGACTCAAAAATTTTTATAATCTTTTATAATTTAACTGAAGAATATGAAAATCAAGTATTTATAGATGTATACCTCAGATTAATCCTTCTAGAATTTTTAAAATAAAAGGTTGAGAGAGACTAAAAGGCATGATGCATTCTGACTCATATTACTTTGCATAAGAGAGCTACAGAATCACATATAACCAAAGAATAGATAGTCATGCCAGTATTTAGCCTGTTTAACATTATTTTTTTTTTTTTTGGCTAAACAGGGTATTTTAGTCTCCAAAGCTATTCAATGCACGAAACATCCTCAGAGAGAGGATAGCTGGGGCTACAACTTACAATTGTGATGTGACAATTGTTAAGACAATGGAATCTTCTTTACGGATGAGTCTCATTGCGCTGGTTTTGGCTGGTGTAAAATTAGTTTTCTTCCTAGTATGGGATTATGTTGTGATGCTTAGCTGCAAGCTGGGGTTAAACAACAGTTATACAGAAGATGTTCCTAATAATGAGTCAAAAAGGTTTGAGCTTTTGCAGTTCAGATCAGCACACAGTTCACAACAGCACAGCAGAGTACAGCAGAACATGACTAATCAATGGCACTGCAATCACGTATTTTGTTATGAAATAGCACTTTACTGTTACTTACAGTAAAATACACAGTAGGTGCATTATATAAAGGACTCGGCAATCTACACATTACTCACAGTGAAAGGTTGAACTATATATTAATTCTTTAGACAGTGGCTAGAAGATGTTAACAAAAGCTTTATATCCACAAACTTAAATCACGCATTTCCTATTTTATGTTGCAAAAAGCATAAAAATATTCAGTAATTTAGAGATTTAACATTTTATTAGAGCTATATCTCTCCTTAAAACAGGACTTCTTAAAATAATGTGTCTGAGAAGCTTTCCAGCTGGTGAGAAGAAAAAAAAAAGAAGAAGCAGAAATTTTCAGATTTTTAAAAATATGCTTTATAAAATATTCTATAAATCTTGCAACATATCTCTTCATGATAGCAGGTTTTATAGAATATTACATACTAGATATCATCAAGATAGGTGTAAATTCATCTGTGAGTATATATACTAACAGAGGGATACATCAAAATGGTGTCATGCATGCTACCTCCTCAACTTGGATCATCCATCAAGAGGGTATCTCCCAGTGCAGTACCAAGAACTCTCTGAATTTCCCTATTTTAGTTCAGTAATCCCATCTGATATCAGATCAGTTATCTTTATAGAGATAGAGCTGCTATGGCCCTGGATTTTAATCTCGCCTGAAAGGCAGATATGGTTTCATAGGAACTCTCTAATGTGAGCAAAATCAAAAACACTTTCTTACAACGTCTTTAAAAACAATCTGTTTAAATCCTGTGAATTTTAAGGGATATTGCTTAGCTAATTTTGACCATATGATTTGCCTTATGTTCACAAATTCTAATCAATAGAGATATGGCAGAATATTAATGTATTTTATAATTAACCTATGTCAGGCAGCAAATTACAAATGTAATAAGATTTTTTTCCAGCATTCATATACACTTTTCCAAAACACTAATTAGTTTTTAAAAGTTAAGAGCAGCAAAGTGATCACTAAGAAGAAAACACATCCATGTAAGTTTTATTGCCCAGAAACTCCACCTTTTAACTTGGGGCTTTTATACTGCATCATAAAAAGCCCAGAACTAATTAACCATATCACCTCACTACATCAGCCTACGACTGTTAGGTATTTAACTTGCAAAGTTTTACCTATATAAATTTTTAATATATATCACAGTATGTATACATACATGTAACTTACCTTCAGTGCAAGCTTCTTGTTTTGCTCAATACAAAATCCATTTTTTTTTACCTCAAAAATGCCATCTGACTTGCTTTCAGCTCTCAAGGAATTGAGATTCTGTGAGAAGAATTACAGGGGGATGGGCAGGATTGTTCCAATACATGGCTTTCTGTAAGACCTTTGTATGTTTTGCGGTCGTGGGTATAATATTCAGCAGTTAGGACTAAACTAAACAGCTGAGAATCTTGGGTGTCAGTAGGGTACTCACAGAATTTCAGAACAATAGTTTTACAAGTAAAGGAAAAAATCACTTGACATCACAGGCCAAGAATAATAGTCCCTATTAGGAGGGAGAAAGCAATGAACCACACTATTTTAATCTCATATACTTTTACCACAAGGGACACGTGCAACCAAAGCAAGCATCTGCCTCCCCAGTGCTTAAATATACATGGAACCGCAGCACTAGTGTGTTTTCCTTACAAATAAAATATGGAAGAGGAAACATAAAAGGGAATTATTATATGTTAATATAACCAATAGTTTCATATTTGATCTGAAGCCAGAAAAGCTCAGCTCATTTAATTTGCAGCAGAATATCCAAGAACGTTACTTTTCATTATATACATTTAATAATACCTAGATAAAAAATACCTACACCATAGTCTAATGGAAAAAGATCATTTTTAATTTTGAAAGATTCACAATGCATTGGATTATTGTGAGTGAAGACTTCATGGCCATGGGCAACTGCAACCAATGGAATTCAATTATCAGATACATCATTATGTAATATAGGAAATATAGTATTAATTACTATATATCAAGTATCATATTCTTTAATAAGAGCTGTGTATCTAAGGCTTTTTAAAAATCTGTTTACATTTTAGCAAGCAAACTAAGACCAGCTAAAACCAGTCCTGTAACACCATGGTGTCAGTCAAACAGTGGCACAAGGCACACACATTTCTGTACAGAGAGGTGCAAACAAAGTGATAAAATAACAGGTATAAATCTGCCACAGACACTCCCAAGCAAGATAGATAAAAGAAACGGTTCCGCTTCACATCCGAATTCCTTGCAAGACCAGTGGTATCTGAAGTCTCAAAGTACCATCAGTCAGCGCAAGTGAACCGGTCAATTGAGAATCAGAATCAAAGCCTTAACATCCACAAGTAATTCTCGACATTGCGCTGGAGACCAGATTCTGAGACAGCATAACTTTTGGTTCGTTGCACACTACTGAATAAAGGCTGGTAGCAAAATTTACAGATGAGATAATAACATTTCCTGAGCCTGATGCAAATGCCTGGTTTGTCACTTAAAAAGACTCTAAAACAATCAGATTTAGAAAATGAAATTACTGCATATAATGGTTCAGTGCCTAGATTAGCCATGACCTTTCTTCATCTGACGGCTTTCTAAACATGATGGACATTGATCTGTGGCTCAAAATTGAAGAGAAGGCATTTAAGATTTGAAAATATAAATTAAGCTAATTCAGATGTGGTGCTAAAGAAAGGTGTGCAATTTAATTTTGATAATTCTGTCAAAACATTATTCAGTTGTAACTGTACCTTCCTAAATGTGGGATGATAATTTCCTTTACAGGAAATCACTCAGAAAGGTTTCTAAGGAAACCAGGCAAGCACACCAACCTAATATCAGGTTTTATATGACAGTGAATGCCACACAAGGAGACTTGGAAAAGAATTTTCAAGGGAAAATGCTGTAAATGTGAATAAAAATAAATCTAGGTTTAAACACTGACTCTTAGAGAATTGTCTCCTTCTTTCTTGAGATATCTTACTAGGCTAAGCAAAAAGAGGTACCCAGCACAGAAACATGTACATGAACATGAACAGCAGCATGTGGGAGACATCTTATTTGGCAAAATCCAAATGTAACTGAAGGAAGGCGAGAAAAGGAAAATGCAGAGTATTTTAGTGGCAAATACTTTTAGAATGGGCAAAGCAAGTGAAATTGAAGGAATCTCAACACTGCAGTAATGACAGATGCTTTCATGGTTTGACTGTGGTCAGCTAAAAATACGGCCAAAGAGGAGAGAAACTACATATAAGGAAACGAGATGGGAATCTTTTTCTACCTACAAGGCATGTCCAGTTTGAATGTTGCTAAAAATCAGGCTCATGAAAAAAAGGAAGAGAGTATGTTTGGATTTTTGATTTTTCAAACTTGAGGGGTACCTGAGTGCTCTTCACACAACCTTGAATGTCTTTAAATATTCCTCTGTGGAGGCCGTTTCTTGCTTTCTTCCCCAGCAGAGCCAGACTGCTCCCTTAATGTGTAAGGGACCAGAGGGAGGGGATGATTCAAGCAGTGTGGGGCACTGACTAGGATTTAGGAAGTCCTACCATTCAGGGTGTAGGTGCAACAACTTAAAGAAAGAAGCAAATAACTGGTTGAAGGGAAGAAGCCAGAGGGTTGTGGTCAATGGGGCAGAGTCTGGCTGGATACCTGTGTCTAGTGGGGTCCCTCAGGGGTCAGTGCTTGGGCCGGTGCTGTTCAATATATTCATCAATGATCTGGATGAGGGATTACAGAATGTTGTCAGCAAGTTTGCTGATGATACGAAATTGGGAGGAGTGGTTGACACACCAGAAGGCTGTGCAGCCATTCAGAGAGACCTAGACAGGCTGGAGGGCTGGGCGGGGAGAAATCTTATGAAGTTCAATAAGGGCAAGTGTAGAGTTTTGCACTTGGGAAAAAATAACCCCATGTGCCAATATAGGTTGGGGACTGCCCTGCTGGAGAGCAGTACAGGGGAAAGGGACCTGGGGGTTCTAGTGGACAGCAGGATGACCATGAGCCAACAATGTGCCCTCATGGCCAAGACGGCCAATGGCATCCTGGGGTGTATTAGAAGGGGAGTAGCAAGTAGGTCAAGAGAGGTCCTCCTGCCCCTCTACTCTGCCCTGGTGAGGCCACATCTGGAATATTGTGTCCAGTTCTGGGCCCCTCAGTTCAAGAAGGACAGGGAGCTGCTTGAGAGAGTCCAGCGCAGAGCCACAAAGATGGTGAAGGGAGTGGAGCATCTCCCTTATGAGGAAAGGCTTAAGGAGCTGGATCTCTTTAACTTGGAGACGAGGAGGCTGAGGGGTGACCTCATTAATGTTTATAAATATGTCAAGTGGGAATGTCAGGAGGATGGAGCCAGGCTCTTTTCAGTGGCGTCCACTGACAGGACAAGGGGCAATGGGTGGAAGCTGGAACACAGGAGGTTCCAGAAAAATATGAGGAAAAACTTTTTTACTGTGAGGGTGACAGAGCACTGGAACAGGCTGCCCAGGGAGGTTGTGGAATCTCCTTCTCTTGAGACATTCAAAACCTGCCTGGATGTGTTCCTGTGCGCTCTACTGTAGGTGATCCTGCTCTGGCAGGGGGGTTGGACTAGATGATCTTTAAGGTCCCTTCCAACCTTTAACATTCTGTGATTCTGTGATTCTGTAATCAGTCTGGGAGCATAAGGTATTTTCCCCTAGATGAAGTCAGGGAGAAGGAGCAAGTGCTGTCATCCTTGCCAGGAGCTGGGAGCAAAGCAGATGATGGGACACAGCTCTACTATAGCCAGTGTTAACCCTGGACAGTAAAGAGGCTCCTGTGCATCCCTTACAAATGAAAAAGAGAACAACTGATGGAAATGTTTGTGATTACACGAAGAGGGGAACTTTCCAGGCAGAATTAATACATTCCATTAGACCATCTCTAATGAGAAAAGTCACACTCCTGAGGGATGGAAACATTCCCTTGAGCATCTACGGTTACATCCAGATTAGGGGACAGATGGGAGATCGCCTGCCATGCAAGGCAACTCACTTTACACCCACCTCCCAGGCTTTCTTCCAGTTGAAATGAGGTGGAGGAATGGGGAGTGCCGTTGTGGTGTATACCATACCTCCAGGTAAAATAACCCTGAGCTATGTCTCACTGATCTTAAAAGCTAGGAAGGTCTTTCTGGTCCCATAGGTATAACCTAGGTTGCGATTATATAGGTGTCACAGCACATCACACACATCATATATTAAATATTCTTCTAGATTTACATTTTTCCAAAGATATTTCAGAATCTAGGGCCTTATTGATGGGATCTAGATAACCAAATAGCAGGTTTTAAGTTCTCTGTTTATCCTGAATATAGTCTTAAGTTTCTTTTCAATAGATTGTCTCACGATTAATGAAAATATATGGCTTTTTATATGACTTTGGTCTCGCTTTTGTTGGGATACTAAGTAGCTAGTTGCATTCCAATTTTCAGTCATAGGAACTTATTTCATGAGAAGAAAGCTCTTGTGGACAAAACCAACTTTTGGACAAACTCTTTTGGACAAACTCTTTTGGACAAACCAAAACAAAAAGCAAATATTTCCCTCTCTGAACTTACCAAAAGGGAATCCCTGTTTATCTGCATAAGAAGAAATGCTTATTTGGATCATGTTAAAGAAGGAAATTAGTTACCAATTTTCCTGTCAGCAAATCAAGCCCTCAAGATATGTGACTGATCTTGTTTAAAGATATTTTAATATATATTTGTCCTTTTGAAAGTCTTACTTTTTTTTCCTTTCGCAAACATAGACACACACATTTAATGAATGTCTAGGCACTTGGTCATTTGACATCATATGGACACAGAAGAGGAGAAATTAATGTAAATCATAAACAAAGTACTACACCTTCTCCCTAAAAAAAAAAAAAAAAAAAAAAAAAAAAAGCCTTTAGGCAAAAACAATCAACAGTTTAACTAGTAAAGGCAGATGCTAAAGGGTCACCTATTTTCCATCTTGTCATTGTTGCCAGAATAGTTGTGTGATATAAGGAACAAGCCACTGAGCCAGATCACGCTGTTCAAGAAATATGTTTCACAGCCAGGTAATTGCTTTCCTCAGACTGTTGTACTAAAAGGAGCAGAAAGACAGACAAAAAAAAAAACTAACTGTAATGTGACAGACTGCTACAAGAGGATCCAGTCAGAAAATGTTTTTGGTAGCTTTGTTTTGTTGCAAAAATCTGTATCTACACATTATTTGCAATAAAAAAAGTAAACTTGCAACATAAAGTTCCAGCAGTACTAGACCATAAGCAATACTGTAGTTTCTAATGTACCATAAAGACCAATAATGCAACTTGGAAATGAAAAAATGCTATCAAAAGATAAATTATATACACACATTTGAGAAAATTGTCTGTATATTGTACATAGACATATTTATATAAACTTCAGTCATATTATTTTTCTTTTTCTTCCTTGATTTGTTGTTGTTCCTTGTTTTTTTCATTTTGTTCTACATCTTTTGATAAAGAGGATTTCTGTAATAGCATTTCACTACAGGACATTTCTAATTATTTTGTATCACACTTACAAAGCTTAGATATTAATGTTAAAAAGGAACAGGTAAGCACCCAATAAAAGTTTAAAAAATTAAAATTCTTATTGATTTGAAGGGTAGAAATTTTTTATACGTGGCAGATATTCATTGTATTAATGGCTGTTTCTAAATTATGGTTTATATAGACAACACTGTCAAAAGGAGCAGCTCAGGCTTATTCTAGTGTCTTTGGTTGAAAATTTGAGATTTTCTTGGTACAGCATGATCAGATTCTGCTCTCTGTTCCGATGAACAGATGAACATTGACTTTGTGTAGGTGTCGTATTATCCCTCTTCCGTCTTTTTACTGTTTATGCAAAAATATATTATTTTTTTTATCATGGATGGCTTTTTATCAAATGATGTGCTGTAATTTTGCCACACTTGCCGTAGCCTGATACTGCAACAGGGTACCCAGGATAGTGCTCTTCAGCAGCACATGCATGAGGGATTCAGTACAACATCTGGTCTTTTTATTGTATTTTTCGTCCGTGCAGGAAGGAAAAGAGCTGATTTCTTGGATGATAGTTGCTTAGATCTGAAAAAATTAGGAAAGAAGCTTTAGTAGCATTTCAGTGTTGCAGATGTAAATTGAAGAGGAAAGAGTAAGGCCAATATCATAGTAAGAAAGTAAGTTGGGAACCAGTCACGGGCTTTGCCATGCATAGCATCTATACATCTCCTTCACGCATTATAAACTTCTCCCTCTGTTGGTTATCTGTTGAAAAATTGCACAAGTACTTATCTGCAGACTCAGATCTGAGTGCATTGAAAGCAGCAGAATAGTTCCTTGTTTGATTATCGAGACAGATATTCTAGACAGAAGCCAAACTTCTGGCTCTTTTTTCCAACCTCAGAGGAACGATGTCAGTTGACAATAGAAAAGAAATTGGCCTATTAAAGAAAAAGATGGATAAAACCTGAAAAGTCAAAAAAAATCTTTTTGCCTCTAATTTAGAGATGGCTAAACCGATTTAAAGTAAAAGTCATTTTCCAGACTCTCACAGGATGACATCCCTTTCTAACAATTTTGTTGCTACAATAAAGCCTTGAAAAATCAGAACTTATAATGGAAGCTGTGATAGACCATTAACTATAGTGGATGCTGCCATAAAATAGCAGGGAACCTGTCAGTGGGAATACAACTTTCAAGCGATTTACTTTTGTAGTTATATAAGAATATTAAATAAAGGTAATATAATACAGGAAACCCTACTGCATTAATTTTACCTCACAGGTTTTACTGTACCTGTTTTCCTCCAAAGCCCCTTTTCTCATTTCTTCATGAATATTCTTCTCAATAGGTAAAAACTTTTCAAACAAATGTAGTAAACTGGACCATTATATAACAATGAATGCAAAGAAGCATGTCTAAACCTGGGAATCCAAAAAAGCATTCTGGTCAACCCCACGTGTTTTCAAAAGCCAACACTTTCTGACTGCTGGGACATACCTGATGGGACACTTCCAATAGATCATGGGTGTTGGGAAGAAACTAATTTTGGGGTGAAAACGGAAGTTGCTTCCAAAACTCCATCAGCTTCTCTGAAGGGGAAAGGTATCTGAGAATTTCTCAGGTTAGCAACCATTTGGTATGCAGTAAACGTTTTGCCTGTTATTGCCTTCTTTATGAGAGAAAATGTGCTGCTAAGGGGCTGTAGCTTTTCAGTCTTGCTCTAGTTCAAAATTAATACACTCCTTAGATTGAGCAGGGGTTTTGTTTATTTTGCGTTTTCTTTCTTTTTCATTTGTTTTTGTGCAGGCATAGACCTGAACTAAAATACAAGGCAGGCATAATCACACACATGGCCTACATGAAGCAGACTGTCTCCTCCAAATCAAAGCAGAAAGCAAATCATGAAGAAATTAGGTTAAATTACGGACAATTATAACTTGGTCTCTTGTTAAAGTTTATCCTGTCTGCTCTGTAATTTTGCAGCCTGTGGGTGGAAGAAAAGATAAATAAGGGACTGCCATTGAAAGCATACCTGAGTCATCGCAGAGGAGTTTACAGGTAACAGAAGCTGTTGGGTCTGCCCGGTTAAGGTGCAGGTCTGTAGGAGGCTGAACCAAGACACCAGGCGGAGATTGGGGTTCTAATCAAAACAGATGCAAGTCCCAATGGTAGACTGTGCTCTTAGCTGAGTTCAACCCACAAAAGCGCAGTTATCGCAGCCCTATCCACAATCCTAACCTTGACAGGCAGTTTTTTTAGTATAGGAACACTTAACAACTTCAAAAACTAAATGGACTTCGAGCAAGTTAAGCTCTACCCTGTTAATTTATATAGTTTTTCCTTTACTGTCCTTTTATGTCCTAATCAATATACAACTTTCTTCTATATAAAAGGACTGGGAAAACTGTAGTTCAAAATGTGGTGCTATCAGCTTTAAATTACATATGTATTACACCTTACTCATAATTGATGGAAATCAGTCTCTGAAATTCCATTATATTTATATTGTTCTCTCTCTACTTCTGTTTTAAAAGGACGATCAACCTCTTCCTGAACTTCCGATGAAGCAGATTCAACTGATACTTTTCACACTCTGCTGGGAAAAAAAAAAAAATTACTAGCGTAATGAACACTACTTTAGTGAGTAATTTCTGGTTTTTTGGTTTTGGTTTTTAAAATCAGTTTGATTTTGCTTAAAATTTCCGGGGGGGGGGGGGGGGGGGGGGGGGGGCGGATTCCGGTTCTTGTCCTGACTCCCTTTATGGCGCTCACTTTTGTGGTGTCATAGTAAAAATTGCTAAGTTAGGTTTTTTGCACTAGCATATTACCATCACCTCTCTCTGCCTTTATAGGTTATCTGCAGTACCTGTACTGTCTGTACTATCAACAAGAAGTGATCTTTGCAGTTTTCTCTAGTAATAAGTAGTGCAGCTCAATACGGGTAGATTTATGGATCGAGGAACTTTGTGCTGATGTTCTGATGCACAGTGTATATATGTTTCGGGGGACAAGCATTTCAGAGTAAGCCTGATTGCACAGACTGAATGCCTATTAGCAACTGAAGCAAATCTTCCAGTTGAATTTCATCCCAAAGAAATCCATCTCACGTGCTCTGAGGTCACTACGATGTAGACGAAAGCTCATAAACAAGATCAATCAGGAGATTCAATTCAAAAGGATAATCTGGATCGGAAGTAAAAAACTAAAATATATTTGTGAAAGCCAAGTCCTATGTCCATTGTAGTGAATTTCAGAAAGTAACAAAAAGAATTTCTTAAGAAGAATTCATCTAATTTATTTTTGGGTGTCAACAACTGATGTCTACATTTAAGCCAGATATTTAGACTATCTTTATAATCAGTTTAAGAAACTAAGACCTATAGGAAGTTCCAACTTAAACATCTGACCATAGATCAGATAAATCGTGCTTTCTTGTTCCTATTTTGCCTCATTGACTTGAAGTTCAGACTGAGCATTAATATAAGAAATATTTACACTAGCCAGAGGACCTCAGTGAGTTTTCTCATTGTCCATGCTAGCAACTAAAAAATACTAGTATTCATTCTAATCTTTGCCCTTTCAATAAAATATGTTCTATATTTAAAATCATTATTAAGCTTAGCGGGAACACGTATAGATTTTTTTTCACTCTTACATTAAGACATGTCTTCAAGTCTGATAAATACAAGTGGCAAATTAAGATCACCTTTGCTCGTTAACTTCTCATCCAGTGAACATACGAATTTGTTTTATATATATCTGACAGGTCATCTCTCTCTAATCCATATAATTTACATGAAAACAAAGACCCATAAGAGACATTTGGTCAGGACTTTGTCAGCCAGGTTCTACATTCATCAAAATCCTGAAAGATTCATTATTGTTGTTGCTTGCTGAAAAGGATTTGACTTACTTTCTTTCACAAAATGTTCATTTAAATAAAAATCTAGAGAGGTACTACTAGAGTTTTCAATAGGAAATTAAAGATGTAAAGTGTTAAACAATTACAAGCTTATATTTGAATAATTTTATTTATTAAACTACTGTATGAATGACAAAAATAATCTTTACATAGATGATAAAAATGGCTACTTGATTGCAAATGTCAGCTAAATAACATAGTCAAAATCAGTCATCTCTTCCTTTTATAGAATTGCATGGTTTAAATGGGAATCAAGTTATTATCTGACAGAATTTTGTAGTTATTAATATAACCATTGTCTTTAACCACTCCCAAGACACCTCTCAACTAGAAAGGTTAATCCAGGTTGCAAATTTCATGTCAGCTCAGAAGTTTGTGTTCAGGAAACTAATTCATGGATACCTGCTTAGGTTTACAAGATATTAAAATCCTGTGGTTTTCTAGAAAACTTCTCCACCTGGCAAAATGATGCTGTTACATAAACTCGATAATTTTCCCATCTGCCTCAAAGCAAGCATTGACCCAGGTACTCTAGCCAGCTTCTTTTGCTAGAATAGAATAGAAATAGAATAGAATAGAATAGAATAGAATAGAATAGAATAGAATAGAATAGAAATAATTTAGGTTGAAAAAGACCTTTAAGATCATCGAGTCCAACTGTTAACCTAGCACTGCCAGGCACACCACTAAATCATGTCCCTGAGTACCACATCTACACATCTTTCAAACACCTCCAGGGTTTAGATCATATCAAAGTAAATCAGGAAGATTGCTCGTAATTAAAATAGGTTGTATTTTGCTTTTTTATAGGAAATTCTGTCTATGACACTTTGCATCTTGGGTCGTGATGGATTCTTTGTTACAGATTATGCTTACAAAAAATTTCCATGAAATTGGAGACGTCAGAATGCATAATCTATTCAGACATAATCTGGAAAGAATGCCAAATAATGACTGAATTCAGTTAAATATTGACTGTAGCAGGTTCCTTCAAAATTACTTTTTCAAGTTTAGTTTCCCTTTTACTTGTCAGAAACTTTTACAAAATGTTCACTCCTTTAATAACCGTAATACAATAATCATACTTTGATTTATAATCATAATATGTCAAATACATAATTTATAATCATAACATAATAATCATACTTGATTTAAGGAAATCTAACAACTGCTCATAATTTGACTGCGGAATGAGTATACATTCAAAGAACAGAAGTGATTTGACATTTCCTCCCATTCTTCATTTACTTCAATCTATCTGCAGCATACAGCTCATCCTTGCCATCGTGACATTGCCCTCTCCCCCCAACGCCTCGTGGCAGGAGAGTTCCTTCCCATTTTCACACACAATAAGGCCGCTTATGCCTGTAAATATCTCACCCAGGTGTTATTCAGCTGAAAGACATATCTCCATGGCATTTTTTTCTGATGCCACAGGGATACTCATCCATGCCTCTTTCGTCTGTGACTAACTGCTTGCAACTTCAGCGAGGCACTGGAAGCAGCCTCGCTGGGAACATTTGGTGCCCTGACTCATGGGTGCTGGAATGAGCGAATAGGAAAAAGCTGATACATCCGGAAGAGCCTGAGGCTGAATTCTCAAATTCAATTTCCATTCCTTTGGACTACTAGAGAGATAAATTGAGCGATACAAAATCTCTAAAGACTCAAGCAATCTAAAGAGTCAAGAGAAGCTGTTGGTAAGAATATTCATCGAAAAGGACTGATAATGATATTTAGATATTTTTTAGGTCGGTTTTTTCCTACACAAACTATCAAAAGTCCAAGCTCAGCCTGTGTTCTGCCTTGGGATCTTTTCAGTCAATCTCTCTGAGAGTAAAAATTTACCTAAGTACCATAAAACTGATGGGTGAGTATAGAGTAGCTATGATAAAGTATTTTTCAGTATTTAAAGTATTTTTCAAGAAAGCATGAATTTTTCTCTGTTTGAGAAAAATCTCATGCTTAGAGAGTACGTCATATTCATTATAGAAAAAGAGTTCAACCTTCAGAAAGTGGTCATCTCCTTAAGAGTAAAACAAACAGAGGAAAAAACCCACACAGGTTCCCAGAGCGACACTTAGTGCTTTGGAAATGTAAACTTATGCAGGATACTGTAAGAGAGAAATGTTTTTGAAGAAAAATTATTTTTAGGATTTTTAAACATGAATTATTTAGAGGTTCATTTTCTGTCTCAAGCTATCCTTTTGCCTCACCCAGTACAATTGGCCAAACATTTGCTAATTCCAGTTTATTTGAATCACTCTTGATCAAAATCCGTGTGGCCATCTCTTCCTGTCCAGGTAAGTATTTGATAACGAGGTTCTGAGAAAAAAATATGTGCTTGTCTCTATGCACTATACTCAAAAGACAAAGCTCAAAGTGAAGCCAGAATGATCTCATTTGAAATGGTCTTTCAGGTTTCAGCCACTAACTTTGGCTTCTAGGTACAGATTTGTTCACATTTTCCCTAACCTACAGATTGTCTGATTCACACTTCAAGTTTATTCCGTCTCCTCGCTGAACGCAAGCAAAAATAAGAGCTTTTGAAGATTCCACTTGGCCACTTTCCTGGGAAGCAGATTTGTAGCACTAGCTAACCCATTTTTCAACAGCATGAATTCTCACTGCCCTGATTATTATGTGCTCATTTGCACTAATTCAACGTCAGTTAACAAAATTAACACAATCCAATTTGATAACAGTATCTATCCACCTATAAACTGAAACAAATTACTAGACAAGGTTCAGCTGTGTAGAGAGTCACATTTGGAAGTCTATTTCTCTTTCTAAAAAAAGATAAATACGTTATTTTAGAAAAATCGTTCTAAGATAAATGGCTAGGCTATAGTTGCCAAAAAGTGGTGCCTCACATTTACTTGGAAAAAAAAGGTCTCTCTGTGGCCCAGTTTTGCTCCCAAAAATATAAAACCTGATATTCCTTAATACCTCAATATTCCTCTTAACTGAGAAAAATCCCATCTTAAGTTCTTCCTTTTTAATCTATCTCTATACAAATGCTTTTAAAGTTCACCTAACTAAATATAAAAACAACATTCCAGAACAATGTAAGTTGTTGATAAAAAACACAAACTGTTACATTGCCTAAGCTGTATGACACAAGCAGCTTTTTAAACCAAGCAAACTTCAATATCTCAGCTTCACACAAGCAACTTGGTGTGATTCGTCTCGCCAAGCCTCAACAAGACAACGTCCTAAGAACAAAGACAGATGATTAGACTCAACTTATCACCTCAACAGCACCACAGAGATCATGTTAAAAAGTATTCCTAGCATAGACACTCCAGCTAATCTCAACTGCAATTGTTATACATGGTAAGAAAAGTGATATTCCCAATGATACATGCTTATGCTATGTATAGCTTTCCTTTTTAAAGCCTACTCTCAGCCACAAAAGCGGCTCCCATGCAATTGCCAGAGGATCAGTGTATTGTGCTTCTTTTAACTAACTCCACCAAGCAAGCTGAAAGTTGAATGAGCTGAAGTATTTGAGTGCCAAACTTTCAATTATCGTTATGGTTTAAAAAAAGCCGATGCTATTTTGAGTGTAGTTACAATAGCAGGCCACCTGTGAACAGCTAGTCAGAATGCCACGCTGACAAAAACCTCATTGGCTTACACGAACTAAATTTCTACCCTCCAGCAATAACCTAAACTACTCAGATATGAAGCTCACTTGTCCTTCACTGCTCTCTAAAGCTATGTCTGTACACTAGCTATTTTTTTCAAGCATTTTTTTCAAAGATTTTTCAGGAACGTAAAATTACTAAGGGCGTGCATATATGTACAGATAGACACGGGAACTAAGAGTACTCTCAGGAGGAGAAAATGAGTGTCACAATCCGCACCATTTTGATGAGCTACTCTGATGATAAGATTTATTTAGCAGATTTATTTCTATAAGGAGAGCATCCCATCACCACCATTAGCCTCTGTCTAGTGCAGTCAGTGTATCTGAAGCTGTAAATCAAGAAGATGCTGACAGACATGAGTGTTTTACTGACATCTGATGGGTAGAGACAGTTTCAAGGTTCTAGCTGAGTGATACTTTAAATTCAGGAGTCTCTCTCACAAAGACATATGTACTGCCTTGGTTTGTCTTTCCAGGAAGTACTCACTGTGCATAAAATTAAACACATATCATAGCTCTAGTAGATCTCTCCAGCTGAACATTTAGTAAGTTTGATATAGTTTACTCTAGTATAGGTCCACCGCTTCTTAAGCTTCCCATGGTTGACATGGCTTCCCTGGAAGATTTCCTGAAAACAAGGAAATCCTTTCGCAGTAATGAGACCGTGAAATTTCCCTGATCAGCACCATCCATTGCTACATCTACAGCAGCTTTAACCTGTCCTTTCAGAGAGTTCAAACCTGTGGGTTGACAATTTCCTTCTTCAAGAACAGGAAATAAGGAAAGCAGACACAAAGCCATGAGTTCTCCATTTCAATTAATACAGTCTAAAAAATTAGATAAATTCTAAACACCTAAACCTTCCTCTTTTACTACCTTAGATTTACTACAATTCATAGAAAACTGAGCAGTTTATGATGTCTTTTTTTCTAGATATGGCTCTCCCTTTCTCCACATCTAACCAAGTCATTAATTTAACCTTCTCTCTGTATTATGCAAACACGACTCTTGCATATATCTTCCTTACTCTTTAAAAGAGAGCTTTGAATTTCTCTTCCCTAACTTACTCTTCTCCACACCTTTTCTCTCTTACTTTTTTTCTTGAGGAGTGGAGAGAAGGAGTAAAAAGTTTGTTTTTAAGGCTGTGAACTACTAGCTATCTCTATTTTCCATGCTCTGTGATATGTTGCCTACAGATGAGAAGGAAAAAAAATGCTTTATGTAGGATACTGCCATCCTGCTTTTATGTCAATGGGATCAATTCAGGTTCTAAAGACTGTCCAGTGTCCTTCTTCTGAGAAATAAGATGCCATCCTGATAGCTGACAGTGGCTCTCACATGCATGTACTCAGTGTATTCAGTTGTTTAGCAGAATATATTCATTTGTCCACACACATATGTCCTAGACACATGTGTCTAGGACATGTTACAACATGGTTAAGTCTTTCTGAAGGTGGTGACTAACTCATAAAAAGGCTCTTCCTAGAGATAAGGTGTATCAATATATTTAGGTTTGTCACTGTGTTCTACCTCACAGAAACCAGAAGCAAAATTCCTTGACAAATCCCATGGGTTTATGTCGTATTTTTGGGGTGATTCTGTGCCGTAACTGCTGTTTCTGCTGTAGCTTCAAATATGTTCTGAAGCAAGCTTTGTTTGTCTAAAATTGAATTATAAAATCTGACATTTCTTTTGGCTTTTTACACTGCAGTCATATATTATCTGGATTTTCAGACAGTCAGAATAAAGTATGGACTTTCTAGAGTGTATTGATTTTTTTTTTATTGTGACTGATATAGTGGGCTGACATGTTCTCTTCTAATGCGTTCCATTCACAAAATACATGCATCTTCTGTTCTTGGCACAAGAGAAATCAAAGCTCAAATCAGGACATAGCATCTCAGAAGTACAACTGAAATCAGCAGGCTTTAAATCTACTTTGTGTCAGTCCACATGTCTAGTGAAATAACATCGTTCATACCAAAAGGACCACAGGAGGTCAAAAATGGAGCGATACCATAGCAATTTCTGCCTATTTCCCTATCATGTAGAGCGAACAGTAGCTAACTGCTTTTGAGAAGACAGAAAACTGGAGATAAGGCAGTTTGAGTTCAGGTACTTGCATGCATCTGAAAGGTGAGCTTAAGGGGTTTTTAATATCATTTTTTGACCAAGATATTAAACTGTTTCTGTTACAAACAATCAGTGTTAAACTACTGGAACAAGCATCCTTACATTTCAGAGTTACTGGACAAGAAACCATAAACATTCTTGTAATGCAAGTTAATCATTTCATATACTGTGTTCACAGACTTCAAATAGCAACACTTGTTTATTATGGCTGGTTCAGATTCAAGCTTATCTTCAAAACTAGGCTATGAAGTTCTTTTTAATTTATTTATTTAATTCTTACAAAGAATCTTACTTGGAACATAAATTTCTGAACAGTCTGCATTCTGTAGTATTTGTCCCGAATCAGAAAAAAAATAAAATCCCATGCCTAACACTCTTTCTCCTCTGAACTCAAGAGCAGAGAGCGTGTTCCTGCTCTAAGCTCAGCATATAAATAAAAGGATAACGTGTAAACTTCGAGATTTAAGCATACAACATTGAAGGTTTTTTTCAGTTCTGGTATCACTCAATTCTTCTCTCCAAGACTCACTCCAGCCTCTCTTTAAGATGTGATGTACATTCTTTGTGCTCTGTATAACACTCCAATACTCCATGCTGCTGTTAGTAATTATTTCAATGAATTGTACAGCGTTGCTCTGAAAGTTTCATACTGCAATCTACTATTACCTTTACGGTGCTTCTTACTTTTCTAAAAGTCATACAACTGCAGCATTGTGCTTCAAGTGTTACATTAGCTCTATGTAAACAGATGTTCACCTAATTTATTGTGAAATATGTTATAGATAAAATTACTATAAACCATATAAAACTCACACTTGACTCTCGAATTCCTCTGTGAGATATGAAGGCTGCCTTCAAATTATTTCAGCCTGGCAACAGATAAAGACTTCCTCACATTTCTCAACAGATTTCCTCTTTCCTTTTCCCTTGTCTCTGTCCACCTGACTACAGCAAAGATGTACCCAGAAGTGCAATAGCAAAGCCCCTGTCAACATAGACATAAACCTCTCTTTGGGTTCATTAGCTGTTTCCTAAGCACTGCAATACCACCCCTGTAAACCTACACTGTGTGTATATATATATATATATATATATATATATGCACACCTCAGTATATTTTTTTAAACCTTTACTGTTTTTTTTACGCTTCTAGTACATCAGGTTTTTTTCATTCCTTTCCTTTTTTTTTACCAAGAGTATGTAGCAACAGTAACTGTTTTTCCAGTGGTTCCAGTAATTTCCCATTATCCCACAATCATGCCTAATTATGCTTTATATTTTCCCCCACCGTATGCTTAATTATAACATCCATTTGATGGGACAAGAAATGACATAAGTCTCAGTCAGGGACAGATTGTCATTCAAGCAAAAGGCAGACAGCCTAAATGGTAAGCCATAAAGCTGGAGACAAATAGAACATTGGATCATTAAGAAAAGGATGAAAAATAAACAAATATTGTCAAAGAAACACAGAAATAACCTGGAGGAATCTTATTTATAAATATCTCATCTGTGATGCTTAGAACCTGAAATCTCTCATCGCTTCAGTGTAACAAAGAAAAAATTCTCCTGCCTCTCCAAGAGCTCTGCACAGTTCTCAGCTTGATCTCGCTGCTGCCGACATTTGTGGTGCTAATCAGGCATGTAGCTTATGTTTATCACTCCCTCTCCTTAGCAACCAGGGTACAAGCAAAGGAAGGAAATCTAATCTGAACATGCTCCAGTGATGGTTCCCTAAAAAAGATTAATGCTTAGTAGTAGCAACCACATTGAATTAAGGCTAATTCTTAGCATTGCATTTTTTTTTTCTCAGTGACACATCCTGAAGCTGCATTCTGTAGAGGTAATCTGGAGATAATTTACACACTAGAAAGAAAGAGGCAAGTACTCATCATCAAGGTAATCTGGAGATAATTTACACACTAGAAAGAAAGAGGCAAGTACTCATCATCATTGTTTCTGAGGAGCACAAGAAAATATAAATCTTTCTAAAGCAAAACCAAACAGGTAAATAAAAAATATAATTTTAGCAAATGTTCACAAGTATTTTGGCTCACCTTGTGCTTTTGAGAGACATCCTAATTTTCAGTTCAGAGAGTTAGTTACACTTCTAGTCTCTGTTTCTTTCTTGTTTTGTATTGTTTTGTGTTTCAACTAGAATTGTCCCAAGAGGGATGATGATGATACAGTCATGGAAGGAGACGTATGGAGAATGCAAATAAAAAGAAAAAGCCCAGAACTCAATAAAACTACAGGATAAAGCTGAATACATATGCACCAGGATTACTTTTAAGGATAACCTACTTATAACAGTTGCTTTGGTAAGAAAGAGCAGATATAAGGAAGACCTTAATTTCACTGCTACAGCTCTATTTTTTGTATAGGTTTCCGCATTCCATTGCTGCTATTTCACTTTTAATTGCCCCTCTTCTATTAACAATTGACTGGAGAGAGTTAGAGAAGTGTTTGTTTTGTGCTTCTATGGCCCACATTTTTCTGTGGGTGATCCTGGATGAAAGGGAGAGGCGTGAGAAAGAAGAGAGGAATAAAAAGCACCTCTTAATATATCTTCCAGTATCTCCATATGTTTGCTTAATAATACTGACAATGTGGGTAGAGTAAGTAGTGTTGAACTACTCTCAAAACCGTTGGAGTACAAGCACATGCACACAGGCAATTACAGGATAGTAGCTGGCATCCTGCACATCTGCATTCTAGTTGACACTGCGGTAATTTACCCACGAAACCAAAGCCTAGAGAAATAGGTTTGCAGTCATACTAGGCACCAATGACTCATTGATAGTAAGTAGTTGAGAATCTCCACCCCCCAATCCCAAATAATACTGAAATCCAGAGTGCTGCTAAAGATAATCTTGTGTGGGCTACAAGGAAATCACTGGATGGCAGAGAAGTACAAAGGATATTATGCAGAAAAACATTTGCTAATACCAGGAACCATAAGCGATCCAGTTCATTAGATACCCTAATCCTTGCTTTTACATGGGAAATAATTTGAAGCTACATCCCTTGGCGCTTAGGAAACACAGTATTTGCTTTTACAAAATCTTGTTGCAAACAGCAGCCCCACCTCCTTCAGACATCTTACTCTGCAGAATGCCTGTGGAAAGCCTCCAAGGGCACCGTACTCTAGAAGCCTCCACTGTGCAGGTGGCTCTGATGCAGAGACATCCAGCAGTGGCACTTCACTCCTCAAACATAATTTTGAAGTACAATATAGCTTTTCTCCTAACACAAAATCAGGAGAAAAGGCAATGGGAGATGAGTGGCACATCTATAACATGATGGATTCGTAACCCTACTTTCCTTGGGGAGCAGAAGCACCTGATCAGCAGTTACTGTGGCTAACTTGCTCTCCAACTAACCATCAAGAAATTAATCTCATTTAATTTTAGCTATCTTGTCTAAACTGTCATCTTTTCTAGATATCTGTCATCTTAGGCTCCCTTCATAGATTCATTTGCCCTGTCATAAATGCCTGTATTAGAGGAAGATAGATGAGTCTTTGGAAATGCTATTTTTCCCCATTTGATACACTGAGTTTAACTAAGACTTTGAAATCTAACTTTTGGACATTAAAGTTAGAGCTGATGAATCTCTCTCTAATTAATGTAGAGAGTGTAGAAGCTCCAGAGGGTAATTCAATCCATCTATTTTAAATGCCTATTTAGAGAAGAGAGGAAACCATTTTCTCCCCATTAACTATGTAGGGAGCCAAGTTAACTTGGCTAACTAGACACTTAGCTTTTGGACAGTAAAAGTCGCTAAGATGAATTATATCCCAGGCGTTCGGCAGCCCATAAGGGGATTTTTCTATCAATTCCTTCAAATCCTTGAGAAAAAACCTCTTAAAGCTTGTTTATTCAGGCTTTACACAGAGGTCATGATTTAGCTCCGCAACAGTGAGACAAATATAATTCAGGAATGCCTGGTGATGCTTTTCTTTTCTTCTTTTGTTTTCCTTTTTTCTTCCTTTTTTTTTTTTTAATTTTTTGAGGTAAAACACCTCCAAGCTAAATACCACTTCTAACATACTAGATCATCTTGAGCTCCTGAATCAATACATAGCCAGAACACAATTGTGAAGGTCAGCTTGGAAAAATCCCTTTTCATAAAAAATTTCAGTATGGAAAAAAAAGTAACTTACAAATTTCTTATCAAAGACCAGTACTTCAACCCACTTCCATGTTAGCAAATCTAATTGCTCTGCAAGTGATCAGCATGTGTTAGGTTGAAGTACTAAGTACTGAAGTGCTAAATACTGAAGCAACAGATTATTTGCTTGTAAATCCTGTTCAGTAGTAGAATTCAAAGGTGATTTGACAACAATTCTATTCTTACGTTTTACAGCACTTGGGTCTTTCAAAAGGACACTGCCCTATTGCTCTTTTACCTGAAGACAACATAGGTCATTTTATGTTTTATTAGCTGAATAATGGTGAATTACCAGCCTAAAGCATGTAGTGGCCTTAAATAGCCTTAAATTAGCCTTAAATTAGAGAACATCATTCAGCTACAGGTAAAACTCTTCAATATAATATACAAAATTTCATATTTGAGAAGGTCAACATGCAACTGGTCCTTTAAAAATGAAGGTGATGTTCCTGTAAGCAAACTACTTTGCCTTTTTGGAGAAAATGGGACCGAGAAATAGTTCCCTGGCGATGACTGGAAACCTACAAAATTAATAGACCCTCACTAACCCTCTTAGGGGCTGAAACAAATATATTTTATCCCCTAGATCTGAGAAATTCTGGTATCCCATATTTGATCCCTGAATTAACAAGACGGAAGACAGGCTTCACAATATAATGTGCACAATGGTTTTTATTTAGTAAAGCTATCCACGTTTTTATTCCAGGTTCTCTTGGAAACTCCATTACACAAATAGAATATTACAGATATTGCAGACAGAAAGCATCAAATTGTAGTTGACCTAACTTTACTGTAATGGCTTGTTAGGTTTCCAGTTTAGAAACATTTGAGAGGTTCATAACATTGTTATTTTAATGTGCATTAAATTCCGAGTTTTTATACAGATGCACAATCGAGATGCAGTTTTAATATCCTCAAGTGCAATGCAGTTTATGAAGTTAAAAGACACATGAAAATATAGCATCTTCTGTTAGTTAAAAGAAAAAAAAAAACCAAAACAAATGAACAAATTCTGTAGTGAAAAAAAAAGGCTTTTTTACAAAACCACCATTTCCCAGGGAGACCTAATTAACTTCCCTACTTCACAGAGGGAGCTCATAGAATCATATAATCATTAAGGTTGGAAAAGACCTTTAAGATCAAGTCCAACCATTGACCTAGCAATGCCATCCCACCACTAAACCATGTCCCCAAGTGTCTTACACTTTCTTATGCTAATTGTGTTGATTTAGTGGAAAAGAGTACGTGCTGTTTACAGAAAACAGTTAACACTGTTCAAAAAAGTAAGTTAGCCCTTTTCTCCAACGCTCATTCCAAACGCTGTCAATCTGAGCTCAATCTTAGTGCCAGCCACTAGCAAACCTACGAGCTGCTGCTGTTTACTCTCGTTGCCAATGATCTCAAGGAACTGTTTCAACTGCTAGTGACTTCCAGCACAAGAGAACATCTTGTACACCGAAACGTCTTACAGCCAGGCCAGACAGAGCAAAATACACCAGTTTTTATGGTGGGAAATCACAAGGGACTATTTTAAGCCAGTCGATTGGTTTCCTGAGGAATGGTGCACAGAGAGCTACATGTGCACACTCTACAGCACATGCCAGAGGATCTCACCCATAGTACCGTGGTCACACAGGGTGTCACCTGCAAGGATGAGGTTAGCGCTGTACCTCTTTCAAAAGCCAGCAGTATGGAAAGGGCCCTCACTCAATATCTACGGTGTATGTGCTCTCTCAGTCTTTCAATGGTGAGCTTCTCCAAGAGGAGAGCAGTCCTGGCAAGCAATCACTCTTCTTATAGAGGTGGCTATTAGAAGAAGAAGAATCAAGAAAAAAAAGCCTTTGTGGGTGTATTTTAGAAGAGAGGCTCCCTTTGACTGAAACACTACCTCAAAACACTTGAGCTCACCTTTCCTGTGATAGTCTTTTGGAAGATGTTTGGGAAAGAAAGTTTTCATTAACACAGCACCACTAGATAGATGGTATGTCAGTATTTTTCTCATTATGGAAAGGAAGAAAAAATACATAACTCCTTAATGAGAAGGAAAACTGATAAAGCTTTTGACTTTCAGAAAGTCTAAAAATCATGTGTAAGGAAGGATTTCTTCAAATGGTTTCTGTTGTCACTTTTTTACACAGTTAGTGCAAGAACTTCTTTTAATATATCTTTTAACTAGTAAAGCAAATCAAAATAAATAAATTTTATTATAATACCTTTGTAGCCACCCATTGATCAGTTTTTCCTAACTAAACAGAAAGCAGAAATTCTTTATCAAAAAATTCCTAGACCCTGAGTGTATGACTAATCATATCCAAACAGAATGCAAAACCTAATATGATGTCAACTTCAAGTGAGTTATTCACAAGCACAAAATTCCTACCACTAAGTCAGCTAGGCAGCTCAGGTTCATGTTAAAGAGATCTGCACACCACGCTGTCTAGATTTCTCTTCCATCTAGAGATCTTATCTCCTGCCAGTCTATACACAGCATGTTCCTTCTCACATAAAGAGAAGTAAGTATTGCACCTGGCTGTGAATCTTAAGGTTAGTGTTTCAGAAAAATCTTTAGATTAGCCACTTCTAGTAAAGACAGTGAAATTCCTGTAGACTTCCTTCATCACATATTTGTGTTGTACATACTGAAAAGAAAAAAAAAAACAACCTGACAACAATAGCATCTTAATGCTACTATAAAACACATTATTTCTCATGGCAGTAAGAAGGTCTTACAGAAGTATCCAGAATGATCCATGAAAAACATAAAAGTTCTGAATTAATAGTTCATATTTTGCTTCATTTTAGTGATCTATATTCAAAAAGAACTGCATTATTTCCTACAAAGTACACTGATTTGTCTTGTGTGCATTAAAACACAGTTCTTTCTCTGTTAACTTTTCCACGATAGAAATGAGGCCCTAATTTGTATCCTAACTCAGGATATGAGTGCTTAGCGCCTCTGAAAGCCAGGTCATTTCTCTTCATTTCCCTTGAACACTTTTTCCTGAGAGTATCCTCCTCAGTACTTCGACTTGGATGCTTCTGAGAGTAGAATAGAGAAGGGATACTATTTCTGTCCCTGTAAAACATCCCTAGAGGGAAATGAGATGTACGCTGTACCCACTGAGTATATTTTGATGTTTGTAATAAGCCTTTGTGTATGCTGGAAGACCCAGAGGAAGCTATTACTGAGACAAAAGTTCCTCTGGGTCTTTTGCTACATATATATAACTTTGGTAAAGTTTCAAACCATGTAACCTTTAATAGTTTAAAACATTCCCTGGAGTGCCTATCTTGAGTTAGGTATGCTCAGATGAGAATTACTTCAAACAAGGCAGCCGTTCCACTATTGCTCTGTCTGAAGCCTAAAATCATTAATGGGATAGCTAGGAGAGTTTGAGCAGTTATTTCACACTTCTGTTAACATGAGAACACCTTTCTTTTCTCAGAGAATGAGGGAGTTTGTGCAGCAGCAGCAGCAGTTTGGTATGAGGGGAAAGAGCTGAGACGTGATCAAAAATAATTCAATAGATGTGACTGGAGTTTCTCTATCAAAATACTTTGAGAATTATTACTTACACTAGTCCTCTTAAAAATACTTCCCAGTGAAATCTAACTGGACATTTGGAAACATGGAGAAAAAGCAAACTAACTAACAATTTCGAAGACAGAACATCATATCACTAAATAATTCTCATCCAAAACCCATCAGCTACCACTTGATGCTATTCCTACTGCTTCACTATTTTCAAGTGACTTTGAATATCTTCAGATTGATGAGAGCATTGAGCATGTACCAGCAAATCCCTGACATCTTAATTGAGTTCTCCAGCTACTATGCAATTGCACAAATGGTGGACAATGGCATGCCCCAGTCTGTTTCTTTCTTTGAGTGAATTTTTTAAAAAAATGCTTTTTGTTTCTCTGAAGGAATAGACCAGAAACCATGCATGTTACAGTGGTTTTTAAAAGCAGCACCTCAGAAAACAAAGTATGTGCATGCATAGATGCTGCAACACATTAAGGCAGGAAGAGACTTCGAAAAAAAAGCTACTTGGAAACAGTATCTCAGTAAAAATTGCCAGGATTCTCTTTTGTCCTAGATTTCTCATCAATATCTAAGTTTAACCTGCTGTTTCCTTTCAAGCTATGACCCTGTTGCACGACCCAGTACACATGGGTACTTTTGCTTTGAGAAAAACATGTTACTCTCCCTTCCAAGTGGTACAGAGTTAAAAATAAAATAAAATAAATAATTTAGACTTCAACCCAATCAGATCTTTTAACAAGGAATAGTCAGGTTACTTTAGGGATTGCAACATGGAAGCTATTTGTGGATTTTGCCAGTGTACGTGGCCTAGAACGCTTTTGGTCTTCAGGATGCACAGTGACAGGCACACCTTAGTAGGGAAGTAGGATGGCTAAACGAGAATATGTGGAACAGCTAAGCATAAAAAATATTACCAAGAGAGATCATGATGACCCTCCCAAGAAGTTAAAGAAGAAAGATAAGAACACAGAAGAGAAAGCGTCTTAATTTTAACACCACTTTTTGTCCCAGAGAGCATTGAGGAGATACTAGCCTTGTCAACTAAAGATAAGGGGCTTCCACCGATTCAGATATCACAAGAGGAATGGCTAGAACAAATCAATAAATAAAAAAATCAATGTATCCCAAGAATGGGATGTTATTTATTCAAGGGTTCCAAAGCAACTTAAGACTAACCCCAGAAAAAATCCAGTTATGCATTCTCACATTGAAATCAACTCATGTACTTAACCACGCCGGGGAGAAGCCTAACGCCTCTAAAAGAAGTAGCTAAAAACACGTAATGAGTAAGTAAAGATAAATCACATATAAAGTAATTATTTTTCTCTCTTCATAAGATAAATTAAGAATTCAGCAAAACTCCAAATCGCATAATTAAATATTTTTTTGTCTTTTAAGCCAAACAGATGGAACTCCATATTTGACTTTACCAAGCCCAAAGGTAAAGCTATTTTAATAAAGGACTTTGATTTTTCTGTCGATTTATACATAAAAGCTCTTCACAGTAAAGCACTCTGTTCTGTAGAACAAGCCAGAATCAAACCAACACAAACAATAAATGAAAAGTCAAGCTACCTCTGCAATTGCCCTCATCTGTTTTGTGGGCACACATCTTATTCTTATCCCAACTTCTGTTCGCTACAAACTACACTTCTCAGCTGCAGGTCTGCTGTCATGGATACTCATCTTTCATTTCCCCTTTCAGAAGATTGTTCTTCTTAGTACAGTATATTGCTATATCAAAGATCCACAGTCAAACATATCAGGAAAGGTTAGTTTGATCGAGAGCTTGAGGAAGGGAGAAGAGAATAGGCTCAGTAATGAAGAACAATAAATGGAAAAGAATAGCTATATCCTAAAAGATATTTTAAATTGTCATTTTTACCACTGGTGGGCACAAATTAGAAATGTTGTATTTAGCACAAGCCTGGCTGCTTGCTGCGTACAAATGTCTTTTAGAGTGTTAAAGTAGGTAAACAGTAACATGTGAAACTGTGTCTGTGAGAAACTGCTAATAGCGAAAGCTTAATACATGAGGACTTGTTACACACGTCCTCTTTGCCAGGAATCATAGGTAAAAGCCTACAATGTAATGTGTCGCAGCTGCTGAGAAACTCTTGTACTACAGCAGATGTACAAATGTTCTTCTCATTTATGTGTAGAAAACACAAACAAAATCCTTCCCTGTCATGAAAGAAAATTCACTCGAATGCCTTTGTCAGTCAGCAGCCATTAATATAGAACAAAAACTGTACGTGCAAGGGGTGTATAAGCAGCAAATCCCTCCACTAGCATGTCACTATATTCAAAATTATATTTCCTTCTGGGTTTGATTACTAGTTTGGCTATATCACTTTAACATAATTTACATAAATATAATCGTCTCCTAGACCTTAGTCTCCAGCAATTTGCCACTAGGTATGTGGAAAAAAAATCCTATAGGAGGTATAAAAAAAGTGCAGTAAGACTACTATTCTTAACTATTACAAAGAACCAACAGAAGTAATACATGAAACCCAGCAAGAACTAAATTTTGATGACATTTTTGGTGGGTTTGCCACACATTTAGAGAAAATTGGGATTCTGAATGCCATCCACTTGAAAATTAAATTCGAAAATGAAATTTATCTCTAACAATAAGATATCCCTTCATATATAAAGTTATCCTAACAGAAAAGTATATGGAAAAGTATTTTATTGAATCACAAGCATGTAAATTGGCTACTGTCTAATACTGATTAGTAAGAAACTGCACACAGGCAAATGATATTCTAACTGTCCAGTGTTGTATTCATTTTACCTCCCAAGCTTATTCCCAGAGATAGGACTTGACACCAAGCAGATCACGGAGAAGCACAATATGTCAGTTCCTATACCCTGCTTACCCAAACATACACTCCCTTCAGTTCTCTGATTTTTTTTCAGAGAACTGAAGAGAGTGTATATTTTGAAGACTTTCTCCTGAAGCCTGGCTCCTTCAGGCTTCAGGAGAAAACAACGCAAGTATAATCTGAGATGCATCCAACTGAAACATTATATAAATATGTTGTCTTTCTATTCTTATGATGACCCGAGTTAAGCATCTGTAGTTTTGGCTACCTGCCCTTCTGCCTGCTTTTGGTGTCTCTTGCAATTCCTGGTGAGTTCAGCAGCATCTGGTGGTGAAGTGCTGATCTCCTGTAGGTCTCCTCCCCGATGTTTCAGTGAATGACACACACTGATACTATTTCAGTAAATGAATCCTTTATCTATTTTCACTAGGCCAGTGTATCACCTTTCTTGACTCTTTTTAGCCCACCCTGGATTTTCGAGTTGGGGAAAAATTAAGAAATCTTCCTGGTGGTTACCAAAGGCTGGAAACTTTAAGCCTCACAGATCTTCAAGAACAATGTTACTATTAGAACAGGGTTAATCATGACCTCTAGAAGAACTGATTTTTTTCCCTGAAGTGCAGTAAACTTACTTAAAAACAACACAATACATGGCATGAATGCTCAGGGTTCAAAAGCAATAACGACCTGTAATTACTGGGAGTATGGCAATAAAAATGCCTAAAAACTAAGAACTGGAAACACAGCAGTTCCCCATACTGAGAATAAATATCAGCAAGAAAATATTCTTCTAGAAGCATCATATTTTCTCAAAATCTACTCAGTGCTTTTTTAATTTTTCAAAGAATAAAGCTTTACTCTGCAAAGAAAAATAATATCAATCCACACCATAGATACAGTTTTGTCCTCTACACTGAAAAATCCAAACAAAATTAAGTCTTCATAAGCAGGTGGAAATTGAAATAATTAAAAAAGAAAATCAAATACTTAGGCTTTCCTGCATATCTGTTGTCAGTTCGGTGCCTACCTAAAATCCAGACTGAATACTCCCCATAGTCTTTTCTTCTGGTATGAAACAAGAAAGTAAGTTAGAAGATAGGAAAATCAGACTTGTTCCATTGTGACTGATCTCCCTTCTCACAGAAATTTCTCCATTCATGCCTGCTTAGATACGTTTGCCCTGTCCTGAAACTGAAAACTCAAAGAGTTGCCATGCCATAAAGAGGCACGGAAAGGTCTGTCGGGCTTTATGTCTGCAGGCTGGGAAGGGGCTGTGGATTCCACAGTGAGGGCTGAGGCAGCCCAGAGAGCCCAAAATGCAGCAGAGGCTGCAAGGGTTCTGCTGCACAGAGGCTCGGCAGCCACAGAGGAGGCATAGAGCAAAAATCCACACCACACTGTGCATAACCTTGATTGGCAGAGCAAGATGGAGGGGAAAAAAATGAAAAAAAAATAAAGAAAAAAAAATGAAGGATTATCACTAATGCTGTGATTATATTATATAGAGCCAAATGCGGTGAATCATTTCAGAGTTCTGGCTCAGAGTCTTGAGCTATAGTACTGAAGAAATTGCTGAGATACTTCAGGATCTATCTCCAGGTGACAGGTGAATTTCAGCCTCTTTCAGTATGGCTATGTGAATATTAACAAGGAGTGTGGCTCTGTAGAAACACTCTGTAGATTGAAACAGTGCCAAGAGCCCCGCATCCATGTCTTTCATCAGTTTTACTTGGGGCTAACCCTAGTCCTATCTGACTGCATGTCCCTTAGTGCCTGCAACTCATCGGATCTGCTTCTGGGGCACTTCTTCACCTTTACTTTCAGCAGAAAGCAATCCAGTTCGTGTGTTCCCAGACTGCTCCGTGATGTGAATCAAGATGCAGTAAGAGTGGCAGTGGGAGTGAGTGGGAGATTTGTTTCAAAAGCACACCCCTGACCTGAACTAAAATGCTAATGGAGACACAGCCTCAGGGCAGCTGCCTGTGCACAGCTCAAGCACTTGAGATTTGTGAGCAAAGTGCCCAAGAGGATATAGACTGTAAGAAATAAATAGTTGCCTTTTATTAAGACACAAAGTGAAGAGAAGAATTTGAAGAAGGATCAGCCCTTTGAGGAATGTAACAGGTGCCCTTCACAGTGCATTGCATGCTATGAGGCCCATGCGTTGCTAAATTGCTGTAATATCTGAGTTCCCCAATAGTACCATTACTTGCAGGGGGGAAAAAAAAAAAGAGAAAAAACCCACACATCACTGTTTCAGGTGTTTTGCTTTTCTTTCAAACATATCACTAAATTATTTCAAACATTTCTTTATTCATATATATTCTAAGCTCCATTTTCTATCCCATACATAGGACCAAAAATTTAGAGTAATCTGAAAAAAAAAAAAAAGCTTATTGATATTCACAGATCTCTTATTTTTCCCTGTGAGTACGCTGATCTTCCCGGCCAGTCATGATTTAGGTAAAATTCTGAGATATAAGTATTTCCTGCAAACTGCAAAACTTATCATGTCCTCCTCTTGCAGATCTGAACAAATATAAAAGGAGAAAAAGATCAGGTTTCTTCAAATCTGGCCTATATTATAAACTACGAGGGGAAAATATCATGTTATAAATATTTACATTCATACCAAAATATAAGGAGGAATGTTTCTCCAGTAATCGAAAAGAAACAACCTCAAGCAGACAGGAAACTGGGAAGTCACTTAAATTCATGCTTATATTGCAGAAGCTAGCCTAATTCTGCCCTTTAAAATATTTCACAAAAAAATATAAAACTCTCATGATAGAGTAGTAATAAAAACCCAACCTCCCAGATAATCACAACAACCAAAAAAGTCCTAGTCTTAAACAAAACCCCACATAAACAGAAAAACCTGTTATGTGATGTTCAAATAAAAAAGTGGGAAAAAAAAGTAACCTAAAACATTCTAATTAAGAAGACAGAACATTTAAGGTAACTTCTCCCATGATCTATTAACATTAGGTAGCAGAGAGACATAGAGTTTTAGGTGGTTTTGTTCAAACCAGCAATTCGAATTTCAGTCCAAACACATGGAAGGTGTCTACAAAGAAGATCAACGTAGAACAGAGTTAGTGCACATCCTAGCTATGACATTGGCACTTGATGCTTTTGTATTCCACATTTACTGTGGAGCCTTGCTGAAGTTTTGACAAAAGTAATTTACATTTCCAGATCAGTCAGAAAACAAATGAATTAGTGACTGAAAGAAGGAAAAGATGATTTAGAAACTATTGTTACATTTTCCTGTATTTCTGAAATTACTTTTCAATTTTTAAGAATCCAGGACATTTCCAAGATTTCCATAGGACTTGACTTCAGGACTGCCCTAGCCTCTCCAAGATGTTTGATCCTACTTCAGGAATTTCCTTGTCAAACCTCCTGTAAGATATATAAATATCTATATCTATATCTATATAGATATAGATATATCTCACACATATATACATACATATGCGAGTATAATACCTATAATTTTTATTTAAGATGAGTCATTGTTAAAATTACTATCTTTTTTATGAGTGTTGAAACGTACCACAGAGCAAAACTTCCATTACCTGATCAATTCTTCAACTTGCACTTAAATTCTAACTGTATTTATACCAGTATAAGTACAGAGTGTCTTTACAGCAATAAAAGCAGCTTCTCTGGATTTAAACTAGCAAAACTACTGATCAGCATCTCTTTTATTAACTTGAGTGGATGACCTGCACTCTTGGCTGGAAAAGGCAACTTAATTTTACTTTGTTTTCTTCAAAGGTTTTCCCCCTCTGGATAGCTAAACAAGTTACGCTCATAGTATTTTTTCCACAGTATGCCTGAAAAAAACAACAGAATAAAAGAATGGGATCAAGACCAAGTAGGACAACAGAGAAAAGGGAAAACTACATCAATCTGACAACAATAACGAATTAGTAACGTCAGTCAAAGACAAGGAAATGAGCATTTAAAGCACTCTGCATATTGCTTTTTGAAGCAAGGTTTGTAAAGCAAATCAGAGTCAAATCTGTCCCTTTGATTTCATGTCTCTGAGTTTTAAAGCATATCATGTGCCTCCTGCTCTCAGAACAGCATTACATTCAAGTAAAGCAATTGATCTCAATGGAGTTAGACCTGGTTTATGTCTTTGCAGATTTCAGACTTAAGAAAAATGGTCTATATTTACAAATGAAAATAAACCAATATTTTAAATTCACATCTGTCATACAGAGATTGTCTTTCAGTACATTCACTCAGGTCATACCCCAAGAATCAATCTCAGCTGCTAAATTTTGAAAAGCTATCATTACAGTAATGATTTAAATTCATTAATATAGTGAGGTTGCAAAAAATGTATATTTATAAGATTCAGCTTTAACATTTATAAGATTTAAATAGAGACAAAAGAAACCATAATGCACTTTTAACTGAATTGGGATATAGAACAGTAAGCCTCATTTCCTGAACTCCAGCCATACACTATATCTTGTTAGCTAAACTTAGCTTATAATAGGGGTCATTTCCCCAAGGACTGTTGTATCAGAAAGCATAAAAGAAAAAAAAGAATGATGCAAAAATTAATTCTACTTTTAAGACAATTTGGCCAGTATTTCAAATGTACCCTGTTCAGAATCTCCTACTTCCGCATAAAACTGCTCAGAGTTCTGTCAGGTTCTGTGTAGAAATATTTACTAGAAAACCTTAGCGCCACAGTAGAACGGGACTGGAAATGAACATGTCTCATCTCTGAGTGGTGCCGTGGACTCACTTGAGGGAAGGGATGCCATCCAGAGGGACCTTGATAGGCTTGAGAAATGGCCCAATGCAAACTGCATGAGCTTCAACAAGTCAAAGTGCAAGGTCCTGCACCTGGGTCGAGCTAATCCCAGGCACAGATACAAACTGGGCACAGAGTGGGTTGAGACTAGCCCTGACGAGAAGGGCTTGGGGATGTTGATAGATGAGAAACTCATCATGAGCCCGCAGTGCGCTCATGCAGCCCAGAAGGCCAACCGCATCCTGGGATGTATCAAGAGAAGCGTAGCCAGCAGGTCAAGAGAGGTGATTCTCCCCCTTTGCTCTTGTGAGACCCCACCTCAAATACTGCATCCAGTCCTGGTGTTCTCACCATAAGAGGGATATAGATCTGTTGGAACAGGTTCAGAGGAGGGCCACAAAGATGATCGAGGGGCTGGAGCACCTCTGCTATAAGGACAGGCTGCGGGAGTTGGGATTGTTCAGTCTTGAAAAAAGAAGACTTCAGGGGGACTTAATAGCTGCCTTCTGATACCTGAAGGGAACCTACAGGAAGGCTTGGAGGGACTTTTTACAGAAGTGTCCACCTATAGGACAAGGACAAATGGATTTAAGTTAAAGGAAAACAGATTTTGATTGGACCTTAGGAAAAAAATCTTCAATACGAGAGTGGAAAGACTCTGGAATAAAATAAATCATCCAGAAAAGTTGTGAATGACTCCTGCCTTGAGGTGTTCAGACCAGGTTGGATGAGGCCTTGAGCAACCTGGTCTAGTTGAGAGGTGTCCCTGTAGATGACAGGGGGTTTGGATTGGGCAATCGCTAAGGTCCCTTCCAACCTAGGCCATTCTATGGTTCTATGATTCTATGCATGCATGAAGACTTTTAAAAGCCCTCCCACAGGGCTATGTCTTCGGTTTGTTTCCTTTTCTTTTTTCTTTTTTCTTAAGTGCAGAACCTCAAGCCAGGAATCTAATCCTCATAAAGAATGTCTCATTTTTAACCCAGTGTGCATGTACACAAATACAAAAATTTGTCTAAGCAGATATCATTTTAGTACCTTTGAAAATATAACTTTATCTTGAATAGCAACAAAGATGAGCCTCTAAATTATGAAGTTGTACATTTTTTCTTGAATCATGAGCATAATAAATCACCTAATATGGGTTAAGAATAAACTTCCCACAATAGCAGAAGATTTTCTGTCTTGGTATACTGTTACTGAAGAAGAATACACACACATCAATAATTTTTATATTTATATTTAGTTGTCTATGTAATATAGACAACTACATGTCTATAAAATAATAAAATTTCTATACCCTATATTTAGTTGTCTATTACTGCACACAGAAATCTGCAAAATATGTAATTGAATTTTAATACAGATTTTAAAGCTCAAGTTCCTTCATAACAGATCTTTAAAGCCAAGTATTTATCTAAATTAATACATCTCATATAATATCTGTTTTCCTGAGAAGAACCTGTGACTGTAACCCCTCACATAGGGAGAGCAAGCTAACCAATGTAGAGAGCAATGATCAGCAAATCACCAGTCAACAAATTCCAAAAACTCTCTTATTTTCCGAAAAGAATGAAGAAAATAATCAATTTTTTTTCTTTAAATATTACAGACAACCCATGTTTTCCTTTTCCCTTTAATAAAGAATGTCCTCTGTTTCTGGATTGCTAATGTCTTAAAAATGAAATAAAGATACTTCTATACGATGTTTTACAGAGATGAAGTGTGTTGACAGACTCAAGATATCATTTCCAGAAGTGTTCGGGAAAATTGAAGGCAGCATCTAATCTAACATGCAGAGGATCAGCAAGAATTACACATGCATTTTAAAAGCATTCTACATATCATATTTTCTCCTTGGAAAATATCTCCTGAAAACTAAAATATACTGACTATTCTAGAATACAAAAAGAACATAATTACTTTTGTTTGCTTGTTTTTCAAATTTTATAATGGATAAATCTGAAAATATAATGGCTTGACTAGGGAATTTCCCTAAATTGAAACATTTTAAAGAAAATTGTACAAATGCCACTGTCATATCCCAAAAGTGAAAATTTGGGCTTCCTTTTGTTTGTGAACTCTCAGGTACAATTTCCCCCTAATTTCATTTAAATTATTTAAAACATCCTATCTGCTGCAGTTTCTAAAACCCTAGACCCAAACACGTTTGTTGGTAACTTCAGTTCAGATCATTGCTACCGTCTTCAATTAGTAAAGTTGTCTTCTAATAATGAAAACTCTGAATGATCTCCCAATATCAATCTATATGAAAGGTGAACATTCCCATCAGACTCCCCAGGACAATTCAAAAGAATATATTAATATTAAAAAGAATATATTAATGCAGAACTGCTGAAGTTTATCAGTTCAACATTTATGATCACCGTTCAACCCTAACAACTTGTTTGCACTTGACCAGTGCTTCAAAGGGTCCTAGCAGGTTCTTCCATGAAAGCTTTTAGGACAACGTTATTCCAAACACAGCTTTTGAGACATGTCCACCAGTTTGGATGAAAGAGATGAGATGAAGGGTGGGAGAATATCAAGTGTTCATCAACTTTGCTTCAAAGCCACTTACATAATACCTAGTTCCCTTTGCCATTATGGACTAGGAGTTTGTTGGATATAGCTCTTGAATGTGTACGTTCTCCATCTTTCATATATCTGCACCGTTTGTCAACAAGATCAGCTCACAAATAAAAAAAATGTAATCTTTCTTTTTTTTAATGGATCTTCAAATTAATGAAAATCTCTCTACATGCCAGAATATGCCTCTAGTGCCTCACTAAATTTGTATTCATCTAACTGATGGATGCTGTAAAGTAAATCAAACTATCACATGCTCTCACTTAGTGATGTTTGCTCTACAGTTCTGACAAGAGAAAAGTACAGTGAAAAGTACATAGAAAAGTACAGTATGGTTATTTTAGCAAAGTGGCATAAACGTCTAAGAATATGTGTCTCTTCAGTGAGAGAGATTGGCTAGGCTTGGGAGTTCCATCTGATTTAGTCTAAGGGAAGAAAATGAAACCCAGTGTAATGCACAGGAATTCTCACACACATAGACACCTTTGCCCATAAAAAAGAACTACCCTCCTTGTAAAGAAAGAAGGGACAATAAGAGACATAATCTGTGGCAGATTTACCTGCAAAAAATTGCTATTGATAAGAAGACCTACAATTGTTATTGTTGGTTTCTCATTAAAAATTACTAGAAAAGTAATACGTAGAAGTTCTTGGACTCTTCTGTCTCAAAAAAAAAAAAAAACATAATACAAATATAATTCTTATCCCTAGGAGGCAGATTACATAGCTCACACATTCTTCAGTGTCAGAATAGAGCTATTAGAAAAGTGCAAAAGGCTTGTGATTTCACTAGTTTAGTGTGGGACAGTATAAGTAACAAGATTTTACAAACTTTCTCACAGTTATCAAAATCGCATTGTTAGGATCCATCTAATATGATTTTAGAGGTCAACAGTGGAGGTGTTTGTATCTGAGATAAAATGACAGTATGTGCTCTTTAGAGACAATGAACAGAAAATAGATACTTTCAGGACACACTCCATCTGACCTATTTTAGATGTCCACTTTCTTGTGAACTGAATCAGACTCTAGAATTACATATGTATCTCCACTGACTACAAAGAGAGTCTGAACTTTTATATTTGATGTGAATGTCCATACTAGATATCTACATTTTCTTTTTATTTTTTTTGTCAGACGAGATATTTAAATTTTCCATCTTCTAGGTTGTTATGAGTGATACTTATTAAAAAGCAATATTTAAGAATTCAGTTTCTAAGTTACTTTTTCCCTTTTAGGCAATTCACAGATCTAAATACATCATGGATCTTAGTGCAAGACTGAAGTGATAAATTACTAAGTATAGACCAAATGATTTTTAGGCAGGATAAGTGGTAGAACTATAATTTGCATTTTGATTACTTTTCCTAGAAGAACATGAAATGAAGAAGCAAGAGTGCTGCAAGGTGCATGTGAGGCGTTCTTCTTGATGCGAAGCAAAACAGTGAAAAAAAGTAAAATTGAGGGCAGAGCTTTGAGGTCCCTAAATCATGTGAGGCCGATATCAAGAAGTGCGAAATGGTAGCTGCTGAACTAGGGCTAAATCCTCTTCAACTACTCTGTGGTAACCATCTGCAGTCATTTTTGTCCCTACAGCCATCCACACAATGAACAGGATCAAGATCTAGATGAACAAGTAGATGCAGACTTAGAAAAAACTAGGTGGGGTGAACTCACTTCTGGAAAGAAAACCCTGAGAAATTGGCTCTTTTAGCTGCAAAGAGATCTGATCCTGATCCAACAGGCATTTAAGCAACTGAACGACTACAAGCACGAGCACAGTCTTCCTGGGGTGCAGTGCATTCACCCAACTCAAACCAGGGGACTGCCAAATCAGGATTTTTGGCCAAAATACAAAGTCTATTGATTTGTAGTCAGTGTTGCTCCTTATATAAATACAGCAGTGCACTTTACAAGAACAGTTGTCCTGGGTTCATCCACATATTCACCTTAAATTGGTTTTGAAAAATAATTCAACTTGTACTGTTTTTTAAAGAAACTGAACAAATAACACATGTAAACATCAATTTATAGTCACATTAATTTCACAGCATTTTAAGCAAAACTTTTAAAGAATATATACATTTAAGTATCGTGGGTTTTTTTATACAGTATATTATTCATTTGAACAGGAGCTTTAAAACAAATATTTAGATTTCAATACATTCTGAAAAAGCATCAATTCATTAATTAATGTTTATTGTTTCCCATTTATATAAGACGCTGACCATCAATGCAGATTGCTGAAGGTTTAATTTGTAAGAGTATCTTCTGATTCACTTGAGTATCACTCTTGCATATAATATAAACATTGTGTGATTAAGATATGCAACTGAAATTTCTAACTTTGCAGCAGATGCTGGTCTGTGTGACCTTTTGTAACAGAAGGGTTCTTTTACCACTTGAGCTTTTGGTTTCATATTCCTCATCTGCTCTTTTCTGCCAGCTTAACTGAGAGTTTAAATCAAAACCTAATTAGACTACATATGCTGTTTAGGAAAAATTTCTCAGAAAAGTCATTATTCATAAAGCATTGATATTTCCAGATAAATGAGAACAAATGTGATTTTTATTGTTTTAAATAACTTCAAATCATCCTCTTACTCAAATAAAAGCAGTTGAACACAGCTCTTTGATCAAAGAAAAAAAAAAGTATCTAGTAACAGAAGCACCAGCTCTACTTTCCTATCGACTATACCATCTATGTTTAATGACTAAACCCTCTATTGATATGCGTGTTTTTCAACTAAGTAGTATAATAACTCAGCTATTTCCTATATATTTCTGATACCAATATCATAAATCTCAAAGTAGAAGTTATTAAATGTTATTTAATTCTTGGAGGCAAAAAAAAAATCCTGTATGTAAGTGCTGGATGCCTAGGATGTCAACTAAAGTTTGCTTTTTAACAGTGTTGATATAAAAACGGTCTATTTTCATTTTTCTCCTTTGATATTCTAAGAAGAAACTTTTATTTTAATGTTATTTTAATTATAATGCACTTGTCTGAATTATACATTTTGGTATTTTAACTACTATTAAGGAAGGCCACTCTCAACCTTCACTAGGTAAAAGACATTGATAATTCATGTTTTGTTCAAACATTAATAAATACATTTGCCAAGAAAGCCCTAGCCTCTAATACTTTTCACAAAGACATAAGTTCTTTCTCTCAAAAAAAAAAATTTAAAACCTTTACATTTATATGTCCTACTTAGTTATTTGACCCAGTTCTTAATCAGAAGTAACCAGAATTTTCTTTTATCCCACAGAGCGATTGCCTGCTGTCTTAAGAATAAGAACTTGAGTATTTCCCCTGATAGAAAGCTGACAAGTCATTATGAGGAACTGTGTCTTCCAACGTCAAACCAATACGTTCTCTGTTAATTGTCTGAATACAGTACTGTGTCACACTGCATATAGAAAAGATATTCTGGAAGCTAAGAAATTATAGATATTGCCAAGAACAACCTCTGTAAATATAACCACAATCTCATAATGAAAAATAGCAAAATTTCATAAATATTAAAAAAGTTAAATTAAATTTAAAACAGGAAAAAGTAGATTCTCTGTTAATTCAGTATTTCAATAAAGATACTGCAATTTATTTTTTCACTTTGTTGAATATGTAATACTTCCAAACACTTTTCTTGTATTTATTGTTTAGCCATTAGTGATATGTGACTACCAAGGCAAGAGAATAATGAAGACATCAGACTTCAAGGATATTTTTTACAAAATAAGTTGAAGATGGATTTATAATGAGACAACACTAATATCTGGAACTTCTCAACAACAAAGCCTACCGACAACCTAATAATATAAAATGCATATGCATCCACTTGATATTACCAAAAATAACTAGTGATTTTCCAAATGTTCTAAAATTCAAACTTCTCAGCATTTTCTACAAAATTTTTGAAAAAGCCAGTGCAACTCAGTAAGAAGTTTAATAGTAAGACATTAATTATAGGACGGCATTCTTTTTTTTTTTTTTAAAAAAAAAGAGTGAGTATATCTATACATTAAAACCAAAACCAAAACTCACCATGTAGAATAACTAAATGTGAACTGAAAAACTGAACAACTCCTGTAACTTCCATGATACAAACCAATTTATTTAAAATATTCTTCAGAGACCAGAAGACATGTAGTAGAATAGAGAACATTTTGAAAGTAAAGTTCATTCTCTTCTGGTTTCAGATAAAAGAATGAAAATATAAAGTCTGAGGTTTAAACTCGTACATCCAAAGTATTTTTGTGCATACTATTTGTTATAACCAGTAGGACTTTCTGGAAAGGCATAACTTGCTGGACTGAGAAACCCCCATAATTTTCACTCTTTGCTGTGAGAACTGTGTCAAGGGTGGGGGATGGTGGTGGGGAAAGTTGGAAAAGTAGTATCCATTTACAAGTTTTAGGCTGACTGTTATTCAGTGTAAATTTTATTGATTTTGTCATGAGCTATAATTGGTCAACTGGATGAAAAACTCTTTTTCTGTGAATGAAGCAGCCCTTCCAGAACACTAAAGATGTCTTAAACAGAAATAGATTATTTAACAAGCCTTTTGTTGCATTAAGTCAGTACTTACACACAATATTACTGAGTAAAGTCAGTATTTTTGGCATTTTGTTTAAAAAAACCCAAAAAGCACATAAACCAACCAAATGGCGCATAACTAGACCGCATAGTTAGATGTCAAGTTATTTTTTATTCTGATTCTTAAGCTAAGAATTGCCTGGATGTCCAATGCCTAAAGAAATAATATTTACTTACACAAGAAAAGCCATTTCCTCATTCAGCTTTATAAATCAAATGCATTTAAACCAGCAGGAAGTCCAGCAAAACATCACAACAGTAAAGTTTACGGCAAGTTTCTAGTTTTACCTGTCCACACTTCGGGGTGGACTGCTTACAAGCACATCAACAACCAGGTGGTCATCAGACTGCGGAAAGTCTTGGCTCTCTCGGGCACCAGAACGAACCAAAAAAAGCTCCGGAGGGACCCAGAAGCCAGGGAGGCGAGGGGCGCATGGGGAGGGGGAGCGCGGCTTCTCCACGGAGCGGCGGCCGGCCGCTGCGCTGCCCTCCAGCACTTCGGACAGCAACTTTTTTCCCAGAACCTTGGACAGCAACTGCCCCGGCAGCGACCGACAGACAGCCCAGCGGCCCCGGCACAGTCAAGCACGGCCCTGCCAAACCCAGCCCGGCACAGCCCGGCCTGAGCCACCCGCCAGCTTTCCCGGAAAGAGGAAGAAAACACTAACAGGAAGAAAACTGGCTTGGTTTTGTTTTTGTTTTTTGCTTTGCCCTGCTGGAATACCCTTCATTTTTAACACAGACTGGTTGGCCTAATTCTCAAAACATAGAGCAATCCCATCTGGCACTCGGAACCAAAGAACTGTAGGTCATTAACACTGCATTCGCCTGGTTCATTCATATGTTTCATGCAATCATTTTAATGCCAACAAGCTTTTCCCCGTCATTAGACAAGTATTTCTCCTCATTCAGTCTCTGAAGGGCAAATAACTCTATAGTGTACATTTGCTGTTCTGTTCATTTTCAACACCTTTCACACCACGGTACCACTGTAAAGCAAATGCACGCTTCATGGCAAAGTTCAGTCAAACTAAACTGTGATACAAAAGAATTCACTTTAAGCATGTAGATGTTGATCATTTGACAGCACAGCATAGTAGGTCTGTTTCTAGTTAAAGAATTACTGAAATGGCAAAGATGTTGTTACAGCAGTAGGCATCAATTTACATGATACACTTTTTACTTATCCAATTCACTCTGGAAATAAAATACGTTATCAGTAACTGAGTACATAATGTACATACAATGAGTGTGTGCACACACAGTTTATAACCCAGAAAAAAATGAGCCAAAATTACTGATACCACTACTTCTCTTTTGTCAGGTTTAGCAAGAAAAAAATTATAACAGTCTTCCTACTTTACCCAATTAAATCAGATATTACAGCTTCTGAAAGAACACTGGAACGATTTTCATGGCAAAGATCTGTGCAAATTCCACTAACTTACTGGTGAACAGGATTTCTTTGGGCAGAGACTGTTACTGTCGTATGATTTCAGAAGTTACACAGCACGGAAGTACTGGCAGGCCTTCTGTTCAGAGCAGTGATTTGTATGCACTGTTGTGTCCCACTGCTAAAGCAGGATTTGGTTCAGACTGGTTAATGTAGTGCTACAGTAGTCGAGATAATCCAGTTCAGGACGGAAACCATTCACCTGGTCCTGCTCTCAATAAATAGTCAAATAACCAGGGGAAAGTGCAGGCAGCTGGTTATTTTAGATGACAAGGACCTTTTTTTCTCTGCCCTTTCCTGTCTTGAGAGCTAGGCCAACTAATCTTGTGCAAAAGTAGAGAGAAGACAACAACTACCCAGGCCCAGAGTGGGACCATGCCTTCTAACAAAGGAAAAGAAAAACCTCTGGATCTCCTCGAGCGGTCACCAGTGGCACCAAAGAAAACGGCCGCAGCTTATCGAAATGCTGTCACCACCACTTCCCAACCAAGGACCACCGCGGCACCCGTTGACATCCACCCTCATCCTCCAGCTTTGCCCAGCTCCACAGAATTTTGGCAGAGCCCTCAGAGAGCACAGTCTTGCTCTCGGGGCGGGTGGCAGCCTCCCCGCTCCGCCGACCTCAGCCCTGGGGCCAAGTGCCCCCCGGAACCCACCCGCAGCCGCCACGACGTGAGGAGACGAGTCGCCCGTCCTCCGGGCACGGTGGCCACCGTCGGGCGGCCCCTGCCCCTGCCGAGCCCGCACCCCCGGGCAGGGCATTGCCGTCGGGTGTCCCCAGCTCATTGGCATGCAGTCCCCGTCTCGCTGCCTGCCGCCCAGCCGCATCCCAGCCCGCTAGAAACCGGCAGCCGAGCCGAAGCCAATTGCATATTCATGAGGAGGGGGGAAATCCAGCGCTGCACTCCCAGAGGACCGAGGATCACTTATTTTTTTCTTTCCCCCCCTCCCCCCAAGCTTCCCCCCCTCTCTCTGCCTCCCCTTTAGCAACGCGCTAACGGGGGGCCCCGCCGATATCCTCCGCAGCTCCGACTGCACCCTAAAAACCACGGCCGCCAGCGCCAGGAGCGGAGACCGAAGCAGCCAAAACAAGGACCGCGGCAGTCACAACAGACGAGGGAGGCACGCCAGCCCGCCAGCCAGGGACAGGAAACACAGCAGGGGCTCCTACCTTACAATCCTCAGGACACGATTTCACCGAGTACTCATCCGACTGTAAATATTTCTGGAGCATAACCTCAAACTCTTCGTATTTCTCCTGAGCGTGCTGGTCGTAGCGCTGGTAAGCCTGGACGCACTGGCTGCAGGAGCCTCCCCCTCTCAGCACCACATCCAGACTGCAGTTCAAAGTGTCCGGATTGGACAACCCGGCGAACAACTCCCAAAGTGTGTAGGAATTACAAAAGGAAAGGTAAAAATCCGTCAGGTCCCAGCCGGGCGCCGGGCTCTGCCCCGCGCCCCGCGGCCGCCCCGGCCCCCCCCGCCGCCGGCACACTGCCTCCGCGTCCCCCACGCTGAAGCACTGCCCGGACGAGGAGCTCGGGGGGGGGCAAGTCTCCGGGGGCCTGGCGGTGGAGTTCCCCAGGAAAGCAGCCTTGCGGTGCCGGGGCTCGGTGCTGTTGGTGCGGCTGCCGCGGCTGTCGCCGCCGCGGCTGCTGCCGGGGGAGGGCGGGAGGGAGGGTGAGGGGGGGGCGAGGAGCCGGGGCGCGGGGGGCACCGGCTCCCCCATGCCCGCCAGCAGCTCCGGCTCCGCGGGCTCCGGCTTGTCGGGTGGCGGCTGCTGCTCCTTCTCTCCGGTCCCCGTGAATTTGGCCTCGGCGCAGAACCACAAGTGATCAGAAAGCAGGACTGTGAAAAACAAGAGCGATGCCAGGGACAGTCGCCATTTCTGAGCCCTCTCGGAATCCGTGAAGGGTTTCTCGTTCTCCCGGGGTGCGAACCAGATTTTTAAGCCGTCATCATACTGCCGACTGCACATCCAAGCACCCCTGGTCATATTTTGGGAACGCACAGCCCTGGCCGACTCCACCGTGAGGGCTCCTTTGCCAGTGTCACCACAATATGCATTGACTTAAAAGATTGGGGGGATTTTCTTGCCTGCCTTCCCTTCCCTCACTCGCCTCCCCTCTTCCACTCTCCCCTTCTCTCTCTCTTTTTCCTCTTCTTTTCTTTCTTTCTTGTTTGCTTGCTTACTTGCTTTTTTCTTTTTCTTTTTTTCTTTCCTTCTTTTTCCTCTCTTTCTTTCTTGCTTTCTTTCTTCCTTTCTTTCTTCCTTTCTTTCTTTCTTTCTTCTTCCTCTGAGATATTGTTGGGTTTCGCCGGTGGCTCTGCCTTGATCTCACCACACGAAGCAGCCCCAGTCCATCCAACTCGGAGTGCCGGGGAAAAGATAAGAGCAATAACGCAGAGAGAGGAGGAAGGAGAGGAGATGGTGGAGGTAGTGGTGATAGTTGGTGGTGGCGGGGCTGCGCGTCTGGTCCTTTCCCCCTCTCACCCAGGCATGGTCACATCGCAGCTCCCCATCTCCCTCCTGAGAAAAGCCCTCTGCCTCCGGACAGCTGCATGCCGCGTCCCCCGCCGCCGACGGACGGCTCCGCGAGGGCTCCTCGCCTTCTCTTCCTCCCTGCCGCCGCCGCTGCTCCTCTTCCTCAGCCCCGAGCCACGGCACAGATGCCTGCACCGCTGTCTCCGTCTCCTCTTTCTCCTCTCCCCTCTCCGCTCTAACTGGAGAGACGCTGCTGCAGGGCTCCCGGAGCGCTGCCGAGGATGCTGAAGAGGAGGAGGAGGAGGAGGAAGAGGAAGAGGAGGAGGAGGCTGCCGGGGCCGCCGCCGCTGCTGGTGACAATGGGCTGCGGCGGCCGCCGCTGCTGCCGCCGGGCGCGGTGTCCCCGGGCGCACGGGGCGGAACTGCCTGGCTGGGGGCCCCCGATGGGCACAGGCATCTTGGGCCCCTGGGCTAAGTTGCCGCCATCTTCGTCCTGGAGAAACACTTTTTTGGGGGGAGCTCTGCCTTTTGCGTCATCTCCTCCCGCGGCGAGATCTCTCTATCCTGGCGCATTGGCAGCAGGAGCAACTCTGCCTCCTCCTGCCTGAGGAGGAGGAGGAGGTGGGAGAGGCACTGGGGACCACATGGCCCCTCCAAAGGGCTTCCTCGGTGCAACTATTTCTACTTGTCTCACCGAAGATATCACCCTCAAAACCACTTTCCTTCAGGGTGTCCTTCTCATTGTGGCCCTGAAACACCATGTCCATGCAGGATGATGGCTGGAGAGGTCTGTCGCTGTGTCTGTCCTTGTCGTAGCAAATGGCAAATGAAATTCCAGGTGCTGGATCCTGGCAGGTTTTCACCCCACAGTAAAATGCCTGAGCACAGCTCCTGTCTTTCAGTCAGCAGGCTGGAAAGCATAATGCCCGTAAACCCCAAACTGTTACTCTGAGAGAAGTTTTGCAAAACCCAGGTCCAGCACATGAGCTGGGTAAATACTGCCAGTCTTGGTGTTTCACCTTTTTGATGTCACTGCCTGGGGAGAGAGAGAGAGAAAGAGAGAGAGAGTAGGCTTAACTCCTGCTAGGATGATGAATCACTGATGATCTCCACTCAGACCCACAGAAGAGATCCCACCACTTTCTGGCCCCAAACAGCAGTCTCTTTCTTAAAAACATATACTGTTTGCTCCCTCCTAAGTTGCAGGAACAGAAAAACTTGGACCCTGCACAAGACAAGAAAAGGTGCCAGCTACGTGTTGAACATTATCAGATGAAGGCCTGGAGTTACAAGGTCTTTCTCTTGAGACATCAGTTGTGCTGTCTATCTCACCATGGCGTAACTAAGACATATATTTTAATTTCTGCATTGGGCTGAGGGAAACCTTAGAGGCCATATTTTTCCTTGTTGCAGAAGATTCCTCCATCTAGGGGTGAAGAACCATTTGGAACTGCTAATGATCGTTGAACAAGGTGTACTATGTACCCCAAAGGTACATACTTTTCTCCATTTTTGGGTTAATGAGAGTTTTATTCCTAACAAACATGGCCATGGTCTATATGTTGATACAGATTGTTGATAGCTTTCTAATTCAGCTTCAAAAGGTGTAGTGGGAAGAAATCTGAAACTAAATGATATCAGAGGAGGACAAAACTTATACCTGATCTAATTCTGGCTGTAGTTAAGTGAGCTTACCAAGGAACGTGCTGGAATTTCCATCACTTTGAGTAATAAATCCAGGCTGAATCTCTTTCAAAAGGAGACAGTATACCTCAAACAGAAGACGTAGACCTGAGGGAGGAACTGCTGAGCGACGTTCTATGCCCTGTGTTATGCTGTAGGTCAAAGCGCATTATCATAATGGTCTCATCTGGCCTTTGAGTCAAATTCTACACTGAGCAGAAATTATGCCTGGATTTTATTTCAATAGTCTATTTAAAGATGCAGAAATAAGTGCTAACGTTATAGGAAAAAGTCTATAGTGCTCACATCAGAATGCATCTTTGCAATTCTCAGTCAATCAGCTCACACCATCTGCTAATGGTACATTAATAATTTTGGTCTTGGAGCTTTGATTGCAATGAATTGACATACTGGGCCCTGTACTGTATCTGCATTTTTGTAATGCTTTCTGTTCTGGGACAAGACCATGACCAAACTTTTAAAAGGGGATCAGAACAGCTTCTTTAACATGAAGTGTCATTTATCTGATTACATTTTGCTTGGTTGGTTATGTATTTTGTGGTGGAACAGAGGGACTGAAGCAGAAATATAGGAGAAAAAACCCAACAACTGGGATAAGCCAGAGGTTTCTGAGGTCGGGTCTGAGATTTTAAGGATGCACTCTATTAAGATATGTGGCACTGGCTGCATAACTATTCTCTAGTTTGACTGCCAAATTCGAGGTGAAGAAAGTTTGTTTTGGAGTCCACACCTTGCAAACAGACTTGATTTTTATATATTTGTTTGTTTGTTTGTTTGTTTGTTTTATAAGACTGTTTTCCTTTTGTCCTGTTGAGAAAATGAGAGGGTAATATGCAATTTTGCAACCCATAGGGATATTAGAAATGTTCTTTATCTCCATAGAAGAATTTTAAGTATTGGTAATGAAAAAATGCTGGTATACAGACCTCATCTGAAACATCATGTAAGAGTGAATTCCTAAGTCTGTGCTCCTCTGTTTACACTTGTCTGGCATCAAAGCAAATATACTGAAACTAGATCTTCTAGGCTTTTTTAGATATACTTTTCTTCTCCAAGAAATCCATTTTCATGTCATGCAATATTTTCACGTATTTCCCAACTTTTGTCTGGAAAAATAGCTTGAGACTTCTTTTTTAAGACCTAGGGATAAACTATAGTAAGATATTCTGCATTCCCGAAATGCACACGTCCTTGCTTTTCTGGTGACACTTTTCTGTAACAGAGAATATGTCATGCAGAACCGTTGTTTTGTGTGTTATGTTTCCCCCAAAGCCCCATTCCCTCTCCACCTAGCACGGTGAATAACTTGCAATGTTAGTTGCAGCAGCTGGTTCCTGATGGATCTGAACAGATGCAGTTCAGTTCTCTGGTGCCCCTTAGTGTTAGGTCTTGGAGCTCAAGGGACAAAAATAAGACTGTGCAATAGTATCTGAAAATTGAGAAGCTGATAGCATGTGGTGGGCGAAAGAATGTGAAGTATATATTGTAGCTGCTTTCTTTCAAAGCTCCTTCAAAGTTTTGCTACTGTAAAGTCGATCTAAATAACAATTTTATTTAAATCAGGTTAATGAATTATACGAATGATAGGAAAAGGGGCAAACTTTCCTCAAAAATATGATTACAGAAGTATGTCCCCATACTTATCACTCATGCTAAATTACTGGTGCAAAATACTGTCTTCACTTTGAAATGACAGTTTTTATTGGGAATGTTTATTACTCATGTTCCAAAGCTTGGCAAGTGTGAAGGACTCATGGAAGCCCGTCTCCCTAGCTGGTGGAGTTGCCAGATGTTTCACAGACGGATCTCCTTAAAGTAATTTAGTTCAGCATCAGTTCTGCCATATAGTGCCTCAGTCAATACAATCAGAGTTGATGTTCTTTAATTCTTTGACTCATAATGTGTAAGAGAGATAATTTATCGAGCATGGAGGACAAAGTCTAACAGAATGAGCATGCACTGTATTCAGGAGACTTGAACCTATTGCTTAACCTACATATCATGTGCTTTCTTTGTGCAACTACTTTCTTACTAAGCAGAGGCAATGCTTGACAGATCATGTTAATGGTAACAAGCACTCATCACAATAGAAGACTTTAGTGTTTCAAAGTAAATTTTCTTAAATTGTTGCCTAATATCATTCATACATTAATGTCCTGCATTAGTCTGTTGCTTTTATTTGTTTGATACAAAATTCTAAGGTCTGAAGAGCTGTATATAGGTCTTTCAGATTATTTTAACTTTTGCGAGGCATGTATATTCTTTATTTAAGAAAAAATATTTTCCAATTGCTAAGCAGTGCTTCTTTTTGTAAAATCTTGCAGTCGGCTACTTTTAAAATAGTATATATCATTTTATTTTTAGGTTGACTTGTTCTACTGATAGGACTGATTGTTGCAACCATTATTAACAGAAATATTCAGTTAAACCCTTGCATTGGAGTGTCATAGAATCATAGAATGGCCTGGGCTGGAAGGGACCTCAGAGATCATTTTAATCCAACCTCTCTGTTGTGGGCAGGGACGCCACCTCTCGACTAGGTCAGGCAACACGTGAGAACCGAACGGGAATCGAACCCACAACCTTTGGTGTTTCAAGCACCACGCTCAACCCACTGAGCTAAACCAGCCCTCAAAGTCATCCAGCACTTTGAATACCAAGCGAACAGTAACAGGCCCTTTACTGATTCCTCTTATATTAATTATTTTTTACAGGTTAATTTATATTCAGTAGGATTATCTCTACATTATTTGTAGGCAAAATGATATGTCAAGTATGTGTTTTACCATCTTCAGAGTTTACGATTTTTGTTTTATTTTGGCTTCTTACAACAAATTGTGAGTGCAATTTTATCCATTACTTGGCAATGGAGTCAGAGATTTAATTTCTGAGTCTATAATATCCATGATGGTCATAAGACACAAGCAAGTTAAGAACACTGAAGAATTCATTTTATTTCCCATCACATTCTGAATGTTTCAGTTTCCCATTCAGTATTTTTCAGAGAGCTGAATTATTGTGAGAAAGCTTCAGACATCTGGGCCTGATTGCCCCCAAGCAGTCGGAAACTTATGTTAATGTTAGCAGGCAGTGAAGATGCTAATCCCCATTCAAACAGCTCTAATTCAGATTTTAAGATTCTTGCATCCTCCTTTGTTCCCACTTTCCACATTACCTTCAGTTTTGTCTCTTTGACTCAGTTTTTTTTTTAAGCTTTTCTTACAAAATTAGTGAATTAGGTGTCACCCAGTAAGTTATAAAAGTTTGTCAGGCTGGATTTTAAAAAGCTGTGCACTACAGACTTGGAAGATAAGATAGTTAAGTTGGTTGAATTATGTTGCAGATGTTTGCTCTGTATCCTATGAGACTTCTTGCTGGAGAACGACAACATGTTTTTGTTTGTTGAAGTTTTCAGCCGTGGAACAATGAATGGATAGCACAGGATCTGGAAGTCTGATAATTTCTCTCCAAAAATTGTAGGTCATCTTTATCATGACATCTTTATAATGTGAGCTCAGACATAATATTACATCCAGTTGGTATATTTGAGCATGAGCTGAAATGAACTGAGGCTATTCTTCATTAACTGAAGCCATCAAACAAGTGAAATATAACTTCTGCACATGACTGCAGCAGGAAGAAGGTAATAGAAATGTCTAGTGCAAATTAACCTATGCCTGTTAGACTAAGGTCTGATCCAAAGCATGCTGAGATCAGGGGAGAGACTGCAATGCGTTTTTAAATCAAGCTTGTAGAAAGAAAACAGAAGAATAAAGACTCCCTCCATATGGGAATGGAAGGAAAAGGATTGAAAGAACCACCAAAAGGTAGATTACAGCTTTTAAAATATTTTTCCTCCTTTCCTTCTCTTACTAATTGTATACATTTTCTGTCTTTTAATAAATGTTATAGCCTGATTAGTTTTTTCTAAATGTCTAAAGACATATTTTTGTCTTTTCTACTTGGTTGCCTTATAGGTAGTCCCAGCCCTTCCTTATGTCCAAATTCACCTCAAAGAAAAGAGATAACACTTGATTTTTCTCAGAAATACTTTATTATACTCTTTTTTTTTTTTCTTAAATAAAGTTAAAAATGTGGGCACTGTAAAAAGTCTTAGGTTTTGGTTGATCAGTCAAATAGTTTTCATTTGCTCTCTCTCACCCTCACTCAAAGGAAAAAAAAGTACTTTTAGATATAACCTCACTGTTTAATTCATAGCCTGATTTTCTGTTTAAGTGTGTTATTTTAGTTATTTTAGAATGGTTTTTATCAACTTAAGTAATAAAAGTTATAATGCCTACATTAGGTAGGTTTTCTTTGTGGTGTACTGATATGATGCTGCTACTCCAGAATTCACAATAAGTTGTATTTGTAACCCTCTTTCCACCCATGTCTATGGTATGAAGAATGTGGAAAAGAGAGAAAGAATTCATTTAGACACAGTGCATGTTACTTAGTAAGTTTCTTCCTGCTTATTAACTCATATTTTATTCCACTGTCCTGCAAGATATGCCATCCTAGAAAACTCTTTTTATGCTGATCATATGAAAGTTTGGTAATATCTTTATGTTTCAAGTACTCATGGCTGCAGTGTGAGCTTGAAATGCTTCTGAGAGCATGGGCATGAAGAAGAGAGATCTTGAAGATTTTGCCCTGAGGTTGCCACATGTGGAGGTTTCTTCTTTTGATCAGAAGAAATAACCCTATTAAAAAAACATCTATAATTATGCATAGTTTTGATATAAGGCTTGACTGTAGGTTGAATAATTATCATCTCCTTAAAAATGTAAACACTTTTCTGGAACTTTTCATCTCATCTAGCCTTGCTGGAGCTCTGAGCAACCTGGCGTAGGTAAAGATGTCCCTGCTTACTGCAGGGGGCTTGGACTAGATGACCTTTAAATGTCTCTTTCAACCCAAACCATTATATGATTCTATTGATGCTATGATCTAGACTGAAGCATCCAGTCAAAGCTTATCCTTTCATCATTTTGCTAATAAAAATGTACAGCTACCTCCAGAGCACAGCTTATTCCATCCTTAGACAGGTGTCAAAGGCAGGCACTCTTGTATTGCAAGTCAACTGCCATCTCTTTCTATAGATTATGGGATAAATCTGCCTGATTAACTTGTTGCCTATTGAATGCAGCTTGTTCTTTAAAAAGTAGGCGGTCATTTTAAGTTATTCATGTTCCTGGCTTTGTCTTATGAAAGATTATTCCCGAAGAAAAATCTGTGAGCAAGTGTGGAAGTAGGTATTTGAGACTTTTTTCCCTTTCCTACCAGCTTTATTCTGTTGTTTACTAGAAAAGCAAGACTTGAATGAACCATGCACGACACGCCTTTTTTTTTGACCCAGGACGTATCCTTTCCCGTCGAACTGAAATATCCTGCCTTCTGCCAAGTGGCTTCAATGCCATCTGCCAACAAGGGAGAGAGCGGGTAGGATTTTTCTCTCTTCCTCCCCTGCCTTCCAGGGTATTCCTGTGAAGAAGGCATGTGACTCAAGTTGTAGGATGACTCAAGCTCTTGTGGTCTTCTTGGAGTCGTCCCACAATCAATTTAATGTGTCTGACCTGAAGGCAAATGTCTCCTTTTGTCTGCGACATCACCGGCAATTCTCTAAACGCTTTGGCTTCTGTTCTATATGCCTTGCGAGAGATTCAGGGAGCCGAGTGCAGGCTGCAAGTAAAGAGATCCTGAGGTTTTATTCTATTTCCACTCTTTAGATGGGGCATGGTTCTGGCAAAGCATCCATTCCCTCTTCCTCAGCATCTCTATTTATAAACCGGGGACGGCTGGGAGAATTAACTAATGCCTGCAAAGTGCTGCTTTAAATAATAAAAATAATGAATCCACCTCTCCATGGGCCACTATACAGGTCAGCAAATCATGTTATTTCATATCTCATTTAGCTGCTGAGTACTGAATATTTGTTATTGTTTCGAATCAGGTTGCTCTCCCTTTCTAAGTGGCATGCATACCTTTGTGAATAAACTAAAATTCTCTACAAAAGAGCTCTCGTTCAGATCATTCTCAATCTTAGAGTAAATTAACAGCATTGCTTTTCTATTTTTCCAGTAAAATACATTATTTGTTATTTGGGGACATATTACTTTTTCATTGCATTATGTTGCTGGGAAGGCAGATCTTTATTTTCATGCTTTTTTCTTGGGCAGAGGAAAGACAGAGAAAGGAAATGCAATTATGCTGGGTACTTTAGTCTCCTAATTAGTTTCACTGGGTCTTAAATTTAACTCTTACATTCTGTTGAAGTTCATTTTTCTTCTCTTTCTTTTCATCTTGTTCCCTTTTTTTGCTTCTGGAGATATCCTCCCATAGCACTGGAGCAAATACAGCTTCCAGCCCATTACCTAGCATATTCAGAGTCTTGCTAGGGGTAGCCACACAGACTGTGCCTCTGTGTGCCACCATTATGGCTATAACTTGCTTGGAGCCCCAAATTTGGCTGCCCCAGGGCCAGTGGAAGTTGCTGAAGTGACCCCATGTGTTCAGAGTTCACAGACCATACGATGTTGGCTGGTTCTACTGTATAAAGGCTTGCTAAAACAATAAAACCAATGAAACACTTCAGAAGTGCAGTGATCTTCAGCTTCTTTCTGGTATTTCTGTTAAAAAAAAAAATGTGGAATTTCATTGTGTCATTACCATTTATTTTATTTTTAGCTTTTCTTATAATTACTTATAGAATTCCTCAAAATCCTAAATTACGGACCAGAAGCCTTTTTAGTTATCAAAGAAAAATGCAAAAAGGGAGGGGGAATCACCGCTGAACTTTATATACCTAATTTAGCATTGGCAGAGAGGGAATTCACTAAAGACAGTTAATTCATAGTGTAGAGAGATAGGCTCCTTTGAAGGAAACAGTTTTAATTAGACCCCTACTCTGCACCACACTGCAGAAGAACCTCTTTATATCTTTGTCCACCAAGCTTCAGGAGGGAGCTGATTTAGTCTGGAACCTAAAGTGAGGCTTAAGATTACTCTACTGAGTCTCTGATGTACAGGGCACATAAGTTAAAACCACGAGAAGATGTAATAGGTGGTTAATAGACATATAGGACCGTGAAGGGTTAGAGTGTTACAACAGTAAAGACATAGATAAGGAGTACCCAGTGGAGACCATAATTCATACAGACATTAAGGAAACTTGGAGATACACTTTTGAAATGGAAAACTATTGTTTTGCTTTCACCCTGTTTTGTTTAATTAAAATAAATATTTCTGGCTTCCTTATTTATCAACTGCTGTGAAAGCTGTGCTCCTTTTTCTCAGTCTGAACTTTCTGCAGTTACTAGCTGAAGCTAAAAAGGACAGATTTGGGGGTTCAAAACAATGAAACTTGTGTTGCTCATAAGAGATGTCAGGGCATGGACAAATTAAACGATGCTTTGGCATTCAGGTTCTGAGTTTACTTGTAGAGTGAATCTACTCCTGTTGTTATAAATTGACGGGACTCAAACTCCGGGTTGAGACCATAGTCAAAGTTTTTATTACCAATTAAGATAATCAGCAAGCAGTGATAAGCAAAACAGCGCTGGGCGGCCGGGAGCCTCAGCTCCTCCCACGGCTCGCAACCGTTAGCGACGAGACCGCGATTTTTATAGTCTATAAGCTCTGGGTGGTATTTCCGGGTACCACGTCGTTACTGGTAGTCTGCGCATGCTTCTGTTGTTGCTAGGGGGTCTTTTTCTTCCTCCTGGTGGTCGTTGAAGAGGAAGGCTCATCATCTTCATCAGGTGGCCTGCTAATTAGTTCTTATAGTCGTAAAATTCCCCTTCCCTCCCCCCTATTTGGATAAGTTCTTTGGCCAGATACTGCAGTTTGCACCCTCACACACTGTAGCATTCCACAAGGTCTGTCACTCCCTAGCATTCTACAAGGTCTATCACTCCCTAGCATTCCACGAGATTTATCACTTCCTTATCAGGTAGCTTTCATGAACAAACATTGTGCAGCCTCTATTACAATGTCTTAAGGTATTTTGCCAATGGCATCCTGGGGTGTATTAGAAGGGGGGTGGTTAGTAGGTCGAGAGAGGTTCTCCTTCCCCTCTACTCTGCCCTGGTGAGACCCCATCTGGAATACTGTGTCCAGTTCTGGGTCCCTCAGTTCAAGAAAGACAGGGAACTGCTGGAGAGAGTCCAGCACAGGGCAACTAGGATGATTAAGGGAGTGGAGCATCTCCCTTATGAGAAAAGACTGAAGGAGCTGGGGCTCTTTAGTTTGGAGAAGAGGAGGCTGAGGGGTGACCTCATTAATGTTTACAAATATATCAAGGGGGAGTGTCACGAGGATGGAGCCAGGCTCTTCTCGGTGACAACCACTGATAGGACAAGGGGTAATGGGCTGAAACTGCAACATAAGAGGTTCCGCTTAAACTCGAGAAGAAACTTCTTCTCAGTGAGGGTGACGGAGCCCTGGAACAGACTGCCCAGAGAGGTTGTGGAGTCTCCTTCTCTGGAGACATTCAAGACCTGCCTGGACATGTTCCTGTGTGGCATAGTCTAGGCATTCCTGTTCTGGCAGGGGGATTGGACTTGATGATCTTTCGAGGTCCCTTCCAATCCCTAACATTCTATGATTCTATGATTCTATGATTCTATGATTTTAAAAGCAAACCCAACATAGCTAGGTTAAGAAGTGGCACAAATTAAAGACAAGAATAGTGGAGAATTTATTTTGCTTTATATATACAATGATATATGGAGAACTTAAAGTTCTTGATGGAGAAATCCTCTCCGGAAATGTGGAGTTAGGACTTGAAAATTTCCTAGTTTTTAGTAGCCTTCTGGCAGAAACTCAATTTCTTAATTACAGTTTATCTACCCTTCAGATGATGAAGCTACAGCTGAATAAATGCGTACTCCCAAAATCATGGCATATTTTTAATATCAAACATTTCCAAAAAATTAATCAGGTATTAAAAATTACCCAGATGTTTGGACAGTGTGTGGGTGACTGAAATGTTTATGGTATTCTACTGAGGCACAAAACCAGTCTATACATTTTATATAACTTCAATTTAGAGGCTTTGTCATATTTTCCAGACAACTTTCTCAGTCTTTAGGTGCTGTAAGAGTAGAAGCTTATACACTGGTAATTCTTGGGGGAAGCAGGAGTTATTCTGTAGTAACCACTCTTAGCCCAGTGAAGACTTTTCTCCCACTTGCCAAGAAAAAGAAGAGAAAAAGTCTTTCAGGGTGATTCAGAACATGTAAGTTTAGCCCTCCACTGCCAAAATAATTCTGGATATGAAAACTGAAGTTTTCACAAATGTATTTGAGAATGCTGCTCCTAGTTTCATGTGCAAAATTGCACATAGAATCATAGAATCGTAGAAAGTTAGGGGGTAGAAGAGACCACTAGATCATCTAGTCCAATCCCCCCTGCCAGAGCAGGATCACCTAGAGTAGGTCACACAGGAACGCATCCAGGCGGGTTTTGAAAGTCTCCAGAGAAGGAGACTCCACGACGTCTCTGGGCAGCCTGTGCCAGTGCTCTGTCACTCTCACAGTAAAGAAATTTCTCCTCATGTTGAGGTGGAACTCCCTATGTCCTAGCTTGTACCCATTATTCCTTGTCCTATTACTGGGCATCACTGAAAAGAGACTGGCCCCTTCCTCTTGACACACACCTCTCAGATATTTGTACACATTAATAAGATCCCCTCTCAGCCTTCTCTTCTCAAGACTAAACAGCCCCAGTTCTCTCAGTCTTTCTTCATAGAAGAGATTAACAAGGCCCTTAATCATCCTCGTAGCTCTCCGTTGGACTCTCTCCAGTAGGTCCCTGTCTCTCTTGAATTGGGGAACCCAAAACTGGACACAGGGTTCCAGGTGTGGTCTCACCAGGGCAGGGTAGAGGGGAAGGAGAACCTCCCTAGACCTGCTGGACACACTTTTTCTTAATGCACCCCAGGATCCCATTGGCCCTCTTGGCCACAAGGACACATTGCTGTCCCATGGATAACTTCCTGTCCACTAGGATGCAAAGGTCTTTCTCCATGGGGCTGCTTTCCAGCAAGACATCCCCTAATCTGTACTGGTGCCTGTGTTATTCCTCCCCAGATGCACGACTCTACAGTTGTCCTTATTGAACTTCATGAGGTTCCCCTTTGCCCAGCTCTCCAGCCTGTCCAGATCTCATTGGATGGCAGCACAGCCTGCCTGTGTGTCAGCCACCCCTCCCAGGTTCGTATCATCAGCGAACTTGCTGAGGGTGCACTCTATCCCCTCATCCAGGTCGTTGATGACGATACTGAAGAAAACTGAACCCAGCACTGAACCCTGGGGAACACCACTTGCCACAGGCCTCCAACTTAACTCTGTGCCCTTGATCACAACCCTCTGAACTCTGTTGTTGAGCCGGTTTGCAATCCACCTCATAGTCCAGTCCTCCATCCCACGTCTTGAGTTTTCCTGTGAGGATATTATGTGAGACAGTATCAAGAGGCTTACTGAAGTCAAGATACAATACATCCACTGCTCTACTTTTGTCTACCCATTTGGTAACACCTTTGTAGAAGGATATCAGATCAGTCAGGCAAGATTTCCCCTTGGTAAATATGTGTTGGTTACTCCTGAAAACCTTCTTTTCTTCCATTTAGTTAGAGATGACCTTCAGAATGAGCTACTCCACCACCTTTCCTGGGATGGGGCTGAGGCTGAATGGTCTGTAGTTGCTTGGGTCCTCCTTCTTGTCGTTTTTGAAGACTGGAGTGACATTGGCTTTCTTCCAGTCTTCAGGCACCTCTCCCATTCTCCGTTATTTTTCAAAAATGATGGAGAGGGGTTCAGCAATAACGTCAGCTGGCTCTCTCAACACACATGGATGCACCCCGTTGGGACCCAGGGATCTGTGTGTTTTCAGTTTCTCCAAAAGGTCTCTAACCCAATCCTCACTGACCAGTAGGAAGTCCTTCTCACTCCAATTTTACTCCCTTACTTCCAGTGACTGGAATTTCTGACGGATGGTATTACAGAATCACAGAATCAGAGAATGTTAAAGGTTGGAAGGGACCTTAAAGATCATCTAGTCCAACCCCCCTGCCAGAGTAGGATCACCTACAGTAGAGCGCACAGGAACGCGTCCAGGCGGGTTTTGAATGTCTCAAGAGAAGGAGATTCCACAACCTCCCTGGGCAGCCTGTTCCAGTGTTCGGTCACCCTCACAGTAAAAAAGTTTTTCCTCATATTTTTCTGGAACCTCCTGTGTTCCAGCTTCCACCCATTGCCCCTTGTCTTGTCAGTGGACGCCGCTGAAAAGAGCCTGACTCCGTCCTCCTGACATTCCCCCTTGACATATTTATAAACATTAATGAGGTCACCCCTCAGCCTCCTCTTCTCCAAGCTAAAGAGATCCAGCTCCTTCAGCCTTTCCTCATAAGGGAGATGCTCCACTCCCTTCACCATCTTTGTGGCTCTGCGCTGGACTCTCTCAAGCAGCTCCCTGTCCTTCTTGAACTGAGGGGCCCAGAACTGGACACAATATTCCAGATGTGGCCTCACCAGGGCAGAGTAGAGGGGCAGGAGGACGTCTCTTGACCTACTTGCTACTCCCCTTCTAATACACCCCAGGATGCCATTGGCCTTCTTGGCCACGAGGGCACATTGTTGGCTCGTGGTCATCCTGCTGTCCACTAGAACCCCCAGGTCCCTTTCTCCTGTACTGCTCTCCAGCAGGGCAGTCCCCAACCTATATTGGCACATGGGGTTATTTTTTCCCAAGTGCAAAACTCTACACTTGCCCTTATTGAACTTCATAAGATTTCTCCCCGCCCAGCCCTCCAGCCTGTCTAGGTCTCTCTGAATGGCTGCACAGCCTTCTGGTGTGTCAACCACTCCCCCCAACTTCGTATCATCAGCAAACTTGCTGACAACATTCTCTAATCCCTCATCCATATCATTGATGAATATATTAAACAGCACCGGCCCAAGCACTGACCCCTGAGGGACCCCACTAGACACAGGCATCCAGCCAGACTCTGCCCCATTGACCCTAACCCTCTGGCTTCTTCCCTTCAACCAGTTCTCGACCCACCTCACTACTTGGTCATCCAGACCACACTTCCTCAGTTTACCTATGAGGATGCTGTGGGAGATGATGTCAAAGGCCTTGCTGATGTCCAGGTAGACCACGTCCACTGCATGGCCACCATCCATCCACCTGGTTATGTCTTCATAAAAGGCTATCAGGTTGGTCAAACATGACTTCCCCTTGGCAAAGCCATGCTGACTGCTCCTAATAACTTTCTTATCCTTGATATGCCTAGAGACAGTGTCAAGGATAAGATGTTCCATCACCTTTCCAGGGATGGAGGTGAGGCTGACCGGTCTGTAGTTACTTGGGTCATCCTTCCTGCCCTTCTTATAGACTGGAGTGACATTTGCTTTCCTCCAGTCTTCAGGCACCTCACCTGTTACCCATGACTTACCAAAGATGATGGAGAGTGGCCTAGCAATGACTCCCACCAGCTCCCTCAGCACCCGTGGGTGCATCCCATCAGCGCCCATGGATTTATGAATGTCCAAGTGTTCAAACTGATCCTTAACCCACTCCTTATCAATCAGGGCAGACTCCTCCTTTATCATGACTTCCTCTGGGGCCTCAGGGGACTGAGTCTCCTGAGGACGGTCTCCAACAGTGTAGACAGAGGCAAAGAAGGCATTCAGCAACTCTGCCTTCTTTCTGTCCTCTGTCTCCAGGACACCCACCTCATTCAACAGAGGGCCTACATTGCCTCTAGTATTAGTTTTGTCAGCAATGTATTTGAAGAAGCCCTTTCTGTTGTCTTTGACCTCCTTTGCAAGTTTTAACTCCAAGGAGGCCTTAGCTTTTCTGATTGCCTCCCTGCACTCCCTGACAGCTGCCCTGTACTCCACCCAAGGGGCCAGCCCTTCCTTCCACAATTTATACACCCTCCCTTTCCACCTGAGTCTGCCCAGCAGATCCCTGGTTAACCATGCAGGTCTCCTGGATCTCTTTCTTGATTTCCTACCTGATGGGATGCACTGATCCTGAGCCTCGAAGAAGTGGTCTTTGAATGCCAACCAACTCCCTTGGGCCCCTTTACCTTGCAGCTCCCTGTCCCAAGGGGTATCCCCCAGCAATTGCTTGAAGAGGCCAAAGTTGGCCCTTCTGAAGTCCAGAGTTGCGATCCTGCTTGCTATTCTGTTTTTACCACACAGGATCCTGAACTCCACTATCTCATGGTCGCTGCAGCCAAGATTACCCTCAACCTTCACTGCTTCAACCAGACCTTCCTTGTTGGTGAACACAAGGTCCAGCAGCGCTCCTCTCCTGGTTGGCTCATCCACCATTTGCATCAAAATGTTATCATCGATGCACTGGAGGAACCTCCTGGACTGAGGGAGGCTGGCTGTGTGGGACTTCCAGCAAACATCTGGGTAGTTGAAATCCCCCATGAGAACCAGGGCCTGGGACTGAGAGGCTGCTGTCATCTGCCTGTAAAAGGCCTCATCAACTTCCTCGTCCTGATCAGGTGGTCTATAGTAGACACCCACCACAGTATCACCTAAGCTAGCCTGCCCCTTAATTCTTACCCATAAACTCTCTACTTGCTCCTCATCTGCCCCCGGATGGATCTCAATACACTCCAGTTGCTCTCTCATGTAAAGAGCAACTCCCCCACCTCGCCTCATCGACCTGTCTTTCCTAAAAAGAACATAACCATCAAGGCCCACATTCCAGTTATGTGAGCTGTCCCACCACGTCTCTGTAATTGCAATAAGATCATAGTTCTCCAGCTGCACATAGACTTCTAATTCTCCCTGCTTATTCCCCATGCTTCTTGCATTGGTATACAGACACTTCAGAGATTTAATGGAGCATCTGTTACCGTTGCTTGTGCCTTTTATGCCTAACCCTGGGATACTTCCCCTTGGCTCATGTGTAAAGACTCGGGTTTTATCCCCTTCCCCCTTCCAACTTAGTTTAAAGCCCTATCTATTAATCCTGCCAACTCTCCAGCAAGTATTCTCCTCCCTCTCTTAGACAGCTCTACACCATCTATATCTCTCATGCCCAGTACTGCATAAACTTCCCCGTGATCATAATACCCAAAACGTTGCTGGAGGCACCAGTCTTTGAGCCATGCATTAACTGCATGTACTTTTCTTTTCCTTTCACTATTCCTGTCACCTACTAAAGGGATAGATGAGAAAACTACCTGTGCCCCCGATCCTTTGATCACCTGGCCTAACAACTTAAAGTCCTTTTTAATTCTCTGAGTACTTCTATGATTGATCTCATCACTGCCAGCCTGGACAATCAACAATGGGTAATAATCAGTGGGACTCACCAGCCTGGGAAGTTTTTTAGTAATGTCCCTAATCCGAGCTCCAGGGAGGCAACAGACTTCCCTGTGGACTGGGTCTGGACGGCAAATGGGACCCTCTGTTCCCCTCAGGATGGAGTCACCAATGACAACTACCCTCCTTTTCTTTTTAGTTGAACTAGTCCTGACGCATGGGTCTGACTTACTCAGCGAAGTCAACCTTACGTCTCCACATTCATTCACCTCTTCTTTTCCATGGCTCTCCTCTTCCAGAGCACTGTACCTGTTCTGTAGAGGCAACTGAGCAGGTGAGGGAGGCTGGGCATGGACCCGCCTTCCTCTCCGAGCCAGGACTCGTTTCCATTCCCCCTCATCACCTTGGTCCACTCCTTTGACTGAGGCAAAGAAGACAGTCAGTACAACCTTTTCTTCCTGAAGCACCAATGCAAACAGAAACCTGATGAAAAGTTATTTTTTAGGTATCAACTGTGTCTATTAGTAATTTTGCACTATGAAGAAAAAAATATATGTTAATCATAACCGCATACAGACATCTCTTCTTGGGAAGAGATGGGAAAGTAAGCTGTTCTTGACTTTGAGCAGATGTCACAGCTTATGCCACTTAACCTACCTGTGGTTATTGATACTAAGAATTACAAACCTTTTGAGACACTGAAAAGCAAAAAACCACAAATCTAAATTGAACTTTGTAACTTCCTTCCCTTTCGTGCAGGTAACCATTCCAGGTTACCTTTACAGCAGAGGGCCTAGCTTAGCCCATCTTCTGCTTTGAGGATTTGATGAAGAAGCTTCATTTTGTGAAAATATTTCTGTAGCTGTTATGCATGTATCGTCCAAATACACTTAATTTTTAGACAGCAGGAAAATAAAGGAACATAAACCCATCCTAAGGTTGGCAGTAGGTGTTCTCATATGGAAATAAGTTTCCTCAGTTGTTCCTAACTCAGTAGTCCTTCAGTTCCTAAATTAATCAATACTTGTGCACCAAGGAGGGGCACAAACGTTCTGTATACAGCAAGAGGTGGTGGTTCTGTCATAATTCTAACATTAAAACAAGCAAACATACAATACAATTTTAATACATAAACACTAAAAAATGTAAAGGAGAAATAAGTTGTTGTAGGTATGAACTTAGATATTCTATTACTAGATTGTTTTCCTCAGTGGAGCTGTAGGAATTTCCTAAGTAGTCTCTCTGTTCTCATTCTAAACATGGAAGAGTTATCCTGAGTAGATAACACACAGTCAGTTTGGGCCGTATTAATAATTCAAACAAATCTGTTTTCAATTACGTTCTTAATTACTAAACAAAGTAAACAACCTTAATTTCAAAAGGACTGTATAATTCTTGGATGTATTTCTCTAAAAATATCTTGGTGAGATATCTACCCAGGTAAATATTTCTCAAAGCTTCTCCTTAAATCTAAGCTGACAAGGTGGGCAGAATATGAGCTGTCATGTTAATTAAAAATATCTGCAGTAATTTACAAAAAGCTAATTCCTCTGTCTGTATAAAGCTTGAATTTCGTGTTATGTTTTGCATTTCCTTAAGTAAGCTAACTGTATTTCTGCCTCTTTCTTTTTAATCTATTGTTCTCCTAGAAAATGCATGCATTTAGAATCACAAAATGACCTAGGCTGGAAGGGACCTTAGAGAACATTTAATCCAACCTCCCTGTCATGGGCAGGGACCTCTATCAACTAGATCAGGCAACACATGGGGACTGAATGTGGATTTAGGAAGATTAACCAGAAATACAGTGCTAAGATTCCTACCATATTATAAAGGTCTATACCTCCATGCAATCATTTTTGGCGCACATCCATTGTAATTTCATCTGCCGATTTATATCATCTGAGGATCAGATTCAGAGCTTAAACTACTGATCAATTTTTTTCAGAAACCTGCAGAAGACAGGTAAAAAAAGTATGAAGAACAATGTTTCCATAAATAAATATTCCATGATGTTTGGTTTTCTTTCTTTATAAATCCATTTGTCTTTTGCTCTCCAAGCATGGGCAAAGTGTGTGACCATTTCTTCCTCCAGGTGCTTTTCTCTGTCCCCTCACTTGGTTCATTGTTCTGCCCCTCTGGGCCAACGCAACCGCTCTTCTGCAAACTGGACCTCTGAGATGATGGTAGTAACCTAATTAATTTCAGTAGTTCAGTTTATTGTCTCATTCAACAACCAGTTGGTGCAACTGAGTGCAACACAAGGCAAACTGCAACACAGTGACAATAATTTATTTAAACACCTTTGATGCTGAAGAACTGTATTTTCAAACTTAGCCCTAGGAAGAAAGATTATTTCCTTGTGGAAAACAGAAATAAGAGTTTGTTTCAAACATCATTTCACAAATATGCATGAAGGGCCCTCAATTTTCAAACCGATAACATAGAATCATAGAATGGCCTAGGCTGGAAAGGACCTTAGACATCATTTAATCCAACCTCCCTGTCACGGACAGGGACGCCTCTCAATTAGATCAGGCAACACACGGGGACCGAATGGTTTGTTTTAAATCAAGATCTGAGAACGTGCAAGTAGGGCAGAAGTGAAAGGCTACTTGAGGTGCATGAAATTATAAGGACATAAGATGAGGTGGAAAACTAAATTCTAGGTTTCTTTTACTTCCTGAAAAATTTGGAACAGTATTTTGGATTCTTTGGCTTACTTCCACATAATATTTTTAAGCAATTTGGTTTTTTTTGTAGAAATAATACTTTGGTTTACAGTTCTAGGAAGTAGCTTGATTAATTCACTGCTCTGGACCCTACTGGATTATTTTGTCTCCTAATATCACCCCATCTTTACTGTTACTGCCAGTATCCCACTATAGCTGAGTAAATGTGTCTTGCAGAACAAAGCCAATTATTAACTGGAATTCTTAAGTAACTGCTTTCTCTAAGTTCATGCAGTTTTCGTAGAGATTTTTAACTAACTTAATCTCCAACACAAACATTCACAGGAAGCGAATGATGAAATAGGAAATATAGAGAAGCATTAGCTGGAAGGGTTTTCTAGCCCAGGAAGAAAAGCCACATCCTGTGTCTTGTCTGAACAGACATGTTTAGACAATATAAAATTTCTGAATAAGCTATCAAATGTGGAAAGTAGTCATTAAATAAATATGAAGGACAAACATTTCAGGAGTCTGTGACCAGTTCAAAAAGTCTCTCTCAGACTTGAAAAACAAATCAATAGTGTGTTATTATTCATGCAGACCTAATTATACATCAGCACTTTGCTAGGGCTTTTTCAGCTGTCCTGTCTGTTTCAACTACTTCTGTATAAATTCACCTTTTTCCTCCTTGCTGATGCAGATATATGTTTTATGTCACCCCCCTCTGCTCCTTTTCTCTTTCTGAAGACAGACTATAATAGCATTGCTGCTTGAATAACAGGGCTCTTTCAGTATGTTCTTATAAAGGTGGTTTGCCTGACTTTTTATGTGAGCAGAACCACTGAGATGCTCTGCAAGGATTCTAGTGGAACAACTTCAAGTACTCTAATTTAAGGAGCATAAATTACTGAGCAAAGTCAGTATCGGTCAGGAGTAGTTGCAATCGCCATGTTAACAGCTCCTTTTTTTCATTTCTCCTAACCAAGAACCACTGTAAGACACCACCTGTTTTGGAAAACATCTTTGAAACGAAATGGTCGTGCATCCCATTTATTCTTTCCAAGTGAATTCTAGGCCTGTTACTGTAATTGTCTCTGTTTGATCTTTGAGTACTAACTACATAATATACGTTTCACTGACTAATTCTGTGCTAAGAATACAAAAGCTTGTTCTCCACCCATTCTTCCTATTACACTCAAAGTCTTCCAAGACAGAGTGTCCTTGTCCCAGCTGCTAGTCACCTGACATAGGCCCTGTGATGTCACAAAATGTATTCCATAAGACTTACCTGCTGTCCTTTGGCCCATGCATGGCAAACAAGTTTTACTTGGATGCATCAAATTAGCAGTCTGTGCTGCGTCTATGTAGAGGGTGCACACATCACCTTGCACAAAATACCTGTGCCTGAGAATGGAGATTTGGCACCCCAGAGACAGTGTCCCACTGGTGGGATATGTGAGACAGCAAACAGAATGATCAGTAATGGGTGCAGAACATCCATGTCACAGAACTGCTCTCTGCAGGGAGCTCTGGCCATCCTCCGAGTCCATCCCAGTGGAGAAATGAGTTGCCATCACCTGAATCTATGCTGCCTCTGACTATCCAAAGTCTTCTCTGGAAGCCATTATGGTCAGCAGTGTTAGCTATGTCAGTGAATCGCACCACACCAGATACCTCAACATACTCTGAGCTCCACAGGTGACGCAAATGGATAAACCTTGGCTAAAGGTATTGGTCTGTATGTGGTCCTTATTCCGTGCTTTATCATGGCAGATATTATCTACTTATTACAATTGTGAGTTCTGAAGTTACTTGAGGACAATCACAGACACTGCTCACTTCAGTCCTTGATAGGTCTTGCAGAAGTGTACATTCAGCCATTCAGCCACCTGATTGAAGAAAGGTTAGTCTTGAGAGACAGGTTTGACAATATGGTCCTTAAAGCTAAGCAGATCATCATCTCTTCATCTACTTTATGTCCAAGGGTGCTTACAAGCCATTCTGACAGGAGGCGTCACAGATGGGCAAGACTCTCCAGCTCTTGCTCATCCATTCCAAAAGTAAGCGGCAGGAAAAATGCATATAACCATGTGAGCACCATATAACTTCATCAAAGGTCTGAAGAGCAACTGAAGCAGCAATGCAATGAGGCTTTTGAGCCTTACTTCAATAGCTGTCAAAAAGTCAATCTGACTCTTCCAGACTTCTCGCACTGGCAAATGTTACCAGTTTCTGACTTCTCCACTGGTCTTTCCATGGTCTTGTCTATAGAGAGCCTTCCTGCTCACATCCTTCCCAAACCCTCCCCTTTCACTATGAGCCACAGAGTCATGGTCTGTTTGCCTCTGTTCCCTTTACCATTATTCTTTATTGCCAATGTTTCTTTCTGCTTTCCTCCACATTTTACACAGACAGAAATAATAATTTCTATCCTTCTCCTCCTAGAGAGGCTGAACACACAGAGCACTGTCACGACCAAGACTCTTACTTTTTCTCTCTTTTCTTCCCATCAACAACCCGCTGTCTTTTTTCTCTATACCTAGACCACCTCTACCAAGATATGTGCACGTTCCAGTACAGAGACTTCTGTTTTAACAAAGGCTTTAACACAAATCTGAACTATGTATAAACACCTTAAAAAAAAAATCAATATTTGGGAAGAGGAAAAAGCATGTAAGAAAGCCATCCAGACTTTGGAAAATCAATAAATAAGAATGTGAGGAGCAATGTATGGTGTCTTTCATATCAGTCAAGGCAAATGGTTTGGCGGTGGCACCTGCACTTGTGTTAGGCACCTGCTTGAGGGAGTCACTGAGGATGTACCTCTGGCACCCATCCCAATGAGGTGAGACCCTCTTTGAGGTGTAAGAATGCTCAGTCAGAATCAGAATCTAACACACCATGAAGGTGTTCACTTTCTTCCTCTGATCTTTAGTTGATGTCTTGAGCCACTCCACTCCCTGCCATGATCATCTTCTTAAAGAAAAAGACAGTCTAAATTGTCCAGTGGGTCACATCCTATGGGCTGCAGCCCTCACTTTGAACTGTTCTTTTGATCTCAGCTTGGCCTGCAGGCCTTCTGTTGAGGAGACTCCCTTTCTTCCTTCAGGTACAATGTCTGTCATTGTGTTTGCTGCCTGGTGTCAACAGAGATTGCACTAGTCATAGAATCATAGAATCATAGAATCATAGATTCATAGAATTGTATCAGCTGGAAGAGACCTAGAAGATCACTGAGTCCAGCCTTGTTTCTTCATCTCCTGAGCTGCACCTGGAGCTCTGCCCCCATGCCTCTACTCCTTTTCAATCAGTATAGAAAACAAATGATCACTCCCTGCTGCTTCTCCTGGGCTCTTCAGCTTGAGCCCAGACACAGAGTGGTCATAGCAGCTATACCAGCCTGTATCAACTCAGGGGTTACGAATGTAGGCCCTGACATATGCAGTTTTCATGGGATTTTTTTCAAACATCTTGCCGATCAAGCCTAATGTTTTCCAGCTTACTTCCATATAACAGTCAATGGGAAGTCTGTGCTATTCTTTTCAACCTCCTCCAAAAACTTTCTTGCTGCTTTTCTTTTTGGAACTGATGAGGCAGTACAAAACAATGTATTCTAAATGAAATTGCAGCACTGACTTGTACCAGGGAATTATAACATTCTCTACCTTATTCATTGTTTCTTTGTTTATGCAACCTACCATCTTGATTTTATTGACCACAGATGCACACTTATTTGCTTGCAGTAATAACCTGGTACATTTCTCATTTTGATGCAATTAAATTTTCAATCCTGTGAAGTATTTCAGTAATTTTAATATCTGAGTAATTTATTTTTTTTTCCACATCTAAGGTGCGTCAGCAATTTTCTGCCTTGCTCAAGTGGATGGTTTGTGTCCTCAGTATATATTGTGATTTTCTTTGGTCCTGACTGTCCTATACAACTTTATCACTTTCATAGAATCATAGAATCATAGAATGTTAGGGATTGGAAGGGACCTCGAAAGATCATCAAGTCCAATCCCCCTGCCAGAACAGGAATGCCTAGACTATGCCACACAGGAACGTGTCCAGGCAGGTCTTGAATGTCTCCAGAGAAGGAGACTCCACAACCTCCCTGGGCAGTCTGTTCCAGGGCTCCGTCACCCTCACTGAGAAGAAGTTTCTTCTCGAGTTTAAGCGGAACCTCTTATGTTGCAGTTTCAGCCCATTACCCCTTGTCCTATCAGTGGTTGTCACCGAGAAGAGCCTGGCTCCATCCTCGTGACACTCCCCCTTGATATATTTGTAAACATTAATGAGGCCACCCCTCAGTCTCCTCTTCTCCAAACTAAAGAGCCCCAGCTCCCTCAGTCTTTTCTCATAAGGGAGATGCTCCACTCCCTTAATCATCCTAGTTGCCCTGTGCTGGACTCTCTCCAGCACTTCCCTGTCTTTCTTGAGCTGAGGGGCCCAGAACTGGACACAGTATTCCAGATGGGGTCTCACCAGGGCAGAGTAGAGGGGAAGGAGAACCTCTCTTGACCTACTAACCACTCCCCTTCTAATACACCCCAGGATGCCATTGGCCTTCCTGGCCACAAGGGCACAGTGCTGGCTCATGGGCATCCTGCTGTCCACCAAGACTCCCAGGTCCCTTTCCCCTACACTACTCTCTAATAAGTCATTCCCCAACTTATACTGGAACCTGGGGTTGTTCCTACCCAGATGCAAGACCCTACATTTACCCTTGTTATATTTCATTAAATTTTTCCCCGCCCAACGCTCCAGCCTGTCCAGGTCTCGCTGGATGGCAGCACAGCCTTCTGGCGTGTCAGCCACTCCTCCCAGCTTGGTGTCATCAGCAAACTTGCTGATAGTACTCTCTAGTCCCTCATCCAAGTCATCGATGAATATATTGAATAATACTGGTCCCAGTACCGACCCTTGAGGGACTCCACTGGATACAGGCCTCCAACCAGACTCTGCCCCATTGACCACGACTCTTTGGCTTCTTCCCCTTAGCCAGTTCACAGTCCACCTCACTACCCGAGAGTCTAGACCACACTTCCTCAGTTTAGCAGCAAGGATGCTGTGGGAGACTGTGTCAAATGCTTTACTGAAGTCAAGGTAGACCACATCCACCGCTCTGCCATCATCTATCCACCTTGTTATATCCTCGTAAAAGGCTATGAGGTTAGTCAAGCACGACTTCCCTTTGGTGAAGCCATGCTGACTGTCTCTAATGACCCTCTTATCCCTGATATGCCTTGAGATGGCACCAAGGATAAGTCGTTCCATCACTTTCCCAGGGATGGAGGTGAGGCTGACCGCTCTATAGTTACCCGGGTCCTCCTTCTTGCCCTTTTTGAAGACTGGAGTGACATTTGCTTCCCTCCAGTCCTCAGGCACCTCTCCCGTCTCCCAAGACTTGGTAAAGATGATGGAGAGTGGTCCAGCAATGACATCAGCCAGCTCCCTCAGCACCCGTGGATGCATCCCGTCTGGACCCATGGATTTATGGATGTCCAGATTGCTTAATTGGTCCCTAATCCAGTCCTCATCGACTAAAGCAAACTCCTCCACTGCCCTGACTTCCTCTGGGGCCTCAGGGGAACGGGGCTCCTCAGGACAGCCTCTGGCAGAGTAGACAGAGACAAAGAAGGCATTCAGTAACTCTGCCTTCTCTGTATCATCTGTCACCAAGGAACCCACCTCATTCATCAGTGGGCCTACATTGCCTCTGGTGTTAGTTTTATCTGCCACGTGTTTGAAAAAGCTCTTCCTGTTGTCCTTGACCCCTCTCGCCAGGTTCAATTCTAGGGAGGCCTTTGCTTTCCTAGTTGCCTCCCTACACCCTCGGACAACAGCCTTATATTCTTCCCAAGTGGCCAGCCCTGCCTTCCAAGATCTGTAAATTCTCCTCTTGCCCTTGAGCTTACCCAGCAGATCCCTGTTTAGCCACGCAGGTCTCCTGGCTCCCTTCCTTGACTTCCTACATGTCAGGATGCTCTGATCTTGAGCACGGTAGAAGCAGTCCCTGAACGCTAACCAACTATCTTGGGCCCCTTTACCTTCAAACAGCCTTGCCCATGGGATTTTCTCGAGTAATTGCTTGAAAAATCCAAAGTTTGCCTTGGCAAAGTCCAGGGTTGCAATTCTGCTTGCTATTTTGTTTCTGCTACAGGAGATCCTGAACTCCACCATTTCATGGTCACTGCAGCCAAGGCAGCCCTCAACCTTTACTGCTTCAACCAGATCCTCCTTGTTAGCGAGGATGAGGTCCAGCAGTGCTCCTCTCCTAGTCGGCTCCTCCACCATTTGCATCAGAAAATTATCATCGATGCACTGGAGGAACCTCCTGGACTGTGGCTGGCTGGCTGAGTTGTCCTTCCAGCAAATATCAGGGAAGTTAAAATCCCCCACAACAACCAGGGCCTGTGACTGTGAGACCGCTCTCAGCTGCCTGTAGAAGGCCTCATCAACTTCCTCACCCTGATCTGGTGGCCTGTAATAGACAGCCACAACAGTATCTCTCCTGCCAGCCTGCCCCTTAATTCTAACCCATACACTCTCAACTTGCTCCTCATCCATGCCTGGATGGTGGTATTCAAGACATTGTAGTTGCTCTTTCACGTAAAGAGCGACTCCACCACCTCGCCTGGCTGGCCTGTCTTTCCTGAAAAGGACATAGCCACCCATGACCACATTCCAGTCGTGTGAGCTGTCCCACCATGTCTCTGTAATTGCCACCAGATCATAATTTCCTGCCCGAACCCAGGTTTCTAGCTCCTCCTGCTTATTCCCCATGCTGCGTGCATTGGTGTATAAGCATTTCAGGGAGCAAGCTGAGCACACTGATCTCACCCTAGGGGGATGGGAGGCCACCCGGTCCTCATAATTTCTAGAGCGCTGCCCCGCTGCAATCCCAGCTATAACCCCATCCCCCTTCATATCTAGTTTAAAGAACGCTCTATGAGTCCCGCCAGCTCATAAGCCTACAGCACCTGGTATTCCCAGGCGGTCTCTTGAAGGACTGGACCAGCAATGAAAAGCAGTTGTGACTCCTATGATAACGTGTGTTGGTGAAAATGAAAAAAAGAGTGTTCTAACACTTGCTACAGCTGTGCTTACACACAAAGAGAATTGATCGTTTCATGCAACTTTGAGTAGATGAACAAGTATGTATGACAACCCGGAATCTAAGACTGAAGACACAGTAACCGCACAGCAGGTATGATTTTTGGCATCTCAGCAGGACATAGGAAACTAGTAGTCAACTACTTTACATTCACCTAACCAGAATGAAGTTTTCTTTTATCCATGACCAGAATCTATGCATTTTGGGAGAAGAAAATTAACTAACACTCATAATATTAAAAATATATATATGAAGATGTATAAAATCACTATTAAATAGCATCTGACTCAGCTCACTTTACTTCACAAAGTCTATTTAATTTAATTCCAGTGACTGTTCACCCAAGACATACAAAAAGACACATTTTTCCTTTATAATTTTTCTGAACATTCAGAACAGTTACTTCCTTTAAGAGCTCTTAATTCCTGAGCACAGCTTGAAGAGTGGAATGGACACACAATTTACAAACATAGAAAGGAGGAGGAAAGGTCAATTCCATGGAGAGCTTTACCTCTGCACAACCCTAGTAGAGGATAAGTTTCTAGCCCTTCTATGGAATCAGTCCCCCTTTTTTAAATTTTTTTTTAATCTTGTCTTTTCTCATTATTGAAACTCTGCAAATATAATCTTTTGAGGACTTATGATGTATCTCTTTTTTAAATTAATTTTCTCCAATCATGCTCAACTCTGACAGGAAATATTTTTTTCAAGTGAACCACTGGAGTTCGTAACCCTTCCCTAACACAGTTGCCCCAAACATCCTATAACATTTGTACATTTTATCTAACCAGGTCATTCACACGATTGATTTATCTTTTTCTGCACACCTAATTATTTTGAGAATGTACAGAATCTCTATTTTTCAAGTATTAGTTCTCATTTTGGTTTCATTTAACTTCTGGAACTCCTCTAATAATACGTTCAAATATGTCTTCAATCATGTTCAAAAACTTTCTATTTTTTGCTGGTTCTTTCTGTGAAATTAAAATTTTACATAGGTAAAAACTCTCCACAATTTTTACAAGATGAATGATTTTTTTAAGGGCAAAAAAGTAGCAAAGGAAATTAACTGTTCAGAATTATGGCATTTGTGAGAGCTGCTTTTTCAATCTGACTAAAATTCCAAGCGGAGAATACTGCATTGATTTTATGAAGGAAAAATGAAAATACATTTTGAAAAAAAAAAGCAACACCTAAGAAACTAGCAAATTTTTTTATATGTAATAAATTAAGATCTTACAAGCAGTTTAACCAAAAAAAAGGGTTCTAACAATTTACAGTATGATGGGGGAGACAATGAGTTAGAATCAGAATCATACCATGAATTACATGGCTATATTTTTTTTTTCTTAGTTAAGCTTAACTGTTTGAGACATCTGGTCATGAATTTGATAGATGATGCACATTTGTTGAAAGGTACTAGATTATTATCTTTAGCTATTGCTAAGAATCATGTTTGACATAACTTCTATTGAATTTCCTAAGGGTATGTTAAATTTCTGAGTTGATACTTAACATGGTTAAGTAAACCTACCCTTGCAAAAGTTCATGTTTTGGAGTGGGAATTAAACACAGTAGTTACTGCAGATAAAGATACACCCAAGATCTTAATTCACTCTTGCATTACCTGAAAGAAGGAGATATACATGATGTTAAAGATGCCCCTGCTCACTGCAGGTAGGTTGGACTAGATGACCCTTCCAGCTCAACACATTCTATGATTCTATGATTCTATGGTTCTATACGTGTCTTCCTTATTTTTCTTTTCAGTCATATGCATAAAAATCAAAGCAAAAGTAACATCATGAAAACAGATGATGCCAAATCTAAAAGTCAAGCTGGTATTTTAACCAGTTTAAATGATTAAAAAATTATTATGATTTCTGATTTTCTGTCAAAACAGACTGACAACTAGATGGTTTTTGCATAGACATGTAACACTTAAATTTAATCAGGCTGACTCCTGAGTTATGATTCATTTGATCAAATGCAGACAGCTACCTTGCACATATTTTTATCTGAGCTGGTCACCTTTGGGTCTCTTCATAGCCACTGAACAGAAATAGGCATTTTGACTGTAAAATTTATCTTTTTCCTGAAGTAACTATCTGCATCAACTTAGATGAATTGTACTTTTACACTGTTTATTTCTCCCCACTGACTATAAGTTAGTCTGCAGTGACTTGTGTGGATACAGATGTTCTACAATGACATTAAAAAAAAGTCAAATTAAACTGCTTTTAATCTTAGTCTACTTAATTTTGTGGGTTCATTTACATGATCAGTATAGCTGGTTTAGCCAATATTAGCAATAAAACCAGAGCATCCTTATTGAAGGTTTATTTCTGTGGTCTTTCATACATAAGAATTTCACATGGAGTACAAATTAATATAAAGTGAGAAATGCTTAATCTCACTCCTTAGAATTATTGTGTTATAGAATGATAGGAGTGAGACTATAATGGTGCCAGTCACAATGAATCAAGAGGGAAGAATACCACCTTTAAAGAACAAAATGCCAAATGAAAAATGTGTTCTGTCGACTTTGTCCTCGCTGTAGGACTTTGGGATTTTTGTGTGTTTGTTCTGAACTGTGTGTAATTTTAAAGGAAACTTGTGGCCAAAGATAGTAGTAAAAAAGTAATAAGCAAGGCCTTAAGTTCACTGCACAATATAAGGTATTTTTTAAAAAAATTTATGTGCTTTATTAGTGGTTTTTTCCATTGAGTATGAAATATTTTCAGATACTAAAATCTATGTGAAAATCAATATAGTCAATATGAAAATCTTAACTGAAAGATATGAAGGGGAAGAGACTACAGAATCAGATTTGTAAAATAAAATTAAAGTGAGGTTTTGTGGGTTTTCATTTATTTAAATTGGTACTACTTTACAAAACACAGATTCTTAATTCCTACCAGTTTATTTTCTTAATATGTAAGATGTCTGGCTTGCAGTCATTCTGATTAACTGGACTAGATTTAACATTCACATTTTAATATCTTAAAAATATTCTAGATCGAAAATATTCATAGATGGCCTGACATATTTTTACCATAATCTTGGGAGATGGTAAAGCAAAGATTTCTGTGAGCAAACTGATTACTCCTTCAGATCCCACATAAGTTGTCATGATGAGTCAGACCAATTATTTTGTTTGGAGTAAAATTTCCAGAATGTCTCAGTAAATTATGAGTCCTAGTTGCATGTTCCACTTTAATTTCAGGATTAGTACTAAATATTTGTGGAACTTTTATGCTGTAAGTAGAAGAAATCCTGTCTTTACATGATCTGGCAATAACTACAGGTTTTCAGGTTCAAGTTCTTGCTTCTGCAAAGCTACCTGTCTCCAGTAAATTCCAGAAAATTTCCTGGTACTGTCTCTTTAGACACTATACATTATTCTGTTTAGCATATGTAGAAACTAGGCTTATAAAACAGAGGAAGAGTAAGATAGGCTGAGAGGATGTGACAGACATAAAGTAAAATGATATTTAGTCAAAATATTTCATGGTTTGTGGTTTTTTTTTCCCCAAAATTCAGGTGAAAATTTCCAGTCTTATGTCTATTCAATCAATGTCAAATGAAATGTCAGAAAAGTAATAAAGTTGTTTGTTTTTTTTTAAAGTACTGGTAAAATGCAATATTCAAAAATTCCTAAAAAAAAACCCCAAAATATTTCTCTTCCATATGTTAAAATTCAGTCTGGTTTAAGTGAACTGGTTCTATCAAAAGTTGATTTAAAGTCAATTAGAAGCACAGGATGATATGAGAGAAGTAACAATGCAGCTGCCTAATATTGAACTATGTTTGTTGTAACAATCAGCCCCAAGTCTGAGATCTGAGTAACACAGATGGATTTTTTTCTTTTTTCTTCGGTTGTTTAACTATTTGTAAAAATGTATTTGCAGCCAAATTCAAGTTTGGAGACCTGAAGAGATGTATGTAGATGCTTATTTTGCTGACATAACTTCAGTGTTCTTCATAGCTTATAAATAAGCATGTCCTGAGGTGTCTGGAAGGCTGGAACCCCACTTGTCAGCAATGTGTTATCCATCATTCAACCCAGGGGCAGGAAAATAATGACTGCATACTGAACAGTCATCAGTACCCAGATTTCTGCTGGTAAAGTCCTCTTAATGTCACTGTTTCTTTTTATGGGAAGGTACAGAACTTCCTCAGTCCTGTCATCAGGTAACTGCTCAGGCTCTACTGCAAGCTCATATTCCAGCATGGTTCAAAACACAAATATTACTCTGTTTGTGCTTCCAGAGTGAGTAACACAAAAGCTATTTTTGGAAAGTCCCCACCCAACTGGAATTCATGCAATAAAAAAGGAGTAGCTGAGGCAAAATTTCATATCCCAAACATTACCCTTGGAAATGAGAATTCAGAAGGGACTTGCAATGATTTAACACTGACTCTCTGGTAAGATAGCCCAAGCCTCACAGAAGAATACTCTTCAATATAAATTGCTTTTGAAAGGGAGCAGTGACCCTGTTCTTGGGATAATAGGTACAGATGGGATTTTCAAAGCCATGTAGCTGCCATTTGTATGTGATATCATACCATGCGCCAGTGTGGTGTTAGTGCTTTTGAATATCCCACATCTTCATTTACACCTTTTACGGAAAAGAGTATTTCAAAAATACGTAAGAGAGTAACATACAATAAAAGAGGAATAACACTAATCAAAACAGTGCAAGGAATAATTTCGGTAAGAATTGAAGAATGATTATTCTTTCTAATATCGTGATTTGTGAAGATGACTTGGTGGGAAGAGTTATTTCCTGTCTCTAGTAGGAATCCAAAATGTAGTTTCAAACCCCAGGAGAAATAACTAATTTCCTGAATCCTTCAAGTTTTCTAGGCTTGACATTTTCAACAAGACACCTCTTCACCTCAGGCTTGAGACTTCCATTTTAATCTTCACCAAGAAAATATCTCTTAATGCAAAAGTCACTAGCTGCTAATCAGCAGTTGTGATAAGCTTAATGGCCCCCTCAGAGGAAAGCCCATCCCTGATGGACCGAGTCTTAGACATTTTGGTCCTGGTCCTTTAGTCCAAGTAGCCCTTATATAATGACCTATAAATAGGCACTAGGCCTTTTTTGTTTGTTTGTTTGTTTGTTTTTTTCCTAAACAGCAAGATCTCACACAAACTCTCACAATTTATTCTTCTCTTTGGAGTAGCTTGGACACATTATTTCTCTAGCTTCAGCACAATGAAAACAACTTACATGAGCTGTCAAGCCCTGTCATTCAAATAACTCCTAAATACTTCACCATGGAAAGTAAAACATGATGATTAATATTCTAACATTGTCATATACCCTGCAATTGCCAACCAGATAAAATGGCAGCATATCTTACAGCCAGATGTGTCAAGAAGCCAGATGTTTCTCCACTAGAACTTGAGGAAATCTAAGCCCCTGCATCACTTATATTCCAAAAGATAAGTCTAAGAATCAAAAATCTCTCCAGAGAAGATATGGGGTGTGCTTTGTGAAGTGTAAAAAGTTGATGTCCTGCTTTAAGCTTCTCTTATCTATTTGAAGATTCAGTTTTAGAAACATTTACTCACAATAAATGGTTGAGGGGAATGCCTCAAGACATTCCTATCTGGTGGATTATAAAATAGAGGGGAAAAGATAAAAAATCAGTCATGTTTGTTTGGTCTGATGAAATCAGTTTTGTGGAAGGATTTCTACAGTTAATAAGATATATGATTTTGAACACTCCACCCCCCGAATGCCAATCATTTCATGAACTGAAATGGTTTTTTTTTCAAAATAAGATCACAGCTGGCTCTTTTGCCTCAGCCTGATTTTTTATGCTTGCAGTTTGCATGCATTATCTCTTGCCAGGAGAGACATTGTATGGTAATCTCAAAAATAAACAGCTAAGTCTTACTGTCTTGCATGAAACTTAAATAAGAAAATATTCTATTCTATTCTATTCTATTCTATTCTATTCTATTCTATTCTATTCTATTCTATTCTATTCTATTCTATTCTTCTTTCCTATTCTATTATGAAATAGAGTGGAGGTCTTTTACTTTATCAAAGTACTTCCAGTACTTGTTTGCCCTGTCAGAACTAATGAGACAATTTCTGAGAGTCAGACTAGCTGCAGTTCAAATAATTTGATAGAGTTAATTAATAAAAATGTTCTATAATACATGCTTACAGCACCAGAGAGCATACGAAAATTTTCAGGTACCAAAGCTCAGGAGATTTGCCTAGTGGCATTTACAAAATACCTAAATTAATAAGGTATTAATTGTCCTTGTCTAGTAGTATGTATTAAATGATTAAATGACTGGTCTGCTTAAAATACTTCCATAAATCTTAGGACATATAAATCTAAATATTGCGGATTAAATTTATTGTCATTTTCTATTACATAAATGTTCTTAACAAAGTTGAATTTTCAAACAAGTTCCCAGCCAAAAAGCCTCTTCCAGTCATGAATTACTGTGGAGACCATTTGATAAGGAAGTCTTCTATTTCCTTCTATTATCCCCATTCTTTCTGGTTGCCCTTTTTGTAAGTCTAGATAATTCACTAAATTTCAAATGACTGTAGGATTCCTATTTTTATTTTAAAAACCCACCTCATTTACTTGAATTCTTGGCCATTTAATCTTCATTTTTATTTAATCTTTTCTTTAATCCATTCTATAATTTTCTTTATGTGGCAGAATCACACAGACTTTTTTTATTTTAAGATTTTAAAGAAAAACTACCTTTAGACATACTGTTTTATACCAGAATCTCATCAGATGTCATAAGCTAAGTCAAATCTGGATGCATTAATACTTGGAATAGACACCTCCTAGGAATATCTAGGCATCTTAGAAAATCTAAATCAATATACAGCACAGTGCTAGAGGGCAATGTACTGCTAAAAGTGTCGTCTTTTATATACATTAAAAATTGAAGTCTTGACATTTGTAAAATCTTGTGACAGAAATAGTATTGATTTTTCGTGCTTCACTTTTGGGTATTGCACTTGGAGTCTTAACATTTTCAAAAGGTGGACTGCCAAAACCCAGATATTTCCAGTTTTGGAAAACCAAGCCACCTTAGTTTGAAAAAATAATAATAATAAAAAAGAATGGAGGGTCCCAAGACACCAGTTCTTTCTATAGCTTTTGGCTACCACCTATTGAAAACCTGTGGTGGATTGACCCTGGCTGGACAGAGGTGCCCACCAATGCCACCCTATCACTGTCCTCCTCAAGTGGACAGGGGAGAGAAAATATAAAGACAGACTTGTGTGTCTAGATAAGGACAGGGAGAGATCACTCATCAATTACCGTCATGGGCAAAACAGACTAGACTTGGGGAAATGAGTTTAATTTGTTACCAATCAAATCAGAGTAGTGTAATGAGAAATAAAAGCAAATCTGAAAAACGCCTTCCCCCCATAGCCCTCACTTCTTCCTGGTCTTAACTCTACTCCATATTTCTCTATGTCTTCCCCCTCAGTGGCTCAGTATGACAGGGAGTGGGGGTTGTGATCAGCTCGTCAGACCTTGTCTCTGCTGTTTCATCCTCCTAAGAGGAAGGCTACCTCACACTCTTACCCTGCTCGAGCATGAGGTCCCTCCCATGGAAGACAGTTCTTCATAAACTCCTCCAATAGGAGTCCTTCCCATGGGCTGCAGTTCTTCATGAACTGCTACAGTGTGGGTCCCTTCCAGAGGATGCAGTTCTACAGGAACAGACTGATCCAGCACGGGCTATCCCCATGGGGTCACAAGTCCTACCAGCAAACCTGCTCCAGGGTGGGCTCCTTTCTCCATAGGTCCACAGGTCCTGCCAGGAGCCGGCTCCAACATGGGCTTCCCACAGGGTCACAGCCTCCTTTGTTCATCCATCTGCTCCAGTGTGGGTTTCTCCATGAGCTGCAGGTAGACATCTGCTCCACCGTTAACCTCCACAGGTTGCAGGGGGACAGCTGTCTCACCATGGTCTTTACCATGGGCAGCAGGGGAATCTCTGCTCTGGTGCCCGGAGCACATCTTCCCCCTTCTTCACTGACCTTAGTGTCTACAGGATTATTTCTCTCAGGTATGCTTCTTCCTCTCTCTAGTTGCAGTTACACAGTTGTTTTGGCTTTGCTTTTTTTTTTTTTGTTTTTTTTTGCCTGTCTTAAATATGTTTGCCCAGAGGTGCTACCATCATCAATGATGGGCTCAGCCTTGGCCAGTGGCAGGTCTGTTTTGAAGTTGTCTGGCACTGGTTCTGTCAGACACAGGGGCAGCTTTTCACAGGAGCCACCCCTGTATTACCACTCTGCTACCAAAATTTTTCCATGCTGACCCAATACAAAATCTCTTCTCCAATGTCAAATAAGTAGTACCTGACATTTAAGTACCTCTAGGATTCTCTTTGGTGATGAAATAAAAATTACAGAATCCTTCTCAAGCTAGGACAGAAACTAACTCTTGTTTTTTACTGGTTACTGTTGATTTTGCTTTCAGAGAGCATAGACTGATTTGACAGAGATTATTCCCACTTAAGCTGTGAACATAGAGACTGGTCCTGAATATGACATTTTGGTACAGTGTCAGTGTAAGCTCATCTCTAACTGAGAAGCAGTAAAAATGGTTGACCTATTCTAAGATTCTTTACCATGCAAGTCTTCTCCTCTCTTAGATGTTTAATGAGGAGGCATGCCAAAAGCCTCTGAAATCAGATTCTTTTTCAGAATACCATTTACACCTCTTGTACACTGCTATGCAGGTCTTATATCTTTTCTAGCAGAGAAGTGCATACTGTGTTGAAATATGAATTAAATGTGCAAACTAATGTGTATTAAATGGGAATAGGGCATGGCAACAGTCAACTTTTTTGAACTGAATCCATGTGAGATACTTAATACATCAGAACCTATCTGGCATAACTCAAAACCCAATTTATGTAGCTAACCTACCCCAGTATACCATAGGAATTAAGTACTGAAGGGTGAGATCCATATAAGTCAGCTAGCAGAGCTGTGAGCTGCCTAAGTTTGCTTGTTAGAGGATACCTCTCCCTCTAAACTCCCACAGTTTAATCATTCTTGTAGGAGAAATATGTATTACAATTTACAATTCTTAACCCCATGAATCTTCTCCTTGAATTAGATGAAGTTGCTCTTATAAAACACACAGCCAAGAAAAGAGATTTGAACTTTAGTCCCTTATATACCAGATTGGTATCTCAGTTACCACACTGTCGGTCACCCACTGTCTTTTTGTGGATCACTGTATATTTAATTATTTATGTTGGAACAGCTTAAAAAAAAAAAAAAAAAAGCCTCACTTCAGAATATTCTGTCTCCTATCTTGTGAGGACGCTCTCTTGAATAAGCCACTCCATGAGAACAGGCACAAAATAACCTAACTGAAGTCTTTTACAAAGCTACTCTAAGCTAGGCAAAGGGGAAACTGGAGAAGAGTATGCTGGAATGTTTCATCTTGCTTTTTATATGAGGTCTAATTTACAGTAATCTTCTGACGATGCTAATGGATTCAGTATTTCTATGTGAGATCAGGTGAATTTCAATGGAGTATTCAAATCAGATGAGCGTAAAGTAGTTCAGGGCTACCAAGGGTGCAAACACAAGGAAGGAAGCAAAGATATTCAAACCATCTCAGATACCACAAGTAGCATACAGTAGTGAAGTTAGTGGTTCACTTGGCTTTGGATTAGATATAGATATAGATACAGAAGATATAGATATATAGATATATAGATAGATTAGATATAGATACATAGATTGATTAGATATAGATATATAGGTATAGATAGATGTAGATGTAGACCTTTTTGTTCTCTACAACTACCTGAAAGGCAGTTGTAGTGACATGGGTGTTGGCCTCTTCATCCTAATGAGTAGCGATAGGACAAGAGGGAGTAGGTTCAAGTTGCACCAGGGGAAGTTTAGATTGGATATTAGGAAAAACTTCTTCACCAAAAGGGTGATGAAGCACTGGAATGTGTTACCGAAGCAGGTGGTGGAGTCACCATCCCTGAACATGTTTACAAAACAACTGGATGTGGCACTTCAGGAGATGTTTTAATATTAGGGTGGTGTAGGGCTGTAGGTTGGACTTTATCTTAAGGTCCTTCCCAACCTTTATGATTCTATGATTCAATGATTCAGTGTAGATGTAGATGTAGATATATAACTTCTCAGCAGTGGTAACTAGACCATTCAGAGCACTGTGCCAATACAGCTTTAATGCTATTGGGAATAAAATGAGTACCTATAGCACAAATTAAAATATATTGTCATAGCTTTCAGTTATGTTCTACTAATATCCCTGTCTATGCAGAGACATATATAATCTATGTACTTCTGAAAAGTGTATTCAACCTATAGTATAGACTTGTGTTCTGAGTACATCACAAGTGATCTTAAGAGTACATCTTGGGAAGGACTATTGTCTTTTCCTGAACTTAGCCAGTGAGATTTAAGCAATAACTAAGTTTGATCATATGGCAGTGTATTTTGGTGACTGAGAATGGCAATGCTTTCATTCTTAACCCCTTTGTTCACTGAGTCATAGCTTCACAGAATCACAGAATAAGTCAGATATGGAGGGAATCATCTGGTCTCTGGGCCTTGCTGGGAGCCTTGTTCCTTCAAATTCTAGATAACTCCAAGGCTGGAGATTCCACGAGTTCTTTGAATAACTTAGTAGTGATTTTTTTTCTTGTGTTTAAGGACAATTTATTCTATTGTAGTTTGTGTTCATTACCTTTCATCCTATCACTGTGCACCTCCAGGATTCTGTTTGTGTCTTTCTATACTCTCCTGCTAGGCAGTTGAAGACATTGATATGATCTTACCTTAGTTTTCTCTTACGTAGGCTGAACAAAAGCCGTTCTCTCAGTTCCTCCTCAGTCATCAGGTGGTTCAGCTTTCTAATCACCTTAGCAGCCCTTCGTTGGACACACTCCCATATGTTAGAATCACAGAACAGTCGTGGTTGGAAGGAACCTCTGGATACCATCTGGTCCACCCTCCCTGATCAACCAGGAGCTAGAAGCAGTTGTTCAGGACCATGTCCAGACAGCTTTTGAATATCTTGAAGGATGGAGATAGACTTCTCACTGTTTGTTTTGTACTGAGGAGCCGGGAACAGCATAACAGGTGCAGGCTTACAAGTGCCAAAAGAGAAAACAATCACTACCTACTGCCTGCTGATTGCACTACTGCTAATACAGTTCAGTATATCGTTAGTTCTCCTTGCTGCAAGAACACCTTGCTGGATCACCTACTACTTCTCCACCTGGAAGCTCAAGTCCTTTTCTGCAATGCTGCTTCATAGCCTGTCAGCTGTCAGCCTTTACTTTTCCATGTAGCTATTAAACTTATTTTTTGCCCATTTATATTTCCTGTTAAGTTTTCTCTGGAAAGTTTCTCTACATTGTAGTATATCAACTAGTCTTCACAGCTTGGTATTATCTGCAAACTTGCTGGGAGTATCTTCCGCCCAACTGCCCACACCATTAATAAGAATGTTAAGCAGTATTGGCCTCTATATTGCCCCTGCAGGACACCACTAGTAATGAGTTGCCGGTTGAATTTCATACTCTTGATCGCCTCTCTTTGAGGACAGCTGTCCAGACAGTTTTCCACTCATTTATTGTCTGCTTATCCAGTCCATATTCACTAATTTGCTTACAAGAGATACTATCAGAAATAATGTCAAAAGTCTCGGCCACGTCAACAATTCACTAATCTCAGCTGCTTAGTCATCTCATCATAGAAAGCTACCACATTGGTCAAGCACGTTTTGTCCTTTGATAAATTTTTGTAAGTTGTTCTCAATTACCTTGCTGTTCTTCTTTAGCCTGAAAATGGCCTTGTGGAGGATTTACTCCATAATCAGCAACGGGACTGATGTAAGACTGACTTGCCTGGAGTCCTCTGGATTTTTCTTCTTGGAGATGGATGTGATGTTTGTCCTTCTCCAGCCATCAAGAAGCTCCCCCAGCTGATGTAAGCTTTCAAAGTTGCTACGGAGCTGGCTCTACCAACACTGTGCTTGGTCCCATGGACTTGTGTGTGTTCAGGCAGCTTAAACACTCCTTAATTCTACCTTTCTTTAATATGGTTAATACCTGACTTTTTCTTTACTTAAAACCTGGTTCTCAATCAATAAAATCTATCTATCATCAAAGCTTCTGTAACAACGTTTTCTGTCCTTCAGTCATGGTTTCTTTTTCATGACAAAGAGAGGGTTTTATAGGGGTGCTGGCTCTGCTGTCTACCCCCATATTAGCACAGCCCACAAGTCCGGGTATTCTGGGATGAAGACAGACTGTTACAGGGCCTTAGGAAAAATGTCATCACTGTAAGGGTTGTCAAGCACTGGAATAGGCTGCCCAGGGATGTGGTTGAATCACCATCCCTGGAGGTATTTAAAAGATGCATAGATGTGGTGATTAGGGACATGTTTTAGTGGTGGACATGGCAATGCTGGGTTAAGAGTTAAACCTTATGATTTTAAAGGTCTTTTCCAGCCTAAACAATTATATAATTATATGATTCTATGATTCATATCCACACCTGAACTGCATCCAACCCTATTCACAACAGTAGGAATATGTGATATATTCATTCCTTAACAGATTTTTATTTTACTTTTTAATGGGGACTTATATTTTTGTACATATTTTTGGGTTTCTAGGCACGTGAGGGTCATGGGTAGCTGTATAAGTGAAAGAAAGTGAGTTCATGAGGATTTGCGCTCTAGTGTAGGTGATCCTGCTCTGGCAGGGGGGTTGGACTAGATGATCTTTGAGGTCCCTTCCAACCTTTAACATTCTGTGATTCTGTGATTCTGTGATTGTGACACAGTGAATCACTGTTTATTCTATCTCTAAAAATGCCTGGAGCAACATAATTTGACTTTAACGTTTACTGTGCTCCACAGTGAATATACTATTATTAGTCATCTTTTATGTATAATGCTAGTACCAATTGCCCTGATGAAAAGAATACAAAAGACTTTTCTAAAACACCTGGGTCAACTTTGTCTTGTTTCTGGCTCAGGTAAACTTGCATGCCTGCTATAGCATCCCAAAGAGTTGCTGTTTAAGTAAATAAGGCAATAATAATAACTTCTTCAGGCAACACTCCAAGACCTTTACTGGAAGATTATGATTCCTAAGACTTCTTTTTCAAGCAGAAAAGAGATTTATATTATCAGGATTGTAATGACAAAGAAAACTTATTTTACTTCTGTAGCTTATTTTTTATGGGTGAAGGAAAACAAGATGTTTTTAGATGTAGATATTATTCCAATTAGTAAGAGTTTGTTTGGCTTGATTTTTAAAAAGTTTTTCTTTTAAAATCTCCAGGATGTAATAATTTTTAACAGATAACTTGGAATATTCTTAGTGTTTAGCAGCTGGGTGGTTCAGTTTAGCTGTGATAGGGTATATCTATCAAGTGAAATTGTTTCCTATCTCTAAGCATATGAAAGAAACTGCTAGGAAATGTATTTTAAAACTTAGAGAAGAGTAAAATCTTTATTTTCAGACCATCTAGACCTTGCCTAGAGCATTGTTCCTACAATATTCGGTTATAATGAGATTTATAGGGATAAATGTAGCAAGCAATTGTTATGTCTCATCCTCAGATTTAAAGGAAGTTTTGCATGCAGAAGGTGCCTTCATGGCCTTCTGTGGCTCAGTTCCCTGCCCCTGGCAAGAAGATTTGATACTTTCCTTGTCTGTGTTAGACTGTATAAATCCTAGGTTAGATTTAGCTAGGAACTGTTGTGCTTTGGCATCATTCAAAAACCCACCTGGACACGTTCCTGTGTGACCTACTGTAGGTGTTCCTGCTCTGGCAGGGGGATCAAACTAGATGACCTTTCAAGGTCCCTTCCAACCCCTAACATGCTGTAATTCTATGATTCCGTGATTCTGTGATCCTTTAATCTCACACATAAACACACAAAAGACAGGCTAACTTATTTTATTACCTTGAAGAATTAACTTTTAGTTTACAAGAAGCTTAAAGATAGGCAGCTAAAAGTAGTCATTTCTAGCAAAACACTTCCATTTTCAGAAAATGTAAAAGTTAGTGATGCCAAATTTTACTCTAAATATAAAGCAATTTCCATTGTAAATATAATGTAAATGGACTTTTTTGACTCTCTTATAGATCTAAGTTTCTAAATATTTTCAAACCGTGTCACTAGTGAAAAAATCCTTTCTTATTTATTCATTTATCATCAGATCTTAAACAAAGACTTGGAGTTTCCAGTCATAAAAAAGAAAAAAGGGAGGTTATGATGGATATTTTTCAGAAACAGAGCTTTAATACTCTTTCTACAAGCTTCCATAACAGTAAAATTTCATCTAGCTCTAGAGTAAGAGAGTACATTTCCACTATTAAGTACCTAAATAATATGTGGGAGAGAACATACTGCTGTTCCCCCAATGAGATATTGATTTAATATCAGTAATCTACAGGATCACCCTCTCTAAATTAAATCTAATTTCTTAAATCTCTTCAGGGACTCCAAGTCAGTATCACTACTGCTTGGCATTTGTTACAGATATTAATTATACCTCAAAGTAACCCTTGAAAATAATAATAAACTATGTACCACATTCACTATCGAATAGTCAACATCTAAATTTTTTTCTGGTGTTCAATGTACCATAAAATATTTTTGACTTTCTAATCACGTTGGCATGAATATTGCACATGGAACGTGATGACTATAGAAAACTAATTATGTACCTGATCGTGGCTGTGTCTTTCTACCACAGATAGAGTCATTATCATCATCGTGGCTAGGCTTCGAGAACGAAGATATGGGACAGGCTTTACCCACACTTGCTACAAGCGCGCTGGTGGCTAAAAAGGCCGATGCGGGATGGGCAGGTCCAGTTGCAAAAAGCACAGCGGAAAGTCTCCTCAGGTGGTACTGGCAAGGCACGGTTCTTTCTACGTTGTCTTTTCTCCTCGAGACTAATTCTACGTGTGTTCTCAAAGGAGGCAGCAGCATTACAGATGGTGTGCCTCCACGTGTCCCGATTGGAGGCCAGAGTGGACCACTGATGGCAGTCAATATGGCCAAGACTGAGTTATTGTTTCAGAGTCCTCGTATCTCCTCTTTGGGGCTCCTCTGTTGCAGAAGCCAGTGGTGAGTTCACCGTAGAGCACAACCTTAGGGAGGCGGTGATCCTCCATCCTGGAGACGTGCCCTGCCCAGCGCAGCTGCGTCCTCAGCAACATGGCCTCAATACTGGTGACCTCTGCCTGTTCAAGGACAGTGACATTAGGCTGTGTCTTTCTACTACAGATAGAGTAGACCTGATTTTAATAACACTTGAGTTAGAGTACAAGATCCAGCTGGGACAAGGCATTTCCCTTGCCCCAGCAGGGCCAGCTCTGCTCTGGCCCCATGCTGCCCAGAGGCCACAGCTGTGTGCACCCGGACAGTTTGGAGGTTGCTAAATTATCAGAGATCACAATGCAACATCTCAAGAGAAGCAAAAATAGAAAACAGTTTAATTTATCGTATCTGCAAAGTCCAGTAATTTAGCAAGGAGTTGGTCCTCGCTCCACTGTCCAGGCAGGATGGGCAGCTGTGAGGAGTCGGTTCATGCATTTCCCCCAGCTCAGCTGCCACCTCTTCCAGTCAGAGCATGTTGAAGATGAAAGACAGCGGATGCTAACCAGCAAAAAATTACAGCAAACATTTGCCAATATTTTTACTTGTCTATAAAAAGAAGTGCTGACCTCTTTCACTGGATACGTTAATATACTGTATTCCTAGAGAGATAAAGAAAAAGAAGTGCGTTGTGAAAAGTTTTTAAGCTCTCAAAATCAAGCCTCCTCCAAAGAAATTAGCATTTTTCTTTAATGTTTTCCTCCTTCCACGTATTTATATAAAAAAAAAAAAATGAGAAAAGGAAAATAAATTTTAAAAAAGGTAGAGGAGAGAAAGGCAAGATAGAAAGAAAAGCAAGGAATGGAAATCAGTATTTTATATGCAGATGGAGAACTATGTCATTCATGGAAAATTGTCATGTTTTGAAGTCTGATAAACAAAAATTCTGAGATTAAAAAGTATAAATGTGTGTAAAGCTTTGCCTGTTTTCTTGTTAACATTATTTATGAGATTCTGTCACATGTTGATGCATCAAATTAGTGTTACCCTAAGAAAAAGACTAAGAACTGAGCTTCTCAACTTTGTGCAAGCACAGAGACCAGGGGTTTGATTGCCGAAGAGGCCACTACCTCCCAAAGATCATTGCCCCTCTTTGCAATGCCTGTTCACCTGTCTCATTCAGGAGAAACTGGGAGTAGTAGAAGCATAATAGGATCCAGAACTTCTCATTCCCTAGTGTCGTACTTGAATCACTGGACTATTCTCTTCTGTGTGGTTTTTTTTTCTAATTACAAAAGAAAAAAAGTGAAGAATTTATTTCAAGATGGGCATTTAATTTTATGATCTTTTCCTATGTTGCCCTATGAAAGCCTGAGGTGGAAAGCTCTTTATTTATGAACCAGACTGGTTTATAAAATAGCATTGCCAATTTCTCCTCACATTAGCATTCATTTCATGATTTTTACTTTTTTTCCCTGACTGGAAGAACTGCCTACACCCCTCCTCACCATGGCAACTAAAGAATCTAGCAGCAGACTCAGGATAGGAAAAACATAAGAAAAAAAAAAAAAAGCTTGAAAATATCCCCTGATACTAAAATTGGTTTTGTTTTCACAGCAAGACACTATGCAATTGCAAGAGAAAGAGAGCTATCTACCTATGTTTCAGTTGGAATCACCCAGCATGGGAGGAGTACAAAAAAGAGTGTGTATGTTTGCATGTTACACTGGAGTATGTTAAGGGTAGGTGGCACTTATTTTCGAAGCATATTTTGACTGCTGAGGGAGGGCGTGATGTTGACAAAGATATGTTAGTGGATGTTTCTGTGGAAGAGAAGATATTCATATGTACTGGGTGGAAGTCACAGCAATTTTGCTTGAAAAGTTTTCCTTCTGTTCCTGAGTTGGTGCAATAAGTACAACTGTTGACAAATATTTATCAGCATGTCTAAACACACAGAAAGACTGAACCAAAGACTTTCAACCACCGTCAGAATGAAAACAGGCACTGAAGCTTTTGCTAACAGCATAGTCAAATGCTACACAACGAGTATCAGCCTCACAGGTTATAGTTAATTGGAACAACAAAGAATGTGAGTTTATAGGCAAGAAACCACACTAAAAAAAAAAGGCATTGTAAACATTACTTGGACACAAGATTGAAATTAGTAATTTTTCAGACAGTGCTAAATTATGTTGTTGCTTTTCTAAGCAGGAAACCGTATATATTATAAACGAGAAAGGAAAAAAACCACTATATTGACTCACCTTATAAAAAAGGAAGGAGTCAATTTCAAAACTAGTGTGTAAAAAAGTTTCAATTAAAAGTCTTCTTAATTTCTGTGGGAAAACCATTTGAATTACATGAGTAAGAAAAAGTCTGACATGCATTAGAATCAGAGAACCATAGAATGTCAGGGGTTGGAAGGGACCTCGAAAATATCATCTAGTCCAACCCCCCTGCCAGAGTAGGATCCCCTAGGGCAGCCACACGGGAATGTGTCCAGGTGGGTTTTGAAAATCTCCAGAGAAGGAGACTCCACAACCTCTCTGGGCAACCTGGTCCAGTGCTCCGTCACCCTCACAGTAAAGAAATTTTTCCCTATGTTGAGGTGGAACTTCCTATATTCTAACTTAAACCCATCTTGTTCTATTGCTTGGCACAACTGAGAAGAGATTGTCCCCTTCCTCTTGACACCCACCCCTCAGATATTTATATACGTTAATAAGATCCCCTCTCAGCCGTCTCCTTTAATCTAATCACAGTAGACAAACTTCTTGGAAGTTTTTTTTCTTCCATAAAACTAGTTAAACAGTCTGTTATTCTTAATGAGAGGACAACAGGTAAAATAATTTTGCATTTGCTATCAGTTGCAAATGACTTGCGATTGATCAAAAAAAAATAAAGGGGGAACAAATTGACCTTCATTTTCTGCCACATTTTAAAGGCAAGTTATTCCATATAATACAAAGAGAGCTATTAAGATGAACACTGCTATTGGGAGGCTGAAGATCACAAGCTCCTCTTGTGCTCAGCAGACCCACTGGAACACCAAACACACCCTTCCCACATCACTCATGTGGAAGGAAAGGAGTGGTCACCCAGCTCTAGCCCAGCATAAGAGAGTCGCAGATGGGGGATGCGGTTGGATTTGAAAGCTGAAATGTCTGTGCCTACAGGGCAGATGACAGACATTGTCAAAAACCTGATGGCCATGGTTTTCTCCTTTGCAGAAATTGGAATAGGTGGTTGTCGGATTTGACAAGCTGGACAGGAATGGGTTTTTGTTCAGAAACAACTGGATGATTTTTTGCTTATTTTTGTCAACATCCAGCTCACTGCATTTTACTTTCATAAATTAACTCTCTGCTGCTATTTATTCTCCAGTCATCTGAGTTATTCTCTCTCAGTGAAAGTTGCAGGAGAATGAAGGACAGGATCGAAAAATGCGGAAAGGAGAAATAGTGCTACAAGAAGTGGAGCCGGAAGTGAAGACAACTGAAGGCAATTATGACTAAAATAGTGGAGTGGAAAAGTATACATTGGTAGAGAAAGATGGTAGTAAAAAACATGAAGCAGTGTTATAAATCAATGATATGATATATTGGTTTTTTAAAAAATGTTATTTTTTAAAAATTTGAATATTTAGGTTAAAGCCACTTCGGGAAGGAGTGCAAAAGTATTAATCTTCAGGCACTCTTAGAACAATGTTCTATACCTCCATGCAAATTCTGCTGTAGTTAGAAGTCTTGAGGGACAAAGGTGCTCGCTAGCCCTCAGATGTAGAACCAGCTTTGAATAGCAAGTTAAAAGCATTAAACAAACTACAGATTTCATTTCAAGCAGTGGGAAAAAAACATGGAAGTGTTCCAGAGAGAGTGCATAAAAATCACCCAAAGAAAGACGTTATGAGTTAGCCAACAGACAAGAGGGAACTGGAAAAAGAACTCATCAAGAAAGTGTAAGAATGAAGGCAGACATGCCAAAAGTTGAATGGTAAGTTATTTAGTCAAACAAAAGGAGAAAAAGACATAAGTGGACTCCCCTCTGCGATTATCTTCATCTTCTTGACATTAAAGACAATCAAAGTATAGTACTAAAACTAAAGTAATAATTTACATCCGTGTTCAACAAACTTGGGAATGAAGAACTTGGGGATGTAGAACTTGGGGGTGAAGGCAGCATGAGTGATACTGAAATCTGTGAAATATTCATGAAATGTCCTTGCTTGAAGCAGCAATGTTTTGAACCGAATTATCTACACTTATGTATGTCTGACCGATCTTTTCTATTTCCTTCATCTTTTTCTTTCACTCAATATTTTCAGTTTCTTTTAATGATAGCTTGGTCACGAGAGGATGACTAATCTGGACATTTCCTCAAATTAGTTTTGTAAACACTAAAGAAGCACTTAAATGAAAGTATTTATCTGGAGTTTTCAAAGGTACCGCTGAACAACCAGGTGATATCAGTTAAGGTTTGCTACATGCATACTTGCCTAGAAAGAACTGGACTTTTATTTTCTGATTTTCTCTGTTAGTTACCAAAGAAACGTATTTCCTATTATTTGATTGTCCCCTATTCATACCATGCCAAAATCAAAGAAGCAATTAAATTTCTTATTACCAGACCCTCATCAGCAGTGTAGCAGTAAATACTCTGGGTAAACTTCCTGTCTGGCATTCTAGGGGGCATAATAAGAACTAGGAAAATTCTATTTTCTTTATTTCCATTCATCTGCAGGCACTTTGAATCGGTTCAACTAAGTATTTTAGTTCTTTAACCAAATATTTTAATTCACCTTTTCCAAGTAAAATTAGATTCTCTGCATCAAAAGCTTGAATTTACTATTGAAAATAAGGGGAAAAAAATCTCCAGAAACACATAGAAAAAAACAGAAAATGTAGAAAAAGCCAGAAAAAGTAGAATTTTCATTGGGCAAATTTCATGAGAACGTGCCTCTAAAAAAAAAGAAAAATATTTGCTGGAAATTTGCATTCATGTTAGTCCACTTTGATTACACAAAATGACATCTCCAAATGCCTCAAGCAGCATTTATAATAGAAACCAAAGGAAGAAAAACTGATAAAGAAATTAAAATCTGATAACATATGATGGTAGGCTATTTAAAAGTGATCAGCAGTGTATTAAGCTTTAAAAATACTCACCACAGTCACTCTGGCTGGTAATAGTCTCTCCTACAGTCTCTCCTACCTAACCCAAGGCTAGGTTACTTTGAAATTTGAAAACAGGTTTCTGCAAATTACGCAGTGCATCTATTATCATAAACAGCTTTAACGTGTGAGTATGTATATACACTAAATTAAGCAAGGTGCTATCTGCAAGGTTTCTTATTTATAGTTATGCTTTTCTTCTAGGTTTGTTTTTTAAATGAATGATACTGAGGAAGACAGTACCAATGAACAGAGTGCAAGTCAGTCCTTACATGGCATGAATCAGAGTAACTGGACTGAAACACCAACTGAGAATGTACTCCAAAACATCAGTGTTTTCTTTCACAGCAAGGTAATATCCCAGAACATTCCTCCCAAACTCAATACATGAACCATTTAATTTCAACCCTTTGATAATAATATTTCTTGTGCCATAGTGAAATTACAGAAAGTGCTGAAGTTATTTGGATTTCTTCCCATGGTCTGAATTACTTAACATTCAATGGTGGATTTGCAGAAAGTATTTTACTTGGACATGGAGTTGCTGTTCTAAGATAATCAATTTCAATTTTATTCCTACAAATCTTTCCAGTGCTATATGAAATTATTGTTTGCCAAGAAGCCGAGAGCACAATAAACGTACTTGAGTTGGAAAAGTCCAGCAACAGTACACAGTAGGTCTCAGACAATATAATAGAAATGACAGAAAAGCATACCCTCAAAAATTGTCGGGCACCGCTAAGAATAGGATTTCTCCTGATCCTTGAAATTACGCAACAGATTCAGTGAGTGTCTTGTAAAAAATTTTGGCCTGGAGTTCTTCAAGAAGCTTGGGATGGTACTGATATATCAGCAACATCTGATGAGTCTACTTCCAGAAAATCTGAAGGATACTTTTGAGTACTGACTGTTAGAAAAGATGCTTGATACCTAAGTGATCTCTCAGAAAATTAAAAAAAACCTCAGTGGAAATATGAATTAAACAACCATTTCTCTGTTATTCTCTGAACATGACTAATTTCCAATTTTCTCCTTTTCTTTAAATTGTTTTCGTTTCATCCTGAAACTGGCAGTTCCAGCAGGATGACTTGCTTATCCTCAGTTATCCTCAGTTAATAGGCAAAGAGGAAGCGGAGGTCTGTATTGAGGGGAAAACACTAATGAATAAAATACTTGAGAAGAATTTGGGGGTTGGAGGAGCTCCGCATGATTACTTATGCTGGGTGAAATATCAAATTTTAATACAATTAGAGTGATATCTAGTGAAAGAGAAATCTCACAAGGTATGGTTATAACCTGTCATGGTCCTGAGATCACTGAGGTGCCTACTTGTCCCTGCCCAGCCTCCCTCCACTCTGCCTGTATCCAGGGACGCCAATTCAGCCCATCCTGGGCCCATCAGTCCCTGCCCCCACAAAGCTGCAGGATTGTTGCTCTCCAGCTGTGTCCCTGTGTCAAGGGTTAGGCCTGGGCTGCCCACTAAATGCTGACAAATGCTCTCTAGTCCCCTCTCCCCCTTCAAATAGAAAGGAAAAGGGAATAAGACAGAGACACTCACAGATTAGGAAAGAAAACTAAAACATCTTTAATAAAACAATAATAAAAGAACTATTAAGGAAATTATACAAATAAATAACTATATACAAATATGTATAGATCCAATGTCGAACTCAACTCCCCCCCTTCAACAACAATCACCACTGATGCTGCAGAGCAGGCAGTACCCAGGAAACCCCAGACTCAGCAGCAGAGGGGAGTTGGATGTGGGGGCTGGATTCAGGAAGTCAGGATCAGGATCAAAGGCAGAAGATCAGGTGGAGTCCTCCCTGAATGCCAGTCGTTCATGAAAAAGAGGCAAAAGAGAGATAAAATCCTCATGATCCCTCAGTTCTATACTGAATATGAAGTATACAGAAGTGAATACTCTTTTTGATCACCTATCCTATCTATTAGCCCCAGGAGGTGCAACCTTTTAGTTGCCTGTGACCCTTTTACTTCCTGGCACTCCCAGCATGGCACACAAGAGCCAGCAGTGGCCTTGGTCAATGTAGGAATAAATATAAGCAAGAGCCTTTCTACATCCCAGTCCCAGGCAGTAACTGTAAACATCAGGTGTTATCACTGCCAGTAGCACACACTGTCTGCAAAAACATGCAGCCTCTGAGAAGAGACTGAGCTGGAAAGTAAAAATTACTGAACAGAATTGGTTCTGTTTAGCTCAAACCAGGACATTCCACCCAATTCTAACTTTCTTACTGGATTTCGCAGGCTCATCTTGGACTTGACACGCTCTTTCACCTTCTCTGTCCAAGTAACCTCTTACTACCCCAGCCCTGGCCTCTCAGAGTAGCAGAGCAAACCCCGAGCTGGTTCCTCCCTTCCAATAACAGGTAAAAGTACATGGAGGAACACCATGAAAGAGTAAGAAGCTATACATACAGCCATGAAGCTGGGAAACTGGGAGCTAGGTAAAAGACAGAAGTGTGAAAGAAGAGAGAAAGCAAGCAAGTGGGAAAGAAATTCATTTTCATCTTTATTTCCACAGTTTTACTGTAAAATTGCTGGTGTTGGTTCGAGGTTGAATGGTTTCAGAGGCATTTCATCCACAATAGCTTGTCTGTGGTTTGTAATTGCTCTTCACAGTAGAGAGTTGTATCCAGTAGCTATTTCATAAGCTAAAAATAATCCTAAAGTAAGATCACAGGCATGTAAAACAAACATGGCAAGTAAACTATGGGAAAGGGGAGAAGTCTAAGGAAGCAGACTGAGATTTGGGGGTTCTGGACTAATTTCTCTGACCAATAAAGAACCAAAGAGGTTATGAATATATGTGCTGAACTGTATGTATATACGATTACTTAAGAGCACAGCAAAATCTAAAAAGTCTGAAGAGTATGAGATATAATTCTACTTCTGCATATAGCAAAGCTGCATGAATGCAATATTTTGTCTAAAATAATAATTTTTTTTCCTAAAAGCATAGAAACTTATAGCTTTTTCTGAAGGAGATTTGTCAGAGGATGTGAAACATGAATGTGGCGTGTACCCAGAGCTGTTGGCTTTCTTCTGTGAGACTGTGGTATCACAGAACATTCAGCCTAGCCAAGCACTTCATATTTTCATCATCCAGTTCATCACATTCTCCAGCTCTTCTTGAGCTGAAGTCACAGTCATTTCAGCATGAGTGGAGGCAGCCATATAGTTAGATTCAAAGAATCACAGAATCAAAGAATCACAGAATCACAGAATGTTAGGGGTTGAAAGGGACCTCAAAAGATCATCTAGTCCAACCTCCTGCCAAAGTAGCATCACCTACAGTAGGTCACACAAGAATGTCTCCAGGTGGGTTTTGAAAGTCTCCAGAGAAGGAGAATCCACAATCTCTCTGGGCTGCCTGTTCCAGTGCTCCGTCACCCTCACAGTAAAGAAGTTTCTTTTAACATTTTTGTGGGGGAGGAGGACCTCTCTTGACCTACTTGCTACCCCCCTTCTAATACATCCCAGGATGCCATTGGCCTTCTTGGCCACGAGGGCACATTGCTGGCTCATGGTCATCCTGCTGTCCACTAGAACCCCCAGGTCCCTTTCCCCTGTGCTGCTCTCTAACAGGTCAGTCCCCAACCTGTACTGGCACGTGGGGCTGTTCTTTCCCAGATGCAAGACTCTACACTTGCCCTTGCTGAATTTCATAAGATTTCTCCCCGCCCAGCTCCCCAGCCTGTCTAGGTCTCACTGAATGACAGCACAGCCTTCCGCTGTGCCAGCCATTCTTCCCAGCTTTGCATCATTTTGGTTGTCTACAAACACAAAGATTGCTGATTTCTCCTGCTTGACTAAAGGAGATTCATCACAGGATTTTCTCATTCTTTGACGGACAGGAGTGTATGCAGAGCCAGATCTTCAATAAGAACCAACATTCACCACGTAGAAACTGTCAGGCAGCCAATATCACACTGAAAGCAATGGTGTCACCCACCCGTGTTTGGAAGTACTGAGATCCAGGTATTCAGATATGTCACCCACCATCTCCTTCTGAATTGTCAGACTAGACTAATCCAGACCACAATTACTCCCTTTCTCTGTTTCTTTTTGAAACTAAAATGACTTTGTCTGAAAGCTTGAGGCTTTCCCAGTAGTGATTATTTTTCCCTCTTAGAGAGAAGGAAAACCTAGTAAGAAAAAGAAATTATTAATGCAATCTTTTCTCTCTTTTTTTTTGGTGGAGGCATTTCTCCAACTTCTGGCACAACTGATGATATCACTGCTTGAAGCTCAAACGTGGCCAGGAGTTTTTCATCCTTTCAGCAGGATGTGGTGAAAGAGATAGTTAATCTTAGCAGTCTTAGGCAAAACTTTTAGTCCGATTTAAATCTCTGTGTAAAATGTTATGGCCTGAGGCTTGTTTGGCTATTTTTTTAAACTCCTCTGCAAATAATTTCATAAATCATTTACACTGAGAAAAATGGAAGTGAAAAATACGTATGCCTAAAATTTGAGAGTCCAAACAAATAGAAAGAGTATTCAGTAAGGTTGAGTGTGTTTTAGTCTTCAAAAAGGGTGATCAAAGGGCAAATCTTCCACTCTTATAGACATTTCTGTGATTCACCTTCCACAAAGACAGATATCTTCAGGGGATAATTAACAGACAAAAAGAAATGTCAGTATATATTGGGGTTTACAAGGAAAAGTGATTTCTGCTCAGCTGAAAAACATGTCTAAAGCCAACAGTAGCAGTTCTTTGCCATGTAATTTTGGGCTTTAAAACATTTTACCATCCCTTTTTATGTTTCATTATTGGTAAAATTATTTCTTGCAAATCTACAATTATATTATCTTACATGCAGGTAGATTCTCTATAAATAGTGGTAGATATTCATAGACATGATAATGATGAATACACACATACACCCACATAAACTGTCTATAGCTTTTTAATTTTTTCTGTATCTTACATAATGGAGCAGGTTAAGTATCTTCATGAAGTTACGACACATACAGCACAACCTGAGATACCTTTTTCTTCGGGTTTTGTTCATTCTCTCTATAGACCTTAGATTTTCAGCAAGTGCCATATGGACAAAACAGTTCCTGGTAAAATTTTGGACAACAATTAACATAAGCACAGCAGGAGATTCCAACTGTTGACCCCTAAAAGGTGGTTAATCAACAGCATATGGGTTTATTTATCCCAGCATGCCCTTTTAATTAACAGTTCTGGAAAGTGTACTTTTTAATGAACACTTTGTTATAGTGTATTGAGAAAATGCTAAATAGTGCAAATGAAACTCCAGCTTGAAACAGAATAACATTGTTTATAAGGAAAAAAGTCTGTCAAGAAGTCAACCCACGAGGAACACCAATACTAACCTCAAAATATGCTGAAGTAGCAGTGTTTACATCTAGAGGCACATCTGAATTTATAAGAAAATCTCTAAACTGCAGAAATTTTGGATTTAGCATTTACTTATCTTTAAAAAATGAATGTATATTCTGAAGTTCATCTTTTAGAGTAAAAAATATCAGTAAGACATGGAGGAAGGTCTCTAGTCCTGTGTTTCAGTTTGAGCCCACCCTCTGAACAATACCGTGACATTTATTTTCAAGACGACAATAGAAGATACTTGATAATAGGGTAACTTGAAAGGAAGAGAGGGTACAAAAATAAACAGTGATACCAAACTAGAAAAGAGACGCAAACAAAAACAAGTGCACACATAATGCAGGATAAGTAAACACAAGAAAAGCAACAAACATTCCAAGTCCTTTTTAATAATGCATCTTTATTATTGCAATGCACATTATTTAAGATAAGCCTGAAGTAAAACAAAGCCTTAAAGTAAACCAAAATATTTAAGGTAAATTATTTAAGGAAAACAGTAGACAAAATTTTAAGTTGACATTAATCAAGGTAACTACTTACAGAAAACTGATTTACATGGGTCTTGGAAATGTAATCGAGTCCTTCATACTAAAGAAATTCAAACAAACGAAAGAGCCTTTTCTTTATCCTCAATCAACTAAAAATGAAAAATATTTTTGATGGTATTGCGTCAGCTTATAAAACCTTCTGGTGAGGTTCCTGTAAATTAAGTCCCATGAATGAATGTGTTGGGAGCTCTTAAGATATCCAAACACCTCTAACTCAGAAGCCATACAAAACAAAATACCTACTGAACACTTTGGAACATATTCATGCTTCATGTCTCAGTGAAGCATTCTATTCCTTGTTAATAGCAACTGCTACACCAGAAGGTCTATTTTGTAAGTACTTATTGAGCAGCAGAATCTTATCTGTCCTAGGAGGCAGAAACATGAAAGTATTTTGCTCTTTTACAGCATACCATGCTAAATTAAAGGCATTTTTCCTCTTTGAAAATACTTTTCCAATGACAAGAGAATTGGAGTCTCCTTAGTTGAGATCTTTGATTGCTTACAGCAACATGGAAGATTGCCTTACAGAAGGATGCATATTTGAAGTATAGGGAACATCAGGGCAAATCCAGTATGTAGCTATAGCTACAACCTTCTGAAAACGCTTGCCAAAGAATCTGTTATTCAACTAAGATTATACTAAGTAAGGTGTTATATTTGTCTTCAACACAAAACAAAAAAATGTTATTACTTTGTCATTGGCTTACTTTGTCACATTAGAAATAAGAGGAAACATGATCAAACTCGCAAGTCACTATGTATCTTGTGTTGTGTGCTAATAAAGAGTGAGAAAGCAACTACAATATGAGGAGTCCACTAGAAGGAGTAGATGACACTCTCAGAAAGAACCTTTGTAGGGAACTATTGTCCCCTTCTCTGATAAATGGCGTACAAGACCAGCTCAGAGCAGCAATATTTTATATTGCTAACGCTCGTAGCTCTGTGAAACCATCAAGAGAAGTAATCACACATAATCACACATCATAAAGCCTAGAGTAAATATTAAAGACAAGGACAGAAAGATATCCTGATAGACATATATCCATATTATCCTCTATAATACACTTACCATTTCATGTATCTGAAATTAGTGGGAGACTAAAGTAAAGACTTTCTACATTAAGAAAGGTTTTCAGGATTGGCCACTACTAAATAAACCTAAAACCTGTAACTTTTATTACAAAATATTGTTTTTCTAAGATGGATGTGAGACTCTCAAGTGTCTGACTCTTCCAATTTTGAAAAAAAGACCTTTTTGGAACACCCATCAAAAATATGATTAAGCTCTGAATATGGTTTACAATTTCTGAGTAAACATGGGTATCTTTAATGTCATAGTTTACTGTTAGCTGACAATTAAGCCCTATACAGCCACTGGCTCATTCCTCATCCTGCAGTGGGATGGGGAGGAGAATTGGAAAAAATATTTAAAACTCATTGGTTAAGAGCAGTGTAATAACTAAAGCAAAATACACTGCTACCAATAATAATAATAAAAATTGTAACAAAAATGAATGTAGCAAAAAGAGGGAGAAATAAAACCCAAGAAAAGACAAGTGACGCACAAAGCAGTTGCTCACCACCCTCTGACCAATGCCCAACCAGTTCCCCAGCAGTGATCGTCCACTCCCGGTCCACTCCCCACAATTTTTAAACTGAGGGTGGTGTCCCCTGGTTAGGAATACCCCTTTGGTTACTTTGGGTCAGCTGCTCTCACCACACTCCCTTCCAGCTTCCTGTGCATCTGCTCGCCGGCAGAGCATTGGGGGAACTGAAAAATCCTTCACTTAGGATGAGCACTACTCAGCAACAAATAAACCATCAGTGAGTTATCAACATTATTCTCACACTGAATTCAAAACACAGCACTGTACCAGCTACTAGGGAGACAATTAACTCCATCCCAGCTGAAACCAGGACATTGAGCTATGCAGATAGCACAATGAAATTATTCTTGAATCTGTGTGAGGAGGAAAAGAAAGAAAGAAGCGTGCTGCATAAATTACACCAGCTATCAACCTCCTGCACATTGAAGACTAATTCTTGTAAAAAAGATAAGAAAGCCATAGATTAGTCCAGAATGCTACCCTAAGTGAACAACTAATTTCATAAAACTGAAGACAGTATCCTGTATAAAAGTACAGAAAAAAAAAAAAATCCTTTGTGATGATTAAGCTAAGACATTCATGCAGAGATTTTGATTTGATTTTCAAAAGAAAGTCGATAATCAGGCAAATCTTCTGTCTTGGATTCTTTCTGTCATTGTTAGTGAAACATTTTATTTTGGACAGAACTTTTACTCCACTAGATGGTATTTCTGGTTTTATTTTTTAAAGTACCATTGGTTAAAAAAAACCCATACTTGATAGGGTAGAAGTATGCTCCATTATGTATACTTTAAAGGTGTCAGAATTTTTATTTTTTTTTCAAATTACCAAGACATTATTGACATTACATCCAGCTCATACATAGAGACTGTTCTATCAATTAAAAGCAACTTAAGTCAGCTTTTCATCGGAATGAACTGTTTGGTACCTGCCTAGTCTTGCTGGGTGAACTTGACTACAGTTTAGTTTAGATCTCGTACTTACTTTTTAACCAAATAATTTCTAGGAATAGAAGAGATAGCTAAGAGTTGTTTTAGGCCTGGGCATTGCTTCTAATTTGTACAATGTGTTTCTTGTTTGTATGTGCACCCAGTCAGACACATTAAGCAAACTGATACCAATTATTTAAAAGATTAATGCAGTTCTTGTGCACTGAAAGTAAAACTCAGCTATGAGATGTCCTGTTATCTCGAGAATGAGTTTGCTCCCAAGACTAAAAATGAAAACCTAGGAAACAGATGTTAATCCTGCAAACACAGTAGAGCACTAAAGGACTAGACTCAATTTTTGGCATCGTCAAAGGACCCTCTACCCTAGCCCTTCTTAAAAGTGTGAACAGTCAGAGTAAATGGATTTGCACATTTCTGCTTTAAGGAATGGGTGTCAGTTTAACTCAGTTAGAAATAAGTCTTCTGAATTCAATGAGTTATAACAAAGGATACGTCCAAGGTGTTACCAGTTACCTTTTGTGATGATGCAGAAAAATATATATAGGTACTATAGTATAATACTATATATTTTAGAAAGGTAAAAGTTTGTTACTGATACAGTATTTCTACAACTCCCTGCTTCTTAAATCTTTGTTGAGAAGAAGGGAGAAATGGAATTTCTTTTAACATTATGGAGTTTGGGAGTTAGCCAAGCAAAAATTAGTGAGCTTCCACTGTAACTAATTGAAGTTCAACATTGTTTTCATTAAACTCTCATCAACTTCACATTTTGTTTATTTTCAAGTGTAGGTTTCAAGTGTAGCAGATGTGCTGGTTAGGTCTCAGGGAGGAAATATCAACTGTCACACCTGGTTCATTTGCTATGTTATGCCTTTCTGGTACTGAGTTGCGGAACACCCTTTCCTCCTTTAACGCCTTGAAGTTTTTTGGGTGCCTTATAACTCATCTCACTCTCTAGTAGTTAAAAATCAATCTATGCCTAGGTGCTCACATAATTTGAATCAAAGTAGGCAAGCCTGCATGATGGTTAATACCTCTTGTTCATGATGAAAATCTTTGTACTAATGTAGATTCACACACTCCATGGTTCTTTTCATTTGACTTTCACATCTTTGTGTTTCCAGAATCTAACCAGACCATGTTATGTTGAACAATGAGCATCCTAACATTTTAAAGGAAGAATTACAGTATACCAAAAAGAGAGGCTTTTTTCATTTCAAAGATAAAGTGGTTTATATTTAAGGAAATATTAATCTGCCAAGTAAAAATTTCTTTCCAATACAAAAGTGATGAATATGTGATGACATAGTGCTAAGAAGATTTGTCTTATTTTCCATATTTGAACACTCACTGTCCTTGTCAGGAAAAATACTTGAAAATACTCATTTTATTATTATTTACTTTGGGTTATTGATCTTGTTCTAAACATAAGAAAAAGAGAATATACTTCAGTATGGAATGGACACAGCAGAAAGAAAGCAGTTCTCCAAACTCTTGTGGACTGAGAAACGTGGTAAAGGAAGAGATGAAAAAACTCATCTGTCTTTGTGAAGGTAGGAAAATCCATACAGAAGAAGGAAGAAAGAAACATAAACTGATGGCTAAGTAATTTCTCTCAGATAAAGGAAAATTAATAATCATCTTTAATAATTTGAAATTTAATGAAACTAATTAGTCTTAAATCTGTTTAGTAATGTTGATGATTAATTTACTTCCGTGTTTAAAATGCATATGATCAATTTATGTCACTTCAAGATAATGATTTTCCCATATCTCTCATATTTTAATGTAGAAACCTTGAAGAAGTTTTAATTCTTGGAAACGATTCCTGAAAAATAAGTGTGTAAGTACACAGCCTTCAGCTACTGAAAACTGAAGGGTGTTCACTGAAATCAGTGTGAAATACCAGTCAAAAACTGATCTGAATGTATAATCATCATGGTTTTAGTCATGTTAAGGCATTGTTGTTTTTCATAGATGACTTCTAACCTCACTGCACTACTTAAAGACTCTTCACAGCAAAACCAAAAAACAGTTTCACATTTCTGATTTCCTTGCTCGGTCATAAAATACCACCATGTGTCTTGGCAGAGCAAAACATGTGATGCATAATCACATAACAGATTTCATGAACTAATGAAGGACCATCCAAACCCAAGTTTAATTCTTTGCCTTGCCAGTCTTATTGGAAGTTTTCTCCAGAAACTTCTTCTAAATATGGTTGGAAATATGAGAATTGAGGCCTGAGTCTATTCCTTAACAACACATTGTCACTTTTTTCTTTTATCAATGTCATCCTTTAAGGAATGATTTCCCCTCTTGGTTCTTGCTTCTTGGATTTAACCATAGACATTTTCAACCTTTGTTTTGCATGACAAAAAAAGCCATGTATTTTAAATTCACAGAATATAGGCTCTCCTTTTTCCCAGTCGTCTGAATAATATTTTCCAAGCCTATTCCAGTTAGAATTTGGTGGTCATTTTAGAACTGGGTGACCCGAATTCCTCTGTTTTCACATGAATATTGCAATGGCACTACTCCTTTCTCATCTGGTAAATCTTTAGCTCGTCTCTGCCATTTTCACAGTCACATTATGCTTATGCCTGACTATCCTTCCCATCTGATTAGTATCCTTTGGTTTTTAATTCATCCCAAATTCCTGCCTTACAGCAGAAACTAACATGATCCCTAACTGAATGACATCATGCTTGATAACAAGCATTTTGTCTTTTTAAGACATTTACATTATTCACGTATTGATAATATATCCTACCCCTTCGATGGCAAATATACCAGAACACTGCTAGTCTCTGTGCTACAGTCAGAAATTAAAATATTAAACAGCATGACCTCTATAACAATTTTAAAGTAGTACCATTACTAAATTCCTTTCAATTTAGTGTTAACCATAATCCTTGTACTAGCTTTTTATGCACGCTACATTTCATTGACTATTCCATTACCTTATTTAGTTTAACCAGTAATGTTGTATGTCTTTTATCTAGAAAATGACATACCTTATCAAAGAAAATATCAGATGAGTACAGAATGATGGACTTGGAGAACATGTATTACATACTTTTTTTGGTTTTGTACTTACTCCCAAGGCTGATGACTTTTTCTTTTTAAAGGAAAAAGACTTCTGAAATATTTCCATCATTGGAGTAAGACTAATGGTGTTTGTTATGTATTCTGTGCCTTCTTAAACATACCTACCACAGTTACTATTTTTCAGCTCTACAGTACTATTTAATAAAAAAAGAGTGATTAAAAGTCTTTGCCATTGGACCATCTGCTAAATATAGTAACAATGTGGCAGTTTCTGTGGAGAAACATTAGCAGCTACCAAGACTCTGAAGCACTGACTCTTTTTTCTACTATGTGTTTTGGAGAAAAAAAAAAAATGCGTAAAATTTTATTTTCTTATTCAATAAAAAATAAACTGTCTCAGGGGCTTTGACTGATCTCTGCAGCTCGCTATGAACTGTGCGAGCAGCCTCACTTGAACAAGTCAGACACCACCAGAGCAGCAAGCACTGCACCACCCGGGGAGACAGGAGTAGGGTGTGTGGTTGGGAACAGGGGGGACAGTGATTAGCAAGCCATTGACTGGAGATCAGAAAACATCAAGTAAAGTAGTATACTTCATTCATACATATTAACATATTTGTACATTCTCTTCCTTTAAGTGGGGTCCAGCTTTTTCTTGTCTCAATGGACTGATCTACTACTGATTTCATTAGGGATAGACTCTGCCATGTTACCAGCACTTTCAGAGAAGTTTGGGATACAGACTACCTGATTGAGTCTCAGAGTTAAGCTCACAGTAGAATAAACATTGCATAACAAAATACCACGTTACACAAATCTGCCTTGAATATTGCCTGCTATATGATAGCAGTTTAAGGTGTTGTTCAAATTCAACATATACTTAAGTATTTTGCTGAATACGGGTGTGCTAATCATAAACCCAGAGTCTTCCTTGAGATGAACAAAATCATCATTATGGATTTTGATACTGTGCTTCAACATCTGATATTTTACATAGAAAATCACATGTAATGATTACAATATAATTTGCCCCAAACCAGGGGCAAACCTATTTACAGGAAAATCACATAATAAATGTGACAATTAACATTGGTGTTGGAGCGATATTTTTAATTAAATCAAATCTATATTTTATGTTTATGGTACAGATTTAAATGTATTTCTTAGACTGAAATCCATTTGGGTTTATTATAGCATAGTCTAAAGCACAAAATATAGCTGGGAAGGCAATAAATAAGTTAGCCAACTACAATGTGACCAACACAATAACAATATAACCAGCTGCAAGCTGAATATAGTAGAAATTTCTCAGCAGTTAAAAATCACTGTGCATGCACAGATTCTCATCAACTATTTATAACTCTTTTCTTTATTTATATTAGAGATAGAGAAAATGTAAGCATGTCCAGCATCATTTTGTTTTAAAGAACAAGAACTAGTTTAACAGGTAAAATTACAAGTATCCACGCAAGTGAATATAGATTTTAGTTTTTTAAAGAGAATCCCACTTGTAAGAGGAAAGTTGTCAGGGCCTACTTTGAGTAAGTAAAGGCATTATTGGAAGCTAAGTGTAGAACTTTATGACACCCAAAGCAATGTCAAGGATGCCTAAGTTGTCTTCACAAATATCCAGTAAAGAAAACTATGCAGGGCTTTGTGAGCAAACGAACACGAACAAATCCTAGGAGAAGGCTTGACAAGTGTGGAGGCTGCAACAAAGATCTGTGGGTCAAATCTAGGTAGGCAGGGAGAAATATGAATCACCCAGCAAGAGAAAGATGAGATGCATGACTTCTGGAAAAGTGTATGGAAAAAATAGGTGAGATTTTTTTTTTTTGAGTAGTTGACTTTATCAAACTGCTTCAGCACCTCCCTCTCACTAAACAATGTGTTCCAAATTTTCATTCATGTTTAAGCTGTATATTAAGAAAAAAATATTCTTTGAGGATAAAGTCTGAGTTGTCCTGTACTTTTTTAGTGAACAATCAATCCTTCTTATCAAAGTCCCTTCAATCAGAAATGTTTTATTTATCATAATCCCCTGGCCTCCCTCAGATTAATTTCTCAAGTTGAATGGAAGGAATTACTTCAACCCTCCCAATATAACTTTGTGGCAAATATATGTTCACACAACAAAAACTACCTTTGATGTCAATAGACTTTGCTGGAAATGCTTCAGTTAATAATTTTTAGTCATTCAATAGAAACTACTTATCCGTACTTATGTTTTCAACCATATTTCATTGAAAATAACTGAAAAGTGTCATTGCTATTTTTCAACTGTAGGGTTTTTTTTCAAAGCTTCTGTTAATTTTAAAAACATTAATTTATATTTAAAAAATGAGAAAGAGTATAAAAAGTTCAAATTTAAAAGAATTAAAAACTCATTCCCTTTTTCTTTTTTTGTTCATTTTCAAGTTGATTGAGCTTGGATCCTAAAGAATTTCACTTCAAGTTATATTTTTAATTAAATTCTTAGCACACAATAGCAGCGTTTAAATGTCAGACATAGCTCTGTAAAACATAAGCCTTTAGAGCTTGTTTTCATAGGTTGGAGTGGAAGGTTTAGTACCATGGTCAACTAGGGTGATATAACTTCATCTAGCTGTCCTATTTCATCTTGTAGAGTACTGACATATATGTCTGTGTGTTTCTGTGCATGAATGTGTATGTATATAATACCTCAATAAAGATTATACAAAACTGGAATTCATTGAAGCATTCTAGAGGTCTATTATATTAGCTTGGGGCATATTACAGCATGTTGAAATAGCACAGCAGTGACTGTCAGCTAGCCAGACTGCCTAATGTGGAGAATTTCCCCTGTTAGGTATCTTATTAAAGTTCTCAGCAGGGTTTCTGATTCGTCTCAACATCAAATGAATAGCACCAGCCTTTGTTCAAGAAAAAGATAACTGCAGTGTAACGAGATTATGCCAAATTCCAGAAATGTGCTTTCACAGTTAGCAAAGATTTTTTTTTTTCTTCTTTCTACCGTGCACATTTCCAAGGGACCGTCGCTATAGACCCTGTTCACAATAAATATTATCCTGTGTTATCTGCACTATCCCACCAATGACACCAGCTTACTTGCACAAGGTGATTTAATCTAAGCTAAATTGTTTCTTGGTTTTAGAGTATCCATGAAATTTTTAGTCATTTGGAAGTAAAATAATGAAAGATCAGGGCAGTTTCTTCTGTTCCCCTACTTTTTTCAAGATCCTCTTGAAGGAGTAGAAAATGCTGCTACTATATCAGTATTAGTGCAGTTCTAGGCATCAGTTATCAACTTTTATTAAAAACTCTCTCAGCAAGAGACAGTCTTCACACAGTACAGAATCAGATTATAAACAGACAGGAAATAAATAGCTGATCTCCAAAGTAAATCTGAAAGTACAGTTCCCAATGCCCTGTGTTCAGCAAGGAAGTCGTCTCTTGATAAATACCCTAGATGAAGTAGAGTTCAAGAGCTTCAATCATTAGAACAAGTGAAACCCGTATTTAACTCCCTGCTGTGCCAGAGTGGGCTGATGAGAGAGCAAGTTACTCAGAATCAGAGTTGTTAAAGGACAGAGTTGCTGTGAAAAATGCCTTTCAGGGCCCTGCTCTCAAAGTCCAAGGTTACCTGTAATCTCTTCATGATATACAGAGCTAGTTAAGTACCTCAGAAAGGCTAAAATTGCATCAGGGAGAGTGGGGAGGTACCAGTCCAACAGCAAATGCTACAGCAAAATCCTACTCACATTTGGGGTTTCAGCAGCTCATTAAAGGCTGCAAACAAATGTGTCTATGACTGATCAATATCTGGAGACAGGAGTACTGATGGTAGATGACAACGAACTGTTCTTGCAAAGACCTAAGTAAGACTTGTTTTCCTTCACTTATGGTGGTCGTTAACTTCTCAAGTAAGACCTTCATGGATAAAACCATTCAGGGAGATCGGAGCACCTCTCCTTCATCGATATCTGTCTTCTACCAAACATCTGATTCATACAAAACAACACTGGATGCAGACACTATTCCCCTTCCTACAAAGTTAGAGTTACCTTTTAAGTTCTCTCTTCTTAGTCCCAGAATTCTTGCGTTAAAGGATGCACCATGGCCCAGCTTCAGCAAGATAGGTATAAAGACTCCCCACCCTACAGACCAGCACTTGAAGGATACCTAGAGAGATACACTGATTTAATAGTTGCAGAATAAAGATTTTTCTCTGTTTCAGTAGGTTCTGCAAATACTCTAGGCCCTTAGAGTAAAAGAATGAGCAAAAGGTTGGTGGAGGCACTACAATCTTTCTTAAAAAAAAAAAATAATCACAACCACATTTTCTGGGAGGTCCAGTATAGCCTGGTGTCATAAAGAAATTGAAGTTTTTATGGAACATAAGATGCTGTTTTGCCTAGAACCTAGTGCAGGAGCTAGTTATCTATCTGTTCAGGACACACATAAGCAGGCTTGGAAGCATACTAACATCCTTGCTCAAATGCTCCAGGCTCTCAGAACCTCCAAGCAAAGGACAGCTGGTGAAAGCACTATGAAGAGATCTAATGAATTGCCTCAGAAATGTTTCCCATTTCCTCCTGAAAAACATTACTTTTGGTCCTCAACATAATATAGTTCTCAGAAGGTGCCTGCCTGTACTTCCGAATGGACAACTACTCTCTGGAGTTTCTTGAAAGTATCATTTTATGATTTTTGTCACCACATGCAGGATTACAGTCAATGCTGGAACCTAAACACACACTCAAACATCAAGGGGGATACATTCGTCATTTAGAGTTAACGGTTTTCCTGATTAGCTAAAAATACCTCTGATAAAGAAACAAAAAGTTTAATACAAAAATATGTTGCTTGTCTTGCATTCATTTGATACAGTTCAGGGCTGAACAGTGTTTTCCAAGAAGGTTAATTGGGAAATTATGACTCAATTAAATTTTAATATATCACATCGTGATAGCAGTGGAGAAATTTTTCCTTCTAAAGGATTTGAGAACATTACTGAATTTGGGGTCATGAAGTACTTAAAAAGTGCAATAGAAAATTCCAGTTTTGCTTCCCCACAGTACACTCTGCTCATATAAACTTTTGTCATCTTGACACAACCTCACACTCAACTTTGACAATTTAAAATCAACATATAAATCATAGTATATAGTCACTGAATGTTGACAGTACTGAGTAAAATAAATTAGTTTCTTCAAAGTCAGTTAGCACAGGCTATACTCTCGTCTTTAAACACACCTTAAAAGCTTGTGTGGCCTGCAATTTAATTTACTTGGTGTTTTAACAAGGGGCTGTTTCAGCTGGGTAATGTAAACATTATCCAGTGAGGTCATGTGGAGTTTCAGAGTCCTCCTGAAGGCTTTACTTGAGTGGTTAGTGGAAGGCAGATTGCTCAGAAAATTATTTTCTCCTCTTTTAAATTAAATTTCTTTCATAACAGAACAGTTTAGGTTACAGTAAGAGGGAACAAGAGAATGGTTGCAAAGTCTTAGGAAGAACTATTTTTAAAGCAATGGTGGGAACCAGTGTCTGGACTGTAGTGTCCCCACCCCCAAATCATCTGTTCTGTCCTGAACTTCTAATATAACCTACTTGGTGAAGAATTTGCCTGTTAGGCTTTAACTTTCAAAAGGACTTTGAAAGTGCATGTGATAAATATTGACATAGTTTTCCAGGCTCAGATCTTATGAAGAATTTAAGCAATTTGGACTAGGCTGTCCCCTATATAAATAAGCACATCTCCCCACTTGCCATCCCCAGCTTGGGATACTGTGTTGAGCAGATGATAGACAGGATAAAAACAAACCAGCTGAATGAAGAGATTTGGGATGCGGAGGTGGGGGAATACAGAGTAACATCCTACAGAATTGCATGGGGAACTGTAGTATAGTGGTTGTGCAAGCAGGAGGCTTTTAAGAAGGTGGATCGTAGTTTCAAAGATGACCATAAGCTGTTAGATAAAACCAAAACCAGTTCAGATAATCAGGCTCTCACTTGGCTTAGCATCTTGAGAAAGAAAGGAAGGAACACGCTGGAATTAAAAAACATGTTTCAGGAAGAAAATTCTTTAATTTTAACACAACCAACCCATAGAACTTGCCACCATTACTTATTGTTAAATCCGATGCCTAGGTTTTAGTGAATTCACAGCAAATTTTGGCATTTAGATAGATAAGAATACAATTTGCCAGTACATACAGATAGATTTTTTCAGAATAAATTGACCTTTAGACTTCTGCTGTTTCTATTATTTACTGAAGGCATAATGTACCAGTCACAATAGGCAGTGAGAAATCAGACTATGGATCAGATCTTGGATACATGTGATGCTTTCCGTGATATCAGTGTTTGCACAACTGGTTGTCTCCTGGTTCATTCAAAACCAAATAGGAAAGTTATGCAAAAAAGCAACCATTTCCCACTGTTATTTAAAAAAGGCAATATTGAATAGTCTGAGCACAAAGAGCTTTGCAGGTATAGTCTCTACTACAGAGAAGACATCCAGCATCTCATCTTCCTTGATTTTTTTATGCTCAATATTCACTCAGCTGTGGAAGGATGTTTTCAGACATCAAATAGTCAGAAGTAACACTGCAAAATGAAGAGCACTGATTCCATTAAAGAGAGCAATAAAACCCTTACTGGACTTCTACAGAAAAATTCGGACAATGCATATATCTTTTGAATATCTGTATATACTCATATTTATTTCTCCTATCTTGCTACATTCTGAGAACCTAGTTATTGTATTCCTTAAACCAGATCCTGCAAAAGTAAAACTCCCACTGCTGCCAATTTTAAAAATACAAAGAAAAGCTTTTGCATAAAGAGCATAGATGTAGTCTTTTTGCAAGCCAAAGGTTATATAGCAACACAGCAATATAACATTCAAACACAAAGCAAAGGTTATGTATTTCTGTAAGGAGGTGTCTGGCATCAGGCTTAGACAATAGGTGCAGTGCTCATTATCTGCTGCTAAAGGAAGGATGCTTCTCGTTCAGAACTGGTTACTTATGGCAATATTGGTTAACTAGGAAAAAAGAAAGTATACGTGAGAATGTGGGTATAGAAGAGAAAGAAAAAAATATCTCCTTCTAGAGGAAAAGGCAGGTGCATTCCCCTAGTTACACATAGCAAAAATTTTTGGAAGGCATGTGGAAAAAAATATTAATAAATTCAACCATGCAACTTCTCAAAGTGTTATTATCTGTTGAGAAATTCAGGAAATCTTAAGCTAAGGAAAATAAACACCATCTTTCTGAATCTGCAATTTCTGCCAATGTAGGCAGCATACAAATGAATATTAACCTCTCTGACTGTCTTTAATGTATAACATATGGTTGCTGCTTCTGGGCTTGTTGGAGTTGGGCTGAGCATATGGGGGAAGGAGGGAAAAAGTGGAGATGAGCGATTCTGGTGAGCATTTGCTGTTTGTACTCTAGCTGCAAAACTGAACGTGTTTGCAAGAGGGAAGAAAATTCAGCAGCGCTGAAAACAAATGGCCTCACTTAAAGAAAACTGGAGGTGGTTAGGGTAGGGAATTTCTTTACTGAAAACAAATGTATTCTCACTGTAGAAAGAAAAAAAAAACCACAATAACAAACAAACAAAATGAACTCAGTATCTCAAGACTGCTTAATACCTAGCTGGGAATCTGTTTCTCACTGATTGGAAGAGAAAGGGCAGTAGGAGGGGTTGCCTCGAATTTCTCCCAAATGAAGGATTGTGGGGGTGGACTAGAGGGGGCTGAAGACTGTGTAACATCAGGAGACACATTTGTTCAGTCTGCACTGGCATTTCCAAGATGAAGAATTTGTTTCTGCAAAAAAGGTTAAAAACTGTTCTGTGACTTGGATTAAATTAATTTCTTTGGCATGAAAAGATAGACTTTTACTTCTCTCTGCTTGGTGCCCAAATCAGAGCAATCTTATTTTGTTTCTGTTCACTGTTTTAGTTTGCCAGCATTGTTAGGCTTTCCCTTGCTTGCAAAGAAATATTCTGTCATTAAATCTGATTTCTTTCCCCTGTTAGACATCCTAATTCACATTTTTGTCCCCCACTGGTCCTTGTTGTCTCTCCCACTCTAAATGTAGGAAATTAAATTTTGATTAAAACTTGTTCACATCTTGCTCAGGGCTTGTTTAGTTCTAATTTCTGACTACTGGGAAAAAAAAAAAAAAGGTGTAAATACAAGAAGCTAGAATTTTCTTAAGTTTCAACAGCTCTTGTTTGATATTTTTCTTGTTTGAGGTATTATTTTTAAGTGTCATAGAATGGAATCATAGAATCATTAAGGTTGGAAAAGACCTTTAGGATCATCAAGTCCAGCAACCAGCAACCCAACACTGCCATGACCACTAAACCATGTCCTGAAGTACCACATCTAAACATTTTTTAAATCCATCCAAGGATGGTAATCCAGCCACTTCTCTGGGCAGCCTGTTCCAAAGCTTCATCACTCTTTCAGTGAACAAATTTTTCCTAATATTCAATCTAAACCTCCCTTGGCACAACTTGAAGCCATTTCCTCTCGTCCTATTACTTGTTACTTGGAAGAAGAGACCAACACCCACCTCACTACCATGTCCTTTCAGGTAGTTGTAGAGAGCCATAAGGTCTTCCCTCAGCCTCCTCTTCCCAAGACTAAATAATCCCAGTTCCCTTAGCTGTTTCTCCCAGACCCCTTACCAGCTTCGTTGCCCTTTTCTGGGCCTGCTCCGGCACCTCAATGTCTTTCTTGTAGGGAGATGCCCAAAACTGAACCTGTACAGTGCTCAAGCTGTGGCCTCACCAGTGCTGAGTACAGGGGCATGATCACTTCCCTGGTCCTGCTGGACACACTATTCCTGATACAGGCCAGGATGCCATTGGCTTTCTTGCCAACCTGGGCATGCTGCTGGCTCATATTTAGCCGTCTGTCCAACAATACCTCCACATCCTTTTCCTCTGACCAGCTCTTCAGACATTCTTCCCCAAGCCTGTAGTGTTGCCTAGGGTTGTTGTGACCCAACTGTAGGACCCAGCAATTGACCTTGTTAAATCTCATACAGCTGACCTCAGCCCATAGATCCAACCTGTCCAGATCCCTCTATAGAGCCTTCCTACTCTCCAGCAAATCAGCATTCCCACCCAGCTTTGTGTAGTCTACAAACTTCCTGAGGGTGCCCTTGATCCTCTCATCCAGATCATTGATAAAGATATTAAAGAAGACTGGCCCCAACACTGAGCCCTGGGGAACATATCCTATTACAGAAACTGTATTGTGTTGCCTGAAAACGTATAATTTAACTAACATGTTTTAGAACATTTTTCCCACCTGAGATCACAACTAGTTAAAAGCACATCCAAAATGAATCTAAGGTCAAAAGAGTCTGAATCATTCTCCATGAATTCCACTTTTGCTACAGTTATGCTCAATACCTGCATAATTTTTGATGATGCTCATCTAACCAGTTTTTGAAGACCTCCAATGGTGAAGACTTTATAGTCCTCCTAAGCACAGCAGTTCAATATATTTACTGTGACAAAATTTCTGATTCTTTTTTCCTCATCTCCTGCTAATCTACAACAGTTTCTTGCTGCAACTTAAGCTCATTATTTCCTGTACTATCTCATACGGACATGAGAATCCAATTATTTCCTTGCTAACAGGCTTCTATGCTCCTGAAAGCTGTCTCCTTTCTCTTACGAGCAACCCTAATTCTCGTACTGGTGAGACTCACAAGATCTGTGGGTTTTCTTCTTTGCGACTTGTGTACTACTATTGATATATATTCTGCATATCATCATGAACCTAGATCTGTTTGTGAAAAACAGAGTTTGATGAAATGCACAGTGAAAATATAGACTGCATTTTCTAGTGTTTAGTTTCAGGTGAGAACAACACAATTTTATTTTGTGTAGCTCTCTTTAACATACACTTTTCTAGTGTTTGGGCAATATTCTTGGTAAAAAATAAAAAAGTTACTCTGTTTTTTGGTAGCCTGATGTTCATACCTCCATTCAGGAAAGAAGGGGGGAAAAAAAGGTCACATGTATGTCCTTTCTGGATATATTTCTTGTTTCATATTTAGTTATTTCTTTTCTGCCTCAAGCTTTTTTCCCTTTTTTGTGAGTGACACCAGATTTATCACTGTCCCTGTGCCATTTTTGCCTCATGCAGGACAGTAACATGGGAGAGAAACTCAAATTGATTCACTGGGGAGTTCTGTTATGTAGTAGCTGCCCCCAACTTTCCATTTAAGTAGATGCAGACTAATTTAATAGTGCACTATTTAACGTCTTTGTACTTGCAGCTTATGTTTATTTCATCAATTTTCATGCAGTTGATAAATTCTATTTATTGCTATCATTGTATGGCTCTCTGCAGTCATTGTGACAAAGAGTTACTCTTGAGAGGTATTCAAAATCTTTCCAACTCTTCTGAATGTGACAGGATAGGATGCTGGAAATGGTTGAAGTCATGGAATAAAATACATCATGGGAATATGACTCAGGACTAGTCATCACCACCTGGAAAGCTGTCATTAAAATAAAATCATGTTAGAATTCAACATACAGTTTTGAGTCTTGCAAAGTTGCTGGAAGGCATGTTAACAAACAAGAATCGGGTTCTGAAAGTTTACATCAGTGTTCCTTCTTCAGGACGAAACTTTTGCCTTATTGACAGAGACTCAAGTCAGACTTGACCTCTAGAACAGGTTTTCAGAACGAGGTCAAAGCGGGCTTCAAAATTCCCCTGCACTGCTTCGCTTTCCTCTAAGTGATGCAGGCTACTGCAGGAAGTGAAGCAGCATCTGATATTCCGAATTACCCTGGATAGCAACATTCCTGATAACAAAGCAACTGTAACTAACGTGAGATCACTCTCAAGTTACTGTAATATTTTCTGCATTCTTTGGGGCATAAACAAATAAACACCAGTTGTTCTCCCAAGCTAGATTCAAGGTTGGTCTTTGTGTTCTATTAGTGCCCAAAAGATTCATGAGGATTTGCTCATGTAAAGTATTTAACCATAGAAACTGGCCATGTACACATCTTAGAATCTTCCTATTCTTTTCAGTTTTGTGTTGAATCAAGCCGCTTCATTCAACACAAAACTGAAAAGAATAGGAAGGTTCTGGCTGAACATGCATGAGCAGTGTGCCCAGGTGGTCAAGAAGGGCCAATGTCTATCAGACATAGTGTGGCCAGCAGGACCTGGGAAGTGATCGTCCACCTGTACTCCGCATTGATGAGGTTGCACCTCGAATCCTGTGTTTGGTTTTGGGCCCCTCCCTACAAGGGAGACATTGAGGTGCTGGAGCAAGTCCAGAGAAGGGCAACAAAGTTGGTGAAGGGTCTGGAGAACAAATCTTATGAGGAGCAGCTGAGGGAACTACGGTTGTTTAGTCTGGCAAAAAGGAGGCTGAGGGGAGACCTTATTGCTCTCTACAACTACCTGAAAGGAGTTTGTAGAGAGGAGGGTGTTGGTCTCTTCAACAAAGTAACAAGCAACAGGACAGTAGGAAATGGCCTCAGGTTGCATCAGGGGAGATTTAGGTTGGACATTAGGAAAAATATTTTCACAGAAAACACTGGAATAGGCTGCCCAGAGAAGTGGTTGCATCACCATCCCTAGAAGTATTTTAAAACATGTAGATGTGGTGCTTATGGATGTGGTTTAGTGGTGGACCTGACATTGTTACTAACAGGTGCACTCAGTAATATTAAAGGTCTCTTTCAACCTAAACGAATCTATGGTTTTATGACCCCATGATTTTAATTTGTTTCAGTATTTAATTTTATATTTCAAACAAGTGGTTTGAAATCTATTTCACTTTATTTTTTTTCTGCTTCCTGTGTTGTTGTGCCAACTCATCTCTTCAGAATTCTCTTAGCTCTATTATTTTATTTCCCTCATTAAACATCATAGTTGCATCTAGCATGCCAAAATACTCTGAAGTCCAAAAATGTCCTGCAGGGAGGTCTTTCAGGGTGAGACCCTACTTAAGTTCCATATTAAAACATAAATGAAAATATTGAATGGCCCCTGAATCTTCATAAGAAGTACTAAAGCATTTTTTCTTTAATCTGCAATATTTACTCTCCTTTCTTCCTAATCCAGTCATAATTCTTTGGAGGAACATAATTAAACTAAAACTAGAAGCATTAAAACTGCTTTGGATTTTAGTTATCGTTTTTCCTTTTATCTCCTTTCATTTCTAGCTGTCTCATTAGCATAATGGTTGTATTGGCAGTCTTTACAAGAATGAGATTATATAGTGATGAACGCTTCCATAGTGAAGTATGTAAACTAGGGTGTAAGCTCATTAGGAACTCAATGTCTGTAGTGGGACTCAAGAGTGCTCAGCACTAGCTGAAAAGTACACAGCCTCTTGCAGAATCTGGCCTGTTTAATTTTCGGTTCCACTTAACTCCCAATTGCATTTGTTGTTCTTTTTTTGCCATTTACCTGATGTTTTTTAACTTCTTTCAGAGGACGTTGTAGTCTACAGTCTAAATCAGGAAACCTACATCAGTTTGGCAGGAGAAGATGCTCAGCACATCATGAACCAAAGTAGTTACAGTCTCCCATCTCTATGGTATTAGGATGCTTCATAAATTTTAAAATATTTACTTTCACAGACTGTACTCAACACATGAAATAATCTTCCCCCACAGATTCTCAAGTTGAGTTACAAATGCCCTATAACTTCTTGGCCTTACAATAATTTCTGACTGAAACCGTAAAGTACACATAGATTCACAGAATAACAGAATCAGTGAATGTATTATGTTGGAAAGGACCTTTAGAAGTCCAACCCCCCTGCAATGAGCAGGGACATCTTTACCTAGATCAGGTTGCTCAGAGGCCCATCAAGCCTAACCTTGGATGTCTCTGTAAAGAGTTTTTTCATTATTGTTTTTATGCACTTTAAAAAAGCCATTTCTTTTATCTTTAATCCTCTTTTATTTGCCTTCTACATCAATTACTGTTTTTTAGTTGTGACCCCATTAAGCATAACTACAATTCTGAGATTTTATTGCATATCTTTGTATCATTATATAGCAACCAAAAAAAGAAAAAAGCCATACGCGTGATTACACTAAATTCCTAAATATTATCACACTATGTGATATATACCACCTCAGTGAATCATTTTCCCATTTTCACACTATTGCACTGGAATTTGTAGAGTGGCAGGAAAAAAAGATATATACCGTCTAATGCAATTAGGAATAGGTCAGCAGGAATCCCTAAATTGCTGATTGCCAGAAGCCAGTAGTGCATTTCAAGGAAAGATATTTAATAGATTCCTTTTATTTCTACACTTCACTCTAGCACCTGCTACTTGCCACTGTTGGAGCAAGGATATCGGACCAGATGGACCTTTGGTCTAAAGAAATTTGTCTATATTTATGAAAAGAAGAGGCTCTTTATTTCAGAAACAATAATATTAAAGCAAGAAAGTAGTCATCATGAATGCCAAAAATGTCAAACTTCACTGGAGGTGACAACGTCATACTACAGTTAGAGAAAGGATGTGCTATTTGACCAAAAGTGTGGTAAGAGCACTGGAAATGAGAATAAGGTTTCTCACCAAAACAAAAGACCCTCAGTTTTGGAAGGCAATCTTCAGGGTCCACTCTCTTCACTCCTGACAGAATATACGGTTTTATGAAGGACCAGTGTGGCAGCCCAAGAACTTAAGTCCTTCACATATTTGCAAAGAAGAGTTCGTTTGGGAACTACGCTATTGCCTTCCTGACATGTTCTGCTAATCCAGAAGGATAGTCTGGGTTTAGGCCTTCTGAATTCTCTCTTGGCCTCTCTAGAGACCATTTTACACAATCTACAACAGACAACAGATATTGGAAAGAGATGACCCTTAAACACCTAAATGTTGTGAACTGGTGATCTGCTCTACAGCCTTTCCAATCAGAAAGCCGACATTTCTTAATTTGGAGTGTTATATATACACTGTACATATCCTACATTGACAAGTGCTGCTAAAAGAGGTAGGTAACTGACACAGCAGTTTGCACAGCAGTCTCTGGCTTATGCTTTGGGAACTTTTGGATTTTCTGGGGACAAAGTCTGGGATCATTGGGGAGTGCCTGGATTTCAAGTCTGAGAAACTTGAGGGTACCTGTTGTTGCCAGGTAAGGATGAAGCAAGACCTGTCAACTTGTAAGACCTCAGTCAACTGCCCTTGACTTAAGGTTCCTGAAGCCTTTGTTGAAGCTGTGTGCTGATTACAGATAGTCAAGCACCGGTTTAGATGGTGCTGGGGAGAGGCTTATAAAAGAATTAGGCCTAAAGTGCAGCTCACAGATGCAAAGTGATGCCAGCAGGCTGGGGTTCTCTCTCTTCAGCACTGATGATGCTACACTGGAATTTCTGGGTCCAGCTCTGGACTGGTCAGTACAGGGACAAGACACGAGGCAATGGGCACAAAAACATGGGAGGTTCTGTCTAAATAGAAACATTTTCTTACTGTGGAAGTGACTGAGCACTGACACAGTTTGCCCAGGGAAAGTTGCGGAATCTCCCTCACTGGCAATCATGAAAAACCTATCTGGACACAGACAGCCTAAGCAATGCAAAGGTGAAGGCCATTTTTGGAATACAAAAGAATCAGGTGTAATTTAGGTGTAAATAGTTACTTATCCCAGACTTCAGCCTTCACCTCTTTAGCCAATACACGATGAACACAAACACAGATCTTTGACATATTTCATTTATGTAAAAGAGTCAGACAGCCTAAATACAAGGTCCTGCACCTGGGTTGGGGCAATCCCAAGCAGAATTACAGGGTAGGTGATGACTGGACTGAAAGCAGCCCTGCAGAGAAGGACTCAGGGATACTGGTGGATGAAAAGCTGGACATAAGCTGGCAATATGTGCTTGCAGCCCAGAAAGCCAACTCTGTCCTGGGCTGCATCAAAAAAAGTGTGGCCAGCAGATCGAGGGAGGTGATTCTTCCGCTCTACTCTGCTCTGGTGAGACTTCACCTGAAGTAGTGTGTAGATTTAGGCTAGATATAAGCAAGAACTTTTTGATGGTAAGGGTCATGAAACACAGGTTGCCCAAGAGAGGTGTTGGATGGCTCATCTTTGGAAACATTCAAGGTCAGATTAGATGGGGCTCTGAGGAACCTAATCTAACTGAAGATGTCCCTGCTCATTGCAGGGGAAGTTTGGGCTAGATGACCTTTAAAGCTCCCTTCCAACCCAACATATTCTATGATTCTTTGATTTATGATCATCTGTCCTATGAAGATTGAGAGAACTGAGGATGTTTAATCTTGAGAAGAGAAGGCTGAGAGGGGATCTTATTAATGTAATCAGATATCCGAAGAGTCGGTGTCAAGAGGAAGGGGCCAGTCTCTTTTCAGTAGTGCCCAGTAATAGGACAAGAAATAACTGGTATAAGCTACAACATAGGAGGTTCCACTCCAACATGAGGAGAAATTTTTTCACTTTGAGGATGACAGAGCAGTGGAACAGGCTGCCCAGAGAGGTTGTGGAGTCTCCTTCTCTGGAGACATTCAAAACCTACCTGGATGCATTCCTTTGTGGCCTGCCCTAGAGGATCCTTCTCTGGCAGAGGGGTTGGACTAGATGATCTCTAGAGGTCCCTTCCAAGCCCTAACATTCTATGATTCTATGATACCTGAAAGAAATCAGGGGAAAGCATCATTCCTTGGTGTCACAGATCCGATATTAAATGGAGAATTCCCACCTTAGTAAAAAGTCTGCAAAGTAGGTTACAAAAAAGAGAGAGAGACTTTTTTTAGAAAAGTGGTGTAGAATACCAGGATATTAAAATGGAGTCTTGAGTAGGATAACATTAGATGTCTGAGTAGAGGGATAAAACTGGAAAACTGAATATATATAAACCATACCATGGCTTGGTGTGATATTTGCGCACAAGGGCTTAAGGATTCAGGTGTCCATGTATCTCTTGTGCAGACATTGGGGGTGGAGATCCACAAGGGTTGCACAGAGAAGCAGCTGAAGGAGGGAGTTTTGTGATGTCAGGACAGCCCTGTTTTGGCTAAAGATGTGGCCATACACAGATGAATGACTTCAACACAATCCTAAAGGCAGAAAAAACACTTCAACACAGAATCATGAAGGCCACAGTGCCTGGAGTGAGACTTTCTGCTTCATTTTCCCTGAAATACATATTAAAGTTAACACCCTTGACTATGTTAATGAACTCAGTGAAGTATATGCTTCATCTACGGAAAAGGAAACGTGTAACCATAGCACTCGACTCTCCACTCAGACTCTGCTAAGTGTCACTCAAGGGAGGGGGATGTGTAAGGTTAGGTTATAAAAGATATTGAGGGAACACGTCCCTAGGGGGAGAGAAGACCCGGAAGAGGCAGTCGATGAGCTGTGCTCCTTCTCCTTCACCCAAGACAGGGACACCTTGGTAAGTATTGCACTTTCACCTTTTGTTGAAAAATACCTGGGATAATATTTTGCTAGCACTATTATCAGATATTAGCACTGTTGTAGTGAGTGTATTTATCAATGGCAGCCCCAAATCTGTTAAATCTGTCAGTTTGATAAGTAACTTATTCTTTACAGCCTTGCAAACTGTCTCAGTGCAAGTCCTTAACGTGGTTCTGAAACGGCCAGGAGTTAGCTCTGGTAAGTGACTGTATAAATCAATGGGAGAGCCTCCCTCAGCCACATAACCTTTCACATGACACTTAGTCAGAGCTAGAGAAAAAAATTAATGGGTAAGCTGGCTGAAAATAGCGTAGAAGTAGAGTTTTACTTTAAAAAAAATTGAGAGGGCTACATACAAGAGTGTAGCATCTGCTTTTGTTCTTTTGAAGAAGTTGTTCTTTATTGAAAAATTTCTATCATCTCAGATTTTTTGAAGTTTGCAAAGAATTGAGAGAAATATCTGTTGAAAGTAACTGGCTGAAAATAAACCAGAACAAAACAGTCTTGATTTAATTGTAGGTATTTAATAAACAAAAAGAAGGTGTGGGCTGAAAAAAATTTTTCATGAATTATGATGTGAAACAAAAAACAGTAATAGAAGTCTTTGCCACTGTACTTTTGGAGAAAAATATAACAGTCTATGTTTGGAAAAAAAACAGGTTTGAAAAAGTTGGAAGTAACAATTAAGAATAGCTCTTTTGCAGTACATTTTGAATAAGAATTCATTAGCTCACAATGAGGAAAAGCACAATGGATAAAACTGATCACAAAGCAATAGAGTTTGTGATTTCAAGGTACAGAACAAGTGAGAGCAATGGAACAATAAAAATCTTTAAACAAATGCAAATTTCAGTACAGAGAATTGCTAGAATAGACCCCAAGCAGGGGAAAAAAGTTCAGAAAAAGCTTTAGTTTTGACAAATGTCACTGCTAAGTAAAAGAAGAGTTTCAGTACAGATAAAGACGGGAAATTATATACCATTACTGCTACAAAATCTTGAAAACAGAAAGACTTGCATGTAACCTGTCCCTGTCTCCGAGACCCCGTTCTGCAGAACATGTGTGCCCATATAGATGTATAAATTGGAAAAAAAACAGAAGACTGAAAGAAATAACACTTGGCAATGGACACAAAGTTAGGAAAGCTTTTATAAACAAGACAGAAGTATGAAGAGAGCAGGGATGCTCTTATTGGGCAGCAGGCAAATCACAGATGACTCAAAAAAATTTCAATGCCCACTTTACTAAGTAAAAATAATACCATAATTGAGTGTCATTTTTATCTTATGTCAGGCAATTATTTTGCATTGCTCCCTGCAAAGTAAGACTAAGTGGGAACACTGTGCCCAGTTTTAGATACTACACTAAGAATGATCTCAACAAATTGCAACAAAATGAAAGAAAAGCAGAAATACAGGGTTTTGAAAACATAATCCAGAAGGAAAGATTTAAAAGTAAATTGGATTTGCATAAAGAGAAATGAAAGCGTATGTAATAGGTGTCTCCAGGTACATATTAAATTACTGTAAAAAGAGATGGATGATTAATATTTCTCAGTTATGTAATCTGCCTAATTTGCAGCAAGGGAGATTTAGTTTAGAAAATTGTACTCAACATCTATTTGTAAGGATAATAAGCCAAAGGAACAGCCATTGAGGCTACGAAACCTGATCAGTGATTAGGTCTCTTCATTAAATGATCAGTTTTAAAAACAAATTGGATCAACATTCCTCAGCGATTTTGTAAATGTACCTGGTGCTTCAACATGAATGAAACATTTGCTTATTGTTTATGCTCTCCTGTATATTAATATACCATTGTTTGTTACTTTAAAGTCAATCCCTTTTCCAGTTTTTTTTGATGGTTTATGATATTGTTACAAGATTTTAAAGTCTCTTTTCCTTCCTTATCCAGTTACGATTCATCTTGATTGGATTGTGTCAAGACCAACTCCAGTGTGCTAATTATGTAATGTTTTCCTGAAATGCTTTACAACTAAGTACTTTACAGCTGAATCAGTAATCTGATTCAAGAGGTGAGCTTCTGGCATCAACTAGTAAAACTTTCCTTTTATTGAAAAAATCATATGCCTAGATTTCACTCCTGCATTTTGCAGCACACCAGGCACTCCTGTGTCTGTTTATAGGACAATCCTTACAAAGATGAATATAGTCACTTTAACTTTTAAAAATAGACAAACAAAAAAACTTTCTAGGTCATGGGTTTTAACTTTACCTTTCAAGGAACCCTCAAAATTAACTTGCATTCCAGCTTCTGAGTTCTCAAAGGGAAAACAGCAAGTTTATTCCTGTTTCAAAAGATATTATAGAATATTGTAATGCTAAAAGAAGAGATGGATAATTAATATTTTGCAATTGTGTGATATGCCTAATTTACAGCAAGAGAGATTTAGTTTAGAAAATTGCACCCAGTATCTATTTATATGGACAGTAAGCCAGAGGAACAGTTAGTGTGGCTATGAAACCTGATCAGATATCAGATCTGTTAAAATGTGCTAAAATATTTAACATCATCATTGTCACAAGTTAATCATAGTTATGTTTAACAGAATTTGTACAATCATAAAAATCAAAGGTTAACTGGTAAATTAAAATTACTTCCGTATAGTAGCAAATGTATGTAAAATCCCCATGACTTTTCTGAATTAAACCATTAGTTTCACACAGTAAATTGTAGTATTAGGTTAATTTTCTAATAGTAAAAATGACATTTTGCATTTAGGGGTATCTTAGCATCTAGGGCAACTAATGAAGCTGTCATTTGCCTTTCTGTAAACAGTAACTCCTTGAAAAACTCCAGACTGCTGCTGCAAACCCTAATCCAGGATCTCTGCTTTCACTTTACCTGTCCCTGTACTGTTTTTCAGTTGGTTTTTGTCAGTTTGTCAGGTGTTTTTTGTTCTCCCATGTCTTTCATTCTTCTTTATTGTAATACATTATGTGCATCATTATTGGCAAGTAAACTCCTGCTGCTACTCTGCTCAGCCTTTTTTTCTACAGCAGCACTTCCCTTTTTTCTCTTCCCATCATATACTATGTCCGACCATGCTTCCATGAGCTTTGTCCCTCAACTTGTCCCAGCTCTCCCTTCTTCAGGCAAATATGAAATGCCATCCTTGGACCTTCTAAAGGATGCTTTTATTTGTCCTAATGGGTGGGATTTCTTTTTAACGTGCTTTAATGTAGTGCAATACAGAATCCAAATAATTTAAGATCTGTGAAAAAAAGCTAACAAGAAGGATAAACCCTTTGGAGGTGAAGAGAGAGGAATTCCAGAGACTCGTGAAACCAGTTTCCACCATCTTCCACTTCCAAACCCTATTCAGTTACAAAACCTTTCACAAACAGCATCAACCGAAGTTTTCTCTCTGTTGGACCCAAAGAATTTATTGATGAAAAAATAACTCTTGCATACTGAAAATTTGTCAGCCATGCCATGGTGTTTTTGCCAGGTCAGTGACTAAACTTGAAAGATGTACTGCTGTGATTTCACTTGAAGATGGGGTGGGAGGTTAGTGCAAGCATCATAGGTGTTAATTTCTTTTTCCTCCTTAACCAAACTTAACACAAGGCTCATGCTGGGATGAGAATGACAGTGCTTACTGAAAATATGCAAAACACAAGGTCTAATCACCTGTAAACCAGTTGGAGCTTGAAGTCTCCTTAAACACAAGATCTGCTAAGCATCAGTAGCAACATCAGTGTTTAAAGAGATACTACGCTATCCTGCAAATTTTACTCTGTCTTGGATCTACCAGAATCATCTGAGTCCTTTTTCTGAAGGTGTGTTCAGTCAAAACCAACACAGTGCCTCCAGCCCTACTGCCCTGCTGGGCTCAGTATCCTCCCACCCCAGCATTGATGGGCTGTGGCTACTCCCGAAATGTCCTAGAACACAGAGAAGACTCTGATGGCTTTGAGAAACCCCAGAAACATCACAGAAGGATTTATTAAACTGAGTTGCATATGTCAATAATGTCAATGTCAACACCTCACCATGAACTCTGTAAGGAGCTGGGGAGGAAGAAGCCATGTTTTGTAATGGTTCACTAATAATTTCACATTTTTATATCAGGGTGAGATGAATTGTACTTATCTCTCTGCACTTCCTATAAATGGAAGTGAGCGTGTTTAATTCAGATGTAGCTATTTAGGCTGTAAAAATTGAAAGTAATGTGAGATGAAGACTCTCCTCTTGTTTTGAGAAAAGCTTTCCGACAGAGAGCAGGCTTTTCTCCATATTTGAGAAGACCTGCCATCAACTGTGAACCACTTACTATTCTGTCTTCAAAACAATGTTTAAAACTATATACACCATTAGCAGTGGCAGAATAATTTGGTTTATAATCCAGTCTTTCCAGACAGATGGAATTTTACATGAATGAGATGATGTGTTACCTCTTAGAAGAACTTTAAAAATATAGGTTAAGTTTTACCATGACACTTCTGTATTTATTCAAAGATATTCCACTTCAGTGATTTTTATTTTTTTTTACTTCTTTTTCCTCTCCCTTAGTTTTCTCCTCAAAACCAAGGAGAACTAATTTCTGGCATTAGCCAAAGAAATTACTGTATTTTTTCAGAGTAAATTCATTGTTTCTCACATAATTTCAAAATTAGATCAAACACTTGAGATTAACTGAGATGTTCAAGGATCCTTCTCCCAATTTGCCTCCCTACCGTGTAGCACAGAGCTTGCTTTATCAAAGAACTTTGAAAAGCACGCATTGGCTACTTTGTTTTGCTAACACAGATCTCTCTTCCACACCCTATCACACACAAACACACAAACACACTCTAACAACACACCTGTTCTCATTGTCAGTCTCCTAAGAGCAAACTGATTCCCCTTATTCCACGGCCACTGATTTTGCCTCTTAATCAATACAGAGTAAGGACTGCCACATCATATACTCCAGTCCAGGGTTTTACTGACAAGTAACTAGAGAGCTCTATATTACCTACGCATGAAAACAAATAGAGCAAATAAGTAAGGAGACAAAGGAACAAATCTGATAGTCTGCACCCACTTAGCAAGATCCAACTGTAAACCAAAGAGCAAAACAAAGCCAGCTGGCATCTGGCAGTTTGGATATTGTAGAGTGTGCTGCCAGACACAGGGGCTTCACAAAATCAAACTTTAAAAAAAAAGTAAAGAAGAAAAATCTGTGGGTTAGTGTCTGTATTTTGTAATGTTTACAAGCACTTGGTTAACGACACAGGATGCTGGCAGTGTCATGCATATAGCTTTGGGAATATTATCTACTTCCTATTTTGTATTGTTTCCAGCAGAGATACATGAATGTATTTGCTCTCATGCTGTTAGGTTAAAACGCCGTGCTGCTTTTCACGGTAACTCACTAAAAGCACTGCCAGTGTAGAGTGAGTCAAGTTTTGTTCAGTGTGTGACATTGAGTGGAGTATGACTGAAAAGAAACACGAAGCTACTAGAATTATGTCTAATGTACTTGGTGGAAAAGCAGTAAAAAACTACTTCCCCTTGCAAGGAAGTATAAAACTACCTCCCCAAAACCTTGTTTAATTTCTGATAGAGGAAGTATGACCCTTTCTTAGAGGAACTGGTGAATTTTCTTGTTTGTGTCCTTGCTCTGCGTTTTCGTACTGGTGGAAAAAAAAAAAATTATTTAATTACCCAACAGGTTACAGTCTCTGTGGCATTTCCAGGATGACACAAAGTACCATATATTTCTTTCTTCTAGATAAGCTTGATTTGGTGACCAAAAAAAAAGGTTGATTTGCTTGCATTTAAAGGCTAAAGCAGAAGATGTGTTTGAGAAGTTTCCTGCAAGGAGCATTTAGTATGGAGCACTCACATGAATGAGGGGATGGTGGTGGTGCCATGTCACAGAGCAAAGCTGTGGGCTAAAATCACCACAGTCGCAAACATCATCTCAAGTAGTTCATTGAATTACCTATAAATGTGATTTTTTTGTTACATCTGAATTCAGCCAGCCTCCCAGTATTTCCTTTCACTTCTGTTACGTGCTTTGTTTAATTTTTGCCTTGAAACATCTATTTTTACTTCGACTGTTCCTTTTCAATCCCCTCCCTCACTGAGGTTTCATTAGATAGCTTTCAGATTTGGGGTTTTCTTAAAATGGGGCTGTTTTTCCTTTGAGAAAGAAATGAACATCTGTGCATACTTATATCTAGATTTATTTTTTTTTCAATCAGACAGTATACACAGTATTTTCTGAACTTGAACAAAGGTGGCAGAAGAGACTGTGAAAAAAAATAAAATAAAAAAGCCCCAAAAATTACAGTCTTAGGAAAGCTCCAGATATCAGAAAAATAAATGACCTAGTTCCTGAAAAAAAAGTCCTGTGAAAGCAAGGCTTTCTCTTTGGTTACCCCTTCAAATTCTATCCCAGCCCCCTGTTTGGTTGTAAACTTTGCCATCCTTTAATTTTCATGGTTCATGTTCAGCTTCATCCCAAAAATTTTGATTGGGTCTGAAGACAAGAGAAACCACTATACCAGCCTTTGAGACTTCCTGTAAAGGTGTACTGTAAATCACAATCTCTAATACTTCTTTTCTGCATTATGTCAAACGGCTGCAATTCCACATTTTCCCCATGTTTTTAAAAAATGGACATGTCACAGGGAATGCACCAGCCTGGTTAAGCAGTTGACTGGTGTCACAAATGCTAGTGCTCCACTCATTTATTTTCATGACTTCCACAGGCTGCACCTTGAGTCCCGCTGCTACCCTATTTAACTTGACATGTTTCTGTTTATGCTAAGCAGGTTGGATCTTATTGCATCTATTTAGGAACAGATGTTACTTCATACTCCTCTGTGCCGTCTCTTTTCACAGCTCTCTGAGAGCCTGCTGCAGGTAGTGCACTCTCACTTCTGTGTCACCCTTCTTGCAACAGCTCCTGGAAAGACAGAGGAAGAAAGATGAGCTTTTAATGTTGTTATGAAACCATATGCACCCTGCTGCCACCATATCAGAGAGTGTGTTTTCTCCTGGAGTGTTTAATACACCTCTTTTGACACTACAGAAAATGAATTGTGAAGGATATTGCGGTTAGAAAAGTGTTGATTTTTGCCTGGAGAAAAGAAAATCAGAAAAGGTTATAAAATTCACTGTTCAATATTAGCTTAATCACAATATATATTTTAGCAATGTACAGTGTGTTACTTTTAATGCACAGCTACGGTTCCGTGCCTATCTCTTTCTCTATTCTAGCCTGCAGCTCTCGCTGGCTGTGAAAGTTAAGATTTATAGCGATAATATTTGCTATCTGACAATGAGTTTCAAAGCCAACAGCTTTGTGGTGTTTTCCCTATCTTGTTGCATATGTTTTTTCACTTGCGACACCCATTAAAGTTTAATAGGAGAATTGTGCACATCATGAACATGAAAATGAGAATATAATTACCCCTCTGTTTTCAGATCACTAAAATCAATCTTCTTGTTTTGTTACAAAGTTTCAGGCTGCCTGTAGTTGAAACTATTTTCAAAGAAATCCTCAAAAAACCCAGTAAGTGTCACGACTACCTAAGCTATAAATCAGAATATTTCTTCTTATGTCTGAATTTTGAAAGCCGTTTATCCTCTTCTCAGAATACATTATCCAAAACCAAAATTCACCAAGTATCTAAATACGGTGCTATTTGTCTGAAGTGATTTCAAAGGAAATGCAAAAATAGTACCAGGAAAATTACTGTGCAGCTTTAGACCACCTGCTAGACTGCTGTGTTTTTTATAAGGGACAAGGTCTTGTCTTTTCTTTAAATAACTCTTTTATCATGCATGTAACTATGAAAATCTATCTTCGGGAAATAATGTGTGCTGGTGACAGACATATTTAACTTGGAAATATGATGGCATAACCATCACTACAGTATAACAGCAGTCACTGAAGCTCAGAAAACTCCAGGGCAAAAGCTGTCAGCTGGCAATACTGTCAACAAAGTTTTGTCACCCAAAGCAGCATCTACGATTGATTTTGCTCATCATAGAACAGTTTGTGTTGGAAGGGACCTTAAGGATCATCTAGTTCCAACCCCACTGCCGTGGGCAGGGACACCTCCCACTAGACCGGGTTGCTGAAAGCCCCATCTAACCTGGCCTTGAACATTTCCAGGGAGGGACCACCCACAACTTCCCTGGGCAACCTGTTCCCACGACTCACCCCCCTCACAGTCACCTCTTCCTAAGTGGCATTTGTCCCAGGATAAAGCCTACCTGAAAGCACCGCTCAGGTAGGTGGGACCTTGACCACAACTGCACAGCCCTAATCAATTAGGTGATTTTGGTGTGTGCTCAGAAAACACAGATAAACTGATAAACATTATGGGGATGCCCAGCCCAGAGAACTGGTGAATGCGACACAGGCTAATCTGTCCTGCTTTAGAGGTTTAGGTACTTTCAGGAGAGAAATAAGGAAACACAGACAAGGTATTAGCAGCTTGATATCTCTATAACTTGTTTGGGGCAGGAAGCTGGAAGGTGATGGGAACACAGGTAGTGAATTGTAATTGGCTCTGGATATGGGGATAAACACAGACATCAGCCTGGGGCTACGTAAGTAACAAGGCCTTTTGTAGCTTGTTCTGACAATCTGTTTTTAAACAGCAATAGAGTGAAAACAGATGTCCTTGAGGGAATACTGGGGATCTGGGTGTCAGGCACCCTCTATCGGTCTGGGCTTGAGGTGCTGCTATTGCCAGGATCTGCCAGCCAGGAGCCAAGTGTCCTCTTTTCCCCAGGTCCATGGTGCAGATCTGAGCTGCACCAAAGCCAGGGGGAAACCCAGGGCCTGTGCCAGTGTTAGTTTGTAGCGTGCTTGTGGCAAGGAATAGACATCTTTGAATCGGGATCTGAGCACAGAAATTATTACCCCACCCTCTGCACAAATGAACCGTATTTCATGCCACCGGGTGGTGCAGTGCTGTTCTTGTGGTTACGGTACCCTGAACTCTCCCATGGCAAGCACTGCACTAAATATTTAGTTCATTTGCAGGCAGCAGCTGTTTATTTTGGTTGCTGATTCAAAACTGTCTAACATCAAATTTCCTGAAACCTAGGATTTCTCATGCACCAAGTAATATTTATTTCTGTTGTATTTCAAAACAAAATCCATCATGAAAATCTCACCATTATGGCACAATTTTACTTCTGAATGAGATAAATATCTGATTCCTTCCCTCTTGCCTTCTTCAAAACCATCTGCAAATTCTTTACTTTTGGTTAGCTGAAAACATAGAAAAAAGTGCATAAAATGTTTCATTTGTTTTTCCACAAGTGTTCAACTTCAAAGAGAATCCTTAATCACCATTTGCTCTTCATGCAAAATATGGTTTCAGACAAAATTTTTAACTTGAAAAAGGCTTTTTAAAGAAGTTGTGAAAAATGTATTTCATAAATAGTAGATGTTCATACGGTCTTTGCAAACATATATTTTTTTTAAAAAAAGAAAACGTCTCATGAAAGAAACCTGTAAAAACATGATTAAATTGAGAATCTTCAGTACAGATATTCTACAGTGATAAGTTACTAGCAGTAAATAGCAATTATATCTCTCACTATATTGTCTAGATATCCTTATCTGGATCGGTCTCCTGAGTACATACCATAGAAAAAAAAGAGGATGCTCTCATCTGGTGTTTCCTAGCATGCTTCTGCTGACTTTAAATGACCCTTTTCAAATGAGGTAGTGAAAGATCTTGTCTACTAAATGAAGGCTTATGACAAAGAGTTTACATTTAACCTGTTGGGAATATCCTATTCAGACTTGTTTGAAACATTCCATTTTGATAATGTTCATTGTCAATGTCTCCCTTTTATAGTAAATGACTAACCTATTGAGTTTTACGTTGTCATTGGAGATGTTTATCAACTAGTTTCAGAGTTTTAATCCAGTTGGTCTACGTTTTTAATCCATCTGATCATCTGCTATTTTTTATTCTTAGTGTGCTGGTCTTTTAATTAAACCATTGTGTCTTCTGTTGGATTTTTTAACATACAAGGATTTGGAAGTACAGAGGAAATACATTTAACTGTTTGTTCCACCATGAGCTTCGCGAAACACATCTTTGACAGGTTGAATGCCCTCACACCTCAGTTTAACTGGCACTCTCAGTTCTGGTTTTCTCTTGCCCCTGGAGCATGCTGTTGGGCAGATGGATGCTGCCCACACGTAACACCCCAGCAGGATACTGGCTCCCATTCAATATCACCACAGGCACCTTAGCTTGAATTCAGCTCCCCACTGAGCTGACTATAATGTGGCTGAGGCTGAAACTAGAAGTGAGGTAGGCTGCATCATGTAGATACAATTACTTTTTACATCTCGCCTGCCCTGCCCATGTCCCCCCTTCACTGCCTCCAAATCCGGCCTCCCAGCCCCCCCGCCCATATGTGGCAGCACCCCAACTGCTCCCTGGCAGTAACTCCTGGCAGCTGGCATGAAATAGAAAATCTGTCAGTCTGCGCTACCTGTGTGACTTAATATTGATTTTCACCAGGATGAGCACTGACTCAAGGTACTGTCAAAAAGTGGATTGATGACTGTCACCCTTAACTGCTGGAAGATCATTTAAAACCGCTTTCCAGCAAAGAACATTTTTGGAACGCATTTTTGGACTCGGGGTTGCAATTATTCTAAGGAGCAGCATTTAGAGATTACAAGAATATGTGATCTCTGCTGTAATCTTAAAAAAACTATACCTGCTCTTCGAGAAAACTTATACAAGTTTTCAAAATACTGATTAAAGGAAGGTTGCTTCGTCTTGCCTAAGATATTTTTTGGCATACTGAGGTTTTAAAGCAGACAATTTTTCTTTGAATTTTTTTTTTAACTAAAATTTTACAATCTCCTCTAGTGGGTGTCAGTCTCTTCTCACAAGTAACAAATGATAGGACAAGAGGAAATTGCCTTAAGTTATGCCAGGGGATGTTTAGGTAAGACATCAGGGGAAACTTCTACCGTGAAAGGACTATCAAAGACTGGAGCAGGCTGCCCAGGCAAGTGGTTTAATCACCATCCTTGGATGCTTTTAAAAGCCGTCTAGATATGATGCTCAGGGGGATGGTTCAGAAGCAGGCCTGTGGAGTTAGATAACACTTGGACTTGATGATCCTGCTCTGGCAGGGGGATTGGACTTGATGATCTTTCGAGGTCCCTTCCAATCCCTAACATTCTATGATTCTATGATTCTATGATCTTAAAGGTGCTTTCCAACAAAAATGATTCTATGGTTCTATGATAAACATAAATTTGTAATAGAGAAGTTTGGAAACAGGATATACATCATTCTCTTTCAACTTCTGCTTAAAATGAAAATTTCTAATTAGAAGAGTATTTAGATTTGTGCTGTCCTTTGTAAACAATGCTATAACTGTAAAGGATTTCTAATAGCAAATGAATTAACAGTGTCTTTCATTTTTTCAATATTTTAATAACTTCTTATTGTAAGTAAGAAATTATATGATATATATGAAATACATGATGGTTTTGTATGGTATATGTGTTGCCATAAGCACAAAAAAGGTTTTTTTTAATGGATGACCACTGTGCGTAATATTCATTGCATAACTCAAGTGTGAATAATGTCAGGTTTATTACATGTTTTGTAACTGAAAAATAGAGTGAAAAGAGAGGTCAGCAGTTAAACTGAAGTTAAATGTCTTTGTTTCTGTAATCACAAGTCTAATGACAACTTGAACTTTTGGGGATAAGGAGTGGGTTTTGGGGTGGGGTGTTCAGATGAGGAAAATTTGCCATTATGAAAATGGTGGCAATACCATGCCACCCGTTAGTAACGTTAACTTTTTCTTATATTGTGAAGCATGTGATATTTAACTTGTAAATATTAGTTCAGAAGAAAAAGAGATGCTTAAGTGCTCTGGGCCCTATGCCAGTATTTCCTCCACTGCATGTTGAATCATTCCAGAAAATTACACTATTGTGAAGATAACCTGCGAGCTCGAACATTGCTTTGTATGGAGCACCTGCTGACAGAACTGTGGCCTGAAGGCTGGGGTACCTCATTAGAATCATCACCAGAAATGTACATGTAGGAGTCTTCCTGTAAGAGCAAATATTTAAAGACACAAAAGCATACAAAGCCAGTTTGCAGACTGTAGCTGAATAAATATTAAGAAAAGGAAGAAGGAATAATAAAATATATTACACATACAAAATCTATATTAGAAGAACATTATTAAGGCAAAAAAGTCAGAAGCAAAAGAGGTAGAAAATACCAGCAGGACTACCACTTGTGCAGTGCCACTAATTCTCTAGGATTAGAGATTAATAACTGTTTTAATTAACTATTTCTGAAAAAAAAAATTCTGAGTGACTAAAAATGTTCATGCATTGCTATCAAACTCAATGAATAGTTTTGAAAGGAAGTGGAAAAATCAACTATTGAACTAGTTCCTTTAGACTTCTCCTAGCTGAAACATTCTGGGAACTAAATTCAAAAATATTCACTCCCAGTATTAGGAAATAAAGATGATATGCTGCAACTTTTTCTGTCCCCCTTTGTACCTGATGCTCAAGATATACATCTATAAGATGGGAGCAAAATTTACATGAGGCAGTGAAAAGACAGAGCTTAAAAAATGATTATTATTAAAAGTATGAGGCAATTAGCTGGTGACTTTAGAGGATCTAATTTTCTAAAGACGTAATTTCACCTAGCCTCCAACAAGAGGAGCTCTTTTCCCAGGCAACTGGTGACAGGACGAGAGGGCACGGCCTGAAACTGTGTCAGGGAAGGTTTAGGTTGGATCTCAGGAAGCACTTCCTCACGGAGAGGGTGCTCAGGCATTGGGATGCACTGCCCAGGGAAGTGGTGGAGTCACCGTCCCTGGAGGTGTTTAAGGAGAGGCTGGATGTGGCACTTAGTGCCATGGTCTAGCTGATGTGATGGTGTTGAGTGATAGGCTGGACTTGATCTCGGAGACCTTTTCCAGCCTCAATAATTCTGCGATTCTCTTAAGAGCAAGGTGACACTATGACATTTATAAAGGGAGAGATGGAGATGTGGCTGTGAGTCACTCTCAACAAAGATCTCCACTGAAACAACAGAGGTTACCTACGTTGTAGAGATTTACCTGTAAGTAGTCTAAAAGTCTAAAGAAATCAGGGTTTCTCATTGTGAAGGAGTCCTCAGTTTCAAACTTTGATGGACAGGGCAAAAGAACAGTTACAATAAATGTGACGTTTCTGTTTCTAAATTAATTCATAGGGACGTTAGTCACCATCCAAGCACATCAACTTATAGGGCAGGTTTTGTGCTTACTGTTCTCTAGTGGCTGATTGGACAGCTTTGGAGACTGGAAAACCAGTGCACACAAGGTAGGGTAACTAATGCGTGAAGTGAAAAGTAATATTCTCAGGCAATCAAACCAGCTGCACTTTTCTCAGAATAGAAAGTATAAACAACTGTGAAAAAATTTCAAGAAATAGTTAATCTGAGGGAATCTATAGATTAATTTCCTTTTTATATGTCAATATTTTTATAAACAATCAAACAAATAAACGAATAGCTTGGATTATAAAATTTCAGTATCTAACCACATCTTAAAGTGCATTGAATCTTCTAAGAACGGATGACCTACTAAAGTTTCATGTGTCAAGTTTAATTTTAGCTTATCATGTACAAAAATTGTCCAGGCCTCTTTGCTTCTAAAATTGAACTAGTAGATATGCACAATGCATACTAATCATTACATTACCTTTAACAGAGACACCTTCTGTCATTCATCAATGGCCCACTTGTAATGCAAATTTCTAACTAACAAATTCTTCTATCTGTGACTTGTTTGAACCACGTGTTCTTTCTAAGAGAAATGTTACAAAACACTAACCTAAATCAACTAAGTAGCCACTTTTCACAACATGCTATGATTTTATTTCCAACTCGCCCATAGATTCATTCAGGGAAAATCATACAAGAAAAAAACAACAAAACACAGTATGATGACTCTTGAATTCTGAAACCAGACCAGTACCTTAGAATATTAACAGTAACCTCTCCTGCAAATGCCTTTCTTTAGCAATTATGTCCTAACCTGAGCAGAAATACAAAAGATCTGGATCTATTTCTTTATTCAAAACATATGCTCAATGATATTGTATTATTTTCTTGTGTTCCTCTTTTTCTTACCCTTCCCCACCTTTTGTTTTATCTATTTGTCGCTGTGTTTGTGCACTTATAATGTAAGATCTTTAGCAGCTTCACTGACTGCTAGGACTTTATCTAACACAGGGAGATATGACCTTCAGATGTCACCATGATGCAAAATGTAATTTTTTACTAACGTTGGTAGCAAAAGAAAAAAACATATTGAAAATACAATATAAGATACTCTTCATTAAATATTTCAGATTTTCTGAAATTAGGTCAAAAATTTCAAGGGTAGATTTAACCGACATAGCTTGTGCTTGCTGTTGTCCAACTAGGGTTTCTTGACCATACTACTTCTCTCACAGAGCATGAAATTTTCTTGTTTTACTCTTGAGCTGCTGTGGCAGAAAGAACAACTGTCCTATTCATCTCCATCTTCTTTAAGCTTATGAAAGATTAGACTGAAATTGGATGATATGACGTGCATCTGAACTGCTTGTCATATTATTCTCTAGTCCTAAGTATCTGTCACTTCATTTCTGGATGCTGTGTGACTTACTTGCAGCTATGGCCTCATTTGACCACACGTGAAAAATTTCTAAAGTAACATTTAAGTATTCATTACATCTCCTGTTTAGTGACATGGTTAGCTCATAGCAATTTCTCTCCTAAGATTGAATTTACATTCCTCAAAGAGCTAAGACTATATTTGTTGTTCCTTACTAGAAGTAATTGGTCCAGGGTTTGGCAATTCGCACTTTTCAGTAGCTGAATACCAAATGTCAGCCTTGATTACAAGATATCTTACATTTTCTAATTGTGGAAGCCTCCTTGTGAATGTGGATGTGCACATTTTCATGACAAATCTTAGCTTATGACTCTTCCACATACAGTGTGACTGAAATGCTTCAACCTATGCAATCATCCTGCAATCTGCTGTACACAGCACTCTCAGCTCCTCATCATAGCCCAAAGGAGTGCACGTGCCTTTCCCTGCACACTGCACTGACCTTCAAACCTGCACCAGCAGACGTAATGTTGCCTGAGCAACTGCTCCAGTAGCCTTGCCTAAAGGATGCCTGCCCACCCTGACAGGTGGAGATGTACAGTCAAGGTACACAGATGTTAGAAAATACATTTCCATGCACCTTGTGCTTAGACGGAGATGCCAGCCTGCTGCCCTGCGACAAGCGCTTACATTCTGCTCCGTGGCAAAATTTCAGGGTGCTCCCAGCGCTTTCTGTCTGCCAGGTTTAGAGGCTGCCCTGACGGGAACCTGGATTTCTGATCTCCTCTGAATGTCACTTCCTCCCATTTCTCTAACTTTAGAATTTTGGATGTCACTGTAGGAGCAAGGCATTTCTGAGTCAAACACTACTTTCAAATAGGGAGCTGCAGTTCTCCTTACTGGATTAAACCTGTTTGTGACTGAAAATACTCTAAGCCCAAACCTCTGCAAACCTCTGTCAAGGATCTAGTATCTTGGAAATATTACCACCTTGTATTGCTGAACACAGTCTCATTTTCCAAAGCCTTTATCAACTAAATGTTTCAACAAATCTCTGAGACTGTTGGATATTTGAATTGTATGAATGCTGAAAATCCAGATTTCCAAGAAGTTGTGAATTTCTAAGCATCTAGTTTCTACTTTATACATTTCTTATCAACTGCTGAAACCATGCCAGAAATAGGAGATAAAACAGATGATTAAAGATATGCAATTTTAGATTACACTATCTGATTTAGAGTGTTCTAAAATACAGTACAGTTCTTTTAATGTTACTGTTTTTACCAGCAGATGGACTTTAATTGTAATGTAACTGAAAAACAGTTCCATTTAATAATTGATAGGGTTTAGTCCAGGATTTACTTTCCTGTGTTATTTTAAATTGCCAGATATTTTTTTCTTAAACGAGTATCTATGAAGGTAAAACAGTAATTGTACAAGTAAAACAGTGATTTTGCTGAAATATATCCTATTAAATAATTAATTTGCATTTGAATATAGAACTACATTTAACAACAGAAACAATTTACAAGTGGTCATTCAGGCATTTTAAAATACATTACTGTAGTTTCCCCAAATGGTACTGTTCATATCAAAAGGAATGATCAGAAGACATTCAGAAATTCTATTAGTGATACTTTCAGTAGCTGGAACATAAGAGAGTACATGTAGCCTACACATCTTCAATGAAAGAGCTATGAGCTATTTTGTATTCAAGGTTGTTCAATAACCAACTAAATTAAAGAAAATTACATTAAAATGAGCCAAAAATACTTAAAACTTTTCATTTCCCCTTGTTTCTTAGTTCAACAACTTCTATCTCAACAAATGTTTTCTGCAATATTGCTTTAAAATGAATCTAATATTAGGGGTGTGTAGGCAGCATCCATTTTGCTGGCTGAATTATTTCTTCCTATGTTTTTAAAAAAACCTAACTTTTTCAAATTTGTAGTCCAATATCATTTGAATTTCTCTCTCATGATCCAAACTTTAGCACAACAGGATCAAAAGTAGATCAAAGCAGTTGCTGAGAACTCTACATCTATAATAAATGTAATATGGGGTTTTAATTCAAACTAGTCAGTTCCCTGGACCTGGTACCCCACCACATGTAATTTGAATCTCCTGGAAGAAGCAGTCATTGCCTTGGACCATTATATTCCCATTAGAGACTAGAGTGCATTTGGTGGGTACCTGAAGCAGAGTTTCGAATGTCGTTATCCCTGAAAGAAGTCTCATTTGTGTGTACCAAAACCTCTCTGTGAACCAAACCACCATTTAAGGCAATCAAGGGATTTGTCTCAGTATTGCATGGCTGCCCCAAACCAAAATGCTAATGTAGATGGAGCCTTAATGTTCTGATATTTTTTACTTTGATTTGGCAGTCGTACTCTGCTTACCTCTCCCTGGGTTCGCTGGGTACTGCTTGGAGATCCAGGCATTCCTCCTTTATCTGTGTCTCTGAGGCAATGAATCTTTTCTTGTTTTTTTTCAAAATGAAATAAGTTCAAAAGGAGGTCAACCCAGAACAGCTGGAAACTTCACTTAAGTGTGAAATATATCTCGTTAACCAAAAGAAGACGTTGAACCCAGGCTTCCCACCACCACAAACTGGTAAACTCATCCCACTCAAATATCATTTTCACCAGCAGCTTTTTTGGAACAGAGACATGCCCTAACCCTCCTCATTTTTCAAAAGAACTCTAGTGACCAGGCTAAGGACCGCAGGGTGGTGTAAAATTCTCTGTTCAGTCCCAGCTGGGTACCGGAGTCAACAGAAGAGCAAAATGCAAGCGGCCTCTTCTGCAGTTCCTCCCGGCCAGTCTGAGCAGTTCTGCGAGCAGTGCTCTGGACCAGTGCATCCAAGTCGGCAGCACCTGCCTCTTCTCACACGCTGCAGGGTTAGCCAAGCATTGCCAAGCTTTTTTTTTGTTCAAGGCAGACAAATGTATCCAGGACTTTCTAAGTCATAAAACATCACAGTTTATAGCTGGGAGAGCTTAGGTTTTGAGAAAAAAAACCCATATTTCATGCAGACAGGAAGCACTCGAAGTCTACGGGAGGTGAAGACTAGAAGTTTATTTAATATTATTGACTTCCATATTTTCAGGAGTGCAAACACAGCAAGTCACTGGAGTAATGTAACATCTCTGCAGGTCGCATCAACTGATAAAAAAGGCCAAAAAAAAGCACACCAAGGCTGGTCCAAGAAATACAATTTCAGATCTTACAGTCCAGCTAGGAAGTAATACTAGTGAGACAACTTTTTTTTTTTCTCACCTAAGAAAACCAAGTGGAGGTGAACAGGTTGTTTTCTAGACAAAAAAAAAAAAAAATAAAAGAGAAGATATAATAAAAAAAAACCTCAGCTGAAAAAAGAATAGCACACTCTAATCCATTTGAAGTCACAATTTCTAAGATGCAGTATATCTCCCATTACAGTAGTTATTTGAGTATACCCTTTACAAACATATTAGAGAGGCAGACAGGACAATAAAAAATCAATATGTATTCTGTGGCAATATACAGAAACCCAATACAGTTAGCGTTGCCAAATTTCGGGAGATACAAAGACAAAAGAAAATTCACATATGTATAGATGCTTACAAAGATACTGGGATACAGCAGAAAGACAATGCTTGCTCTTATGTGGTTCTAGAACTCCACAATACTTGTGCTTTTAACAATAGTTGTCATAGATTAGCTTTAGTTGTCATCTGCTGCATAAATCAAAGGAAAACTAGGTCAAGCTGTACTAACAAGCATGTAATTGACATTGTTATCTATAGGATAAAACCACCTCCTTTTGTGACTTAACTTCACAAAAGCTGCCAGACTGGATCAGATCATTAGTGTCTTTTACTCAGTATCCTGTCCTGCTATGGTTAGAACCAGATGATTTAGAAAGGACCAAGAAATTCCAGCATTGGCAAATATAGAATAAATTGCTGATATTTCTTCATACCTCCTATGACTTAATGACTGGTTTGTGCCTCAGAGCACAAGATTTAAACATCGTCTATATTAGGCAGGATAAAAAAATAATTTTCTAACTGTGAATTACAATATGAAATTATTTGCACAAGTAAACATCAATAATCTGAAATGTGAATCTGATCCGAAATTGAGATGAAGCACTGCATGCAGTTTTCCTTGCAACTTTCAGTTTAGAAAATTATCATTCTGGACTATAACTGATGTTAACGTGTGCTTCCTAAATAATTGTAACATTTTATGGAACATCTAGAAAATTATAGTTCTTCATCATGGTTTCTTAGATTCTCAAACTGATTCCTGTAGCCTTGAAAGCACAAAAAATTTCGGCGTATCATGGAGAATACAGTGGGGATCTAAGCCAGGTAAGAATATTCTAAAGCTCCAGCTAAAGGAACTAGCACAGAAATGGGAGCAGATTGCCTTCTGTGTTACCTTCAAGTTACCACCAGCTTAATTTAAAGGCAAACAGAAACAGGTAATGCATTTGGAAAGGTTTGTAAATGTAAGAAAAATAAGAAAGCTACACTTAACCTACTTAGTCATTCATCAGTTTATGTCTTTCCTACAGGCAATACCATATGAAATACCTATAGTATGTCTCATTACATCCTGGCCTGTTTCCCAGCACTCAAATTTCTATCTTCCTCCTCACCTCGGTGTTCCAACTTGTAAATTTGGCCTCACATTAAATTGAACTGGGAAACAGATGTGAGCTGAAGAAAAAAAAATACTTTTTTTAAAGCTACCTAGTTTAATATCTTTAGCTGGGTCAAATCGATAGCATGATTTTTTTAAAAACATTAAATATTAGATTTCGTAGCTCATCTCAAATTCATAAGTAGACTTTATTCCAGACATTTACATGGCATTAATACTCCTAGTTAATTGCCAGCTAGGGCTTTACACCAGATAACAATAACAAATAATTTTGCTAAGGTTAAATCCTAGACCAGTTTTTAGGTTTGTCAAAATGTCAAATCTTAGACTAGGAGCTATAGTTTAAGTACTTTATGCCCTCAATTTTGCCTTCTGACCAGAATTCCAAGCCAAATTAATTCACTTATGTCAAACCATATTAGTCTAGAGCATGCTAAGGGCTAAAAAGTGTTTGTAAGATCACTATGCATGAGAAAAAGTTTAAATTAGCAACTAGAGGTCACTTCTTGTGACCCTGGCAGGGTGCTTTCCTTCTCCAAACCCTTGCTTACAGTGACAATTGTGATAAATATGGTCCTTGCTAACCATCTAAGTCCTGCTGCCAACTCTGAGATCTCAGTATACCCACCATAACCAAAAGAGATATGACCCGGCCAGAAAGCCAGGCCAGTTAAAAGCAGGTCCCATCAAAGCGTCAGTCAGACCAAGCAGCATCAAATTAACCTGAAAGAAGTGGAGGTCTTTTGTCGTGTCCCCAGGGCAGGGTTGTAGGGATCTGGACACCAGGCTTGTTGCAGAATCACTGGGGCTGATGGCCCCGGATGGGGAAATCTGACATAGGGCCCTGAGCCATGGGCAGGGTGGGGATGTTAGGCAGGGACAGGAAGGTCCTTAATGCCCTCAAGGCCCTAACAGGACATCTCAGAAGTATGAATGAGCAAGTCTCAACACAGTAAACACTTCTCACCCTGTGTCTAGCACAGAGATTATCTGCCTCCTTCTATAGGAAGAATAATTAACACTAAAGCTGGTCAGAATATTCAGAAAAAATCTTTTATTTCCGAATTTATTTACTTCCTCAGAATGCAAATTTTTTCACTAAAATAGTTCAATTGTAATGAAATCCCATTGGAAATCTGCCACCAGATGAACTTTGGAACTTTTTTTGGTGTCCTGCCAGCTCATCTCTATGGTTCCTCAATAAAGCACCTGCTGGGTCCCATGACCATGAGCTCCAGATCTTCTTCCAGTGGCCACAGGAGAGACAGACAGGTGGATGTTCCTAGTGCCAAAGCTCCATACTATTTCCTAGTAAATGCAAATATTCCTGGATTTTAATCCAAGTCAGAGTGAGAACAGTTTTCCAAACATCAAAATAAGCCACAAAAAGGGAATGATATTTTTTTTTTCCCTTTCAGCTCTATACCATGTATTCAACAAATTAAAAAGTGAAGGATTCTGGCAGAAGAACCATTTTTTTTTTTTTCATCAAAGACTTAAAAAGAAAAGAACAGTTGTGTATTCTGATTTGGCATTAATATGCAATTCTTTGTTATTATTCGGACATTTGTTTAAACAAATCTTCCTTTTATTTATTGTTCACATGAAGAGCTATATAAATTCTCAGACAGATGAGAAGCAATTGATCTAATCTCTCTGGATTACTATAAATCATCTGAAGGGATGTCATATAAAAAATTTATTGTGCAGCTGAAGAGGGTAGGGATCAAGAGAATCCTGTCAGATGAAGAAGAGATTAGGGGGAGACAAAAATGGGTAGCTTTAAATTTATAATATAAGTAGGTAGACTTTTATCAGTAAATCTCCTAAGCAGAGCTTCAGGCCAGTTACAAATTCCACTAAATTGTCCTGACACAAGAAGCAGAAGTCTTCTGATAACATATGGCACGAGGGAAAGCTGCGATAGTCTCCATCCTACAGAGAATCAAAAGATTCAAAATAAGGAAGACATTACCTGTATTGGAGGACCTATGTTCTAAAAATACTATTTAAGAGAGTAAGATATGAGATCATGCTCTTACTACCAAGAATTTCTTCTCTGAAATGGAATTTATCGGTTGCAAATGAGAAAAGAGAGAGGTATTCTGTGACATTAGGTAGTCATAGAATCATTGAATATTTTGGGATGGAAGGGACGTTTAATAGTCATCTAGTCCAACTCCCCTGCAATGAGCAGGGACATCTTTAACTAAATCAGGTTGCTCAGAGCCCCTTTCAACACAACCTTGAATGTTGCCAGTGATGGGCTTTTTCTATCACTTCCTATTCCAGGGTTTCACCACCCTCACTGTAAAAAACTTCTTCCTTCTTTCTAGTCTAAATTTAGTTTAGTTTAAATCCATTGCCCCTTGTCCTATTTCAACAGGTCGTAATGAAAAAAAATAAATGTCCCCATCTTTCTTATGGTCTCCCTTTCAGTATTGAAAGGCTGCAATAAGGTGGCCCAAAAAGCCTTCTCTTCTCCAGGCTGAACAGACCCAACTTTTTCAACCTTTCTTCATGGTAGGAGTGTTCCAATCCCCTGATCATTTTTGTGGTCCTCCTCTGGACCTGCTCCATCACATCCATGTCCTTCCTGTGCTGAAGACCCCAGAGTTGGACACAGTACTGCAAGTGGGGTGTCAACAAAACAGAGCAGATAGGCAGAATCCACTCCCTCAACCTGGTGGACACGTTTCTTTTGATGCAGCCCAGGATATGGTTGCCAGCTCATGTGCAGCTTCTCATCCACCAGCATTCCCAGGGCCTTCTCTCCAGGGCCATTCTCTACCCCCTCATCTCCCAGTCTGTATTTGTAGTGAGGCTTGCCCTGACTTAGTTGCAGGACCTTACACTTGGCCTTGTTGAAGCTCACGAAGTTCACAAGGACTCACTTCTCAAACTTGTCCAGATCACTCTGGATGCTTGTATGGGGTTCAGCTAGGATATGGGTTAATTTTCACTGGAGGCTGGGAGCTGGGCATAGCCGGGGTAGCTGAACCAAACTAGACACTAGCCAAGGGGATATTCAATACCATCATGACATCATGCTCAGGGTATACAGAGGGAGCTGGCTGGGGCAGGCATCTCTCTCTTTTCCACCTCTCTGCTGCATCGCTGGATTCCGGGTGGTGAGACATCTGCATTACATATTACCCATGTTATATCTGGTTAAACACTACTGTTATTTCACTGTGATTATTATCATTAATGTTTCTTCATTAAAACAAACTGGTTTTATCTCAACCCCATGAGGCTCTGCCTACTGCTCCTTCCAGGCTCTCCTCCTCACTCCCGATAGGGTGGAAGCGAGCAAGGGAGCAACTGCGTGGTTCCTTTGTCTCTCCCTGCTGGTCAGTCAGATTGAACCATGACAATGGCATCGTGTCCCTCAGGAGAATAATTATGGGATAGCTATGACTCAACAGCATAGTGTAATGATAAAAAACATGTCCAGAATGTATCAGTTGATATGATCTTGTGGAGTCAGAGAACTATTAACGTTATCATACAAAGCTCATGTGGAATGATGAGTGCAATCCCTGACACCTGTATTCAGAAAATAAGAGATCGTACTAGAACAAGTGTAAAGAAAGCAGAACAAAGGAATGGAGATACTACCACACGAAAAGCAAGTAACAGCTCCTTATCCAGGTCAAAGAAATTGTAGGACAGTACCGATGACTAGGCATACAGCAGGACTTAATTACCGCAGAGAGAAAAATACTGACTAGGAAAGAGTATGACATAAGAAGTGAAAGAGTGTAACTTGGCCAGAGAATATATAAAATCAGTAAAAGAAAAAGTGAGTAAACATCAATGGCATGCAGAATAGCAAAAGTAGAAGTACATTGGGGTGTTGAGGGGTTTGATTTTTCAATTTTTAATAATTTATGGTCATATTTTCTTTTATAAATTTATAAAATGGATGGTACTTCACATTTCCCTGTGGTAGGAACTGGACTGAACACCAGAAAGTCACTTTCAGTTAAATCTAGGGTGACATCCAATTACATTTAAGGTCCCAATCAAACTGACAGACAAAGGAAAAAGGTAAAATAGGTGGAAATAACCTTTACCAAAAGCAAGAACGGCATGACACTTATAAATAAGCAGCTAGCCTGCCCTTAATTTAGAGAGAGCAGATCACACTGCAGCTGTTTTATCTTTTACATAAGAATGACAAAGGATTAAGCACAGTTTTGTGGACACTGATTGCAAAAAAACCACATATTTTTTCCTTTTCTTTCTTTTTTTATTCTTTTTTTGAGCTTGAAATGTTTGACAGGACAAAGAATAGAACATACAAATCACTTCTGTTCATGCCCTAAAAGAAAGAATTGCACTAGTGTAATAAAGAGTGAATTGTATTAGTGTAATAAAGACTGTGTAATCAGTGCAATAACGAGTAAGAATGCAGCCAATATCACTGTTGGTCTCATCATTCCAAATCAACATAACTCTGTAATAACAGAGGTAGAAAGAATTGAAAATAAGGGCCAAATAATTTCAATCATAGCAAAGGCCTTAATCAACAATTTGCTTCATTAAACACAGAATGCATCTCAGCCTGACAGAAATTCAAAGCTGATTAAAAACAGGCCAAGTGGTAATTTAAAAATGCTTGTCAAGGAAGAAATGAACTGAAAGTATAATTCTCAATGCTTTTATATGCATCAGTGGGGTACTAATGCATTTGTGCAAAAGCCACTTGACTATGTTCAAGTTAAAAGAACTCAAACTGGGTAGAGAGAGACCATGGTTAAGTGGATTTTTTTAATTATTGGATAAAAGATGGAACAGCAGAGCCTCCAAGCCTGCCATTCAGTGAAGATACAATACAGAAAGTCTGTTGTAAGGTAGTATGACAAACCCACCCAGGTCTCCAAACTCCTGGGACAAATTGGCTTAGAGTTCCCTACAGTCATGTTCTAAAGATCCTCTATTTCATCAACAGGTAAGACATTTCAAATATAATTTTCTTGTCATAGAGGTTGTACTGATATTTTCCTACAGCTCTGTGGCAAATTGCAGAAGGCATAGCAGAACAGTTACATTTCCTGGCTCCATCGACACACTTAAATCCGTTTTTGAACAAAAAAAAAATAATGATTTAACTGTTTCATTGAAAACCCTGAAACTATAAACAGGGATATTTGTATAATTATGTCCCCCATGAAAAATTTTATCAGTTGCATAACAAAGTAATAGGCCATCTTGCTTTCCATCCATGAAGTGGTTCTTCTGTTCCTAGATTTCAACTGCCTCCAGGATATTTCCAGACTCAGTAGCTCTCAATCTTTCTCTTCTAAACAAGTCCTATGCTTAAACATTTCTTTGTTAGCTGCTTCTGAGGATTTTTTGTAAAAAGCAAAAATCTGGCAGAAAGTCCACGTTCCATAGCCAAATTATTTCTTTAATTATGTAGCCAATCCACTGATAGTGAGTCCTGAAGTGCTTCTGTAACACTCCTTGTCCTGTCCCAGAGAAAAACATTTCTGATTAAGAAAAAGAGAGGCATGTCGAATTTAACATTAAAATATAGAAATTATTGTAATATTGTTCACATTCTCATATTCTCCACATATTTTTACAATGACGGGACAAGAAAAAGTTACATCTGACACCTTATTCACAGAACACAGAAAAAATACCCCTCCTCTTCTGAAAATCTTGTCAGTATTTCAACAGTGGATACAGCAGAACAAATAGAAATAAAGGTTCGTAACTTAAAAACTTAAATGTTTTGGAAAAAGTACAGCAAAGCTTCTTTAAAGCTTCTCTATTAATCACCAACTGGAGGATGATACTTTGGAGAGAGGAGGAGAGAGGACATCTTGCACTGTGTCAGTGAAGAGACACTCATCTTGTTAGCTTCTCTTTTCCTGTTTGGTAAACATATGCCTGCAGTCCGTTTTAAAAATTTTGCCATAAAACCCACAAGTAAAAGGAACAAATGAAGAAAAAGAACAGATTTTATTTTTCTGAGTGGCTGAGAAAGAAAAGTTCTCAAAAATTAAGCACATACCTTTTTCCTAACAGAAATATGTAAAAATCAATGTTAAATTATATTTCAACTGTCAAAAAAAAGAGAAAACTTATCCCACAGTCAAATATAAATGAAGTTACTCTTACTATTATGTAATACGTAAAAATCATAGTAATTACATGGCTCCAACTATCTAGAGACAAAGCTCTACCTACAAAAGTTCTATATTTATGTCAGTATTTGCATCTATATAAAAGCAGTACCTACTGTCTGATTTTTTTTTAATTTTTTTTTTTTTTACTTTGAACAACAATGGTGGTAGAAAGAGCTTCACAGGCTTCTCATACCATCTTCTGGAGACTACTGCTTCAGTGAGCACTCCGGGTCCACAACTCAGGAGTACCAAAGTTACTGGAGCCATTTCTCGAGACGATGATTATAGTTTTTTACTGGCTGGAATGTGTGCTACAGGAGGAACTGTAGACTCGGATAACTCTGGGACAAAAAGTAGAATGTCTCAGATATCTTCAGTAGGTCTATGGCCCAAGAGCTTTAATACAAAGTATGTCAGAGTTCATTTTTTCCACAGAAATCACAAAAAAAGCACATTTCCAGTACAGTTTCCTGCAAGCTATTTTCCTACCTAATCACTTCCAGTAGAGGCAAGAAACTACTCTCTTTTCTTTTGTGCCTTCCAGACAGGTTCCTGAATGACTAATGAGAGCCATTGTGTTGGGCATGCAGGCAGAGATAAGACACAGGGAGCATGACTTAATTAGACCATATTTTTATTAACTTGCTTCATTTGGAATCTGTCCACTAATAATTCATGCTGCATTGTTCATCATTCCTTCCTTAATTGTTTGTACATGTAGCTATCATCAGCTTCAGATTCAGTCCCCAGGCTATTGTGGGTGCCATTATCAGCCTTTTGCATGAAATTTGAAGAGGTGAACAAGTTGCTCTCAGTGTAGTCCATACTAGACAGCGGCAGCTCCAATAGGAGTCTTCTTCTTTCCGTTCTTTAATGAACTAAGCCTGCAGTAAGGCCCTGTTAAATTGCAGCAGACTGGACTTAGTTCTTGAACCATGTGATTCCTGGCAATGGTAGAGGGAAGATCCCACACATGTTTCTGCCCTGATCAACCTAGTTATGAGAGATAATTCCTTCCCAATTGGAAAAAGACTCTACCATTAAAACTTGGCTTTAGGGATCCAAGGCCCCAGAGGCCAGAGGGAAATTCTGGAACAAGACTTACCCTTGGTGGAGGATGTTCAGGATAGGAAGCAAACTAACTGGAGAGGTGGGACTTTTCACTGTGGAGAAAAAAAGTCGCTAGAGAAGTCTTCTTGAGGTGTGTAAATACCTGATGTGAAGGAATGAAGATGAGAGAGGCAGACTCTTCCCAGTAGTGCCCGCTGACAGGGCAAGAGAAAACGAGCACAAGAAATTCCATTTGAACACAAGAAAATTATTTTTTTACTGTGAGGATGGTCAAACATTGGAATAAGCTGTCCAGATAGGTTGTGGAGTCACCAGCCTTGGAGACATTTAAAAGCTGGCTGGACAAGCTCCTGGACTGTTGGATTTATCTGATCCATCTTGAGCACAGGAGTTGGACTAGATGATCTGAAACACCCCTTACAACCTAAACATTTCTGTAAATCTGTGCAAATCTTACTGTTTTCTATTTGTGATACAAGTTGAACTGAGCAAACATTTGTAATGCACACAAACCATTCAATGAATTTTGACAAGATTTGATCCAGCAATAGTTTGAAATAGACATGATAAAGTGGTTTTACATAGAAGTTACTGAGAAGGAGCACAGATTTACCTGTTTTGTGCTGCCAAAATGACTCTACTTCTTTAACTAGCTCATACACAGCATTTTGGTTTGGGTCTTGCATTTTGGTCACGGCAACCCCACACAATGCTACAGGCTTGGGGAAGGGTGGCTGGAAGGCTGTCTGGCGGAAAAAGACCTGGACGTTGTAATTGACAGCCGGCTGAATATGAGCCAGCAGTGTGCCCAGGTGGCCAAGAAGGCCAACGGCAACCTGGCTTGTATTAGAAATTGTGTGACCAGCAGAAGTAGGGAGGTGATTGTCCCCCTGTACTCAGCACTGGTGAGGCCGCACCTTGAGCGTTGTGTTCAGTTTTGGGCACCTCAGTATAAGAGGGATATAGAGGTGTCGGAGCGAGTGCAGAAGAGGGCAACAAAGCTGGTGAAGGGCCTGGAGAACAGACCTTATGAGGAGCGATTGAGGGAGCTGGGACTGTTCAGTTTAAGGAAGAGGAGGCTGAGGGGGGACCTCATCATGCTCTACAATTACTTGAAAGGACATTGTAGAGAGGTTGGTGCTGGTCTCTTCTCACAGGTCATTAGGGACCGAACCAGGGGAAATGGGTTCAAGTTGCAACAGGGCAAGTTTAGACTGGACATTAGGAAGAAATTCGCCACGGAAAGAGTGGTCAGACACTGGAACAGACTGCCTAGGGAGGTGGTTGAGTCGCCATCCCTGAATGTGTTTAAGTGTCCCTTAGATGTGGTGTTGGGTGATGTGGTTTAGGGGTGAACTTGTAGTGTAGGGTTAATGGTTGTAGTGTAGGGTTAATGGTCGGACTCGATGATCCCAAGGGTCTTTTCCAACCTGAATTGTTCTATGATTCTATGATTCTGTCTTATGCTATAATTGACAGAGTAGCTCTGCCTTTAATTTTGGTGACCAGTTTTACTGTGCTTAAAGACTTAAATTTAGAAGAACTCTCAACTGTGTAAGCAAGGTCAGACTTCGACTTAAGCATCTGATCACAGATGGTGAAAGGGATGGATCTCCACTTTAAGTGGGCATTTACATCCACACAAAGTGCACATTCATTTGTAAATTACTGGCAGCATGGAATGCCAGTGCTTCAAGTAGTAAGCTAAATTATCCACACTAGATTTAGGGCACGTGAAAATCTAGCTTGAGTGTTTGTTTATGGAAAACAACAGTAGTGATCAATTTGATATATGATTTCGAACAATTTCATTAAATCAGCAAAGCTTAAAAACTAATAATTAAAAACTGATCCTCTAGTTTAGTTGAAGTCACCTAGGAATCAGATTTAAATAAGGCAATTCTAAACAAAAATAAATCCTTATATAAATGGAATCTGTACTATTTTAACTAATACCATTTAAAATTGGTGTAAACTCATATTCTGTACATAAACCAGCAAAGCACTGCGGAAGAAAACTAGCAAAGACCATGAATCCTTTTACATGTAAAGGAGAAGCAGCGTGAAACATGTTCAGTAGTAATTAGTTATGCAGACATTGACATCTCTTAATTAGTTCCTTCATGCAAACTAGACGATTCGTTAATGGCATATAAAGTTGGCAGCTTGTTTCTTGCTGTCACAATGAATTAAAAGCCAAAGTTGTGGGGGTTTTTTTAGTGTCCGTTAAAGAGTATTTGACTTAGGTCAGTTTTGTTTGTGCATAAAAGAACACAGATACCTGTGTCTCCAAAAGAGACCGAAGTATGCAAGCTAACATGAAAAATAGGAGCCCAAACCTTGCAGTTTCTTACGAGAAAGTTACTTGCACAAACAGAGTTCTTGTACAAACATGACTCTAATATTTATTAGAACTAGGACATAAATTGCTGTTGCGTAGTAAAGCCATTGCCGAACCAAAAAAACATCAGACTCTGCTTCAAAAATCCTGGTCCAAAATATATTCATAATTTAATCCTTTCCTATGGCTGCACAGCCATTGATCCCAGAACAAGAAGCTCTGGAATATGTCGAATCGTAGAATCATAGAATTGTTTACATTGGAAAAGACCTTCAAGATCATTTAGTTCAACCATTAACCTAGCAATGACAAATCCACCACTAAACCATGTCCCTAAACACCACATCTACATATTTTACAGGGTTTTAAAATACTTCCAGGGATGGTGACTCCACCACTTCTCTGGGCAGCCTGTTCCAATGCTTGACAACCCTTTTAGTGAAGATGCTTTTCCTGATATCCAATCTAAACCTTCCCTAAGTGCAACTTGAGGACATTTCCTCATGTCCTATCACTTGGTACAGCAATGATTAAGCTAGTTCCCCTTTTGAGTTCAGAAAAGACAATTTTTGTGAGACTGTTTGATGTTAAATTCCAATTCTCAAAATTGACAACAAGCTTTTCTGTTTCTTAATTTGATCCAAGATGTCTCTGAACCCCATGTGGCACATTTGAGCTTTCCAGCAGGTTTTATTTAACCCAGAAGATCTGTACAAAGTCCTGTCATGCAAAATAAATATGTCCATAGGAGTTTCAGGGAGTATATGCACAAAAGGGAAATAAAGTAGTGCATTATTGCCACTGAATACTTCCAGTAGTCAAATCAGTTTCATGCTTGAAAGACTCACTTTAAAATAGCAAAATGTTTTGAAAGTGTTTTCCTTGCTTTCTGTATTTCTGTAGTGTACACTTTGGTGATGATTCATTTTCTTCAATTGGCCTATAGAATTGCTTGCAAATGAACTGAATTACTTACTATTGTTCAATATAAAGGGGAAGGAAGTTGCTCTTCTGCTCACAGGTCTTGTACTACTAGGCATTTAAGAAAAGTAAAAATGTTCCTATACCCACAATAAAATCTGGAGACTAGAAAACCATTTGGCAGGTAATTTATCAATGCAGTTTTCACATTTTTGAGCAGTGCTTAGATAAACACACTCCAGATGAATACTTCTTATCTGATATTACCACAGTATTAAAAATGGCATGAAAATTCTTACCAGGAGATGTATGATGAAACCACGCCCTATAGGCATCAGTGGGATTGTGAAAGCTTTAGGGGTGTCATTTCTTGACTTGTCTAATTTGAGAAAACGTAGGTGCAGAGCATACTTTCACTTCTGCAGGAATCTGGGCCTTTTCTTTCAAGCCAAGCCCAAATCTTCCCAACAGCAGCAACATGCATCTAACTGCTACTCCTCATCCACTCTCACAAACATTGGTAAACAGAAGGGACTGTAGGTTTCCAGACAATGCAAATTCATCTAAGTCATCCCTGGAAAAGATTTTTGGCTGAGAACTGTAGTGACATGGCTCTCTCCTCTGGAAGAATTAGAAGTAAAATGGAATGAGTCTTATTTTTCTCTGTAAAGGTGATGTATACAACAAAGGACACATTTTCAAATCTTAATAGCCAACCTACAGCTCTCAGTGTACTCAAGTAATTTAAAAATAAAACACAAATAACAGTTAGAATAATAGAGGAGTTCTACAATGTGGTGACAAGTTTAGACAACATATTCAAGGGTGAGTCAGACTAGAGAGCCAAAGCTGGATAGCTTTAGAATTGTTCTGATATTATTGTCCTAGCATCACGTTCTTCACACAGTCATTGAACAAACTTGCTTTGCAGTGTGAGTTACTGTTAAGGGCCAGTGATGATCCAGCTTCTTCTTGCTGCTGAAGAAATTGCTGTGAAATTTCTTCCTGATGCCAAACACTACAGAATTTTAAACACTGATTTAAGCCAATAAAGTACTTAAGCCATTAAGCACCGAGTAAGTCTCCTTCCTTTCTAGTGTGTGGTCATATTAAAGTTTTCTGTTGCTCCTAACTATTGCTCATCTCCAGTGATAACCCTGCCTAAAGGAGTTTCGATGTTCTTTACTTTTTTTTAATATATATTTTTTTTAATTTAACGAGACTTACCCAGTGGCTTTTCTTGCTTCTTTAAGTACTCATACCTGTGACTGAAGATCTTAAATGTGACAAGATGGTGCCTAAAACCAGTATTTCAGATGTCACTGAAATTTCGGTAATTGCGTTACGCCAGCGGGTACACTGTGCTCACTCCCTCTGCTCACTCTGTGTCTTGTGTGATGCCTCTCTGCTCCGCAAGTCTTAAAGTACTGGCCAATTTCCAAATGACAGACCTCCTCCAGCTACATAAAGACTCAGTGCACGGTGCTATCAGCTGGAAGTCAGACACAAGATGCAGCAGAGATCTGTCAGGTTTCGCTAGATCAAAATGGTTTCAGTGATTTTGAGCCATTTCTTAGCAGCACACTAAACTGTCTTTCTCTGTTCATTGTCTGTACAGGAGGCCATCAGGAACACCCTGGGAGAAGGTAAAACACCACTGTGCCCTTTCCCCTTACAGTTGGAACCCCAAAGCAGATGGTCTTTCACCCTATTGCCTGCAAGCTTCTGCCTCTGCAGCTGAAAGGGGACAGAAGTCACTACTCTAGTATGGTTACACATGTTCCTCGGGTTCAATATAATAGTGAAATGCCCTCAGATATGTATGGATCTAAGGGCAGTTTTTCTGAAGCTGGAACTTCTTGCAGATGCCATGGCCCTGATTGTCCTCCAAATCTTTATCCCTTTAGTCCTGCTGGCTCCCAGCCTCCACCTGTTACCACCTGATGTAGTCATTTCAAAAACACAGTGTGGAAAAACAGTGTAATGCACTAATAAATGTGGCCATATTTAACTTGGTGTAATTTGGCTGCAGAAACACAGAGCCACAGAGCAAGCTTGGAACAGATTTAACCTCCCAGTTACTCACCATCTCCTGGATTTACAGAGAAAGCCTGTCATTACCGACATTTTAGCTAACCAGCTCACAGCAGAAAGGTGTTTGTGTACAATGCTTGGTAGTCCCAGCACTGAGCTGAGCATAATAACTAGGCTCAGAGGATCCCTGGGACCAGATGGAATGACTAAGGTCATTAACAATTCTGAAAGGCAGAATTATATTTTCTTCCCATTCATATTCTGGAAAATTGTCGTAATACTAAGGAAGTTAAAATATTGGTTTGGAGCACTAAAACTGTTTTATTCCTGAACAGGAAAAGAAATACTTCTTTTATTAAATTGTTAGGAGATACATCATAAAGTTGCAGTCTTCCAGCCAGGGACAAAAGCATCTGGTATAATGCCACCTACACTGTCCTTTTGCCCTCCTTTTTGCTCTTAATAGGACTGGGGCAGGATACTATAAAGTGCATTTTTCTGCATTTTTCTGTGTTCTGCAACCTGCTTTTGGTCACCACAGGAGACCGACAAAGCAAAGACCCTGTGTTTAAGATAATTTCTCAAGCAAGCACTGCGCTTTCTCAAATTTTATTTAAAACTAAACAAGGTATAACTGCAGCCAACAGGTCTGCACTATGTAAAGAATCTATATATTTAGAGCTTGCAGCTATCTTACCAAATAATGCAATTTTTCATGCTAGTTTTTTTTGCTAGGAAGCAGCATTAGCAAAATACCAAGGAAAACAAACAAACAAACAAAACCCACCAAAGAAACACCACACAAAAAATCCAATTCTTACTCTGTTTATCCTTGTGCTTGAGTTTCTCTATGGAAACTGTAACTGATGATTGTAACCGTAAATGTTCATCATAAAATCTTTCCAGAGAAAAACCTGTTTAGCTACCTGTTATCTCACTGGTAAAGAAAATATATTACTTGGAATTTAGGTTCCCGTGTTCCTTACTGATCTGAATAGCTCATTCTGGAAACACTTTCTCCAAAAGCAAGAATTTTGAAAATGAGTAACTCAGTGCTAAGTAGTACCTCATTGCAGGTATCTGGAAAGAAAGAGTAATTCATATTGTAGGGCAAAGTTTATATGTATAAAGGTTTCATTTAAAGTTGATTTGAGTCAGATAGAATGAAATTACAAATCTGGGTTCTAAAGAGGCCTAGGAGAAGACACGTATCTTTTTTTGCCAGGTCTAAGAAGCAAAGGAATGGATGAATAGTCAAACATACTCCAACAACAGCAGTTCTCAGAAACAAAAGGATACAACCCAGAATCAAGTAATATTAGCCACAGGAAAAAATAATAAAAAGGAAAAAAAAATCCCAAACTGAACAATGTCAACCTGAAAACATTTCTTTCAGATTTTTTCTGTGAAGAACTACTTGTCTTCCCATAGACGTAGTGGGAAAGCCTGACTACAGCCTTGATGCTAAGTGATAGATGAGAGTCACTAAGGGTGACACTACTACTAAAGTGGACACGAAAATACTTTCTTGGTGCACTTTAGCTGTTAACATCGAGAAGAAACCTTGATTTCTGAATGATGGCTGCAGGTTACTAGGATTGAGAGGGGAAAGTAACAGGAAAAGTATGTACTGGATTCTGTGTCCTGCAGCAAAGTATCGTAAAAAGGGGAGTCATCAGGCCCTTTTATGAGTGGGAATGTGCTGGTGGAATCAGCTTTGAATGTCACCTGCGTGGTGCTGCAATCAGTGCTCATGGATCAGAAACTCTTACTGTGGTGGTAAGTCCCTCAGCAAACCTGACTGCACGTAAGAGCATATACATCAAGACAAAATAATGCGCAAATAACTTCTGTATTTTCTTTTCACTTCTTCAAGACTGTGTTTTTATTTTTTTTTCATTTAAATTTAAGAGTTTAGAAACAGTGCTTGATTGGTACCTGAGACGAAGACCTCTAATTTACAGTTCATGTTTTTGCTGGGCTATCAGTCTGATGAAGGCAGCTGTAGCAATTTGTCCCTTCAGCAGACTTTCTTGATTTCAGTGTTGCCCTGATAAATGTTCATTGAAGGGGAAAAGTAAGCTGTAAAGGAAGATGTGCAAAGTTGTGAGGATGGAGAAGGAGAGCTATATGTGTGATATAAATAGGAAAAACAGGCAAACCCCCCCCCCCCATTCTTCCAAACAGACAACCCCCCCACCATTCTTCCAAGTGCAAAAAGAAAATAAGAAAAAAAATAAATAAGATATTTTGAAATGCTGGGTTTTATTTATTGAACCGGTTGAGCTGCTGACTGTGCCTTTACTGTGATGTCCCTAAATGTTCTCTGTTCACCTGAAATCTCTACTAATCTTTTCTTTTAACAGAATTGAAAATGATGGGCTTGATGTTTAGTTACCAGCTGACATTTCTGTTGCCTCTGTGCCTGACAGCTATGAATGTGCTGGACTTCTGCAGAGTAATGCTGTGAAAACGTCTAGCCCACTGTCCTGTTGAAGAAGGAAAATCAGGCAGAACCACTCACATCATGGCTTTTTAATGCAGAAGGTTATTGAGTTATATGCATTCATCGGCTCGCCACGCATGGCCCTGTTGATATACATCGTCCACAAACTCACAGCACTACAAAGTGCAGGGATGCTAAAGCCCCGTAAAGAGAGAAAATCCAGAAGCAGGTATTCTTAGTAGCTTTAAATTTTCTTTACCAGAGAAAATTAAAGCAGTTAGGAAGCCTTGTTACTGCCTCAAAGATAAACGGTGAAATATAAAGCTGTTCTCTAGAGAATGTCAGGACACAGAATCACACAGAATCACAGAAGCACAGAATGTTAGGGATTGGAAGGGACCTCGAAAGATCATCAAGTCCAATCCCCCTGCCAGAGCAGGAACGCCTAGATTATGCTACATAGGAACGTGTCCAGGTGGGTCTTGAATGTCTCCAGAGAAGGAGACTCCACAACCTCCCTGGGCAATGTTGTGCAATGTTGTGCCCGGGGATTATTTTCATGCAAGAGAAGAATATTTGTTTGTCTATGAGAAAAACAACTCATACTGCTGCAGTTCATAATGAAGTTATCACAGCTTGTAAAGAAGATTTCATCTGATCTAAAATTAGGAGTAAATTTTAAACATTTTTCCTCATTTGAATTTTTTTTCTTCTAAATATTTTTTTATATCTTTTTAATTACCTTTTTTTTTGGCCTCCTAATTTACATCTTACTTCAAAAACATGGTACTAAATTATTCTGAGATTTAAGGTCCTCAGTTTCACACAGAGGTTAATGGCAGTGCCATACTTTTCTTGATTTCAGTCAAGGTTTTGTAGTGCATATGTATGCAGATACTTTCTTCTTACAGTCCAAAAGTGCTGCTAAACTGCTAATGCAGCTAATTCAAAATCTGAAAATATCAGAATTTTCCTGTATATTATTAATACATTCTTTTTTATTCTTCTGTTCCTCATTCAAAACCAGTTCCAGCTGGTTCCCAGAGCAGACCTGCATCTCTAAGAGGCTTTCCATGGATAGCAACAGGCTAATCTAATTTAATCTCAATGAGGACCTTCGTGTGTCTCTAAATCTTCAAGGCAAAATACATGGTCTTATATATTAAACACTGAACACAATATAGATTTATTCTCTGGCATCATGAATTTTTTTAAGGTGTTCAACACTGAAGTATCTCAGCATTTTACCAAGTATATATTTTTCACAGCTTCCTCAGGAGGCAAAGTCATGTACAGGATGGCGTGCTCTGAAGTGTATTAGTTCTGGATAGGGCAGAGAATACTAGAAAAAATAGAAAATTTCTAACATTCATTTCTGTGCATAGAAAAAAAAGCGAGCAAAATAACTAAAAACAATTACAGTACTTTTCCAATTATGCTTCTTATATCATAGTTGATGTCATAAATTAGAAGTTGTGATATATTTTAAGAGTATTTAAAGAATTTGCCTGAAAAGGTGTTGGGTTTTTTTGGAAGATTGGTAGTGTTTGATCTTTCTATAAGCTTTGTATATCTTCCCAGATCTCCAAAGCTTTTCCAAAACTCCTAGTATTGAATACGTTACTTTATTATTTCCTATGAATATACTATTAATATAATATATAATATATTACTATAATATATTATTATAATATATATTATAAATATATATAAATATATAATTATATAAAAATATATACAATAATATAATAATATGCTATTTACTATACACTAGAATGAGTAATCTCCAGATGTATTCATCTCTATGAAGCTAAACTCCCCAAATATCCCATTGCTTTTTTAATTTCAATAGCTTTTTCCACATTTTCTTTGTAATTTGAGCACCATTTTCTTCTAGGTTTTTGAAAAAGACTCGGGTTAGAAAGAATAACAGAGATGTAAAAGGAGTCATCAGAAATAAATTTATTCTTGAAATTCAAAAGATATCTATTTTGTTTTGTATGAAGAATGAGTGGTAAAACGTTCCTTGAACTCTGATGTCCCATGAAATGAAAATACGCAAGGAGGGTTGCAAGTAGCTGATATCACCTTCCCATGCTTTCTTCTGCAGTGGGATAACTGCTGAGGCAATCCCTCTATTAAGTATATTAATTTCAGCTTTGTGCAATCACTTTGACCTGCAGGAGGTGAATCATTCAGCCATTTATCTGCTAATCAATTCTGACATCTTCCAAGAACAGGCATAATTAATCACACCTCCCTTGGTTTTGTGTTTTCATAAACAACATTGTTCTGCTGTCAAGATCTTTCGGTTCGATATAGTTGGGAGCATGCCACCTGCGATTCAAGACTGCTTTCTTTCATGACAGAACATCATGTTGATAAAATAACCCTGTTATTCTAATTTAATTATACTATAGCTTTGTTTAAGATGATCCCTATTTTGTCTTCTGTTGAAGAGTAATAAAATACACTAATTCTGTGGAAAGAAAAAGCATCACTGACTCACTGAGCTCTACAACCTAGCACTGGACACAGGAATAGGTTTTGCCACACTGCTTAGTGTTTCATTCATGCTTATTATTCTGTGGTTAATTTGGATAATGGAGTCTACTAACTGCTTCTGTGCCTCAGTGTTATTCATGATTGCTCTGGGAATGTTGATCTGCCTCATGTTTTTATTCTCATTTCTGATTCCAGAAAGCATTGCCTGGGATCTTCCATGAATTTCCAGAGGTAGGTATATTTCGGGTGGTTATAATGATTTTCTTATACTTTTTCTCCATATTTGCTGTCACATCACATTAGATACATCCAGATGCACTTTCAGAAGATCACGTATTGTTTGATGCCGCATGAGGTACACAGATTTCGCCATTTCCTCTCAGCATGTTACATTTCAATACCCCAGGTCTGTCTGATCTTTAAATACTTACATAAGTCCTCTCTTACAACGCACTCCATGGTAGCAAATCCTGAGCAGAAGTGAAGATGGTGAGAGATGATCAAACTGGCTCTCTCAAATGTCACTAATGGACCATTTCAGCTGTCAAGCTGAATAGGCCTCGGAAGTCTAAGCAACCAGTTTCCTGTATTCCACTAAAACAGACCGCTTACACAATCTCTGGGGTGGCAAGATTCACAATCAAAACTAATCTGTGTTAAAAATTGCTTTACAACCTTCAGTAAAAAAAGGTGTTAAGACACTTCTCATGCCACAAGGTAAAACTACACACAAATAGACAGGACCTGTGCAACACATGATGTTATCCAGATTTCCTTCACAGCAATGTCTTCACATGTCCATATAATGGGAAAACCTGCAGACTGTTTATGCACCTGTGAGTAAAAAAAAAGTATACAATTGTCTAAGCAACCTGATTGTCTAAATCTCATTGGCCCCTCTACATCTCTTGATACCTAAGCACATTTGAAAAAAACATCTGCTAAGTTTTGAATTGTTCCTGCTCTAATTAATCTGAGTCCAAGCTATTTCAAGATTTTCCCTTGCTTTTCAAAAGCCAGCATACAGACTCATTTAAGTTGTTCAGTTACCAAATCATTCATGAAAAGCATGAGCAGTTAAAAAATACAAACTCCCCAAATCCATCTTATAAATTTACTGAATGTTTACTGAAAATAACAGAGATAAAGAGAAAAAAATAGAATTTCTCTAAATCCATCTTATAAATTTACTGTCTACTAAAAATAACAGAGATAAAGAGAAAAACTGAACACAGTATTTGTGGAACTAATTTGAGGGCTTCAAAGGGGCATTTAGCTGTTCTGTGCTGAAAGAAGGAAAAAAAAAAAGAAAAAAAAAAAAAGAAGATTCAACTACAGAATACCAAAAAGAATGGTGTGAACATCAAGTGAAAAGTTAAGCTGTCTCCTGGCACCATGAAGCAATTGTAGCGCAATGTTACATTCCTCAAATTGTAGAATATCCTGGTTCACAAATGAAAACACTTACATGTAGTTATGGCTCAGAAAAATGATGTAAAGTACAGAGCATAAATATGATCATAGAATCATGGAATCATAGAATCATGGAAGCATTTAACAGTTTCAGTTGGAAAAGACCTTCAAGATCATCAAGTCCATCCTTTGTCCTAGCCCTATCAACACCACTAAACCATGTCCCTCAGCACAACATCTACCTGTCTCTTAAACACCTCCAGGGATGGCGACTCAACCTGGGCAGCCTGTTCCAATGCCCGACAACCCTTTCAGTAAAGAAATTCTTCCTAATATCCAGCCTGAACCTCTCCTGGCATGACTTAAGACCATTTCCCCTTGTCTTATCTCTTGTCACTAGGGAGAACAGACCAATCCCTACATCACTACAACCTCCTTTCAGGTAGCTGTAGAGAGTAATAAAGTCTCCTCTTAATCTCCTCTTTTCCAGGCTAGAGAGCCCCAGATCACTAAGGCATTCCTCATACGACATATGCTCCAAACCCTTTACTAGGGTGGCAGCCCACCTCTGTACCCTCTCCAGCACCTCAAGGTCCCTCTTGTAGTGAGAGGTCCAAAATCGGTCACAGTACTTGAGGTGCGGCCTCACCAAAGCCAAGTACAGGGGTATGATCACCTTCCTACTCCTGCTGACAACACCATTCCTGACACAGGCCAGGATGCCGTTGGCCTTCTTGGCCACCTGGGCACACTGCTGGCTCATGTTCAGCCGGCTGTCCATCAACACCCCCAGGTCCCTCTCTGCCTGGCAGCTCTCCAGCCACTCCTCCCCAAGGCTGTAGCGCTGTTGGGGGTTGCTGTGGCTGAAGTGCATTGGGCCTTATTGAAACTCATGCAATTGGCCTTGGCCCAGCGATCCAGCCTATCTAGATCCCTCTGTAGAGCCTCCCTACCCTCAAGCAGATCAACACTTCCTCCCAGCTTGGTGTCATCTGCAAACTTAATAAGGGTGTACTCTATCCCTTTGTCCAAATCATTGATGAAAATATTAAACAGGACTGATCCCAGTACCGAGCACTGGGGGACACCACTCGTGACCAGCCACCAACTGAATCTAACTCCACTGACCATGACTCTTTGGACTCAGCCATCTAACCAGTTTTTCACCCAGCAAAGCATATGCCCATCCAAGCCAAGAGCAGTCAGTTTCTGTAGGAGAATGCAAGTGTCAAATGCCTCACTAAAGTAAAGGTAGACAACATCCACAGCCCTTCCTTCATCCAACCAGCAGGTCACCCTGTCACAGGAGATCAGGTTTGTTAAACAGGACCTGCCCTTCATAAACCCACGTTGACTGGGCCTGATCACCTGGTTGTTCTGCATGTGCTGCATAATGGAACTCAGAATGATCAGCTCCATCAGCTTCCCGGGCACTGAAGTCAAACTGACAGGCCTGTAATTTCCTGAATCATCCTTCTGTCCCTTCTTATAGATGGGTGTTGTATTGGCTGACTTCCAATCAGCTGGGACATCCTCAGTCAGCCAGGACTGCTGATAAATGATAGACCGTGGCTTGGTGAGCATCCCTGCCAGTTCTCTCAGCACTCTAGGATGAATCTCAAATCAATCATATCTGTTTTGACAGCTTCACTCAAAGATTCAATGATTTTAGCCAATATTAGTTTTTAATGGCAAAAATTCGGACAAATAGCAAGTCTCCAAAACAAGATTATATTTTGCCCTCATTTTAAAACAGCTGACAACCAGATACTAGAACAGAATGAAGGCGAGATACAAAAAATGCACTAAGACAACCAGAAGAGAACAAACACAGAAGTCTAACATTAAAGAGTTATATAAATTAATAGATAACACCTATGATTTTTGTTAAACAGCTTCCTCTCTATATGGGTAGATTTGTCACAATATTCTCTTTGAGCTAGGAGTTCAAATCAAAACTTCTACTCAGAGTAGAGTTCCTGAGTTGTTGAGCTAAGTGGAGTGGCACTTATCAACCTTTCAGGTGGAGCTGATGCCCCTCCAACCCTTAGCTGGATCTGGGAAATCCTGGGCTCTGATCCCCAAGACTCTCTATTCCACTGGCACATAGGCAGAATCACTCATTACTGAGCTTGATATTTAGGTTCCCTTCACTTCCACTCTTCTAGTCTTCTTTCTTAGCCTACTAAACTTCTTCAGTGCTGCCTGGTTAAAATACTTTTTTAAGAACACTGGAAACAGGCCAAGCCTGGCAGACCATTTAGTGCCAGAAGATACAACTTGGAATACTTATAAGGCAGAGGATATACTAAATCTAGGTCTGAGGATATATTAAATCTAGGTCTCCCATTTGCTGTTCTAAAGCTGTAAACATCAATAACTGCATTTTAAAAGGAAAGAGCAACTTCATTTTGTTCTCTAAATGAATAGCTCTAGCTGCTTACCTTCAAGTTTCAAGCCCCAGGGAAGAGAGAAATCTATCTGCAACCTTGCCTCCATTATCTCATTTCCAGAGAAGATGGAATTTCAGAAATAACCCAGGCTTAACATTTCCCCTTTGCCTTGTTTCTAGGGGTGTCCTCACTCAGCAACTCATAAATGTTTTATTAGGCATGCAACTCTCTTCAGACATTGCAGAAGGAGCTTAGGCACCCAATTCTCTATTTTAGATTCCTTTGTGAAAGGTAATTAGAGGCTCCTTCACTTTACTGCATATTGTACATCTTGTAGGTATATGCATCTGAAGACAGACTATATTGCCAGGTATAATATAGGCCCAAGTAAACCCTGTTCTGTGTAAATATCAATGGTGTATTAACTATGTCCACGAAGAAGTATAGTTTGGCAGTTTAAATCTTAGGCAATTTATTTACCAATGTAACATGAAGAGATCAGCTGCAGAAATAGATTATTTCTGTGCCCTTAGCCTGTAAACAGTCTTAGAATAAAAATCAGCTCTTTCAGGAAGTATGATACAGAGGAGACACAAATCTTGCAGAAATGCCTGAGAAAGCTATCCTTTTTTATCACTCCATAGGTTGCCAGGTAATGGAGACCAACCAGCTGCATCCATCACTTTATGGTAGAGGTCTGAATGATGGTGACTCATGGGATCTGACAAAAGAAAGCACTGATTGTAAATTTAGCATAGAAAAATATTTGAGAATAAGATCTATGTATGCAAACACTTAGACATGTGGCTACTGCTAGTAAGCCATTCTGAACTTAGCATAGTGAATGTACGAGAAGAAAATCACAGGGATTCAGGGCCTAATTCAAATGGTATGTATAATCTTCAAAAGTTCCCATCAATTTCATGGTGCTTTAAAACCCTATGTAATTTTGAGGATCTATAATGCAGAGAATACCTGTTTCTAACTTCTGCATTGTTCTATCCAACATTGATTTCACATCTAATTCAGTGTATCAGCTTGTATATCTCTGTCAACAGCAGTTATGTCCTGGCAGAAGTGTGTAGTAAAGAAAAAAAAATCAACACTTCTGCCAAATGCACCTCTATACAACAAATATGAGGAGGTTAATTCTAATTTATCTTTGAAATTAAGGCAACTTTCAGACCAGCTAGACATGGAAATAAGATATTTGTGGTCATTCTGCTGGCAGGCATGTCCATCTGCAAACTCTTCCTTCTTCCCAGTAACTTTTGATCCTCTTGACTGATTTCCTTGCTAATTAATAAAAAAAGATGGTCTCAAAGATAAGACACTATGTGTTTCAGGAAACAAGGAGGAAGGTAGAAGACTTTGTTAATGTTTTGTCTAAAAGAAAGGCTAAAATATGACCCTTCAAACATGACTATATATTCATCATCAACACGTGATTTATAAACGTCTCAAGAAAGGAATGCGACATGTCATGAAGCATGAAACATTCATAGAAAATTCACCAATTTCAGGGTCTTCTGACTGAAAGTTTAAGATCTATTCCAATGCAGATGTCATATCTGAATTTAATTTTGGAGACAAAAATGTAATTGAACATAGTGGTTCTATTTCAAAAACAGATCTCCCATCAAGGGAATTCTATGTTACTCCCCCGAAAAAACAAACTGATGTTTGCTTTCTACTTATTTTGGTAGTGGAATAGGAACTCTACTATGTCTCTTTTGCAGGTAATGCCAAAATAGCGCCACGTACATACTGCAAATGCAGGTTTCAGACATATCTGACAATGTATGTACCATCACTTACTTGCTACCTTTTAACATTTATATGGTATGAGTACACGGACAATTTTGGGGCAGAGCTTTCAGAAAGACTGCATTCAAGTGAAGAAAAGTGACTGTATGAGCAAACGCATTTCAGCCAGAATATTTTGTTTCTCCTGCAATGCTTGCTGCTTATTGACATGCAAGAGGTCAAGTATCCACTTAAGTTGTTACTGGCAGTAATACAGAAATAACTACTACAACAGCTAATGCCTTATATATACATACAGTAAACAGGAATGAAAATAAGTACATTGATAGCTACAGACAACTTTGCTTGCAGGACTGAGCTTTCTACAGCAAAGAAATGGACAGCCCACTTGCTGTGAACGCACAGACTCATGCTATCAGCTCAGGTTGCCTTCAGCTTCTGGACAGACATTTTCAAAAGTTGTGGTGCTACAGTATGATGACAGCAGCAATGAAATTCCCATTTAAATTCATGGCATTTGCTTGGGCAATGCAGAAGGCCCATATTAATGAAGCTTTCAGTTTTCCAGAGAAGCACATCCAGAAGCAGTAAGTTCTCCATTTCTGGAAATTCTATGCCCAAGATTTCTCCATTTATGAATATCGGCATCCGAGAATACATCTTGCAGAAACAGCATCTCCTCTGTATGTGGCTTACTCAACCTAGGAAGACTTTTTTTTATTAAATTGCATTTTATTTTATCATTTCTCGGGAGAAATATCTGTCAGAGCACAGCAATACAGAAAATAATATTTTTCATAATGTAAATTCACATTTTTACTCTGTATATTTTAATTGGTCCTTTAGGTCTAGTAACACATTTGAGAAGAAATGGTGAAGTAAAGAAAAAATATCAAGAATGGTGAGGTTGTAACTCTATAAAGCTGAGCATCCTCTGTAATTATTTACCCCTATGTAATAGTGGCATAAAAAGCTTGCTTCTTGGAAATTTCTATCCGTTCATATGATGACAATATTTTTCACTGAGTATACCAAAACTTTTACCAGAAAATATTGTGCAAGGCTAAAGATGGAAAAAAAATCAGATTCCCTTTGCAATTCTGCCATAAACTTCAGGGATAATCCTAAGAAGTAGTTTAATTTTTCCCATTTACCTATCTGTGAAATAGGAATATAATTGTTTTCATAAATGCTAGCATGGCTGAACGTTTGTTTGCTCATATATGGGCAGTGCTTGTAATCTTTAGATGGAAAGAAGAGAGCAAGAGCTATAATATCATTACTGCGTAATAGCAGGAAAATTGCTAACTGATGTGTGAAAACTGATACTTTCAAGGTAGAAAATTCATGCTTGAATTGCCATGTCCAAGTCAAAATCCTCATTTACTATATTATCTCTTATTCTTTTCCAGTCCCTTAGACTTCTGACTCATCTTTATTTTTAGTACTTTTTTTTCTTCTTTTTTTTCTTTTCTCTATTTTTTTTCAAGTAAGAATCCTAATTTATGACCCCAGAACTTGGGCCAAGCAGCTCCCTCATGTGCCAAGGTACAGCTACAAGGGAGATTCAGGCACTCAAGTGCACTGAGATCATCACCTATGTTCTGAGAGAGGCAAAGTGCCTACTCACAGTTGGTGAATGGAAGAAACTGTATAATGGCAAACCAACTTCTGATCTCCTTCTGAGGGTTAGTGTATGCAAAACAATTCTGTAGCATCCAGGTATCTATTGCTTTTAGTTAAACATAAATATGGATTTTCTGCGGTTAAAATTTAGGTAGGCTATTAACAGAAGCAGATGTTCAATTTGTGCAGCAGTACCTCAAATTTGTATCAGAAGTGCATGGATTGTGCATGCCTAATGAAAAACTGTAACAATCATGTTTTGTCTGACCATACATCTGATTTGTACACATAACTCTGGTGGTTGTGCTTTCAAACTACACATACTAATGAGAGGATGGGCTATGAAATCACATGCAAACAATACGTTACAATTTGTCTCAGAAGGTAAGTGTACGTACAAGTACACTACTAAAAGAGCATTATTAAATATGGGTGATCATTCTTGTGTAAGCACACATACATAAACTCTCTGCATTAAAATATGTAGTATGAGTAATCAGAATTCTTCTGGATGATTGTTGTATTATGGATTGATATCACTTCATCACTGCTCCCCCTCAATAACAAGAGTTGATGGTGTTTACCACTGGCATGAATGTGAACTTTTTTAAAAAACTATTTACCATAGGTGATTTGCTATACATGACACTGCCTATCCCAATGTAAAAATCTGAACCCTGTGAAAGTAACCAAAACACAAAAAAAAAAGAGTGCTCCACAAAAAGCTTGCAATTTCTTTAAAATACAATGATATGTTTAATGAAGAATACTTTCAAAGAATGGTACATCAATTCTCCTCACTTACTTTGCAGTGACAGAATGATTCCCAGGGTATATACAATAGAATATCTACTCTAATCAAAATAAGCCATTAAATCTATGTCCCTGTCCCAAAGCAATATCAATTACCAATTCTACATTATTCAAAACAGAGCTTTCTCTGAACTGTTCTTAAAAAAACCTAATGTTCTTGGAAGGAAATTCCATGATGACTACAAAGGAGCACATTCTATTGTTTAGAAAACATTTGTTACTGTCTCGCTGGATATCTGCTAGTCTAGACATAAATAATGCTATATGTTTTACACTGTAAAAACTTTCTACAGACTCTGCAGGATATTAGAATATGAGAGATTTGGCCTATGGTTCACTAGTTGCACCAGTGGAGTTCTTGCTCCTGAGCAGTATCCATCCCATTTCCCTTGTGTCCTCCATACTCCCCTGATCGCCATGTTTACAGGGTATCACATGTTGATGCTGAGACCTTGGCTTCTTTACGAATTGTTTACAGGTGCCGTAGCTCTTTGGTGTCTCAGATTTGAGCCCAGTGCTTAAAACAACTATTTTGCTCCCCCTCCCTGTGGCTCTGCCTTTTGCCACAGTTTTCTCATCTCAAGACTGAAAGGCCCCCCAGTGCGTATTTTGCCTTTGTGTTAAAAATTGGATTAATCCTGCCTCTCTGTACTGAGTTTTTTTAGTAGTCCACAACTTTCCTGCAATGCAGTGCCTAAAAACTCAAGCAGGCAGTACAGCTGGGATCCAATACGGGAGAAGAAGAAAACACATTATATTACATGTTTTCAAGAGACTGGAGATGGTAGAAGGAAACACATTTTTTCACGTGTCTTCAAGAAACTAGAGGTGGTGGTACACCACAGGTTAAAGTATGCATTTTTGTGACAGCTTGACTGTTTTTCACTAGCATTCAGTACAGGACCCATAAAATCCTCCTTTTGCTGGAATACAAGTTCTTTTGTCATTCCCCACGGCATAAGGGTAGCATGATTAACAACAACACAGGAGACAACCAGTAACCCTGTGAAAGATAAGCTTTTAGGATGAAAGCATGCCCAGCAGTCATTCTTTCCATAATGCCCACAAGTAACATATTAATTATAAAATGGAAAATATTTACACAGTATTATTGGATGTTTTTTTCTGCATCTCTTAGTAGTTTTTAATTTTAACTCTTGGAAGCAACACGTCTGAGATTTTTTGTCCTCCGAAACATGGAACATGTTGGCATGTAAAAATTTCTTGCAGTGTGTCCTAAATCTAGAAACATAATCCCTTCAAAGACAAAAAACCTGCCTTTGGATGGTTAAATCCATGATCGCTGTTACTTATACCTGTACAGTTTCCCATTTATAAGACACTACGCAAATGCCAAGCTATAGGTAGAGCTTCCTGAATTCTTAATTGTGCTGAAGACAATGGTAAGGTTCACTATTTCTGAAGGTATCTAAATAGGATCAAGAGAAGAACCAAACTATACTATGTCATGTTGGTCAGCCTGTGTCTGGGTTTTTTTGAAATGTTTTTATAATTTAAAATTAAATTTAGACTGGAGTTTTTTTAGGTATGCTTTAACTATTGTCAGTTGTATCAGCATTACACTTCAATTTCTGTGTTATTAAAACAGGTTTTAAGTAATCATCTACAATAGACAACAGAAAAGTTCAGAAGACAACACAAAGCCTGAGAGTTACTTCACAGTGGAGATAAAATTTACCCAGAAGCCAAATGAAATACTTCTGAAATCTAATAGGCAACCTAGACGGTATGCCAAATATTGGTAACATACTAAACAAGTAATAAAAGGAAGGATAGGTGGTAGAAGTGAGCTCAGATATGAACAGAAAAAAAGGGAAACGAAATGTGTGCATGTCCACTGAAGAATTAAGTATAACTATAGCCTTGAAATAGTTGAATAACTTACGTGTCTTCCATTCTTTTAACCAGAACTAATTTTTTATTTACTGGAAACTAAATGCTTAGTGTTAACTGGCATAATACTTTATAGCTTTTCAGTTTAAAAAATTATTTGACTCATCAGGATCATTAAGCTAAAAGAAAAAAAAAATTAAAATGTAAATTATATATACTATACAGATTCTGATCACTATCTTCAGGTTTTTTGTTGAGTTTTTTTTTTAGTTTACACTAGGATTTCCCTTATTAAACACACAGGGGAAAAAATATGATCTCGTTTCCTAGGAAAAAATTGCAAGTGACTGCTTGTCATACTGAACACACTGTACTCAAAATAATCTGTTGTCTGCCTGATTTTCAGTCTTGAAATAGGCTTACAATGCTTAGTTATATCAAAATGTTGAGATTCTGCTCAGAATTTTATTGATCTGGTAACGAATTTGTCTGGTGTTATAAAACATTAATTTATCATCTTTTTGACAATAGAGTACAATATGTCCATGAATCCTTAGTGAGAAAAAAGATATCATTTAATGCAATCATATCACACCTATATTTCAGTGGCATTTCTATGGCAAGCTTACCATAAAAGAGTTTTGCAAATATTCAAAATTCTGATCTTCTCCTAATAATAATCATAGAATCATAGAATCATACTCATAGAATGGCCTAGGCTGGAAGGGACCTTAGAGATCATCTAATCCAACCTCCCTGTCATGGGCAGCGACACCTCTCAACTAGACCAGCGTCTCTGGGCAATTTATTCCAAAGTCTGACCACCCTTGTACTGAAGATTTGTTTCCTAAGATCCAATTTCAATCTGTTTTCCTTAACTTAAATCCATTTCCCCTTGTCCTATCGGTGGACACTTTTTTGTAAAAAGTCCCTCCAAGCCTCCCTGTAGGTTCTCTTCAGGTATTGGAAGGCAGTTATAAGGTCCCCCAGAATCTTCTCTTCTCCAGGCTGAAAAATCCCAGTTCCCTCAGCCTGTCCTCATAGCAGACGTGCTCCAGTCCCGGGATCATCTTTGTGGCCCTCTTCTGAACACGCTCCAACAGTTCTATGTTCCTCTTAAAATGGGGACACCAGAACTGGACGCAGTATTCAAGGTAGGGTCTCACAAGAGCAAAGGGGGAGAATTACCTCTCTTGATCTGCTGGCTACGCTTCTCTTGATACATCCCAGGACGCGGTTGGCCTTCTGGGCTGCGTGAGCGCAATGCCGGCTCATGATGAGCTTCTCATCTATCAACACCCCCAAATCCTTCTCGTCAGGGCTAGTCTCAACCCACTCTGTGTCCAGTTTGTATCTGTGCCTGGGATTGGCCCAACACAGGTGCGCGACCTTGCATTTTGACTTGTTGAAGCTCAGGCAGTTTGCATTGGGCCATTTCTCAAGCCTGTCAAGGTCCCTCTGGACGGCCTCCCTTCCCTCAAGGGAGTCCACGGCACCAGTGTCGTCCGCAAACTTGCTGAGGGTGCACTCAAGGCCATCATCCGTGTCGCTGACAAAGATGTTGAACAGCACTGGACCCAGAACAGACCCCTGAGGAACTCCACTTGTCACTGGTCTCCATATGGACATTGAGCTATTGATCACAACTCTTTGAGTGTGACCATACAGTCAGTTCTTTATCCATTGAGTGGTCCATCTGTCAAATCCGTGTCTCTCCATTTTAGAGACAAGGATGTCATGTGAGACAGTGTCAAACGCCTTGCACAAGTCCAGGAAAATGACATCCGTTGCTTTTCCCGTGTCAAACAGCTCTGTAACTTTGTCGTAGAAGGCCACTAAATTAGTCAGGCACGACTTACCCCTAGTGAAGCTATGCTGGCTGTCACCAACCACTCGGTTATTTTTTTCTGTGCCTTAGTACAGCTGCCAGGAGAATCTGTTCCATGATTTTGCCTGGCACAGAGGTAAGACTGACTGGTCTGTAGTTCCCCGGGTTGTCTTTGGTTCCTTTTTTAAAGATGGGGATTATGTTCCCCATTTCCAATCTGTGGGAACCTCACCAGACTGCCAGGAGCTCTCAAATATGATGGCTAGTGGCCTAGCAACTTCAGCTGCCAGTTCCTTCAGGACCCGTGGATGTATCTCATCAGGTCCCATGGACCTGTGCACCTTCAGGTTCTCTAGGTGTTCCCGGACCTGATCGGCTCCTACCATGGGTGGCTCTTCATTCTCCCAGACCCAGTCAACACTCTCTGTGATTTGAGTGGCGTGCTTCGAGTGGTTGCCAGTGAAGACTGAGGCAAAAAAGTTGTTGAATACTTCAGCCTTCTCCACGTCTGTGGTGGTTTAAGCCGAGTGACCGGCCAGTAGAGACAAAGAACCACGTGGTCGCTCTCTCACTCGCTCACCCCTGCCGGGAGTGAGGGGAAGAGCCCGGAGAGAGTAGTAGGCAGAGGCTCGTGGGGGTTGAGATAAAAACAGTTTGTTTTAATGGTGAACATAAACGATAACGATAACAGTGAAGTAACAGTAATGTTTAACCAGATATAACACGAGTAACATGTCACGCGGATGTCTCACCACCCGGTACCCAGCGATGCGCCCAGACCGAGAGCCGGAAAGAGAGAGACCCCCACCCCGACCAGCTTCCTATATATACCCCGAGCATGACGTCATGATGGTATCAAATATCCCTTTGACTAGCAACCAGTTTGGTTCAGCTACCCTCGGCTAACCCAACCTCCACTGAAAATTAGCCCTATCCCAGCTGAACCCAGTACAATGTCCTCGGTAACCAGGTCACCCATGTCATTCTGGAGAGGCCCCACATTCTCTCTCATTTTTCTTTTTTCTCTTACATACCTGTAAAATGCTTTTCTGTTATTTCTAATATAGCTGGCCAGATTTGACTCTGTCAGGGCCTTAGGTTTTCTAACCCGGTCTCGAATTACACCAGCAACTTCCTTGTAATCATCCTAGATTACCAGTCCCTGCTTCCACGCTTTGTGAGTTCCCCTTTTGCACTTGATTTTTGCCAGGAGTTCTTTGTTTATCCATATAGGTCTCCTGGTGCTTTTGCCTGATTTCTTCCTTTTAGGGATGCAATGCCTTCGAGCTTGGAGGAGATGTTCCTTGAAAGTCAACCAGCTTTATTGGGCTCCCAGTCCCTCCAGGGCTTTATCCCATGGCACATTACCAAGGAGGTTCCTGAAGAGGTGAAAGTCAGCTCTCCTGAAATCAAGGGTTTCAAGCTTGCTGAGCTTCCCCCTCTTAGTTGCCCTTAGGATCTCAAACTCCACCATCTCATGGTCACGGCAGCCAAGGCTACCCACGAGTTTACCCACCAGCCCTTCCCTGTTGACGAGAACAAGGTCTAACGTGGCACCTCTCCTCATTGGTTCCTCTGTCACTTGGAGAAGGAAGTTATCATCAGTGCATTCCAGGAATCTCCTGGATTGCTTATTCCCCGACGTGTTGTTTTTCCAATTGATGTCAGGGTGGTTAAAATCCCCCATGAGGACCAGGGCTTGTGAACGAGCAGCAATTCCTGTCTGCTCATGAAGGGCCTCGTCCACTTAGTCCTCCTGATTGGGTGATCTGTAGAACACCCCCACTGTAAAGTCTCCTACCCCTCCTTTCACCCCGGTCCAAAGGCACTCGGTTCTTTCGTCATCACTTGCCAGATGGAGCTCCATGCATTCTAGCTGCTCGTTGACATAGAGGGCAACACCCCCTCCTCATTTCCCCTGCCTGTCCTTCCTGAACAGTTTATACTCTTCTAGTCCAACACACCAATCGCAGGAGTCATTCCACCATGTCTCTGTGATACCGATCAGGTCATAGCGCTGCAAACTCACAAGCATCTCCAGCTCCTCTTGGTTATTGCCCAAGTGGCGGGCATTCATATAAAGGCATCTGAGTTGGGCCCCTGATAAGGTGCCTGGAGCCCCCAATAAACTATAATTGCACTTCATTTGTGCTAGTGACTCTGCTTCAGATGTCACTATGTGTATCTCAGGGTCGTTTTCATTTGACCTGGTTGGAACCCCTTCCCCCTTCATATCTAGTTTAAAGAAGGTTCTATGAGTCCCGCCAGCTTGTTACCGAGGATCCTTTTCCCCCTTTGCGGCATTTGAACCCCATCTGGTTTTAGTAGACCAGGTGTCGTCTGAGTCTCCCCGTGGTTAAAACCCCCAAAACTAGACCGTTGGCACCACCCTTTTAGCCAAGTATTAATCTGCTGCACTTCATTGAATCTTTCGCTGTTTTTCCTCGTAATTGAAGGAATAGAGGTAAACACAACCTGTGCACCTGATCCTGCAAGCATTCGTCACAGTGCCCTAAAGTCTCTTTTGATTGCTTCTGGCCATCCCTCTGTTATCGCATCATTACTGATCTGCATAACCAGAAACGGGTAATAACCGGAAGGATTAACCAGACCTGGGAGCTTCGTAATAATATCCTTAACCCGAGCCCCAGGGAGGCAGCAGACTTCCCTGTGGGTTGGATCCGGGCGGTAGATTGGGCCCTCTGTCCCCCTTGGCTCGTCATGTCTCTAGAGAAGCAGAAGCCACAACAGAGAGAGCCAGGTAGGAGAGACCCTCTACTTGTCCTCTTCCGCCTCTTCCTTTTCCCTGCCCTCTGAAGAACCCCAGGCTGCCCAGTCCTGCAGACCATCAGCTTCCATCACCCTCTGGCCCTGATTTCTAGAGGCATACCCCAGCCCCTGCTGAGTCCCTTGCATCAGCTGTAGCAGTGAGGGGAGGGCATGGCAGGACTCTGGGTGAGTCAGCAGAGTCAGGAGAGAGGCTTTCCGCTGCCCCATGATGTCACAAAGGGCGGCTGTGCCTGCCCCATGATGTCACAAGGTGGGGTCACCTGCCTGCCAGGCTATAAAAGGGGGACGCGGGGCTCCCAGGAGCAGGCAGTGGACGCTGGGTGCCGCGGTCGGACGTTGTGTCGGCAGACTGCAGCCTCACCCTCTGCCACCCCAGCTGTGTTCGGGATCCTGTCACAGGGAGCTCAGGACGTCACTGGGGATCTGCACCGCTGGCCTGTGCTGGTGACGTGCAGCGTTGCAGGCGCTCCGGAGCCGGTGCCGTGAAGCACTCCAGTGTGCCCTTCTTGGCTGGGTTGCTTCATAGGATCACCATGCTGGTGCTGCTGCTCTTTGGCCTGCTCTGGGCCGTGATGCGGGTCAAGCGCTGGGTAGGTGACCACTGCAGCCTGGTGTGACCAGGGCTGGGGTGGGACGGCCACTCGCGTGTCTCAGTGGAAAAGACAGGCAGTTTGATGGCTGGGGCAGGAGGGATCAGATCGGGGAGGGGGGGGGGGGGTGGGCTCATCTGCGTGCTCTGCAGAGCTCAAGCACTTAGGGCCTGGGCCCACAGATAGGGAGCCCGAGGGAGACAGGGACAAACACCTTCCCAACACCAGGGGCTGCCAAGAGGCAGGCAGGAAGTGCAGGAGGGGACAGGAAGGTCGGTCCTCCTGGCAAACTGAGCCCTGCGTGCCGTGCCACAGTTGTGCCGTGCCATGTCGTGCCGTTCCATTCCATCCCGTGCCCAGCAGGCTGCCTGGGGGTGCCAGGGTGCTCCTGGGAGTCACCGTGGAGGGACTGGCCCTCTCACCAGCCGCTGCCTCTGGGAGCAGGGCGGCAGCTACCGGATGGGCTGAGCTCTGCCCGGGGGCTGCTGGCGGAGCCTGGCTGCGGGAGCTCTTCCAGCTCGGGCAACGTGGCAGCAAGGGCCACCAGAGTCACACAGCCTCTCCCCTCGGCTTCTCTTGCAGGTGGACAGGCTGGCCCGCAGGAGGGATCTGCGCGGCAGCAGGCCTGTGTGGCGGGAGACAGACAGTCTGCCAGCCTCGCCCACACCCACCAGGAAGGCAGCGGCTGCTGACCACGCACCCGGACCCTCTGCTCAGGGCATCCGGCAGCAGCAGCAGCAGGATGACCCAGAGGAGAGGGAGCTCCGGCAGCGGCAGCAGCAGGATAGCCCAGAGGTGAGGCAGCTCCGGCAGCAGATGGGCGAGGACGAAAAAAGTCTCTCCCTGATGTGGTTGGAGGATGAAGACAGTGTCTCCCTGATGCCGGAGGATGAAGACAGTGTCTCCCTGACGTGGTCGGAGTGGCTTCTCTTCAGACGCAAGCGGGTGAGTGTGCCAAGGATGGCGTAGGACAGGACAGGACAGGGATACATGGCGCCAGCGCCTGTACTGCACTGCTGCAGCCCCATCATCTCCTGTATCCCTGCAGGAAGACGCCACCGTCTGGATCCAGCCCTCGTTCCATGAGCTCTTCAAGGAGTCCCAAGACTGTGCCCAGGAGGGGCCCAGCTGCCCCAGCAGCATGGGCACAGCGGCAGCCAGAGAGGCAGTCAGCCAGCTGCAGAGCGTGTCTCCTGCCCTGGCAGGTCCCACGGACGTGGAGCCAGCAGCTTCGGCCCTGCCCGGGGCTCCTGAGCCTCTTGCTCCCGCAGCAGAAGGGGACAAAAAGGCAGCCGTCCCTGCTGTCTGTGGTGAGCAGGAGACAGAGGCAGAGAGCCAGGCACCTGCCCCACTCAGTGCCATGGACTTCGCCACAGTGCTGCTGGACACAGACAACTTTATCAGGAGCGACAAGCCAGGTATGTCCCCGAGCCGAGCACTGCTCCGTGCCCCAGCCACCCGTCCCCAGAGAAAGCCCTCGCTGGCAGGGGATAGGCAGGAGCCTGCCCCTTGCCCACCCAGCCCCTCACCTACAGCTCTCCTCTCCCCACAGGCATCACCAGCATGTCACATGCCGCAGCTCCACGGCCACGGCGCTCCGTCTTCAGGAGGGCACGCAAGGCTCTGCACAGAGCTTTGTGCTGCACTGGCCACAGCATCACGGAGCAGCCGGAATAGCAGCGTCCCTGGGGGCTGCTGGCGCCAGGCCAGTCCCCCGACGTGGTGACTGGCCTTGAGCCTGCGCAGCCTCTTCCGGAGGGAGCTGCACGGGGGCATACACAAAGGATGCTTGCGTGGACAGCAACCAGCCACTCAGCTGCCCTCAGGACATTGTGCTACCAGCCAGTCACTGCTCGCTTGGCCAGGGACGCTTTCAGAGTCCAATAAAAGAGGACAATTGTCTCCCGGTCCTCATCCGCGCCTAGTCTGCCTTGGCAGAATCACAGAATCCTTTAGGCTGGAAAAGACCCTTAAGATCTTCAAGAACAACTGTTCACCCAGCAATGCCATGTCCACCACTAAACCGCATCCCAACGCATCACATCCACACGTCTTGTAAGCCAGCCCGGCATGCTCCCCAGCCAGTCATGCAGCCCTCTGGCAAACGACTTCATGAATCTCCGGAAAGGACCACTGCCAGCCTGGTTTGGAGTATGCCCACTGCTCAGCTTGGCCGCCAGCCTCTTGTCTCTCTCTTCAGCAACGCTCAGGTGCATGCCCTCTCTGTGGGGCCGGCAGATCTACCTTTTGTCGCATCAGCAAACCCGGACAGGGGCCAAGCTCTGCCTCTCAGCAGGGAAAAGCAGCAGAGGCCAGCCCCTGCCCACGACGGGCCGCATACACGTGGCCATGGCCGGGACACTGGCTCAGCAGAAGGCCCTTCCTCAGGAAGGAGCCGAAGGTTGCCTGCAGGCCTCCATCTGCCACTTTTGCTCCACAAAGAATGCACTTCAGCCAAAACCGAAACACCACCCCTTTCCAGCCCGGACCAGGTGAATGTGTGGCTCTGGGTGTGTTTCTGGGGCTGCTTTTGTGTGCGATTCAACCGTACTACTGGCGGTTCCTTTTAAAACTAACTACAGTCTAGGCTGCGGCTGCTGCTGCTTCTCTTGGTGCCTTTTAGCTCAGGTTTTAGGCCGTTCTCCCGAGAGCGTGTGGCCCAGGTTCTTCTTCTGCGTGAAAGAAACCAACTTTCTGAAGAGCCCACAGTATCTTCTGCCTCAGTGAGGCGTCCTGACGCTGTCCCCCTGTAGAGCAAGTAATTAAACAGATGCTGATTCACGGCGAGGCTGACTCTGTGTGAAGAACAAATGTCTGCCTGACAGAGGAGCTGGATCAGAGAGGGAGAGCGAGAGAGAGCGAGAGAGACGTCTCTTGCCGAGGGCAGCAGCTCCAGAGCCGGCCGGGCCCTCAGCGCAGCGCCAGAGCCCGGCAGAGGCCGAGCCGGCGAGGGAAACGCCCCCGGTACCGAGAGAGTCGCCAGAGCCGGCAGCTCTCGCGGGAAGGTGTTCATGAGGCGCGGACGCTGCCAGAGCAACGGCGGCAGATTGAAACGAGGCCCAACGGAGACCGACTGTCAGCAGCGGCCGAGGGCAGCAGCTCCGGAGCTGGCCCAGCCCGGCCCGGCCCTGCCTGGCCCTTCCCGCAGCGCCGCGCAGCGCAACGCAGCGGCGAGCGCTGGGCGTTGCCAGAGCAACCGCGGCCACCCCCACGCCTAGAACCGGCGTCCCAGGGAGCTGCCCTGAGGACATGGTGCTGCCGGCCACGGCCAACGCTCGTTCGGCCGGGGACGCTGTCTGAGGCCAATAAAAGAGGACGGTTGTCTCCCGGGAGTTGTCTGTGCGTGCTCCACCTTGGCAGGATCACAGAATCCTGTAGGCTGGAAAAGACCTTGGAAGACCATCGAGTCCAACCCTGAACCTCGCAATGCCAGGCCCACCATTAAACCCTCTCTCTAAGCACCGCTCCTACACACCTTGGTAACACCTCCTCCAGGGACGGTGGCGCTGCCACTTCCCTGGGCAGCCTCTCTGGCACCACCGGCCAATCGGGGAGAGCCCACTTAGCTCCACCTGCTCCCCTGCTCCTCCGGCATGCCCCCAGGAATAACGCCCAGGAGCCTTTGGCAGAAGAATGGCAGGATGTCAGGGGTTGGGAGGGACCTCTGGAGGTCATCTAGTCCAAGCCCCCTGCCAGAGCCAGATCACCTACAGTAGGTCACACAGGAACGCGTCCAGGAGGGCTTCATAGAATCATAGAATCACAGAATGGCCTAGGCTGGAAGGCATCTTAGAGATCATCTAATCCAACCTCCCTGTCATGGGCAGGGACGCCTCTCTACTACATCAGACTACTCAAGGCCCTGTCCAGCTTGACCTTCAACACCTCCAGGGAGGGGGCAGCCACAACATCTCTGGGCAATTTATTCCAAAGTCTTGCCACCCTCGCACTGAAGAATTTCTTCCTAAGATCTAATCTAAATCTATTCTCCTTCAACTTAAACAAATTTCCCCTTGTCCTATCAGTGGGCGCTGTTGTAAAAAGTCCCTCCCCAGCCTTCCTATAGCATCCCTTCAGGTATTGGAAGGCAGCTATTAGGTCCCACTGAAGTCTTCTCTTTTCAGGACTGAACAATCCCAGCTCCCACAACCTGTCCTCATAGCAGAGCTGCTCCAGCCCCGGGATCATCTTTGTGGCCCTCCTCTGAACACGCTCCAACAGTTCTATGTTCCTCATGGTGGCAACACCAGAACTGGATGCAGTATTCGAGTGGGGTCTCACAAGATCAGAGTAAAGGGGGAGAATCACCTCTCTTGACCTGCTGGCTACGCTTCTCTTGATACATCCCAGGATGCGGTTGGCCTTCTGGGCTGCGTGAGCGCACTGCCGGCTCATGATGAGCTTCTCATCTATCAACACCCCCAAATCCTTCTCGTCAGGGCTAGTCTCAACCCACTCTGTGTCCAGTTTGTATCTGTGCCTGGGATTGGCCCAACACAGGTGTGGGAACTTGCATTTTGACTTGTTGAAGCTCATGCAGTTTGCATTGGGCCATTTCTCAAGCCTGTCAAGGTCCCTCTGGACGGCCTCCCTTCCCTCAAGGGAGTCCACAGCACCACACAGCTTGGTGTCGTCGGCAAACTTGCTGAGGGTGCACTCAAGGCCATCGTCCGTGTCGCTGACAAAGATGTTGAACAGCACTGGACCCAGAACAGACCCCTGAGGAACTCCACTTGTCACTGGTCTCCATATGGACATTGAGCTATTGACCACAACTCTTTGAGTGAGACCATCCAGCCAGTTCTTTATCCATTGAGTGGTTCATCTGTCAAATCCATGTCTCTCCATTTTAGAGACAAGGATGTCACATGGGACAGTGTCAAACGCCTTGCACAGGTCCAGAACTGAAATGTGGGCCTTGATGGTTATGTTCTTTTTAGGAAAGACAGGCCGATGAGGCGAGGTGGGGGAGTTGCTCTGTACGTGAGAGAGCAACTGGAGTGTATCGAGATCCATCCAGGGGCAGATGAGGAGCAAGTAGAGAGTTTATGGGTAAGAATTAAGGGGCAGGCTAGCTTAGGTGATATTGTGGTGGGTGTCTACTATAGACCACCTGATCAGGAGGAGGAAGTTGATGAGGCCTTTTACAGGCAGATGACAGCAGCCTCTCAGTCCCAGGCCCTGGTTCTCACGGGCGATTTCAACTACCCAGATGTTTGCTGGAAGTCCCACACAGCCAGCCACCCTCAGTCCAGGAGGTTCCTCCAGTGCATCGATGATAACTTTTTGATGCAAATGGTGGATGAGCCAACCAGGAGAGGAGCGCTGCTGGACCTTGTGTTCACCAACAAGGAAGGTCTGGTTGAAGCAGTGAAGGTTGAGGGTAATCTTGGCTGCAGCGACCATGAGATAGTGGAGTTCAGGATCCTGTGCGGTAAAAACAGAATAGCAAGCAGGATCGCAACTCTGGACTTCAGAAGGGCCACCTTTGGCCTCTTCAAGCAATTGCTGGGGGAAACCCCTTGGGACAGGGAGCTGCAAGGTAAAGGGGCCCAAGAGAGTTGGTTGGCATTCAAAGACCACTTCTTTGAGGCTCAGGATCAGTGCATCCCATCAGGTAGGAAATCAAGAAAGAGATCCAGGAGACCTGCATGGTTAACCAGGGATCTGCTGGGCAGACTCAGGTGGAAAGGGAGGGTGTATAAATTGTGGAAGGAAGGGCTGGCCCCTTGGGTGGAGTACAGGACAGCTGTCAGGGAGTGTAGGGAGGTAATCAGAAAAGCTAAGGCCTCCTTGGAGTTAAAACTTGCAAGGGAGGTCAAAGACAACAGAAAGGGCTTCTTCAAGTACATTGCTGACAAAACTAACACTAGAGGCAATGTAGGCCCTCTGTTGAATGAGGTGGGTGCCCTGGAGATAGAGGACAGAAAGAAGGCAGGGTTGCTGAATGCCTTCTTTGCCTCTGTCTACACTGTTGGAGACCGTCCTCAGGAGTCTCAGTCCCCTGAGGCCCCAGAGGAAGTCATGATAAAGGAGGAGTCTGCCCTGATTGATGAGGAGTGGGTTAAGGATCAGTTTGAACACTTGAACATTCACAAATCCATGGGCCCTGATGGGATGCACCCACGGGTGCTGAGGGAGCTGGCGGGAGTCATTGCTAGGCCACTCTCCATCATCTTTGGTAAGTCGTGGGTAACAGGTGAGGTGCCTGAAGACTGGAGGAAAGCGAATGTCACTCCAGTCTATAAGAAGGGCAGGAAGGATGACCCGAGTAACTACAGACCGGTCAGCCTCACCTCCATCCCTGGAAAGGTGATGGAACATCTTATCCTTGACACTGTCTCTAGACATATCAAGGATAAGAAGGTTATTGGGAGCAGTCAGCATGGCTTTGCCAAGGGGAAGTCACGTCTGACCAACCTGATAGCCTTTTATGAAGACATAACCAGGTGGATGGATGGTGGCCGTGCAGTGGATGTGGTCTATCTGGATATCAGCAAGGCCTTTGACACCATCTCCCACAGCATCCTCATAGGTAAACTGAGGAAGTGTGGTCTGGATGACCAAGTAGTGAGGTGGGTCGAGAACTGGTTGAAGGGAAGAAGCCAGAGAGTTGTGGTCAATGGGGCTGAGTCTGGCTGGATACCTGTGTCTAGTGGGGTCCCTCAGGGGTCAGTGCTCGGGCCAGTGCTTTTCAATATATTTATCAATGATCTGGATGAGGGATTAGAGAATGTTGTCAGCAAGTTTGCTGATGATACGAAATTGGGAGGAGTGGTTGACACACCAGAAGGCTGTGCAGCCATTCAGAGAGACCTAGACAGGCTGGAGGGCTGGGCGGGGAGAAATCTTATGAAGTTTAACAAGGGCAAGTGTAGAGTTTTGCACTTGGGAAAAAATAACCCCATGTGCCAATATAGGTTGGGGACTGCCCTGCTGGAGAGCAGCGCAGGGGAAAGGGACCTGGGGGTTCTAGTGGACAGCAGGATGACCATGAGCCAGCAATGTGCCCTCGTGGCCAAGAAGGCCAATGGCATCCTGGGGTGTATTAGAAGGGGAGTAGCAAGTAGGTCAAGAGAGGTCCTCCTGCCCCTCTACTCTGCCCTGGTGAGGCCACATCTGGAATATTGTGTCCAGTTCTGGGCCCCTCAGTTCAAGAAGGACAGGGAGCTGCTTGAGAGAGTCCAGCGCAGAGCCACAAAGATGATTAAGGGAGTGGAACATCTCCCTTACGAGGAAAGGCTGAAGGAGCTGGGTCTCTTTAGCTTGGAGGAGGCTGAGGGGTGACCTCATTAATGTTTATAAATATGTCAAGGGGCAATGTCAGGAGGATGGAGCCAGGCTCTTTTCAGTGGCGTCCACTGACAGGACAAGGGGCAATGGGTGGAAGCTGGAACACAGGAGGTTCCAGAAAAATATGAGGAAAAACTTTTTTACTGTGAGGGTGACCGAGCACTGGAACAGGCTGCCCAGGGAGGTTGTGGAATCTCCCTCTTTGGAGACATTCAAAACCCGCCTGGACGTGTTCCTGTGCACTCTACTGCTCTGGCAGGGGGATTGGACTAGATGATCTTTGAGGTCCCTTCCAACCTCTAACATTCTGTGATTCTGTGATTCTGTGAAAATGACATCCGTTGCTTTTCCCGTGTCAACCAGCTCTGTAGCTTTGTCGTAGAAGGCCACTAAATTAGTCAGGCGCGACTTACCCCTAGTGAAGCCATGCTGGCTGTCACCAACCACTTGATTTTTCATGTGCCTTAGTACAGCTGCCAGGAGAATCTGTTCCATGATTTTGCCTGGCACAGAGGTAAGACTGACTGGTCTGTAGTTCCCCGGGTTGTCTTTGGTTCCTTTTTTAAAGATGGGGGTTATGTTCCCCATTTCCAATCTGTGGGAACCTCACCAGACTGCCAGGAGCTCTCAAATATGATGGCTAGTGGCCTAGCAACTTCAGCTGCCAGTTCCTTCAGGACCCGTGGATGTATCTCATCAGGTCCCATGGACCTGTGCACCTTCAGGTTCTCTAGGTGTTCCCGGACCTGATCGGCTCCTACCATGGGTGGTTCTTCATTCTCCCAGACCCAGCCAACACCCTCTGTGATTTGAGTGGCGTGCTTCGAGTGGTTGCCAGTGAAGACTGAGGCAAAAAAGTTGTTGAATACTTCAGCCTTCTCCACGTCTGTGGTGGTTTAAGCCGAGTGACCGGCCAGTAGAGACAAAGAACCACATGGTCGCTCTCTCACTCGCTCACCCCTGCCGGGAGTGAGGGGAAGAGCCCGGAGAGAGTAGTAGGCAGAGGCTCGTGGGGGTTGAGATAAAAACAGTTTGTTTTAATGGTGAACATAAACGATAACGATAACAGTGAAGTAACAGTAATGTTTAACCAGATATAACACGAGTAACATGTCACGCAGATGTCTCACCACCCGGTACCCAGCGATGCGCCCAGACCGAGAGCCGGAAAGAGAGAGACCCCCACCCCGACCAGCTTCCTATATATACCCCGAGCATGACGTCACGATGGTATCAAATATCCCTTTGACTAGCAACCAGTTTGGTTCAGCTACCCTCGGCTAACCCAACCTCCACTGAAAATTAGCCCTATCCCAGCTGAACCCAGTACAATGTCCTCGGTAACCAGGTCACCCATGTCATTCTGGAGAGGCCCCACATTCTCTCTCATTTTTCTTTTTTCTCTTACATACCTGCAAAATGCTTTTCTGTTATTTCTAATATAGCTGGCCAGATTTGACTCTGTCAGGGCCTTAGCTTTTCTAACCTGGTCTCTGATTACACCAGCAACTTCCTTGTAATCATCCTAGGTTACCAGTCCCTGCTTCCACGCTTTGTGAGTTCCCCTTTTGCACTTGATTTTTGCCAGGAGTTCTTTGTTTATCCATATAGGTCTCCTGGTGCTTTTGCCTGATTTCTTCCTTTTAGGGATGCAATGCCTTCGAGCTTGGAGGAGATGTTCCTTGAAAGTCAACCAGCTTTATTGGGCTCCCAGTCCCTCCAGGGCTTTATCCCATGGCACATTACCAAGGAGGTTCCTGAAGAGGTGAAAGTCAGCTCTCCTGAAATCAAGGGTTTCAAGCTTGCTGAGCTTCCCCCTCTTAGCTGCCCTTAGGATCTCAAAGTCCACCATCTCATGGTCACGGCAGCCAAGGCTACCCACGAGTTTACCCACCAGCCCTTCCCTGTTGACGAGAACAAGGTCTAACGTGGCACCTCTCCTCATTGGTTCCTCTGTCACTTGGAGAAGGAAGTTATCATCAGTGCATTCCAGGAATCTCCTGGATTGCTTATTCCCTGACGTGTTGTTTTTCCAATTGATGTCAGGGTGGTTAAAATCCCCCATGAGGACCAGGGCTTGTGAATGAGCAGCAACTCCTGTCTGCTCATGAAGGGCCTCGTCCACTTAGTCCTCCTGATTGGGTGGTCTGTAGAACACCCCCACTGTAAAGTCTCCTACCCCTCCTTTCACCCCGGTCCAAAGGCACTCGGTTCTTTCGTCATCACTTGCCAGGTGGAGCTCCATGCATTCTAGCTGCTCGTTGACATAGAGGGCAACACCCCCTCCTCATTTCCCCTGCCTGTCCTTCCTGAACAGTTTATACCCTTCTAGTCCAACACACCAATCGCAGGAGTCATTCCACCATGTCTCTGTGATACCGATCAGGTCATAGCGCTGCAAACTCACAAGCATCTCCAGCTCCTCTTGGTTATTGCCCAAGTGGCGGGCATTCATATAAAGGCATCTGAGTTGGGCCCCTGATAAGGTGCCTGGAGCCCCCAATAAAGTGTAATTGCATTTCATTTGTGCTAGTGACTCTGCTTCAGATGTCACTATGTGTATCTCAGGGTCGTTTTCATTTGACCTGGTTGGAACCCCTTCCCCCTTCATATCTAGTTTAAAGAAGGTTCTATGAGTCCCGCCAGCTTGTTACCGAGGATCCTTTTCCCCCTTTGCGGCATTTGAACCCCATCTGGTTTTAGTAGACCAGGTGTCGTCTGAGTCTCCCCGTGGTTAAAACCCCCAAAACTAGACCGTTGGCACCACCCTTTTAGCCAAGTATTAATCTGCTGCACTTCATTGAATCTTTCGCTGTTTTTCCTCGTAATTGAAGGAATAGAGGTAAACACAACCTGTGCACCTGATCCTGCAAGCATTCGTCACAGTGCCCTAAAGTCTCTTTTGATTGCTTCTGGCCATCCCTCTGTTATCGCATCATTACTGATCTGCATAACCAGAAACGGGTAATAACCGGAAGGATTAACCAGACCTGGGAGCTTCGTAATAATATCCTTAACCCGAGCCCCAGGGAGGCAGCAGACTTCCCTGTGGGTTGGATCCGGGCGGCAGATTGGGCCCTCTGTTCCCCTGATTGGGCCCTCTGTCCCCCTTGGCTCGTCATGTCTCTAGAGAAGCAGAAGCCACAACAGAGAGAGCCAGGTAGGAGAGACCCTCTACTTGTCCTCTTCCGCCTCTTCCTTTTCCCTGCCCTCTGAAGAACCCCCAGGCTGCCCAGTCCTGCAGACCATCAGCTTCCATCACCCTCTGGCCCTGATTTCTAGAGGCATACCCCAGCCCCTGCTGAGTCCCTTGCATCAGCTGTAGCGGTGAGGGGAGGGCATGGCAGGACTCTGGGTGAGTCAGCAGAGTCAGGAGAGAGGCTTTCCGCTGCCCCATGATGTCACAAAGGGCGGCTGTGCCTGCCCCATGATGTCACAAGGTGGGGTCGCCTGCCTGCCAGGCTATAAAAGGGGGACGCGGGGCTCCCAGGAGCAGGCAGTGGATGCTGAGCGCCGCGGTCGGACGTTGTGTCGGCAGACTGCAGCCTCAGCCTCTGCCACCCCAGCTGTGTTCGGGATCCCGTCACAGGGAGCTCAGGACATCACTGGGGATCTGCACCGCTGGCCTGTGCTGGTGACGTGCAGCGTCGCAGGCGCGCCGGAGCCGGTGCCGTGAAGCACTCCAGTGTGCCCTTCTTGGCTGGGTTGCTTCGTAGGATCACCATGCTGGTGCTGCTGCTCTTTGGCCTGCTCTGGGCCGTGCTGCGGGCCAAGCTCTGGGTAGGTGACCACTGCAGCCTGGTGTGACCAGGGCTGGGGTGGGACGGCCACTCGCGTGTCTTAGTGGAAAAGACAGGCAGTTTGACAGCTGGGGCAGGAGGGATCAGATCGGGGAGGGGCGGGCCTCGTCTGTGGGCTCTGCAGAGCTCAAGCACTTAGGGCCTGGGCCCACAGGTAGGGAGCCCGAGGGAGACAGGGACAAACACCTTCCCAACACCAGGGGCTGCCGAGAGGCAGGCAGGAAGTGCAGGAGGGGACAGGCAGGTCGGTCCTCCTGGCAAACTGAGCCCTGCGTGCCGTGCCATGTCGAGCCGTTCAGTTCCATCCTGTGCCCAGCAGGCTGCCTGGGGGTGCCAGGGTGCTCCTGGGAGTCACCGTGGAGGGACTGGCCCTCTCGCCAGCCGCTGCCTCTGGGAGCAGGGCGGCAGCTACCGGATGGGCTGAGCCCTGCCCGGGGGCTGCTCGTGAAGCCTGGCTGCGGGAGCTCTTCCAGCTCGGGCAACGTGGCAGCAAGGGCCACCAGAGTCACACAGCCTCTCCCCTCGGCTTCTCTTGCAGATGGACAGGCTGGCCCGCAGGAGGGATCTGCGCGGCAGCAGGCCTGTGTGGCGGGAGACAGACAGTCTGCCAGCCTCGCCCACACCCGCCAGGAAGGCAGCGGCAGCTGACCACGCACCCGGACCCTCTGCTCAGGGCATCCGGCAGCAGCAGCAGCAGGATAGCCCAGAGGAGAGGGAGCTCCGGCAGCAGATGGGCGAGGACGAAAAAAGTCTCTCCCTGATGTGGTTGGAGGATGAAGACAGTGTCTCCCTGATGCCGGAGGATGAAGACAGTGTCTCCCTGACGTGGTCGGAGTGGCTTCTCTTCAGACGCAAGCGGGTGAGTGTGCCAAGGATGGCGTGGGACAGGACAGGACAGGGATACATGGCGCCAGCGCCTGTACTGCACTGCTGCAGCCCCATCATCTCCTGTATCCCTGCAGGAAGACGCCACCGTCTGGATCCAGCCCTCGTTCCATGAGCTCTTCAAGGAGTCCCAAGACTGTGCCCAGGAGGGGCCCGGCTGCCCCAGCAGCATGGGCACAGCGGCAGCCGGAGAGGCAGTCAGCCAGCTGCAGAGCGTGTCTCCTGCCCTGGCAGGTCCCACGGACGTGGAGCCAGCAGCTTCGGCCCTGCCCGGGGCTCCTGAGCATCTTGCTCCCGCAGCAGAAGGGGACAAAAAGGCAGCCGTCCCTGCTGTCTGTGGTGAGCAGGAGACAGAGGCAGAGAGCCAGGCACCTGCCCCACTCAGTGCCATGGACTTCGCCACAGTGCTGCTGGACACAGACAACTTTATCAGGAGCGACAAGCCAGGTATGTCCCCGAGCCGAGCACTGCTCCGTGCCCCAGCCACCCGTCCCCAGAGAAAGCCCTCGCTGGCAGGGGACAGGCAGGAGCCTGCCCCTTGCCCACCCAGCCCCTCACCTACAGCTCTCCTCTCCCCGCAGGCATCACCAGCATGTCACATGCCGCAGCTCCACGGCCACGGCGCTCCGTCTTCAGGAGGGCACGCAAGGCTCTGCACAGAGCTTTGTGCTGCACCGGCCACAGCATCACGGAGCAGCCGGAATAGCAGCGTCCCTGGGGGCTGCTGGTGCCAGGCCAGTCCCCCGACGTGGTGACTGGCCTTGAGCCTGCGCAGCCTCTTCCGGAGGGAGCTGCACGGGGGCACACACAAAGGACGCTTGCGTGGACAGCAACCAGCCACTCAGCTGCCCTCAGGACATTGTGCTACCGGCCAGCCACTGCCCGCTTGGCCAGGGACGCTTTCAGAGTCCGATAAAGGAGGACAATTGTCTCCCAGTCCTCGTCCGCGCCTGGTCCGCCTTGGCAGAATCACAGAATCCTTTAGGCTGGAAAAGACCCTTAAGATCTTCGAGAACAACTGTTCACCCAGCAATGCCATGTCCACCACTAAACCGCATCCCAACGCATCACATCCACACGTCTTGTAAGCCAGCCCGGCATGCTCCCCAGCCAGTCATGCAGCCCTCTGGCAAACGACTTCATGAATCTCCGGAAAGGACCACTGCCAGCCCGGTTTGGAGTATGCCCACTGCTCAGCTTGGCCGCCAGCCTCTTGTCTCTCTCTTCAGCAACGTTCAGGTGCATGCCCTCTCCGTGGGGCCGGCAGATCTACGTTTTGTCGCATCAGCAAACCCGGACAGGGGCCAAGCTCTGCCTCTCAGCAGGGAAAAGCGGCAGAGGCCAGCCCCTGCCCACGACGGGCCGCATACACGTGGCCATGGCTGGGACACTGGCTCAGCAGAAGGCCCTTCCTCAGGAAGGAGCCGAAGGTTGCCTGCAGGCCTCCATCTGCCACTTTTGCTCCACAAAGAATGCACTTCAGCCTAAACCGAAACACCACCCCTTTCCAGCCCGGACCAGGTGAATGTGTGGCTCTGGGTGCGTTTCTGGGGCTGCTTTTGTGTGCGATTCAACCGTACTACTGGCGGTTCCTTTTAAAACTAACTACAGTCTAGGCTGCGGCTGCTGCTGCTTCTCTTGGTGCCTTTTAGCTCAGGTTTTAGGCCGTTCTCCCGAGAGCGTGCGGCCCAGGTTCTTCTTCTGCGTGAAAGAAACCAACTTTCTGAAGAGCCCACAGTATCTTCTGCCTCAGTGAGGCGTCCTGACGCTGTCCCCCTGTAGAGCAAGTAATTAAACAGATGCTGATTCACGGCGAGGCTGACTCTGTGTGAAGAACAAATGTCTGCCTGACAGAGGAGCTGGATCAGAGAGGGAGAGCGAGAGAGAGCGAGAGAGACGTCTCTTGCCGAGGGCAGCAGCTCCAGAGCCGGCCGGGCCCTCAGCGCAGCGCCAGAGCCCGGCAGAGGCCGAGCCGGCGAGGGAAACGCCCCCGGTACCGAGAGAGTCGCCAGAGCCGGCAGCTCTCGCGGGAAGGTGTTCATGAGGCGCGGACGCTGCCAGAGCAACGGCGGCAGATTGAAACGAGGCCCAACGGAGACCGACTGTCAGCAGCGGCCGAGGGCAGCAGCTCCGGAGCTGGCCCGGCCCGGCCCGGCCCTGCCTGGCCCTTCCCGCAGCGCCGCGCAGCGCAACGCAGCGGCGAGCGCTGGGCGTTGCCAGAGCAACCGCGGCCACCCCCACGCCTAGAACCGGCGTCCCAGGGAGCTGCCCTGAGGACATGGTGCTGCCGGCCACGGCCAACGCTCGTTCGGCCGGGGACGCTGTCTGAGGCCAATAAAAGAGGACGGTTGTCTCCCGGGAGTTGTCTGTGCGTGCTCCACCTTGGCAGGATCACAGAATCCTGTAGGCTGGAAAAGACCTTGGAAGACCATCGAGTCCAACCCTGAACCTCGCAATGCCAGGCCCACCATTAAACCCTCTCTCTAAGCACCGCTCCTACACACCTTGGTAACACCTCCTCCAGGGACGGTGGCGCTGCCACTTCCCTGGGCAGCCTCTCTGGCACCACCGGCCAATCGGGGAGAGCCCACTTAGCTCCACCTGCTCCCCTGCTCCTCCGGCATGCCCCCAGGAATAACGCCCAGGAGCCTTTGGCAGAAGAATGGCAGGATGTCAGGGGTTGGGAGGGACCTCTGGAGGTCATCTAGTCCAAGCCCCCTGCCAGAGCCAGATCACCTACAGTAGGTCACACAGGAACGCGTCCAGGAGGGCTTCATAGAATCATAGAATCACAGAATGGCCTAGGCTGGAAGGCATCTTAGAGATCATCTAATCCAACCTCCCTGTCATGGGCAGGGACGCCTCTCTACTACATCAGACTACTCAAGGCCCTGTCCAGCTTGACCTTCAACACCTCCAGGGAGGGGGCAGCCACAACATCTCTGGGCAATTTATTCCAAAGTCTTGCCACCCTCGCACTGAAGAATTTCTTCCTAAGATCTAATCTAAATCTATTCTCCTTCAACTTAAACAAATTTCCCCTTGTCCTATCAGTGGGCGCTGTTGTAAAAAGTCCCTCCCCAGCCTTCCTATAGCATCCCTTCAGGTATTGGAAGGCAGCTATTAGGTCCCACTGAAGTCTTCTCTTTTCAGGACTGAACAATCCCAGCTCCCACAACCTGTCCTCATAGCAGAGCTGCTCCAGCCCCGGGATCATCTTTGTGGCCCTCCTCTGAACACGCTCCAACAGTTCTATGTTCCTCATGGTGGCAACACCAGAACTGGATGCAGTATTCGAGTGGGGTCTCACAAGATCAGAGTAAAGGGGGAGAATCACCTCTCTTGACCTGCTGGCTACGCTTCTCTTGATACATCCCAGGATGCGGTTGGCCTTCTGGGCTGCGTGAGCGCACTGCCGGCTCATGATGAGCTTCTCATCTATCAACACCCCCAAATCCTTCTCGTCAGGGCTAGTCTCAACCCACTCTGTGTCCAGTTTGTATCTGTGCCTGGGATTGGCCCAACACAGGTGTGGGAACTTGCATTTTGACTTGTTGAAGCTCATGCAGTTTGCATTGGGCCATTTCTCAAGCCTGTCAAGGTCCCTCTGGATGGCCTCCCTTCCCTCAAGGGAGTCCACAGCACCACACAGCTTGGTGTCGTCGGCAAACTTGCTGAGGGTGCACTCAAGGCCATCGTCCGTGTCGCTGACAAAGATGTTGAACAGCACTGGACCCAGAACAGACCCCTGAGGAACTCCACTTGTCACTGGTCTCCATATGGACATTGAGCTATTGACCACAACTCTTTGAGTGAGACCATCCAGCCAGTTCTTTATCCATTGAGTGGTTCATCTGTCAAATTCATGTCTCTCCATTTTAGAGACAAGGATGTCACATGGGACAGTGTCAAACGCCTTGCACAGGTCCAGAACTGAAATGTGGGCCTTGATGGTTATGTTCTTTTTAGGAAAGACAGGCCGATGAGGCGAGGTGGGGGAGTTGCTCTGTACGTGAGAGAGCAACTGGAGTGTATCGAGATCCATCCAGGGGCAGATGAGGAGCAAGTAGAGAGTTTATGGGTAAGAATTAAGGGGCAGGCTAGCTTAGGTGATATTGTGGTGGGTGTCTACTATAGACCACCTGATCAGGAGGAGGAAGTTGATGAGGCCTTTTACAGGCAGATGACAGCAGCCTCTCAGTCCCAGGCCCTGGTTCTCACGGGCGATTTCAACTACCCAGATGTTTGCTGGAAGTCCCACACAGCCAGCCACCCTCAGTCCAGGAGGTTCCTCCAGTGCATCGATGATAACTTTTTGATGCAAATGGTGGATGAGCCAACCAGGAGAGGAGCGCTGCTGGACCTTGTGTTCACCAACAAGGAAGGTCTGGTTGAAGCAGTGAAGGTTGAGGGTAATCTTGGCTGCAGCGACCATGAGATAGTGGAATTCAGGATCCTGTGCGGTAAAAACAGAATACCAAGCAGGATCGCAACTCTGGAATTCAGAAGGGCCAACTTTGGCCTCTTCAAGCAATTGCTGGGGGAAACCCCTTGGGACAGGGAGCTGCAAGGTAAAGGGGCCCAAGAGAGTTGGTTGGCATTCAAAGACCACTTCTTTGAGGCTCAGGATCAGTGCATCCCATCAGGTAGGAAATCAAGAAAGAGATCCAGGAGACCTGCATGGTTAACCAGGGATCTGCTGGGCAGACTCAGGTGGAAAGGGAGGGTGTATAAATTGTGGAAGGAAGGGCTGGCCCCTTGGGTGGAGTACAGGACAGCTGTCAGGGAGTGTAGGGAGGTAATCAGAAAAGCTAAGGCCTCCTTGGAGTTAAAACTTGCAAGGGAGGTCAAAGACAACAGAAAGGGCTTCTTCAAGTACATTGCTGACAAAACTAACACTAGAGGCAATGTAGGCCCTCTGTTGAATGAGGTGGGTGCCCTGGAGATAGAGGACAGAAAGAAGGCAGGGTTGCTGAATGCCTTCTTTGCCTCTGTCTACACTGTTGGAGACCGTCCTCAGGAGTCTCAGTCCCCTGAGGCCCCAGAGGAAGTCATGATAAAGGAGGAGTCTGCCCTGATTGATGAGGAGTGGGTTAAGGATCAGTTTGAACACTTGAACATTCATAAATCCATGGGCCCTGATGGGATGCACCCACGGGTGCTGAGGGAGCTGGCGGGAGTCATTGCTAGGCCACTCTCCATCATCTTTGGTAAGTCGTGGGTAACAGGTGAGGTGCCTGAAGACTGGAGGAAAGCGAATGTCACTCCAGTCTATAAGAAGGGCAGGAAGGATGACCCGAGTAACTACAGACCGGTCAGCCTCACCTCCATCCCTGGAAAGGTGATGGAACATCTTATCCTTGACACTGTCTCTAGACATATCAAGGATAAGAAGGTTATTGGGAGCAGTCAGCATGGCTTTGCCAAGGGGAAGTCACGTCTGACCAACCTGATAGCCTTTTATGAAGACATAACCAGGTGGATGGATGGTGGCCGTGCAGTGGATGTGGTCTATCTGGATATCAGCAAGGCCTTTGACACCATCTCCCACAGCATCCTCATAGGTAAACTGAGGAAGTGTGGTCTGGATGACCAAGTAGTGAGGTGGGTCGAGAACTGGTTGAAGGGAAGAAGCCAGAGAGTTGTGGTCAATGGGGCTGAGTCTGGCTGGATACCTGTGTCTAGTGGGGTCCCTCAGGGGTCAGTGCTCGGGCCAGTGCTTTTCAATATATTTATCAATGATCTGGATGAGGGATTAGAGAATGTTGTCAGCAAGTTTGCTGATGATACGAAATTGGGAGGAGTGGTTGACACACCAGAAGGCTGTGCAGCCATTCAGAGAGACCTAGACAGGCTGGAGGGCTGGGCGGGGAGAAATCTTATGAAGTTTAACAAGGGCAAGTGTAGAGTTTTGCACTTGGGAAAAAATAACCCCATGTGCCAATACAGGTTGGGGACTGCCCTGCTGGAGAGCAGCACAGGGGAAAGGGACCTGGGGGTTCTAGTGGACAGCAGGATGACCATGAGCCAGCAATGTGCCCTCGTGGCCAAGAAGGCCAATGGCATCCTGGGGTGTATTAGAAGGGGAGTAGCAAGTAGGTCAAGAGAGGTCCTCCTGCCCCTCTACTCTGCCCTGGTGAGGCCACATCTGGAATATTGTGTCCAGTTCTGGGCCCCTCAGTTCAAGAAGGACAGGGAGCTGCTTGAGAGAGTCCAGCGCAGAACCACAAAGATGATTAAGGGAGTGGAACATCTCCCTTACGAGGAAAGGCTGAAGGAGCTGGGTCTCTTTAGCTTGGAGGAGGCTGAGGGGTGACCTCATTAATGTTTATAAATATGTCAAGGGGCAATGTCAGGAGGATGGAGCCAGGCTCTTTTCAGTGGCGTCCACTGACAGGACAAGGGGCAATGGGTGGAAGCTGGAACACAGGAGGTTCCAGAAAAATATGAGGAAAAACTTTTTTACTGTGAGGGTGACCGAGCACTGGAACAGGCTGCCCAGGGAGGTTGTGGAATCTCCCTCTTTGGAGACATTCAAAACCCGCCTGGACGTGTTCCTGTGCACTCTACTGCTCTGGCAGGGGGATTGGACTAGATGATCTTTGAGGTCCCTTCCAACCTCTAACATTCTGTGATTCTGTGATTCTGTGAAAATGACATCCGTTGCTTTTCCCGTGTCAACCAGCTCTGTAGCTTTGTCGTAGAAGGCCACTAAATTAGTCAGGCGCGACTTACCCCTAGTGAAGCTATGCTGGCTGTCACCAACCACTTGATTTTTTATGTGCCTTAGTACAGCTGCCAGGAGAATCTGTTCCATGATTTTGCCTGGCACAGAGGTAAGACTGACTGGTCTGTAGTTCCCCGGGTTGTCTTTGGTTCCTTTTTTAAAGATGGGGGTTATGTTCCCCATTTCCAATCTGTGGGAACCTCACCAGACTGCCAGGAGCTCTCAAATATGATGGCTAGTGGCCTAGCAACTTCAGCTGCCAGTTCCTTCAGGACCCGTGGATGTATCTCATCAGGTCCCATGGACCTGTGCACCTTCAGGTTCTCTAGGTGTTCCCGGACCTGATCGGCTCCTACCATGGGTGGCTCTTCATTCTCCCAGACCCAGTCAACACTCTCTGTGATTTGAGTGGCGTGCTTCGAGTGGTTGCCAGTGAAGACTGAGGCAAAAAAGTTGTTGAATACTTCAGCCTTCTCCACGTCTGTGGTGGTTTAAGCCGAGTGACCGGCCAGTAGAGACAAAGAACCACGTGGTCGCTCTCTCACTCGCTCACCCCTGCTGGGAGTGAGGGGAAGAGCCCGGAGAGAGTAGTAGGCAGAGGCTCATGTGGGTTGAGATAAAAACAGTTTGTTTTAATGGTGAACATAAACGATAATGATAACAGTGAAGTAACAGTAATGTTTAACCAGATATAACACGAGTAACATGTCACGCGGATGTCTCACCACCCGGTACCCAGCGATGCGTCCAGACCGAGAGCCGGAAAGAGAGAGACCCCCACCCCGACCAGCTTCCTATATATACCCCGAGCATGACGTCACGATGGTATCAAATATCCCTTTGACTAGCAACCAGTTTGGTTCAGCTACCCTCGGCTAACCCAACCTCCACTGAAAATTAGCCCTATCCCAGCTGAACCCAGTACAATGTCCTCGGTAACCAGGTCACCCATGTCATTCTGGAGAGGCCCCACATTCTCTCTCATTTTTCTTTTTTCTCTTACATACCTGTAAAATGCTTTTCTGTTATTTCTAATATAGCTGGCCAGATTTGACTCTGTCAGGGCCTTAGGTTTTCTAACCCGGTCTCGAATTACACCAGCAACTTCCTTGTAATCATCCTAGATTACCAGTCCCTGCTTCCACGCTTTGTGAGTTCCCCTTTTGCACTTGATTTTTGCCAGGAGTTCTTTGTTTATCCATATAGGTCTCCTGGTGTTTTTGCCTGATTTCTTCCTTTTAGGGATGCAATGCCTTCGAGCTTGGAGGAGATGTTCCTTGAAAGTCAACCAGCTTTATTGGGCTCCAAGTCCCTCCAGGGCTTTATCCCATGGCACATTACCAAGGAGGTTCCTGAAGAGGTGAAAGTCAGCTCTCCTGAAATCAAGGGTTTCAAGCTTGCTGAGCTTCCCCCTCTTAGCTGCCCTTAGGATCTCAAAGTCCACCATCTCATGGTCACGGCAGCCAAGGCTACCCACGAGTTTACCCACCAGCCCTTCCCTGTTGACGAGAACAAGGTCTAACGTGGCACCTCTCCTCATTGGTTCTTCTGTCACTTGGAGAAGGAAGTTATCATCAGTGCATTCCAGGAATCTCCTGGATTGCTTATTCCCTGATGTGTTGTTTTTCCAATTGATGTCAGGGTGGTTAAAATCCCCCATGAGGATCAGGGCTTGTGAACGAGCAGCAACTCCTGTCTGCTCATGAAGGGCCTCGTCCACTTAGTCCTCCTGATTGGGTGGTCTGTAGAACACCCCCACTGTAAAGTCTCCTACCCCTCCTTTCACCTCGGTCCACAGGCACTCAGTTCTTTCATCATCACTTGCCAGGTGGAGCTCCATGCATTTGTAAGAGACTGTTTTAAGAACTTTTGCCTCAACCTTGCTGGTGTTAAAACTTGCTAAAATGCCCCATGAAGAAATATTTGTTTCATCCTTGCTAAAAGACTCTGTGAAGAAGAGACTGTGTTAAAACCTAAACGACAAGGCTGCCGTTACAAACTGGGACCTCTGATAAGTTCTAAAACAACAACTTCAGAGCTCAGCCCTGATAAGCCCCACGACTTGACTTGACTATTGATAAAGATGATTTCAGGGCCCGGCCCTGATAAGCCAGGGGGCTCGAAGTTCTGAACAACAACTTCTGGGCCCGTCTCAACCGCCGATACAGCTGTTGTCTTGCAAGCCCACCGGTGTGTGAGCTCACCGATGTAACTGCAGATAAGGCAGCTGCCCTGCAAGCGCGAAAGCTCAACGGTGTGCAAGCGCGAAGGTACACAAACTGTCAAGTCATCCTACGTCTGCAAAAAATGGGCCCTCCGGACACCTACGCATGCCCCGCTGACAGAGGCGACGCTGGGGGGGGTGAAGATCGCTCCTGACGACCCTCACGCGCATGCGCTGAACAGGCGGAGGATAATCAAAGCGGCTCTTGGAACACTATAAAATGCCACCGTGAACAGCTGTTCTTTGGAGATCTTCCCCACCGAATCGAAACAGGCGGACCTGCGAGACGTCGCTGGATCTGTGGTGGTAGCTATACTTCCTGCTATTCTAAACATTTTACTGCTTCGCTTTTCCTTTTCCTTATCTTTCTTTCCTATTGCTCTCCAGTGGTTGTTAGTCAATAAAGGGTTTTACTTTTGTGACATCTGACACCGTTTGTGTCTTAATTTCACCTTTGCGATCAAAACGAATCACCTTGACCCTAACCTCTACCAGGTATAATGGGTTCAAGACAGCATTCTAGCTGCTCGTTGACATAGAGGGCAACACCCCCTCCTCGTTTCCCCTGCCTGTCCTTCCTGAACAGTTTATACCCTTCTAGTCCAACACACCAATCGCAGGAGTCATTCCACCATGTCTCTGTGATACCGATCAGGTCATAGCGCTGCAAACTCACAAGCATCTCCAGCTCCTCTTGGTTATTGCCCAAGTGGCGGGCATTCATATAAAGGCATCTGAGTTGGGCCCCTGATAAGGTGCCTGGAGCCCCCAATAAACTATAATTGCACTTCATTTGTGCTAGTGACTCTGCTTCAGATGTCACTATGTGTATCTCAGGGTCGTTTTCATTTGACCTGGTTGGAACCCCTTCCCCCTTCATATCTAGTTTAAAGAAGGTTCTATGAGTCCCGCCAGCTTGTTACCGAGGATCCTTTTCCCCCTTTGCGGCATTTGAACCCCATCTGGTTTTAGTAGACCAGGTGTCGTCTGAGTCTCCCCGTGGTTAAAACCCCCAAAACTAGACCGTTGGCACCACCCTTTTAGCCAAGTATTAATCTGCTGCACTTCATTGAATCTTTCGCTGTTTTTCCTCGTAACTGAAGGAATAGAGGTAAACACAACCTGTGCACCTGATCCTGCAAGCATTCGTCACAGTGCCCTAAAGTCTCTTTTGATTGCTTCTGGCCATCCCTCTGTTATCGCATCATTACTGATCTGCATAACCAGAAACGGGTAATAACCGGAAGGATTAACCAGACCTGGGAGCTTCGTAATAATATCCTTAACCCGAGCCCCAGGGAGGCAGCAGACTTCCCTGTGGGTTGGATCCGGGCGGTAGATTGGGCCCTCTGTCCCCCTTGGCTCGTCATGTCTCTAGAGAAGCAGAAGCCACAACAGAGAGAGCCAGGTAGGAGAGACCCTCTACTTGTCCTCTTCCGCCTCTTCCTTTTCCCTGCCCTCTGAAGAACCCCCAGGCTGCCCAGTCCTGCAGACCATCAGCTTCCATCACCCTCTGGCCCTGATTTCTAGAGGCATACCCCAGCCCCTGCTGAGTCCCTTGCATCAGCTGTAGCAGTGAGGGGAGGGCATGGCAGGACTCTGGGTGAGTCAGCAGAGTCAGGAGAGAGGCTTTCCGCTGCCCCATGATGTCACAAAGGGCGGCTGTGCCTGCCCCATGATGTCACAAGGTGGGGTCACCTGCCTGCCAGGCTATAAAAGGGGGACGCGGGGCTCCCAGGAGCAGGCAGTGGACGCTGGGTGCCGCGGTCGGACGTTGTGTCGGCAGACTGCAGCCTCACCCTCTGCCACCCCAGCTGTGTTCGGGATCCTGTCACAGGGAGCTCAGGACGTCACTGGGGATCTGCACCGCTGGCCTGTGCTGGTGACGTGCAGCGTTGCAGGCGCTCCGGAGCCGGTGCCGTGAAGCACTCCAGTGTGCCCTTCTTGGCTGGGTTGCTTCATAGGATCACCATGCTGGTGCTGCTGCTCTTTGGCCTGCTCTGGGCCGTGATGCGGGTCAAGCGCTGGGTAGGTGACCACTGCAGCCTGGTGTGACCAGGGCTGGGGTGGGACGGCCACTCGCGTGTCTCAGTGGAAAAGACAGGCAGTTTGATGGCTGGGGCAGGAGGGATCAGATCGGGGAGGGGGGGGGGGGTGGGCTCATCTGCGTGCTCTGCAGAGCTCAAGCACTTAGGGCCTGGGCCCACAGATAGGGAGCCCGAGGGAGACAGGGACAAACACCTTCCCAACACCAGGGGCTGCCAAGAGGCAGGCAGGAAGTGCAGGAGGGGACAGGAAGGTCGGTCCTCCTGGCAAACTGAGCCCTGCGTGCCGTGCCACAGTTGTGCCGTGCCATGTCGTGCCGTTCCATTCCATCCCGTGCCCAGCAGGCTGCCTGGGGGTGCCAGGGTGCTCCTGGGAGTCACCGTGGAGGGACTGGCCCTCTCACCAGCCGCTGCCTCTGGGAGCAGGGCGGCAGCTACCGGATGGGCTGAGCTCTGCCCGGGGGCTGCTGGCGGAGCCTGGCTGCGGGAGCTCTTCCAGCTCGGGCAACGTGGCAGCAAGGGCCACCAGAGTCACACAGCCTCTCCCCTCGGCTTCTCTTGCAGGTGGACAGGCTGGCCCGCAGGAGGGATCTGCGCAGCAGCAGGCCTGTGTGGCGGGAGACAGACAGTCTGCCAGCCTCGCCCACACCCACCAGGAAGGCAGCGGCTGCTGACCACGCACCCGGACCCTCTGCTCAGGGCATCCGGCAGCAGCAGCAGCAGGATGACCCAGAGGAGAGGGAGCTCCGGCAGCGGCAGCAGCAGGATAGCCCAGAGGTGAGGCAGCTCCGGCAGCAGATGGGCGAGGACGAAAAAAGTCTCTCCCTGATGTGGTTGGAGGATGAAGACAGTGTCTCCCTGATGCCGGAGGATGAAGACAGTGTCTCCCTGACGTGGTCGGAGTGGCTTCTCTTCAGACGCAAGCGGGTGAGTGTGCCAAGGATGGCGTAGGACAGGACAGGACAGGGATACATGGCGCCAGCGCCTGTACTGCACTGCTGCAGCCCCATCATCTCCTGTATCCCTGCAGGAAGACGCCACCGTCTGGATCCAGCCCTCGTTCCATGAGCTCTTCAAGGAGTCCCAAGACTGTGCCCAGGAGGGGCCCAGCTGCCCCAGCAGCATGGGCACAGCGGCAGCCAGAGAGGCAGTCAGCCAGCTGCAGAGCGTGTCTCCTGCCCTGGCAGGTCCCACGGACGTGGAGCCAGCAGCTTCGGCCCTGCCCGGGGCTCCTGAGCCTCTTGCTCCCGCAGCAGAAGGGGACAAAAAGGCAGCCGTCCCTGCTGTCTGTGGTGAGCAGGAGACAGAGGCAGAGAGCCAGGCACCTGCCCCACTCAGTGCCATGGACTTCGCCACAGTGCTGCTGGACACAGACAACTTTATCAGGAGCGACAAGCCAGGTATGTCCCCGAGCCGAGCACTGCTCCGTGCCCCAGCCACCCGTCCCCAGAGAAAGCCCTCGCTGGCAGGGGATAGGCAGGAGCCTGCCCCTTGCCCACCCAGCCCCTCACCTACAGCTCTCCTCTCCCCACAGGCATCACCAGCATGTCACATGCCGCAGCTCCACGGCCACGGCGCTCCGTCTTCAGGAGGGCACGCAAGGCTCTGCACAGAGCTTTGTGCTGCACTGGCCACAGCATCACGGAGCAGCCGGAATAGCAGCGTCCCTGGGGGCTGCTGGCGCCAGGCCAGTCCCCCGACGTGGTGACTGGCCTTGAGCCTGCGCAGCCTCTTCCGGAGGGAGCTGCACGGGGGCATACACAAAGGATGCTTGCGTGGACAGCAACCAGCCACTCAGCTGCCCTCAGGACATTGTGCTACCAGCCAGTCACTGCTCGCTTGGCCAGGGACGCTTTCAGAGTCCAATAAAAGAGGACAATTGTCTCCCGGTCCTCATCCGCGCCTAGTCTGCCTTGGCAGAATCACAGAATCCTTTAGGCTGGAAAAGACCCTTAAGATCTTCAAGAACAACTGTTCACCCAGCAATGCCATGTCCACCACTAAACTGCATCCCAATGCGTCACATCCACACGTCTTGTAAGCCAGCCCGGCATGCTCCCCAGCCAGTCATGCAGCCCTCTGGCAAACGACTTCATGAATCTCCGGAAAGGACCACTGCCAGCCTGGTTTGGAGTATGCCCACTGCTCAGCTTGGCCGCCAGCCTCTTGTCTCTCTCTTCAGCAACGCTCAGGTGCATGCCCTCTCTGTGGGGCCGGCAGATCTACCTTTTGTCGCATCAGCAAACCCGGACAGGGGCCAAGCTCTGCCTCTCAGCAGGGAAAAGCAGCAGAGGCCAGCCCCTGCCCACGACGGGCCGCATACACGTGGCCATGGCCGGGACACTGGCTCAGCAGAAGGCCCTTCCTCAGGAAGGAGCCGAAGGTTGCCTGCAGGCCTCCATCTGCCACTTTTGCTCCACAAAGAATGCACTTCAGCCAAAACCGAAACACCACCCCTTTCCAGCCCGGACCAGGTGAATGTGTGGCTCTGGGTGTGTTTCTGGGGCTGCTTTTGTGTGCGATTCAACCGTACTACTGGCGGTTCCTTTTAAAACTAACTACAGTCTAGGCTGCGGCTGCTGCTGCTTCTCTTGGTGCCTTTTAGCTCAGGTTTTAGGCCGTTCTCCCGAGAGCGTGTGGCCCAGGTTCTTCTTCTGCGTGAAAGAAACCAACTTTCTGAAGAGCCCACAGTATCTTCTGCCTCAGTGAGGCGTCCTGACGCTGTCCCCCTGTAGAGCAAGTAATTAAACAGATGCTGATTCACGGCGAGGCTGACTCTGTGTGAAGAACAAATGTCTGCCTGACAGAGGAGCTGGATCAGAGAGGGAGAGCGAGAGAGAGCGAGAGAGACGTCTCTTGCCGAGGGCAGCAGCTCCAGAGCCGGCCGGGCCCTCAGCGCAGCGCCAGAGCCCGGCAGAGGCCGAGCCGGCGAGGGAAACGCCCCCGGTACCGAGAGAGTCGCCAGAGCCGGCAGCTCTCGCGGGAAGGTGTTCATGAGGCGCGGACGCTGCCAGAGCAACGGCGGCAGATTGAAACGAGGCCCAACGGAGACCGACTGTCAGCAGCGGCCGAGGGCAGCAGCTCCGGAGCTGGCCCGGCCCGGCCCGGCCCTGCCTGGCCCTTCCCGCAGCGCCGCGCAGCGCAACGCAGCGGCGAGCGCTGGGCGTTGCCAGAGCAACCGCGGCCACCCCCACGCCTAGAACCGGCGTCCCAGGGAGCTGCCCTGAGGACATGGTGCTGCCGGCCACGGCCAACGCTCGTTCGGCCGGGGACGCTGTCTGAGGCCAATAAAAGAGGACGGTTGTCTCCCGGGAGTTGTCTGTGCGTGCTCCACCTTGGCAGGATCACAGAATCCTGTAGGCTGGAAAAGACCTTGGAAGACCATCGAGTCCAACCCTGAACCTCGCAATGCCAGGCCCACCATTAAACCCTCTCTCTAAGCACCGCTCCTACACACCTTGGTAACACCTCCTCCAGGGACGGTGGCGCTGCCACTTCCCTGGGCAGCCTCTCTGGCACCACCGGCCAATCGGGGAGAGCCCACTTAGCTCCACCTGCTCCCCTGCTCCTCCGGCATGCCCCCAGGAATAACGCCCAGGAGCCTTTGGCAGAAGAATGGCAGGATGTCAGGGGTTGGGAGGGACCTCTGGAGGTCATCTAGTCCAAGCCCCCTGCCAGAGCCAGATCACCTACAGTAGGTCACACAGGAACGCGTCCAGGAGGGCTTCATAGAATCATAGAATCACAGAATGGCCTAGGCTGGAAGGCATCTTAGAGATCATCTAATCCAACCTCCCTGTCATGGGCAGGGACGCCTCTCTACTACATCAGACTACTCAAGGCCCTGTCCAGCTTGACCTTCAACACCTCCAGGGAGGGGGCAGCCACAACATCTCTGGGCAATTTATTCCAAAGTCTTGCCACCCTCGCACTGAAGAATTTCTTCCTAAGATCTAATCTAAATCTATTCTCCTTCAACTTAAACAAATTTCCCCTTGTCCTATCAGTGGGCGCTGTTGTAAAAAGTCCCTCCCCAGCCTTCCTATAGCATCCCTTCAGGTATTGGAAGGCAGCTATTAGGTCCCACTGAAGTCTTCTCTTTTCAGGACTGAACAATCCCAGCTCCCACAACCTGTCCTCATAGCAGAGCTGCTCCAGCCCCGGGATCATCTTTGTGGCCCTCCTCTGAACACGCTCCAACAGTTCTATGTTCCTCATGGTGGCAACACCAGAACTGGATGCAGTATTCGAGTGGGGTCTCACAAGATCAGAGTAAAGGGGGAGAATCACCTCTCTTGACCTGCTGGCTACGCTTCTCTTGATACATCCCAGGATGCGGTTGGCCTTCTGGGCTGCGTGAGCGCACTGCCGGCTCATGATGAGCTTCTCATCTATCAACACCCCCAAATCCTTCTCGTCAGGGCTAGTCTCAACCCACTCTGTGTCCAGTTTGTATCTGTGCCTGGGATTGGCCCAACACAGGTGTGGGAACTTGCATTTTGACTTGTTGAAGCTCATGCAGTTTGCACTGGCCCATTTCTCAAGCCTGTCTAGGTCCCTCTGGATGGCATCTCTTCCCTCAAGTGAGTCCACGGCACCACACAGCTTGGTGTCGTTGGCAAACTTGCTGAGGGTGCACTTGATGCTGCCGCTGACAAAGATGTTGAACAGCACTGGACCCAGAACAGACCCCTGAGGAAGACCACTTGTCACTGGTCTCCATGTGGACATTGAGCTCTTGACCACATAAATAAGAAACTAAATAAAAGAGACTAAGAAATGTAGACATTTTCTTTACACCTTTCTAAGTTGAAATCCATTATAAAAAACTTGTTACCTGTCTATTAAAATCACAGAATCACAGAATGTCAGGGATTGGAAGGGACCTCTGGAGAGGTCCAACCCCCCTGCCAGAGCAGGATCACCTAAAGGAAGTCACACAGGAATGCATCCAGGTGGGTTCTGAATGTCTCCAGAGAAGGAGACTCCACAAATATATCTGATACCTTCAGTATTGTCTTCATGGATTATTTTTCAGTCTTCCCTCTAAATAACAGCATAGACCTGACTAGAGTTTGTAATCCTTGCCAGTTTTTAATACTTTTTTCTGTGTGGCATCTTTCTCCAAACGATGTCTTTTAATGAGGTCTGCCAAATTCATCGAAAGAAGGCCATGGCTTCTGTGATGACGGACTGTAATTTGTGGAAATAGTCACTATTCTGTACTATTCTGTAAGACAGGGAAAGGAACTGCAGCTACAAATTAAAGGGATTTGAGCATCTGTGGGAAATTCTTAGTGTGTTCTTGAGCTGACTTGTGCCAACATAGAGATAAGAAAAACATTGTGAGAGTCTATCAGGTGGCAGGAGATACAAAGAACACCCTTACACAAATGCTGGAGAGATAGTGGCCAGGGAGGTGGCAGCTTTAATTTGGTGACCTCTTCTGAAGGGATCCTGAGTTCTGCCCACGTTTTTTCTTTCCCCGCAGGAAATAGTGGAAGCACGTCTGTTATCTCTGCCAGCTTCTGCTCCCTGGCCTTCTCAGTGAACTCCGCAATGAGGATTCATCTATTACTTCCCAACATTGTCTACCCTTATGTCAATAAATTATCTTTATCTGTTAGAGTTTCTGTCGTCTCCTTTGCTGACCTTTTGTTCTCTATTTACTTGAAACATTTCTTATGATTTATCTTAACCTCTGGTGCAATCCTCCTGTCATTCTCTGCCTTTGCTTCCTTCTCCTTTATTTCACAGTGGCTTAACTTCATTTTGTAATATTTCCAATCCTTCATAGTTTTTGGTTTAGATCTTTTGAATGACCCTCTTGTATTGAGAACTTATTTTATCTCTTTCTATATTGACCTTTCAGGCCTTTTCACTTTCTTATTTTTTAAAGACAGGAGGAAAAAACAAAGAATTTATAACTACACAGCTAACTTTCTATTTACAGGTAGCAGTCAATTTGTGAAAGCAGAACTGTGCATTAGTGAACCACCTTTCTTTTCCTTTTCTTTTTTTTTTTCTTACAGAATTTCTTCATTCCGCAACTCAAGAAAAGCTGGTGGATGTTACATATGAAATTTGTTGATGATCATGTATAAATATATGATATTTCCTTAGTTACACGTTTTCTCAAATTGGCGACGCTCAACATATCTTTGGTCTTGAGCAACGGGAAAGAGATTTATTTACTTGATGTGAAGTTTGAAGATGGGAGTTTTCCCCCTTATGTTCACTTTGCTGTTGGAAATGAGATTTCCCAGGTGTAGGTGATTCTGACTAGTATAAGTCAGCAAATGTTTTCACTGAGTTCACTCTACACAAAGTTCAAACTGTCAGCTATCACAGCCTTGGCTTGCTTCAGCTGTTACAGGAACTTAACACAAGTTTATACTCAGTATTATCAGAGTGTATACTCAATATTCACAGGACTCATTAAATAACATGTCACCTTATATTTAAAATAAAATTTCTATGTCCATTTTCTGTGTATGAATATATATAATTAGCACAATTAGTTAGACCTTCAGGTCTTTGACAGCACCTTGTTAATTTTACCTTAGCGTATGTAAAAAATGACTAGAGTTATTTTTTTCTTGAGACATACATAAAACGTCAGCAAAAATGCCAAACTGATACGTTGAGAGATTTATCAGTTATATCTTGTAGAAGTTACAGTCTTGGGAGCCTTATTTTCTTCATTTCTTTTGTTTCCTAATGCTCCTGAACATCTGTGTTTGCCTTTTTTTCACTTAAAGTTTATAATCATTTTCAGTGGTAAGTAGGCAAATCAGTTTCTTCAAAATAATATTTTTGTTTTCAGAAGGGGTTTCAGGGGAAAGGTTGTTAAAAAGAAGATACATGAATGTGTGGTATATAAACATGAATATGACATTAATAAAAACACCGTGTAGTGCTGCCCAAGCTGCCACACAACTTCTTTAAACTTTTTAAAGCTCTGTCATGGCTCATTATGTAAGTCTGGCACCTCAGCACTGCTAATAGCGCATCGTAATTCAAAGAAGCATAGAAACACTGCACACCAAACAAACCGAGCTGGCATTTTACATTACCTGTAACACAATCTGAAGCACCCTTTTTCATGTTTCCCTATAATGTCTATAGACATTGTTATGAAACACCTGAAACAGAAGAATCTGCATCATTATTTCTGTTCTCTAGAGCACAACTTCCCTTTTCTTCATATTATTTTTCTCCTCTGGATTCTGTCAAAGGCTTTAAAGCTACCCTACCATTTTAACATTGTTTTTCACACATGATTGTTCAGAAAATTGCATATATATCTGAGGTCTATAATTGCCCTAATTAGATGCTCTGTACTCTTTAAAATTCTCCTTGCATTTAAGTTTTCTCACCTCTGCACCGTTTCATCTTGCAAATTGCAAAGTTTTAGGATTTCATAATACATGTTTTTGCGTCTTGTTTTGACTATATTCTCGGCGCATACGTTTAACATTTTGGCTTCCTCCTATGTTACATCATCAAGTTGTTTCCTCATGTGATGGTTTTTGTTCTTTGCTCCTTCATGACCATTGCACTGATTGCTATGAGGAACTGTACCTGCTGAATTCCCAAAATGTTCCGAGCTTTTGTTCACTGACCAAATCCGTATTCTGTTTTTGCTTTGGAGGATGCCAAAGCAGCTGAAACATGAAACTTCTCCTTCACATGCCCTATCTTAAAAAACAGAGTCATTATTTCAGCTACCAGTTCCCAGTCTGAACTCCTCAATTTCTACATCTTTGCCTGAATCCCATGCCCTCCCAAACACACCTCCCAAATCCCGTCAGGTGTTTAAATATTGCTTCACTAAATCTTACGAAAGACATGAGGCCAGGAGCTTCCCAGCAATTCTAAGCATACTGAGATAGAGACGTTCTACAGAGACTATAAAAGATAATTCCAAAGTCTCATCTCTCTCTGATGAGGCTTCCTTTCCTTTGGAGTAACTTCTCTTTTCTTTTGGTTGGGCTTCAAGGTACATCTTTAAACTTAATCGTTAACAAATCCCTATATTTTCTTCTCATGTTGGAATAGCTTACTTTTTTAGTTCTTTCCTGGTTCTTCATTTATCACACTTTATTTTTTTTTTTCATTGTTAATAATTGCCCACTGTTTTCATTTCTTCCTACTAACTTCATATAAGAAGGGTTTTTGTTTGTTCTGACATTTTAATCCGTAATTGTACCTTGTGAATAGGCAGTCAATAGAATCTATTTATTAATTATTGACTCTAAACTGATAGATACTTGGTTCAGCCCTACTCAGACGCCATGAATCTTGAAACTGGAATTCAGTAATCTGAAAATGTTCATTATTACACCTTTGTACTAGTGACCAGAAACTGAGTGAAGAGATTTCCTAGATAGTAATAAAAATATGGGGAAAGTTCAAAGCTAATGGGTGTATACTAATTTCCTTTCCAAGCCATTGCATACAGAGACACTAATAGAAGAAAAGTCCTTCATATCCTAAAGCATGTATTAATATTGTGAAACAAGAGAAGCAGCAGCATCCAATTATACTGTGTTTCAGGGATCACTTGTCCTGTGCTCTGAAACCAGCAGTTTAGTTATACCAAAGGATGACATTTCATTTCCTTGATATCACAGTATTATGCATTGGTTCTCTAATTAAACAGTCCCCTTCTAATAAAAAAAAATTGAATTAGCAAGGGCAAATTGTTAAAGTTAAATGTACAAATTGTCTCTGTGAAATCACAGAGAAATTAACAATTGCATACTACAGACTTTGCCTTATGTCAGTAGTTTACAGAAAATTATCTGAAAATGTAATTAACTACAGTAAATTATCATATTTTTAGAGGGTCAGATGAATGTTAAAGAGAATGTTGTGTTCACAGCACAGTACCTATTTTTACCAGCCTTCCTTAAAACTAGCTCTTGTAATGTATTTTTTTAAAATCAATTTTCATTAAAGTTCTAGTTCTTTATACTCAGTTTTGTCATATGCATGTATTTTAAACTACCCTCAAGTCCATTGTTTCCTATCATATTGTCTCATTACAGTTAATGCCAGTCTTGTCTTTTGGATTTTAATAATATAATGATACTAATTTTGCTGCAAGGAAAATGAAAGAAAGTATAGAATAAAGAACATTTGGTTGCTTTGCTTCAAAGAATCATTAAATTGTCATCTTAGACAACACTACTTTGGGAGAAATAATTAAAAGCATTGATCGATAATTCTAGGTATTGTATACAAATTCTGAGTATGTATATTTAAGAGAATGTGCTTGAAGGTTCAATGTAGATGGCAAGGCAAGAGGAAATATCCTAAGAAATGTACTTTCTGTACATTTCCCAAGTGTTTTCTTTTAGTTCAACCACAGTGTTGCAAAACACTAACGACAATTGCAGTTATTATTGAACAATTTAAGTTTATTTGCCCCAATCTCTTGTTGAGCTGGGACATGATCCTAAATGCATCACGCCATATGTACAAATGACGAGATCATTTACAAGTTTGCCAAGCTGTTACAGTTGTGGAGTATAAAGCATGAACTGAAAAAGTCTGAGATTTTGTTACTTTAAAAGGTGTTGGACGAGAATGCTAATACGTCCATCATGCTACAGCATGACAGAGTTGTATGCATTAGTGGAAGTCAACCTAATAAGAAGAAACTAATACATTTTTTTTCACACTGGAGTTGCTCACTGGTCTACCTTTACTTGTTTTGAAATCCAGCTCTCCCCCTTTTTAAGTTCCCTTAATTGAATTGAGAGTTTGCATTTATTTACTCTGAAACCCTGTCGGACAGTGATCAACTGTATCAGACTGAAAACAAACAACTATTCGTTGTCTCATATACTGACCATTGAATATTGGATGTCTTGAATAATTTCCTTGAAAAGGATATAAAGCAGCAAACTGCACCAGTCTGTCGTTTTACTGGCGGAAAGCCGATATTGGTCAAGAAAACTGAAATGTTTTACATTTTAGTCTCCAACTTCACACCTAAGTGGTCTTTCAGGATTCCATCAAAACATGCATTAAGGTTTGCCACCAGTGGAGGTTCTCAGTTTTAAGGAGGAATCTTTTATTGATTATTTATCTTACTGTGCTATAAGCACGGTGTTTTATGCAATCTAAACTTAATCAGAATTTTTACTTAAAGGAAAATTACTATGACCTTTGAAAACAATTTTCTGGTGCTATTCAGGTATTTGATTTTAAAAGTAGTAAAGCCAGGGGACGGCAATAGCTGTTACGCTTGTATCCAGAAATTACACTGACGGATTAGAGAAATTAGACATCTTCTTTTGCAAAATTGTTATGGTAAAGAAATCGTTGCTTCACACAGTCTAGAGGACTGCAAGGCACCAAAGAGAGGGTAAGCTCTACAGACTGGAACCACTGATCTTTTCCGGTTCAGAATTGAACTTTGGGAGAAAAGACATTGAGTAGGACTTTGGGGATAAATATATAAAGTTCTTGCATTTTTGCCTCTGAGAAAAGCAAATGTGTGCTGTAGTCTGAAGATCAGGAAAATGGAGTAGGTAGAAGGAACAATAAAAGTGGGAGCCATTTACAGGTTGGTGGATGGTGAAGAAAGACAACAGAGACTAGTCTCAGTAAAGAGGAGGATGCTCAGCAAAAGCAGCTCCAACAAATCGAGGTGAAAAATTAAGTTATTTGATGGACACGGTGGCTTTTAAAAACAGGTAGTTTACAACTCACCGGCATTCACATTATGAGGAATTCTGAAATTTTTCATATGTTCCCAGAAAAATCTCTTTGTTCCTTGTACAAGTGAGAGGGACAATTTCTTGATGCAGTGTCTGCAAAAGCAGTGGAAAGTGATTTTTTTGTGTCCTATAAAACTTACTAGTGATAGGAAAAAAAATAATTAGCTCAACAATACCCTCTGCTATCTAAACATTGAGCAAACATGTATGAAATCATATAAGGAGGGTAAACTTTTGTTATTGAAAATATTCATTATTCTTTTTCCAAAACAGGTTTCACTGCACAAGTTTAGGGACACTATTGGAGCTCTAATGAGCTTCCAGACAGACCCCAATACTTTTGTGAAATAGCTTTGAAGAGCTTTCAAGCTGGAAGTTCATTCTTGTTACCATGCAAACAAGCACATCACATCTTGTGAGTCATGCGATCCAGATAAAACTTTGATTGTAATGTAAACAATTTTCTACATCTGTTTATTTAGCCCAAATGGCTTTATTGCTGTGCCCAGAATACTGAAAATGTTTTGTGCCCAGAATACTGAAAATCTTTTGTGTTATCAGTGTCCTTTGTCACAACAGCACACACGATTGCAGGTACCTTCTGTAGGACCCTCTTCAGAGTTAAAACAGATTTCGTATCAGGAACTCTTAGATGATCATTTTGCACATGGAATGAACTTGAAGACAGCAAATTTAAACCGCTTCTCTGCTGGTTTTGATTCTATCAGTATAAAAGAACAGGTAAGTTTTTTACCAGATTAAAAAGAAACTAACTAAAATAGATGTTTTCTTATTCTCAAGAAATGGCAAGAAAGGATCCTAAAACTAGGAAATTATAAGAAAAATGTTCTTACAAGCTTTTTTAAAAACATCAGAAACACAGAAATTAATGCCATATTCACAGCATGGAAAGTTTTTGAACAACTTTCCTGGCTGCTGCTGTATCGCTTGTATGTTCTAGACTTAAATGTAGGGTTGAGAATTTTTGTGAGGTTAAAAATTAAACTACCTGTTATGATGTTAGATTTTAATAATGTTCATCCTCCAGTCTCAGCAATTCTGTCACATATTTACCTAATTGCTCTAACTAGTTAATATTACCATGCATCATTTTGGTTTTGTAGCAATGGAATGATTAGAAATAGTAATGCTAAGAATCCAAATTGTGCTGAAACACTTCTTATGGGATTTGTCTGCATGCTTTTTAAATATAGTATAAACCATAACTGTAAATCCCAGTTTTGGATGCATGGAATGCTACAGGATATTGCTTATTAAAAATACAAAGCTGCCTCTCAAGAAAATATGCACTTACAAATCAGGTTAAGGCAAGAAGTTTTGCAAAGAACTCAGTAAACAATGTATTTGTCTAATAATCTCCAATAATTCTACGCTTGCGGGCAGGATTACAAATTACGAGAAAAAAAACAACCACAACAAAAACCAGATGAAGGTTGGAAAAGAAGATAAAAGATGACAACAATGGCAGCGGTCCATTCAATTATTTTCACTGATATTTCTGCATTTACATGAAGTTATTTCCCTTATTGCATTCTTTTATGCATATGTATATTTAATTTCATTATGTTTCTCTCAACTGTGAGGCATAAGAAAAGCTTTCAGAAAAAGGAGGCTTATTTTCTCAGTATGGTACATTGTAATTTAGGCAATACTTTGCCTATGGTTTTGCTTATATTTTGCCTACTTTCCCTCAATAGCTGAATCTTTTCTTTCGGAATGAATTGTCAATTGAGAGTGCATAAACTATGAAACAATTAGTCTATGCATTAATATGTTGAGTTGATGATGATTATAAAGATTTTATGATGATTATAAAATATAGTGCAGTACTAAGAGATAATTATTACAGAATGAGGCAATATTAGGGATCAGCCTTTGTTTTTCAATATAAACATCTGCACTCAAAGCAAAAATGACAGTTCCTACAATATTTCGTTGTAGTCATAGAGAAATAGCAGTTTTTCCTTGGTCAGAGCCTTTGGTAACACAGAAGTCAAACCATTCATCAGCTCATGTAATTCACAACTGTGTCTCAGTGTCATATGACTACTTAAATCCAAATTAAACCTCAAACTGACACCAGGAAATCAAAAAGGAATTATATCTTGTCTGCCTTCAGCTGAAGATTTTCAAAAGCAGAACAATATTTGCAGTAAATATTGCTCAAAGTGTTTCTTGTTTTAAAATATATTGTGTGAATGGATGTTTTGAATACTATCTGCAATCATTTAAGATACCTCCTTTTTATAAGACGTATCTCTTATTCCTTATGTTTTGCTTCAGCCTGCATCCACTCCATTGAACTAAAAAATGCCTTTGTGTAAGTCGGCTGTGGATTGCTGTTAGGATTTTGTCAAGCATTTTAGAAACAATATATGTCGAACCGTGCCAACTACAAGAGGATGCTTTACCTAGCAATGTCCGTTCTTATCATTATTTGTCATTTGTAGACACTTGCACGAGTAGCTTTTGGTTTGGAGATAAGTTTGGAAAATGAATGCTTGACAATTAGGCATGGCAGTCACATCACTATAATAAGGTCCAGTGGGGCTGGTAGAGGGTGGAACTGAATTTATAGAAGAGAAAATGGGGGCTTTGTTTCTCCACTTTAAAAGACATTGCTGTATTTTATACGTAGGTTTTAGATGCTGCCGCACAAGCTCGCATTTTCATGGAATATTTTCTGAGACCCAGCAAGAGGCAGGCTGGCTACCTGGCTTCTAATGGCTCCATCAAGTGGCCCACATGCTCTATTGCAGCCAAGGACATCACCCTTTGAACCAGTACCTGGCTTCTGTTCTAACCAACTAAATTAAATATCGATAAAGTTGAACGGCAAAATATTGCTCAGTGGCACCAGTTGGATGTATTCGGGTCGATGAGAATGACTTGACAAAAGCATCTTGTCTTTTTCTATATTCTAACATAAGCAGCTTTTGCAGAGCAAATTAGATGTCATGAAAGCCTTTTTATTCCCATTGATAAATTCCGAGCACAAAAGGAAAGCTTACTCCTGGGTAGCCCTTACATGTCTCTACTCCCGGGTAGCTTTGGGGGGATATGATTAAACAAGATTTTTTAAAATGAGAGTTGTCATCTTCAGTATTATTTGTGTCTCCTGACTTTTGATAGTAACAACATAGACATCTCTCTTAAATCTTGGCTCAAAGATAAAAACAGTGACCTAGAAGTGCCTGTTTCTCTGCACTGATTGTAAAGAAGACCTAAGGGAGACTACCTAAGATATACACATCTATACTCTATACAGTTACAGTTAGTGAGATGAATTGCACATTTTTTTTCTATCAAGAGGGCTGGAAATATTCCGGGGAGATGAAAACAGTTGCATATTCATAGCCCTTAGATTCAGGGGCAATCTCTTTGAAAAATCCCCAGACTTGAGTTTTTGCTGAGGTATCAGATTCTTATCTTTTAGGTCTCCTGAACTACAAATATGGAAAGCAAGTATATTTGTTTATGAAAGCGGGATCATTTTTGAACCTCTGAACCCTTCTCTAAAACGCTATCTACAGAGAGTGTTGCTAATTTCATTTAGCAATTAGGTTTCATGAGGAGTGACTTGTGAGGAAATGCTGTCAAAACTAAAAATGTACTTCAGCAATTTAATCTCTTTATCACCAACAGGATTCTCCATATACTGGAAGAGCAAACAAGTGTGCTGGTCTAGGAACTGTGACCTAAACTCTCTTGGGAGAGCCAGATGTTTAATATTTAGATATTCCATGCTTTCTTAGCCTTCTCAATAACTCTATTAGAGGTCAAATAAAGCTGATGATGCCCAGAAACAAGACCAAATATAACAAATAACTCCAGCAACATGGATTAACATTAAGAATGTTTTTTTTGTCTTACAATTCTGACCAATAATCTGTAGTATACAAAGCACCATCACTCATTTCTTTTATTTTTCTTTACTAGTGTACGAACACAACAGCATCAGCCAAGTAACTTTTCAGTATCTGTTCTCTTTTTCTGGATCATGCCTGTGCTGGATCCTGTCCAGTCAAATCGGAAATATTAGATTTTCTATGTATAAGAATTTAATAAATTCCCTGATGACTAATATCCAGATATGAATTTCCAGCTGTCATCTAGGTATTTAACTGTGAAAAAACCAATGGTTTGTTCCCCATAACACTCACAGATAGGACCCCCCTTAGTTTTGGCTACTCTACATTTAACATTGTGAGGATTGGAGTTCCTACTGGAAATTGTTTCAAGGCAGGAAGGATAACAGTCATATGACACATTAGTTTGATGGGAAAAGAGTTGGAAATATGGCTTAAAGCTATGTAGAAGCCTAAACATACAAATAACCACAGGAATTTTTAAAAAGAACCAAGGTATCTAACTTCACAGAATCACAGAATCACAGAATGTTAGAGGCTGGAAGGGACCTTAAAGATCATCTAGTCCAACCCCCCTGCCAGAGCAGGACCACCTACACTAGAGCGCACAGGAACGCGTCCAGGCGGGTTTTGAATGTCTCAAGAGAAGGAGATTCCACAACACCCCTGGGCAGCCTGTTCCAGTGCTCGGTCACCCTTACAGTAAAAAAGTTTTTCCTCATATTTTTCTGGAACCTCCTGTGTTCCAGCTTCCACCCATTGCCCCTTGCCCTGTCAGTGGACGCCGCTGAAAAGAGCCTGGTTCCATCCTCCTGACATTCCCCCTTGACATATTTATAAACATTGATGAGGTCACCCCTCAGCCTCCTCTTCTCCAAGCTAAAGAGATCCAGCTCCTTCAGCCTTTCCTCATAAGGGAGATGCTCCACTCCCTTCACCATCTTTGTGGCTCTACACTGGACTCTCTCAAGCAGCTCCCTGTCCTTCTTGAACTGAGGGGCCCAGAACTGGACACAATATTCCAGATGTGGCCTCACCAGGGCAGAGTAGAGGGGCAGGAGGACCTCTCTTGACCTACTTGCTACTCCCCTTCTAATACACCCCAGGATGCCATTGGCCTTCTTGGCCACGAGGGCACATTGCTGGCTCATGGTCATCCTGCTGTCCACTAGAACCCCCAGGTCCCTTTCCCCTGCACTGCTCTCCAGCAGGGCAGTCCCCAACCTATATTGGTACATGGGGTTATTTTTTCCCAAGTGCAAAACTCTACACTTGCCCTTATTAAACTTCATAAGATTTCTCCCCGCCCAGCCCTCCAGCCTGTCTAGGTCTCTCTGAATGGCTGCACAGCCTTCTGGTGTGTCAACCACTCCCCCCCAACTTCGTATCATCAGCAAACTTGCTGACAACATTCTCTAATCCCTCATCCAGATCATTGATGAATATATTAAACAGCACCGGCCCAAGCACTGACCCCTGAGGGACCCCACTAGACACAGGCATCCAGCCAGACTCAGCCCCATTGACCACAACCCTCTGGCTTCTTCTCTTCAACCAGTTCTCGACCCACCTCACTACTTGGTCATCCAGACCACACTTCCTCAGTTTACCTATGAGGATGCTGTGGGAGACGGTGTCAAAGGCCTTGCTGATGTCCAGGTAGACCACGTCCACTTCTTACTTTATGAATCATATAAAGGAGGTATATTTTAGCATGTGAGGTATTCAGAACTAAATACACAAACTGAGAGATTACAGAGTCAGAGACAGAGTAATTCAGGTTGGAAAGGACATCTGGAGATCATTTGTCTGGTCCAACCCACTGTTCAGGGTCTTGCCCAGTTTTAAATATCCCCAGGAATGACAAGTCCATAACTTCTCTCAACAACCTCTTTCAGTGTTTCACTACCCTGTTGTGAAATTTTATCCCCCTATACAAAATATGCCTATTCAAAATTTGCCATGTTGCAACTTTTGCCCTTGAGCATTCCCTCCTATTAAGCAACTGAGGGCAGCAACATCTCCCCTCTGCTTTCTCTTCCTAAAACTGAATAAATTAATCTCTCTCAGCCTCTCCTTGTATCAAACACACTTTAAAACATCCTAATCATCTCAGTGGTCCTGGGGAACCCAAAACTGGACATAGATCTCCAGTTGAAGCTGACAAGATCTAAATAGAAGGAAATAATCACTTTCACCAACCTGCTACCTACACTCCTGCTCACACAGCACAGTACGCAGTTGATTTTTTCTGGTGCAACAGGACACTATCTACTCAAGCTCATCTTGGTTTCCACCAGGATCCCCAAGGCCTTTTCTGCTAAGCTGTTTTCTGATCAGTCAGATCTCATCCTGTACTGGTGTATGGACTTATTCCACCTCAGGTGCTGGACTTTGCTTTTTTTTTTTCTGAATCTCATGTGTCCAGTCAGCCCATTTCTCCAGCCTATTCAAAACTCTCTGAGCAGCAATCCTGCACTGCAATATATTGATCTTCTTCTTACCTACATGGATGAAAACTTAAAAATGCATATCTGACTCCATCATGATGACCCCAAGCACCAGAGCTAGAAATTTCTACTGCCAAAAGAGAGAACAACGCACCTCTGCAAGGTTTTTGAGATAGTCCCCCACAACATCCCCCTCTCTAAGTTGGAGACATATGGATTAGATGGGTGGACTCTTCAGTGGTTATGGCATTGGCTGGGTGGTTGCATTCAGAGGGTAGTGATCAGTGGATCAATGTCCAAATGGAAATGGCTGTTAAGTGGTGTCCCTCAGGGGTCTATGCTGGGATCAGGGATCTATGCTGGGACCAGTGCTGTTTAGTATCTTCATCAATTATATAGCCAATGGGATCAAGCACAACCTCAGGAATTTTGCAGATGATGCCAAGCTGACTGGTGCAGTCAACATGCCAGAAGGATGGGAGGTCATCCAGAGGGACCTGGAAAAGCTGGAGAAGTGGGCCTGTGTGAACCGCATGAGATTCAAAAAGGTCAAGTGCAAGGTCCTGCATTCATAATCAATACAGGTCATAATCAATACCAGGTGGGGAATGATGTGCTAGAGAGAAGCCCCGAGGAGAAGAACTTGGGGGTACTGGTAGTTGAAAAACTGGAAATGAGCCAACAATGTGTGATGGCAGCCCAGAAGGCCAATAGCATCCTGGGCTGCATCAAAAGAAGTGTGGCCAGAAGGTCAAGTGAGGTGATTCTCCCCCTCTACTGTACTCTCCTGAGACCTCACCTGGAGTACTGTAGCTCTGGATCCCTCAACACAAGAAGGACATGGACCTGTTGGAACGGGTCCAGAGGAGGGCCACAAAGATGGTCAAAGGGCTGGAACACTTCTACTTCAAGGGCAGGCTGAGAGAGTTGGGGTTGTTCAGCCTGGAGAAGAGAAGGCTCTGGGGAGACCTTATAGAGGCCTTCCGGTGCCTGAAGGGGGCCTAGAGGAATGCTGGGGAGGGACTGCTTATAAGGGCGTGTGGTGATGGGACTAGGGGGAATGGTTTTAAACTAGAGGGTCGAATTAGATTAGATACTAGAAAGCAGTTCTTTACTATGAGGGTGGTAATATGCTGGAAGAGGCTGGCCGGAGAGGTGGTGGACCCATCCCTGGAAACATTCAAGTTCCATAAACAAACAAAAATTTAGGGTAAGGACACAATAATAAATCCCCCCCAAAATATGTATTTTGCTTGAATCTCTTCCTTCTAGAGTTTAGATTCAATAACTACGTTGGGATCTAGGATGATGGGTCTCTTAAGGACAGTTCCAATAAAGCAGTAGTAATCTTTCAAAAAAAACCCCCACAGATAATGGTTTGTTTTTCGCCTAGCACTCGGGCAAGAAAAAAAATGGGAAACACAACTCTGAAACTCTTCCTCATCTGAAGAGGGTCCAATTCTACATGTCCAAAATTCCAGGAGTCTCATAATTCTCAGTCTTAAGTCCAGAATGAGGATAAAATATTCCTGACATCTCCTGGTAGAAGACCTATTGGATCGCTACAAATGAAAGCATTTTGTAAGACAGAAAATAATAATGTAGATACAAGAAGGAGGTAAATAGAGCAGCTGGGTACTCACCTCAGTTATGGTTTTACTCAGCATTTTCTCAACAGAAAGTAAGCATATAGTTTACAGTAAACAGTCACTAGATAAAGGCATGAAAACTTAATTTCAAAAGGACATGGTAATTATGTTGAAACCAAATGACACTGCTCATTAATAAGTTACAACATATGTGTATATTTGTGTTGATTATCAGGCATATATCAGTCTACTTAAATTTATAATCAGTATAGAGTATTGATAAATAATTCTAAATTTTACTTTATCATTCATCACAAAGCTTGTAAAATGATTTGGATTTGACATACTGCACCTTTCCAAATAAATGTTTTGAAATCTTGGGCTGCTGTGAAACATGAATGAGGTTCTACTCAAGAATAGTATTAGAGTCGGACCTCCATATGTTCAAAAGGTGATGTATATTTTTAAAAACATCTGATTTCTGTTGAGTGTGCTATGCTGTTTTTTCGTATGATATAAAAAATAGTAAATACTTTTGTAAGGACATCAAAAACTAGGTGGTGTGGATTTTTTGTCTTCTTTTAGTAGCATTACTTTACTTACAAAGTGATTGTTACTAAACCGATTAATTGCTACAGCACTACAATAAGATAAGCATTTTTTCACTTCTAAAGCCATCCTATTTGGGATAATATTAAGATTAATGACTTTTAGTGCTAGTTTCTGTTTATTTAATTTGAAATTGAAGTATTAGAAGCCAACTTGATTCCTAATGTGAATCAGTTACAGAAGAGACTAGTCTGTTTCATGTTTGAATCAAAGTTAACTACAGTCATTGCTAAAATATGACCAGTCCCAATCTAATGTTTTTTTAATGGTTAGAAATGGCTTTCGCTACTTAGTGCACCTGTACTATCCATTCTAATCTGAATTTGTAAATCCACTGAAAAGAAAAAAATACAGAACAAGATTGTAAAATCAAGTCACAATATCTCATCTTACCTCAAACTCTAGAGCTGATTTTGTGGGACTGTGATATCTTCTATGTCAAAGCCATAGACCTTTTCCATTATCATTCTTATTATCTTTTCCATCTCTTGAAAGGTGAGTTTCCCAGAAAAGTTTCTCCTTAATAAACAGAAATACTCCCTTTTAGGCTTTGTATACTTATTTCCCTAGAATCAGAGAGAAAAAAATTAAAAATGTAGTTAAAATTAAAAGGCTAGTTTCCCAAAAATGTTTTAGGTTCTTAAGTAGGTCACGCTCTTACTTGTTTGTTCTTCCTGGTTTCAAGCATCATTTACCCTCCGTCGCAGAGTAGTGAGGATTTGGCAGGCAGGGTTTAAACTGGAAAAATCTACCTTGAAGGCTTTGTAATTTTATGTGAGCAAAGCATGAGGTATATGGGTGAAGCAAAATTCTTTGATAGCAAATGCCAACTGACTTAATAGGACAGAATTTCTGCCACAGTCTCTATTTATTGCAAGCCAAAAAATTCCCAGGACTTTGTTACAGTGAACTAGAACACTTACAAGGAACACAGTTTGTAGAGTTTATATGGTAGTGCCCTTTTTTCTAAATATATTGTCCAACACTAATAAAGACAGATTGTTACAGACACTAATGACAATTTCCTACTGATTTATGACTTTCATCCTGCTGCCTTTCTTGCCACAATAAGCACAGCTCCCTAACACCCGCAGAGCAAGAGAGAGCACTGAATGTGGCAGTTTGAATCTAAATGCATCTTGACTGCCTCAACAACACATGTGTTTTGACTAGCCAAACAGTGTATATGCCTCTAAACAGAACATAGAAAAGATGCGTTAGGAAGTTATCTTAAGACTTATGATATTATAATATGTATTATACAATAGTCAACTATCTAGAGATTAAAATCTCCGAAGGCAAGAATTAAACTTTTGGTTACGTTAATGCATTATTTCAAGACAGGAATTTTTTACTCCTTCATTAGAAATTAAATATATCCTTGTAACACAAACATTTTAAGACATTAAATTCGGTGGATATGTCTACTTTACACATGAAGGACAATTCAAACCGCAAAAATGTCAAAGGCTTCGGTAATTTTCTTTTCAGCTTACATATATAATTATAGCCGAGTAACTTGGTAATGAACTACTATACCTGCGAATATTGAACTGCCTGAAACTTAAGATTTTCATATTTTTATACGGGTATATAGAATCAAGCATTTCATTTTATTTCTGTGATTGAACAAAAAAATCCTTTCTCTATCAAATGACTATGCATACTTTTCAAAATTATATACAAATCCATGCACTTCAAGGTAAGTACTTCTGCGGCAAGTTAACTAATGAGGTGGCAAAGTCTCACATGCAGTAGTGCTTTCCTGGGTAGTCGTTCCTATAGCTTATGAGTCACGTACAGAAGAAAGTCTTTTGACTGTTCTGTCAAATACAAGGACCTTCGGTGAAAGACAGGTCACATCCGTAGTGATTTTGGTAGGAACTAGTCAGCAATCCCTCAGTGTCCAATGAAGTATTGTGATCCAGCTCTACACAGCTTGCTCTCATAGCTCATCGCCCTCCCCACACATGGCAACATATGACACAGAAATTTCCATTTCTCTTTGTCTTCACAGCCATGTTGCTTTTTTTTTTTTTTTTTGATGCGGTTGGTGCCAGTGGGACTACCAGCAGTTGAACAACAGCTAGTGGACTATCCTTTGATTTTTCAGATTGATGCACAAGAAAATGATCCAAACTTAAAAAGGCTGAACTCTCTAGGCTTTGAAGTCAAAGGAGGGGCCATTCTTTTGCTTTCTTGAATGTCTGCACAGAAAACACTCCAGTGTATGGCCAACCTGCTGACAATGTTCGGCTGACAAAAAAAATCATGGGCACAGTACACAGAGTTGCATTGTCAACACCACCTGGTAGTAAGTTCTGATCTGCTCTATGGGTTTATCCACATCACATATCCGGAGTGGATCCACATCTACTGGGCAGACGAATGATCCTTTCAAGAGGTTGATCAAAGAGATCACTTTCTCCTTCAAAGCCTAGATCAGAGGAGCAGTTTCTTCCATGTGAAAAAAAAAAAAACAACAAAAAAACAACAAAACCGAACCAAAAACTAGCATATTCTGAAGTGTGTCTTTCTTTCTCTGAAGGTAGGACCAGCTGCTGGTCACAGGGTGCATCAGCAGCCCCTGTCATGTCAAAGCACTGAATCAGGTCCAGGGTCCACCCAGGCAGTCCCATCAGGATCCAGAGGAGATTAAGCCAGAAACAGGACTGAACAGAAGGCAGCAATGTGAGTCCAGAATCTGTCAGGGAGACAAAGCCATATTTACCAAGGGGCTCACCCCATCCAGGAGGCAGGCCATCTACAGCATAGCTCTGAGGTCCTTCTGGGAGGTAGGACCAGAGATAGGAACACCTACAGCACATCTTAGGAAAGGAGTTAAGGCTGAGCTGAAATGGGTCTCTGGGACCCATGGGCAGAAGGAGAGGTGAAGCCCCAGAGAAAACCGCTCATGACCCTGACAGCCTGCTTCCCAAAATCCTTGTGTGGGTCTGCAAAAGCAAAGCCAACTATGCTGAGCTACAAGCAGAAGCTCGGCTTATTTCAATGCGTGCTGGTTTAAGATTAAGCACTGTTTGCTGGTTTAACTGACTGAGCCAGCATCAGTCTTTTTCATCACGCTGCTGCTGGGCAACTCTCCAGCTGCAAAGTTGTCTCTGAAAGAATGGTCCCAGCATGTATTGACAAGGGTCCCGTTCTCTTCTGGACAAACAATACACTTTCCTCTGCAAATGTGTTATTTTCTACAGTTATGCAGAGAAATGACACAGCTGCTTTGGAGATCAGTAGAGGCATTTGTTTGTAGTGATCATCTGTGAGCAAGCAGGTATTGTGGATATCCCTGAAAGACAGGAGTTAGAGAGCTAGGTGGTTTGCTGTTGTCCTGTAGCCAACCAGGAGACACTGTATCTAGGGGTGAGAGTTTTCTCTGCCTCATATCTGCTCTTAAATTGGCCTTCTTCATAACAGACCTAAAGAGAGAATTAACATATATGTAGTGTGGACAGAGACAAGGTCAAACCCAGGGTGTCCAGGTGAGACAGAAGAGGGCACCCACTGATAACAGATGCTAACTGGTGCGGCTCTTGTAACTGAAGAGTTATACTGCTTCATCTCTCCTGGTTTTCATCAGTCAGCTTGTCATCAGCCAAATTACAAACTGAGAAACTACTTACTTTCAAAAAGTTGATGATTCTTTCATATTACAGGTCATTAATTCATTTTTCTGCTTTTTAAAAACGTTCTGTTTCTATTTTAAGAAAAACCTTATAAAACAGCCTGTACTAGTGTCTATATACTAGATGTTACCTAGCACAAATCAGCTAAAACACTTTGCTGAATGGTAGGAGAACACCAAAATCCTTGTGTCTCCCTGCCAGGTCATCAAACCTCTGGGGCATGCACTATAAATACTGGCAATACATCCATTTTTTCTCTTTCTGCCAGCAGTCCTTTCCTCAAATGCGGAGCACCCATGGAAGGAGTGACCATAGACAAATGCAAGTGACTTCTCCCTGCTCTCCTTCCTCCTTCCAGCACCCTGGGCTGGTTCAGAGGATTTCATTTAAATGCTTATCAAACCCAATTAGAAGTTTTTACTTTTCAGGTGCCAGAAAGAAGGAAGAACTTGAAAAATAAAATGACTTTTGAGGAAGAATGCTGAAATAGAGTCATTTGTTGCCTGAGTCATGAAACAGTGATAGGCTTCCTGGCTCCTAGACAGGAGCAAGAAAATACAGCGGAAGTAAAGCTCTGCAAAGAGTAGAAATGCATTGATTTTGGAGTAAAATCCAACTGAGAAAATAAGCATGCCAGGAAGATGGCTGCTCCCAGCTGTCCAGGAAATGACAACGGCATGAAAAAGCTTAATATAGGTAGAGATGAATAGGTGACAAAATAAGAACAAGAAAGATGCTGTTCTCATGAGGAACTGAGAGGACTAATTGCTGCATTTCTTACTGTCTCTCTTCAGTCTTTTAAAGATCATTACAGTAATACTACTATCAGCTTTGGGTGTAAGCATCTATTAATCTCTACAATTAGATTTAGACACTAAAGAAAGATGATTAAATGCAAAAGAGAAGAGAAAAGGAACTGATGAAGTACGAAGATAGAACGAAAACAAGACAAACGAAGATTATCAGCTTAATAACTCAAACTAATTTCAACCATCTGAATCACTAGCTTGTTGACATTTCTGAACATCTTTATGCATTTATCTAATAAAACTAATTTAATGTGAACAGATGCATTATTATAACAGTTAAGGAGTAATCATCAACCTAATTTGATTATTACTGTTCATGCTTTGGAAAGTCTTTGTAGTTTCAGAATATAATTGACAAAACCTTACATTACTATATAGTCAAAATTGAAAGCAATCATCTCGTGCTTTTATATCAAGCATATAATTAATTATTCAGGCACTTCTATGTTCTTTCAGATAGTCTGCAGTCCTCTAGGAAAACTTTTCTAGAAAAAGCCAATAGGTCAAGGAAAATTTTATTATGGTATTTACATAAGTGTCTCAGAAAATATCCTCTTCTGTTACACTGGAAAATCTGACAACATTTCTCACCAGGTTCCTTGAAAAAATGTACAGCAAGTAAGCTGAGCTAATCTGCTTTAAAAATACTTGGGTCCGAAGGAAGAAAATATTAACAAATACAGCAAATGAAACCACATTGTCCCAAATCTAATCATGTAGTCACCTAATTAACATTGCTTGTTAATTAATTAATATTAGTATATAACCATTTTCCCTCTCTTCTTTCATTCTGTAGTGTGCATTTGAATATGCTGTTAATTACATGAATCATTTATTCAAGTCTTTAATGGGAATGCTTAATTTACCAGCATTAGTAACAAACCTAAAAGCAGTTGTTAAAAAGATCTCTGAATTTCAGAGAAATTTCATTTTGTATATTTCTCAGATGTGATCTATATAATGGATTAATTCAGAGAAGGTCAGGGGCTCAGAATAATTTGAACCAGATCTTTGTTATAAACTCGGGCTTCAAATTAAAT